>OY754329.1:174148762-176548762 GCA_963573305.1 Pyrrhosoma nymphula | reverse complement strand
AAGGAATTGCTTGTGGAAAATTGATTTTACCCTATCCTAGATATTTACCATTTATTTCTTTGGTTACCTGTGGCTGGTATGGCATCAGTTTTTGTATCAGTAAATACATATGTAATACCATGGCAATAGATGCATTTGACAGTTCAAAATCACTTTTGTACCTTTTTTATTACAGGCAACTGTAGCAGCATTTGCGGCCTCTGAAGGACATGCTCACCCACGTGTGGTGGAGCTTCCGAAGACTGAAGAAGGTCTGGGTTTCAATGTAATGGGAGGCAAGGAGCAAAACTCCCCCATTTACATTTCTCGTATAATACCTGGTGGTGTGGCTGATCGCCATGGTGGTCTCAAGAGAGGTGACCAACTTCTTTCTGTGAATGGAGTGGTATGTGCTTTGATATTTTCATTGAATATTCCTACTCTGCAAAAATGGTTTTCCACTTTGACTGCTTCTCATCAGAAGCTTTCATTGATTGATCTCTTATATTCAATATTAGTGGAATTACCCGGCGTTGCTCAGGATTAAACTTCCTTCATAACTCATCGTATATAAAAGGAGAGGGGTTAGTTAGTAGTTGTCAAAACAGACTACAGCGTTATTAATTATTGTATTTATTTAAATAATTTGCCGAAAGTGCTGCTTTTAGACAAACACGAGGCATAAAAGAAAATGGATTGAAAAAAATGAGAAACTTCATTCTTTTGGGTATCTGATAAAATACATTTTAACTCTCTATCTTGAGTGAAAGTACAGTGAACTCCCGATTATCCGTGTTGCGGATTATCCGTGCATGATTTTTTACTCTTTGTGGTAAAGGTGAGCTTTCATCTCGCACTGTTAACATTCTTTTTTAAAAATGTAGTAAACTGACGAAATTGAATGTGATACCTAGGAGTAGAGGAAGAATGCGCATTTGTAAAAATGTAAGAATCATACCCATGTGACTAGTAGTTTTAGAGATATTAACATTTGAAAATGAGAAATTTCGTGATTTTTTAGTGAGATTTTGATGCCATATTTGGAGGCTTTACGAACAACCGGTAGGGGGATAGTGACTAATTTCCCTTCTAAAATATGCCCTTACCCCTCCCTCCAACTAGCTTGCGGGCCTATGGAGTGAAACAGGGTTGCTAGGGTGGGATGGTACGCAGGCCCAAATTGGCCATTTTCAAAAGTGAAAAAGGCATTTCTGTGAGTTGGAAAAGCAGAAAACGCATTTTTCGTGGGAGCGATAACGTGGAAATGGGCATTTCTGGAAGTGGAGGAAGGTTCCGAATGCAGATTTTTACAATAAATGTGAAAATGGAAAAACGTATGTTAAGAATAATTCTGGGTGTTGTGTTTTAGTCGAGAGGGGATTTTATTGAAAGGTATAATACTGGATGTGCATTTTCACAGTGAAAATAACGTGAATTTACACCATGGACGATGACTTGGCATATTTTTTAAAGAATGAAATCCTTGTTGTAGGTTGGTGATTAGAAGGGTATATTATTTGAAGCCTAGTATTCTTTTAAGTGTACAATCCCTTTATTGGGTTGGTGATTATAGGTGGCCATTAGTAGAAGGGTAAAATGTCATTTTACGTATTCTATTTAGAATAGAATCCCTCTAGTCGGTTGGTGATTATAGTTGGCCATTAATAGAAGGGTAAAATGTCATTTTACGTATTCTATTTAGAATAGAATCCCTCTAGTCGGTTGGTGATTATAGTTGGCCATTAATAGAAGGGTAAAATGTCATTTTATGTATTCTATCAATAATAGAATCCCTCAAGTCGGTTGGTGGTTATAGGTGGCCATTAATAGAAGGTTAAAATGTCTTTTTACGTATTCTATCAAGAATAGAATCCCTCAAGTCGGTTGATGATTATAGGTGGCCATTAATAGAAGGGTAAAATGTATTTATGCGTATTCTTTTAAGTATTTAACTAAGGAAAGAAGACTGCTTTACGATTTGGAATTCCTATGAAATGGAGGAAGCCGAAAAACCACTCTGATGATTGTTACTTTTGTTCCTGCCATGTACGTGGGTATAACAGCAAAAATCAAAAGCTAATCTCTTATCCTGGTAACATTCCATCGGCCACACGCTCCGTTCCCCATAGACCTATGTGCTAGTGCCTTTGCCTCCAACTGAATTGCCAGTCATCTCTTCAGTCTTCCGACTCGGAACATCCAGAAGCTCAAGGCTTCGATACCAAATATAAGCCCTCTGGAGGTGATTCACCTCAGCCCTTCTCTCAGATTGAACTTAGTGATCTGACTAGAGATCTGGGCCTTTCGAAAGAGGCAGCTGAATTGTTGGGCTCTAGATTGAAAGAAAAAAACTAATTGGCCAAAGGAATTTCTTTTTATTGGTACATGAGTCGAGGAAAGGAATTTGTTAAGTACTTTGAGGAAAATGAGAACCTAGTCTATTGTTCTGATGTTCCCAGATTGATGAGCAACTTCAATATCACCTACGATAAAGATGAATGGAGGCCTGCCTGAATGGAGCTGTTTATAGATTCATCGAAAAGGAGCCTTAAAGCTGTCCTTCTTCATCATGGAAGCCAGTATGCATCTGTACCAGTTGGACACTCGGTGCATTCAAAAGAATGCTATAAAAACCTGGCTCTCGTCCTCAACAAAATAAAATATGCCGACCACGGTTGGACCATTTGCAGTGATTTGAAAGTTATCTCCATGCTTCTTGGTCAACAAGGCAGATATACAAAGTTCCCATGTTTCATTTGTGAGTGTGACAGCCATGATAAGACTCAACATTGGGTCAAAAAAGAATGGACGAAAAGACAGGCACCAAGAATGTGATTCGAAACAGCTTAATTGATCCAAAAAAAGCATTGTCACCCCCTCTGCATATAAAATTAGGTGTAATGAAGCAGTTTGTCGAGGCTATTCCAAAAGATGGCGATTGTTTCAAATACCTGTGCAAAGAGTTTCCAGGTTTATCCTAAGCCAAGTTAAAAGAGGGAATCTTTGTTGGTCCAGATATCCGCAAGTTTATGAAGGATAAAGAATTTGAGACTACATAGCTTGACAACAAAGGAAAAAGAAGCTTGGGTTGCCTTCAAAGATGTCGTCAGTGAATTTCTGGGTAATTACAAGGATCCTGACTATAAAGCAATTGTTATGAATGTGCTGGACAAATTCCAAGCATTGTTGCTCCATGAGTGTCAAAATACATTTTCTTCACTCATATGCAGACTTTTCCCCCGAAAATTTAGGATCAGTCAACGAAGAACAGGGTGAAAGGTTCACCAAGACATCAAAGATATGGAGCGCAAATATCATGGAAGATGGGACAAGAACATGCTCGCCAACTGCTGTTGGTTGTTAACACGAGATAGACCTGAGATTGAACATGAAAGAAGAACGTCAAAAAGAAGTTTCAAAGGAAAAAGAGTTAAATAGAAACTTTTTTGTTTTTTTTTTGCTCAATTCAAAATTTGTTTCAAACTTGAAGGAAAACATACATAATATTTACTCCTCTTGGTCAATCATCTAATGTATTTTAGTTACCTTAATAAAAACAAATTAAAATAGTATGTTGGTGATTTTCTTCAAGAAACTGCATCATAATTTTATGTAAAATGTTTAAACTATAGTGAACGTTTTGTTTTTCTCTCAACCAGAGGTGGCTCGTGCGATCTGACAACAGTGGTTTTCATCATTTTAAACCTATAAAAAATAATCTGTTGCTAAAAAATCAATTTGCCTCACCACGAATCGATTATTTTACATAGGTAAAATGGATAAAAACCACTTTTTCCAGATAGTACATGCAAAATTGTTCGAGGGACTTTCTTTTCAATAGGATTTTAGCAAAAATATAGATATAGATTTTACAAAAAATCCTGACATGATGGAAAAAAATGGAGGCCATTTTCGAAATGAGCACACCAAATAACGTAAAACTCAGCGGAAACTTCTCTTGTATTTTTCAAAAACTTCAATTTTGCAGGCCTGTGCAATTTTTCCGGACTAAACACCGTAGACTAAAAGTCCAACCATGTTATCCATTACCATTGTATTGTCTATGAATGTGTAAACTAGGATGAGTCTATTCCAAATGTCGATTCTCGATTCCACCGATTCTCAGGATCAGAATCGGTATCAAGAATCGATCGCCTGAAGTCGATTCCGATTCCATCGACTTCAGATAGATAAATAAGTTAAACATTGACTATAAGCTGAGGATATATTTGCTATTTGTCAATAAATTTTTTTTTGAGAGACTTAATTGCCTTTGATATTTTATTCCAGCCAGTACTTGGATTTAAATAATAGCCGTACACTACTGGTATATCAATATCCCACCTGTTATTAGAAATAAAATTCGATGGAATCGGAATCGGGAATCGATTTGAAAGAATCGGAATCAAAATCGGAATCGAAGAAAAGTGGAATCGACTCATCCCTAGTGTAAACGTTCGTAGCTCTACATCGCTAAATAAGAAAGTAAATAGTGGTTCTTTGTATCTATGTTCTCCATTTATTTTCACGCAAAATTTCAATTCCCGCAGCGTTGGAGACTCAAAATTTGCTCAAGATGGCCAATTACATTAGACAAGTGCGTATCATGACCTGTCTACGGACCTTGGGTTTGTATTTGCTCCCGTGTGCTCTAATTGATTACAGATGAATGTCGCATACGTGTTCACGGAAGGAAAATGGGACGTTTGCGAGTGGTGGAAAAACGAATTGGGGTCCCTATCATTGCCGTTATCCCTGAAAATGATGGCTTCATAGAGTCATTACTTGAGTTATCATTGCCACTATCCCTGAAAAATAATCGTGTGAATCATGCTTTAGTCGCTTGAGCTTAAATATATTCCCCCCCATTACTTTTCCCATGAAGATTTTGAGCAAAAAGGGGGGGGGGGACTATATTCGGAGATAGATGGTAATTCATCTCCTAATTCTGTCACGATTACAATGAACATTCCTTATCACCTTTTCCCTTCTAAATCAGGCCATATGTTCAGAAGAGAAAATGCAATAGGGGATTGGGAAAACGAGAATATGTTGGTGCATGCATTATTATATTGCCTGGTTGGGAAATTGCCATAGTTCATACGACTCGACTTGATACTCGTAACTACAACTGAACTCGAGATGAAAAAGTACTGCTCGCACATCCTTACTGACTGGTAGTGCAGTAGTAAAATTCTTTTTAGTGATATAATGGTAAAAAATCCTTGTAAAGTCAAGAGTGATCTACTGATATCTCACCTTCGATTGCATTCTATAATAATAATTTATTTGCCCGAAGATCATGTTACATTAGATAAGTAAGAGAAAAAAGGCACGTCACAGGATTATAAATAGACACAGTACATTACACCTACACTGTGTTATAAAATATGCATGCAGATATTTAAAACTTTGAGCTCAAAAATTCTTTTACAGAATAAAATATTTTGGAGCGAAAAAACTTTAATACGTTTTGTCTGAATACTTGAACCTTAGTTTCAGATTTCAGCTCAGATGGTAGATGGTTATAACACATTAAGCCCATGGAGATTGGTCCATGCATGGCAACGTGTAATTCTTTTTATGATGAAATGAAAAATTCTCTGTGTGATGTTTGATAAAGTGTTTCAAGTGCTTCCTCATTTTTTGTTGTATTAACAGTCTGTGGAGGGTGAGAATCATGAAAAAGCTGTGGAGCTTCTGAAAGCTGCTCAGGGTTCTGTGAAGCTGGTTGTGAGGTACACCCCTAAAGTGTTGGAAGAAATGGAGATGCGTTTTGATAAACAGAGGGCAGCTCGTCGTAGGCAACAGTACCAGTGAAATCCTTGTCATCTCTGCTCTTGGTTAATTGTTCATTCAAATCCATTTTGCCAGAGTAAGTTAACGTTTTGTAATTTAACACTAATGTCAATGTAGGTAAAAAATGGCAAACACCTGGTGCAGTGATTTTCATTATCACATGTGGTATTTCCCATCTAAGAAACCTCTGAGTTTTTGTGCTATTTTTACTATTTCCACATAACTTATGGCATTTTATTATGATATTTTATGATGTTTACCTGCCTGAAATGTTCAAAATTTTTGTGCTCTTAATTGTTCAATGATTTTTTGTGTCAGAGAAGGAAGTGTAGCGATATGGATATTCAGGAAATAAAAGTTTTATTTATATCAGTTCGTGTTCTTACCCTTGATGGTTCCTTTGTATGATTTCATTGTCTTTTCTTTGGAATTCATGATTTTGCAAATATTATGCAGCATTAATATGGAACATTAAGTTCAACAATATGCCGTGGTGAATGTCTTTTCTACATGAAAATATAATGTATTAAACACTCATGAAGCAAATTCTGTCAAGTATGACATTATTATTAAGTATGTATGTAGAAGGGACTTAGAAGAACTTTTGCAAATACAACATTGTTACATGTTTCAATTGTGCCACAAATGGCTTAACTCCTCCGCAAGGCCAAAGACCACATACCCATGGAACTGCAAAGTCAAGTCCTGCTGTGGAGTATCCCACATTGATCGAAACTCACGAGTAATGAGATGCATGATACAAGAGTACAAAGGGGCCATGAAGAACAGGCAACTATACTGCTGTGACCAAGTTCCATGTGAGGGAAAGACGTTTTCTTGGTCATTTTAAACTTATGAAGAACATATGAATGGGACGTCGGAAGCTCTGTAGAGAAGTAGAATCTCTCTTCTATTATAGGATACACCTTTCGTGTCCTCCTTATTTCCATTTATAACTTTTCAACTATTATAGATAAAGTAGAGATGTCACTCTGAGAATTATCTCTAGTGTATTTCCATTGTCCCCTTCTTATATGCTTTGCAAGCTATTATTATTTCAGTGGTTTGTTTTCTACAGATCGTAGAGAATTTTCTTTGAAAGTGATTCAAATCTCTCAAACTCATCTCTTTATGTGTACAACTGGTCTACCAATGATAAATACAAATCTGCTCATGCTTACGAGATCACATTTTTCTTTTGAAGTTGAGTTGTTCTATGAAAATTTTCTAAAGTTTTATTCCAAAAATTCAGCATGAGCACAAATTCAAGTTCTTGCATCTTGTTTGCAATATTCATATTCTTCTAGTGTCACCTTTTTGCAACTGGATATCAATTAAATCTTTCAAAGCTTCCAGAATCACGAAGAAAGATTTGACAATTGCTGAAGAGGCCAAAGCATGGGCTTCCCAATTGGTGTTGGAAAGTGATGAAATCACTTTTTTCGTTTCCATTGCAATCTTTGAGAATTCTCTACTGATCAGTCGAGGCTGAAAAAAATGTATACAGCAGTTGTACAGTGGAAAAGAAATCTACTCCAACTTGACACTAATCCACAGTACTTCATCTAACTATATTTATGTAATGAGCTACCGTAAATACTAAAATTGCAAACTGATTTGCATCCAAAAGTTTTTGCTGCATGCCATAGTAATATCAAGACATGGTGACAGCATTGTTGTATGACTGTCCTCTGCATTCATTAAAATCCAATTTACAATCATCAGATAAGTACTTCAACTCCTGCTGTGCCTTAACTTCACAAGTGTGGTTTTTTCATTCCAAAAATGTGATAAATTGTTCAACTGGCTGTCCATCTTGGGAGCACCATGGACAGACTGAAGTACTCATAATGATGATAGAGGGCACTTCTTTCCCAACAGGGATTCCTCACGTTTCGTATTGGATGGGTACGAAGGGTTGCCTTTTCCAGCATTGCCATACATACGTGAGCAGCCAAGAATGGGTCAAACTGACTTATCAATTCTAGTAGCCCCAAATAATTCCCATTATTGAGAGACCCACATTTTTCCACTTTTCCTTGGAATGCCAATCCTTGCTCAGGGAGTGTACAAATGACCGGTACAACACACCAAAGCACATTCTCCTAGTGATTGTACTTCAACTTGTTTTTACAGTGGCTTTGTCAAGTCAAAGCCTTGTTTCTGAGTTCTTGGTGCAAAATCGAGGTTTAAAATCCTGGTCAGAGCAAATGATTTTTCCTTTGTGGATTATAGCACTTATGTGCACTTGCTGGTGACTCTGTAAAAGGTAAATACCTTAGCTAGTCCCGGTATCCTCAAAATTGGTATTGTGAGTATGGCTTCATCCTCGCGAACTGTGGCACAAAGCGCACACTTGAGACTGCTCATTGAAATCATATGTTTAGCAGTCCTGAACACCTTGGTCCTATTAAGTCACCACAAAATCCACAGGGGAGAAGGGGTTACCACCCTCAAGTCAAATGATTGCTTTATCTATGCCCATCATAAGGAAAATGGTGAACATATGGCTTTACACAGGTATTTATAATTGAAAAGTAACATGCCAAGTTATGGAAAAGGGGGTAAATGGTTAAAATGCAATCACGCACCGGGAGTTTGAAGAGGAAAAATTAATTTCACCCAACAATCACTCCAACCTTGTGTTGGATTGTGCTAGAGAGGGCTATAGCCTTACTTAGTATACTTACAATCAGTGATATGTATTGGTCTACCTCACATTCCCCTCTCGATTATCTTAATCCCTGACTTGTGGCTGCACTAAGCACTGGTGTATGAGAGTTACGGTAATATACCCACAGATCCTTCCAAGCTACTTTTCCAAGTATATCTAGAGAATGCGAATCATTAGCGACATGAATTAGCCCATGAACATCGTACGAGATTGACTTTAGTCCATATAGTGAAGCAAAATACTCAAGTACCGTTGAGGCATAGATATTTTTAGTAGTTGCTTGACATCTCAAAGAAATCCTTTCCGATATATATTTTTCTTATGGTTTTCCAAACCGAGTAAACAATTTAGCCTATGATGCATATTTGCGGACACACCAGTCATATAATCCCAAAAGTGAGTCAAACTGACTTCTCTCCTGACAATGATATTTTCTTGAATTTTTCGAAACGAAAAATAGCGTCATAACGAAAAATAGCGAATTGTAGACATTCTCCAATAT
Organism: Pyrrhosoma nymphula; assembly: GCA_963573305.1. Classification (NCBI taxonomy): domain Eukaryota; kingdom Metazoa; phylum Arthropoda; class Insecta; order Odonata; family Coenagrionidae; genus Pyrrhosoma; species Pyrrhosoma nymphula. The sequence goes on along the minus strand of OY754329.1, from coordinate 176,539,808 downwards.
TCGTGCCTCCTATCTAAATTTTGATGCACAGTCATACCATGGAAGAAGATACCACTCAGCTTAAGAATTCTCATTTGAAAAGAACTAAGACAGCTTTGAAATGAAGTATATATTACAATCAACAACTTTTTCTTGCTTTCATCGTCATATGCCACGAATCCCAGTTGTAAAAGAATACTAACGATAACTCTTGTTTACAGGGAATGTTTACTTTTCAACCCCACTTGGCGCGTAAAATTTCGGATACTGCAACCCCTACAACCAGTGCTTCCCTCTGCGGAGGAACGATCGAAATTTTACTGAAAACCAACCGATCCCTTTCAAATTAATGATCAATCGGTAAAACATTGTAATGTAATTTGCGATCAGCGGTGTAGGTAGCAGAGTTATTCCTTGCAAATGATTTCACCTTACCCGAATAAGAGCAGTGAATCCAGGAAGTGAAAACTACTTTAAGGTAGTTTACGGTTGACCGTTAAAATCTCGTTCGGCATTGGCGTCGTATGCGGATGGTGATTTCGCGTACTAAAAGTTTAAGTTTGAAAAATGGGAACTGAGAACAAATTTTGTTCGAAACAAATTTTGTAGCGAATATCTGTTGTCGTTGATGTTTCCGTCAACATCGGTACACGCCCTTGTGGTCTTCCTACAAAATTTGTCTCAGAACCCTAGGAAATAAGATTTTGCTGTTTTGACGTGAATCGGCGACAACAAAATGGTAATGAACAAGAGAGACCTTTGTAGAGCCTTTTCTCCTGGGAAAAATGTTAGAAGGACCATTGGTAGGCGAAGATCAATCGGAAAACGCACACCTGATAAAACAAGCAACGATAACATAAAAGTTGTCATTCGAGTACGACCTGTAAGCAATGATGTGGATCAAAACGCACGGTATGGACATTTGTTGTGGTTGATGCTCAAGTATCTTTAAAAGTGTTATGGATGTTGATATTTTTTATTTTTGTTCATCACAGGGCGGTTGTCAAAGTTTTGGACGATAAAATGCTCATGTTCGATCCGAAAGAGGAGGAGGAAGACTTTTATTTCCAGGGTATGCGGCAAAAAACCAGGGATCTGAATAAGAAGTCTAACAAGGATATGAGGTTCATTTTTGACAGAGTGTTTGGTCCCGAAGCAACTACTCCGGATGTATTTGGTGGAAGTACTAAAGATATAATCGGGCATTTGCTAGAGGGTTACAACTGTTCAGGTGAGCCGTTTAAATTAAAGATAGAATTTGTCACCAAAATATTGCTTTTATGTGTAGGAAGTGTTTTATTATTTAGTGTTTGATCTATTTGGTTATTTCACTGTGACGCCGCTACTTTTATCATACATTGATGAGTTAAAATGCTTTGTTTGGTGAATAATCGGGCTTCAATACCTAAGGTTGGGGTTAATTACTGTGTTCATCAATGTGTGTATGAGTGATTTTACTTGACATTAGTGGAAAATGGCTTCAGTATAGTTGAATTAAAGTTAAATCATTGGAACGTACGTGTTTGTATGTATGAATTCCCTTGAATTAGCTTATCCAGAGATGTTACAAGTCAGGGAAAAATTGTATGAGGGCGAAGGTCGATGAATTGGTCAGTGGCCGACGCACCCCAACTAATCGGTCGTTCGGTTTTGCCGGAGTCGATGTTCCATCTTTTGATTTTGTCTTAGTCATAAATTTGTCATTAAAATTGATGAGTAAAAGTAACATTGGTTTGTTTTCACAACTTTCATTTGCACTTAAAACTTTCACTGCTCTCGGAACGTCATACTGCTTGAGGATAATGTCTGGGAAAATAACAGATTTTGTCAGGGAAATGCCAGGGAATTTCATTTCCAGAATTTTGTAACAACCCTGTTATCTCAAGTGCTAGATCGTTCCATAAGGTACTAAATTTTATGCTTTCCATTTGTAGTGTTTGTTTACGGGGCTACTGGCGCTGGTAAAACTTACACAATGCTTGGAACTAGAGAATGCCCAGGGATTACATATCTAACTATGGTGGAACTCTACCAACAAATGGAGCTGCTTAAAGAGCAAAGGAAATTTGAAGTTGCTGTTTCATATTTGGAGGTAAAGTAATGCGATTTTTATGTGTAGTTACTCTTCCTAGTAGGAAGTTTTTCTTTATTTTTAATAATACAAGATATGCCACGTGTAATTGTGGCATGCAAGGTGTGTACCAAAAGTAATGACTGGTCGTTTTATTGAAAATACATACAAACACTCTTTTAACTCTTCAAAGTATGAACTTAGGGCATCGATAGAGCATTTCCTGTAAGCCTGCCAGGAACTCCAACGTGCTACATGTGGGCAGGCATGTGTCGTGATGGTTAATCCATGTCTGCTGTATCCAAATGGTTTCGTCCAGTTTCCCATCAACCATTTGAGCACTCCTTTGTGAAAAAGCAGCGTTGACGGTTGTCCTGGCAGCCACAATTTTTTTTTGAACAATTCCCTTTGAGGAAATACAAATGAGCATCGTTTTCAATTTGACCTGCTCATTCAGGCCCTTTTTGGTTGAAGGGTTTGGTTTGTGTGCCTTTCAGAACTCTTTTCTTCATGATCTTGGTGTCTTACTCAAAATCACAAGTTATATCGCCAGTTATCACTCCAGTCCAGTAAAGTACTGTGTATGTGAAGATGCAGCTACCAGTGCAGGGATGTCCTGCAGGTGGGAAACTGCTCTGAGGCTTTGTCCTTGGGATCCTGCTGGGATTGTAAGGGTAGAGGAAGTGGGAGAAAAAAAGGTCATTTGAATGGGTCGGAAGCGTTCCGCACCACACCACAAATTACAGTGACGTGAAACGGTTGCCGTACCATGCTTTATTCTCACAAGAGTTGGAATGACTAACGGAATGGGTCCGAGAGTGTATTGAACACTTGTGCTCGAAGCCAGTGTCACACTCTGTTTGCGGAAGGCGGTGAAAATATCCAGTGAATCGAGGCTCCCCCACCCGGGGGGGAGGGGGGGGGGAGCCTCGATTCACCGTGATCCAACCACTCTCAAGCTCCACACGGTGGATGGCGGATACGAGGCTCGTGAATCATCAGACTCCAACCCGTGGTCTGGCCTCCAGGAGGAGTACTGAGGCCATTACTATTTTCCGAAAAAACTGTGAACCTCGCTTTAGCAGAATTCCATCACCAGAGCCTCACTCTGCTGCCACGAGGGGCACTCAATCTGCGACACAAGAAGGCGTGGGTTGACTTTCTCTTGCTTGGTGCTGAGCCGAACCGGCGGCTTGATTCTAAGAGGCAAGAACTTGCAGATCTCAGTAAAGTACTGTCACTTCCTGCAGAATCTGGAAGTTTGTGAGAAATTACCTCGCAGTGTCCTATTGTTTGTCAGCTAGAATCTTCGGAACTACATGCCATGACAATTGCTCAAAGGCATTTCAGGAAGTGGAGTTTAAAAAATGCTTTGACCAATAGTAGACCATCCGGAAATGCTGTTTTGATGCTCAAAGGTCTTACTGTGAATATTTTAAGTGTATTTGTTCTTAGTTTTGCCCAATGATTTATTGTCATCACTTTTCCAAACAATTATTCCTCCCCTTTCATTTCCATTTATAGGCTCAGGTAGCTGTCACGTGCCATAAGTCCCCTTTTATGCCAATTTCATTTCGCTGATACAGCTAAAACATTCAGGCCCATTCTTCATATTTCCAAGGAGAAGGTTCATAGGCTCTTCAGTCTGGAGGCTATTTGACAATTCCCAAACTAATCCTAAATTGCTGCTTAGGTCACTAATTCTTAACTGAAATATGTAGGTACTCTCTAGTAGTCCCCACCTGGAGATCTGAATGGGGGGATAGTTTACCTCTTGGATATCTTACTCAAGAGGGATCCTTTGTCTTTATTTATGAAGCAAAGCGAAATTAAAATTGGTGAGCCTACTGTTCCTAGTGATAATAATGTTTCCCTGTGGCTTCGTCATCAACCTTTACCTTGTCTGTAGTGCAATGATAGTTGTTGCACCGGCCCGCAGCCTCTGCCTTCACTCAAATGATGAAGTGCCATTTGCTCCAAAATAAATGTTAATATTGCCATTGCCTCTTCCTCCAGCCTTTTGACTGCCCATTGGGTAGTGGCATCTATTCACCAAGTCATCATCAAATCTTCACAGATTTGTGAAATCTTTGGACAACTTTTCAAAAATCCAACATCCCCAACCCAGCTATGCACGCTGTAGCTGTAAGCTTATTTATGTCTCAGGACTGGTGTGGTGGAGTGTATGCATAACAAAAGAAGAGCTCTTTCCAATGTTCCACAGATTAACGTTAAATAAGACCAGATTCGATATTTCACATCATTGTCAAGCCATTGATAAGGATGTAAAACTTTGAAACCGGTCTCATTAAACAATAACCAATGGAAAATTGGAAAGAACTCGTCTTTCATTATGCCAACTTAATCGTGAGTCAGTTGGATTAATTTTAAAAATTCAAAATTTATTTTCATAGATTTCTTTCAAAGAAGGTTTTGTGTATGAGGAAACTTGCTCCAAAATAGATGTTAATATTTTCAGATACTTTTTTCTGCTTGGTAGCTATTGAGCATCTAATAATTGATGGGATAATAAAGGCCCACACTGTTATTCCACTGAAAAGAAGGTGTTTCTGTATTTTAGTCCTGTTTTTTGGTCTTTTTCACATGGAATTTTTTTAATGATGTAGTGGCTTTAGAAATGCATGTACCTTCTCATTATTTGCACTCGGTGCATTGGCAGCGCCAAAAATCCGGCGTGCTTCTTTCTTATAGACCTTTGATTATGAGCCTAAATTATTTTTTTGTTTTTTTGTAATTGATGTTTTGGTTATTTTTCTTTAAAATCCAGTTAAATTTTATGTAAACTAAAACTTTTTTAAAGCACAAGCTATATGCGAATGTAAATCAAAATAATTTTGGAATTCGTCAAAACTTGGTGGTAATCTAAAAGGGAATGGTAATCTAAAAGGAAAGTATGCTTTTAGTAAAAAAACTTGCTCTTCTTAAAAGGCAAACTTTTGCTTCCAAACCACTTATAACGTGCCATTTTGCACATAGTTTGTTACGAATTTCCGGGACGAGACCCACAAACTCCCATTTTCCTGGGGGTATTCCATACCCCTAGAGCTGCTGACCCCCCCTCTCCCTGGAACCTTTGTTCTGGAGCAACCCCTGACTCAGTGTTAAATAATCAGTATTTTCAAAGGGTTGGGCATTGATAAGAGAAAGTATGTCAAATATCTATTTAAAATTAGAGGGCTGCCATGTCAGAGGTGCAAGTATTTTACATAAGTTAACATGTTTTTGTTAAATATTGGCGGTGGTATTGATATTAACATTTATCCCGACTGACATGGATTCGCAGAGAACAAACTTAGATCAGACATGTGGTTTAGTCATGATTTATTAACGGACATCAGACAACAAGTGAAGTACGAAAATGGCAACACAAAATGGAACAGTTGAATGTCAACGATTATACATATTTGAAACTTACTATTACAATTTCAACACACTCCCCTAATCATGACATCAACACTTTCTTAACAAATTCCAAACTTAATAATACACTTCACATGACTCTGAGCATTCAAACCCTTTGTCAAAACATCAGCTGGCATATCCTTAGTTGGCATATACCACAGACTTACTTTATCCAATTTACACAGTTCTCTAATATAATGAAATCTAACATCTATATGTTTAGTACGAGCATGAAAACCTGGATGCTCAGCTAATTTCAATGCACTCATGTTATCATTGTACAACAACATACTGCCAGACCTCCCATACAATTCAAACAAAAAACCTCTCAAAAAAACTCCTTCTTTGCTGGCATGTGTTATAGAGATATATTCTGCTTCAGTGCTCGACAAAGCAGTCACTTCTTGTTTCCTACTTTCCCAGCTTATTGCCCCATTACTCAGTACATACACATATCCAGACACAGATTTTCTACCAGACAAATCATTAGCAAAAGATTCATCACAATATCCAACTATGTCAATCTCATTCTTACTATACTCAATACCCAGATTTACAGTACCCTTCAAATATCTGAATATCCTCAGCACTGCATTCCAATGCTCCTTGCCATAACAATTACAGAACTGACTAAGGTAATTTACTGCATAGGTTATGTCAGGCCTAGTACAAAGAGATAGATACAATAATCCTCCTATTGCTTCCTGGTAGGGAAATCCAGTATCACTTTTCTCACATTTGCTTAGTAATAAGCCACATTCAATGGGAGTTTTAACAGGTACACAATCTAACATACCAAATTTGGACAAAAGCTTGTCACAATAACCTCTTTGGTCAATTCTAATACTATTCTCAGTCCTCACAACTCTCATACTCAAACATTCAGTTATTTCACCCAAATCTTTGCTGCAGAAATTCTCAGACAACACAGCCTTCAATTTCTCTGTTTGAGTTTTATCATTAAAGAAAATGAAAAAATCATCTACATATAATGCTACAATCACAATTTTGTCACCTTGCTTCCAGACATATACACATGGTTCATATTCTGATTGTTTGAAGTCAATATCCTCAAGAAGTACTTGAACTTTTTCATTCCAACTTTTACTCGCTTGCTTAAGCCCATAAACTGCCTTTTTTTACTTGAATACTTTTCCTTCAACCACCTTTAGACCCTCAGGCTGTGACATGTATATCTCCTCTTTGAGATCACCATTCAGAAAAGCTGTTGATATGTCTACATGGTGAACATACAGATCAAGTTTAACTGACAATGCAAATAACAGTCTCAGCGTACTATATCTGTCTACAGGCGCAAAAGTATCATGGAAGTCTATCCCATACTTCTGTGTACACCCAACAGCCACAAGCCTTGCTTTAAACTTAACAACATTTCCATTGCAGTCTCTCTTTATCTTGAAAACCCATTTACATTTCACAACATTCTTCCCTTCTGGTAATACAACTAGATCCCATACATCATTAGCGAAATAAGATTTGAGTTCTTCATCCATGGCTTTCAGCCAATGCACTTTATCTTTTCCACTTAAAGCCTCACTTACACAAGTAGGTTCTACATGGTCATCAAAAACAGCAGTATCATACAGGTATGCAGCGTACATTACATAATCATCAAAATTCTTTTTTAGTCTCTCTCTCATAGGATATCTTCTCTGATTATCATTTTCATTTACATTAATTTGATCATCCTCATTTTCCTCTATAGGGACTTCAATTGCATCATTATCTCCAATGAGATCAAGAACAGGTAAATAGACAATTTCACTCACATCATGATTCTCATTTACAGAACAGGCTGAAAATTTCTGTTCATTAAATTTAACACTGTGCTCTACAGATATTTTCTTTGGTTTTTCAGGATCAAACAGCCTATACCCTTTACTCTGCACATCATAGCCAACAAAAACCATAAGTTTACTTCGAGGCTCTAACTTATCACCTCTGACTTGCTTAGGAATATGTACATAGGCGTCACACCCAAATACCTTTAAATGAGAATATCTAACAGGCTTACCAGTAAACAATTCTTCAGGAATTGAATTATTACAACCAGTGTGAGGCACTTTGTTCTGTACATGAACTGCAGTGTTTATCGCTTCTGCCCACAATCTCTTTGAACATTTAGCATTAAATAACATGGTCCTAGCACCCTCAAACATTGAGCGATTTTGCCTTTCGGCCACTCCATTCTGCTCGGGCGTATATTTTACAGACCTTTGTTGCAAAATTCCCTTAGATTTAAAAAAGGAACACAAATCTTTGTTGAGAAACTCTCCACCATTATCTGATCTAAAAACTTTCACAGTTTTACCCTTTTGAGTTTCATTCTCAACAACATACTCCTTAATTTTATCTTTGGTCTGCGATTTGGAAACCAAAAAATAAACATTAACAAATCTTGAATAATCATCTGTGATTGTCAATACATACTTGGAAGCTCCGTAACTCTCCAGTAAAGGTCCACACAGGTCAGCATGCACGAGATCTAAAATTTCGGACACTTTCGGAGATACAGATCGACTAAAACTTTGTCGACAATGTTTTCCTATTGCACAAGCTTCACACATATCATTATTCACTGCTGAAAATTTCACATCATTTGTATTCTCATACAAATATTTCAACTTTTGTGTACCTACGTGCCCTAGCCTTCTGTGCCAAAGGTCGTAATTTTTCACATTTCCTACAAATGCTGATCTAGCAGCTGGTTTGTTTTCTAGTTTATACAGGCCATTTACCCTAGTTCCAGTGCACAACACAGATCCAGTTACGACGCAATCCTCAGCGTCAACAAATTGACATTCTTTTTTGGTGAAAACAACGTTAATATCACGATCAGTACATTGGCTAACAGATAACAACGTAGAACTAAGTCCAGGCACATGCAAAACATCTGAAATCTTATCAATGACACCATTAGAACACAGATTCATATCACCTGTTCCAGCAATTTTTAGTCTACTATTATCACCAACTAACACACATTGATCACAACTAGCATTACGATAGTTTTCGAGAATATTTTTGTCGGGCGACATGTGACCTTCTGCTCCAGAATCAATAAAAATTGAACTACTATTATCACATCTAGCAGATAATGCACACAGAAATGTTTTCTTTCCATCACCAGACTTTTTCTTCCCACTATCTTTCGTAGTCTTTTTGTTGTCGTCTTCTTTCTTCTTTTCAAATCCAGGTGTGGCGAGCGGTGAGTCTTTCGGCTTTGGGCAATCTTTGATTCCATGCCCCACCTCATGACATCTCCAGCACTTGAATTGAAAATTCTTGCCAATCTTGCCTTTTCTCTCAGATCCCTTTCTATTAGCATACAGGGCACACTTTTCAGACGAGTCACCTGAAGTCACGTCTCTTCTCAGGCTATCATCCAGCAGCTTGGCTATTACTGTATTTAAATCCATCTCTCCCTCACAGGCACAGACCGTCATAACAATACTGTCATAGTCCGTAGGCAACCCCTGGAAGATCATTGCAATCAAGTATTTATCCTTGATCTTTTCACCCATGGATTTCAATTCCTGACCGATGGAAGTGATGTGTGCTATGTACGCCTCCATGTTGGCAAAATCTTCGAACTTTGACTGACTCAAATTTCTAACAAGATGCACATACCTCCAATGTCCCTTGGTCTCGAATTTATCAGCAAGTATTTTCCAAGCTTCCTTTGAAGTCTTCGCCCCTTGCACATACTGGTAATTCTGAGGATCAACCATGAGGCAGATGTCTCCCAACGCACGTTGATCTCGTCGTCTCAATCCATTATCTTTGTTGTCGTCGTTACCCTGAACGACATCCCACAGGCCTTGACGTCTGAAGTAATTTGTCATTGCAAACTCCCAGTTCTTGAAGTCTTCTCGCCCTTTCAATTTGGCGATACCGAAGCCAGAAGGACCAGGTCCCGAGTCAGACACAGCCATGATGCCGGGTCAACACAAAGATACAGTTCCTCAATCCTCAATTATCCAAAGCCATCAGTCACGAATAATTATTAATATTTCTGGGCCCATAACCTGTTAAATATTGGCGGTGGTATTGATATTAACATTTATCCCGACTGACATGGATTCACAGAGAACAAACTTAGATCAGACATGTGGTTTAGTCATGATTTATTAACGGACATCAGACAACAAGTGAAGTACGAAAATGGCAACACAAAATGGAACAGTTGAATGTCAACGATTATACATATTTGAAACTTACTATTACAATTTCAACAGTTTTAAGTACATACTATATGTACTACTACTGTGGTCATCCTCATTTCATCATCACGCAATATCATCGACCCTATAGCATCCTAATCTTAGTGGCTTTGCTGCTCTGTTTAATGTTTTCTTCAATGATGTATTGATTGTTTAGATAAATAATAGCCTTAGGAATGCCTATGAGATTGTCATTATAATAACTCATGTGTCCAGTTTTAAGAGAATGACATCACATCTTTGTTTCCCCACTGTTTCAGGTTTATAATGAAGCTGTAAAGGATTTAATTAATCCAAGCAAAGATTCATTGCTTGTGAGGGAAGACGATTCCTATGGTGTGAAGGTGCAAGGACTCTCTGTGCTAAGGCCCAGTAGTGCAACCCATTTGCTGTCCTTACTTGAAGGTGGAAATCGTAATCGAACTCAACATCCTACTGATGCTAATGCTGAGTCTTCACGATCTCATGCTATATGTCAAGTATGTTATTTTTTGATTGAGAGTTGTTGTCATTGTTAGTTTTATAAGTATAAAATCATAGTTGACTCACAAGGCATGTGTATAAAGTTTTGAATGAGACATAAGCAAAACTTGTGCTAGGAGTGGTTAATTTCATGATTAGTATTGCACATAGACAGTTGTTTATCCAACTTGATTGGCTTTTTGGATTAGCTTTGGATTTTAATTGTCCTCATTGGATTAGTTTGAACGATTGTTACTATGTAGTGTGCTTGAACTGAATTTCATTCTCACTGTTGCAATTTAATCATGCATCCCCTTCAAGGGGAGACAGTGTAAAATATTCTCAACAGAAGAATTAATTCCATTACTTAACGAAGAAAAAAAATAGGTTCTAGTGCCAGTGGTCGCAAGTGTTCGTACTCACCCCACATTACGGTAGTTATACACGTTTGCCTATTAGGCACTGTTAACAGCTAGCTGCAAGAATTGTGTTTTTCTTATCGCGACTGTAGAGACTGTGGTTTTACTGTCTATGAAATACATTCCCTTCAACTTCATTCCTACCTTAAAAATGGTGGTGCTGTTATTAATTGAATTGTCACTCTAAAAATTCAATCCAATACATAATCATTAGGCATTCCTGTTGCTTATTTTGTTCTTGCTTATCATGGTTTTGTTTTGCCGAGTATTTGATGGGATCAAGGCATAATAATAATAATAATAATTTTTATTTGTCCAAGGATCATTATACATGATATAGGACACGTCAGTTATTCACATAAAAAACATTTAAACTCTGTACAATCATAAGTCCTCATCTATGAGGTATTCGTTGACTGAGTAATATAATTTTTTCAGTAGCATTTCTTTAATTTTACACTTAAAAATAACAATTTTTTCAATGTCTTTGTATTTTGTTGGGAGTTTATTATAGAGGCGAATCCCCATAGCTCTAGGAAGTATTACTCGTCCTTACAAATGGAATATGTAAGTTATTCCTCAGTCTTGTCGAATAATTATGTACATTTGAGTTCTTTTCAAATTCAGCAATATTAGACTGTACATACATTAAAACATAATATATATAAATACAAGGTAAAGGCAGTAATCCCAATGCCTTGAAGATAGGTCGACATGGAGCAATGATAGGAGCATTTACAATTAGTCTAACAGCTTTCTTCTGCAGTTTAAATATCACAGTAGCACGGGAGGAAGAACCCCAAAACAAAATACCATATACCATGCGAGAGTAAAACTCTCCAAAATAAAGTGAAAGCAGAACATCGATAGAAACAGTATGTCTTATAAATCTAATCATAAAACATTTTGAACTAAGCTTACTAGCTAATTCACAAATATGAGGTTCCCAGGTCATATGAGAGTCAAGATGAAGTCCAAGAAATTTAGCCTGGGTGACCTGGAGAACATTGCTCTGGTTAATATTCACATGTATATCTTTCTGTTGTTTGCCTCTGTTCATGATGTACATAATTTGTGATTTATTAACATTAAGGTGCAAGAAGTTGTATTTACACCAATCGCTTAGTGTTTGGGCAGCTAAGTTGCATACTCAACTAACCCAGGCCCTCCTCCAGATTTAGGAAAGATGGAGATTTTGGCCCGAGGCCCAGACCCTGCAGTCCTCTACTGTATTGGAGAAAGAACTTGGTTGCCCTTTATGATTCTACATTTTACTCTACTCACTGGTGGTTTCTGATTGATTACTCAAATTAATGATAGTGGTTGGGTTTTGAATATTATGGAAAATGTGGTCATAGTCTTCCAGTGTTGGAATAATTCCTTTCAGTTCCATTAAAATTCATTAAAGTTGTTATAGAGCGTTCCACATATAGTTGACAGTATGGGCTCATATGGAGATTCGATTCCCATGTAAATCTCCATAAGGCCAGTGGTGCAACGTTACCAATGACAGCAGGAAAGTTATTGTGATGCAATGCAATATAAAAAGACTTGTTCTGAATCAGAAAAAGATGCTGCATTTAGTGGTGGCAATAGTTTCTCAATTTAGTTCAAAATAAATGTTCTAAAAAGTATTTCCTTGAATTTCCGTTAATAACGGAGCACTTCTGATTTCATCTTCCTCACCCAGTTGCTGCCAAACAGTTCACAGTTTTACGTTAAAACTTATACAAAAAGTTTTTCATATGTTCTCCTCCATAACGGTTAGCTTTAATTTGTTTTTAACTGAGTTTCATCGTTATTGTATACATTTTAATATATTTTGAACAAAATATTATGAATTTTGCAAGGTAAAAAGTGGTTGCCTACTAACTTTCATATCTCACAATATAGATCTATATATCTTCTTCTTCTTCCTTGGCGCTACAGCATTTTGTCAGCTTTGGCCTTCATTACAATCTTCCTCCATTCCTCTCTCTTAATGGCCTTCTTTCTCCATCCTCTTATCCCCAAAGTAGCCAGGTCTGCTTCCACTCCGTCTTGCCATTTTAGGCGCGGTCGTCCTCTTCTTTTTACACTGAATAATTTTCCCTCCCGAACTCTTTTGGCCACTCTCTCCTCTGACATTCTTATCAAATGTCCCATCCGTCTGAGTCTCTGTGACTTGACAAATCTCACAATGTCTTGGCCTTCTATGAGGTCGTCAAGTTCTTCATTCCATCGTCTTCGAAAAACTCCATTTTCTTGTATGGGTCCAAATATTTTCCTTAGGATCCTTCTCTCAAATCATCTAAGTGCGTGTGCCTCTGCTGTTGATAGTGTCCAGCATTCACTTCCATAAGTGACAACAGGTCTTATTAAAGTTTTATATATTTTATATTTGGTATTTCTTCTTACCAGTCTACTTTTCAACAATTTATGATTTGCGAAGTACGCTCTGTTGCCAGCAGTGATTCTGTCTTTTATGCAAGCACTTATTGAGTTATCCGAAGTCACCAATGATCCAAGATATTTAAAGGATGAGACACCCTCAAATTTATCTCCGTTGATATCTAATGTCTGAGGTCATCAGCGAGCTTCAGATGTGGACATACACATATTTTGTTTTGTCACAGTTAACTTCCAGTCCAGTTCTTCCTGCGCTTTCCTTTAGTGAGCCAAATATTTCTTTCAATTTCCTTGCAGATCTGGCTACAATGACTACATCATCTGCATACGCCAGTATTTGACTGCTCCGATAGAATATTGTTCCACCAGGATCAACTCCCCTCACTGCCCAGTGCAAGGCCAATATGAACAATGTTGCAGACAAACCATCTCCTTGCTTTACTCCCATGTTAAATGGAAAAGCACTACCCATTTTATTGCCGACTTTAACCTTAGCTATGGTTTCCTGCATTGTCATTCTTACCAGTCTGATTAACTTCTTTGGCAAGCCTAATTCATTTAATGCTGCATACAGTGTGCTTCTCTTCACACTATCAAACGCTTGCTTAAAATCTACAAACAGTAAGTGTAAATCTTGGTTGTGCTCGATGTGCTTCTCCATTATTTGACGCAAAGTAAATATTTGGTCTGTTGTGCCCCTATCTGGTCGAAATCCACCCTGGTATTCGGTAATGATGCTTTCCGCTCTTTTGCTAACTCTCATTTGTATAATTCCTGAGAGCACTTTATATGCAATGTTCAACAGCGTAATTCCTCTGTAATTGTTGCAGAGCGTTTTGTCGCCTTTCTTGTATATGGGACATATAATGCCAGTTCTCCATTTTACAGGCATTATTTCCTGTCTCCAAATGTCACTGATTAATTCGTGCATGCATCTCATGAGTGTATTTCCGCCTTTCTTAATAAGTTCTGGGGCTATTTCATCTTCACCAGGTGACCGATTATTTTTTAATTTCCCGACAATCACTTCCACTTCCTTCATCGTAGGCTCTTCGATAGCCTCCTCGCCCATTTCCTCCTGATATTCATGCACCTCGCTCTCTTCCTCAAACACTTCGTCATTCAACAGGTCGCAGAAATGCTCTGTCCATCTCTCTACTATTTTGTCATCATCTCCCAGTATCTTTCCCTCCTTGTCCCTATACATGCCCAATTGCGTGGTGTATCCCTCTTTTGTCATTCTTTTGACAGCTTTGTATAATTTTCTTACTTCACTTGATTGATCATTTAATTCTTCTATTTCTTGCAATTGCTTTTGCATTGCTTCTGTTTTCTTTCTTCTGCACACCTTATTTGCTACCCTTCTTAACCTTTTATACTCTCTTCTATTGCCTCTTGTGACCCTAGCAATCATTATTTCCCGAGCTTTGTTTTTGTTTCTAACGGCGTCCATACATTCCGCATCAAACCAGTCACTATTCCTTTCCGTCCTTCTTTCACCAATTTCTTCTTCTGCTATTTTCTTAATGATTGTTTCTAAATCATTCCATTTTTCATTGATATTCTTATCTGCCTGGTACTCAAAAAGTTTTTTCTCCATACCTCTTTGGTACTTGTCTAAGCTCTCTTGGATGTTCAGTTTTCCGACATTCCAATGTTTTCTGGTTGATTTGGATGTTACTTTGGTTTTTGACAATTTTTGCTTAATGATTGCCCTAACTAAGTAGTGGTCACTGTCGCAGTTGGGACCCCTGCAGGCTCTGACATCAATAACTGATGATGAATGCCTTCTCTTAGTAGTCAGCACGTGATCTATTTGATTAACTATGTTTGTACCTGGGACTTTCCAAGTGCCTAAGTGTATTCGTTTATGAGGGAAACATGTGCTTTTTATGATGAGGTTGTTTCTGGCTGCAAATTGCACAAGCATATCACCATTTTCACTACTTTTCTCATGTATTGCGTGTCTACCAACTACTCCTTTCATTTTGTCTTCCCTCCCAATTTTTGCATTAAAGTCACCTAAAATTGTGACCATATCATATTTTTGACAAAGATTTAACACATTGTCCATGCATTCATAAAACTCTTCTTCTCCAGTTCCATCTTGTCCTCTGTAGGTGCATGAGCTGTAATGAAAGTCATATTTCTAAACTTTCCTTTTATTCTTATCTTGCAAACTCTCTCATTTATTGGTTCAAATAATGAGTCTCTTCCTTATCTTACTCAAAATAATGAATCCTGTACCATATCTTCAAGTCCTATTCTCTGGTCCACTGTATAGTAATGTGTATTCCTTTTTATTTATTCTGCCTTGTCCTTGCCATCTTATCTCTTGTAACCCAATTACAGTTGAACCTCTATTTTATGAAGTTAAAGGGACCCAAAAATATGAGCTTTGTAAATCAGAGGGTTTGTAAATTGGAGGTTATCTTTCAAGTAATCGAAACTGCAACAATCCCAATCCAGTTTCAGTAGCGCACTTCATAAAGATAAATGGGATTAAAAGGAAGGTAATGTTTCAATAAAATGAATTACACATCCAGTTAAATGTTCAATAGAACAAAAGGAAATTAGAAACCTACACTTCTTGTACATAGTGGCATATTTTTTATGCTCTCCTTCAAAAAAATTAACAAACTTTAAAAACTGGTAAATATTTTTCTACAAATTTATAATGGTGTGAACTTGGCTGCTGCAACTGAATTAATTTCTTGTAGCTTCAAGTTGGTAGATATCATAATAAGGGGAATAAGTGAATTAATTCATCCCACAGAGTATTTTAGGCATATGCATTAATTAGCGCTGGGGATGTTTATTGTTAGTCGAATTTGTGTTGAAAGAGGCCATTTTAAAATGGGAATGCCACGGATGCATTCTAACTAGGAAATTTCAAAACAAAGTTCCAATTGACACAGTATATTTCAGTACAAAGACTAGGAAATGCCTTTTTTGAAGAAAACGTACCGTTTGAAATACCTTCAATAATATTTCGTAGCTGATGAAAGTCAATTTTAGAACTTTACTCTAGTTAATTTGAAATTCCCACATATGCATTCTACAGCGCTGACATCTCGCGGTGATTTGCGAGAACTATTTACTCACGGGTACTGATAGCTGTAAGTCGCAATCGCAAATTCTTACCTAACGACGTAAAACTTTAATGAAACATTAAATATTCAAAGTGCAATAAAATTTGAACCTTGAATAATATGTCGTAGCTGATGAAAGTCAATTTTAGAGCTTTACTCTAGTTAATTTGAAATTCCCACATATGCATTCTACAGCGCTGACATCTCGCGGTGATTTGCGAGAACTATTTACTCACGGGTACTGATAGCTGTAAGTCGCAATCGCAAATTCTTACCTAACGACGTAAAACTTTAATGAAACATTAAATATTCAAAGTGCAATAAAATTTGAACCTTGAATAATATGTCGTAGCTGATGAAAGTCAATTTTAGAGCTTTACTCTAGTTAATTTGAAATTCCCACATATGCATTCTACAGTGCTGACATCTAACGGTGATTAGCGGGAACTATTTACTCGTGGGTACTGATAGCTGTAAGTTGCGATCGCAAGTTGTTACCTAACGACGTAAACCAAAAAAATAAAAAAATAATAATACATCTGCAAATCAAGCTGTTCAAATTTCGACGATGAAATGTACTTGGTTTTCGACGATGCTGTTGTGTGACTCAAAATGTTTTCTCTTGAATTCATCATTGTTGTTATGTCGATAAAGAAATGCCATACTTCCGAGCAATTTCTGTTTTTGTCTGCGCGCAATCACTTACTTCCTTGATTATCGACCTTTTGGTAACCAAACTCACGGAATTCCTCGTTTTTTTTTGCTCACCGATGTTTTATCCATTGTTTTACTTATTGGCACACGGGATATCACAAACACAGCCCACCTCACGTTGAGAGTGATTCTGACTGAATGCGTGCGACTTCTGCTCGCTTGGAAACCAAAATATTTTCACTCGCTCACAGCTTACAATGTGATTTTCTGGCTTCAAAGAATTCTGAAAACAGAGTTATAGGTGCGAGCCACTCTCGGATGACATAGGAACTGATAACAAGGGAAAGAAGAAACTCAAACCAGCTATTGAGAGCGAAGACATTGTAACGGTTACTCCGTGTAGACTGTGGTTACAATGTAATCAGGTGAACACCTTCAAGAAAGACTTGATAAGCTGGCCAATTCACATGTTTCCTGAGAGAGTAATATACCCTGGCGGAAATTTTATTATAGTCTACGCTTATAGGCCATTAAAATTACACCGAATGAAAAGGAAACTTAGTAATTTCTTTCTTCTTTTTATCTGACGTGAAAATCGATTTAGAAAAGAATCCTTTTTTATCCAGGATCATATATTATTCAAGTTGACCACAAGTATAAGTGAAATAAATATCTACCTTCAAATCGGGCCAAATTTTGTTTACCTGAGATGGTTTTCCTGACTTATCACCCTCGGAGCACAACCAGTCGTCGCGAGTTCAGTCGTTCGCGCAGCGAAAAACATCGCCAGACGTGACCAAAAATATGTGCAGAGGCAATTAGCGTTAAATTTAAAAATGTTGTTAAGGTTTTTCGATACCTTTTCTACAATTTCTTGAATTTGATATGCTCATTCTTACGTTCGCATAATGCCGAATATTTACACATTGAGTGATGCATTGACCTCAAAACACTGAGACAAAACCATTTCAAATACTTCGTAAAACAGGGGTCAGTCACTCCTAGGGACCGGCTTCTCACTTCGTAAATCTTTAAAATGGAGGTTTCGTAAAACGGAGGTCATTTTACATGGTTTTCCTATATCTAAAGATCGGGACCGGCGGAATGGTTCGTAAATTGGTGTCATTTCGTAAATTAGAGGTTTGTAAAAAAGAGGTTCTACTGTACATCAATTCTATACTTCTGCATCTCATTTGCTACTTCTTTCATCTTTCCTGGCTTCAACATTGTTCTTACATTCCTTGTCGCAATCCGTAATTCGTGTTTCCATTCTTGCAAAGGTCTTTGGCCATTATATCCATCCGTCCGAGGCTGATTTTTGTTTTCGTGAACTTAGGTTGTTTTCCGGTGTAGGGTTGTTAGCCCTACGACCAACCCCCAACCTGGAGGACCTGGGTTTTTGATCAAGGTTTTCCATCCTCTAGCCTTTGGTGATCCAACACCTCACTACAAGGCAGTAGTGCTAGTTTTGGTCCACCCCGAGTATTTTATTTCCTCGGTACCCACCATATCTGGTGAGCATTCCCCGATCCGCCACCTGGGGAGGCGCCCGATGGGAGACTAGCAACTCCACACGGGATAGATCCATATATGCTGCGTATTAAATTTATATATACTTAGCTTTATATTTGTTTTTGATGAAAGGATTGTAACTCTATCTCGATTACAAAGGGTGTTATGAATTTTTGATGTCGCCAAATATTTGCGACTCGCCATAATTCCGCCGCTCGATCTGTCCTGCCAGCTAACCTATCGCATGGAAGGGAGATTCTCGGTCGGAGAATGAGCTTGATACTTTAATTACTCTTGCTTCTTCGCTAACAAAGATATCGCTTTTGGTATGACATTTAGTAAAGTCAGTAGTAATATATTTAATTAGAATATACTAGTTTCAAGAACTTGACTGATGAAAATACATTAACAGTGAAGCATTCAGCAAAAATATTTGACAGTCAAGAAAGAAGTGGTAAATGCCTTACGTGCCTTTCGTCAGAAAATGTGAATGAATTCGTACGAGGGATATTCTTATCCAGTGCATGGCTTTTGACTGATTGTATATTGGGTATTTCTAGAAGTTCCGTTAAGAAGGTGCCATAAAACATCTGCATGAGCGGCGACCCTTCGGTGTAAGGGGCCGGGGAAAGAATGGGCGAAGGCTTTCAGTTTCTCATCATATTTCTGTGCGTGAACTAGTGGTGTGTGGTGTGCAGAAAAGTTCAACAGCACTGTGGAGTATCTTCTAGATCAATTTATTTCCAACAGCGTTCTATCGCCATATCCGAAACTAAAAGGAGGAGGAAAGGGGAGAAATTGAGAAGCCATTAAAGAGAAATGGTGTTTAATGTGTTCAAATAATTCAACAAATCGCTCAATGTCGCTGAAGCCTGCAAAGATACTGGGTGCTCACAGTGGACTATCTGCAGGGTAAGAAATGAAGCATCCCGCGGTGCATTGGTTACTCCTTCGAAAACAAAAAAAATTAAACAACCATATAAGAATGCGAGATCAGTGATGTATGACGATTTTGTAAGATCGGGAGTTCGGAGGAAAGTTCATGAATTATTCATAAAAAATATTCCTCCAACTAAAAACCATTCTTAACTCCGTAAATATACAAAAGGATCTTTCTAGTTTCAAGAGGACCACGTAATTCTGTCTTCTTGTTGACATAGGCTTCGTATACAAGCGCAGGGGCAGACCAAGCATGCTTATTGAAAGAGACGATGTCATTCGCTGTCTTCATAATTAATTAAGACTGTTGAAAACACAGACGAGACATGGATCAATGTTGGGCAGACGATAGGCATGCCTTGGTGGATTAATGAAATAAAAACACCTAATAAATATATTTGTTGCTTAATCACTGAATCAAAACAATAAATAAGTTTGTTGGTAAATCACTGAATCGAAAGACAATTTCAATTGGTAATAGGTAGGGACCCTGAAATTTCGCAAATGGGTTTTTTCGCGAATTTTTTTAAAAGAGCATATAATTTGTTATTTTGATGTTTAAAGCCCTAATAAGTTAAAATTTGCCATTTTAACGTTAACGAAATTCACCGAAATTTCGCGAATAACTTTTTATTCGCGAAATTTAACGGTATTTGGCTGTTAGTGCGATATTTTGCACAAAATTTCACTTTTTTAAATCCTATCGTAAGATATTTTGCGAAAATAAAACATGAAATTCTTCAAGTTTTATTTTGATATGCATGTAAAACGCGTAATGAAAGTCGCCATCCCATTTGGTGAAAAAATGTTTGCAAACTCATGGTGTGAAATAAATAAATAATTATTATTAACATGACCACGCCGCTATCATCAGTCTGATGATGCACGTAACCATGATATCTGCGTATATCTCCCTAGATCGCATTCATGGTGGCGCGGTCGGGCACATCGTTTTCGTCGCACCGCCGAAATATGACCTGCGTAGTATTTATCCCGATGGATTCTTCAAAAAAGTTGCCATTCAAGCAATTGCGCTTATGAAAGATGATTTCAGAAAGTCTGCGCGTAGTATTAATTGGACCAATAACTACACTAGACAAGAGTATCTTAAATGTGTTAGCGGTTGGGCGAAGAGACAAATTAAGTTGTCAATTGGACGTAATAATCGCGCGATCTTATTCGAAGAGCGCTCTACCTAAGCTGTGACTGACGGGTCGTAATTACTCCTCGGGTAGACAAAATGAGTTATTTAAGGATAAACTAACGAATTCACTGACTGATGTTGGGTATATTATGTTGCCGACTTTATGAAATGACTCCGGCGCGACGGCAATCACGCCACTGTGAACTGATTCGGCGCCCGTGGCGGAGGGTCGGCGGCTGGAGAGTCGCCGGCATGGAGGGGTGGTAAAAAGTACAAGATGGGGACAAACTAATATTTCCGTATGATGCGGTGCATTATTTGTCCCGAAAGAAATTTTAAAAATTAAGTCAGTCAAGCCCGCATTAATTCTCATTTCGAATAAGTTGCGGCGTCGCCGTTGCGACGGGGAGGTACCTACAAAAGACAAGTCTTCTCAGGCAGATATTTCCGATTCTCAGTATCTCTGGATGAACTAGTGTCACCACACGTTTTGTACTTAGTTCGATCGGATCTACTGTTGATCAGAAAAAGAATCTCTGTAGACCATAATGCCGAAAACTGTCAGCATATTTGATCGCCAAAAGGAGTTTGAAAGCGATGGTTTATATATATTTGACGCAAGAAGCAAAATCATGATGTGCGAATTTTGTAACATCCGAATCGACTGGAGGAGAAAAGATTCCATCGTAAAGCTAATAAGGGGCAGCAGCAAGAACATCAATTATGTCCAAAGATCGAAAAATGTTGAAGGACGACGACGGACGTTGAATAAGCGACAAATTGTCCATATCAGACACAATCAGCAATGCAAAAAAAAGTCAAGCAAGAAAAAGAGGAAGTGATTTGTGACCCAGTTAGTAATCTGACTTTTATGTTTATGCCTTTTATGTCTATTAATTTTCCAAGGGATATCCTCCAGCACCCCTGATTCGTTGAGAGGAATTGCATATTGCATACTTTAGCAACTGAACTTCGCACGCAGCAAGACTTTATTGTGTTGAAAGTTTGGGAATAACTGCAGGAGCAGGAAACATTCCAGGTGCTGATACCTGCAGTGCAAAATATACTCCACAAGTTGCCAAAAGAGAAAGGAGCAGATAAAGGCATCAGAGTAAAGGCCAACAATTTGCAATTATGTGTGATAAGACCACTGACAGGAAGGGTCTGTGTGTATTCATTGTCTTGCTAAGGATACTGTCCTGCACCGTGGAGCAGGAGATCTTTGTAGGGGCAGTTAAAATGCTACAACAGGCAAATGTAACTGAATTCTCCAGAGCTGTAATGGCTGTAATACACGAATTTTAAATTTCTTACCACAATGCCATAGCTTTGGTAACAGATTCAGTTAGATACATGACTTTGTGTGCCCAAATGTGTAACGTTCTCTACCCTGCAATGACACACGTTTAGTGTTGGGCCCATTAGCTGAATATTGCTGCCAATTTGTTTTCTACAGAGCTTCATGACTTGAATTTATGAGTGTCCAATGGAAAAATGTTCTTTCTCAAAACTAGAAAGAGAAAACATAGATATATTTCTTTCGTAAAAGAGCGCTATCCAGAAGATGAATCAAAGACAACTACTTTTCCATCACCAGTCACGACAAGATGGAATTCTTGGTTCAAGTCAGCAATTTATATTGGGGAACATATTCAGGATATGGCACACATTTTTGCAAGACTGTGGATGAGGGAGGTGTTGCAGTGAAATACTTAGCTAAATTAGCAGAGCAAAACATTCAAATAATCAAAGCCAGTGGAACTTTTCTCAAAGAACATGGGCAACAGATAATTGACTCCATCGTCACCTTAGAGGGATCATCATTTCCTTTCATACATAAGTTGCAAAACAGAATTGATGGCCTACTTCACAATTTTAAGATAGTTAGTAAAGGTTTATTAGGCAGTCAGACAACTTCTGCCATTAATAACCTTAAGTCAGTGGTAAGGAGGGGAGAGTTAATACAACTGTTCACAAATCTAGGGAGTTTGTGTTAGGTTAAGTTAACTAGGCTTTTAACACCAGATACTGCCCGGAACTTGACTTTAAGTGTGGGAAAATTATTTGATGTGAAGAACATTATCCAAAACACTGAAGCATCCCTTGTGCAGACAGCAGCTTCCATTAATTTTATGAATAAACTTGACAGAACAGTGCTACTTACTGGATCTTTGTGCATGCAATCTACTGTAAAAGAAAAATTGCAACAAGGTAAGAAAGTTGATGTACTCCATACATTTCTGAGCATCAAGGGAGACAACAGTGAGTTTGTGGAACCTTGTGTAAAGGTATTGTGGGTTCCATGTTCAAATGTGGACTGTGAGCGGCCTATTTCTTCATATGGAAATATACTAAGTGATTTGAGAACTAATGCTTCCCCAGAAACTTTGGAAATTCAACTTTACATAATCTTTGGCTCTTCATGTGACTGAGTTATGCCACGATATGTAATTCATGTATATGTTTATTTCTTATGATATTTATTTATATATTTATCTCTTATTTTATATATTTATAAATGGTTATATCTTACGACTTTTTCTTTTTACCTGTTTCATGAAATTCAAGATTTTTAACCTGCTGTCACTATGATAATCGATTTTATATTACACTTTCCCTTGACCTTTTTTACCACTTTTCAGGGTCCCTACACATTATGCTTTGAATGTGTAAAGAAGCAGTACCAAGGAAATTGGCGATAGGCAACCCACACAACACAGTCCTCACAGGCTGGGTGGCCATTGAGTCACTTTTGTAAAGGCGTGTATTTTGCGTGTATCTGTGTATTTTGTTGACTA
Organism: Pyrrhosoma nymphula; assembly: GCA_963573305.1. NCBI lineage: Eukaryota > Metazoa > Arthropoda > Insecta > Odonata > Coenagrionidae > Pyrrhosoma > Pyrrhosoma nymphula. Next base: position 176,516,683 of record OY754329.1, on the reverse strand, counting down.
TCAATGAAGATTTGATAGAATAAGTTAGATATATCAATTTATGCCTCTAATACAATTCTTTGTTTGCTAAATTGAGAAATATGTAAATATTTTTTTCACCGCCGGAGAATTAAATTTGCGATTTTTGCACCGCTGGGGCTTTTACACCGCTTTCCCTCGAGTTTATTTACCACTTTTCAGGGTCCCTAGTAATAGGTAATTGAGCAAACCGGAAAATTTTTCATGCTCGAATTATTATCAAGAATGGAATTTCAGAGGTGGGTATTGGGATATTTTGGCATTTCCTTGTTCGTTTGGATCGCTTGGCGTCTTATCTTATTTCCCAGAATTATGGCACCCTCAAATGTTTGGGAGGGAGGTTGGGTTTGAGGTAGCCTAGGCACATTTTAGTTGCTGCTCCAGGTCATCCGCAGCATCCATTCCCCCATAATTAAATTAAACTGCAGTAGTTGTACTGTCCACTAATAGGTATTTAATGTAGTACAATAATACACAACACGTGTTTCAACGCTTAGGGCGTCATCATCAGGTATGATGACGTACTTGATGATGACGCCCTAAGCATTGAAACATTCGTCGTGTATTATTGTACATTAAATATTAGAGGGTAGTACAACTACTGCAGTTTAATTTTACTACTGAAATGCTGTTCCACCACGTAACGCCATATACGATCGAATCCATTCCTCCGATTCCCATCTCAGGCTCTGAAAGATGGGAGGGTTTAGCCTAAGGCAAGATAATAAAAGATAGTTTCCGGCATAATTCGGTGGAAATCTTTGATATTAAACATAATGAATTCACTTGTCTATTTCCACACTTGTTTATTTCAACCGACTATGGTTTTGGCACGTAGTGCCATTTTCAAGGTTTTTATAATGTTATACTATACAACAATCCATTTTTTCACTTGAAAATGGCACTACGTGCCGAAACCATGGTCGGTTGAAATAAACAAGTGTGGAAATAGACAAGTGAATTCATTATGTTTAATAAGGCAAGATTAGTAAAAGGACCTTGGCAGTTGGTGTCAGGCCCGGGTACTTGTGGGACAATGAACGGGGATGGAGACGGGGCTCAAGATGCTTATTGGGGGCGCAGGCAGAAGGGAAATCTTGAAAGGAGGATGGAGACACGACGTCCAGTGATCCAGCGTGAATAAACCATGAAGGGTAATTCGGACAGCGATCGTGGCAAGGGAACAGGAAGTTTACGGGGTGCAGTATATTTTATCATCACATTATAATTTATGATAATAAGAAAACATGAAAAAAGATTTGCTCAAATGAGAAGTTAGAAATAACTCTACAAAATATGATGAACAAGACGCAAAAAGAGATAATTATTTTTATTTCCCTCACTCAAGGGCCACAGAAGCACTGACCCTTGAAGTCCCTTGCCATGACCCCTTCCCACCATTTAGTGCTTCAAGCAAAAAGGGGAGAGTCGACACCCCCGGCAAATCTGTCATGGCATTTTCGGAAAATTTTTCCTTATTCAGGCAAGGTAATGCCCCACATTTCCTTAGCATTATCGAAAACATTGATCCCTAACCTTCATATTTACGTAAAAATCTGTACTTTCGAAACCCATGGCATTAATAATGCTATAAGTTATCGACACACAAGGTGAATGAAACTTATAATGAAACGTTAATTGTGAAAAAATTTCCATTTCATTATTCAGCTTATATACGTAACACATTTAAAAAATATGGGATTTTGAAAACAAAATGTTTTCTTTACAATCCGGCAAATAATGTAACCTTAACATAGCAAAATTTCATCCCCATGAGTGTTATTATGTGCAAAATAAAATACTTCTTTGAAACTAAATAATTTTGGCGCGGAGTTATAAGTTGTTGCCTATGTTGTCAGGTTGCCGCCCACGGAGCGGAAGCTTGGCAACCGCATTCTCCATAAGCCCCATACTGTCAACTAAACGTGGAACGCTCTATATTAAAGTACAAGAATTTCACTCATTCCATGAGGGAATTTGAAGAGAATACTAGCCTCCAGCAAACATAATGTAACATGTTGATCATGGCCATTTTGTGCGAGTGGCTCAACTGTCAGCCAGTCAAGTACATCTACATACCACCCGGTGAGCTGCCGCTGTGGTGCGTGGCAGGGGGTGTTAGGATAGCTGCCGTGGAAGGAGAGGAAATACTTCTACATACCACCCCGCGAGCTGCTGCTGTGGTGCATGGTAGGGGGTGTTAGGATAGCTGCCATGGAAGGAAAGGAAATAAGGAAAAGGAGTTGGGAGGGAAAAAGTGAATTGTTTTTTAATGATGTGTCTTATGTTAGTGGCACACTGTTTTTGTTATATTCACTAATGATTCTTGGAAAGAAAAAATTTTTGCGCCTACCAGTTTGGCAGTATATCTCTCTTATTTTGTCGCTTCTACCAGTTCTAGAGATGTAGCACGGGGTCAAAATAATATTGTCTGTGTTTTACTGAAACTCGACTGATCTGAATTTTTCAAGCAATCTGAGTGTAGCGTGAAGCCTCAGAGTCTCTAATGGCTCCCAACCCACTACTTCCATCCGCTGCGTGATGCTCTCAGTTTGCTTGAAGTAGATTTTAATGAAGTGTGCGACTTTCCTTTGGATTTTATATACGTCTTGAACTAAATCATATTGTGCAGGATCCCAAATGCTCGTAGCGTATTCGGGATGTGGCCTTGGCAGTGCAAAGCAGCGTATCTCTTTCTTTTTTTCATCAGAGAACCTTCCTAATATTTGCTCGGTAAACTCTAGTTTCCTTAATGCAGAACTACTAACTCTTTGTATGTTTCTTTGTCACTAGGACTGAAGTCATGGTTATTCCCAGGTATATGACTTCATCTGACTACTTGATAGATGTGTATAGTGTTATTGTGATTTCTTTCATAAGAAGTGAACTGCACTGCATTTATGAAAGTTAAGTTTGAGTTCCCTCTAGTATATAGTTGTGCAACTTAGTAATGCATTTCCTCTAGTCTAAAATATATAAAAACTCCAATTCTCAGCCATCCCATATGGTTTATAGAGAATATAGAATGTCGATATTTTTGCTTTTGGTTTATTTTGGTCGATATTCTGAATTTTGGTCCAAATCAGTCTATATTTTGGGGCAGGGGCTATATTTTTTCCAAAGGTAAGATACAATTTACCCTGAAGCAGCCGACACAGCACTGCAAAGTTTGAATAAGCGTGACATGGCAAGGCACTGCTGCTTTGTTCATCTGCTTTGTCTGGCTCCACACTTCTGTGATGTGGCTGTGGTTCTCTGCACTCGTCTCTGTCCAGCAGTGCACTTGCTTGGCTGCATCTTCCCCACTCCCTTGCCACCTCACATCACCCTTCCACCCGCAGGCTCGCCTGCCTCAACAGGCATCGACAGGATTGTTGTTTGATTACATTGGCGGACAAGCCATGTGACATGTATATTCAATTTCATTTACACTTAATGAATAAAATTGTTCATATTTGCAACTATGTACCTCATTTCTCTCAATTTTTGCTGGTTTTATAACCTCTACCACACAAACCAGACAAAGCTTTTAAGAATAAAATGCATAATTTTGCAGATTTGATCCGATTTGCCTTGATTTTCATGCGTTTTATGCTTCTATTTTGGTATATATTTTGGTCTACATTTTCACAGACTTGGGTTTATAAAGTCCATACATACCGTGAAAACTCAATGATACGAAGAACGATAAAACGAAGTTTCGATTATACGAAGCAAAACTGTCGATCCCGACCAAAAGCCTATACTAAATACATGGCGCTATTCGGTATTACGAAGTTTCAAAAATATGAAATTTCCGATGTTATGAACCTCTACCCCGGTCCCTAGAAAAAAATTATTTCGTTTTTACGAACCATGGCGAAGAACTGCGTCGGCAAAACTTTTTGCAGACGCAGACACTTATCAAATCAACGTTGACGAATGTGATGCACCAACCGTGTGAAATGGGCGAATGATCGCGTATTCTTCTCTCTGGCACTCTTCTAATTGTTGGCAGCATTTCCATAATGTAAACAATTCCCTTTAGTTAAAACCGTTAAAACTGACGAGCGGTGCCACATGTTATACTCGCTGCCCAAGGTCCACTAAGGACAGGTCATGACACGAACTTTTCTAATGTAATCTGCCATCTTGAGTCTCCGTCGCGGTGGGAATTCAAATTTTGCGTGCAAATAAACAGAACATAGATACAAAGAACCACGATTATTTTCTTATTTGGCGATCTAAAGCTATGAATGTTTAGGCATGCTTAAACAATGTTATGGTGTTTGATAACATGGTTGGATTGTAAGTCTACGATCCTCGGTTCGACTTCGGAATAATTGTCAATCCAGCTATGGATCAAATTTTCGTATTTGAGCGTATCTCGTGCATAGACACAAAGAACCACGATTCACTTTCTTATTCAGCGATGTAGAGCTATGAAATACTAGGTATACATAAACAATACAATGGTGATTGATGACATGGTTAGGGACCATGGTCCGTTATGGACCTTATCGCTACCATGCGCTCGGATTGGCGGCAGTTCTAACTCTAATACTGCTCAGGGACGGAAAAATGACGTGATAAAATATTGGGAAATGGGACAGGGATATATATATTGTAGCCACTGTCCCAAAAAAATAGTCACGTCCCTAAAAGGTTGGTACCAGGTGTTCTCTTTGCATCATTAATAATTTCCACGGAGTCACGCCAGAACTCACCGAGTTAGTTATTCATATTGATTTTATTTTTTACAAATCACGTTTTGTCGCGTCGCAACAATTTCAGGTGAAGTGTCGAGCCAACTTGAGTAAATTCTACAAAGCTACGCCTCAACACCTTAATCTTATTTTATTTTCGTGTTACATAATTCATCGTGTTGACAATTATACAAGACCACATTGGGATGGAGAGAAGATTTTCATAGTTTTACCATGGAGTCGTTCCATCATCGGAAAATTAAGAGTAACTCGGAGCGGGGAAATAAAATAACTAAATCAGGGTGGCAATTGTCAGGGAAAACCTGGAATTGTCAGGGAATTTTGAATTTCTGGAAAAGTCTGGGAAATGTCAGGGAATTTTCGTAACAGTCAGGGAGAAACTGGGGTAGGAAATTTTCATTATTTTTCTACCATTACGTTTATGAGCCAGTCTTTCCCACCCTTTATTTCACCAACTAAAACTAATGTCCGTCGCTGACGTTCATGGAATAAGCCCCATCAATTCGTGGCTCATTCAGTTGTGAATCTTAGTTATTTAGTAGTGAATCAGACGTACAATGTATCCCTTTTTCATATCCTTATTGCGGTATTTGCCTAGTAATGTCAAAATTCATGATCACAATGTATTACGCTAATCACAAGGAATCCGAGGCTATGCTGTTCGGAAAATTGTACCTCGCATTTTTTTTAACTTCCGAGACTTAGCTTGAGAGGTAGCTGGAGCAGCTGGAGCATACTAGCTCGTAGTAAATGCTTACAGTTGTAAAAATACGAGACAATGATTATTAAAATGGTAATACAAATACGTGTAAACAAAATCTTACGCAAGATCATCTTCGATTCCCATACCCCCATTCGTGAGACAGTAAGAAGAGTCCTCCCCACCTTTCACGCTTGACGTAATTGTTGAATTAGCTCCCCTTAGCTCCCTCTCGAAGCAATGTCACAAACCACCTCAAACATGATATTCCTGAATATGATGCTGCCGTTGCCACATGTCTTCGCTGGCAGTGGCGCGCTTATGTTTTGTTTGTTTATCCAAATAGTTTTACATCGTAATTGATTTGCAATACTCTTGCAATCAAGGGGTTATAACCACGTTAATCAAATTGTTATTCGCTTCTGAAAGTCACTAGCGCTATCCGATTTTGATCCAGTCCAACAACTTGGCTTTGGTTTGTATATTTCGCGCACCCTAGTGATACATTTGCCGGAGTCCGACAGTAAATTGGCCATTGACTTTTCCTTCGATGCCTTTTCACTAATACTCAGCTTCCCAGAACCACCAAGACGCGACTATAATTTGGATGAGAGTTTAACATATGAAGATTTAATATATTTTTTCATTAGGATGTACATGTAGCTTTTAATGTACTGATTTAAGCTTTTAACATTTTTTGAGTTTTGACGAAAATTTAATTCAGCAGAAATAAAATATTCCAATAATAGGTGACCTTTTGGCGATTGGTCAGGGAAATTGGTAAATCCATCAGGGAATAGTCAGGGAAAAGTCAGGGAATTTAAAAATTGGATATCAGTAGCCACCCTGTAAATATTTAAATGGAGAAAGTTATATCTGGAACATTTCGGCGATCTCCATTTGCGATGTAGGTTCTCTTTCACACTCCTTCGTGTGGATAAAAAGTTACCGAAATCATAGCATGATTCGATACTCACATTTTAATTACGAAGTCATTACATGATATTCTATGTTTTAGCTTATCGAAGTCTGTAAATAAGGATGTCATAATTTGAAATGGTGTTCAGAATACCTCCCAACGCCCACGACGCGAAATGACGGCGAAAATATTACGCATAGAAAGATAAAAAATAATAATTTAATTTCGTACTCGAGTAATATTTTGCAGAACATAACTCAAAGCACAAATCATAAAAGTGACAAGAGACTTGGGAATGAATAGCTTAGTATATCACGAACTGACAGCGATATGGAAATTATGCTGAATCACGCCCCATTCGTCGTACCCCCTCCCCTACTCTCTTATTCCCTCCCCTCCCTCCCCTATTCTTCCTCACCATCCTCCTCAGCGGCCTCTTCAGTCACGCAGTTGCATTACCCTGAGCCCTCTGAATCACTGCTCTGCGATCGCGCGACTTAGGCTTCCGCGGGCATTTTATGTTTGCGAAGTTTTCTTCAGCAATGCAACTGGTTGAAAATGTCCAATTCTTCAAAAAATAGAAATCGCGTCGTGTTAGACATTTCGGAGAAGCTGAAAAATTTCGAAACACATCCAAAGGAGACTCTAAGTGGCTAATATAGCGGCGGACTCTGGCATTGGCATCTCCACAGTGCGCAATGTAATGAAAACCCAAGCCAAGTTATTAGACCATACTTCAAAATCGGAAGAATTCATCGGTAAGCACGCGCAAGCGTAGGTAAGCTGCAAGGTAAGCATCATCTGTTCGGGCATCGGGGTGGTAGGTGACCTTGCCTCATTCTCTTCGAGAGAGGGCTGAGTAAGCAGGGAACTCCTGAGGGGTGACCATAAATCGCTGCAGACCAGACATGTGATGAGTTGGCTATTGCTTGGGTTGGAGGGAACGGAAATACAGGCGGTTATTGCCCGTGCGTGCCTGTTGGCGTGGTAACCCGTCCTTCCGACGTGCCGGGTGCCCGCCTCGCACGCTGACCTTGCGAGAGAAGGGAAGGGGAATCATTCGGAAAAATGTCTGCGTAGTTGGCCTCAGGAAAACAGTGGTTTCTGCAATATACAAGACCGTCGCTCGTCCACCCACTGAAGAATCGGCTCAAGGGCGGTGCGTGCCCCTTCCCCTTTTGCCCTTTCCACCGCTTGGAAGGGGGAGAGGGAAGAGAGAGTCTCTCTATCTGTCGCACACAGCCGGGCGAGGACAGTTCGGATTTGCCAACTTCCTGCAGGTCTTTATGGACTCCTAGGAGCTGTCGTCATACAAGAGTGCGTCAGATACCTTGACTTGAGTCTCAGAAGTTAAAATACGTGATTTGGCCGATCTCAGATTCTTCAAAATAAGTGTAACATGTTGCAATCTTGAATTTAAATCTTACTCGGCGACTTAAAATATTTGCATAGAGAAACTACGAGGTAGTAGTTATTTTATGATCCTATATGAGTTAAAGTTTATGATATAAAGGCATTGTTTTAAGAATGCTTTGACTAATAAGGACCAAATATGGTTTTAAAACATTGTCAAGGACCACAAAAGTTAGGGGGGGGGGGCAAATAACTATTTTTCGCAATTTCTTCAAAACGATGTTACGAAACTCGATGATACGAAGTGCCAATTTTTCGGCCCCGCTGACTTTGTATTATCGAGTTTCTACTGTATTTTTTTGCCCTGAGCCTATGTGATGCCTGAATTATCCTTAATTGATTTAAAATTGTAACTCTAAAATCTTTCACTGGTGTAGGTCCATTATTTTGCTGGATTTTATTTGGATGTCCTCTGGCCTTATGGAAACATCATGCTTTTTATTGAAAAATGTAAATCTTCTTGTAATAGTGCCCACTTGTCTTTTTCGTAATTGACTGAAAACAGTATCATTTGAAAAAATCATCTCTGATCTCTGTGGCGATAATACCCTTTTTTATACTTGCATTGTCAAGTTATTCTACATAATTTGTCTTTTTGAATATTAAATCTTACTACATAATATTAAAAAGTTCAAAGGCAAAAGTTAACTGGAAGACTTAATTTTGTGGGTGAGGCTCCTGCCCATATTGTCTTCTATGAAATGGCAATTTAAGTGGTTTCTTTTTCCTTCCTTATTTGTGTTTTTTTGCATGACACCATAAGTTAATTGATCATCCCACTATGGTGTGACTCCATTTTTGCTATCTTTTTATGGTTTAGACTCTTCAGATGGGAAAAGGTAAAATGAAGGAAGGCCATTATAAAGTTGCTCTGACTTTCTAAATGCTGAAAACTGAATCACTCTTTCAGCATTGCCAAAAGTAGCACTGATCCTAAGGGGAAAAAAGCTTTTACAAGATGATAATTAACTCCTGATCTTTGGTGTCACCATAAGTTGTTAACTGACTTACACTGGCCATACACACGTAGAAATGTAGGCAGAATCAATGCAACTGGTTTATGATATTTTTTTTGAGATTCTGAATGTGTTCAATTGCATGTGCTAATTTGTATTTTGTCAACTTCTTCCTTTGTATAAACATGCATTGACTTATCAATCTTATGCAGGTGTATGTGAAGATGACCATCCACAATGGTAATGCTGGAGATAATGTGGAGGGGTCTGTAATTAAAGTTGTTAAGCTTTCAATGATAGATTTGGCTGGCTCTGAGCGTGGCTCTGCTACAGGTTTCAAAGGATCACGTTTTGCGGAGGGTGCTAATATCAACAAGTCACTTTTAGCTCTTGGTAAGTAACAATGTTGGAACTCCTTAAAACTCTAAAAATCGCCTGTTTTATATGCATGTAATTTCTAGAATTAAGTCAACATCCACTTTTTCCCATTCTTTCTCAACAATATTAATTTGGAACATTTATCTCCTGAAGTGATAATTCTGCATGGATGCTGTTGAATCCCACTGTAACAACCCTTATAATAGCTGTTAACTTTGACATACATCTTTGGTACAATCATTTATCATAAGTGTAAATGTCTATTTCTCATCTAAAATTGTTTATTCTCCAAGAATACTGTGCTCCAAGTGATTGGGCCCATTGGGGGTGGGGATATTTGTGACTTCTTACGTCAGAGAGAATGAGGGATGGGATTTTCTTTGAGAATTGAGAAAAGAAAGGAGAGAAAGCACCTGTTAAGTGATTGAATAGAATTGTTGATGAACTCTTGAATAAAAATGTGTCTTTTGAAAACAGCTGAAATCTGAAACTTTCGAGCCGAAAAGATGGAACAATTGAGAGCTTCAGCTGCTAAAGATGAGAGGTTTCCAGGAATTATTTAAATCTGAGATATATTTATTCACATAAAATGTATCTCTATCTTTATGTCTGTCGCCAAAGAGGAATATGGGTGTCCACATGAAAGTAGTTGCATATTGTGTGTGTGAAAGTGATAATGCTGCACCAAGGGAAGTGCCACCTTATCCAAGGGGACTGCGTCTTTGCCTGATGGCTTCTTGCAGATTTACTTGTAGCAAATACAAATTGATATCAAATTACCTCTAATTTGAACACATTGAAAGAGTTTTTTTCACTAAGTATTCCTACCCTGCTGCTGTGAAAGATAAAAGATTTTTGTTGGACCTCTGGGAGACAAGAAAAACATTTTTATCTTGGACAACAGTATTTTTTTCAGATGCAATATGTAATGGTTTAAAATCTTGTGTAATAGTTAAGAACTCTCCAATATTGAAAAAACAAACTTAGTCATTTGCCACTATGACTTATTATGTTGTCATGTATCACCACAGTATGGCATATTCATGTGGCAAGTCATAGTAGCACATGCCTATCACATTGTGGCGAAATGTGTGCTGTGCCAGTATTATAAAGTTTTGTGGAAGCTGCAAAGTTTGTTCTTCCAGTATGGATATCCATTGTAGGATGATTTTTTTCAGGCAGTGCTGCATTGTGTCCATTTTTTAAAAACTCAACGTTTTGCTTCTCAAACTGGAAGTGTCATCAAGAGAATCCCACATTGTGACAAGAAAAGCTGTGAAAGTCTTCTTAAACAAAAATGAATATCCATTGTTTCCACTGCGTTGGGCCTGATACGATACCATCAGGTTTTTTTCTCCAATCACTTGTTGTAATAAAATTGGTGTAGATCGAATTATTGCGTGAGCTTAATAAAATGGCCCAAAATTGCACTTAGGATGAAAGTGGCTAGGAAGTGAGCACTGTACTCCGCTTTAGAACAAAGAAGATAAAAATTTTTCCACTTTTCTTTTCAATCAAAAAATGGGGAACAGAACAAGCAAAATGCAAATAACGTAATAATCAGTTTAGGAGTTCAAACTCAAGTGCACATAATAAAATATCCAATATTAGTTTTTAGAAAGACTTTGATTTGTTTTCCAGGGCAGTCTGCAGCATTTACCCTCATGCCTCTCACATCACAGATCCTTAAGCAACTCATGATCATCAGTAATATCATCGTCAGACAGGTTTCAATAGTAGTGATGCCTCCACTACAGTGTCTGGGGGCTCTCTATATCTCCGCTTAATTCCTTCCTTCTGTAGTACCCATTAGCATTCCCGACTGCCTCCTTACACATCCTATTGCCATCTATCTTTCCTTTTATTATTAACTTCTTTTAACCATTCTTCTTTTAAATACGTCTAATCCAAATAGCCTTTCTCTTTCTTATTGCTCTCAGAATGCTTCTTTTTCTCCAATTCTCCTTTACACTTCCTCATTCCTAATTTTATCCCTCCATCCAATTTTCTCCATTCTTTGCCATGGCTATGTTTCAAAGCCTTCCAATTACTTCTCCTCTCTCTTCTTCTAAGTCCTTGTTTCGCGCGAGCTATTACAATGTGACCAATAAGTCAGCTCATGATAATTTAGGCTGCATCCATTCTAAGTTCATTTACCATCCTGAGTGATAACTTGTGGAACACTTGTAAAATAAGTAATACATATGTACTTCATCTCTTGGGCTTCAATTGATAACTCCTCAGAAAGTCTTGAAGGATAGTGGCAAAAATTCCTCATTTTTTTGTTGAAATAACAAAAGTAACCACCTACTAATTCCAGCTTTGGAGGGGTTTTTATGATTCATGAGACAGTAGCCTCGATATCACTTGCTGTGATGGCCCGTACTAAAAAAAACCCTAAATCATCAATGTGGCTTTGCACTGTTTTGTGAATCTGTATTATGTTCAATGCATACATCCATTTTAATGATAATAATTATAATTTCTATTTTCATCACAGGAAACTGCATCAATGCATTGGCTGATGGCTTGAAACACATTCCATACAGGGACTCAAAACTTACTCGCCTTCTTAAGGACTCACTTGGTGGAAATTGCAAAACAGTGATGATAGCAAATATATCCCCTGCCGTTGGATCATATGAGGACACATACAATACGTTAAAATATGCTGATCGTGCTAAAAAAATTAAGCTCAAGGTGAGTGATGAAGATGATCATGTACTTAGCATTTAGGAATTCTTCTCGGGCTCTGCACCCCTTGGTAATTGGCTTCATATTGGCCGACGTTTCGGAAAACGATTTGTTTTCCATTATCAAGGCGTGTTGCTCTCTCTGTGTAGGATTATACACTGAACTAAATTGACCGTTTGACGAGTCCAACAATTGAACTCCGGTGTCGTCTGATTGGCTGATGTTCTTTTGAAATCTCTTATGTTCTTTCCTAACGTTTTTCATGCTATTTATTATGGGGGCCCAAGTATTGCTAAGATGAAAGCCAGTATCCCGATTGAAATTTATTGGATTTAGGCAGATTTCGATGGCTTCCTTGACTATACGGTCCCGGTAGCGTTGTGAGCGGCAAAGAATTTTTGCATCTCCCCATCGAATGGCATGATCTTGATTGATGCTATGCTCCGCCACTGCCGACTTCTCTGGTTGCGCTAATCTAAAATGCCTTCGGTGCTCTCTCAGCCTCGTCTCAACCGTTCGGCCTGTCTCCCCCACATATATTTTTCCACACTCGCATGGAATCTGGTAAACTCCTGGTGTCTTCAGGCAGATAGGATCCTTCGCCTTCACCAGTCGGTGCCTTAATTTAGGTGGTGGTAGGTGGATAGTTTGAATGTTATACCGTCGTAGAATGCGGTGGATCTTGCCCGATATGGTTGAAACATAAGGGATAAAAGCTTTGGCCAATGGTTTTTCAGGCGGCTCCCCCAGACAACTCTCCTGTTTCGTATTGGAATTACTTAGGGCCTTAAGAATCTGTTGTCTGCCATAGCCGTACTGTGAAAATGTTCTTTTTAGGTAGTCCAACTCGGCTGGGATGCTCACTTTATCCGATATTAACTTGGCTCTATGAACCAAAGTAGATAATACGGCGGCTTTTTGCGATGGATGGTGGTGGCTTTGCCCGTTGAGGTATAGGTTAGCATGAGTTGGCTTCCGATAAACGCTATGTCCTAGGCTTCCATCTTGGATGGCAAAATTTTTTTTCCCATATGTAGACGATTCCTTTTTAATTTGGCCACATGGTACAGTTGCGTTACAGGAATTTCTAAACCACATGAACAACCAACACCCGAGCATCACATTTACGATGGAGAAGGAAGAAAATGGCCAACTTCCCTTCCTTGACATCTTAATCCGCAGGAAAGAAGATGGAAGCATGTCCGGAAAAGTTTTGAATATTGGCACCACCTGCGGACTGCGTCTTTTGCTGGGCTAGCTTCACTTGTCGTGAGACGACGGTGGGGTATGAGTTACTGAACGAAAGAATCGACGGGGCCGGAGTAAAACACGGGAGAGGAAAACCCCATCGGAATCCACCGAAGGTTATTCACGCTCATGCGGTTGCGACGCGACGATGAAGCCTCCGACTTGGGTGATTTTCGCTCTCAAAATTCACATTTGTGCTCACGAGTGACCCACTGTAAAAGCCGTGTAGTTAAGACTGCCTCGAAAGGCGTATTTAAAACATTCCCAGGTTCGATGCTTAGTGTCTGTCTTTTTTTGCTCTCAAGTAATTTCAATATGACTGTGAAAATGAACCTCGAGTACAGCCTCTTTATATCAACTATTTATTGTAGTGTTTATTATATTACAGGAATTCAATAATGGTGGAGGACTACTTAATACCAAATTAGAATCATTAAATCCTTATTTCTCCTTAAGCCAATCTATTCACAGTGAATAAATACTTACACGTCTCACTAGCTGAATATTTTTGGTCTAACACTGAGTATGGCAAAATCTCCCGAGAGTTAATATCCCTTTGCTCGAAACAAATCTCTCGTTTTACCACCAGGATATCAAGTCACATTCTAGGTATAATATTTTGGTTATCAGCGAGTGATAGGTATCATCGAAATGTCTTAGATAGGCCTCTTATTCAAACTCCTAGGGCTCAAAGAAATAATGTGCTGTGAAAAACAGTATTGAAGCTATCGAAAGAGGGTTTCTCAGCAAGTGGGTGTACGAGCGAAAGTAAATCATACGGCTCGGGCCGAAAAAAGTATCCAGTTATTTATTTACCGTAGTCTTCTGACGATTATTGTGTTCTGGACATATATTGAGAAGCGTAGCCAGGGGGGAGCAGTGGGGGCGAATGCCCCCCCCCCCCCCCGACCCTATGTTCTGCAAGGCTGCATTTTGCTAACGCTTACATGAATTTGCCTCAAGCTTTCTGGGACCTCACCATATTTTCTGACCAGAAAACATTCAGGAGTTGTTGCAGCGGCCGAATACACTTATGGCGTCCGCGAAATACACGATAAGTTTTCCGTTTGCATATGCTTCATCTTGAATTTATTCAGGCCCTAATCTGAATTACCTTCTACTCAACGCCTTCCTCTTTTTCTGTTGATATTTCTCTCAATCACAAAGTGCTTAAGTGTTAGACGATTAAAGTAAGTTATTAGTGATAAATGCATAGATTTTTAGCACATAGAAGTGCGTCGGTAAACTGCCACGAAGAGAGGTCAAACTGATTATTGATATTTAAAGCCAATCATTGACGTTGAAAATTATCCGATCTCATTTAAAATTAGACTAATGTATCGCAGCAGAAGAAAATAGCTTAGTTTATAACTGCCAAATTTAAGAAATGAATTACATTTTACACACCTAATTAAAATGTAAAATATGATATTTCTTAATGTATCTTCGAATAATTTTGTCTTTATAGATACGAATCCAGCCATATTTTGAGGACAAAAACATCTGGGCGTGTTAATGCAATCTTTTGGGGGGAAATGACCGCTTCTGGTCCTGTACTATTAGTGAGGACTTCGACTCGAATGAACGCACTGGAGTACGTTAACGTATTAGAAGATAATCTGATACCCTTCTCAAAAGAGGTTGCCTCGGACGGGGAATCGAATTTTGGACAGGACAACTGTCCTATACATACGGCCAGAACTGTGGAGGACTTTTTTTTCGAAATAAACAATCAGTGGTGTTACCTTGGCCGGCATGTTCACCAGATTTAAATCCCATCGAAAACCTGTGGGGACTTATCAGCGTCGTAGAGCTAGGGGTCATGATCGCCCCTGGCAAGATTTGAATTTTGCGCCCCCCAAGACTTATTTTCTAGGAAGAGAAACAACACTATAAGTTTGAAAGTGTAATTTAATTTTTGTATACATTTAAGCATAGATTAGTTCTTACTATTATGTAGGAAGGGAAATAATAACATACGAGTTCATTCATTTAGACATAAAATCTCTTAAAAGTTTACTTTTCTGGCTTTTTCTGTAGCCAATTTGACAATAATATCGTCTATATAAATGGTTTTTTGCAATGGCATACTCAATCGATAGTAAAGCGAGATTACTCAAACGATCTTGAACAATCTGCGATCGGAAATATTTTTTTATTAATTTTTATTTGCTGAAAGATCTTTCAGAGCTGGCAGAAGTCACAGGTAACGTCAATGCTAGGCAAAGTGCAATCCCTGTATTGGGATAACTTGTCACTAAGCCATATTCTTCATGGCAATTATGACGTGCAATGTAATCTGGTAAATCAGGTAAAAATGCAAACAGGCAATTTTGTTTGGTATTTGTACCTTTCAATTTCTAAACACAACTCATTGGCATTTAAATCATCTTTGAATTTTAATCCGAGATCCGCCACGGATTTCTTTAGTTCTTCAGTGGAGGTTTCATGCAGCTAAAAACCTGTTAGGTGACCAAAATCAGAAGGTACGGCAGCTAAACTTTGAAATCTCCATCCCATTTCCTGAATAAGTGGGTCTAGTGCACAGTAAAGCTGAATTTTATACTTTTGAAGAGGATTCTTTATAGCCGCATTATTGGCCCTTTGATCGAACATTACATTAACCTTTCGTTTACTCTTTATAGAAAGTTATGGCTCTATCGACAGCTCTCTTTTGGTAGATTATTTGCTGAATCAATACACAGCTATCTATTTGGCCTTTTCTGAAATAATTCAAAAATCCACAAGGCCCTGCAAGTGTTTTGATGCTGCCTCAATGGAAACAGTTTTTTCCTGTAAAATGATATTAACGTTCTCAATATTTCTATGAGGATATTCCCATACGACCAAAATACAAATAAATACGAATTTTATCATTTTTAAAATAATTTTAGCTAAAGATACAGAATCAGCTGTATATGTCCTCCTTTCATCAGTTACTCTTGCAATGGTATGTAATGTTTTCATTATATGCGGTAGTTGAGTATGCAATGCGTGAATTGAATTATAATTTGATGACCATCTCGTATCAGAATGACCCTTCAAAGTAAATTTTAAATTTGATAAAGCTTGCCAACGTTCAATCGATCCGGAAAAATAATTAAAAATATTTTGCATTGTGTCGAAAAACGTAGTCATTTCTAGTGTTACACAAGATGTATGCACTTCAACTAAATTTAGTTAGTAAGCTCTACTACTTAGTTTAAAATCTGGCAGGATCATTCAGTTGTAAGATTCGCGCTTGAACCCCGTGATATTTACCCGCCATGTTTTACCCCTTATATTTAGGGTCTGGTACAAATTTTGTGAGTTAAGTGAGGGGCGCCACGCCGTTTCTAGTCTGTGTTTCCCCCCCCCCCCGGAGTCGATTAGAAACGGCCTGTTGTAATTAAGTGTAAGTTTTTTTTATGTGAGGTAAAATCATGTATGTACTAATTTTTTGTGCGTGTGCTCCAGCGTCCCGCAGGCTGGGGGCCTGCAAAGTGCGCCCCCTTGAGAGTTGCGCCCCTGGCAGCCGCCCGCCTGGCCTGCCCCTAGCTACAACGCTGGGACTTATGGTTCAGGAGTGGAAATTGGTTGAAACAAAATCTGTGAAGGCATTAGAAGCCCATGTCCGGGAGTTATTGGATTCCTTCCGCAGACGGCCTAAAACATGCGAAAACTTAGTCGTATCAGAGAATCGCCGGTTACAGGAAGTGGTGGATTCAGAGGGTTGACGAAACAAAACATAAAATATGTAAAGAATTTCATGTGTTTATTTTTTCACCCTTTTCGTCGCGGCTGCATACAGAGACAATGACGAATCACAGTTCGTTGCATCTAATAAATAATTGGTAGAATTATGTCAGCGCAAATATTTTCACTGTCATATTCTGCAGATCATATTGATTTCACTAATAACATCCACTCATTTCCGAAGAAATGAAGAAAATATAAAAAAAAAACTTTGGAAGCTAGTCTGGTGGTCTGACTATTGAATAAATAGTGTAAAAGACAGGAAAGAAGCAAGGATTAACAATTCCCTTTTTAAATTCTCTTATCCTTTCCCATCCCAGAAATGAATACCTCGCTGAAATTACCCGAGAAAGGGTTCAGAGAGGGGTGACTTCGGTTTTCGAAAAACTATGCCGCATCCAATGACATTTTAAAATAATATATACAGTGGCCAGTTTTTGGGTCTAGGGTACACCGGGGAGAGGGGGGGGGGGGTTTAGGGGGCTCCGGCTCATATATTCAGCAGTTAACTAAACAAACTGCTACATACTTGTTTTTCTCATAATTTACTATCCAAAGTTGTAGACCTTGTAGAATTTATTGTTGATAATGAAGTTATGAAATTGATTCACGCACGTATTTGGGACTTTAGGGCGGAAACATTCACATACACAGGGTAGCCAGAACATAGGGAACGGGGGGGGGGGGGGCATTCGCCCCCACTGCTCCCCCCTGGCTACGCTTCTCAATATATGTCCAGAACACAATAATCGTCAGAAGACTACGGTAAATAAATAACTGGATACTTTTTTCGGCCCGAGCCGTATGATTTACTTTCGCTCGTACACCCACTTGCTGAGAAACCCTCTTTCGATAGCTTCAATACTGTTTTTCACAGCACATTATTTCTTTGAGCCCTAGGAGTTTGAATAAGAGGCCTATCTAAGACATTTCGATGATACCTATCACTCGCTGATAACCAAAATATTATACCTAGAATGTGACTTGATATCCTGGTGGTAAAACGAGAGATTTGTTTCGAGCAAAGGGATATTAACTCTCGGGAGATTTTGCCATACTCAGTGTTAGACCAAAAATATTCAGCTAGTGAGACGTGTAAGTATTTATTCACTGTGAATAGATTGGCTTAAGGAGAAATAAGGATTTAATGATTCTAATTTGGTATTAAGTAGTCCTCCACCATTATTGAATTCCTGTAATATAATAAACACTACAATAAATAGTTGATATAAAGAGGCTGTACTCGAGGTTCATTTTCACAGTCATATTGAAATTACTTGAGAGCAAAAAAAGACAGACACTAAGCATCGAACCTGGGAATGTTTTAAATACGCCTTTCGAGGCAGTCTTAACTACACGGCTTTTACAGTGGGTCACTCGTGAGCACAAATGTGAATTTTGAGAGCGAAAATCACCCAAGTCGGAGGCTTCATCGTCGCGTCGCAACCGCATGAGCGTGAATAACCTTCGGTGGATTCCGATGGGGTTTTCCTCTCCCATGTTTTACTCCGGCCCCGTCGATTCTTTCGTTCAGTAACTCATACCCCACCTTTGCTGCGTTCTTCCACATTTGAGGAAAGGTATTAGGCATCAAGATTTGAAAATGATCAATTAGGTGTAAAAACATGTTTCAGTCTTATCAACGTGACTCACTATAGCCATGTGCAAGGAGTCAAAGGTCATCTGGTTTAAGATGACAGTTTTTCCGTGTGATATCAACATTTCTAGAGTAACTAGGTCCTTTCAAAGTTCTTTTGTGGTGAAAATCTCAACCATTTTGATGTATGTACATATTCTTATGTCTTCATAGAGATACTGGAACACTCATGGCTGCCCGTGACATGCAGCACCAGGTGTTTAGGGGGGTATGGCCGGACCCTATTCACCTGCCTTATTCTCCGACTCCAGGCACGGCAGTGCATTGTTACTGATGCCACAAGCATGCAAATTTACTGCAACATAGCTTATATGCCATCGGCACAACCAGGGATCAATTCTTCTTTTGAAGGATTCAATCGAATCTTTTTTGGAAGGATTCAATCGAATCTTGAATCCATGGATTCAATAAGATTCGGTCGAATCTTGACCACATCACTACTTATTTCTATGCCTAAAATAAGAACAATCTGAACTCGTGAACTGACATTCAGTTTTGAAAAATGAACCCTAAGTTTCCCATTGGCTCAACCAGCAGAGATAGCTTGTAACAATATATGGGCTGGAAATACATCGGCTGACTTTTGGGTTAACTGATAGGCACATTAGTTAACTGACTTACCTTGTATTATGCAACTAACGTGTGTAAGTTGTGAGAAATGTTCTGAGGAAATCATCTGTGCCAAGTGTGATGTGATGCTTAGTTGGAGCGAAGGCTTCTGTAGTGGCTGTTAAACATGCTGGAGCTAGTTTTTCCGGAACAGCAGCATTGGTCAATTTTCATGACTACAGTTTCTCCTCCATTAGAGGAGGTGTCTTCAGGTTGAAGTGACCTGAAGACGCCTCCTGTAACGGAGGAGAAACTATTGTCATGAAAGTTGACCAACGCTGCTGTTCCGGAAAAACTAGCTCCAACGTGATTTGAGGCTTTTTAGGCTTTTTATTGTGATATTCTGACATTCATGCTCTCAACTCTTGTTGCTTATTACTGTGGCAGTCATTCAGTACTTTTGAATCCAACCTTGATCAAACTTTCTGGTGGGCAATTGCTGATTTGATTGGCATGTATCAGTGAAAATTATCCCACTCATGAAACTGTTGTCCTTTTATTTCAGACCAAGAAAAATGTTGTTGCTATGGACATGCATGTAATGGAATTGGCCAGTTTAGTTGAGGAGCTACGCCAAGAAAATACATGTCTGAAACAAAAAGTTTCTGAATTAGAATCAGCTGGGGGAGGGTGTGTTGCGGACAAGTTGCAAAAGGAAAATGCTGAGTTGAAACAGAGAATAGCAGAGTTAGAAGCTAAAGTGGGAGGAGGGGGGGGCAAATGCATATGTGGCCAGTCTAGTTTTGAAACGGAAAATGCATCATCTGTACAAATGTGTCGAGAAGAGCCAGACTCAGAAATGAGAATGAATGCCTTGGATAGTACATTTAATACAAATGTTGATGGATTGAATGAAGAACCCTCTGCTGTTGTGAATGCCACTTTTGTTTCAAATCATACTGTTCAAGAAGTTCCTGAAAGAAGAGTAAGCATTCCCTCAGCTGTCGACGAAGTTTTGGAACAAATTATGCAAGCGTGCAGTGAACGAGAAGTGCTGCAGAAAAAGTTGCTCCAGCTGGAATCTGAGACTAAAGTGTTGTCTTGGAAGGCAGCAGTTCGGAGGCGAGCTTTGGCAAGGGCTCAGTTGCTCTGTGGCGATCAAAGTGAGGAGTTAACAAAGGTCTGTTTAACTCTATTTTTAATTTTTGTGTAATTTTAGATTATTATTTGTTTTATTAAGGTTATCTATTGCATGAAGAGTTCTCAGGTTTACAGCTGGGTTATGGTGTTGAACTGCACCAACGTTTTGATGACTTTTTCTATCATCGTCTTCAGGCAGAAGACGATGGCTGACGAAGCTATCGAAACATCGGTGCAGTTCAACACCATAACCCAGCTGGAAACCTGAGAACTCATCATTCTAAGCATTTGCAGGGAAAGACTTAACTACTGGTTAGGGTAGATTTAAATGGAAATGAGTAAAAATGAAAATATTTATAATAAGTGAGTAAAAAAAAAGAAAAAGATTTTTACACTTGCAGGGCCCTATCTACCTCCAGTATTTTTTTCTTCACCTTAGTGTACATCCTACCCTTCTTCATCCCATCTATAAAACCTATTATGTTTCTTCCCCTTCCCCACTTGCCCAACATCCTTACCTCTATCCCAGCCTTAAGCAACTCTTTGTCCCTCATTACCTCTTCTGAGTACCCACTCCACCTAATCTCCTCCAGAAGTTTCTTTTCCTCACCCACCATAACAAGCACTTCCTCATTTGTCTTCCTTTCCATCCACTTCTCCATCCTCCTCCACACCCACATCTCCAACACCTGTTGCCTATTCTCATCTTCTTTTGTCAGGGTCCACGTTTCTGCCCCATACAATGCTACACTCCAAATTAATGTCTTCACCAACCTTGTTTTGATATCCTTACCCATGGTTCCTGGCGTCAGCTCCCTCCTATGAATGAACGCTTCTTTCACTCTCCCTATTATCCTCCTAAAGGTCTTTGCTACTGTATGCCCATTTTCTTCTAATTTTCTGTACTATCTAAATTCCTCTACCTCCTGCTCCAATTCGTGCCCTCCTTTTTATGACCATCGTCACTTTCTTTGTCCTAGAAAATCCCATAACCTTCATTATCGTAGAATTTATATTCATTATGTATTTCCCACACTGAATTTCTAAATCCTCTATTAAAGCTTTCAATTTCATATCCCAAATGTCTCCAATCAACTATCTTCCTTTTTCCATACTGTCCAGATTTCTGCACCATACTGCACTACTATCCATTTTAAATCTTCACATGCCTTTTCTTAACATCCTTGCAGTGAAATTTTAATGGGAGGAAATGTATTTGGTCTTGAAGACATAATTATTCATGTTTTATTAACTTAGTCCTCGCATGTATGAGCTGTAAATGCTTGTTTAAAGTACCTGAATTCCTTAAATTGCTTCAAATAATCATCACTAGCTGGCGAAAATATATCAAGAGATATCAAACTTGTTGCTTGCATATCCAGAAGTCAATGAATTCATCAACCTTGTCTTGATCACCTAGATGTTAACTGGTTAATTTTTCAAAACAATGGCCATGTCTTAATTCGTAACTATGAATATACATATGTATATTCATAGTTACGAATGTGAAAAGGAGAAATATGTATGATGAATGTACATACGTATACCAATAAAAGCATAACAATAATATAATGTACAACGGAAATTAATTAAGCAAAGCTATCAATGTAGTGTTGTTACAGGTAGAACCCAAGTCTCTTAAGTTTGAGACTTTAAAGCTTCCCATTTATTCCAAATTTTCTGTCCAAGGATTAACCACAGGCTAGTATGCGATGAATTAAGTTTAGCAGTTGAATGGCGATTACAGTCAAACCTCTTTAGAACGAAATGCTAGGGACCAAGAAAAATTTTTGTTGCATAGAGGTTTTTGTTATACAGAGATTTCTCTAGTACAGAAGTTATGATCCATTTTAATAAGGACTAAAAAGCTCTTTAGCAAATAAAGGACTGATATATATTTATGAATTCACTTAAATAAGATATGTTACCCACATAAATATGGTAAATTTTGTCAAATTTTCTTTAAAAATGTAAAATTTTGATATGGCATTGGTTTCATAGTTAGGGAACAAGAAACCCTTTTCAACTGTCTAATTTGGTCTGCTTTGTTTTATGGTTGCAATTACATGTTTGAATACAGGCAAATGAAACCTAACAATTTATCATACTTACAAATAACTCTACAAATGTAAGCATGTTCATGTTACCAAGAAAGAAACAATGTGCATTTGCATTCCTGAAATTTGGTAAGATATATTACCAAAGTTAAATTTCTTGGTCTAATAGTCAGCATTCTTGGCAGTTTACCAGCAGGGCTTACAATTAGTTTCAATTAATGATTGGCACATTTTGTATCAATGTTTATTGCCTGTTCATGTTCTACAAACAAGCACCAACTAATGCAGGAGTATTGCTTACAAAAACATCTGGTGTGATTAATAGGTAATTTTTTCGTTTACCAAACAGTTTTCTTCTAAAATAGAATATCACTAGACATGAAAAGATCTAACTGAAAATAGTTTAGAGATTCTAAAAAATATCAGAAAGCAATTGGTATTACAAGTTATATACTTATCGTAATCATTCAGCTATTTTGAAATTATAAAGAATAAATTTACTCGGATTTTTCGTCATCTAAAGAGTGCAAACCCCCAAAAAATGATTTTAAATTGTGGATTTTTGACTTTTCGGAAAAGCGACCTCGGGTTCCCATGCTGTAATTTTTAACGGTGCATCCGATCTGGAATCTGACAAAACATTCAGAGCAGATAATTGAATTTCCTACAAGATGCCACCCACCAGCCTATAATGGTAGCAAAAGGAATTCGTCAGAATGGAAAAAGAACCGACCGTTCGAAAGCAACGGACGGAAAACCAGAGGCCTGTGCGACCGCTGGGCGAAAAATCGGCCATTTTTAATTATTTTTTTTTTCGGTTGTTTATTGAAAAAAAATCGCGTTTTCACGACGGAAAACCACAGGCCTGCGCCGGCGCCGGACAAAAAATCCGCCTTTTGGTCTCTCTACTCCTCATAGTTTCCTCACCAGAGGGCCTCAAACTCGAAATTTGGCGAAAAATTTCCCGTTTTTTGTGGTTTTTCGACTCTAGCTCCTTAACTAAGAGTTCGACCTCTATTTTGACTCGCAGAGATTTTCATCCCTTCATGAGGTGTACAACTTCTTGCTTTCCGTTTTTTTCTAACCCTCATAGTTATCTAGCAAAATGGCTCCTTTCGTAAGATTCTCAACTGTTTCATTCCCTCATGGAATGAAACAGTACTCATTCATCTCTACTAATGGAGATATGACATTAAAAGTTGACACGCGTATGCGCAATGACATGCACTTCAGGAATAAGTAGCGAAAACCCGAACTTCTTATCCTAAAACCACCGAAAAAATTTAAAATGGCGGATTTTTCGTCCGGCGCCGGCGCAGGCCTGTGGTTTTCCGTCGCGAAAACGCGATTTATTTTTCAAAATCCACCTAAAAAATTAAAAATGGCCGATTTTTCGTCCAGTGGTTGCGCAGGACTCTGGTTTTCCGTCCGTTGCTTCCAAACGGTCGGTTATTTTTCCATTCTGATGAATTCCTTTTGCTACCATTAAAATTGCCTAAATATTGATACCTTTCGCATTTTCCTTACTCTCACGATAAACTCACAACAGTCCCTCAAAGTCGGAATTTATGAAGCTCCGTAGGTGAGTTAACTCGCTGATAAGTCATATAAGTGAGGAATTTCCTGCCATCGGACCGGAAAAAAACTGTTTACCACGGAGTTCGTCATATAAATG
This sequence comes from Pyrrhosoma nymphula, assembly GCA_963573305.1. NCBI lineage: Eukaryota > Metazoa > Arthropoda > Insecta > Odonata > Coenagrionidae > Pyrrhosoma > Pyrrhosoma nymphula. The sequence goes on along the minus strand of OY754329.1, from coordinate 176,492,838 downwards.
AAAAGTTTCATAAGGGAGGTTGGAAATACATGGGGTCTTATGGGGTTATTTACCGGACCAAAAAAATCGGTGTATAAATGAGGTCGTCGTATATAAGAGGGTCGTATATCCGAGGTTCTACTGTACTCCCTTTTAAAAATATTGAAAGCATCTATTTCGAGCGCAAATGATATCAATGAAATGGAGGATAGGAAATCACAAACTTCATTATTTCGTTCTAAAGAGGTAAAAAATTGACTTGGCCAAAAATTTAATTCGTTATAGAGAGAATTTTCGCTGTACAGAGGTTCGTTGTACAGAGGATGCAAATACACAACTTATGGGAAGAAAATCGGGACTAACTTTTTTCGTTGTATAGCGAACTTTTCTTCTATAGAGGTTCGTTCTGAAGAGGTTTGACTGTAATGGTAAAATATCTTTACTTTGCCACGATTTGGCGATAGTAGGATAATAGCTCGTGATAAAGCATCCATAGCAAAGATTTTACATAACAAAGATTATATATAGCAAAGGTTATATATACATATATAGCATCACAGCATCATGCTGAACAAAATATGCACATAAACACCAAATGTGCTTGAAGCCTTGTATTCTATTCGGCCTGACAATTGTAGTACAATGGGTTTACAAATGGTATACTCCTGGTATTTTGATGCTGTATTAAATTAGTATTACCACTGCTTTGTATGAAATATGCTGAAATACAATTGTATATCAATATTTAAAAAAAATATACAATTCGTATCTGTACAAGAGATTTACAATTTGTATACCAGTGGCTGTTCTGTTTGGGTACCATTTCGAATTCCCCTAAGATGCAAAATGTCTAGCTTTTAGAGCATTTACTTTGTGACTTCTGGTGATGCATGGAATGCATCCTTCTCTTCTTGTTAGCACAAACTCATTTAATCTGAAATCCATTGATGCAAAGAGTAATTGGAATGCTTCGCTTGAGTTGGAGACATGATTGCACTTTGAAAGGTAAGGAATTGTAGATGTTTGTGGCACCTTTGCATAGTAGTGGGGATGGAATATTTTTGAATAATGCATTTGTGTATCAGTAATAGTATACCCTGTTAATATCCAATAAGGCTTCCTAAGATGATTTAGAGTGGTCCTGCATCAGTGAATCTGCCTTCTGTTTAATCCAAATAGAAGGTCATAGTGGTGTGGTCTCTTTAACTATATCACTGTGCTAACTTGCTATTTTTTTTTAATGTTGCAGAATGAATTCAAGACACGAAATGCAGAAGAAAAAATTAATCTCAGGTTAAATCGTAACATGGAGCGCAAGAAAATAGTTGAGTATCAGCTCATTGCAAACGGGCGGAAGTTAAACGAGTTGAACAAAAGAGCATCTGCACAGGCATTGTTGCAGCTGGAACTGAAGTCTCAGCAGTTGATGGTATGAATTACAATAAATTGTATGCTTCTTTACAAAATTTATTTGCTGTTTGAATAGCAATGTTTTATGTATGTGTACCAGCTGCACTAGCACGTAGATAATTATCTAATTATGTTTTTCATGTTTATTTGTGTACAACTGTGTATTAGTTAGGTGGCATGTTTATTGGTGAATTAATTTTAAGATAATGATTGCTTATAAAGCTGAAAAAAGAAAATCATGTAATGCTTCGCTTAATTGACATCAGTGTAGTGGGTGTGTAGCATCAATGTTGCATCATCTATGAAAAAATGAAAGCATCCAAAAGAAAAATTTTCTGTTGATATCTTTTGCATTGTTAATCATATTTCTTTATTACAGGCCAAGGGATGGCATTGTGTAGCTGATCATGCTCATAGAATGGCATGCCTAGCAGAAAAGGACCGATGTCAGGCTGAAATGGTGCTTGAGAAGATAGCATCTAACTTTCAAATGTACTATTGTATTTTGTCTGCCCATAATCTTCTGACCCAGTCTCATGAGAAGCACTATGAGGTATGATATATATTGTCAAAAATGCATGGTGGAGCTCCTTTACTGGCATATCACTCTAACATTGAGCCGTAAAAAAAAATTAGATATTGGAAATAATTGTGGCAGGGTGGTTGTTATTATATTTTTTCTATTCCACCATGATGTTCTATAATCAAGTGAGGCAAAAAAGCTAGTTAATACATTGTTCTTGGATTCCAAGGAAAAATTTGAAAAGGTTCCTCACACAAATTAATGTTCAAATTTCAAACATGTGGACAAAAACAAAAAATTTAGCAAATTTTTGAGGATACTGTGACTAACTATGGTATTGCCTTTATGGAGTCACCTGCAAGTGCACGTAAGTGCAAAATTCCTGAGAGGAAAAATCAGTAGCCTTGACCGGGACTTGAACCTGGATCCCTTGGTATCGATATAAGTTTTTTAATCAATTTAGCGTGAATAAATATTGATGAAAAGAAAAGTAAATTGGATGCAAGTCTTTCAACTGTTTGCAAACAAAAATTAGTTATCGATGGTACTAGTTCAGGCATGGATAGGGTAATATCCGACATTCCACAAGGAAGCATGGTCAGCCCCCTGTTATTTTTTTAATTTTCTAAATGATATTAACTCTTTAGTTAGCAGAAAAAATATATTATTTGCTGATGATGTTGTCATTTACTGCGGAATTGCCACAAAAATAGACTTAAAAGCTCCCTCATAAGATGTTAACATGTTGTGTCTTGAGTTGGGGTTAGAACTAAATTTTAGTAAATGCACTGTAGTACATACACTTCTTACAAAAGAAATCACACCTAAGCTATATCTCTACCATGAAATGTGATCTCTTAAATTTGCTTTCCTCCTTTGGCCTTCATGTTGGTAATGTTAATCTGAGAAGAGTTGCCCCTTTATTCTTCTTCTCTTCTTGATTTTTTAATCACAGATATCCCATCCTCAAAGCTGAATTGTGAAACTATAAATACTGGCCTGTCTGACCTTCGGCCTTCGGGTGTACATTGACTTTGGTACATGTATCTTTAAACCTCTCAACTCCTATGTCATTAAGAGGAACTTTTCCAAGGACTATGGTGGAATTTAGTGCTTTTATTAATGATTTTATTATGTATTTCAATACTTCTTTTGCCCAAAAAAAAGGTGAAACATAGTAAGGCAAATTTGTACCTTAATTGACATTACCAAAAATAATTTTAAGATTATCTCACCAGAACTCATTGCCTTGTCAAAATATATCTGCGAACTACATTATCAAAGTACATAAATTCTATAACCCAAATCTCTGGCAAACATATCAAAAAGCCCATAAGGATTTCCGAGCACTCATTAACAACACCAGGAAATGTAAAATTCAAAAAAACATCAATAGTTCTAGCAGTATTATTAAATCTGCATGGAATGTCATTAGACATTTAACTACAGCCTCTGCTGAAGAAGATAAAAACCCTACCTCAATTAACTTTGGTGGAAGAGATTGCTGACCTGTGAAACACCCTTTTTTGTAATGTTGCCTCTAAACTTCCCACAAAGAATCACACACCGATTTACTTTCAAAACCACTCTCATCAGTCTATGTTCCTATTCCCAACTGATCAGTTTGAAATTGTAAGAACCATCTACTCATTTGAGAACAGATTTTCTGCAGGCATTGATGGCATCCCTATGCCAGTCTTGAAGGTTGTTGCACCCATCATTGCAGTACCGCTGACTGATATCATCAATTCATCCTTTTATTCTGGTTGCTTCCCTACTGCTCTCAAAATTTCCTGCAGCTCGATTCTGTAAATGTCATAGGCGCCAAAAGTGTCTTAGTTAAGGCGGGGAAGTTATGACGGGTACGTCGTGTCATCAATCAAAAGCGATTCTGTAAGCCCCCGTCATAAGCTTTTAGTCGGAGGACTCGTTCACGCCGTGCGAGCCGTTCGTGAACGAGAAGAACCAATGAAAAACGCTCACCCAAATCAAAAAATTGACTTGCGGAAATAACACGAGCGTGTGTTTCAAGCATGAAAACAAAGTTCGTAGAGTTTATTTAATCTTATGTTATAACATATGCAAAATAATATACTATCTTATCAGTAATTATGATAAAGTGCCCATATTTTGAGCAATATCACTAATAAGGGCAAAATTGTCCAACATTCATGATCTATATGCGCTGAAGAATCCCGGAGAGGTCTCGTGATGAATAGTAGGTTAATATTTGCGGTACTATTTTGAACAAAAGTAGACGAGTAAACTGTGTTTGTGAATTAAGTTGTTTATTTGAAAATTGTGCCTTAATTGAAAGTGTTAAGTGTCAAATAATGTGATAGAACGAATATAGTTCGTGGGAGTAGTAATAACCCGTGCTCATTTACATACCTATTGAGTTATCGTTCACAAGTTTTTTAAATAACCGTCCATGTGAGACGTGCTAAGTATTACGTGAAACTGAACCGCATACACCAATACGCGAGGAACATCGATGAAATAAAGTGAATTCAATAATCAACGAAGTGAGAAATCCCTCAAATTACCAATATGCGAGGAACTGCAATGAAATAAAGTGAATTCCATACTCTTCAACGAAGTAAGAAATCCCTCACATAATTACCGATATGCTAGGAACATCGATGAAATAAAGTGAATTCCATACTCTTCAACGAAGTGAGAAATCCCTCTTATATATAATTGCCAATATGCGAGGAACAGATATGAAATAAAGTGAATACCATTCTATATTCAGTGAAATGAGAAATCCCTCGTATATCATTACCAAACTAGTTATCGTAGCGAAATAGGTATGCACTTAATAATAGAAATACTGCCAGTGTGTTTAAAAACTATTTGCATACACGACGTAATTTGGTGATACCTCCGAGCATGAACATATGTAAACATGCCACCGAGCAAGTTAGCGCAAATACAAACAATCATCCTTTATTCCATTTGAGTATAATGAAAGTAACACGATATGTAAATTGTACCATTTATTGAAGCTGCACTCTCTGTAAATACAAACGAAATTGAGTTCCGTTACCTTGGCCCACAGCCCAAATGTTGACTGATGGTAGTGATGGGCACTTATATTGTAATATATAGGTACATTTATGCATATAGTATCATTATAATGATTAATTAATATATTTCATGGTATTATTTACTCGGACAAAAGTGAAAGATGCTAAAAAGGTATTAATAATACGAAACTAATTTTAAGTATACGCGGTAAATTTTGCCTACGTAAATGTTTTATGTTAAAAGTTGTGGATTTCTAGAACATTGTACATAGTTAAACACTTATTTAAGCAAAATTTACCGCTTATAGTTAAAATTAGTTTTGTATTATGAATACCGTTTTAGCCTCTTTTACTTTTTTCCGAGTAAATATGATGTTTTTATATACAATAAATGGAGAATTGAAGGTGATAACATATAAATATCTTAAGTAATGAACAAAAATACTCCTATTCAATGCCCTAATGACGGCTAACACGGGGTCTCCCGTACGTGTTAAGTTATGACGCAAAAAAAGCACTTAAGACGGCTATGACATTTACAGAATCGCTCCTCTGACGGATCCGTCACAACTGAGGCGAATCCGCCATAATTCACGTGTTATGATGCCTATGACATTTACAGAATCGAGCTGCTGAGTAATACCTGTTCATAAAAAAGGTCTTCGTGATAAACTGATAACTATAGACCTATATCTATCCTCCCTGTTTCTTCTAAACCAATGGAAAAATCGTTTTTTACATGTTTGTATGAATATTTATAAAAAAATAAGTTACTCCATGAAAACCAACATGGCTTTTGGATTGGCAAGACTACTACAACTGCCTCCTTTGAGCTTATTAATGAAATACACCTTGGCCTAAATGACAAATTTTTTACTCTTGGTATTTTCTTTGACCAAAGCAAGGCATTTTATCTCCTTGACCACAATATTCTCGAAATCAAGCTCAATGCTCTTGGCATTTCTAGTGTGCCCCTTGAATGGGTCATGTCCTCTCTAAATGAAAGGTTGCAAGATGTTTGCTACCCTAATGGTAACCTCACTATTAAATCCACCCCTAATAAACTTACCTGTGGGGTACCGCAAGGGTCCTTCCGAGGACCACTCCTATTCCTATTATTTATTAATGACCTTCCGAGACCTTTATCCCACTGTAAAACAATTTTTGACGCAGATGATACTTCCACCATAATCACCGCTAATAGTCCTCAAAATTTACTTCACCTTAGAAACGTGACTGTCAAAGAAATGAAACAAAGGTGCAGCAATAATAATCTCATGAATAACGAAGATAAAACTCTTTCTGCAATTCCTTCATAAGAGTCAATAAAGTGGTTCCTTTTCCCAGTAATAACAATAATCAACACTTAGTATAAACACTACCAAGTTTTTAGGGTTATCATCCCTGATACCCTAGATTGGTCACATCAGGATGGCTATTCGGGAATGTCGACAATCTGAATTGACGTCATCAAATGTTTACAATTTTACGTCACTGTTTCACTTTCCAGCTCATGGCTCACTGAATGGCTCAAAATTCCGTCAAAACCAAGATTCTATGTTGACTGCTATTGTGGTGTCGGAACGTCGCTAGCGTCGCGTCTGAAATTCCCCTCCCCCGGCTTTTTTGCTCGTTGTAGTTAGTGTTTTGTCTGGTTTTGTCATCATTTTCAAATTGCAGATAGATTTACTACTTTTAGAATGTCATGAATTAGGTAGTTTTAATTTCCTATTTTCTTTGAATGTATACATACCCACCTCTTCATATTTTATCATGTTTCCGTAATCACATTTGTTCATCTCTCAAAGCCTATGTTTTCTTATAAACTGTGATTTATTTTGGTGTCTGTGGATTTGATTTACACATTTAACTTTTTGCTTCTTGTTCGCTATATTCCTACTTTTTTATTATAAGGTGATAATTTGCTTTGGTTTATATGAAATACAAAAATATGTTTCGTAATTGGGTAGGAAATATTTTAAGCATGATGTAGTGTTACGGGTTATTACAACTCTTAGATTATGATATTTAACCAGTTGACATAATGTTTTTGGATGAGGTATGCATTAATCTCGGTACCATGGATTAGATTGAACTGGTTGCATAACTTGCAGGGAATCACTGGTTGGTTGCATAACATGCAGGGGAATGTTATCCTGCCGCTCATTTTAGCTCATGCCGTAGATAACTGGTGATCATTTATTTTAAAAATAGTTTATTTTCCACCTGTTCTGCCTCCCAAGAAAATACATACAACACCTTAGGCTGATGCGCACTCAATTATTAATGATGAAGACAATTTGTCTTCATCATTAATAACTAAACAGCACGTTTAGTTTACAGATGCTGCTTTCACAAAGTTCAGTGGCAAAGTTAGCGAAGCCACCGAGCGATATTTTTTTCTTCGCACTTCCAATGAAATAATTAGTTCGGAGTACAGATGAATCCACGTCGCGAATTCCCACTTCTCACTTAATAGCGCTTTATGTTTATATTGCTTGTAGTAAATTACAATGATTGCACCAAAAATGCTATATTTGTGTTTGCCTTGATGAACATTTTAATTTCATGAACATGAGCATTATAAGGATTGTCAGAACTCCTTGAAATCATTAACAAATTGAGCTCCCGGCCCAAAAACATCATCTTTCCCGTGCGTAATGGCGTAAACTTGATTGCTTGTAACAAAGCAAAAATGAAACTTCATGCGTGTTCTCCACAAATATTGCAAACAAAAATGCATAATTTAATGGGAATACGTATAAAATTACGGTAGCTGGAAGAATCTGTCCAAGGTGCTTTGTTTTTATCATTTTGATAGATGAAGTATTCATCACACTTTCATCAACTTCGTGACTGCTAACGAACTGTCACCATTGCTTCCACTGTTTTTGCAAACGTTGGAGGATATTTGGGCTCTGCTTCATCTTTCCCAGTGTCTTCTTCTTCCTTTCTGTTCATAGACGTCATCTATTGACATCAATCTACTGATAAAAATATGCGATAATGAGATTCACTGACTTTTTCATTACATTTAGGAAGATGAAAGATTATGTTTGGAATAGTTATTATTCATTTTTTATGTAATTATCTCCATAATTAAAGCTTCATTTTTATTAGTCACAAGTTCCAAAAACCAACCTGCAGACTTCGATATCGGTGTCACAGGCGACGCACTCGTCGAAGGTCATACCCTCCTGATGTAAGATCTAAGTCTTTCCCAGCGATGGACAGTTCTCAATTGATAATGAATCCTGGCAACTACGGGACTCGGCCAAGAGGGCCGGGTGTCGTGCCCGGCAGCGGTGGGAGCAAGGCCCCTGCGGTCGTCATCACACAAAATCCTTGCTCAGACGTAGCAGCAGCAGAGGAAAAGAAGATAAAGAAGAGGAACGAAACTATCAGAATAGGAACGTGGAATGTTAGGACTATGCTGAGGGCGGGGAAGCTAGAGAATATAAAGCAAGAAATGGAGAGGGTGGGTGTAGACATCATGGGTCTGGGTGAAGTAAGATGGAAGGATGACGGGGATTACTGGAGCGGCGACTATAGAGTAATTTATAGTAGAGGGAATGAAAGTCAGCGCGGGGTTGCATTCGTAATGAATAGGAAACTCGGTAGAAAAGTAGTGTATGCAGAACAGGTGAGTGATAGGATAATAGTCGTGGAACTAAAAGCAGAACCAACGAATTTAGTTATAATACAGGTTTATATGCCTACCTCTAATCATAAAGAGGAGGAGGTAGATGGGGTGTACGATCAGCTAGAAGAAATAATTGGTAGGATACCAGGAAGTAAGCACCTGGTAGTAATGAGGGATTGGAACGCGGTGGTGGGTGAAGGAAGAGATGGGCGGGAGGGGGGCGATTACGGGCTAGGAAGGAGAAACGACCGGGGCGAGAAAGCTGTGGAGTTTTGCCGCAGAAATAACCTAGTAAATACGAATACATGGTTCAGACATCATCCTCGACGTAGGTACACTTGGAAGAAGCCGGTAGACACAGATAGGTTCCAGATAGATTATATAATGGTACGTCACAGATACAGGAATAGTGTTAAAAACTCGCATACTTATCCAGGAGCTGATGCAGACAAAGACCACAACTTATTAGTCATGAAATGTCGGGTAAAACTGAAAAAGATAAGAATGGGAAGGAGGGTACGAAAGTGGAATACGGAGGCATTAACTGGGGCAATGAAGAGGAAGTATCGGGAGAAGGTGGATGAGATAATGGGTGAGGATAATGGAGTTAGATCAGTGGAAGATGAATGAGGAAGTTTGAAAAATGGACTTGTAGAAGCGGCGAAAGCAACGGTAGGCGTAGTGAGTGCAACTAAAATTAGAAAACCGTGGATCACGAAGGAGATGATCAGGGAGATGGAGGAGAGAAGGAAATGGAAGAGCGTAAACTCAGAGCTAGGTAAGAGAAAATACCGAGAATTCAATAACAGGCTTAGAAGAGAAACAAAGAAAGCAAGAGAGGCGTGCTGGAGAGAACAGATCGACGCGTTAGAGAAATACCAAAAAGAGGGAAGAGCAGATGCATTATATAGGAAAGTAAAGGAACTGACGGGTGGTAACAAGGGAAGGGGAATTACAACGATAACAGACAAGACGGGAAAGATGATCGTAGAACCGACAGAGATCCAGGAGAGGTGGAAGGAGTATGTTGAAGAGCTCTATGGTAAAGAAATAAGGCCCAATAGGTTAGATATAGAAAGGGAAGACGATATCGACAGGGATGGCATCGGACCAAGTATCCTAGATAGCGAAATCGAGAGAGCTCTACGAGACATGAAAAGGAATAAGGCGGTGGGAATAGATGACATACCTGCCGAGTTTTTAAAGAGCATGGGGAAGAGCGGAAGAGGAAAACTTTTTGCGCTTATTCGTAGGATTTATGAGGATGGAGTGTGGCCAGAAGACTTCGCGAAGACTGTACTAATTCCTATACCGAAGAAGAGTAAGGCAAAAACTTGCGATGACTATAGGACAATAAGCTTAATATCCCACGCGGCCAAAGTAGTTCTGAGGATTCTAAACAGAAGGCTAGAGAAAAAGGCAAATGAATACCTGGGTGACGACCAGTTCGGGTTTAGGAGAGGGACGGGAACGCGAGACGCTATAGCGGTGATGAGGACGCTAGTAGAAAGAAACCTAGAGTATGGGCAGGATGTTTTTGCATGCTTCGTAGATTTCGAGAAGGCGTTTGATTGGGTGGAATGGACGAAATTAATGGGAGCAGGGTGTCCGGCGACCTGGAAAACCTTGAAAACTGGGAAAACTCAGGGAAATATTTTGTTCTGGAAAACTCAGGGAATTTTTGTATTTTTCCAAAAAACCCTGGAAAATGCATGGCAGCCGATTTCTATTAAGGCAGAGAGAGAGGTTTAACCTGCGCCTTTGCTTGCATTATACTCGGCTCAGCGTAGCCTTCCGCTCCCTGTTCATTTAATACTCTTCATAGTTCGTCACCCCACCCCACTCTCCCTATGCGCAGTCTAAGGGGCCGATTGCAAAACAAGGCAAATTCCACACGGAATAATTCCCATTTAAAATGGCCACTACGAATGGAATCAGAATTGATGCCGAAATCTGTCACCGGAAACGGAATTTCACGTGGAAATCAAGATTCTGTTCGAAGAGCCGTACGAATGGAATTCTTGGTGTGGCCAAATTTACGAGAAATCTAAACGTCTGAGCATGCGCAGTGGCATTTCCCGCATTATACGAAAACCATTTGGCTGGCAACCTAAATGGATAATTGGGTATTTTTATATATGTAATTGATAATCCTTTCCAAATAATCTCCACCCTCCTCGTTTTAATGTTTGCAGAATAGTTTTTGAAGGAGCGGAAATACATTTTGCGGTCACTGCGTATGGAAATCACGGCCCTCGGGTTCGTAGTCGACAGGGCCACTGTACAGGGTCAATCCAACCTAATTAAAATTCGTGAATTGTCCAACAAATACAATTTTGTTTTACATAATTGAATGCTTTTGGGCGTTAGATCCGTACCTATTACAAAGCAATTAATTCACAATTTCCGAAATGTCCATGTAAAGTACAGCGAAGCCTTTTGGGAGAAGAGGAAAGGTACCAAGGCCTCGAGATAAAAAGAATAAGAAAGAGGTACATACTGCAAAAGGTTCAAGAGCTGCAAACCAAAATAACGTAATTTCTTGAAATCCGAGAAATTTGTTGCTGAAATTGAATCGGAAATGCACTCATTGAAAAATGTCACACCAGTTTCTTTTATTTACATGTTCTTTATCAAACTAGTCTGAATCTACTTTATTGTGCTCAAATTGCACCTGACTCAGAATTTTGTTGTTAGTTAACCGTTTTTGTTTATTTGTTGGTTGAAATAAAACCCGTAATACTCCACATTCCTTGTATACTCTTACGTTTTTAATTCAAAGTAGGGACCGAAATTTTTCGTTTTTCCATGTTGGCAAAACTATGCCAATTTTTTTAGAAATTCATTAAAAATATGTTATAAGCAAAGTGCAGCAAGACCCTGGAAAATGCAAAACATTTGCCTGGAAAACCTGGAAAACTCAGGGAAAAAAGAAATTGAGATTCACCGGACACCCTGGGGAGTGTTGAAGAAATTAGGGGTCGATTGGAGGGACAGGCGTCTGATTCGAAATTTGTATATGAATCAGACTGCGCAGGTTAGGGTAGCCAATGGAGAATCGGGATGGGCCACGATAGGACGGGGAGTGCGGCAAGGGTGCCCACTATCGCCGTTGCTTTTTAACGTGTATTCAGAAGAAATGGCATGGGGGGAGGAGGAGGTAGGAATAAAGGTAGGAGGGGAGCTGATAAAATCAGTGAGATTTGCAGATGATCAAGCTTTGGTTAGTCAGTCGGCCAAGGGGTTACAGTCAATGGTGAATGCATTAGAGGTGCAGTGCGAAAAGTATGGGATGAAGATCAATCACAAGAAAACGAAAGTAATGAGATTTTCTAGAAGTAAGAAGGCGGGTCTGAATATAAGGGTGGGAGGGCAGAAGATAGAGCAGGTCGAGCAGTTTACGTATCTGGGTAGTATTTTGGAGGCGAATGGGTTTAGTGGTAAGGACATCAGATGCAGAATTGCCCTCGCTAAAGAAGCATTTTCGAAGAGAAGGGAATTGATGAGGGAGGGTCTGAGAAGAGACGTAAAGAAGAGGCTGGTGAAAACTTTAATATGGAGCGTGGCGCTATATGGGTCGGAAACTTGGTCATTGCGAAGGGAGGATGTGCGTAGACTTGAGGCGTTTGAGATGTGGGTTTGGAGAAGGATGGAGAAGGTTAGCTGGATGGCGAGAAAGACGAACGAGGAGGTATTGGATATGGTCGGAGAGGAGAGGAAGCTTGTGGCAGAGGTTCGGAGAAGACAGAAGAGATGGATGGAGGAGGTTTTGAGAGGGGAGGGCATGTTCAAGAGAGTGATAGAGGGGAGAACACTGGGGAAGCGTGGGAGAGGAAGGAAGAGGATAGGAATTCTGGACGAAATAAGAGGAGGTAGAAGATATGAAGAATTGAAGAGGGATCTAATAACGGGCCATCCTTAGTAGAGGAAGCGAGACAATTTCTATTAGGCTGGGATACAAAATGGGGACTGTCCAAGAACCTACCAATCAGCTGGTAGAATACTTGAATGAAATGTTACATACAATTCAACTTGGAAAAATTTCCTTCCAATTCCTCTTACCATAATTACATCACCCGCTCCAGAAATAATGTACACAAAATTCAGTATTCAAGTTATCTCTGCCTAAAAGGCCCCTATAATTCTGCTTCCACAATTTTCAATAAAATTCCAAATGAAATTAAATCTATCTACTCACCTCCCATATTTAAAAAAAGGGTAAAAAAATTTCTAAATGAGAGGTGTAATTACAGTGTCACAGAATATTTAGCATATTCACTGACTGTTCTAATCGGATACTAATATTGTGTTATAATTATGTTTATTTTTTTCTCCTCAGCATTACTTTTCATGTCTATGTACTATGCATTGTCTATGATGTAGCCATGCATGTATTTGCCAATGGTGAACATAAATTATTATTGTTATAAGGAGGGATCGGTAAATATAAATGAGTCGGGTGAAATCAAGTACCTGGGAATCACTGTAACTTCAGACCTAGCATGGTGGAAACTTATTCGAAACACTGTATTAAAGAGACTATGATTTATAAAGTGAATAGTAGGAAGGCATTTGATGAAAGAGTGAAGGGGAGATGGTGCTTCACTCAGGTTAGACCACATATCAAATATACCACGAGTATTTGGGACCCTCGAAGGAAACATTTTGAACTCCCAACATGAACAAGATACAAAGGAAAGTCACGTGTTATGTTAAAACTAGAGATGGGCTACTCGGAAAATTACCTCAGTAATTTTCGTGAATTACCGTGGTATTTTTCACAATTTAGCGCGCCCCTTGAAAATTACCTTAATTTTCTAGATAATTCACTTATGTATGTTTGAGATAATTTTTCATACAGACAAATTCCCAAGATGTTCTTTTCCGCCAAGTTCACATTTCCTTAGTGTTTAATAAAAAATTGAGGCATGTAAAACTCATTTTTGGAATGTTTTACTTAAATTATAACATTAAAAGAGTAATGCATTACATTATTATTCTTGAAAATTTCTCATACTTTGACAAAAGAAAGCCAAATTTGTGTTGCTGCCATAGTTCTTTTTACAATTTTAAAAATTTCCAATAAATTAATGTTGTATTAGGTATGGTTTAAGCATCGTTATTCCCTTCCTATTGCGATTGGCTTTCTTATTTAACCATTCATTTGCTGTTAAATGCTTAAAACTAAAAAATACTGGAAAATTATGGTAATTTTTGAAAATAACCGTAATTTACTGTGATAATTTACCTCAGATGAAAATTATGGTAATTTTCCCATCTCTAGTTAAAACTGCTACAAGAAAACAGAGTACATATAGCACAGCTGATGGAAGGACTAGGTTTGGGGCTACTAGAGACTCATCATTACATGGCTACGTGCTAAGTTAAGCTTTTAAGAATATGTATACTTAATGCATACAGTAGAAACTCAAAAATACGAACTTCAAAATTACGAAATTTTTATTTTACGAAGCAAAATCTTCAGTCCCGACCAAAAGGGTATCTTAGTGTATGTAACAGTTCGCGATATTATGAAATAACGAAGTTTTAAAATTATGAACCTCTGATCTTGGTCCCTACGTGAAAAAGTTACTCGTTTGTACGAATAGTGATGGATCACGGTAACGTTTTCCGGCGCTCCTTGTCAGAGTTAAACATCTAATTAATCATCGTCGCCGAATACATTATGCACTGAATGTATTACCTGAACGATATCTCATTTTTCAATGCTACAATAGTAAAGGTGTGGTTTCGCTGGGGCATCCCGCGGCCGCGTGCGGCGTCCGCGTCCAGCAGCCGGGAGTCACTGCCGTACTCATCCAATCTATATCAAATGGGTTCGGTTTCACTGATACGTCTCGGCCGTCGAGTTTGACGGCTGATGCCCGACGTCTGCATCTCGACTGTTTCGAGAGCAGTCGGGACGCGGACGCCTAGTCGGGCATTCCCAATTTTCGGTGATTTTTCTGCTCTCCTCTCTCTGCATTTTATATTACGCGTCCTTTCCAGCTCTTTTTTGTAAAACTACTTGCAACATTGGTCGTCCTTTTCTTCGTCTTCCAACAAAACTAAATCTTCACCATCCATTTCAGCTTAAAATCAACTCACTCTCAAGAAACTCAAAGCGATAACAAATTCGTAATTAAACTACATAAATCCACATTCTCCCACATCGCCCAGCTGTGGGAACGGGATGTAGTTGCCAGAGTCCTCTGGATTGCCGATAATACACTACATAGTTGAGTCGTCGCATTCCGCCATTTTTGTTCTCGGCACATCTTGCTTAGGTGTGAAAGTGAAGGCAGTAGGCAGTCGCTCTGCAGGATTTTCCTTGTTTTGCAGAAGAAATAAAGCTAAATGGTTGGTTGCTCTTCTCCTAATTGCTCTAATAGCACTGAGAAAGGGTTTTTATCTCTAGCGGTTTACCTTGGGCGGCCATTTTTATAATGTTGCGCGAGCCCATTTTTGCATTTGTAAAGGTTTACGTAAATGCCTATAACTATAAAAGTATTTATCCCAGCAGGATGAAACAAAAAGAACTTTGTTTTAAATCTCTCAAGGTAAAAAATAAATCCAGTAATTTGTTTACCTCTCTCTATCCTTTCTAAGGTATAACTACAATCAAAGTTTAAAAAAGTTACGATTGAAGTTTTGAAATGTTTGAAATTTTTTTCAAATAGTAGGAGTGGATTATGCAGTTTGAATTATTTTTATTTGTAGATATATTTTATTTAATTTATCATTAAAAATATTAATAGTGATGTACCTACCCTTGAATTGTTATAAATTTTTAAAAAGTGACTTTTTTCAACTTTTTTTTTAAGTTTGGCTTCGAATAACTGTGATGGGGTTGGAGATAAAAATCTCTAATTAGCAGAACTTACTGTCTTTGTGTAGTTGTACATGAAATATAAAAAAGTATGTTGTGTATTTTACTAATAAAAAAGTTACAACCTCTCAAAAATGACAAAAACATAGGAAAAGCAAAACTTCTTGACGCAGTGAGTAAGGCTTTGTAAGATGTTTCTGATCTTCTTTATGATTGGAAGTTCTATCCTTAGCCTATCCGAAATGCTAGTGATGTAGATTTTTTTATTTATTCAAAAGTTACGTTTGTATTTTGTTGTTTTTAATATTTCTTTGTTACGGTGAAATAGAAAAATTTTGGCAGGGCGTTGTGGGAGGAGTGCTGGTGTGAGGGAGGGAGAGTCTCAAGGGTTTCTAAGAATCGAGGTTTTCCACTAGACACAAAGGGTTCATTGACGGGGAGAGTAAAGGGGAGGGGGACGAGAAGGGACACTGAGGGTGGTACGGTCTAGGGGGGGACGGCGACGCACGGCCCGACGGGAGGAAAAAACGGGACGGTCCAGCTAGTGACGGTCTACGAGGGAGAAAGGAGGGTGAGACAGAAAGGCATCGGTATTTTCAGCTCTTGATTTTTCGGCATTAAATATCAAGTGACACGTGACAAAAGAGGACTTGATAGAAAAAAGCCAGATTAAGTGATGTGGATGAATGTTTGTTCACGTGGTTTGTTCAGAAGCGCAGTGAAGGTGTTCCATTATCTGGTCCACTTTTACAAGCACAGGCAATTATACTAAATAAACAAATAGGCGGTGCTGATGATTTTATTGCTTTTGCTGGCTGGCTATCGAGGTGGAAAATTTGCCACGGGATAGCACAAGTCAACATGGAAGAAGAATCTCGTTCCAGTGACAGTGAAGTACCTAGAGAGTTCTGTGGGACTTTACGCAAGATGATTGATGAGGGTGAGTACATTTAAGAGCAATTGTATAATTGTGATGAAACTATCCTCTACTAAAGATTGCTTCCAACAAAGTCGCTCGGTATTAAGAAATCGGCAAAAAAATCTGGTAGGAAAATGATCTAAGAAAGAGTGACTTTGTTACTCTGCGAGAACAAATCAGGAAGTCACAAATTAAAACCTTTCAGTATCTGTAAAAAATAAAGTCCTCGGTGTTTCAAGCACGTTAATATGACAGCACTACCTGTCAATTAATAAAAACAGTAAGAATGCGGATGACTCGTGATGTATTTATATCGTAGTTCAATGAAGATTTTGTACCATCGGTAAAGAATCACTTACGATGAAAAAAGTTAGAAGAAAAAGCACTACTTCTGTTGGGTATGTGTCCTGACCATCCTTTTTCTGGTAAAATTGTGGCAACGTTTTTACCAAAAAATACCACTGTCCTTTTTCAGCACTTGGACCAAGGGATAATCAGAGCATTTAAAGTCCACTATCGGTGGGAATTGCTCAATGCTGTCATAAACTCAGATCTGCAAGTACAAGAATTCCTGTAAACAGTTACCCTGAAGAATATGGCGTGCAATATTGGATTGGCATGGAAGAAAATAACTTCAGTTACAATTCAAAATTGTTGATCGAAGAACATAAATATAGCGGGAGATAGCATGGAAGACGGAGACGAGTTGTTGGGTTTTACAGAAGAAGATGCATGTTGAGCTTCAAATATTTTAGCTGATAGACTAAATGCGAATGATCTCGCGGCCCGGGTGCGTGAAGACGGAAAAATTCCTGTATCTGCCCATAAGAACGATGAAGAAATTGTGGCTGCAGTTTAGAGCCGCGGAAGAAAAGTTGCATTATCTGAAGATGAGAGCAATAATGAAGAAGTAGAAGACGCCCATGATGAGAAAACCACATTTGTTATTTCCACAAAACTTTATTACGCTGGCACGACGCGCGTTTCACAAAGTGCACATGAGTATGCCACAGTGTGGAGAAACGCGCGTCGTGCCTGCGCAATAACGTTTTGTGGAAATGACAAAGGTGATAAGAACTATGACGATACAATTTTCCACATAAAAATATTTTTAATCGACCCGGGTTTCGATGCACTGCATCATCATCAGGTGGTTTTCTCACCATGGATATATCCATAATTTCCACGAGGACAGGCCTGATATCATCAGTTTTATCAAGTAGAAGACGAATGTGAGGTAGAGATGCCAAAAATAGGAAAGGTATTGGATAGCATTAGTGAAGTGATGAATTGGTTAGAGAGACAGATCGATTGCGATCATCTTCATCTTTTACATTTGCAAAACATTAAGACTTATGTGACAACTATTGGGGCAAAAGAAAATACGGAGTATGTAACTACCGTTAAAGTAGGGCGTGTATTTAAATCAGAAAACATCAATTGCTACTTTATTACGCAAATAAATTAGTTATATAATTTAAATTTAATTTATTTTTTTAAATTTAATTTATAAATTTAATTAATTTAAATTCTGTAATTTGTTTACTTATTTCTATCCTTTTTAAGGCAAAACTTATATTATTGAACAATAAATGGCTTTTAGAGTGCAATTAGAGTGGAATAAGAGTTCAAATGAGTGAGAGCATCCGCGAGAGAATCTTATTTTCACTGTCTTCAATATCTGGTGCAAATGATCACGCAAGTCGCTCACTTCCTTAATGTATTTATAAATCAATATTATTGATTTGATTATACATCGCTAACGCTAAAGTTACGAGTTCTCCAGTTAGGAAATAATATAGAATAATGCACTAAGAAGCTTCATAGGCTTAGTCCACACTGCACGAAAATTGTGCAAAGACGCTTCATTGCATTCATTGGAAAAAAGAACGACAAGTTGGTTGCCGTGATGTAAATTTCGGCGGGGCTTGGAAGGAGGTTGATTCTTCTGATTTTCGGGATTTCCGCCGCGGAAAGCTGGAACGACGCGGTGGAAATCCCGAAAATAGGAAGAATCAAACTCCGACAAATAAGTTGTGTTCAACTGACAATGAGTGCACCCTGTGGGCATGGATACACATTTAAATATACTTTCATGAATTATAACTTTGTAAATCATGCAAGTACGTTGCGAGAGTACATCTTAATCTAAGGAAACAAAAAAAAGAGCTTCATCGCGATGTTTTTGAAAGATACTCGTTCATACGAAATTTGAAATTATGAAGTGCCGATTTTTCCGGCCCCGTCGACTTCGTGATTTCGAGTTTCTACTGTAATTTTGCATAATAATGCAGATTTGGTCTGATTTGCGTTGATTTTCATGCGTATTACGAGTCTATTTTGGTCTATATTTTTTTGCCCTGAGCATATGGGATGCCTGCTGTCACAATGCTTGGATAGCTCTCAGCCTATGTTGGCATAAGTGTTTCCGGTGGATGGGAGAAGCCTATGAGTTTAGGCATCTCGTGGACCAGGGGAACGACCCTTCAATACCCCGACCTTTTCTTTCCCAAATCCTGAGTGACTTTGGGTCATGAAAGTTGACGTCGGTCAGAAAAGCCTGCGAGAAGGGGCTTTGTGGATGTTGAACGTTGATTTTAACTCCTAATTTTGGACGATTGAAGAATAATACTTAACGGCTGAACTTTCTTGTATCTTTTTCACTCGTTACTTTAAAGGAAAGTTAAATTCAATGGTAATGTTCCTTCCATTTACATCTGTATAGCGGTCTGAAGCTAGTCTCTCTTTAGGGATCCAAGTCTCATTTGGTAGTTTTTTCTCTCTTTCGATCTATAAAGACTCCTTTGCCATAGCTAAATGCTCTGTATTGCTTCTGATAATCTTAAGATGTGTATCAGGATTTTTATGATGAATGTGAGGATTTTGACTAATGCTATGTTGGTGTTTTTATTTAACATGCTAACTCATGATAGCATACGAGTATTAGTCTTTGAAAACACTACATGATTGCTGTGATAACCTTCCATTAATGATGCAAAACCTCTTTTTCAGAAACTGGTTAAAATGTTACAAGGTTCCAAAGGAGTCTCCTGGCAAGATCAAGTACCACCTCCAAAGTCCGACATGGAGAGCACTATTATACTTGAAGTTGAGAAAGAAGATGAAAGCAAGTCAAAAGATGTCCTTAATGAAACATTCTCTATGACTGGAGGAGATGGAGATAGAGATCAAAATTTTGCTCTGCTGGTATATTTGCCAGTTGAACAAATTTTAGAACTGGGCTTGAATGAACCAGAGGAAGGAAAAGATGGCGTAACTGAAGGTGAAATAGCAGCTGTTAGCAATGGTTTAAATAGGGTGGAGTTGTTTTCTTCCCTTGAGCCAACTTCTATCCTTTCTTCCTTTAATACCCAACTCAAAGCTTTCACCGCATCCTCCACCTCTTCCTCTTACCAACCACCCAAACTCAGCACGGCCATACCCCGTTCTTCGTGTGCACCAAGAAGTTGGGCTAGGCCAAGTGGAACCATGTCTGGTCAAACATACCGAGGTTTCAGCAGGCAGACATCGAGGGAGAACCAGGAGAATTCCAGCTCTTGCGAGAAGGGGATGCAGGGCCCCATGCAGAAAGGATCAACGTCTACCATTTCCCCGCTCACAAATGGTAAGTGAAAGACGAATTCTTCAGTTACTAATATCAGCCACTTGTTTATGATACAGTAAAAGAATTCAGACTTCACAAATGGTATTATCCTGTAGGTGGCTTTTTTTTTGGAAATTTAAAATCTAGTGATGTCATGATTCAAGATTTGATCTAATCCTTCTAAAAAAGATGTGAACCCTAGTTATGCGTAGCATATATGTATGCCATGTCACGGTAAACTGTAAATTGTGGTAAAATCCAAATGCCTTCCTAGCTCCCAATTTACATCCATAATTAATGCTCAACTTCCCCAGGAGACCTGCATTATGGTAAACATTTGTTATAATGATACATTGGACAAGTATTATGTTTCCAAGCAATTAGCTGTGCTATTTTTGATGCTGCACCACCGCTGTTTTTGACTCGATCGGTTTGACGAGGCTTTCATGTGACACATGATTTCCACCCATTCTTCTACTCAGCTTGGAATTCATTTTTCTCTTCTCAACTCGCTATTTGTTATTCCTTTGAACTCTTATTCCACTCTAATTGCACTCTAAAAGCCATTTATTGTTCAATAATATCCGATAGATTGAATAAAACTTGAAAGGGGTATATTCAGTGAGCGAGATAAATTTTTTCTGCACATTATCCCCACTCATTATCTCACTACAACCTAATTTCCCTCACAAAGAAGATGGACTGTTCCTTTGTCATTCATATTATATGTACAATTAAACTCCAATTTTCCAAACTATAGCTATCCGAATCGTTTTGAGGGGGGAAAATCCTCGAAAATTGGCTATTTACAGTCATGGCAATAGGTTATTCGAAGCGTGTATTGTATCTTTTATACCGTTGATTTCATTTGGCAGTTATTGGTTACAGCACATACGTTTCTTTAGCATTCTTAGATCAATCTGAAGCAAATACGTTTAGAAGTTTCCAAAGAAATTACCTTTTTTTTTGAGTTATCCATTGTAATATAAAAAGATTAATGCCCCACGCTTTGGGTGGCAAAATGTAAAATAAAGGTTTAATAATTACTCTCTTTTACCTTATGCAATTACCTTATGCCCAGGCTGCTCATTGGGTAAATAAATGATTATTGTACATACATTTAGTTTAAACAGAACATTAAATCAATCACTAATCAAAATAAGCTTTATCAAAATTTATCCCAAGAGACTTTGTGACCTTAGCATTTATATCACAGTTTTTAATAAGTTTACCGGCTTCTCCTTTATGCTGTTCTTACTTCAATTCAGGGGAGCGTGGTGGCCTAGTGGGTAGAGCGCTTGGCTACTGATCGAAGGGTCCCGGATTCCAATCCGGGTGAAGCCTTTGGATGCCCTCGAACAAAAAAAATCCTCGGAGTGCGAGGTGGCCCAGGGAAAAGGAACTGGCCCCCCTACCCTGAATGTGTGAAGTTCACATGCCTGTGGCTTAGTCCGGGTTGAGCTCTACCCTCAACTATCCAAACCAACCTTCGGGTTGAATCACTGACTGATTGATTTCAATTCAAAGTTCACAAACCATCCCTTAGGACCAATTATGACCGCACAGTATATTTATGGTTGATTCCCAGTGCTGAGTAGTCTGGGGATGATTCCATCTCAATCTTGCCCTGCTCTATTCTCATGCAGTCTTCCGGTTCCCCAGCACCCTGCGTCTAGCTGCTATTCTCTCCGCGGATAGACCACTGCTTTCTTAATCACCGCACCCCATCAACGCATGCAGCCTAACTCCCGATACTCCGTGCTGTCAATGCCTCGTGCCACTCCTTTTCTGTTCACTTCCGCCTCTGTTCACTCCTCACTAATGACTCCTCAAAACTCAATATTTACTCTTATCCAATGACGCATCAGCCAATGAAAAATTCCCCTCTCACGCCACTTTCGTTTGCTGCCGGCCTCTCCTCCTCCTCCTAATAATATGTTCATGAGAGTCTCATGGTATATCATGGTACCACCCTGACCATGTCCTTCCCCTCTTGCCAACGTGATCGCGTTAAAATTAACCTAGTGGTACAGCTCTCGCGAAAGCTTATGGCATTCAGATGCGTGGCATTTGTGTTGTCCACCTCATAAAAATTCCATTTTTTAAATGCACTCATGGATGGCTCAAATGCCTTGTCTTTGCTTTCCCCTACGTCCCGTTTCCCTATCCCTTCCACCAAACTTTACCCCTCCATGACGTCTTCTTCTGTGCCTCCAAACACCATAAGCTTTTGCGAGATCTGTACACCTGTACCACCACACCATTTATTTGGTTATCCGGATTGAGTCTGGTCCACATTGATTCGGATAATTGGAATTCTACTGTACTTGAAACAATGACCTTTCCATGAGTCCATTGTGCTTCGTGAAAACACATTTTCGTATTTTTTTCCTTTATAGTAAGTAAGAAAGTGACCGTGTTTGCTCCAATTCATTTCAGTTGTGTAGATTTCAGTGTTTTCATGAACGAGACGGAGGTACATATTGTATTTCCCATATTTTCTCGTAGTTCCAAGAAGAGAAATGATATTCTTCTCCAAAATTTCAAGTTGATGAGTAGCTGAGAAGCAGGGTTGCCACCTTTTCAAAATGTGAAAATAGGACACCAGGCTGAACTACCTTACCGGGGGGTATCCAGAATAGCCCGTAAATTTTTGGAAAAAGGGGCATGGCAAAACAATTTTTAAATCTTAATAAATTCTTAAATCACAACCATGATCTATAATATATTCTGAGTGAAGCCAAGCCAATTACTACCCTGACAATAACCTTTTTTAAAGTGATTGGGTTGCAAAAGGAAGTTCTTAGTTTGTCTTTCGGGATCAATTTAGCAATTTTATACGAAAGGTCACCAATAAACTGTAATTTGCACCACTTTTTGGGTTTAGTTGGGGGCACTAAGAGTGTACTCAAATTTCTACATTGCTACAGCTACGTTCTGTTGTTTCTTATTCAGAATCCTGTCGATAACACTGTCTTTATAACCATTGGATGAAGCGATGTGTTTTATTATTCTGAGTTCCTTGTGGAATTCTGGGGGTTGAAGGGGTAAAGACACCAGTCTATGGATCAACGAATTGAAGGCTGCTAGTTTATGTGACATTGGATGAACTGAGTCACTGGGGATAACTGCGTCATTATACATAGCACTTTTTACGAAACACTCCAAACTTATGTTTGCCATTGATTATTGATATTTCCAGGTCTAAAAAGTTCAGCCGTCCACCTTTGTCCTTTTCTAACTTAAAATTGATGCAACGGTGTTGATTGTTTAAAAGGTTTAATAAACAGTCTAACTGGCGATCACTCCCCAACCAGCAACAGATGACATCATCAACGTACCAGTACGTCACATTTTTTAAAAGTTGGTGTACAGAATTATAAAGCTTAGATTCAAAATTGGCCATAAAAATTTCTGCGAGCAACGGGGACAGGGGAGAACCCATCGCAAGGCCTTCCGTTTGGTGATAAAATCTGCCATTAAAAATAAAATAGTTTTGGTTGGTGCAGGTTACTAAAAAGGAATGAATTTCCTCCACAAGGACGTCATTGATTCGCGAATCTTGAAGTACAAGTCTTGTCATTTCGATTGATTCGTCAATTGGGACCGACATAAAAAGGTTGTCAACATTAAAGGAAACTAATCTGCAGCTCTGGGGTAGGTTGAGATTCAAAAGGCACTCAGTGAGGTGAATGGAGTTCTTGATGCTGAATTTTGAGGAAAAGGAAGTGAAGTTCCTGATGATATTGTTTAATTTAGCTGCCACTTTGTAGGTCGGGGAACCAATAATTGACACCACCGGTCTAATGGGATTTCCTGCTTTGTGGATTTTGGGGAGCCCAAAAAGTCTTGGGGGAAGGGGATTCATTTAAATTAGATTGGATTTTGTCCTATCGTTAAAAAGTCCCGTGCATGCCGCCACAGTCTTCTTGACACATCTCTGAAAACGAGGGGTCGGATCTCTGGGCAGGATGGTGAACAAATTGTCATTTAGGAAATTAGTGCACTTATTAACATAAGCTTCCTTGTCTAAGATCACGAGACTTCTGCCTTGCTGACGACTAAGTTTTCTGTTTCCAATTTCCTTGAGAGGGACCTAATGGTTTGCCAAGTGGGGTCAGTCATTTTGGCATCGGTGGATGGTCGAATGTGAGAGGTGATGAGATCGGCGCAAAGGTGTTTGACACCCAAGTGTTTTCGGTCAAGGGCCACTTCACAATCTACAGCCAGATTTTAATGGAATACACGGAAGACGATGGAGGCACGTATTTAAGGCCTTTGTGAAGAAGGGCCATTTCGGCTGATGAGAAGACGGTGCTTGTGAGTGGTGTAAACTTTGTGAATCTTCTAGCTGTGTTGCCAAACCTCCACTGCCTTCGTTTGCTTGGTGTGCATTGTTGATCTTCCTTCTCCTTTTATCCTTTTCACGAGGATAATTCATCGACGAATTCTGTCCTCGGGTGGCCCATTAGGTTTTTCTCTGGGGGGATAAGCTGGTTGACTCAACTTGATTTTTTAGCAATTATATTTTTCCTTAACATTTATATGGCATAATGTTAAACGTACTTACCATTTTTTTATAATTTCCTGATTGATTTGATACCAAACAGTAAACAATTTGTCGTATTTTAGCAAAAGAGCATGGCAAAAAATTGGGGAGAAAAATCTTCACGCGATCATGACAATGGTCAGAAATCAACGAAATCGCATGCCGTTTGGACACATTTTAATCGGCTGATTTCAAAGAAACTGAGATTAATGTTTGTTTGTTATCATCATTCATCATATAAAAGTTACAACTTTCGTTTTCAAAAGTCCACTTCTGAGTCATTAACCAAGCACTTCCACATGACCCATTCCTTCAAAGACCCTTGAGACTGGTCAAGATAAGAAGTCCCCGTGGGGAGGGAATGGGATGAAAAGGAGTAATACCCCCGACCGCATCGCCAGCCTGGCAACTCTTCTGCCCTTCCAACTGGGCCACGTGGTGAACCCCTCGTGTCTGTAACAAACAATGCCTACGAAATGCACCCTTTCCTTTTCATATAAATCCAAAGTCGTGTTCATGGCAACGTCGAGTCCGAATTTTCACTCTCTCTCCCCACTCCACCTCCCTGGTACCTTGCTGCTGCGAAGCCACTCGAACAGTTCCGAGCAAGCACGAAGGACTAGTTGCAAAGATATTTGAAAGAATAATAGTGATGACTGAAAAAAGAACCTTCTCAGTGCTAGAAATATGTTAAAGACTTCACATGTTGTGCTGTGTTAAACAAAGCAAACCCAAGCACAGAAAATTTAAAGTGATTATATTGTGTATGCTGATTTTTTATTTGACGTTCTTCATCTAAAACATAGTACATAGTGATGCGTGTATCAATGCAAATTGATGCAATTTAACTTGGAATCACATAACTTCCACATTTTGAGGTCTTTTGCAAAGCTACAAGTCAAATGTTCTTCTGCAATAAAGCTAAGTACAACAATCACACTTAAAATACTCAAGAAATTATTTTTTTCCTTCTCAGGAGCTAAATAGGACATGCACATTAAAAAATTCTTCGGTTCTTATTTTTATACTTAATACTAACTTTTTTTCGTGAAAATTTGTTGAAAAATTTGAAAACAGAGGTATAACATTTGTCTAATTATATTTGTGGGAAGGCCCAACACTGATGATCACAATTGTGAAATGCACTTTTTTAAAAGTATTTTAACATTTTTTATCTCAGAAAGCTTGCAGAAAGCCATGGATTTTATTTTTAGAGGTGGTGGGTTATATCTTTGGGATTATTAGAAAAAAATTTAGCTTGATTAACATATTGCTTTTGGTCAATAGTTAATGTTTTATAGAACCTTGTTTTCTGCGTTAAAATTTCTCTAATATTGTGAAACATAAATGAATAGAGATTTTTTGATATCTCTGAGGATATCACTCAATTTATTTCTGAAATCCTCATAGTTTCTATGATAAAACTGCAAACTTTCAAAGGAATTGGTTGAGAAATAAGACTGAGACAATTTTTTTTCCTCTGGAGGTACAAGTGCCCTCGGAGACCTTGGTTATAGAAAAACTGCAGTTTCACCTAAACTTCAAATGGCTGTGAAAAAAAAACTATGTAGTATAGATAGACAAGAAAAACTTCACATGGTTTCATGTCTACATGAAAGGATGAAACATACCAAGTTTCATCAAAATCTGAGATGGTGGGTGTCAAATCTTAATTTTTCTGGGCGAACTGACGTGGAATGACCCACTTACAATATTTACTTATCAGCTAATCAACAAGTAGAAATTTTGAAGAAGGATATCGTTTCTGTACTTGGAACTATGAGAATATTAGGGCAAAAAAATGCCTCATCCTGTTCATGTAAACAATGATATCCACGCAACTGAAATGAATCAGAACCCAGCCACTTCTTTCCTTCTTAAGTAGAATCAAGTTCTCCAGCATGTGGCTATGAGTTTGGGTCCATCCTTCAGCTGATTGGGATAAATAAGCTGAGCATACAGTGAATAGGATATTCCATTGATATGATGACATGTAGTATTCAGCTGATTTCCCCGTATTAAGTTTAGAATCTTATGGCATTCATTAAAGCTTTCCTGGTAAAATCCAAAGTTTCAGGCTCTACTTTGTGGTAATCCATGTTAAAAAAGAAAGAAATTGTGTGGAAATACTAAGTGTTTTCTTTCTATTTTTTTCTAATAAATATTGTTTTAATGCTATCAATCACAGGAAGTATTATGATGCTGTATTTACAATCACTTCTAACAAGGTTCCACGACTATAGGTCGACAACAAAAGGTCGATGCCAATAGGTCGCTGTGCCAAATGGTCGATAGTCAAAGGGTCGCCGTGTAATAAGGTCGATGGTTGATGGGTCGCGGTACATAAAGGTCGACAGCAAATGGGTCGCCATACAAAATGGTCGACAGTAAATGGGTCACCGTGGAAAAACGTCGAAATTAAATTGAAATGGTGGCCAAAAATTTAGGAATCTGCAATTTTACTATTTGTTCCAGGTGGGACTTCATGGAAACAAAATCAATCTTAAGTACATTGACAGTGACACCTCTAGGGTATTTGGCAGAGGGTGTGTATTTTTACGTAACATGCACGAAGCTACATGTTACATAGTTTTAGATAACCTTCTTCCTTGTTACGTGAATCTTGATATGCACTAGGTACAACTATGCAAAATCCGACATCCGACGGTAAATGGGAAAATCAGAATTGAATTAGGGCAATACACTTGACAATGTATGTAGAAAACTTTATGAAAAGTCATTTTTCCCACGTTTAATCATTTGAATCCAGTTAAGTTGGCAGCACCGCGTCTTTTCATACACCCAAGAGGTGTCACCATTAATGTACCTATGGTTAATATCAATTTTCTCTTATCATCTAAAACTATATAACATGTAACTTAGTGCATGTTGGGTAAAAATATCCCTACCAAATACCCTAGAGGTGTCACCATCAATGTAACTATGATCACTATCGTTTTTTCTCTTGTCATTTTAAACTATATAATTTGTAGTTTAGTGTATGTTGTGTAAAAATACTCACTCCTGCGAAACAACCTGATATCGATTGTCTCTTATCATTCATCATCATCTCCGAAAAATGTGTGAAGCTTTTTATTTTCTAGCTATCATCGACCTTTTTGAGCGTCGACCTATCTACCGTTGACCTTATTGTATGGCAACAGTTTTGCATGATTACCCATCTATCATCGACCTATTTGTGCGGCGACCCATTTACCATCGACCTTTATGCACGGCGACCCATAGGCCATCAATCATTCGGCACGGCAACCTATATGCTGTCGACCTAATTTTCGTCAACCTTTAGTCGTGATACCATCAGCACATATTATGTAACAAGATGCATACCTACATGACAATTTAATATGTATTTGCCTTTACTTATCAGGAATGTGGTATAATATATTTGCTTAACATATGATTATCATATTCAAGCCACCATTTTTACCAAGGAAGGCCTCCTATGTCTTGGAAAGCGTTTAAAAGTCATTTCTGTATGTTATAATATTAATTTGAATGAAATAGTGCTCACTGTCTAAAATTATAATTCACTGCTGTATGTTTGTTTGTTCAGGACTGTGATATAAATGTTTTAATCAAGGGAGAAAATAACAGACCAATTTCATCATGTTACATGTAGCCTTTATTTCAATTGCTTAGCCATAGCAGATAACATTCTCTTTGCCAGAACTTAAGTTAAAAAAATTCTTTTTCCAGGATCGGCAAGGAATATCATCCATTCAAAACTGAAAGCTGGCTTTTCAAAGCCACACCCTTATATCTCTTCATCCAGGAGTCGTTTGCCTTTGGAACCCAAACTTCCATTGAATTCTAATTATTTGACTCTTTCATCATCAAAAAACCCACCTTCATCAGCACGGTGAGTCCATATTTTTTCTTTTTTACTTATTTATTGCAGTCAAGGGCCACTTTAAATACCAGTTCCCATCAGATCACCAAAGCAACATTGGGCGCGGACGGGAGTTGGATGGGTGGACCCTCCTCCATACTTCTACCATGGAGCTCTTGTCGTCTGCAAGTGGCAGGCAGGTTAATTGAGTCATGACTAGAGATGGTTTGAAAATTAGCGTCATTTCCATCTGAGGTAACCATTACCACGTGGTAAATTACAGGTAATTTTCAAAAATTACCGTAATTTTCCAGTATTTTTCAGTTTTAAGCATTAAACAGAAAATGTATGGTTAAATAAGAATGCCATTAGCAAAAGGAAGGGGATACGATGTTTAAACCATACCTGATGCAACATTAATCTATTAAAAATTTTCAAAATTGTAAAAAGAAATACAGCAGCAACATGCAATCTGGCTTTCTTTTGTCAAAGTATCAAAAATTTTAAAGAAGAATATTCTACTAATAATTACTCAATAATGTTATAATTCAAGTAAAATATGCCAAAAATAAGTTGAACCTTCCTAAATTTATAATTAAACACGTCAGAAATGTGGACTTAGCTTAGAAGAACATCTTGGGAATTTATCTGTATGAAAAATTGTCTCAAACATGGGTGAATTATTTTGAAAATTACGGTAATTTTCAAGGGTCGCGGTAAATTACGAAAAATACCAAGAGGTAATTTACGAAAATTACCATGGGGTAATTTTCAAAGGTGCCCATCTCTAGGGATGGCCCAAAGAGGTCTAAGTGCCAGAAGGCCCTCGCCCACCCATATGATATATCTATTTATTGCTGTCTAATTGTAGGATTCTCTTATGTATATACAGAGGACTCTCGTTAGGACGTTCCTTGATAGCACGTTTTCCTCATTTGGACGTTCATTTCCTTAGGTCCGTGTCACTGTGCATGTAAATAACTATGGTTAGCACGTTTGGAGGAGGGCCAAACCAAATTTGTCCCAGGAAAATAACCGCCTCGTAGGTTAATCAGACGATGGATAAACCTCTAGAGGTTTACTTCTCGTATTAAAAAAGATTGCTATCGTTTAAAATACTATTTTGATAGTCATTTTATGGCTAAAAAAGTTTATGAAGTAAGAAAAAATCAATCTCAAACATTAGAATCACCTATTCAACTCTTGACAAGGTCCCCACAAGACAAACGAATATCACTTTGTTGTGATATTCGTTTGTTTTATCGTTATCGCCTATGAAATCAAAACTTCATGAGCAACAGTGCATGTTATCTTCATCCATGTACTTAATGATCAAGGTGATATTAAAAGTGAGAAAAAGAGAGAATCTTATGCGCTGAATAATGTAATGGTCAATTTTGAAGATGATATATTTATGCCTTGCCTTGGTGAGGGGTAGGGGCCCGACTATATCCAGGGCCACTTATTCCATTGTCGTGTTTGTGGTTGGCATTTTCTGCCATGGAGCCTTTGTCCTCCCATATGGGTTGCCTTGATTACGCATATTGCAGCCTTGCAATTTTTCGTGTGCATGTCACATAAAAAATGACCATGAATACTGCTCTTTGGTACGCACTGCCGTAGCCAGCTCAGGTGACCAGTGAGGTGCTCATGGATTTGCTTGATAATAAGTCCCCTTAGTGCCCTTGCAAATTTTGTCATTTATAGGTCTTTGTTTCTTATTTTATTATATTATAGAAGGCATATTGTAATTGTGATGATGATGCATTCAATATTGAAACCAGTCAGTGTGTTAAAACCATAGGTATGTAGAATATTACCAAGTGTTCTCATTGCAATAATACCTCAATTGTTGATCTCTGGGTCCAGTACTCATAATCATATTTCATTTTATAACTTAATTCAATGTTATTTGGTTGAGTTACATTTTTCTTGGTCCAATTGTTGTTTTTAAGCTTTCCATTTCTATTGCTGATTTAATTCCACCAATTTACTTGTGCAAAAATCTCAAAGGTGTCGGCCTCGGTGGCGGCAGGGTAACGTCCTCGCCTGCCAACCCAAAGGTCGTGGGTTCGAGTCCTGCCTGTGGAGTATTTTTCTCCTCCCAGGACATGGTTGTGTCTGTTGTCCTTCAATACTGTTACAAGGCCTGATGTAAAATGGTCCTCGAGGCTGTATTCAGGTTGATGAAATAAATTTAAGAAAATTAAAAAATGAAGTGCGGAACTGGCCATGCTCGTTTAAGCTTCCATGAAATTCACAGCGGAAGAGGACACCTGGGTAGTTAAACGGTTTAGAGCACTTGCGGTAAATTGAAGGGTCTGGGTTTGAATCCCAGGACAGGTAAATGATTTTTTCGGTGTGAATTTCGCTCAACTTATGCAAAAAAATTGCCAAGGAATAAATATAATCTCTGATTGCTGTTTGGACTCTATAAAACCCTTGGAACTCTTTTCAAAATTCTGTCGAGAATATGTACTGCTTAAGTAATTGTGAAAAGCCTTATTTATGGTATGTAAGATTGCAACCCTTCAGAATCATCCAGTCTGACATATCTTGAAGTTTGTTGGTGTCTTCACGAGGGAGCCACAAATGAGACCACCAAACTAATCTTGTTGAAATTTTCATTAAGTGCCAGTTTTTAAATTCATTATTCCAAATTTTTTACTGTGAGACGTATGGGATTGCCTTCACAAACATTTTTTCAGCTTCTTGTTCAAACAGTGGCATTTATTAAGTCTTAAAATTTCTTCTTTTCAGAAAAACGTTTCTTCAACCTGGGAGAAGTATGACATCAAAACTTGCCAGTCTTGGGAAGTAGAAGTTGGCTAAAAAACAAAATCCAGTAATTGTAACATTGCTAATTTTGCCATTGGCTGTGTAATATATACATCTTTTAGTATTTTAACCTAATGCTTCTTCTGTACATCTGGAATCATAATAATGTGAAAAGTGCATAATTTTTTAATTTTTGATTATGGAGAAAGTGATGATAATTTTTTAATGAAATTTTTATGTATTATAAACATATTTTAATAAATACAAAATATAACTGCCTATTTTAAGGTTTTTTCTTTTTTTTACCTCCGATATATGGTCATTTCAGGCCTTTTAAGGGTTTGTTTAGGCAGGTTAATAGATCCTAAGTTGCAGAACTATTATGTAACTGTAATTTCACTTCAATGGCATTAAATCCAGAGAAATAGTAACTAACTAAATTGTCCCTGAAAAATTTGATATTTCAAGGTGAAATTAAGATAGCGTATGATGTGAAATAAAAGCATTAAATGAAGAATAATTTGGCATTCCTACCACAGTCATAATGCTGTTCATAACCAAAAACTCTTCAGGTTTCACAAAAATTTATATTTTACTTTGTATTAAGGAGATTCTGCAGTATGTATTAGCATTTATATAGCCATGCACTAAGCTTTCAAATATCTTAGCTACACTTGATTGAATGGAGATAGGTCGATAGTTCGATATGTCACTTTTAGTCCCAGATTTATGGGTTGTCACAACATGGTTAAGTTCTCAATTATGTAGTTGGGAAAATGCCAGTTGATAAAGACTGATTGAATAAAGCAGTCAGTGGTTCAACCAGAAAGCATCTGCAGTGCTATAGAACAAATGGAGGAATGCCATCTGGGACAGGCCCCTTGTTAAGATCCAAAGAATTAAGTTTGGGCAAAGGCCTCCCAAAATGGAAACACCGGTTTCCTATCAGTCACCGAAGTTAAGTATCGTTGGGCTCGGCTCACGTTTGGAGGGGTGATACTCTGAGTGCTGTTGCCCCTGTTTGCACATTGCAGACAGTAAGTAAAAATGACCTTAGCCATCGAAGCAAGTTAAACAAAAATACTACTACACATGTACATACTAGAACTAAGGTTCTTAAGGACATATGGAACAGAGAAGACACGTAGCTCACTTGCAAGATCACTGTGGAATTCATCAACACTGTGAAAGAGAGTAAGAGACTCATACACAATAGAAAAATAGAAGGTAAAGAGATTTGCAATATCCTTTGTCTTTACTATTGCTGTAATAAAGTTTATTGGGTACCTATTACTCTTTCTAGTTGAGGTGACGTAACTCCAAAAGAACTTGATATTTTGATGGATAGACTTTTGTACATACCCTACTGATGTAATTATCATTTGCTTTCCAGATTTCCTTTTTACAGTTTCTACGAACACTAAAAAATTCGAAATATGTAAATGGTATGTAATTAAGAAATTCTACATTGACTATGCATTTTCCTCTTATAAGTTTTAATAAATTTGTCTTACAAATCAAGGCCAGAGACAACAGTTGCCCAGTCAACATCTGAGAGTAAGTTAAACAGCTGATCAATACACATCACAATTCCTTCAGTCTACATATTCATACTGAAAACTCAGATTATCATACACTTCTTCAATACAAAGCAGGATGATGACCTTCAGCAGAGAATAGGATATTATCAGGTGTAGAAACAGACAATTCATAATTGGAAGACCATACAAAGTCCAATAGTTTATCGTTTACATCAAATATATTATATTAACATGTTTCAACTGAACTATGAAAATGAATCATTTACCGCATGCCCAATAGAGCTTGTGGAGTCTTTGGAGTCACTCAAATGTTTGTCATTCCAGGAAACACCTGGAAAGTTAAAATCACCACACATAGTGACATATGAGCTTTTTGAGTTCAGGACTTCTTCAACAGATTCACAGACAGAAGTACATACATACATAGGTACTACATATAAGCTTCAACTGAAGGTTTTGGTGGAGTGCACACAATGATGATCAGGGTACGAGTACCTATAGATATAATTTTAATAAAAATATGTCCAATACTAATTCTCGAGCTGACAAGTGATGATGAAAAACCATTGTTGACAGCAATTAGTACACCTCCACCGCACTTCTTTGAATTAGTATAGAAATTGTGATATTTTCTGTTAATTGAATAATTTGGAATCCCAAGTTCAGAGTCAGAAATGTCACAACACAGATTGATCTGTTTCTTTGAAACGTTATGGTCTAGATCATGCACTCCGTGCCATAGTTGCTTAAGTTTAGTTCTAAGTCCCCACATTTTTATAGCATACAGTAAGCTGCCTATTATTCAGTTTTTTTCTTTTCGGTTTATTATCTTGGGAAAATATAGGTAGGTGAAAAGAGCATTTACGTAAATTTCAGAAAAAGTTAAATATCTCATACTCAACTTAAATGTTGTGATTTTGTAAATAAAACTTTTCCTTTATCCATTTTTTGTTTTCATTTGTATGGTTATCGAGGATTTCTTAATTGATGCAATTTCATTATAATCGAATAATTGTTTGCTGTACTAAGATCTAATATGGTATTTCTACCAAGTTTTTTTCCAACCTTCAAAATTTATGGAAATATACCTACATCACCTACCCCGGGGGAGTGATTTCTTTCCTACTAGGTCTCTTGGGTAAACAACAGCAAAGGTAATGGGATTGAGTCCCCACATGTGTGACCTCATTGTAATGGTGAGTTGTTCCCTCTTTCTTTCTTTAAGTTTTACTTAACATTTCAACTTTAGAATTGTTGGTCCTCTTAACCTGTATCCCTGTCAAGCATGTTCTCACACTATAATCATGCCTATATAGAACTATAAACTAAGATTATGACACTGAAAATGTCATGAACGATTTTTATTTCCTCTAGTATTGCTCTTTTATTTCGTATTAATCATAGTTAAGAAATAAATAATGTTGAGTTTTTTTAACATGTACGTACCTATATTGTAGTTCTAATGCATGGAAATATTTATGACACAGTTGTGTTGCTGGTTAAGGTCCTTATGTTATAGTGCAATGATGACATTGTTGTGAAGAAAAATTAATGAGATAATAAAATTATTATTTCGAATTGTTTAAACTTTTAATGGAGCACAGAAATGACAATTTTCCGCTAGATAAAATTTAATATGACCATGGTTGTGAAGTACTGCATCTTCTTCAGGTAAATTTTATCTAGTAGAAAATTGCTATTTCTGTGCTTCGTTATGCTGAAATTCCATCATATCACACCTGATACTTCTCTCTTTGTTGAAACTTTTGATGAGTGCACGAGCAAAGTTGTTTGTTTTTTTTGAACCTGTACCTCGGTCGATCTTAAGGACGCGAAAACATTTGCAGTGCAGTTGTATAGCAAGTTGCATGAGAAGAACTAATTAAATGATAAAAAGTATTTCACAAATTCTTAAGCAATAAGTCATAATTGACTGATGTATATAGTTATATCAGCACATTATTCTCCATTTTCCCTGCATTTTTGAGACATAAAAGCAATCGAATTTCAGGGTAGTTTTCTTTCTTTATGCATAACAATAGCTTCCTTCCCTTGCACTTTTTACATATTATACTAGGTTGATGCATAAGTTAGCAGCGTTTCTTGGCAATAGATATAAGTTTGTACTTGAGATAAATTGCATACAGGAATTTATCAGTAGTGTACCCTACTCCATTATCTTCGACTCACCATCAATGCAGAAGTAATTTCTTGAGTCCACATCTGAAGTGATGTGCTAATGGTTTGGAGTTGAAGGAGTCATCAAGCTAAGTTGTAAAACCAAATATCGCTGCGAACGTTTACATTAGGCTACTCATTTTTTCACCAGAAATGGAGGGTTTACATTTGGACATGCATGTATGGTATTCTTACTGGTTACCTTTGGCTGGGGTCTGTCAGGGTCCCCCCTAAGTCAAATAAACATTTTACTTCAATATTGTTGCTCTTGCTTCTCTTTTCTCTTCATGCACGAGTTGAGGCCCCAGCTGTGTGACCAGTGCTGATAGATATATAAAGATAGAGTGGCGATAGATTATTGGCATTGAAAATTGTGCCATTTTATCTGATATTTTTCTCATGTCATTTAATGTTTTCATTTGGATCTAGTTTGGAATAGTTGGATTGTGTCATAATAATAGAATGGGAAAGAAAGGCAATAGAAAACTTTTGGTTAATTCACATTTGTGTGACTCCTTTTAAGATATGTTCAATCACGTTTGGTATATTAAGTCATTCACTACTTTATTTGTTCGTATCTTAAGACATCCTTGTTTTATAGCATAAATTCTTTCTAATTATTTATAGAATCCCCCTTTCTAATTTCTATAAGCACCCTCTGCTACTTTACAATCATTTTACTTATTCCTCGAATTTTATTTATTCAAGTAAACACAACTACATCAGTCAAACTACTTCACATCAATCAATTTTCTTTTCGAAATTGTTGCTGGCATGGTTCTGTATTGCTTCGAATACATTCTGTGTCAAAATATCCAACTGCAATCCATGACTGACTTCATTATAGGTGAAGAAATTTCGGGTCTCTCTCGTAGTCCTTCTGCTGGGAAAGAGTTCACTCAGAGTAGCTGGAGTTCCCAGTGGAAGTGTTAAAGGGTGAATGTGATATCCATGCGAAAATCTTGGTATTACAAAGATGAAAACGATGAAAAGTAAGCCAATAAAAAAAGAAAGTGGATCCAGCCCAAAGCTGAAAGAAATAGATTTGCATCAGTACATTTGAAAGAGTAGCATAATTAATTAGAATGTATGCAAAAAAAAAGATGGCACAGATTTAGGCTTATTTATTGGCTAGCAAAGGCACCATAGCAGTTTTCTGGCTGATAATAATTGCATCTCCCATATTATTAAAGGGCATGATGTTAACTTCACACGCTACCTATCGGTGTGACCTGAGGCAAAATTCTCCTTCTCTGAAAAATGCTTTTACCTGGTTTTTTTAAAGAATACTACTGGCATTACACACGATAGTGGCTTTACTGCAAAACTTACACCCAATAGTATGAATCCATCCTTGTCTTACCAAAAATGTTCCCCTCTCCACCATCCCAATTAGTTAGTGGAAGTGCAAATGATGGGGCCTGTGGGACTAAAAGGCTGTACATATTTTTTTAGTGTTTTCATTGTATTCAGCCTTCTTATCTAGTTTTCTCTTCATTACTTCTCCCGTTGACTCATGTCCATCAAGATCAAGTCCACCACAACCATTTTCCAAATCGTCATTTGCTATAACCCTCAAACTGGATGCCCCAACATTGAAAAGGGCCAATTCTGGGAAGGACTGGATGCACATCACTGTAGGCCCTGATGAGCACCTCATATTAGGAGGCAACCTAAAGGGTCATGTTGGATCTGCAAGAGATGGGTAAAACCATTGCCATGGCAGAAAAGGATTTGGCACTTGCAACAGTGATGGGAATCAAATCTTGGACTGTGCTCCAACACCTTTAAAAAGAGGTCTACCCATATTAAATGAAAGGAAAACTTTGTTTTATTCCACCAATTTATTTGTCGGTACTACTAGTTTCGACGCAGCGGCGTCATCTTCAGGTACATCTTCAGATGACGCCGCTGCGTCGAAACTAGTAGTACCGACAAATAAATTGGTGGAATAAAACAAAGTTTTCCTTTCATTTAATATATAATGAACTTCCACAAAGTTGAGCCTGAGACGATGGAGAGGTCTACCCATCTCGCGACTTAAAGCAGTAGAAGCTGAGCTACACAAAGTGATTATCTACTTGTGAGACAGTGTGAACTGAAGACTGTGACCTACATCAAAGAGATCCCTTCGGAAACTATAGCACCCCAAAACCAGCCTCTCATAATGAGCTTTCAAGTGGATATCCGAGGCCGAAAGCAACATCAAACAATGAGAGGGGAACAAATCATATAGTGGTGATTGTCAGAATGTAAGACTCAGTTTGTGGATGTCCTTGGCACCTGAGAAGTGGAGGTAGACCAACGAGGGACAAATATATGAGACATATTAGTCAAGCAAGCCAGGCCAGCTGCCACTATCCTGAGAACAAAGCAGGAGAAATTAATGATTGACAAATAAGTCTGGTGGTGGAATGAAGATGTACAAATGGCTGTGAAGGGTTAGAAGAAAACATGATATAAACTTGATATTCTGTTTGGCTTAGTGCTAGGAAGAGCTGACAGCCCTTCTTGGCACCAAAATTCCCGACGGAAGGGAGAAGGATTTAGATTTGATGGGGGTGTCATGAAGCATATATACAATTCTTTCTATTACCCCTCCCAATCCCAACCTTGTTGACCATTAGCAGAAAAGATGAGGCTTTTTTATTATTATTATTATATTTAATATTTTAGGTTACAGTTGTAACATGACCCTCATTGCCGTCATAATGGCCGTAGACTCGAGAGGGGTTGTGCAGTAATCGCAGCCACATCCGACGCCCATCGGATGTGTGGCTACGCTGCGGTCAGGTCATGCGTCAGCAGTAGACGGAGTGACCCCAGGATGATGGCCTTCTGCATGCGTGCAACTAGTGATTCCGCCTGTGCCACGCAGGACGGAATGCACTTGATGTTATTTATCAGCGAGCCCTTAATTCCACCGAGCACACCTATGATGAGGACCACCAGTTTCACAGAGTGTCCGGGGTACATCTGCCGAAGTTCGGAAAGCAGGTCTTGATATTTCGTCCGTTTCTCCACCTCTTTTGCATCCATGTTAGTTTCAGCCGGAGCAGAAAACTCAATGACGAACATGGAGCGTGTTAGGTGGTTGAGGAGAACGATATCAGGCTTGGTCGCCTCCAACTGCCTGGTGGTGGAGAAGGAGTAATTCCACCAGATTGTACATTTATCGTTCTCAACGACGGACTCGATATCTGCAGGGGCATAGGGCAGCACAGGTGTTTCGTCGATGCCATAATGGTGTCGAAGGTGAAAGTATAGCACCCGTAGGGCCGCGTTTTGCCGAGATAAATACGCTGACTTGGCGTAATAGCTACAGCCGGAGAGGAGGTGACTCAACGTCTCCGGCTGGGCTCGGCACGCCCTGCATCTCGTGTCCGCAACCTCCGCCTTGAATATAATACGGCGGTACATGAGTGTGTTTATGACACCATCCTGGCACGTGAGGACAAAACCTTCGGTCTCGGACTTCAGACCAGTAAGAAGGCAAACGTCAACTCCTTCGATAACCCATGCTTTTCGATGTTTCCATAGAAACCTCCACGCATGGGCTTATCGGTATGTACCTTGAGCAAGGCCTTCTGCTCGGCTTTTTTTATTTCGAGCTTGAGGACGTCTGCCTTCAATGACAAGATGGTCGTGTCATTATCGCTTCCGTCGGATGACGGGTCGAAGTCGAGACCGGTTTCGTCCGCTGCCCTCTTTGCCGCCTGGAAGAGAAACGCCCCTGCTCCCGCACTCTCGTGATCTCTCACGAGATTGAGCAGGGGGTCCCTGCTTTTCAAAACTCGGCAAGCTGTACCCAGGACAACTCTGTTGTGGAGACACTCCAGACTCAATAGTCCTCTACCACCTACATTGCGAGGGAGATACAATCTGGCGACGGAAGATTTCGGATGAAGACTTCTATAGATGGTCATAGTATATCTATAGAGTCTGTCTGTCTTTGGCGGTGAGCCTTTCCTTCACTGCTGCAACCTCCTGCATTCGGCGCTGGGGGATGCCGAGATATTCATAGCTGTCATCGTCCTAGAGGTGACGAATGACGCTCCCGTCAACAAGTTGCACGTCTTTTTGGATGTCCGAAAATCTTCCTCTCGCCTAGTGGATGGATGCACACTTGTCCAATCCGAACTCCATCCCTATAGCCTCACTGTATTCCAGTACGGTGTCCAGGGCAGTGCGAAGGTATTTCGCATTAGAAAGCGTCCAGCTCCAGGTCATCCATATAAAACAAATGGGTGACCTTATGCTTCCTGTCACCTGGAACACCGCACATTTATCCTTTACCTCGTCGGAGCCTCAGGGACAGGGGTAGGAGGGAAATACAGAATAGTAAGGGGCTCAAGCTGTCGCCTTGAAACACGCCACGGTGGTATGTTACCTACTCTGTGGAAACTGACCGCTTGCCTGAGGTCAGAACGAAGCGCGTTTTCCACAGTGGTAACAGGCGTTGGATGCAGGACACTACCTCTGGATGGACTTTCATCAACTTCAGCATGGCGATCAAAAGCTCAGGCGAAGTGGTGTCAAAAGCCTTCTTGTAGTCCACCCAGGCCATTGATAGGTTTCGCTTATGCCGGATGGCATCCTGGCATATGCACCTATCAATGAGCAGGTTGTCCTTGCATCCCGCGATTCCCCACTTTGAGCCCCTCTGCTCATACACCTCCTCCCACACCGGCTGGACTTGGTGTAGGATAAGGTCGCTCAAGATCGAGGTGAACGCCTTATATACAGTGTTGAGGCAGGTTATAGGGCGGTAGTTCTTTGGATTGGACAAGTCTCCCTTCTTAGGTATTAGAACCGTGCGTCCCTCAGTCAGCCAAGGTGGAATTGGTTTTCCACCATTTAGAAAGGACGTGAAGATTCTGGCAAGGTGTTGGTGGGTGGAAGTAAATTTCTTCCACCAGAAGTTATTCACGGCATCCATTCCTGGAGCCGAGAAATTCTTCGTGCCAGAGAAGGCCTTCTTCACGTCACTTTCGGTGACTGAAAGAGGTCCATCCACATCTTGTAGGTGGCGGTCACAAACCTCTTTAAAGAGGCCTAGGGCCGGAGTGTCTCCGTTGAATGGCTTCGACGTTTCGTAGATTTCCTTCCAGATACGTTCAACCTCTTGGACGGGTGGCGGAGATTCAACGACAGGCGGAGGTGGTCGAAAGAGACGGGACGGGTGAAGGAGAAAGGTGGCATTTTCTCTCACGCCCCTACTCCTCTTTAGGAGTTTTTTCCGGGCTGTGGTGAGGGCCCGTACTCTGTCGACCGCGTGCTGCTTAATGGTAAGCAGCACGCTTTTATTCAGGGTGTGATGATTGTACCTGAGACTGCGAGCTATGCGCCGAACTTTAGGGGTGAAAGTTCACCCAGATAAGATGTATTCCATCACACACTGAATTCTCGACGCCTGTTGTCTCGCCTGCGTGATCTTGGCCTCCAACTGTTCAAGTCTCTTTGCTGCTTTGTCCTCCCAAGAGGTGTTCTTTTGGGAGTGAGCCATAATTTTGGCAGCAGCATAGACCTCGCAATTTACCGTCCAAAGTTCCGACCTTTCCGTTAGGATTTCGTCGATAAGACCATTCAACTGGGGCAGGTGGTTACCCCGCTGAGAGATCTTCCGGTGGATGTCTCTCTGCCTAGGATGTCCTTCATCATAGTTAATGGTGCTTAACAACCGCGTTCGTAGATCAGAGACGGCCTGACCAGCTTCTTCCCCATTTGGCCGAGAGACAGACACATATGTCGTTCTCGCCTCAGGCGGTGGAGAGGCTGCCTGTGTCGGGGAGGGTGGTCTGGCCGGTGGTGTATTCCTCTGAACTGGCGGTTGGTGGAGGTTTTCCTTTCTTCGCAGGTGGTTGGCGTAATCGCGCAGGTTTTGCTGCGATAGGTGGTCGTGTTCTGGATGCATCTCACACCACAATGAGTGCATCCTTGCCATATACCCCCTGCGATCAGGCTCGCTGGCAGCATGGCATGAAAGAAGGTCGCCCCTTAGGGCTTCTGTCCACTGCATCCGAGCTCCCGTAACGGTGGTATTGTTATTGCCACACCCAACTCCACTAGGACCCCCATCCGAGAAGGGCCGGTTGTGGGTGCATTTCTGGTATCTTTCTTGGGAACCAGTTGTACTGCGTGTAGGGTGGTTAGTCCCACACGCAGACGTCCACCATTAGCCGGCAAAAGCCGTTACCAGGTACGCCACGGGGAGGCTGGTGGTCCGGTTTTATTATTGTTTATTACGGGCATATACCCAATTTAGAACAGAACATGTACATTTCTTTCAATATAACTCTTAATAATTAATAAAATATTCTTAAAATAATAAGTATTACATGAGAAAAGGAACACTAGAATATGAATTATATTATAACAAAAGATATTGCTCAAATAACATGAGGTCAGACAGAATTCGACAATGATAAAATACACTTCTTCTTAAATATGGAATGTTTATCGCTAAAAATATCAATGTTGCCAATAAGGGAATTATATAGTCGAGGGATCCTGGTTAGTGGTGAATTAAAAGTGAAATTTCTACTACAGTATTTAACATAGAATAATTTTGTGCTTCTGGTGGTGGAAAATGTGGCATTAAATGGGATCAATTGAAGTAGGGATGAACAGTTAATAAAGTCATTGCATAGATTATATAGGAATAGCAATTCAGCAAGATTTCGTCGAACATGAAGAGGCTTTAAATTCAATATCTGCATTGTTTCTGCATATGGGACATCATGTGTTGAAAATCCAGCATAATAATTTACAATTCTTAAAAATTTCTTTTGCACTTTTTCTAAGCTATTAATATAAATTTTATAATGTGGGTTCCAAACAATGGAATCATACTCTAAAATAGGACGAACTAATGATATGTATAAGTTTCTTAATATATTAATGTCTTTAAATTCATTAGTAATCCTAGTAATAAAGCCTAACATACGAAAAGACTTACTAACAAGAGATGAGATATGGTAACTAAAAGTTAAGCGTTCATCAATAAGAACCCCTAAGTCCTTGATTACATCCGTTCTAGGGATAACTTCACCATTGATGGAATAGTCAAATAGAGTGGGAGATTTTTTATGATGGAAGGAGATTGCACTACATTTTTTTATATTTATGGTCATAAAATTTTGAGCACACCAATCACTAATTTTCAATAGACATTCATTAAGTTTGTGACATTCCTGTGGGTTCTTCACTACAGTAAATATTTTAATGTCATCGGCATATATTAAATGTGGAATAGGAGAGATGGCATAGCTAATATCATTTATAAAAATCAAAAATAGAACTGGCCCAAGGTGAGAACCCTGAGGAACTCCTGAACAAACATCAAACAAATGTGAGGTAGTAGATTTAACTTTTACTAATTGTTTACGACCAATCAGGTAGCTTTGAAGCCATTTCCACATTATTCCATTTATACCCAATGAACTCAGTTTATGTAAAAGAATGGAATGATTCACTTTATCAAAAGCTTTTGCAAAATCTGTATAAATGGTATCTATTTGGTAGCCGCTGCCAAGCCCTTCAATGAGGTACTCGGTGAACATCAATAAGTTAGTTGCAGTTGACATGCCTTGCCTGAAACCATGTTGTTCTGGCACCAACACATTTTTTAATAATGGTGCCAATCTGTCAACTACAAGGCTTTCCAACAATTTGGCTATAACACACTGAATCGCAATGGGAGGGTAATTAGATATATCACATTTATCCTTTGACTTGTAAATAAAAACTATGTAACTTGATTTTAGGATATCTGGGAAGGTACCCTTATCAAATGATAAATTGAAGAGAATATAAAGAGGATAAGACAAAGCAGAGCAACAATTTTTCAATACTGATGGAGGAATTTTGTCAGGACCACTACCTTTACATACATCAAGACTTTTTAATTTACTGACGATTTCATTGACAGATACTGATAATGAGCAAAAGTTAATTTCTAAAGGAAACTTACAAGATGGTACTACATTAGGGTAATCCTTGGTAAAGACACTCGAGAAATGACTAGCAAAGAGTTCAGCAATTGTCAAATGATTTTCATCTACTTTGTCATTAAGAAACATTCTTTTTGGCAGTGAATTATCTTTGCGTAAGGAGTTAAC
Source organism: Pyrrhosoma nymphula (assembly GCA_963573305.1). NCBI lineage: Eukaryota > Metazoa > Arthropoda > Insecta > Odonata > Coenagrionidae > Pyrrhosoma > Pyrrhosoma nymphula. Next base: position 176,449,886 of record OY754329.1, on the reverse strand, counting down.
ATGGTTCCAGAAAGACTTGATATTTCCCGGTAAATCAGAGGAAAGTTTGTTCATGAATGAGTGATAGCACTCTTTTGCCATTCTTATGCATTCTGCCCTACTGGTTGAGAAACTGATGTAGTCAGTGATTGATCTAGTAGTTTTATATATACTATGAAATGTTTTTTGCGCCTTATTAGTGATTTAAGTTCATTAGAATACCATTTTGGATAAGAATTATTACCAAAATATATTTTGGGCGTAAACTGTTCGATGGCACTATACATAATGGAGTAAAAAATTGTGAAAGCCTCGTTTACTGGCTTATTACACAATATAGTTGGCCAGTTTGTATCCTCAATAAATGCACTTAGCGAGGCGTAATCACATTTTGAGAAGTCAAAACCAGGGTTTACATTATCACCAGGAGAATGTATTGTATATACATGAGAATGGGGAAAGTTGGAGTTATAGGAAACTAAATGATCCACAGAAAATGTGCAAATTAAAGGGGGATGATAGGCAGCATCAGGGGGAAGGAGAGGGATTGATTTATCAATAGTGGCATTAGTTATATCTGTAAAACAGAGATCAAGAGTCCTTCCATAGCTGTTTAATACAGAATTAATTTGACTTAGGTTAAGAAAATCCATAGAGTCCACAAGGGGTTGAGCACAGGAAGTTAAACAGTTCCTATTTTCATCTATCGGCCAAGTTAAGTTCGGTAGGTTATAGTCGCCAAAAACAAGAATTCTTACACCTTGGTGAATATAGGCTATACGTTCCAAGCACTCTTTGTGGGTACATTGAACTGCTTTTCAGCATAGCCAATGTTTGTTCTTTGGGACAGACATTTCTGGAGAGTGAAACCATAGGCTGAGAGAGGGAACCAGTCCCCAGGCCCATGGAACGTTTCTTTGAGATGAAGACTTGACAATAGAATTATCACCCACACAGCACAGGACGTCATCAGGATATCCTAATTTGGTCTCGTATGTCCTGATGACGTCCGAGATATCCCTGGGACGTCGCTGAGGTATCCCGCCGGGATTTTACATCCTTACGATAGTTTCCAGAGTTAATGGGTTTTCTACCCATTTTATTGAAGAGTGATACCAGGAATGAAGGAATTTAATGATTTTTACTGAAAAATTATATTTTGTACTTATGTCCTGCGGACGTCGCGGGTCCGTCTCTGGGACATTCCATTCCCACTGGTTATATTAACTCTTTAAACCAATTTATCAATAAATATTTACTCTTTTGGGATTAAATCATATCAGAGGCGAGTGACTGTAAAGTTTTTTTATGAAACATGACGCTTTTTTAATTTGTCATTAGAATTCTACGCCAGATTATTCTGCAACTGACGATTCCACGATTACACATTTAAAGTGACTGAGCTAAATGGTAAGGAAATAGTTGCTAAGTAGTGGAGTATTTTTTCATTGATCACTTGGAATTCTAGTTGTTTGGACTTGATCCTTGGCGAACGAATTTTAAATGCACCGCTTCTCAGCGCCAAGATAATTAGGGAATGGAAAGGTGTTTTCCACGTTCCCTCTTCCCAACTGAGAGACTGGAACGGAACACAGGACGTAGAGCTATTTTCCTGACTCCATCACTTCTTTTTTGGACGCCTTAGAAGCTGACGCGAAGAATTGTGTGCTGATTGTTCTAGATTTTTTGACCACCTGCCTGCTTGGCATTTCTCTTTGGATCTGTTCAACTTTTTTTGGCCTTCCTTCATTGGATTTAGATATCTTGAGATGTCCCATTTTGGTCAGTGGGTTATTCAGTATATCCCACAGATGTCACAATATCCCAGTAGATACCTGGGATGTCTATAGGATGTCAATGTACTGTGAGTTGATATTTGGATATCCCTATGACGTACATGGGAAGTCATGGGATGTCCCAGGGAGGTCCTGTGCGGATGTCTCCAGGACGTCAAATTTATAGGACATTCCGATATCCGTGGGATATCCCATTTTGGTCAGTGGGAAATTCAGTATATCCCACGGACGTCACAATATCCCGGTAGGATATACTAGGGATGTCCGGAGGATGTCATTGTGCTGTGTGGGCAGTTGGTCAGCTCTTTTATAAAAAATAGAATATTCAGAACATAAAATCATGAAAAACTGCACTTGGGACTCAACAAAATAAAATGTAAAATCGCGGAAAACTTAAAATTGAAGTAGTGCAAAATTAGGGTAATTTTTCATTGTTCTCATGAAGAATTGCACGGGACCAAAAAAAACGACGTAAAATCGGGGATCACAGAGTCGAGGTTTCACTGTAATGGCACACCGCATGATGCCATCAAACAAAAGGGACACGGACCCTTCCCGCGGGTGAAAGGTACCAGGAAGGAGAATTAAATGAGGATATTTAGAATTAGGTATGTACCTAGCATACCCACTACATCCCACTTGCCATCATCGTACATTTTTTCTTTTGTTTTTGACCTTCTGCAGATTCATTTTACTATTTTACCATAGTTATGACTATAATATCATGGAGTAAGCATGGTAATCATATATATATGGGTACTCTATATGCTTATATGGATCTGTATGTATTGAAGAGAGGGACTTTCTAGCCATAAAATATATTTCCACAAGTAACGGAAAAGGTTTCAATTTCTGAGTAAAATGATATGGCGGGCCTACTCAAAACATTATTTGTTAACCCCATTTTCTACTCTTTCCCTGCAAAATGCCTGATTATAATGCCACTGACTGCAAGAAATAATTTAATCAATAAAGCTGAAAGCACAACACGAATACCTATGATTTCACAAAAGAGGCAAGAAGTTGGTGCAGTTGAAGTTTTTAAAATTACCATCGGTTCTCACCTTGAATGAAGTGGTATGCCGCTCATGATGCCACGATGGATTATCATGATGCCGCTACCTTAAAATTGCTTCCAATCCAATGGATTATGTGAGCTTGAATGTTGCTCTCACAACATTTCGCGAAAAGAATATACACACTAGTACCTATAGTAAATATTCAGCAATGTGCCGTATTACCAGAAAATTGTACAAAAAAACTCACGTTTATATATGCTTTTTAGCCGCATTGATTGCGAATTTGCATTAAGGATACGAATAATTCGTCATGCCTGAATCATTTCTTGGCAGCTCTTCGAGAAAATGTGGAAGCAGCCTCAAGAAATGGGACAAGTCAGTGGATGATTACTTGTATCAGTTCCGCTTGCCTGTTCCAAATGTCGGAAGTAACCTATTTGGAGTTTGTTCAGAGCGCCAAAGCAAAGATTATAAAAATGATATATACACAGGAATCTACATAGCGTATGTAGGTACCCTGCGTAGCGGTATATTTCTAACAAAACCGGTAACGGTATATTTCTAATGCATGAAAAGGCAAAAGATGAAAAACCTTGATGGAGGCTGTAGGGAGTATTTATACACGTCCTAAGCGTCAATTGTCGCGCAGTTGAAATGTGTATAATTTCATAAACCTTGGCATGGATAAATTACTTAAACTTGGGACAAAACTTGTAAAAATAATAATTCAAATTCAAGCGTTTGTTTATTCTAATTTTTCAACAATGCAATAATTCCATCATCATGTTCTTTACCATTCCCAACTTTTTCACTCAAACCGCGGACCGCGGATATTTCGTTAAGAATAACATTATTTCTGTTTTGGTCTAGTATCCAAATTAGTTGAAAATCTAATATCCGTGGTTTTTCTATGCAATGCTACTCGTGAAAAATTACACATTTCTTTCTAAGTTGCCGATTGCTAAAAATATAATGATACCATTCGCTGATACCTTGACTGTATTTTTGAAAACTGCCGCCCTTACAAGTGCATTCGTGTTGCTCGTGCTAGTGTGTGTAATAATATTGTTTTCTTTATCTTTATACGTCGTCACGACTAGAATGGTGAGTAATATCACAGTTGTTCGAAGCAATAAGTGTTGAATTGATTTCGTTTTATAACAAAACTGCTTTTATTATTGCAGATGTTAACTCCGCCGTATCAGTTCATTAAACATGAAAATATAATTAAAGCGAGTTCCGAGGCTGCAGGATCAGGGCAGGGACATTAATTAAATTATTTCAAATGTTTTACTATTAGTTCGCCCGAACCAATCGGAAAGTAAAAAAGTGTCTAAAACGATGAACTCGACCTGATTTTATGGATGTTTTTCATTTCGAAGTTTCCTCTTCATAAAAATATTACGCATTATACACTTGTTTTGTTAATGAGGTTCATTGCGCTCCTTGTGACAAACATGGGTTGGTATTGTGATTGTTTTGATGAATTTCTAGTTACTTTTTCTCGGTGATTTTCTGTGATATGATGTTCGAGTCTCACATTAACAATCTTTTCATCCACTAGTATCCAAAGCATGCAGTGGAAATGCGATCTTGCAGAACTGCAAATATATGTTAAGCTTGCCACCACCTATCCGACAAGCATCTCATGCGGCTGGCCAAGAAGTTGATACAGGTGACTAAATTACCTCATTGTCGTTTGAGTAGAGTGGTTGAATAAAAGTCAGTGACTGAGGGCAATATTTTTTTGCAGGAGAATTCCGAGTTTTGGATCTAAAGCAAAAGAAGAAGGTCCAGGCTGTGAGACGGGCACAGCGCAAAATTACTGCTCTTCCCCCCAGGTATGTCGGGAATTTCCCGGTTTAAACAACTTCTCCGGCACTTAAATTGAAATGAACTGGGGGACAGGTGGTATTTCCATAATTCATATGAACTGTGAATGCGGAATTTCGAGCCTAATACTATTGATGTATCTAGTCCAACTGAGTACCCACTCTTAGGTCCCGGGTTTGAAATATGGGGAAAAGTATAGGTGTTCTAGATGTCATAGAAAGTAGTTTGAATTCCGGGTTTAAAGAAAATGTTCGCATCATGTTCAGTAACACCATTTATTTTCAATCAAGCCTGAATTATTTTATAGTATAGAATACCGTAATTTTAAGAGATAATTGGCTGATACCTGTTGGTTTTGGCTTTTCAGGTTTTTCACTTCCTCTTCCCGTAGAAATTTCTTAATTTGCACGGTGACTGATTCGCATGAGTGCGCATGATTTTATGAAAGACGAACTGAATTTAGTGGAAATAGGTTTAAGTAGATGTAAAAGGCGTTTATGTAATATAGTTTTCCTCACTTTTTTTTCATTCAAATTCTAGGAGTGAAAAGATGCATGTGGATCAGCATTGGCCATCAGTTTGGCCGGGTCCTAGAACTTTTCATCCTGCCACTGTGCCTCTTCCACTGCACCAAGGCTACCCTCATAAGAAAAAAGCCACTCCTGGGAAGTTTGCGAACACCGAATTAATGAAGATCTCAAACTTTCTTCACTTAACACCTCCTGCCATCAAGCAGCAGTGTGAAGCATTAAAAAGTGAGTGGTAAATTTAAAAAAAATTAACCTCGCTGTGACTTAAAATTCATTGAATTTTTCTGGCATCAGTGAATCACCACCTCTATTGTTAATTTTAATTTTTTAACTATAAAGTGTTGTTACTTATTATTCTCAAGTTCTCTACCATGTCAATTAATATGCCTCAGAACTGCCCCAACTCCTTCTCCTAACTCTCCTCCATCCAATCGTCCATTAATGTTTAAATTATTTTATTTCTCTTTACCAACGTTGCTTGTTACCTGGGCTGCGGTCCGTTTCACGCTCCAAGCACTTTGAATCACCACCGCTCCAAAGGCCGGTCCATTTCATTCCTTTGCTTTGAAACGCTTTAAGTGCGACTGTGAAACGGAAACGAAGTGTGGTGGGCGTTCAATTGATGGTTGCTTGGGGGCGTGAGCTTTGAAGTGATTTGAAGCGTGAAACGGACCGCGCTGAGGAGTTTCGGAGCACTTGGAACATGAAATGGACCGCAGACCTTATTTATTTATTTATCAAAAACTCCAAAAACAGCAACTAAGGCCTTTACATTGGGTTTAATAAACAGAATATTGTTTGATGATTCCTTTGTTGCTAAATAGCAATGAAGGTATCATCAAACAAATTCAGAAGGAACTCTCTCTCAGCCCTGAAGAAGCATGTGTAAAAATGCAAAACGTTGGTAAATGGAAATAAAGTAATTTAAAAATTAATGGACCTATATCTCATGAAAGAAGAAAAAAAATAAGTACTTAATTTCAACACATATTCCTATATCTAAGCATCATCGTCAGGTAAATCATCATTACATGATGCTTAGACTTTGTAACATTTGTTGTAATCAAGTGAAATAAAAGGGCACTGCTAAGTCTTTTTTATTATTAGAAATGCTATTCTACCTTGTATCACCGAAAATGGTTGACTTTGGTGAGGTCTGGCACCTCTGGGTTATCCAGCATCTAAGTCTAGTAGCTACGTCCAACTTCTACCAGCAGCTGCATCTAAATCCTCATGAGGATGTGGTCCAGCCAGTAGCCAGCCCCACAAAACCTTGGCCTTATGATTCCATGTGCGTATTGGTAAGGCATAGATTTTGTTGCAAGGTCTATGCTCTTGTGTTCATGCCTTCCAATTAACATTGAGATTCTGAATCTGTTGACTTTATTGAGATTCTGTTATGGCTGACCATTGCTGATGTTTACCGATGCATAATTCCCCATTCACTCAGGCTATGAAATATCTGATGACTAGCCATAAGGAGATTGAATACTTGTGAATACTTTTTTTTCACATTGAAACTCCTCATTTTGACTTACACACATATAACTGAATAAATTAAACATTATTTGTGGGATTCATGAAGGATAATGATTTTACTTGTTGGAATTGAGTGTTAAGAATGCATTGCAATATAACTGATTAAACATTGAATTGCTAGGTTAAACTTGTAAATCAGTTTCATTAGGGTTCATTCTTAAAGTGATTTCATTTGATAATAATTTCTTATTTTGAATAAAAGAACTTAAAGAATGGCTATGGCATAGCTAACTATTCATGTGTATTCTTGTTGTTTTGATTGAAATGTTTGTATCTTGGCGGATAGGGTTGGTGTGTTTGTAGCGGTGGAGATTTTTCAGTGGAATCCTGATCCCTACTTGGGTGCACTTCAAATACAGTAGTTTGTTCGTTTGATGATACATTAAACCATGGTGCCCTTGTCACCTCTCATTAAGATTGAACTATTGCTGATGCCAGGTTTCTCTCCACCCTTCCTTCTTTTCCCAAAAATACTTTCCATATCAACCTACCCACCTGTCCTCAATGGAGCAAATGACCTTGGTCGTCGCCTCCTGAAATAACCTATCTAAAATGTATTGCGTACATATGTATGCGCTGTAATGACACTGTAACCCTCACCCCTTTCGCTTTCGGTTACCTTACCTTTCACTTGTCTTCCGGCTAGCTCATTTGTTTCCTTCCACACACACTCTTACACAGGTACATGTATTACACGCATATACATTTTTCAATAACCTTACTGTACCATTCAATTGAAGGAAATTAAACAAAGAAAACATTTATATTTTTCATGCACAAATATTTCTGTATTCAATTCCTTTAGTTTCGATTGGGCCCAATTTACAAATTAAAAGTAATGTTTATTCTAATTAATAATCTTAATTAAATTTTTATATGTAATTTTGCAGTGGTCTGTTTTTCTTTTTTTTAAATAACCATTTCAATGTTCAGATATTTTCCACTTATCGTGGCTACTGGTTTCGGTGATCCACTGGACCTCGACGTTGGTCTGGCGTGCGCCTTCCCGCAGGATTTCCTCACGGTGAGCCTTTGTTCCGGCTCTTCTCTCCGCTCTCCCTCCTTTCTCCGGTGTCCGCCGTGTAATCTCCTCTCCAGACGCGTACACCTTATCTTTCCATCCTCTACGCGTCCCTTTTCTCACGTTCTCCTCTCGTACCTTTTTCACTCTGACTCCCTTTCTCTCCTCGTCCCGTCACTACTGATGCTGTTTTTCTTATTATTGCCCCCTCCTTACCTACCCTTTCTCACCCATTATTACGCCGGGCGTAATGCCAAATTCCCGGCGTTCGACGGACAATCCATTGTTACTCGCGCCGTGGGTGCTGCCAACCCGTGGCGTTTAACCCGTAGGGTTACAGACACCTATAATGTTTTTGATCTGTTACTACATGTCATATCCCCATTGCATTTTGTTTTGTAATAATTATCTTTTTATTAATCTTTTGTCAGAGTTCTGCACTGATTGGCCAGAGGGTTTGGAAACTGATGAACAACAGGAAACTCATTTCCCCATAGAAGTCTCCACCAGCACGTACTGTCACTCATCTCCATCAATACGTGACCCTCTTTCTCGGATTGTAACCCTCAAGGTTTGCATTTTCTCTACTCGTAGCACAGTAGCGCATCCCAGATGATGTGTTTGATACTTGGTCCAGAGTCCTCCTCATAGTGGCTACTGAACTGCAAAGTTGATACACTTCCACTGAGGACTTACAGGCATCCGCCACTTTGTCTAAAAATCTCCAATGCTTAAAAGGAGAAACGAGGTAGAGCCATGCTTGCTACAAAAATTAAGTAGAGTGGGAATTATCAAATTAATGGTGATAATAAGAGTGGATCATTTACCCCAGTGGGAAGGAGTACCGCCACATTTTCCTTCTATATTGCAAGTGTTATCAATACCTGTGTTTTGATCTTTACCTATGCATGAAAGTCAATGTTTGTATGTTCAAGTATTACTTACGAACTGTTGAAACAATTGTCTTAAAATTATAGACTTACGTGTATGTTAGCACTAGAGCGAATGTTGGAAGGGCCCTGGAGTGGGCCTTTTGAGTGTTGTACAATATCACTACAGTAGAATTTTGCACGCTGTTCAAGATATACATGATTAACCTTCGAAATCATGAAAAGCCCTAGATCTTGGAAGTAAGTGTGGGGCCCTGATGGGCCCTGGAGTACCTATCCATTGCTTTCTGTGTTGACTCATAATGGAAGAAATGATTATTACCTTTTATCTTGCAATTTTGCATGCTGGTACAGAATGGCATTGGAGGTGACAAACTGTGTATAAGAAATGCCCCAGGGCCCTGAGGGACCCAAAGTGCACACTCGACTAGTAGCAGAATACTGAAATGCCAGAATTTTGCACACTGTTACTGATGCATGTGCTATACCTTTGAAGTCATTATGTGGTACATGACAGCCCTGGTGATGACAAAGGCAGTAACTATTATAATGGCCCCAGGCCCTAATAGGCCCCAAGTGATTTTTAGACATTCAAAATAGCATTATCGATAGTTATCTTGAATAATGTTTTGATGAGGGAAATCATTATTTGAATTTTTCTTTGAATATAGGTGCACCTTAGAAGTCTACCACTGGATGCCCATGCTAAGGATAAGTTCCTGAGGCTAGTTGGTGAACGCCACAATCCAACTTCAGATGTAGTGACTTTGGTTGCCGACCGTTGTCCTCTTCAGAGTCAGAACCGGGACTATGCTCATTACCTCCTCACTGCCCTCTTCCATGAATCATGGGTTGGTATTCATTTTCTCTGCATCCAAGTTTATGATTATTTTCAGTCCATTCCCAGAGTCTTTCCTATGAATGCTACCTTCAACTTAGAGTACAATGAATTTAATCGATTGTGGCGATACTTTGTGGAAATTAAAGATAGAATTCATTGTTACAAAAACACGGTACAAAATTCCACTAATTATTTTAATGCTGTTGACCGGTTTCGATGACTAAAGCGTCATTTACAAGACAAAACAGAAATTTTGTTTCCCTTTACAATGGTTTTCGGCTAACACAATAAAGGTTCTTTTACCGGAGCACCTCTCTGTACCTACTTCGGACATTGGCGGCCCCAAGGGGACAGTGGGGGCGATTGCCACCCCCCCCCCCCAAACCTGACATATATCTTTGTCATAGACCATAAATTAAAAGCTTACATTATTTTGTTGCTTTTATTGTTATTGAAGTTTTGGTTATTTTACTTAAAAATCCAGTTAAATTTGATATAAAATAAAACTTTTTAAAACTACAAGCTAAATGCGAATGTAAATCAAAATAATTTTGGAATTTGTCGAAACTTGTTGGAAATCTAAAAGGGAAACATGAATTTAGTAAAAACTTGCCCTTATTAAAAGGCAAACTTTTGCTTCCAAACCAATTATAACGTGCCATTTTGCACATAGTTTGTTACGAATTTCTGGGATGGGACCCACGAACCCCCCTTTTCCTGGGGGTATTCCATACCCCAAGAGCTGCTGGTGCCCCCCCCCCCCCCACCAAACCTCCTGGTCTAGAGTCGCCCCTGACTTCAGAACTATGAACCTTTTTGATCATTTAATATCATTTGACAAAATCAATTTATTTAATAAGAAAATTATTCATAGAAAGACAAACTTGTTTTATTATGGTATTTCCTTAAAAAATTATATTGATGTGTTGTTCCAAAATATATGGAGATGAATGAAAGGAAATATGTATGCATTGATCAATGATTGTATTGAATTTCTATTTCAGAAAGTTGAACCTTGGGAGAGTGAGAAGCTTCGAGAAGACATGGAGGTGTACTTATGGGAGGGCAGTGAGTCGGAGCAAAGTTTAGATAAATTTTTGGGATGGAAGGGGATAGAGGGCAAAGAGAATCCCAGAAGTAACGTTAGTAAAGAGGATAAAGAGAAGTACAAGATAGCTGTGGATTCTATTTTTAATGCAGGTAAGATTAATCAGATCTCCTCTATTAAAACTAGTTTATGTTGTAATCCTAATCTTTAGAAGTGAGGCAAATCCAACTCTGGGGGCTAGCATTTTTTGCAAAGGATGCAACATTGCATTTGGAAAGTTGAATATCTGGTAAACAACTATAGTACTAATTAATGCTAATTACTAATATTACATACAGTATTAATAATAATAATATTTATTCACCTTAAAAAATGGTACATACCATATTAGGTATCTTTACTTAATACGTCCATGCATACAGCATACATATAGCAATAACATTCATAATATACATACATACATATTTAACCCTTTCCGCGCTGCATGATGTGAATTCACGTCCCGACTACCCTAGCCACTGGCGCCATGACGTGAATTCACGCACAGTGCTCAGCTCCTTATTTAATGGTACCACTGCGTCTCAGTCGTTCCTAAGAGCTCGAGCGGGCTCTCAGTCATCAGCGAGAGTTCATTCATCACTTGGGGAAGGTCAGTTTTCCTTATTCCAGTGTTTCTTGCGAGTGTCATTGTTTCCTATTGGAGATGCGTAAATGCCACTTTTTCGCATGGTATTTCGTTGAATTTTGTAATTTAACGTCATTTCACTTTTATTTTTAGCATAAAATGTGTTAATATCTTTTGTATATAGGTAAGTCACTGAAAATCCATAGTATTCAGACTTATATGAAGACATTTTTATTATTTAATCGAGATAAACGTAAGTTTTTTTCTAACTTTTTCGTAATATTTCAGTTATTTCTGTGATCACTGTGGTGATGAGTTATGGAATTAGGTTTCATTTGTCTTTCTTTAAACGCACATCTTATGAGCCGTTAAAATCGTACACGTTTTTTTTATTCCAATCATTACTTCATACATGAGAAAATATAACAGTGGAAAATCCTGTATTTGTATGCAACCTGACCCCTGATATTTTCAACTTTATCAGATTCCTTCTTCTCTCGTCAGTTTTGGTAAATGAACCAGTGGATTATAAAGTGATTTTTATTTTTGTATTGGTTTCTAAGATGTGTTTATGAAAAACATAACACTTTATAATTTTTCCAGTCTATCAATAATTGCAACATTGTCAATCTTTTCCAAGTTTCTTTCCTGTTTTGGTGAGTAATCACATTGGTATTTTTTTGTACATCTAGTTTTGCTCTCTTGAATTTTTGTATAGCTAATCCTTCGGTCAGTGAACATAAAAAATGCATTTAACATAGTTCAGTATACTTAGTAAATTCGTCAGTATTACTAATATTAGTGAATAATCTAAAGAGTAGTGATTGTTGCTGACTCATTTAGGTATGCCGTTGTTTGTAATCAAGTGCTTCCAATGAAATGTTTCAGGGCATGCGAAGGCATTTTTAAAAAACTGCCGCACGATCTCAACGAACGTTTTAATATTTTTGTGCTAACCTCTCAAAAAATGTAATTCGCTTACTTTGTGGCCATATAAAAATTTCTTCAATGAATTATACATTTGGTTTCCGCGACTTGCATGGTTGGGAAATGTGAGATAAAGAACTGTCGATCTACGTGTTGAAGTACCTTGTCATACATGCAGCCGTTGAGGGAGGTTTGTTTTGGAGGTTGGAGAATGGTAACCAGCAGGGTGATAGGTCCATGATAGAACAACTTGGTTTTAATCATGGATGTTACCAACTTCCACAAAGTTAAGCCTGAAACGATTAGTTAGGGTGATAGGTATTTCACATTCTTTTAGAGCCCTCAACCCTCAACATCATTAGGTAGATCCCAGCTGTTGTCTCTTCTAGAGCCTCTATGTGTTCCGATGAACACACCTCAAAGGTCTCCGAGGCATGAGGGTTCCTAAGTCATAACTCATGTAGTGGAACTGTAGAAGCTTCTTGAGGAGGAAGACGATGGCAGCGGGAGTGATGACGAAGAAGGGAGTCATTTCTCGGGGAGACGGAGTGGGGAGAGAGCGGCGAGGATGAGTTAGAAGAGGAAAGGGATCCCTCGCAGGGTAATTTACCATTATTCCCTGAGTCTGGCCTCTCCGGCCTTTCTTTGCATACCACCACTTCTAGACTGAGAGAGACCACGTACTCTTGGACTTCCGACAGACCGACAAAAGACCCAATCCCATTCACAAAGACCCTTGGCATGACTGCCCCACCCCGAGGAGACGAACCCCAACACTTTTTCGGCTTTTTACTGACTGATTGCCTTGGTATCCTGTTTCATACGGGAACCATTTCTTTGAGCAGGATAGCCGATTTTCGGAGCCCAGACCTTCTATTTAACTTTCCCTGCTTGTGGAACTGCATGAGCCGTGACAGGTTCTAGGGTATTTTGCATTTTCATTTGTATTAGGGAATGTTTACACTTTGCAAAAAACCTGGAACCCGGTCAGCCTCAGCCAACTGATAGACTCCATAAAATACGCCCCGGTATAATTTACCTCTTCCATGACTCAATGACGAATGCTGTGACCCCAATGCAGAAACTCTGCATTGATATGTCCATGCTTCTCTGGAGGGAACCAATATTTTTTCGGATGTTTTTGAAGGGGAAAAAAACATAAATACGGCATAAAAATATATACACATACAGAACCCTCGGGTTTAGTTCTCAGATTTATATTGTACACTGGGTTTAGTGACGCTGATGTAGGAGGGCGAGGCCACCTTGACTCTGTTGTAGGTAAACTAATGGAGGGTCAGCCTGATGTCAGGCATTCATTGTTTATGGAAAATTAGGTAATACAATAGCGTAAATTTGGCCCACCAACTACTAGAGTGGAAGACCAATTGTACCGCAACTCTGAGAACTAACCGGAAGGGTAATCCTCCCCACATTGTTTCAAAAAAATTAAAGAAGGGGGAAGTTGTGAATGCCTGCATTGAAGATGGTGTCTGCGTCATGAAAGCGAAAGACAGGAGGGAGGTACTGATGATCAGTTCGCAGTATGGTGGTGAAATGGTTGATGTCCCCCACCGAAGGGGAATGAAACCTACACCGAAACTTGAGGTAATTGTCAGATACAATGAGGCAATGGGTGGCATCGATCACACCGATCTGATGATGTCATACTATCCGAAGGAGTGAAAAACGCTCAAATAGTATATAAAGTTGGGCATCCACATCTTCCACCTTCTTCTCCTGAACAGCTACTACCTTTACAAGAAATCCCACCCGAGATCCTCTGTACGACTTTCGGCTTTCGGTTATTAAATCTCTTCTTTTAATTCTTAATTATTCGCCCTTACCCATTTCCTTCAATCCCTCCCAACAGATGACCAATCAAAAAGGAAGAGAACAGTGCGAAAATGGTTCCGAGAATGCAAGAAGATGGGGATACGTAAAGACAATTTATTTTGCCCTGTTTGCGTGGGACACCGTCCCCTCCAAATTTATCCGTGCGCCGTTAAATTTCATGAAAATATAAAGGTATAAAATATGAATATGTAAAAAGTTGGTAATTTTTTATAATAATTTTGTATCTTTAATGTACGTATGTAGTGGCTGCAAATATTATGTTAATTTGTAAATTATTGTTTTTAAATTATGTAATTTTTAATAAATACTTGAAATTAAAATTAGTAATAGAAATTTTTTTCAATAGAATTTCATGATTAGGCATCGTGAACTTCCCATAAACATTGAAAAATGTAGTGAAAGGTTGTGTTATAAGGGTTTGTCATAAATATATTCTATTACGAACCATCTCCTTGAAAGCGTACAGTACGTAGATTAAGCACATCGGCATAACGTCCATCTGGCCGGCAGAAAAGTTTGCTCAGAAGATTGCAAGGAAAAGTAGTACAGTAAAAAAATTTAGATCGATACATAATTAAACGGTATGGGTATGAAATAATGAATACGTTCTGTATGGTATTTATGAATAGTTTTGAGGTGTTTTCCCGTACTTAAAGTGAAGAGAAAAAAATAAACATTTTGGAAGCAAAAAAATAATTTCAGGGGAAGGAATACTACCGAGCATAACGCACACAAGGCTCTAACGAATGGCTGACGACGTGAATTCACGTCATTTTTAAAACTTTTTTTTAATTAATTTTTTTGAAAGATTTTTTTAAATTAATGAAGGATATATGTTTCTCAAGTAACGAATCAGTAAAAACACCAAAAAAATGCATTCAGCCAGGGGTAAGACTTAACAAAAAATGGCTCAGCGTTGAAAGGGTTAACATGGTTTTATGCATGGTTCGTGGGTCTCGTCCCAGAAATTCGTAACAAACTATGTGCAAAATGGCATGTTATAAGTGGTTTGGATGCAAAAGTTTGCCTTTTAAGAAGAGCAAGTTGTTACTAAATGAGGCATTTTCCCTTTTAGATTACCACCAAGTCTCGACTTATTCCAAAATTATTTTGATTTACATTCGCATTTAGCTTGTGGTTTTAAAAACAGTTTTATTTTATATAAAACTAGCTAAACCCGGCCACGCTTCGCTGTGGCTCAGTCTGATATGAAATGAAGGGGAAAGTAAATAAAAGTATTTTAGTGAGCATAGACTCACCCAGAAAACACATCATTCAATTCAATACCCTGCCTTGCAATGCTGTGGCTAAGCTGTGGAATGAAAGGAAAGGATGAAAAAAGATGTTTTTTACAGAAAATATTTTTTTTGTAAAGCTAGTGGATTGGCTACATTTTTTGTTTGTCCTTTTTCTGCAAAATCATAAAAATAAGATGGTCTACCAACTCTGGAGCATGCAACGTATAATTGCCCATGAAAGAAGAATTGTTTTCGAATTTCAAACCACACACTTGCAAAGATTACCCTTGAGCTTTATAGATAGTCATAGGGAACGCAAGGCGTTTTGGAAATTGAAGTCGTTTGAACTTGAGTGCCATGTCGTTCGGAATGAGTGGTACTTGTGGAAATAGTACGTCTTCAACTTTATGAAGTCCGATCAGAATTGTTGATTCAATTAGATTGTTCATAATTTTTTAAACTACTAATAGTGTGCCATTGCATATCTTTGGCTGATTAATGTTTCAGAGTAATATAATTGGCCCTCCAATTTTCAAATTCAGAATGTGTGACGGAGTCAATGGATTTGTATGTCACTGTTTCACCTGCGATTCTGTTTAGAATGATGTTGTTCATATCATATACGTCGACTTTTTTAGCCGCTAGAATGGCTCTTCCGCTCAGCCATGCGTGATTTTGATAATTTGTTTTGATGCTTTGGAAAACCTTGCCTACTAATTCTCCTTTTTTAATTCACGAAATTAGATGGGAAGGTGGTTTTTTCCTGTTTTCTGAATATGTAGGTTCAGTGTTCTACCAACCTCGAGTAATTGTCTTGAAAATATGCCAGCTGTTAGATTGGTTTGAAGCTAAACTCATATTTGTTGTTAAATGCATTTTTTTGAATGTGCTCCATAAAGTTGAATATTTCAAGCAGGCATGCAATTCATCAGCTGGTGTTGAGCGAGGTATAAATGGAAGCGTTTGCCTGAAGTCAGCGGATGGTAACACCAATGGAACCTGATTATTTCCAAGTCTTTCAATGTTTGGTCTAATGGTTCCAATGACTTCTTGTGCTCCATTGTACACTAATCCCATACAACGATTTTGCTGGCCTGAAGAACCTTTCTCATTCCCGATGTTTTTGAAATGTTACATGTTGGGTTTTCTGTTAATTGAATGTTTAGTGACAGTTTAAGAGCTGAATGTGCTGTTCTCCCTCCTTCAATTAAATGTGCCATCAATGCCTAAAGAAGCAAGAGCTAATGCAATATGGCCATTTCAATGAATTTTAGCCAGGATCAAGGAAATTAAGAATGTTTTTCCATGTTGAGCGTCCAAAATGTATAATCCACCGGATTGGTTGGCCACAGCTTGAATGATGGGATCAAATGCTATCCTTTGTTCTGGGAAGGATTACAGTGTATTTTCTTGGATGAACAGCTAAGTAACAGTAAGTCATTTCTGTTGCATGATTGCTCTCTGAGCAGTTCTCTGTCGAATGTTGCATTGATGGACCGATTTGGTGCCGTCATTCCCAATTGTGCCAAGAACTTGAGCACATAGCAAGACAAAGATCCTCAATGAAGATTAGCGATTCATTGTATATTTCTTATGTGAAATCCAAGCCATGCAAACCATGTGAAAAGCATGGATTTTCCAGATTTAATCCACACACTTGAAGTGATTGACCTTGTTAGAGAAGGCAAGCCGAATGGGGAACTCTAGTCCTTTGACTACAACTATCAAATTAGCCACTGAACCTGGACTTTAAATGCTGCAGGCTTGAATAGACATTCATGGAATCGCTATTAAATCGATATTCATGCCTGGTTACCAAGGAAATTTTTATTGTTGAAAAGGAAGAAAAATTGATGAATTTCGAGATAAATACTCAATATTTGGACAAAAACGAAGCATATAAGAAAATTGAATGAAAGAATTAAATCCTGCATTCCTTTATGCGTTCTATAATAAAAATTTCCATCCAATATCTTGAGAGCAAGTAATTTAAAGAAGCAAGTAAAGAAACATCTGCACCGAATTCAATGCTTTTCTTATGGGAGTAAATGTTAACAAAATAGGGGAAAAAACAACCCCAAAATTTGCTATTTTTATGATTTACAAACCTTTTTGGGTGTGCACAAAACAACTCACCAAAGTTTCAAGTCAATCAACCGACTACTTTTCGAATTTTGCGTTCACTAACATACGCAGGCTGAATTTTTATGCATAAGATTTAACTGGATTTTAAAGTAACATAACTAAAACTTCAATAAAAAAAGCAACAAAATAAGTGTTTATTTGTAATTATATGTAATTTGAGGTTTATGACAAAGAAATACGCCTGGTTTTTGGGGGGGGGGGGCAATTGTCCCTTCTGGCCCCGCTTGGGGCCGCCAATGATAGGTACACGTACAATAAATTTGATTTATTGTTGTATTATTTTATCATATTTTATATTTTAAATGTGAATTACAAATATTAACTACACATGCAATTGGGTGCCAAGATTATTTGAAATAATTTTCCATTTATGTTGTGCATCCACGAGCCAACTCACCCATTTTAAGAATCTTGAATTTTTTCAAGGTCATCAGGATTTGAGGACTCAAATGCATCAACCTTTCTTATTATTTATTGGTTCAACTTTTTTTTATTGAATTGATATCTAAGGTACCACTTGATGCATGCTTCCTTCGGGAAAAAATTATCTTTAGGTACTATAATAAATTAAAAATTTTTATTCCCAAGATAAGCTCCACCCAGCCATGCCTTTTATTGAATTTTACTTGACTCTTAGTTATTGTACTGAATTTAACTCTTGTCAAGATGATAAAATTTCAGTAAGTATTACTTCTGAGGAATTAACTTTTGATCTGTATTTCTTTTATCAGGAGAAGACATCACGACCATCAGTAAATATAAAGAAGCCACAAAGAACTTAGTATGTCTGGCTCCACCAGTGACAG
The DNA here is from genome assembly GCA_963573305.1 of Pyrrhosoma nymphula. Lineage (NCBI taxonomy): Eukaryota > Metazoa > Arthropoda > Insecta > Odonata > Coenagrionidae > Pyrrhosoma > Pyrrhosoma nymphula. The sequence goes on along the minus strand of OY754329.1, from coordinate 176,431,792 downwards.
GGAGGCAATAATGTGTTTACTAAAAATAATATCTATAGTGAGAATTAATTATTTATACACCTTGATTCAATAAATGTATGTAGTTACAAGAGATTTATTTTGGTTACCTCTCCTGTAACCTTTGGTAACCCTGCCAAAAAATTGATGTAATGAGGGGATTTCTGGAAAGTTAGTTTTTGATAGGTTTTCAAATGATGAGTGAAGTATGTTAAATAGGTTGCTGAGCTTTACCATTCTGCTCGGTGAAGGTAATTTGTATGGTTGTAATTCAAAATGGTTTTTGATAAAGCCTTAGACTTAATTTTATTTTTCTATGTATGTATTCTTCCACTGCAGTGGTTCCCATCAATTTTTGACTTGCGTACCCCTTAGAGGCCTACTTCCCTTGAAAGTACCCCTATCAGTGTGACCCCTCATGGTATGGGAATACACTTGAAACCCTACCACCATTATTCATCTCTTTATTTCATGCATACCCTTGGTTGGGGACTATTATTCTACTGTAACTGAGGTAAAATAAGAGACGTTAAAGAAGCTTGTTGGTTGGGAGGTGGATTGTACATAAGGTATATTGCTTGAACTCAAAAGTTACTGCCAAACACAATATGTTTGCTGGTGAAAGATGGCATTTAGAGTAATACTTAAGGAAAAATATAGCAAAATAACCAATGACTATCACCTATTAGTTGAAACTAATTTGTAATTTTCCAATAGGTGTTTACTGCACCTATGCCATTTACTTTTGACTAGATATTATTGGTGCAATGTTCTCTAGTGATTATTCAACCCTTAACCCACAGGCAATGTATGGACGATGAGTAGCCCTATTTGAGGGTTACCTAGAGTTAAATGAGGCCCTGTGCGACCCTGTTAAATGGGGTGGTCTGTAGGGATGACACTTCTGAGTCGGATTATTTGAGGCATTTATGAATGTTGGACACATTTGAGGAATGTCCCTCCAGATCTATTGATCAGGAGAAAATTGCCTCTGGTTTGGCCAACCCAGATAGAAAACAAAACCCTCTTTGAGAGAATGCAGTGGGTCAAGCTGGACATTTTGAGACTGCTTGTGAAGGTTGCATGAGTGGGCGAAGTCAACTTGCACCACACTATGGGGAAGTCCTGGTGTCAATACATATACATAATGGGTTGGTCCAAGTTTAATATGGGATTCGTATCACCACAGAGTTTCATACAGTCATTGAGGGATTTTAGCCTACCTTCATCAACAATGTGCTGGAGGTGATTTGCATTGCATCTGGACTAGCAGTCAAGGCCGTAATAGAAGAGAATATAGGGCTTCTGGGGTGATACCTATCTATATTTGTCAAACTTGTAATATTCATTTATTGAGGAATATTTATTTTCCAGTCGGTAGAGCATTAGACTTAAATATACATACTAATACGATTACACACATTATAAAATGGTACATTTAGTCAATACCTTGCCCCCCACTTATATTCTGTCTTCTTGGCTCATTTTAAAAGGCTATAGCACCCTGGTGCACACTTGAGCCATCGACTTTCACACATTTATAATGCACTCACTTATTTTCACTGTTCACTTTTTGTACAGAGAAACATAAAATATGTACTACATACATTAGGCCTCTCCTATGACGCACCTAGGTACGAAAGGCGATTCCCTGCCACGCTCCTCCTCGGTCACTCTTTTCTACTCTCACAAAAAAAACGACGCAGGATGGTTGCTGTGATGCGCGATCCTCCTCCCAATTTCCCCTTCAAAGTAATCCTTCTTAGACATAATGCACTTGTACCAGTGGTTTTTCAAATCTTGGAAGCACTTCTGGAACTCACTTTTCGGTAAAGAGTTCAGCTCCCTCAGTGATTCTGTTTTTATCTCATCAATGGTGGCAAAAAATCGTCATTTCATGGTTATCTTCAGCCTCGGGAATAGAAAGAAGTCACAGGGGGCCATGTGCGGCGAAGATGGTGGCTGAGGCAAAATAACGGTTTGTTTTTTTACCAAAAAATCACCAATGAGCAGTGAGGTGTGAGCGGGAGCATCATCGTGGTGCAATTTCCATGAGTTGTTTTTCCACAAGTCTGGGCGTTTTCATTGGATTACTTCACGCAAATGGTGCATAACTTCCAGATAGTATTCCTTATTGACAGTACGGCCATAAGGCAAATAAGTACAATTATTGACAATCAGAATTATAAATCAAATTAGATTTAGGCGATACTTAGTGGAAATTGAAGATCAAATTCATTGATACAAAAACACAGTACAATATTCCACTAATTATTTTAATGCTGTCGACTGTTTCAACATCTAAAGCATCATTTACAAGACAAAACAGCACAACAGAATTATTAAGGCCGCGAAATTTAATAATTCCCATTATTTTTTATCACACCTCGTATGTGGGATGTGGTTTCATCCTCTTCTTCACACCACCTGCACCTGGCTGAGTCGGTGATCTTCAGGAGATGAAGGTGCCCCATCACTTGATAGTGTCCGGTAAGTAGACCCACTACCGTTCGTATTTGGCCCCTGTTTAGCAGAAGAAGTCTCTTTGTGAGGCCTGGCCTTGGTCCCTCTATATGGAGTTTGGCCTGCTGTAGCTTTGGTGTTGTTCGCCAGATCAGAATGTTGATCTAAGCCCTACATAAGGGTGTCCCTTAAAAATGAACTTCAATATTTTTATTTGCACCACTTTTTATTCTTTTCCTTTTGTTAAAAGTAGCTACTATGCATTATTTAAACATTATCAGAGAAATATTTCCCTTGCCACAAGGTGTTTGAAGGTTTGCAATTTTAATTGAAAAATACAAGAATTATCATAAGAGAAGAATGAAGCCATCAAATCAATGTTATACACAGTAGTTTCACTTTCTGAAGTTTGTAAGCTTCCAGTTTTTCTTATTACTGTCCCCCCCTCCCGCCGCTCCCTCCTTGCTTAATCTCCCCTTGCCCCACCTCCTCGGTCCACACTGCCACTACGACTTTCGGAACAAAATAACGCATTCTGTTAATACAAGCGAAGGGCAGCTGCTGCTGATAGGCGGCGGGAGCCCGTTGCTGGTAATTGCAGGAAAAATTAATAAGGTATGTGTTTTCTATAAAGATCGGTCCGTGAGGGAAAAATTGGCTATGAATAGGAGGACCAGTGACAGTATTGCGTCGCTTGCCCAGCACAACAGAACATGTACTGAAAGCTACAGGACTCTTAGTTTATTATGTTGCGTGTTAGTACCAACCAAGAAGGCTCTTCGGAAGCATGTATTTCTTATAGGAAATTCTTCAGATGAGATAACGGGTGCCAAGTTACCTTCGCGCATACAGGTATTAAGTTTCTTTTTCGGATGCATTCACAAATCTTCCCTTTCAAAAGAGTGCAATAGCACCGCAATGGAAGTGATATGCTTTTGGGAAAAAGTTAACATACCCACTAAACATCTGCCCCGCGTTGTGAAACTAGTGAAGTTTTTATACATGGAATGGAGATTACTCCAGAAAACCGGCACTCACCGCGACAAGACCCAAATTGCGAGAGAGACCTCCTTCAAGAATTCTTATGAAGATCTTTTTGACATTGCCACGGTTGATGCACTGCAGGTGATGACGAATGAGGAAGATAAAGCTTTCTTGATAAACCAGCGAAAGAAAGGGAGAAGGCTTTATTTTTTCTGCTCAGGAAGGACACAGCCGTGATGATTACCGGGAATTTTTGGAGCTTGTCTGCATATACCTGGGAGGCACACCTCCACGCAGAATTAATTTCGCGAAGCCAGGTGCCGTACATGAAGCTAGATTTATGGCAAATGCAATTTACTCGTTGAAAATCATGCTGTTCAAAGGCCAGTTCCAGATGACGAAAAGAGAAGAAAATGGTTTAAGAGACGTTTCTTTGTTCATTGTGCTTCTGTATGTTAAGTATTGGTTATCTGCTCCCAAGGCTATTTCTGCCCCACACAATGATTTAAATTTCCAAAAAAATTTGATTATGTATGAAAATTTAAACAAACTAGTGTCCCAAACAGCTGCAAAAACATTCTCCAGGCATTTGTGGTATCATACGCTGCAACTTACTGGCCTGGCTTTACTAGATCCAGCTGTAACGTTAGACTGTAAAGAAAAGATAAAGAGTCTTGTAAATGCTCTGTTCCTATGCAAGAGTACCGAGATACTCGTCCGAAAATTGATTTAAATGAGCTGAAGACGTTGGTTTATAGCGATTTGTATGATTTTGTTGACCCTTATACTCTATATTTATTCAAAAGATTTTGTTATCTCATCAATTTGTTGATGAGCATCCAAGTAAATGGGATCAATGCCAGGATTTTCAAGAAGCCTGCACGTTTTTCTCTGAGATGTGTGTAACTAATGATACAGCAGAGAGAGGTGTTGCAATTACTCAAGACTGCCTCCATAGTGTAAGAAGTTAAGATAATTTGCAAAATATGCTTATTGTGACACAAGCAACATGTCGAAAGTATAGAGAATGTACCAAGGACAATTTGTATCAAATCATGTTTTAGCCTGTATTTCATGCTAACCCTCATTTTCCCTCTCTGTAGTTAGGATTTTTCAAAATATTATATAGAGTAGATATGTATTCATAGTGACATCATTTCGTAAAAATAAATAAAAAATTTCCAGCAACACTTAAGTTTGTTTCCCTGTTTTTATCACTGAATTTCAAAATGTCTCCCGTCTTGTTGCACGTGAAAAACTAATGCGATTGAGCTGAAATTTTGCACTGTTTATTTACTATTACAAAGGAAAAAAATGAAAAGTGGGTCAAAATGAAATTCCAAAAAAAAATATTTTTGGCCATACAAGGGACACCCTACCCTACATTCTGATTCTGAAAAATAGTTATTGTGAGTTGCCTCCCAGTTGGGTAAAAAAAATGATAAAATAAAGACTTGTCGAAGGAGCAAGTTGATTCTATTTGACCCAAGTTACCTCGCTGATGAGTAGAAAACAGACGAAACAGGATATAGATGCAATTAATTGAATATACATGTGTAGTTACTTTGTCATAGGAAGCCGTTATTATGGCTCATGATGCCCGTGTTCATGGGAGTGGGTTGGAAACAGTTGTTGTCAGTTCAAAACTCATAAATATGAAATGATACAAATTAAAGTGACTGGATTCAACTTTTTTCAACTGGAAATTTTCCATAGGGGAGGTATTGGAATGATTATGTAGGGAAATGGGAAGGATGGAAATCAAGATGCATTAGAAAATCAGTACAGTAATTGCAGAATGAGGGTAACCCATCCGAAATTAAGTATGTAAAGGGATTTCCCGTGACAAAGAAAGCAATTATGATCATGAAATTGGAAGGGTAAATATTAGAGCTGGTAGAACAACCTATAGTTACCTGGGTATATGGACATAGCACTAAGCATATTAGGAGGAGAATTGCTTCAGTGAGAGAGATGTTCATTAATCGGAGAAAATTAATGACAGACGTTGTGAAAGGATGTAAAGAAAAGGTGGGCAAAGAGTCTAAGATGGAATATAAGGTTGTATGGTGTGGATGCTGAGGAAAGAATATGAGAATTGGAATTTGAAATATGGGTGCATAGGGGAGTGGAGATGGTGTAGAGGATGGAAAGAAAGATGTAAGGATTGCGCAAAAGTTTTGTAGCAAGGAGGGAAGTGGAAGGGGTGAAGGGAAAAGACTGAGGGAGAGAGAAATGGTACAACTCCACCAATATAAATTTAAAATCAGTTGAAAGATAATCTCCATAATTTTTATATTACATTTTTCCGCTTATTAAAATGGCTTTGCCTAGAATACGGTTTAATAAAGCAAGTTAATGAAAAGGAGACAAAATTTCGATTGTTTTTTCTCATTGGCATTGAGAAATAGGGTTTGAATAGCTACACCTAATGACTTTTTAAAAGAGATAACGTTGAATTTATGCTTATTTGTTTACATGGCATTGAAAAAGACGTTAATGAGGTTAGGGGTTGTAGAATAATCGACGGTCTCTCTAAACGATTCATTATTTAGTCACATTCAATTTACGCGCGGAGAACGCTGCGCGTACCAGCGTTCGTATGTCTGTATTGAGGAATTTTTCATCGCGAAATGTTACACCGTAGATGTCGTTTGAGAAATTATCATCATGTTACATCTTAAAGTATACATATTTTCCTTGTTTTTGTGTTTATTTCGTTGTGTTAATTGCAGAATCCACAAGTTGGAAATTCAGGTAAATGAGACAAGAAAAGCTATGATATGTGCCCAGGATTCTTCAAATCGGTGATAGCCAATGTTTACCACGTATGTCACCCATAATGTCTTTTTGTAACATTTTAGAATGACGTGAGGAAATACATCGCCCTAAGTACATTTGGGTTTTACGAAGGTGGTTTGCTGAATGTGAAGCTCATTAATTTTCATGCCTCCCCTTTTAAGGAAACCGCAGTGGTGAGTCATCAGCGTCGACTTATTGTGAAAATTGTGGTTGTTATGACTAGTTCACTATCATAATGTTGTGAGTGCGTCAATGTAGCCTTTAATGTAATAGTCGTTTCGAGTTAATTACTCTAATTTTCTTGGTCTCGTGGTCACCCTATTTAGAAATAGTTGACAATTCCCAATTTAATTCTTGGCCCTGATTAGCCAGCATCGTGCTAGTTTACCCTATTACCTGACCCAAAAATTAAGAGGCAAATGCTTGAAATGTAATCAGACCTAAATTTAAAAAAAAAACAAAAAGTTCAGAGTAGATTAACCAGATGATGAAAGTTGTATTGAGGATAGTTCAGCATACATGTTACATTTAAAGATGGTATAAATTTTTTTATGGCTAGATTGTAAATAAATCTGTCAGTATGATTATTTGTTCATTCAACTACATTTTTTAAATCAGTTATTCTTGTATTCTAGAGACAAAAGGTTTCTTTAGAGAGCTAGGGAATGTTTGCCATCCCTATATTTTGATTTTAAAGTCAACTCTAAAAGATCTTGCCACATAAGGAATTTTAAAAACCGTAACTTCTGGCCTATTATCTGATTTAAAAGGGGAGAATACAACTGCTCTGAGCAAACTTATAGCTGTAGCCAAGAGTGTTTTCTCCACTACTTCAAGATGATATTGGAAGGCAGGAATATTGCCAAATGACCAACAATTTTTTCAATTTTAAGACATACTGTAATGGTGATCTGAAGATCATGCATAATGTTCTAATTTCTGTAATAATTAGTAATATAAATGATATCGGGGCTGATACCAGTTTTTTTTTTACCAAAAATGAAATTCAACAATTATACCACTTCCTTGTAGTCCTAAAGTTAGCGTTTTAGTTTGGAATTTATCCAGTAGTACTCATGAAGTCACAAAATGTGGGTGTTAAAATTCAATGGCAACTCTTGATTCACGTACAATTACTTTATTTGCATGTAAATAATTGTTTTGCATTATCTGTAAGTACCCTCTGCTAAATCTACCCTTACTTGCTTCAATTGTTACCATAAGGTATAGGAGGTTGGGTTTCAAACTTCATTGGATGCTATTGCCGCGGTACTTTTCTTTGTTACTGCCCTGTGGATAATTCCAGTTAAAACAAGTTGGACTTAAATAGCTTGTCTTTACCTGTTTCATTTTAACTCTATTCTTCAACTTGTGTCAAGTAGCTTATGGCCACTTTTTACGTGTTTTTATTTGCATCTTGACCTTGTTGCACCCTGAGCAATGTTGTTTCAACTTTTACTTGTTGTTTTATGGGAGCTTGACCCTCCTTGAATCAACTCATTTTACATAGAGGGGAATAAGTTGTTTCATCTTTGTTAGAATATGGATAGTTCAGGCAAACTTAAATGAGATGGATACGGATACATTGCGACTGGGTTTATTCGCATCATGGCGTACATACACAGTACAACAACAACGACATACTGCAAGTGCACACACTTAACCACGAGAGTGCGCCACATGTGCTAAAACAAAAGAATACCAAAACACACACTAACTTCAACAGCAGACACTCATGAGAAATATAGATAACCAATACAATTCAACACCACCCCTTAAGCTATATTTCCATTAGTCCTAGTTGCTGAACAAACTTCTCATGCTTAGGTTTAGTCAATGGCTTTGTTAAAATATCAGCCGTCATATCCTGTGTGTTCAAGTAATCCAGTTTCACAACATTAGATTTAACAGCTTCCCTAACAAAGTGGTGACGAATGTCAATATGTTTCGTCCTACTGTGAAACATTTGGTTCATGCACAATTTTTGGGCTGACTGATTGTCATTAAATAGGACAACTGTTTCCTCCTTCCCCAAAATACTACAAGATAGGTTGTGAAGGAACATACACTCTTTTGCTGCTTCGGAAAGAGCCATGTATTCTGCCTCTGTGCTTGACAGGGCAACAGTCCTTTGCTTTGGCTTTCCCACGAAACAGCAGCACCTGCCAACTTAAAGGCAAACCCTGTGCAGGATTTCCTGTCACTTTTATCACCAGCCCAGTCCGCATCCACAAAACCAACAACACTTTCACCTGTTTTCTTGAACACTAAGGCATAGTTCAATGTACCCTTTAAATATCGTAGCACACGCTTGGCACTTTTCCAGTGCTCTAACCCAAAACAAGTATTATATCTACTCAGAGTTCCCACAGCATGCAAAATATCTGGCCTAATACACACAGCTAAATACATTAAACACCCAATTAATTGTTGGTATGGTAATTTGCTCACTTCATTAGAATGTTGCTCAGAACCTTTGAACAACTGATGACTTACCTCCATTGGTGTACAGACAGATTTACACTCAGACATATTGAATTTTCTCAAGACATCTTCTATGTATCTCTTCTGATCCAACAGAATTTTACCATCTTGCCTCCGTACTCTCATGCCCAACACACTCTTTGCCTCACCTAGATCTTTCATCTCAAATTTAGACATGAGTTTACATTTTAGTTTATCTCTCTCTTTATAGTTGTTGCTGAAAATGAAAATGTCATCAACATACAAAGCGATTACAAGAATAGATTTGCCCTTTTTACAATACACACAAGGTTCACTGTCCAATCTTTCAAACCCCATTTCGAACAAGACAAGATTTATCCTTTCGTACCATGCCCTTGATGATTGTTTTAAACCATAAATTGCTCTTTTCAGCAAGCATACTTCGTGTTCCTTCCCTTTAACAACAAAGCCCTCAGGCTGGTTCATATACACTTTCTCCACAAGATCACCGTTAAGGAAAGCTGTGGACACATCCAAGTGACTAATGTCCAAGTTCATTTCCACTGCAAGGGCAATTAGAAATCTTAATGTGGAATATCTCACAACAGGGGAAAAAGTTTCCTCGTAGTCAATGCCATGTCTCTGGGTGAAGCCCTTGGCAACAAGACGCGCTTTACACCGGTCAACAAGCCCATCAGCATCCCTCTTTACCTTGAACACCCATTTACATGCAACTGCCTTCTTGTTTTTCGGCAAGTCCACAAGCACCCAAGCACTATTTCGCTGAAGAGACTCGTATTCAGAGTCCATAGCTGCCTTCCACTGCACAGCATCTGCTCCATTCAGTGCCTCATCAACCGTCAATACCTTACCTTCCTCCACAATAGCCTGATACAGTATGTAATCAGGATATTCTTTAGGATGAGGTTCCCTCCTAGGATACCTAGGTTCATCATCAGGGGACAAGGGCGCCTCAGGGTCTGGCAGTTGCTGCTCCTCTTCCACACAAGGAATGCACTGCTTTAGGTCATCATCCACAAATGATATGCCCTCGGCCAAGCCATTTTTCAGAAGGCTCATGCTTACCCGATTCAAGTGACCCAATCTTTTATGCCACAGAGATTGGGACAATCTGATGCCAGTGAGATTGACCATTTCATGAGATAAGTCTAAATTATATATTCCTCCCAAATTTGAAGCAGAGGCTCTGACATTTCCCACAACAGTACAATCATTTTCGAAAATTTTACAACCATGCCCATCAAAAAACACAGAATAACCCTTAGAAACCAATTTGCTGACAGATAACAAATTAACACTAATTTCTGGAACATGCAAGACATCAAGAATAGTTGTAAGATTATCACTACCAGCAAGTCTGATAGATACATCACCAATACCCTTAGCAAATACCTTTTCATTGTTTGCAACAGTCACTTGAACATTCATGTTACCTTTATAATTAAAAAACCAGTCTCTTCTAGAACACATGTGAGTCGTAGCACCCGAATCGATGTACCACACGTTCGGCCGAGTATCAACCCCTAGAGCAAGAAGAAGAGCTTTGTCTCTTGGCTTCTTTTCAGCTCTCGAGGACTCGGGCACTGGCCTATCATAGACGTGAGATTTATTTGGACATGCTGGCTTTACATGCCCAACTTCACCACAACCCCAACACTTCACAATCTTGGGCTTCGGTTTTTTCTTAGCCCGTGAAACTAAGGCAGATTGATTACTTCGCACTTCACCACCCCATTTATCATCTTGCAGCAACTTTGATTTCACAAAATCACTAGTTATCTCGGCTCCTGAGATTTCAAGAGCCATCACCATCGGCTCATACTCATCCGGAAGCCCCTGCAACATGATAGCACCCAAGAACTCGTCATCCACAGCCTTATCTACGGCAGCAAGCTTCTGTGAAAGGGACATCACTTCGTTGACGTAATCTTCCATTGAAGCGAAGTTATGCAGCTTCACCGAGCACAAGGATCGCAGCAATCGAAGTCGTCGATTAAGGCCCTTGTCCTCAAAGGCTGCTGCGAGGCTTTCCCATGCTTCCAAGGTGGTTTTTGTGGATCTTACATGAGAGAATGCACACGGTTTGATCATTAGGCAAATTTTAGCGTGAGCCTTTTGATCTCTCCGTACTCTCGTTTGCTGGCTGGTTTTGTCGTCCGAATCGTACCCCTCAATACAAGACCAAAGGTCTTCATGTATTAGATACATCTTCATCGCGAATTTCCAATCACAATAATTATCTCGACCCCCAAGCTTTTCAATAGTCGGCAAACCGCCACCCGCGCCATGTGACTCTGCCATTACGTATATTTCAACGCAAAAAAAAATCACACTCATAAAACGCGGACGATTAAAATACACTATAATTGCTTAAGCTCGTGAATAAATTCATAGAGATGGGCCCATAACCTGTTAGAATATGGATAGTTCAGGCAAACTTAAATGAGATGGATACGGATACATTGCGACTGGGTTTATTCGCATCATGGCGTACATACACAGTACAACAACAACGACATACTGCAAGTGCACACACTTAACCACGAGAGTGCGCCACATGTGCTAAAACAAAAGAATACCAAAACACACACTAACTTCAACAGCAGACACTCATGAGAAATATAGATAACCAATACAATTCAACAATCTTGTATTGACTGGATTCATCTAAAACACGCTACCTTGTTTCACATTGTATCAACTCGTTTGCACTGTACGAGAATGTACGCGTGTGAACTAGAATTAGCTTCAATTTAACTTTAACTAAAAATAGTTTCAACTTGCACCCTCTAACCTCGTGTTATGTTGAGGTAGGGTGACCAGACATATAGATTTCACCGTACATGTCCTGCTTTTTTATTGATATGGGAGCGTCCAGCCGGCTTTTTTCGATAAAGCCAAATTGTCCTGCTTTCTTCCTTTCAAAAACATTGTACCAAATTCTGAAATACAGCATATAAGATAATATCCGAGGGCAACAGTATTATTTTGTTTCTGCCTTTATATGAAAGATCTATCTCATTTTAAAGGGAATTTTGCTGCTTGCAAAATTATGAGTTTCAGTCCTGCTTCCGGTTAACAGCCACAACGATTGCAACAGAGTCTGGCTGGCCTGGCGTTTAGATAAATTTCCGATTCCTGCTCAAGTTTACGTATCATTGTTTTAATCCACGATAGCACACACTTTTTTGTTATGCGAGAACATACGGGGTGGGGAAAAGATTGAAGGGAGGACTGCAATTAGACAGGCATTACTAAATAATTCAAAGAATCGTTATTAGACACTTTTGACAGAGAAAATGTTTGACTTACAAAATTTGTTGAACTTGAAGTAACAAAGTTGCAAAATGTTTCAGTGAGGACATAAAAAAGTTTCAGTGCGATGCATTTTTGTTTACTCATCATCTCTGTTGACATTTTGGCCACATGATATACAAGTGAAAAGGAATATAATGCGTTGTCAGGCTTTTTTCAAAATGTCTTCCTTTTTTCCTTCAGATGTCCTGCTTTTGAAAATTTTTATCTGGTCACCCTACGTTCAGGGGCAACATAATTATCTTCTGAATAATTTTCTTTCTTGGTTCTCAAAATAAAAATGCTAAATTATGTTATCCTGAAGGTTACTTCCATAGAATCACAATGTCAGCTAAGACTCCTAGAATTGTCACATCTGCCTGATGGGTCATTCCATGCCAATTCAACCACAAAACTGAGTACTTAAATAAAACTTCAGTAGTAGCAGCAGTGCATTACTGTCCTCTTAAATTTTAATGTAAAATATTACACAACACGTGTTTTGACATTTCTTAGGGTTTCATCATCAGTCATTTAAGTGGACAGTACAACTACTGCAGTTTTATTTAAGTACTAAAATGCTGTTCCACCATATAACGCCAGAGACTGTCGAATTTACACAGAAATGAGGTTTTGACACCCATCGACTCAGATTTTGACGAAACTTATCATCCCTTCACTAATTCAAGAGACAACTTCAAATTTTATTTATTTAGCTCCAGTAGTTTTTCCATTCAGGAGGCTTGCCTCCTAATGTTTACTATTTTACTAAAAAAAATTTTTTTTTAATCTCACTCATTTGTGGATCATTTCTCCAGATATTTTCCAGCTATGACCACCAGGCTTTCAGGATTTCAGGAAAAAATAGCATGAGGCCTTAAATTGTCTTTTGAAGTCTTTAAAAAGTTCTTATGTTAAGTCTTAGCATCATTTATCGGCAAAAAACATTGTTAACTACCACTGCCATTATTGTTTACAGGCTGAACCAAAGTCTCTCCAATTCGTTTGCAAGCTTTCCATTTTTGCCAAAATTTAAATAAACTACTGGCTAAATATGTTTCAATGTATTCATAAAAAATAAAAACAAAGGATTTGAACAGTAAATATTTTTTAAATGTGGTGAAGTGTAATGCTTAAGCTTCATTTACTCGTTTGAACTGACACAAGACTAATTGTCCCCATTATTACTACCCAGTTTCATCAGCATTCATCTACTACTCCTTTGACCCTGTCCCATCTGTACGAGAAACAAAATTGAACTAATATTAGTCCTTATCCAATAATTTAATATATGCTTGAGAGACAGATTGCCTCAACAGCTGCTCTGTTGCATCTCAAAAATCAATCAAGGGAAGACAAAACTTACCTCACCCATCATAACAGTCACTTTAGACTTTAATACAACAGACATTTAGTCAAAACCTCTTGGGAAAAAAAAAACATTAATACATATCAGTCTTTCTGAGAGATAACCAAGAACAATGCAATTCATTGTAGAAATGCAAATGCATCCTGCACATGAGGGATATTTTACCATAATAATTTACCTATGTCATCCAATATGGAGTTTCAAATAGTCAAAATAGACTAGAGGAGATCAAGAAGCAAAACTGCAAAAACGCAAATACATTTGTATGGGTCCACATTGGACGAGTTGAGCCCAGGTAAGATGAGTGGCGTCAGCTACGAGGTCAAACCAGTTCATACAGGATTCACATCGGATGAGGTGAATCAAATTAAGATGAGTTACCTCATCTACGAGTTAAAACCAGTTGATGCATGTTCTACATGGAACGAGTTGAACAGAGGCAAGACAAGTAACCTCTTCAATGAGTCAAAACCAAATGATTTGAATTCCACACGAATGAGTTGAATCTAGTTACTTCAGTTCATGATAGGGACTGCTATGCCATGTTTGTTGTGTGTATTTTTGTGGCTAGAGAGTTAAAACCAGCTAGAACGAGGTGACAACTCATAGCTATGGGTTGATTTGAGTTCAAATGCAACTGAATTTACCTCGTTTCAACTTTTTTCTGCAGGGTTGTCTTTATTGCTGGTAGTAAACACTGCTGAATTTAAATGTTGTTTGTTAGCATGTAATTTAGCTATGCTTACATTCTTGCTGATTGCATAATTGGTTGTCAGGAAAATGTTATTTTCTTTAGAAAATTACCTGGCATACTAGGTTTCTTAAAATTACAATAAATTGATGATCACCTTGGTAAATAGAGTTTAGGCAAATTGGTGAATAGATTTTCTTAAAGTTCATTTCTTCTAAAATACACTTATTACAGATACACACATTACTTATATTATTTGACAAACTCCATGCATAGCCAACTATAAGATCGTACCTTTGTTCTGTGATGAGTACACATGTCCTCATATGATTTTTCGTTCGTATTTTAAGTTTTTCTCAAAGACTGTTAATTTAACTTGTTAAGTAGCACTTATTCCATATGCCTTTACTAATACCCATATGGACATTGGATGTGTTTGCTTATGGTGTATTATTGCATTTTTATTTGTAGTATGGATTCAGTTTGGATAGGACAGTTAGTGATGCCATGAATCCCTACTTGGACAGCCATCAGGAGAGTTGTCTGCTTCAAGAACCAATCGAACAAAATAATAATGGAGCTGTCATTTATTTTACTATGGACTTCAAAAACAAACTGTAAGTCAATGCTGGATTTTTATTGTTGATGTTTGGATGAAGCTTTTAGTTACTTGGTAGCTTTTATGACCAAAGTTTATTCATTTTATTCATGCATGTGTTGTCCTATCCATTGATTGGCAAGCTGTCGCCAAATTGGTTGGGAGTGACATGGTGGTGGGGAAGAGGGGTTTGGAGGTTCTTTCCAAAAAGATTACTGAAATATGTAAACCGAAGCTACAAGTGAGCAAAATTAGTGTATCATGTTCAAAAGTCAGAAAAAAAGGAATTAGAGGGTTTACTATTGAATGCTATCAAAAATGACCATTGGTAGGCAAGCTTTTTAGAACTCTGCAGAAGATGAGAAAATTTGTAAAAAATTTCATAGTTGTAAAACATTTGAAAATGAACAATTGAGTGTATAAGTTTGGCATTACTTTGAGAATTTTCTTTGGATTGTTGAAAGTAGAATTGTAAATTAACAAGTTTCTAAAATTAACTCTTCAATTTAGAATTTCATGTCCATTCTGTTTCAAGGTTGCAAGTGAATTGTAGTCGTGACCTCCAAATGAGTCACATATATCGTAATGACACATATATTCCTGCATTACGTGCCAAAAGAGATTCTGTGGTGTCACAGCTGAGTGACACATCCTTGTTTCATCAAAGGAGAAAACGTGATTCAGGTAAGTACGTTTCGTTATCTTTACCTTCATTTCATACTCTTAATTCAAGTGAAAATGACAGAGTCCACTGAATTTTTTGTACCTTGGGTGTTGACAGGAAGATGTGACATTTTTTTATATTAGAAATAAGCCATCAGGTTGCTAGTATGGTCAAACCTCTTTAGAACGAAATGCTAGGGACCAAGAAAATTTTTTGTTGCATAGAGGTTTTTGTTATACAGAGATTTACCTAGTACAGAAGTTATGACCCATTTTAATAAGGACTAAAAAGCTCTTTAGCAAATAAAGGACTGATATATATTTATGAATTCACTTAAATAAGATATGTTACCCACATAAATATGGTAAATTTTGTCAAATTTTCTTTAAAAATGTAAAATTTTGATATGGCAGAGGTTTCATAGTTAGGGAACAATAACCCTTTTCAACTGTCTAATTTGGTCTGCTTTGTTTTATGGTTGCAATTACATGTTTGAATACAGGCAAATGAAACCTAAAAATTTATCATACTTACAAATAACTCTGCAAATGTAAGCATGTTCATGTTACCAAGAAAGAAACAATGTGCATTTGCATTCCTGAAATTTGGTAAGATATATGTATTACCAAAGTTAAATTTCTTGGTCTAATAGTCAGCATTCTTGGCAGTTTACCAGCAGGGCTTAGAATTAGTTTCAATTAATGCTTGGCACATTTTGTATTGATGTTTATTGCCTGTTCATGTTCTACAAACAAGCACCAACTAATGCAGGAGTATTGCTTACAAAAACATCTGGTGTGATTAATAGGTAATTTTTTCGTTTACCAAACAGTTTTCTTCTAAAATAGAATATCACTAGACATGAAAAGATCTAACTGAAAATAGTTTAGAGATTCTAAAAAATATCAGAAAGCAATTGGTATTACAAGTTATATACTTATCGTAATCATTCAGCTATTTTGAAATTATAAATAATAAATTTACTCTGATTTTTCGTCATCTAAAGAGTGCAAACCCCCAAAAAATGATTTTAAATTGTGGATTTTTGACTTTTCGAAAAAGCGACCTCGGGTTCCCGTGCCGTAATTTTTTAACAGTGCGTCCGATCTGGAATCTGACAAAACATTCAGAGCAGATAATTGAATTTCCTACAAGATGCCACCCACCAGCCTGTAATGGTAGCAAAAGGAATTCGTCAGAATGGAAAAAGAACCGACCGTTCGAAAGCAACGGACGGAAAACCAGAGGCCTGCGCGACCGCTGAGCGAAAAATCGGCCATTTTTAATTTTTTTTTTTCTGTGGTTTTTTGAAAAAAAATCGCGTTTTCGCGACGGAAAACCACAGGCCTGCGCCGGCGCCGGACAAAAAATCCACCTTTTGGTCTTTCTACGCCTAATAGTTTCCTCACCAGAGGGCCTCAAACTCGAAATTTGGCAAAAAATTTCCCGTTTTTTGTGGTTTTTCGACTCTAGCTCCTAAACTAAGAGTTCGACCTCAATTTTGACTAGCAGAGATTTTCATCCCTTCATGAGGTGTACAACTTCTTGATTTCCGTTTTTTTCTAACCCTCATAGTTATCTAGCAAAATGGCTCCTTTCGTAAGATTCTCAACTGTTTCATTCCCTCATGGAATGAAACAGTACTCATTCATCTCTACTAATGGAGATATGACATTAAAGGTTGACACGCGTATGCGCAATGACATGGACTTCAGGAATAAGTAGCGAAAACCCGAACTTCTTATCCTAAAACCACCGAAAAAAATTTAAAATGGCGGATTTTTCGTCCAGTGGTCGCGCAGGCCTGTGGTTTTCCGTCGCAAAAACGCGATTTATTTTTCAAAAACCACCTAAAAAATTAAAAATGGCCGATTTTTCGTCCAGTGGTTGCGCAGGACTCTGGTTTTCCGATCGTTGCTTCCAAACGGTCTGTTATTTTTCCATTCTGATGAATTCCTTTTCCTACCATTAAAATTGCCTAAAGATTGATACCTTTCGCATTTTCCTTACTCTCACGGTAAACTCACAACAGTCCCTCAAAGTCGGAATTTATGAAGCTCCGTAGGTAAGTTAACTTGCTGATAAGTCCTATAAGTGAGGAATTTCCTACCATCGGACCGGAAAAAAACTGTTTATAACGGAGTCGTCGTATTAATGAAAAGTTTCATAAGGGAGGTTGGAAATACATGGGGTCTTATGGGGTTATTTACCGGACCAAAAAATACGGTGTATAAATGAGGTCGTCGTATATAAGAGGGTTGTATATCCAAGGTTCTACTGTACTCCCTTTTAAAAAAATTGAAAGCATCTATTTCGAGCGCAAATGATATCAATGAAATGGAGGATAGGAAATCACAAACTTCATTATTTCGTTGTAAAGAGGTAAAAAATTGACTCGGGGAAAAAATATATTTCGTTATAGAGAGAATTTTCGCTGTACCGAGGTTCGTTGTACAGAGGGTGAAAATACAAATAACTAATGGGAAGAAAATGGGGATTGTAACTTTTTTCGTTGTATAGAGAACTTGTCTTCTATAGAGGTTCGTTCTAAAGAGGTTTGACTGTATAGCTGAAAAACAAGGATATGTATGGAACCTTATTGTAGCATGCAGTGGGAGCCAGTGTATCAGATTAGGAGGGACTTAAATTCATTTAACTCTGCTGCAGAGGGATGAGTGGTTTATAGAGAGTGAAGGGGAAGAAAGTTGTCGAAGTTAGCCCTTTTTGGAATTATAATACAGTTAAACCTTAGACTATTGAGCCTCTTGATGGAAATGGATAGAAATTATGGCTTAGTCCTGGCCACACACAATGTATTGTATATGTATAAGGAAAACCTCTCAACTTCATACCTCTTCTTTGTATTTCTTCATATGTAGAAAGGGTAACCTAAATCCATGGTAAAATATTACCTTCCTATTCCAAAATAGCAATCTTTTTCACCTTTGGGATGGATTTTGTAACTTTGAGCATAGAATGAGACGTGTTACATTGTTGCAGAACTTGCATATGATAGCCCACTGAGTATTTCTTCCCTGTTTTTCTGGATTTTACACAAATGCTTCTTGTAATTCCCCGGGTGTGTGTTTTTGTGCACAAAGAGCATCAGTTTGACAAAGTACCCACTGCTGGGAGTGGCAACTGAGAGACTGTTATAACGTTGGTGCGAAATTTATAAGTGGAGAGGAAGAAACTGTCTTTGGGATGCGCAAGATCTGAATAATGAAACCCTGCATTATATGCCGCAAGTTTCAAAGGCATTTGCAAAAAAATATCACTTTTATAAAATGAGGAGGTAATATGTCACCTTCCAATTGGGTTTACATTTGACGTGATTTTTTTCATAACCCTTCGCATATCGTCCAGCCCAATCCTGCAGTGAAATAATAGCTGCCAGTAATGAGCTGCTTCAGTATCGTAGCCAGGGGGGCGTAGCCATGTTCTAGCGCCCCTAAGCTGTGTATTTTTCCACTCCCAAATACGTGTAAATAAATGTGTATAATACGTTGTCCATTGTCATATTTTGTACAAACCCATCTGCCTATTGTATCACCAAAATTTGTAAAGTTTAGTAAACTGGTTAATTTATGAGTCGGCGCCCCCTAAAAATTTTCTGCCCCCCCTAGACCCAAAACCTGGCTATGCCACTGAGCTGCTTACAAATGATCAATTTGATGATTTCACTCGGGAGGGCTCTGCCGCAAAGACCACTGTTCTGAGGTGCCACACTGGTAGCGTGAGGAAACTATATATGGGTATAGGACCTAATAATCCTTGAAAGTTGTAGTATTGAGTCCCATCATGATCACTATATTATGTATACTGCTTCCTCTCATCCCTTATGTGTAATTGAAAGCTGATGGTGATAGAGAGAAAATAATATAATGGTGCTCTAGAATAAAGTAATACTAATGAGGTTTTAGGACCTTAAAGTGTTGATTCATGCCTACTCCATCAAGAACCATATTCTTCTCTGAATGTAATTACATCATAAGTCAAAAATGTATTGCTTGGATTTTGTAAAAATGCTGTGGACCAATTAGGATGGATAACTTGGCACTAGATATTCACGAGGAGTGTTAGGTTATGAAAATTCCATCAGTAGTCCATCCCATCCATATGATGATTCAAAAATGATTTTTATGTTTTTATCATATCACATTAAATTTCATAGTAATTTTAAGAGGATTGAAACATACACATGCCAAATAAAACAGCGGTAATGTGGCATTTTCACTATCTTACAATAGGTATACTCACACTGATGGAATGTTTTATTCTTTAAGATCTTAGGTACATGGCCAAGTAGAGGCTTCTGTACTGTTTCTTTTGCAAAATTTTCATTTCAAATATTTTATTGTGTTTGATTTTATTTCCCTGCAGTAGACCTTTCCCAAATTTTAGACTAGAATTATACTTTGCATGTAATTGTGTTACTCTCTGACATTCCTTCTTTTTCTATCATTGATATTTAGATCGCCTTGCTCGCACACCCCCTAGTGGTGGCCATGGAAACTGTGCCTTCATGCAGCTTCCCATTGTGGCGGAACAAAGGGGTGGTGAATATTATTACAACGCCAGTGTGAGTGTATTTTGTGAGAGTATGTATTAATATATGCCACAGGTATTTTAGGGAATACTTATGTGAGACTCTCATACAGCTGAAATGGCACGTATGGTAATGTTTTCATGTCACTCATGTATTCTTGGCTCATTTGGTGAAACTTCTCATAGCAGTGTTTCAAGTAAACATAACCCAAGTACAGTGGAACCTCTATTTTACGTTCCTCTATTGTACATTTTCCCCGATTTTACGCATATTTTAAAAGGTCCCGGCCATTACCCCATGTGCACAATGAAATTTTTTTCTCGATTTTACACTTCCTCGAATTTACGAATTAATTTTGGAGTCCCAACAGTACTTTTTTAGTACTTCTCGATTTTATTACCGTAGGGCTGCACTTGTATGTGTGTACAACGATAATAGGCAACAAATATTAAACACAAACGTGTAAAAGAGAGGCGAGAACAAAAACTTGGGGCGTTTCGGTGGTCAGCTACCATCGTCGGCAGAAGAATAATTTTCTGCACACATACGTACACATTTTAACTCATAACAACCCACCTTATAGTTAATTAAAAATTAAGTACCAGCATTTACAGGAAACTTTCTTCCAAAACATTGTTTGGCTTAACTAGAGTTGTTTAAGCATCAGTAGCTGAAGCTTGGCGCTCGGTAACACCCCTTACAATAAAGAATTGTTTTTCTAAGTGTGGATTTTTTGGTGATAGCATCACAGCTGATGATGATACTGCAATAAAGTTAAGTGAACATAAGGCAAATGAGTGGAACTCCTTACAGAATGATGGAGTCAGTTTTGATGACTTTGTCAGATGTGATAGCCCTGTGGTTGTGTGTGAGGTTCAGACTGTGGACCAAATTTTCCGTGCACAGCAGTCTCATCAAGATGAAGACCTTGAAGAGGAGGATGACGTAGAAGAAGAAACCACAAATTTTATAGATGCTCTGAAAGAACTAGATACTGTAAAGAAGTATATTCGCAAATTTGAGAATGAGGGAAATTTGGTTGAAGCATGCAATAAAGTTGAAAATGATTTGTATAGATTGAAAGCTCTTGAAAAAAAGAAGCAAATTACTTTAGTTGAGTGGTTAAAAAAATAAATCGATTATAAACTTTTATTTACCTTATTATTTTATTTAAATATGCACATATTAGATGGGATATAAAATGAATTATTATTGCGAGGCCAGTTATACTTATATATTTTTATTTCCTCTATTTTACACTTACCTCGATTGTACACTTTGTTCAGGTGATCCGTTCAAAAGTGTAAAATAGAGGTTTCACTGTAGTTGTAAAAAGTTGTCCTCATTTTCAGGGAATGCTTCAAAGAATTATACCACTCTCCCTCAAGTACCTGAAAACTGGCATAACCGCCTGAAATTGCTTTTTCCTTGTAAAATTTGTAAATTCTCACAGATTTTATGTTGCTTGGGAACTTTTCCTTGATTTTCCTATAGCACATAGTAATGCTACATGATACTACTTGGTAAGCTGTTTATGTATGCGGTATCAGCTGAGTCTGTTTGATTTGCCGTGGGGAAAGATCCATGCTTAATCAAGGAAATGTTCATTGTTCAAGGATTTCAAAAGCATTTGAATGGAGATGAATGATTCTAAAATTAATTTATTTCATCAAGTAACTGAGTCTGTAGTGTTAGATGATTTAATGTGAATTCTCCTACCCATTTACACTTTCCAACAGATTGCTTAGTCGATTTGTGTAGTAAACACTAATGCATGAAAATAGATGACCATCTCCTTTTGCTGGACTGAGCATTTGTATTTTTCCAATATGTTTTCTAAATAATTCTCAGTGTTGTACCTAAATGTCAAAATTTACTATGTGAAACAATTGTTTTTTTTTCTTTCAGTTTGTGATGTATGTTGCAGCGAAGGAGGAGGAGGGTCTCTACAATTTGTACTTTCACAGCTGCCCTAATTATGGCAACGAGGAAGTACATCTAGATTTTTTGGTGAGACCAATGTCCCTTATTCATTTAACGAAATGTTTTTCCTCTGTGTGCCTAATTGAACTGGAACTCACATACACAGTACAGTTGATTTCAATGAGACGTATAAATATTTTGTGTATTCCTGCTATTTCATAAGTATTTCTCTTCATCATTCCTCTCTTGTTGTAGGGTTGTGTCATTCATTCATCACACATATAACCAAATTTTCCATCAGTTTTATAACTTTTCTAATGATTAACCTTTCAGATTGAAATTGAAGAGAAAAACAGTGGAAATTATTTATCAGCTGGAGAAATGCCTTTGCCAGCTCTTTATTTCATGATGGCTATACTGTTTTTCCTGTCTGGCTGTTTTTGGGTTTTCATTCTTAGGAAGAGCAAGTATGTTTTGACGATAATCTGTAACCTGCATGCTGTTGTCACCTTTTTGTTGTTGTTCAGAATTTATTTTGTTGGATCAATTTTTTCTAGGAATCAAGTTTTCAAAATCCATTATCTCATGGGCGTATTGGTGTACTTGAAGTCTTTCTCCTTATTGTTTCATGGGATCAATTTTCATTTCATTCAAACAAATGGAGAACATGTTGCAGCATGGGCAGTGTTATACTATGTTACTCACCTGTAAGTAAATTTAAGGTTTCACTTGCTATAACTTTTATTCTATCATAGTTCATGGTAATTTGTTTTGTGGATGATTATAGATTTTATAGCTCTTAAGGTATATCAAATTGACAGTTTCTCAGATATGTCATGGTTTTTATGGTATTTCAGATGCAAAGGTGCTGTCCTTTTCATAACAATAGTGCTTATTGGAACTGGGTGGACATTCATTAAATACATTTTATCGGAGAAAGATAAGAAGATCTTTATGATTGTCATACCATTACAGGTAATTATTGATTTTGTAAGACCTTACCACATTAGGATATTTATTATTTTTCTATTTCCTGGCTCTAAATTGCCATTTATTTTCATGGAGTATTTTATTAGATGTTTTCTGTCTCTGTTGGTAGGTCATCAATCAATAAGAAATTTTGTGAGTTGTCGTTTATTTGTGTTGACATTACGTCCATGTCTTGATGGCATCAATCTTTTTTTATGGAATTGCATTGCGTTTTGTAACAATGAAAACTTCAACTATTTGAACTTTATGGTTTCTGGGAGATTTTGGAGTCTGTAAATGTCATTTATAAATCAGCAGGACTGACTTAACCACTTCCCTGACGGATTTTTTTACAAAACCGGTCAAAAAAAGTCATATTTTTTTATTTCAGATTCAGAAGCATTAAATGGAGGCAAATCTGAAAATGTTTTCCTTTATTTTTTATTCCAAATAACTAATGATTTATTCAATAATTTCTGAATGTTGCCCCTTAACTTAAGAGAATTAGGCAACCTGCATATCAGTATAACTTTCCTTCCCGTAAACCTTAGTTAGTCAGCCAATGATGAATACATTTAGTTAATATTGCAAAAGCATATCTTTGCCGACAACGTTAATGTTAACTATTAATTTTAGTCCATAGCACATCAAGAAACAACGCACAAACATTCATGGAAGTTAGGCAACCCTCATGACGACGACTTTCGCTCTGAAAATGTTATAACAGAATTCATTCTATAACAAAAACAAGAAAATTCATTTCTTTTACTTGATTGTCTTTGAAGTATGCTGGAATCCCTTTCCTCAGTGTTCCATACGAGTCAGTGGAGTGTGAAGCGAGCAAGTCGGCTAGATCTGGAGACGTATAAAAGTTATCCATCGTCAGGAAACATCATAGGCCAAATAATGGCTTCATTAGAGTCATCATCACTTTTGAGGTCATGGATAAATGGGCAAAGTCTTTATCCAACACAGTCCCATTTCCCGTGTAAATTTTCGTTGACACCACGTATCCAGTTCTCGATTCACAAAGAAAAAATACTTGCCAAATGAAGCTCTTTTCATAGGCATGAACTGCCGTGGCGGCTTAGGCATGAACTGCCGTAGGCTCTTTTCGATGGTAACATGTATGGTATGGAGTGCCTTGAACTTTTCCTCCAGCCTCTGGCAAATCGGCCATATTTTATATAGTTTGGGGTGTGTTTGGGGTTCAAAATCGTTATTATAGGCAAAATGTAAATATTGCCTTATTTTTACGAATCATCGGTAAGACATTGTGTGTCCAAAAAAAAGAGAGGGTGTATTGGTCTCGTTGACCAATAAAACTCAGTATCTGGCTTTCGCACTCTGCTCTGTAGCATTACAAGGGCAAAAAACACGAATTTCTGAGCTTGTCATAGCTTGCCACTGATTTACGCTACCACTGCTCGGCCCCGCTTTTTCACGCAAAGTGTTACTGGCGCAGTGATTAGTTTCCCAAGTTATAAAGTCAACATTTTCATCGGAAAAAATGTTTTTTTAGGGAATCTCATTCGGAAACCAGGTCGAAGTTCATCAAAGAATTACCTTCAAAAAGAAACCTAGGTGGTGCCGGAGGAGGATTCGTTGTAAGCATTTCCTCCCACTCCGCTTCCCACGAATGTTCCGCTGCGCATTCTGATTCGGAGCTTGTTTCTCCGGAGAGAGTCGACTAGGAGCCAGGAACTTCAATGTCCATAACCTCCGAATCACTGCTGGTCAACACTGATTCCTCTCCAGAATCCATTTCTGATTACTAAATGTTACTGCGCGAAAACAAATAATTTTCCGTAGAGTTCACTCCTACTACACCGCTCGTATTAGAACGAAAATGTTAGAACTAAAAATGGAAAGTTAGTATCGGTGGAATTTCAGCGAAAAAGTGCATGCGCTCTGAAAATCAAGGATGTGTATTCTCTGAAACTCAACGAAAGACTGTCACTATCGTCCTTCCGACAAAGTACTCGTGGAAACAATCACGATATGCAAAGGATCTCGCCCCTAAGTGTGAAAAGCCCATCCCATGCTCATCATAAAATTTTTCTTTTCTGTTCCTACCATTTCCTGGAAAAAAAACACACGTGTGCGTACCGCAACAGCATGAATTTTCCAACTAACGGTAAATTTATATCGAGAAAAGCCCATTAGTAAAGGGTTGGCTGGTGGGAAAGTAGCTCGGGGAGCAAAGGGTGGCATATTAGCATGACATGATACCGGGCGCCAGGTTGCTCAGCGGGCCATCGGCTCTCGAGCGGGTGTTTTCTGACCTCAGGAAAGTGTCAAGCATGACAATAGAAGGCATTACACATGTTTGGGATTTATCTCTATCTTTCCTATTTTCTCGTACTCATGTGGGTTAGGGTAGCACATACACAGGGCACTTGTGTTGATTTCTATTGAGAACGTACGACCTTCAGACGTCTTCTACGTAAAGATGTTTCCATAAATATGTTTCACAACTTCCGCCAGTATTCAAAGTAGAAAAATGAAAGGGGCTGATGAAATAACATTCGCAACATATCTAAACATTTACGCTCACGCCATTTTATCTAAAGAGAACGGTACAATAGACATATCCTACATATATAAAAATTACCGTAAGAAAAATTTGCGGACGAATAATATAGAATTACATAATATGTATAGCAACAAATATATATTGCAACAAATATATATTGTAACAAATATATATATTAACAAACATATATGGTAACAAATATATATCTATAGTAAAAAATAAGGCAAGGAAAGATTCATGTTCTGTTGCTAGAGAAATATTGTATTCCAATTACTGTGGAACTCATCGTAGCAGTGAAAATTAGCGCAAAATTGAAATTGCAATTTTTATAATGACCGCTAAAATGTTGAAGAAAAATGTAATTGAATGCTCATGTAGTAAATGATGAAATAAATGAAAATAACTAATTTAAAAATTATTTACTTATTTAGAAAGTTTTTGTCATGTAAAACAGAAGTTTTACATCATAAATTTGCAATAATTATCTATAATTAACAAAAATTGAAGTTGTAAATTTCGTAAAAAGTTCGCAAAAGAAACTCCATGCATGAAGTAAATAGACGGATAGTTACGAATGACAATGTAGGTGATTGAAATTTCGTATGGGGATAACTTTTCAGTGCGTAAAAAATTATAACCCTCGAATTTCTAGAAATATTACCAAAAATGACCATTGTTTTAACATTAGAAATCACTGTTTGAAAAGAGCGCCACTTGCCGCATCGGTGGCTCTGGACCTTCAACAGCATGGGAGGCGGCAGTAACGCAAACTACTAGCATCGGCCGACTATATGCGGGCGTAAAGAAAAATATACGGACATCGCGGACTTGCCCGAATATATGCGGGCTTGTCAGGGAAGTGGTTAAGAGCTGACAGGTAAATCTCTCATTTTTTTTTAGGGAAGTTAGATGAATTTTCAATGCAGCTTTTTCGACACGTAGTTTTATTTTTCACGACCATGGTTTCGTCTCAGAGTAACATCTTCAGGGGCCCAAGTCTGTAACTTGGGGCGCCGGAGACAGGAGAAGCGAGATTCCTCCCGAAAATTCCACCCGACCGTAGTCTGTAACTGGGTGGAGAAACTTCAGCCGGCTGTACCGGAAGGAGAAAAGTGAGGTTATGAAAATTTCTGAAGCCAAAGCTGACTATTGGACATATTTCAGTGACCTACTTTTGAGAGCCAATGAAATCGACTGTACCTTTTCACAGCTGTAGAAGCGAAGGATTAGTCTGCTTTGTTTACAAAATTTCTGAGGACGAATATTTGCGATATTGCTTAATTTCCGCTATTTCAGAGTATGTACCAGTCAGATAATTAATACCATTATACTCTCGAGTTTCCGTTACACTTCATCCTATTTTAAAACTCACCAAAAGGGCAATTATTAAATCTTCCCGACAGAAAGACATCCCGTATCAACAAACTTCATTGGAATTAAATTTGTTTAAACAGCGATATATCGATATTAAACTGAATAATTATCTAACATGTAATTTGATAAATGAACACATTTAATGAATGGGCTACTTACATGATAAATGGATGATTGACAAGATTGAAAACAGAGAAAAAGCCGTCTGTTAACTGACGTTCCAATTGCACGACGTTTCACTAACTGAAATTTCTGAAGATGAATATTCACGATATTGATTAATTTCCGCTATTGAAATGTATATACCAGTCAGATAATGAATACCATTGTACTTTCGAGTATCCGTTACACTTCATCACTCCTAAAGTGTAGGTATATAGTATTGACATATCACACCGGCTGGGCAAACTTCATTGGAATAACATTTGTTGAAACAGTGATAAATGGATATTAAACTGAATAATTTTCTAATATGTAATTTTATTAATGAACACATTTATTTTATGGGCTACTTACATGATCAATGGCCGATTGACAAGATTGAAAACAGTAATAGCCGTCAGTTGCACAAACGTTAAACACGTGTACTGTCAGTATACTGACATTAATCAGCTAAACCACTCGACAACACACGTCATTATTACAAGGCATTTCAAAAGTAGCATCCAAAGTTCAAGTAAACGCCGAATATACCACAAAACTTGTATGAAATATATCCAATGCTTGGCCGCACAGTAACACATTATAAAACACACCGATTTTTTAAGGAAAGTTGCAGATGATTTTCACTTATATTTTCAGGATAATATACATATCACAAGAGCATCACTCCAAAAGTAAAATATCAAACCCCAAGGGAGAGTTCCTTCATTGTGGGGAAACGTATCAGCGTACAATCCATGAATCGAGTGATATATGCCGTGGTATATGCTCAAGTCGTTCTAGTCGATACAGTGTAGTTTAGGATTATATCAGCATCCCAAACACTTATACAGCGGCGTTCAACCTGGAATTTGAGTTCAATCAAAATAAATCTCGGATTATAAGCGTAACGAGAACAGCTATAAAAATGCCAATTCTTTGTCAGTGGAGCAAGTAAATGGATGACTTCTTACACTTGAGTCACTGATGTAAAAGAATACATGAGAAGTATACTAGAAGACTAAAGTCACACACATGGATGAATTAGAATATACGAACAAATATAAGACAGGACATATTCGCTAGCGTTCACAGCTGTAATGCCTGTTCTTCCGTGTACACAGCATGACATCCAACTGACAACCGATATGCGTCCACATTAAATCATACGTGCTACCCGTACGACTACGGTTGATTGGAACGGCGATTGGAAATGATACGAATAATCGTCATAATGTAAACGAAAATATGTTTCATTGAAATTAGTACCCTAGTGAGATTCAGTACGATACGTAAAAAGTAACTGAAAACTCAAATGCCCTTAAAACTGTCGATCAGCGTGAAGCTTACAAAACAAATTGAGTGAAATTTGTATAAGTCATTATAATAACCAAGGTAATATAATACAGGACTTAAGCTTTAATTCAACGTGTGCTTCGTGTATGGCACATTATTACTCACAAACTCTTCTTTAATGTAATTAGAGCAGCAGATTTTCATTTGTTGTGAACTATTAAAGGTGGAAGTTCAAACTTCAAACATCAAATTTGAAGACTCCGCTTACCATTATGTTTACATGTCGATATTTACGTAGTCTAAAATTGAGATTTCAGATCAGTAATTGAGAAACGCTTCGTTTATAATAATTAATGTGGATGAGGTCTATGCTAATGTGCCGGCCCTCATTGCTTTTTCAATTGGAAACTGACAGAATGTATATACTATAATCATGTACGTTTAAATACGCGAAAAGTACAGACTTTATTCTTATGAACGATGGATTTGTTATTTTCCAAGCAGAAGTAAATCATCGTGAACTCTCTTATGCCATTGGTCAAAACTTAAAATCACTGTCGTAATGCGCACATTTCTCCTATGGAGAAAACTTACGTCGGTCTAGCAAGGCCGACGTAACTTGTCTCCCATCTGGGGCCGCCGGAAGTCGCTTCGCCGAGTTACAGACTTGGGTCGGGCGACAAGTTGTCTACGGGAGTTTCGTGTTCCTCCATTCTCCCGGAGAAACCCGTTACAGACTACCGACGGGAGAAATGGCTCTTTTTATCGCCCGGCGGATCTGATATCTCCCGTTTTCGGGAGAAATCCAAGTTACAGACTTGGGCCCCAGGTGACAAGACAAAAATCATGTGCTCATATATATATGCAAGGGAGATAATGCGAGGGTATTCACCTATTGATTGCATTCTTGCACAACTACCCAGCTATATTGCATTCTAAGATACCGTTTTATTTGCCCCTTTGTCTGTTGGGCAAGCTTGGCACCCAAATTCGAACAGGTTGACATTTGCCAAAAATTAATGAAAAAAATAAACTGAAGTTAGTTTTGTATAAGTTAATGTATAATTTTAAGGATTAAAAGTTAACTCTTCTAAAAAGTAACGGTTATGTTAAATAGTTAACTACATTTTTAATGATTAATTTTAATCGTGTGCGTATGGCCAGTTTCAGCAGTTATAGCTGAACGCTTAGGGATGCAAATGAGTTAAATAGCCAATGTGCCTGAAAACTTCTTCCCCTCCCTCCTTCATGTAACCAGTATAATACGATGCTTTTAAAAGACTTGCCTTGATAATTTTCCTTTACCTTCATGTTGTTTTTTAGGTTCTTGCCAATGTTGCTGAAATCATAATTGAAGAATCAGAAGAAGGTGACTTGGAGTACAGGAGGTGGCGGGATATATTTATTTTGGTGGACCTTATTTGCTGTGGAGCCATTCTTTTCCCTGTAGTCTGGTAAATTTCTTTGGCTGCATAATGTTTAATGGTATAATTAATATGTCTCACCCATTTTTTGTGATTAATAAATATTATTATCAATTTTTCAGGTCAATAAGACATTTACAAGAAGCTTCTCAAACTGATGGGAAAGCCGCTATTAATTTAAGGAAACTTAAGCTTTTCAGGCATTTTTACATTATGATTGTCTGCTACATATATTTCACTCGCATCATTGTGTACTTACTAAGGGTAAGTCTCCTCGAGTATTTTGAATTTATCATTTGTATTTGAATTATTCATTTTGCTTATACTGTTATATTGGCACTTACATGACTGCTGTGTTTGTTAGATGCTGTGATCTAACCCTTGTATCTAGACTATTTGGGATGTATTTAAAATCCTTACTTTCCACAATTGATAGAGTTCTGTTCTAAGAGGGATAGAAGGATGTGGATTTTACCTATAAGTTGGTTTTCCTTACTTCATCAATCATTCCATAAGAAGGAATGGAAAGGGCCTTACCGAGAAGTAGTGCACAGACAGAGTCCATAGTAATGGAAGCTTGTTGCTTTTGCAATTGATAGCCTTCACAAGTGCCTAATTTGCATGAATCATATGATAATAATTTCCTTCTTCTGGCATGTCCTAAAATGGGGTCATTTTACACTTGTTAGTACAATTAGTAGATCTATGTCTTAAAATATATAAATCTTATGTTTTACACGTTGCTGTTGATATAAATGAAGGAAGAAATAAAAATGCAAAGATGTATACGTGGGCCTTATCATGTTTTATTATTTGGCTTGTTTACAATGAAGAACACAATTACATCGTGAGTTTAGCCAACTATTATTCAATGCTTTGTTGACAAAAATAGAAAAAAAAATTAAGCCTGGTATAATTAGTATAGATTTACATATATTGTGTATGCAATTATGGTTGTCCATTCAGGCTTATGTATAGCAATCTTAGTGTTGTCTATTTTGTCAAGGATTTTAGAGTATTTACTGAATTAAATATCTGGGAAACAAAAATTTGAAGATTATATTAGCACCTCTTATCAGCCCACTGGGGGAATAAGTTTTTTTTCCTCCACCCTAGATTAGATTGTTGCTGGGGGGGCCTTCGTCAGGAGCCCGGGCACTTAGACTTTTCTTGGTCCATTGTGCCAACTCCATGCCTGTCTGCCACTTGCAGACAGGGGACAAGAGCACCTCGGTAGAGGTATGGAGGATTGGCCTCCCCCTGCCTCACCCCAGTACCAGGTATGGAGGATGTCCTCCCTCCAACCGGCCCGGTCTGGGTCTCCCTCCGGCCTCCCGGTATAGGTATGGAGGGAGTATATCATCTCTCCATCCATGCCTGGTCGAGGCATGGAGGAGGGTCACCCATCCAACCACCGTCCGGGGCCAACGTTGCTTAACTTCGGTGTTCTGATGTGAACCGGTGTTTCAACGTGGCTAGGCCCTTGCCCTTCCTCCACCCTATCTTGATAGGTTGTATATCAACTCCTTTAAGTTAGCGATATTGCACTGTGTGTATTAGAGTTAACATTTGATTGTAGATGTGGCAGCCCTACTCTCCCGAAAGTAATTAAGTTTTCATTATCCTAAAACACTAAATTTATTTATGACATTCATTTATAAGGTTTGTCACAAATGAGTCAGAGTACATTTTTTCATCCAATTGTTACCATCATTCCTTTTATGACTTTCTATTAATTTGATTCATTTTTTTGGTCAATGATTATCATTCCCCTATCAGAAGTTATCCTATCATGCATCCTATCATTTTTGTTAAGTTTTTACGTCAGATTCCTGTTATTAGTTACTTAGTATATTTTATGCTGTGACATTGAAAATGTAATACATAGTTGTGATGATTGCTTATGTGATGACACTGAAGATGCTCTTTATTTTTGTTAGATCACGGTCCCATTTCAGTACGAGTGGTTGGATGCCATGTTTCGTGAAATGGCAACTTATGTTTTCTTTGTCCTCACTGGATACAAGTTTCGGCCTGCGTCGGCCAATCCATATTTCCAGCTTAATCTGGATGATGAAGATGATGAGGAGGAAGAAATGGATATTGTGTAAGTTCATGTGGGGAAATATTTTTTATTAATATTTTTCTTAGAGCCTGTTTTTTTTGAAGCACTGTAAAAATGATGACTCACTGTAAATTTTAATGAGGTCTGGAAATATTTGCTGTGTGGAAGGTGTTTCTCCAAGCATGTTAGCACCAAAACCAATACCTTCACATGTAAGATCCGTGGATTCAGAAATGGAGAAAGGGAGCATGGATGCTTTAGGCCTGTGTGAGGTGATATAGCAGGGATAATTGGAGTGATAGTTATAGGTTATCTATGTAGTGGGGGAGATTAGAGTCAACGTGGGGTAGCTATGGTATTGAATGCAAACTGGGGAAGAGAATAGCTAACTTTGAACAGGTGAGTGAAAGAATATTAGTGGTAGAAATGATGGCCTGCCCGACAAATTTTGTATTGGTCCAGGTGTACATGCCTACAAGTAATCATAGGGAGGAAGAGGTGGATGGGGTTTACTAGCAACTGGAAGTGATAATTAGAGAAGTCTCTGGAAAGAAAAGCCTGATAATAATAATAATAATAATAACAATGATTTAATTTCTGTTGGTTACCAAGTAACATAGAAATCATCAAAAAAATAATACATAAAGATAGCAAACAAACATTGGTTAAGTAGCAAAAAGTAAAAACACAACAGGACTTAGTAAAAAAATAAAATAAGTTCAAGTATGACAGCAATCACACTTCGATGCCATGAATTCAGAAATGCAATAATATGCTTTTTCAAGAAGTAAATTCTTCACACGGTTCTTGAACACTGGCAGAGAAGAAAGTGATTTCATATCAGATGGTAATTTGTTACAGATTATTGAGGCTGCATGATGAGGACCATGTAGAGAAAAGGAAGTGGAGGCTTGGGATAAGTGGATGTTAGTACTATTTTGTGTGTTGTAGGGGTGCACATCATGGTGAGAGGAGAATATTTCGGGGTTTTGTTTGACAAATAAGGCACAGTTAAGTATATAAAGGGTTGGAAGTGTGAGGATGGTATGGTTCTTGAATAAAGGTCTGCCAGGGGTACGGAGGGGGAGGTGAAGCATTGCCTTAATGGCCTGCTTTTGGAGGGAAAAAATCTTGTGGGAAAGGTTGTTATTACCTCAGAATAAGATGCCGTATGAAATGTGGGATTGGATTTTTGAGTGAAATAGGAGTTTCAGGGTATCCAGAACGACAATTGGAGCTAGTTTTCTAATCAAGAAGATTCCAAGGGTAATTGTTTTCATGGTGTACTGTATGCGGTCGGACCAGTCCAGGTTTTCATTGATTACTAGACCAAGAAACTTGACAGAATGTGATCTGATGAGGATGTTATCCTTTAAACGAAGTAAGAAACTGGAGGTGGGAGGGTACCTTTTTTGGTGGAACTGCAGGTGAAGAGATTTATGAGAATTTATGGAAAGTCCGTTTGCTTGGCACCAATTGCTCATATCTGAGATGGAGGTTCGGGAAATATCCCCAAGTTCAGCTGAATTTTTAGACTATAGAAGACAGGAAGTATAATCAGCATAGAGAAGTAGCTTACCAACTGAAATTGAACGTGGAAGGTCATTTATAAAAATTATAAAGAGCAAAGGTCCAAGTATTGAGCCTTGGGGGACACCTTGGCATACTTGAAGTGGCTTGAATAGAGTTATGTTAGAGCCAGTGTCTGATTGGTAGCAATATTTTACTTACTGCTACCGGTTGGAGAGGAAAGATTTTATCCAAAGCAGGGCATTGCCCTTAATCCCTAGCCTTGAAAGTTTGGAGATTAGTATCTTATGATTGATACTATCAAAGGCCTTACTAAGATCATAGAAGATCCCTAGTGTAGCATTTCTACTGTCAAGGGCCTTGTGGATATGGCTGAGTAGCTGAAATGTGGCAGTGGTGGTGGATTTCCCAGCTAGGAAGTCATGCTGGGCTTGGTCCAAGAGCTGGAATGACTTAAGAAAGTTTATGAGACATAGAGAAAAATTTTTTCAAAAATTTTGGAAAGACTCGGAAGCACTTTGTGGATAGGGTTAACATAGGCTAATTTCAGGTAGTTAGGGAAGTGACCTTCATCAAAGGTAGCATTAATTATGTGAGCTAGGGGGTCACATATATAACTTTTGGCTGCCTTCAAGATAGGGATGGGGATTTCGTCAAATCCTGAAGACTATTTGTTAGAGAGTGTATTCAAGGCTTTGTTGACCTCGTATGGGTCGGTTGGGAAGAGGAAGAAGGTCTTAGATGGCGAGGAACTGTTTGGTAAACTAGGATAAGTAAGGTAATCTTAATTTGTATTGCAAAACATTAAGTTGAAACAGTCCGCAGCTTTCATGGGATGGGTGACTAGAATGCAGTGGTGGTGAATGGGAGGGATCAATTTGAAGTGGAAATATTCATTACAATAAAGTTTTGTACTTTTCTACACTTTATTTTTTAAACACTACGCGTTTCACCACTACACATTTTTACTACCACTAACACTACACACTTTTACTACTACACCTGACGCATCGTCAGGTGTAGTAGTACAACGCGTGAAGTGTTAGTAGTATTAAAAATGTGTAGTGGTGAAACGCGTAGTGTGTTTAAAAAATAAAAAGTGTAGAAAAGTACAAAACTTTATTGTAATGAATATTAAAAGTTTCTACCAAGTAGAGCCTGAAGCTGTGGATTTTATTGAAGTGGGAAGTTATGTGTTAGGAATAAGAAATGACCGTGCCGAGAAAACGGTTGAATTATGTAGTAGAAATAAATTAGTAGGAACAAACACTTAGTATAAACATTAACTCAGGTGTAGGTAAACATGAAAAATGCAGGAGGATACAGGGAGATATAAAATCAATCACATCACAGTAAGACAGGCTTAGGAACAGTGTCAAAAACTTGCCAAGCTATCTGGGGGTGGATGTGAACTGGGTCATAACATAGTTAAGATGAAATGTGATGTTAGATTCAAAAGGTTTTGTGAAAGTAGGAGAATGGAGTGGTGGAATGCGGAAGCTTTAAAATGGATGAAAAGGAGACAATACCAGGAGCCTATTGGAAAGGAACATAGGTGAAGCAAAGGAAATGGAGAAAAATGGGAGTTGAAAAACAGGCATAGTTAGTGCGGGAGACACAATAATAGAATCAGTTGGTCTCAGAAGAAATGCTTAGGAAAATAGATTAGAGAAGTTTGTGGAAAAATGTCGATACCGAACTAGGGAAGAGAAAGTTAAAGGAATTAAATAATAAACTTTGGTGAGTAACCAATCGGGTGAAGGAAAACTGGTGGAAAGGGCAATGCGAATAAATGCTGAAGCTTCAGAAAGAGGGGGAAGGGAAGTGACGCTATACCCTATGGTGGAAATATTATAGGGAGGTAAAAGGGGGAAAAATGATACCAAAGGTTAAGGATAAAACAGGGAAGATCAAAAAGGAAGATATCCGGAGTTGGTGGAGAGAATACATGGAAGAGCGATATGACAGCTGCAATAGTCCTGTGAACCTTAATATAGAGGATGAGAGAACAATTGACAAGAGTTACTCAGCAGCAAAATGGAGAAGGCATTAAGAGAGATGAAGGCAGGTAAAGCTGTGGGAGAAGATGACATACCTTTGGAGTTGCTGAAAAATTTAGGTGTTAAGGGAAGACTGTTTTTATGATGCTATTCCTAGGATCTACGAGGAAGGAGTTTGGCCAGAGGGCTTCATAAAAACAGTGCTGATAACTATCTCGAAGAAAAGGAAAGCATCAGAATGGGAGAAGTATGGTACAATTAGCTTGATATGACATTCAGTAAAAGTTTGCTTAGAATAAAAAATACGTAAAAGGTTGGAGAGTAGGGCAAATTACTACTTGGGCGATGACCAGTTTGGGCTCCGGAAGGGGAGGGTGACTCTGGATATGATAGCGGTGATGAAAGCACTCATAGAAAGAAACTGAGTACATATAATGAGGATGTTTTTGGTTGCTTTGTGGATCTCGAAAAGGCATTTGACAGACTGAATTAGGAAAAACTAATGCAGATTTCGGGAAATACTTCCCTTATCCATTTCATATTCTCTGTCTTTTAACTTCAAATATTTGACCCGGAAATATAGTTTCTACTCAAAGAATGCTCTTAACCAATCGGAAGCTCATTGTTTTAAGGTGAATGTGCTATCTAGAATACAATCTAGAATTTATACACATACTTCAAATAATCCAGGGCATCCCTCCATTTGAGTGTTTCAGAGCTTCTGTTTGAGAGGGTGTGTCCCATTTGGATCGCAGACCTCCTGTGCTAATGTTGATGTCCCTTTTGGTGGTGTTTTCTCAATCTTCTTAGACCACTCACTCACAAAAACCCAATATCAGCTTCCCTGAACCTTTCTCTAGGAATTCTTCCAACTTCTTCTTCAAAGCATAGAAAAAATACGACTTTAAAAAATTATAATGCACAATAAAATTAATTGCTTGGTGAGATGAGCTCTCTGTCCCCTCTTCCTTTCACGGCTGCCCTGATTGCTTCCCTCATCATCCCCTCTCATGTTCACACAGAAATTAACCCCACTTCCAGTTTTTGGTGCCAGTCCATGTTCATCGTCCGTCAAGTGGGAGGTATGATCTCTTATGGGATCTAATGGATAACCCTCTCAGGGTATATCCGTTACAATATGTATTATGCACTTGATAATTAATGCACTACTTTTTGCAAGTAAATTATGCTTCAATTATTCCTACGGTGTATAATAGTCATTTCAGGCTTTTCTAAGTGCAAGACAGACTTTGAAACTATTATGCATGCCACTGAATGGAGTCCTATTACCTGTGTTCAAAAGTCTGATTGAATTAGTTCAGAACCAATCTGTTACCAATCCACTATTTTTGAAAATGGAGTATCAATTAATGCAATGGAATCTTATTTCAAGAGTGCATATATGCAAAATTTGTGCCACCACATGCATTCAAAGCAAATGTGCTCAAATCCTAAACTTACCCAATTAGCCTCAGTGACTTTAACTAATATTGTACTTTTGGTTTTCACATGCTGATTGTCCTTTGCATGGCCAGCTATCTACCGGCCCAGCATGTTGTAACTTTCATCCTTTTGTCAATTTGTGGCTTAAATAATGTATTTTGTTTGGTTTTAGTGTCACTCAGACTGGACTGACGGAAGGGCTGACCAAAATATCTCGGACCAAAAATTTAAGTCAAACACCTGAAGAAGATAAGGAGATTCTTCTTTCCAAAAGGGAAAGCAGCCATGAATATGACTAAGGAGATGGATGGTGGAAGGAATACTTAATATTCCTGTAGTGCCTTTGGGCCTCAAGTTTCTTTTTTTTACCTTCCAGGGCTATTGCTTAAAACTGTAATGATTGTGGTTCATACCATGTGTACGGAAAGACAGCCACTGAAGGAGTGGTATGGATTTGTCATACTGTATCTTCATCTCAGCAAAAGTATTTGTTGTGCCCACTGAAGATGATGTTTGTGATATGTACTTGAATGAAGTTATATTTTTAGCATTTGCAGAGTGGTGTGCTTATTCTGTATCATTTAGAAGTTAAGGACATTTCTTCCTGAGAAGAGTGATACATCATGTATGTATTTTATTTTCCCTTAAAGGCAATATCATTAATTGACTTAATTTTCTAAGTTACAAGGAATAATAATTATTTTTTATAAAAACAATCAGTTCACATCAATGTGTGTTCTTAAGGTTGTGTTGTTAACTTAATAGATTTTTATGTATGTACTTGTCCATAACGTTCCATTTACACAATAAATGATATTACAGTAATTTTTTATGATACATTGCAGTGTAAGTAATAATTTAAAAAAATCTAAATTGTACAGAGAAATTGACTTTTCATATTTATTAAGTTATTCACTAAGAAGCAACTGTAGATTTTATAAAAATAAACTACATCAAACAATTGCAGCATTATTTTTTACAGTATAATATGTAGTATGTATTGTAATAATATAATTTTGTATCATTGTTCAAACCCTTATATAAATTCTATCCTTATTGTCGAATCACTTTATTTAGGCCACAAAAAAAGGTAGACAATATGTGGAATTTAAGAGAGATCATGGCAAGCCATCTACATGAGGGAAATTAAGATTGTATTCCTGATTTTGGGATGTTAGAGGACTGTCCTAAACCCTACGGATCAGCTGGTAGATACCATAAAGGAAATCTATTTTAAGAAAAAGCATTGATTTAGATGCAGGGGATTTTATTTTCTTGTATCACTGGGATACAAGATATATGGTTATAATTTTCACTATAGGATGGCTGAAAGAATGTAAATCGGACCAAAAATAAATAAAGTTGCGAACAACAATTGAAGGGGTTGCTCTTACCCCATTTTTGTTCACTATTGGATGGCTGAAGAAATGAATTTTTAAATTCCTGCATTAGGTTTTCTGCCAGGCTTCTCTTGTTCCTCAAAATTACGTTACAATTAGAAAGAGCCTACTAAAGCCCCATATCACCCATGGGAATGGCCAACAAAGCCTTGATGCATACTCACCTAGATTATGCAGGTCCATTTTTAGACTCAATGCTCTTGATCATTGTAGATTCCCATTGTAAGTGACCTGAGCTAATCAAAATGTCCTTAACGACTAGTACTGCTTTGGTTGATGCACTAATACCTATTTTTGCACAGTTTGGTCCATCAAAGGTTGTGGGTGATAATGGCCCTCAATTTGTAAGTGGTGAATTTAAGTCATTCGGTAAGAAAAATGGTATCTTACAAGTAACCATTGCACCTCACCATGCTAATGCAAATAGATTAGCAGAGAGATGTTTAAGCATGTGACGCTGTCAACAAAATTTGATTCTTTTAGTGAACTTAAAAAGTTGTACACCTGGTTATCGTCTTATAGAAATGCTGAGCACTATTTTACAAGACAAAATTCCTGTCATGTTGGGGAGACCGCTTAAGACAAGACTGAGTTTAGTCAAATCCTAGTGTGTATCCCAAGTCTGTAGCACCATTGTATGAGAAATCAAGATCATTCCAAGTTTGCGATCAAGTACTGATAAGAATTTCAACAGAGAGACAACACAAGAGAAATTGGAAAAAGGTTTGATTTGATTTATTTTAAACATTAAAAAACAGCCGATGTCGGCCTTTACATTGAACATTTGCAACTTAAAATCTGCAGCATTAACAAAATAAAATAAGAAAAAAAACATGTGTTGGCAAATAGCAACAAAAACAAAGAGACAATAACATAAACAATACACTACAACAACATGGAAAGTTAGGGAATCAGGGGGAAAGCGCTTTTCTAAGCTGGCGCTTGAATGATCCGAAAGGAGCAGAGAGATCGAGGGAAGGGCAGGCAGATGA
The DNA here is from genome assembly GCA_963573305.1 of Pyrrhosoma nymphula. Lineage (NCBI taxonomy): Eukaryota > Metazoa > Arthropoda > Insecta > Odonata > Coenagrionidae > Pyrrhosoma > Pyrrhosoma nymphula. Next base: position 176,392,822 of record OY754329.1, on the reverse strand, counting down.
AATGGTGTTATACAAGGCAGGAAGCCTGTAAAAAAGGGATCGCTGGGAGAGAGAAAGACGGAATTTAGGTTGGTGTATAAGGTGATTGTTGCGTAAGGCACGGCCGGGGATGTGAAGTGAGAAGTATGGGAGTATTTCAGTGGATCGGTACTGACCATTTAACGCAGTGTAAAGAAATGAAAGGTCATTGATATTCCTACGGGTGGCCAGTGGGGTCAATGATAGATCAGACATGATTTCAGTACGAGAAGAATTACGGAGGTGCGGTACGCGGTGACGGACTACGGAAATGAAGAAATTAACGGGGCATTCAAGAATTTTCAAGTTGGAGGGACATGCAGTGGAGTAGATAACGGAGCAGTATTCGATAATTGGGAGAACGCAGCCAGTGAATATGGTTTTCAGGGCTATGGGGTTTGTGACGTTGGTGAATCTATACAACACACCAACGACTGACATAGCCTTAGATTTAATTTTATTGAGGTGCGGGACGAAAGACAGTTTGGGATCGAAAGTAAGACCCAGGTCATTATGTGAGGAGGCAAATGGAACAAATTCGTTAAATATAGAGTAGTTATTAGGAGTTACGGTGCGTTTTAGGGAAAAAGGTATGTACTTTGATTTGAGAGTATTAATTCTAAGTTGCCACTGCAGGCACCAGGCCTCAAGGGAGTTGAGTGAAGATTGGAGTGACTGGGAATCGGCAGCATTCACAACTGTTTTAAATATTTTGCAGTCGTCTGCATAGAGCAGAATTCCACAAGAGTTGGAAAGCGCGCAGCTGGTAACGTCATCAATGAAAAGGGAAAAGAGAAGAGGTCCGAGAACGCTTCCTTGGGGGACACCAGAGAGGATAGGTAGATTTTCTGATGAGGCTCCGTCAAGAACAACACGCTGAGTGCGGTCGGTGAGGAATTTGGACAGGATAGATAGAAAAGAACCGTGAATGTTGTACCGATTAGCCAATTTGTGGATTAAGAGGGTATGATTTACCGAGTCGAAAGCTTTCGCAAAGTCGATGTAGCAAACATCAAGTTGAGAAGAGGCTTCGAAGGCAGCGGTGATGTGCTGATGCAGTACAGTGAGGTTAGTAGCGCAGGAGCCACCCGGGAGGAAGCCGTGCTGCTGAGGTGAGATGTATGGGATGGCGAATGATAAGAGACGGTCATGAATAATACGTTCAAATAGGATGGAAAGAATGGGAAGGATAGATATAGGACGATAATTACTTACATCATCTTTAGCGCCGGATTTTAAAATGGGAGTCACGAGTGCTGTTTTCCAGGCTGAAGGAAACAAACCAGCTGCAAAAAAAACGGTTGAACAATTTACACAGGGGGATATGAAGAGTGTCCGCGGTTTGGAGTAGAAAGAGTGAGCCAAGGCTGTCAGCTCCCGTGGCTTTGTTGGGAGGTAAAGATTTTAGGAGGGATAGGGTCTCGTCGTTTTTAACAGAGACCCTGGAGAGTGAGTGAGGGCAAACCGGAAGAAGTGTTGGGAGATCGATTTGTGGGGTGGGTGTAGCGAAGTTTGAAGAGAAGTAACTGTTGAAGGCCGAAGTTCGTTCGGCACCCGAGAAATGGCCCTGATCAGATTTGATGATGGAGGGTATGCGCGCGGATTTTCGTCTCGAATTAAATAGGGACCAGAAGCGTTTGGGGTTTGTAATCATGTCGTCAGTAATCGATTTCACACTATTGTCATAGTCGCGGCGTAGGAGATTCCGTGATATTCGGCGAAGGCGTGAAAATGAGGCGTATGTGTGTGGGTTGGGAAAGGACTTCCAAAGCTTCCATGCTGCCCGTTTATTTTTTAGTACAAGGGATGTTTCCGCTGAGAGCCATATGGGTCTCTTCTTGGATACCCTTCGAGAAGGGACGAAGTCGGCGGTGACACCGTGCACAAAGTCATAAAATAAGTCTAGAGCGTCTTCTGGGGACCCGCACTCCAGGAGGTCCCAAGGCAGGAGCGAGAGTGCGCGGTTAATGGCATCCCAGTCGGCCTTTCTCCAGGCTTTCACTGACCGAGCTGGTGGCGAGGGATGAGCGGAAGTGTGGTGGGGGAGGGGCACGGGTAATGAGAACTCAAGGGAGGAGTGGTCTGATTCGAAAATGTTTCTGCACGTAGTGGGGGGGTGTACACTGAATGAGGAAAGGATGAGGTCCAATGTTGCCGAATTTCTGGTCGGAAAGGGATTGCACTGGAAGAGACCCATGCCGTCAATGAAGTGGTCAATGAAAAACGTGCCATTGGAGTCGGCACTGCTGGTTGATGAATTCCATGTGATGGGAAGATTGAAATCTCCGAGCAGGATCAGGTCACCAAGGGTGTGCACGCGGAGAACTGACTCAAGGCATTCCTCCAACACGGAAATGTTGCTCGGAGGGGGTCGATAAAAGCAGCCAATGAAATGTTTGCTAGGCAAACGGGTTCCACACCCACTCACAAGTCGGACTTCCGTCCAGATAATCTCGCACTGAGTCTCGAGATCGGAACGCCGAGTTGCCGGGATGGAGGAGTTGATCGCCAGTAGTACACCACCACCGCGAGAATTCCGATCCCTGCGAAAAACTTGATGACTGCGTGTGAAGTCTAGTTCACTGTCTATCACTCTGTCGCTGAGCCAGGTTTCGGAAAGGGCTATCACATCCAAAGCACAGAGATCGGAGCAGTGGGAGGAAATAGTGGAGAGCTTGTTCTGAATACTCCTAACGTTTTGGTAATAAAACTGCAAGACAGGGCCGGGGTTGAGGCTGACATCCCCGGCGAGGAGAACGAGGAGGGCGAGTAGATTCCACCCAGAAGATGAACGACCAGGGGCGGTCCCTCGGTAGCGTTCACTCGGCGAGAGGTCCGGCGGCGGCCGGGATAGATGGAGATGGCTGACGTTGAAACCGCAGGCATGGAAGGCGTTGAAGTGAAATTCACCGTAACTATGCAAGTTTTTGGGATATCCTATCAGGGGGGCCAGATAAGGTGAGTGACTGCGAACAATGGAGGATCCACACAGAAAAAGCACCGGACAAAAGAGAACTACCACTGAAATCACCACAGAATACACAGACCGAGGAGCGCGTGGGTGGTTACCGGCTGCCATCTTGAACGTGTGTGGTAATAAAGGTGTGATAATTAAACCCTTGAGTAATGTCATGTATGTATGTACCTTGTTAGAGATGAAAATGATGTAAGTAAGAAACATATTGATCAATTCATACCAAATATGGTTACCCCTGTGATCTTACAACAAACTTTTAACCAAGATAAAAAGGTTGAAACTTTAACCCCAATTACCCTGATGGAAAATATAATTGCTCCAATTGAGAGTCCTGTGATTGATGTAATTAATGATAAGAAAGTTCAGAAGGTTGCTTATAAAGAAATGTCTGAAACACCCATTGCATACACAAGATTTTAGTGCAGAACTGAAAAGGAGTAAATGTCAGAGAACCCCAAGGCAAGTGCTTGATTTATAACTGGAAAGTGATTTGTTTTCTTTTACTATTGTTTTGATTCTTAGAGGGGGGATGTAGCCGTGCTGCTGCTGGCCTTGTATTGAACCCAATAAACCATCAGTAATTATTGAACATTTTAGATTTTACGAGACTAACCAAGTTTCATCTGTTACTCAGTATCTCAGTTTTTGTGAAACTTCAAATCAAGACTAGGGCAAGGGCCTAGCCACGTTGAAACACTGGTTCCCATCAGATCACCGAAGTTAAGCACTGTTTGTTCCCTGTCTGCAAGTGGTGGGTAGGTTTAATGTGGGATGGCACAATGGACCCGAAGGGGTCTAAGTGCCAGGAGGGCTCCAGAAAGCCCTTGCCCCCCCAATCAATCAATCAACTCAAAATGAAAGGCTCAATCCTGCCAATTTAGACCTGGGCTGATCAATGATTTGAGGGAAAGGTTCGTGTGTGGTTTAAGATCACAGAGTATTCATAATAGATTTATTGGTGGAGACAATCATTTACTAGATGTTTAGAGATAGCATAGAGCATGGAGACAGCAGCTAAAGAACCCACTGCTATCGGCGAGTGTGTATTAAATAAACTTCCATGTTCCTACGGACAATATGTGTTATTGGTATAGTAGTATTTTTGTTTAACGTGTTTTGACGGCTAAGGTCATTTCGCACTTACTGTCTGCCACGTGCAGACAGGGGCAACAGCACTCCGATGAATCGGAGGATCACCCCTCCAAACTCGAGCCGAGCCCAACGAAGCTTAACTTCGGTGACTGACTGGGAACTGGTGCTTCCATCGTGGCAGGCCGTTACTGTAGAAGTTTTATTGTTGTGGACGAACTGATCATTTCAAGCCAAACTGCCCCATGAAAAATGCTGTATTCTTTGTGTGTTAACACCGTGGACACATGCCAGCTATGTGCCTTATCAGGAAATCAAAACCTGCCGCCATGCCAAGTAAGCAAGACGGAGGGGAGAAGCAGAAGAAGGATGAGCATAAAGCAACTAAGTAGTCAATGAAAAAAAAGAAAAGAATTTACAAGTCAGTTTTAGAAAATTCAGCAGATGATTGCGAAGGAAGCAATGAGACCGATGAAAAATTAATGGTGTTTTTCCTTTTTATAAAGAGTGAGAGTAGCTACCTACATTTAACCAAATATAACAGATGGCATGCCAGATAAGGGCATAAAATATGTATAAGTGACTTTTGCTGTCATTCAGCACTTCAAGCTTTACTTTCATAGCTTGAACTAATTGTTATAGAGCATGCCAACTCATACTACTCCTTGATCCATCGAAAGTCAATGTTCAGTGATGACAGCAACATAGTATGTAAGCTAGTGTGACCCCTAGTGTGGCCACTGAAAAACCAGTTGAGATTGTAAACTTCCTGGAGTCAAATTCGGGACACCCTAGGGTCATAAATTGTTAGGTAAAAATGGAAAAGGATGTAAGTGCCAAAAAAATAAAAAAATGACTTTTTCGGTGAAAAACGAAGCACAAGCCAGGCGTAATAAGATAGACAAGTTAGTCAGTGGCAGAAAATTTTTCCCTAGATTGTAGAGCAGTCGGAAGACTTATTTGGCCGTAAGAGAAAGGACTTATTTTATTGAATACTGAAAATTTTAGTTTCTGGCACTTACAACCTTTTCCATTTTTACTGCAATACCTGCAATACCCTGTGGTCGGCCTCCTCGTAAAAACTTAAGTTAATGACATAAAAATGCATCGCAACATCTCCTTCCTAGGTCTGAAAACTGAAAAGTAGGGAAATATGCGATTTACCTACTTCATTGTGCACGTAGGCTAGAATTCAGTGAAAATCATGGACACCTTCACTGCAAACTAGTGAATACCGTTTCGGACTCTGTTCATTGGGTCTTACCATTGAAGTAAAAACAGAGAATAGTAAAAATAGAAATTATTCGTTGACGACCACTACCATGAATAATAGAATTATAATAAAATTAATATAGACTCCTTGACCACTACCTTCAAATTCATGCGCATTCTCTGTTCCTCAATTTCTCGAGCTCAGTCCGCCTTTTCCTCTATTCCTTCGTTCAGATAAGAACGAAATGGAGGAAATGGACTTGGCCGCCATATTGGCTTAGTCATTAATTGACGGGTGTGCCGGAGAAAACGGAAGGAGGTTATTCATTTAGAGCTGCATCTGTATCGTACTGTAATTTTTTTTCAAAATTGACCCACAATGACGGGAAGATTACCTGCCTGTGTCATCGACGTTGGTACCGGGTATGTCTTAGGATTAGTTTCCGTTCTAATTTACTCTTTCTTTGGCTGTGGTGTTTGGCTCATTACAATATCGTTGTATACTACGACTCGTTTATTTTAAAGGGCATCCTCAGTACTAAATGTCATCTTTTAATGGGCTTCTTTGTAATTTAAAAATGAAATATCCTGAATGTTCTCTCTTACCACTTGTAATGGGCTTGCAGGTATACCAAGTTAGGGTTTGCTGCTAACAAAGAGCCACAGTTTATAATTCCGTCTGCAATAGCTATCAAGGAAACTGCTAAGGTTGGTGATCAAGCCATAAGAAGGTTAACCAAGGGAGTTGAGGACTTGGACTTCTTCATTGGAGATGAGGCGTTTGAAGCTACGGGATATTCAGTCAAAGTAAGCATTCGATTATGTTTGGGCTGTAAAGACTTCTTGATAATCGTGACTGTGTAGGAATCGAATTTTAATCTTGGGTTACATGATTTAGTATCCTGTACGGCATGGACTTGTTGAAGACTGGGACTTAATGGAAAGGTTTCTTGAGCAGTGCATTTTTCGGTACCTTCGTGCAGAGCCGGAGGACCATTGTTTTCTCTTAACTGAACCACCATTAAATACGCCGGAGAATAGAGAATACACAGCAGGTGACTTACTCTTTCATTAAGCTTGTGCCTTAAAAATTATTGGTAGTCCAATGAATGTAATGCATTGCATTTTTGTCATTTTCAGAAATTATGTTTGAATCATTTAATGTGCCTGGGCTTTATATTGCTGTTCAAGCCGTATTAGCTTTAGCGGCATCTTGGGCCTCGAGGACTATTGGTGAAAGAACTCTTACTGGAATTGTTGTCGATAGTGGAGATGGAGTGACGCATGTTATACCTGTGGTGAGTTGGAAATGGGATTTCACATTTTTCTCCAGTTCGTATAATTAGCCAGTCTTCAGTGGGCCTCCGGTAAACTAATGAATACTGTTATTTACAGTTGGTGTATTTTTAAGGCCCTAGTGTATGTATTGATTTTCGTATTCATACATTGTAAACAGTGGTATATTGTGAATGAATACGCACTTATAAATACATACTCTTAGATTTATTAATCTGTAAACGAAGCAATTTAATTTTCTAGGCTGATGGCTATGTTATTGGCAGTTGCATCAAGCATATTCCTATTGCTGGACGGAATATTACATATTTCATCCAATCACTTCTACGAGAGCGAGAAATTGGAATTCCACCAGAGCAGTCTCTGGAAACTGCGAAGGCAATCAAGGAAAGGTTTTGTTATATATGTCCTGACATTGCGAAAGAATTTGCTAAGTATGACAGTGATTCTCCTAAATGGATGAAAAAGTTTGAAGGAGTTAATTCTGTCACAAAGCAGCCTTTTGTTGTTGATGTTGGATACGAGAGATTTCTGGGTCCTGAAATATTTTTCCATCCAGAGGTGAGTGCACTTCGAAGCATTTTCATTGTCTTCACTTGTTATGCATGTAATTTATTTAGTGTTTTAATGTATTATTTCCTACCATTACAGTTTTCAAATCCTGACTTTACAACCCCTATATCAGAAATTGTTGATAATGTTATCCAAAATTGTCCAATTGATGTTAGGCGTCCTTTGTACCACAATATTGTCCTCTCTGGGGGTTCAACTATGTTTAGGGATTTTGGACGCCGCCTGCAAAGGGATGTGAAAAGAGTGGTGGATGCTAGGCTCCGATTGAGTGAGCAGTTGAGTGGTGGGCGAATCAAGGTATGTCCAATACAAGTTATTTCTTTATTCATTGGTATTGTATCTTTTAGGACCATGAACAATCTCATATTACTTCTTCCTAGAAGATTTCACAAGGTCATTGAACTTGTGCTAGCAAGAGAGTGGTGTTTTAATTCATTTTGTTGTGCATTTCTGCTGCAATTTCAAATTAACCAATCTGTGGTAGCAGGCAACAAAAACAACCTGCAGGACACTTCTATTAATTGTTGATTTAATAGCCAGAAAACCCACATGGAGGACTTTTTTCTTTAAAAAATACACTACAACATTGACAAGACTACAACTACACCCCTATCCAATCACCAACCCACACGGGGACTTTTTTCTAAAAAATATATGCTACAACATTGGCAAGACTACAACTACACCCCCTCCAATCACAAACCCACTCTGGGTATTTTTTTCTTTGAAAAAATATGCTACAAAATTCACGAGAATGCAACTATACCACCCAGAATTACGAACCCACTTAGGGGATTTTCTTCATAAATGGCCTTGACTTCCTTATTTTTCTCTTAACTTCCTTATGCCCATTTTTTCCACTTTCCCCGTATTTCACTTCTTGATAAATCTATTTTACAATCTTCCCGTTTACTTAACTGCATTTTTAATCTTCTTTTCGTCCATAGATGCCTTTTTATTCTTCTTAACACCCTTAAATGCCTTTTTCCCAATCGGAAATGCCCATTTTGAGGCTGCGTACCATCCCACCCTAGCACCCGTTTCTCTACAAAAAAAGGCCCACAACCTTGTTGTGGGGGTGGGGTAATGCCATATTTTAGAGTTCTAGCGGGAGTTAAGAAAATCTCGTAACATGGTGTCAAAATATTTATCATGAAAAATATGCAAATTTGGTCATTTTCAAACTTTATTTTCTCGAAAGCTAAGTGTCTCACGTCATTCTTTCTTACATTAATTAAATGTGCAATCCTTTCACTTTCCTTTTCCATTTCTCTAATATCCCTCACTTTTCTATGTTTCTCACAAAAAATTTTCCCCCATACTGTACCCTACGATTCATTTACCCAAATTAGTACCACATCAATCATGTAATAAAGTAACTCTCCGAGTATGATGGGGGTCATGCTTGTTAGCCTGCATGCTGGTTCTGTATCTTATAATACTGGAAAGCTATCACACTAGTGCGCTCCTCGATCTTGTACTGAATCAAGTAATATGTATTTGAAATGGGCTTGAATCTGACACTCTGACCCAGTGATGACAAAATACACCTCTGTGGTAACCAATAAGGCAGTGAAACCCTGAAATTCAAGCCTCAGGTTTCAGGATGTGGCAAGTGAGACAATCCCTTGTCCGTTGCTGGAAGTGGGAGGAGATAGGGACCCCTCCTTTCCCTGGTTTGCATTTGTTGGGTTCTGTCAGAAGTGTGAGGGCTCAAGTCAGCCTTTGGGTCTCATCTTTGGTGCAGCCGACATCTCACAAAATTGGTCAAACCCTTGGTATAAACTTGGTAGGGCTGTGCAGTGCAATTAAATCTGGAAACTCTTTTTCATGGGAAAATTTCTACTTATGAGGATGCCTATCCTTAATATACTAGGAATTGTCTCAATATTGTAATATATTTTTACTTCATGGCTGTTGGGTTACCATATAGTGGTGGATTTTGATTTTTAGGTGACCTATCAATGTTTTATCGCTCCATCTAACCTCAGAAATTATGAAGCACTAACGGGAAAAGGAAAATAGTTTTCTCGCCGATAACACCCGTATAAAGCAAACTCTTTCCAAGCTCGGGTGAGACAAATGAGGAAATTGAACGTAACACAAGTATTATTAATCAATAACTGAACCTGCAATGTATTTCACAAAAAACCAACCAAATTACAAACAAGTTACCGACTGGTCGAAGACCAGACGACCGTTATGAGAGCTTCCACTCAGAAAATGAATAAGTTAGTTGAGGTTGAGCTTTTCTCAAAGAAAATTGACTGAAAATGCAGCAGTTTCACACAACGAGGTCTCCCGTTCGGCACCTCGACTGCAAAAGACCACATTCTCAGAGGTGAATCCGCTGAGGAGGGGGTTTGCTAGCAAGGACGAGGTGGAATGGGTGAGCTTAGGATATAGGCGATTGGTAGCCTTGGAGGAGAGGAAATAATGCAATGGGTAATAGATAGGGATAGGAATTTTTCGGTGGTTTGAGAGGGAGAAAAGCGGTACTTCGAAATTAGGAATTCGGTACTTTCAACAAGACATTTCGGTGTTTTCACAGTGACCACAAATTTATAAATATACACATAAAATACCAATTATTTCAAAGTCTAGAAAAGGGTCACTTGTACTATAGTTTAACCCAATATGATCAGGGTTATTTTGCGACACTTCCCCTTCTAGCCACGTTATGACTGAAGACAGTCAGAAGGTGGCGGAACCTGGAAAAGTGGCACTAAATAAAAAAAAAATTTAATACATTTCGTGTATTGACATGTAACTTTTGAGAATTTCCATTCTTGTGAAAGTTTGCTGCAGTTACGTGCTTCGAAGATTTTATATTTTTCCAATTGAGTCTTTCCCAAGCAACCTGGCAGTTGTAGAATATGTACATGACCGTACTTTTATCGATACATTAAAATCCATCTTTTTGATACTGGAAAGCCTGGTCTCTTGCACTTAATTTTGCTTTGGGCATCTCAATAACTCGTCAAAATCACTTGAAAGCACAGAAACCAGGAATAAAACTAGGATACTTAACAGTTGTCACTGGAAAACAAATGTTCATTTGACGGAAATGGCCAAAAACTAGAGATTCAAACAATAAAATCAATCTTGGTGCCATGAAATAATTAAATATATCGACAATTATATTGATGTCGTAGTTTTCCTTGATTGGTGCTTAAAAGCTAGCTATACAACCAAATTGCAATGGAACAACCCCATTGCAATAAGGTCGTTCACTATGATGCGAAATTGCAATTTAATTCACGAATTCGGTAGATGGATTGGAAAATAGATTTTCGGTGAAGACAAAATTCTTCTATATTCAGCCACTCACTCTTAAAACAAAAATTCACGAAACTTGCAGCCCACTCAAAAAGTTCGTGACAACATCAGTGTTCCGGTTCAGTTTGTAATTCGCTCGCTGGAAAACGAGGGAAGGGGAATGCTGCATAGCACCCAGCGTGATTGGACGAAGCAGCGAGTGACTTCAAAACTTTTCATGTTGGTTCTTTTCCGTGAAAGGGTTAAGAACCCTGATTTTTCGCCGCCAATAATTCGAAAAGCAGGCGACGGATAAAAAAACGGAAATATAAGTCTCTTTATTTTTCAAACTATCAGAATTGGCATTTAAAAAACTCTTGGCAAACAAGCCCATTGAAATGAAACAACTCAAAGTGGCTATTCACGCATGCACAGTCCGTCTCGTCTTCAAATCCGTAGTAGAGTCTAATGAACAAATCAGAGCAAAATAAAAAAATCGGAATAATACGTGTCTCTTTAGTTTCAAAACAATAATTAGCTTTTAAAATTTCTTGGTGAACGATCCCATTGAAATGAAACAACTCAAAGCGGCTATTCACGCATGCGCAGTCCGTCTTATCTTCAAATCTGTAGTAGACTGTTATGAACAAAGCAGACCCAAAATAAAAAATCAGAAAAATACGTGTCTCTTTAGTTTTCAAACTATAATTGGCATTAAAAATCTCTTTGTGAATGATCCCATTGAAATGAAACAACTCAAAGCGGCTATTCACACATGCGCAGTGGGTCATTTTCAAAAATATTGACTATATGTAAATATGTAATTTTTGAAATCAACATTTTCAGTTAGGACTTATTATATCATAAAAGGGTCTATACATGCATTAGCTGCAATAATGAGAAGTGGTACAAGTTGACGATAAGATTTATGCATTTTATTCAAGATATAATGCTCACATACGCTCCACCAGTACACCTCTGTTACCAAACAAAAGTATTACAAAAAACATAAAATGCTATTGAAATAGTCATGTTACTACATACCAACTGAACATATAACTCACATCCATTAAAATAAGCAAAAAGTTCGATACATTTAAATTATTTTAGTAATTTTTATTGTCCGACTTGGAAAAAAATGCGATTTTCCACAAAAAACACAATATAAACTTGCAATTATTGTCATAGAAATTAAAAATGACAGTGTATTTTTGTGTGAGCATATTCAAGATAATGTTCTTCATACTGCTATGTGCTTGACAATCAATATGTTCTTAAGATATGACACTTTATTCACAAAAAAGGAATAGTAACAGAGGGGTAAAATAGTAACAGAGTGGTAGCATTTTACAAATGCATAAAATCATCCTCCCGCTCTGTCAAATAAGTAAGGCACATGTCCTCATTTACTTGAGGCAACTTACTATTTAGTAGTGTTGTCAAAACAATTCTTAAATCTGAATGTTTCCCTACAACCCGGGATGGGGTTAGGTAATGAACGTACGATCCAGGTTTTATCAATACATTCAATGTCAGCCGTTTCTGGCCAAATGAATTTACTGCCAGCTCCGACCCATTTCATAAACTCCACTCTAAGTTTTCCTATGTCTACATTTTCCAACACCTTCCCAACATAGGTTATTCTTGAATTTTTCGGAAACTTGGAAAGAATGAAGTCCCCAATATCAAGGCGTATGCTGGTACTGCTTAGTTCTTCGGATACCGTGTCCGGTGGGACTAATAGTTCATCATCACTGGATGTGGCATCAGCTTCAGCTTCATCCATCATGATTTGCAGCGCAGACTTCTTACCCTCTATCGTCACTTCTTTGGGATTGAAATGACAAGTGCACATTTTCCCTTCCAACCAGGAGTTTTTGGTGCAAAAACATGAAACATACTTGAATGAAGCGTGACCTCTTCTGTGAGTTGCCATTTGGCGTATCATGTGTGTGCCATGTATAGTCTTAAGGTTGGTGAGGATGATTCCATACACTCAGTGTACTTCTTATTCTGAAACGTAAAACATGGTTATTGATGCCTCTCTCTTCACCAACTCATACATGGTTTTGGCATTTGGTACATCAGTTTGGTGAGCAACAAGAGAGTCGGCAGATGGCTTTATAGCAGCACCATAGGCTGCTCCCTTGCCATGGCTGCTCTTAAAGAAGTTCCATGTACCACATGTGAATCCATTGTCAAACAGCCTTGTGGTAAAAAAGTGAAAGTTCTTTTTTTGTCTGCATTGAGACGACGGACCGTCAGAAAAAAAGTGGATAGTATCGACTTCCGAAGCTTCTTGATGAATGAGATCAAAAACTGGCTGTAAATGAACCCATATTGCTGCAGGGCCATGCTCAAGACTTGGTGATATGGAACAGAATGTCACGGGCATCAGTTAATTCACCAAGTGTAAAATGCCCGTATGTAGTTGCCTGCTTACGGGATGATCCAAAATGAAAACTGTGCACTTCCTGTGCTAACTCCTTCAAGTCATCCTTGACACATCATCTGGATTGAAGAATGACACAATTTTGTCCTTCAATAATTGCCTCTTCTTAATTTTTAATGCTGCAACGGATTTTCGTTTACGTTGAGCTAGACCCAACAATGAAGTAACTTCGGTCTTCAACCGGCACACTTTCAGGGCATCTTTATTGCAACATTGCTAATAACATTTTTATCAGCCCTTCCAACACTCTTTCTATATATTTCGACCATTCACTCGCTGACTGCATTATACATAGTCAGTTTTCTTCTTATCATATGCATGCGGTTACCTACAATGTGCTTAAGGCCAGATTGCAATAAGTGCTTGTCTGCTTTTGACCTTGGGGTCAACTGATGATCAGGTGTTTTCTTTAGGATTTTTTCTTTTTGTGACTTATTACATTGCAATCTTTATTTATACCGCATCACACTCTTACACAATTTTGCATTTTCTTCTCGAAGAGCTATGTTTTCCCAAACTCATTTAGTTTTACGTAGAAGAACAGCTTTCCGTCCTCTTCTATTGGCTGGCAGAATCCCTTCAGGAATGGGTTGCAAAGCTGCCATAGCACTCTCGCTCTTCTTTTTAATGCTTCTAATTTCGTTGCATTTACACCAATCTTTTCGTTTCGCCCTCTGTTCTCTGGCTGACAATTCTCTGACTAACTTTTTATTCTTATGATACCTAAAAATAAAAAAAACATTATAATATACAGGCCAAATGTATATTGCCTATAGGATACCCAACTCAAGATTCAGTGTATATTTACCGTTCCCTATCCTTCTCCCTGGTATCCCTGTCTTTTTCCGGATTGTTTATCCTCCTCCGTTCTCGGTATTGTTTTTGATTTTCAGCAGGTGTCAGTGGCATGATTCAATTTGGGCTGTTTCACTAAAATAGATAGAGACACTAGTAGATGTGTACAATTCATGTAAGGCCTAATTGAAAACATTGCACTAGGCTTTACCCAGTCTAAGGTTTAAACATACTAAGGTTAGCACAATCAAAAGCATGAAAATGCAATTTTATCTTAATATTCTACGGTAACTTAAAAAAGTTAAGTACCCTGATATACCTAGACCAACTATCTAATATAATTAATTTTTTGTGAGAACAAATATCTAAAAAATGCAAGCAGAATGATCCTCCTTGTAACTCTGTTACGATACTAACACCTCTGTTACTTTTCTGAAGTAACAGAGGTGTTGAGTACCAGAGTGGTAGAATTATAACCTCGAAGAGCCCTTGCACTACAATATAGATAATGTGTTAAAATTACTTTCATAATGCACAGTAGTTTACATTAGATTCATAAATAAGAAGTATTATTTCTTTAAAATATCAATATTTTTCTCATAAAATAGAGTAACAGAGTGGTAAATGAATAAAAATACTCACCACTAGTCACCATGAGACACTCAGCAACATGTTTTCTAAAGAGGCCGCGTGTTCACTCATAAACAGGAAGTGACATCAGATGATGGACTACCCTAATCAAATGTATCACAACCTTCTAAAAAAACCTGTTTAAAAATTATATTTGGAAAAGGTAACAGAGGTGTATGTGAGTTGTAGACAAAACCGGGTGCTATTACAATTATTAAAACATTATTCTTCGTTAATTTTATTCATTAAATAATTGGAGTGTAAAATGCAAAGTACTTAAATTAATACTGGAAATAGCATTTGTTAGATTTATATCACTCATAAATCAAACTTTAAGACCTACAGACGTGGCTGTAGACAAGGCATTTTTCGTGTTTCTGCTGTTTTATTCCTATAAATCGCGGTGTAAATGGTGGTTCACACAGAATTTTATGATTTTAATTAAATTAAGATGTTCATGTTAATAGACAATTATTTGGAAAAGTCATCGCATTTCAGAAGAAAAGCAAGAAAATAACTGAATACATGAAATAGTCATATTTTTTGAAAATGACCCCAGTCCATCTCGTCTTCAAATCTGTAGCACAGGGATTCCCAAACTATGTTCCGCGGAAGGCTAATGGGTGTTCAGAGTAACCTATAATGGCTTTATATGCTGCTACCTAAACGCAATGGTTTAATATATGTGAAGTCCGTTAAAATTTCAGGATTTACCAAGTGTTCCATCGCAGGAAAAGTTTGGGAAACCCTGCTGTAGCAGATTACTTAGAATAAATGCGCATATTGCTTTTCCTTTGTTCGACTCACCTCGAAGCAGAGAGCCACTGATCATAGATGGTTATTCCACTAATTGTAAATAGAAAGCACCGTGGCGTGACGAGCTGTGTATTGCCGGTTAGCGCCGTAAATCGAAAGCACCCGATGTCATACTCCCGCGATTGTTATCGTAACACCGGTTATGCTATGATGAACTGCAAACTTCCGCATACCTCAGGAATATTTGCACACGAGTTCGTTTCAAATTGAGAACATTTGCTTGCAATTTTAATGTTTTTCTTGCGTTTGAAATGTACTTCCAACCATTTTCTCATAAAAAATGAAAATTCGCGTTTTGGGGCACAATTCGCGACATTTCGCGAGTTCGAAAGTCATTTCCCCAGTCAGTATAGAGTATGTTGTAACTAACTACCACTCCTAGGACATTTTTGCCTAAATTCGCGAAATTCACGATCGCGAAATTTTCCTATCCCTAGTAATAGAGGGGTGGAAGTTTTCCATTGGAGCAACAGGAACTGTTTTCTGACTCTGACGACAGAATACAGGATCACAGCCTTTGTGTCTTGGTCAGAATGACTGGATTTCTGGAATCCTTCCTCCTCTTCAAAACGAACCTTGGAAATAAAAAGGGGGAGGAGGTTCATGAAAAGTGCCGCAACCCAAGGGAAGGCATTCCTGAGGATGAATTCGAATCGGTGACATTTGGGTTGGCTGGATGGCACTACCACCCTGGGTATAGCAGCTAATTTAATTGCTGTGGCTTTCCAGTTAAATCTATTTGGAGGTTTTAAATTTTAGGTGCCAACATGCAAAATTCCAGACGTGCAAATTCGTCCTGGACTGTATAATGCCATGACAATGAAATGATAATGTCCAGGAAAAAGAGGGTTTTTGGCAAACCAGCTGCAGTTAATTGCCAAAGACAAGAATGTTGAATTCCTAGCGATGGCGGAATAGTTATTTGCCTATCATAGCTTGACTCATGTGCTCCACTTACGTATTTCCATTTCATCTCATATCATGGTGATGTTTTTATTTGAATACCATCTTTTGTTTTTGTTTTTTGATGGTTAAGGCATGCATCTACTTTGTCAGTTACTAGAGCTTAATAATTTTAGAAGCCAAAGAGGACAAAATGATAGGCATACAAATTTTTGCCCTCTTTAGAATAGATCCTCACTTCGATGGGGGCTTAAAAAAATTAATTTCAAACTCAATTCTCGCTCAAAAAGGGAGGTTTCAGGCGAGATGTTGTGGAATATGAACATAATAAGAACTTAGAGGGTCGAATAAAATTTTTATCTGTGGAAAATTATATCTTCTAAGTTCTTATATTTTCAGTTCTCACTGTTTTGAAGTGGACTGTCAATTATTTTTTTGTCAGAATTGTTGATTTCTTTAGTCACAAAACATTATGGATTCATATAGCTGCAGCTGTAACTATCCTTAAGGTTTCAGAATATAATTTGATTATCTGAAATATCTCACGGATGTGAGTATTATGCCACTCATAGATTGTTCCTTGTTAACTATGGAAATTATATTTTATTGCCATTTTGCCTTACTTTACTGGGGGTCGGTCGTTAGTGATTGCTGATAGCCTATTGAAAATTGGTCAAATAGCCTTTAAGTTATATACGTATGTCCTCAACTCACAATTGTTAAAGATAATGTTAATTGCCTAAATAAGTTATCATTCGTTGTGACTAATATAATTCCTAATTCATATTGCAGCCAAAGCCTATTGATGTGCAAGTAATTTCCCATCACATGCAAAGATATGCTGTATGGTTTGGAGGAAGCATGTTAGCATCAACAGTGAGTAGACCAATGTCTTTGTTTGCATCTATCATGTCCATTTTTTGCTTCTTTTTAAGTAATGGCAATCTTCACTACCAAACTTGTCATTTAGCCTGATTTTTAAAGATTACATGCCACTCAATGCTTTATAATTTGAAAAATACTACATAGCCTATAAGTAGGGACACCAAAAAATGGTAAATAAAAATCATCAAATGCTGTGTTTAAAAATGACAAATACGGTAAATAAAATTGTTGTAAAAAGGTAAAAGTGGTGTTTAATGTCGGGAAAAAGGAGTTTTAAAGGATTTTTTTAAATATTTTCAATAAAGACTTCATACCAATGTGAACAAACAGTATAATAGTACAGGCACTTCCAATGAAAAGTTACCACTGCAGAGCCGAAATTTCTAAGTCCGGAGTTTTTTGTAAATTTGGCATCGCTGCGTCACGGCTTCCCCCTAGCGGAGCCTGAGGAAGTTCTAACCGTAAACAAACCCCCTTCCCTTCTCCGCCCTCCTTTCCTTTCTTAGCGGAAGGGACCAAGGGATTACTGGCGGTCAGTCTTCTTTCAATGCTTCTTCTCACGATGTTCGCAAAATACCCCCGACTCTCGCTCTAGCCTTGTGCCCAAACGTGGCATTGAGCCGCGTGTCTTCCTCCCCCTGCCGAAGGATCGCCACACACTATTCTCCTCCTCCCGTAGGGGAGGGGCGCCGAGGAAGCATTGTCTAGCTGGAAATTCCCCATCAGGATGGGTTCGCAAACGGGACGCGCGGGCACCCAGCCGCCTCCCGGCGATCTCCTCTTGAGGGGCCAATTCTCCGATTGCGGAAAGTGTGGACGGCAGTTAGTAAATTTCCTTACGAACATAAATCGCAACTGAGAATACTAATGACAATATGCTGTTCCTCTCTTTCCCTTCTGATGGACAGGTGTTCTATTATTCGGCCATATAGCACAGCAAATATTATCGCAAAAATGTTTGGATATATTTCTTAAATGGACGGAATCGATTCATTTTTGTGTATGAATGGTTACTTCCTTCAAACCACGTATGAAATTAATAAGAGGCCAGCACACCTAAATCGAGAAACCATTTTGATAAAGGTGTGTTCACTCATGGATATTTAAATGTTTTGAGATATTCGCCTGGTAATGTGACTAGAAAAAACTTATAATCACTCAGGTGTAAGAGTTGATGGGCAGACGTCTCTAAGGTTTTACCTGCTTCCGGATCAACCCTTCTGCAGGGGCACTGGCTTGCAAGGGCATAAACTCAGAGGATGTTGACCCGAGGTATACCGCGTGGAAGGGGTCGCGGGTGCAATAAAACGTATGGAGTAAGGTTTTTGGGCAGTGGAAAATTATTCTTCGCGGAGACCGGTCCTCCCCATCCCCATTGTCTCAACACAGGGACTCAACAATGTGGTCAGAGGGAACATGCCGCCCCCCATAAGGCATTCACCTCTCCCTTGTCCCTTTCCACTAGAGCACTAGATTGCATTACAACCATTGCAATCATTGCCATTGCGTATATCATAGATATGGCTGAATACTGCTACTTAAAAGTGCAGGATACCCGAAAGGTAAAATAATCATTGATAATAAGTGCGAAGTAAATCAACTACCCATACTGAATCACAATGCGCCAAGAATCCTAGCTGGTGTCCACTGTTCAACCACTCAGTGAT
Organism: Pyrrhosoma nymphula; assembly: GCA_963573305.1. NCBI lineage: Eukaryota > Metazoa > Arthropoda > Insecta > Odonata > Coenagrionidae > Pyrrhosoma > Pyrrhosoma nymphula. Next base: position 176,374,251 of record OY754329.1, on the reverse strand, counting down.
TAAATAAATTTCTATTTAATTTGAAAGTGTGTATGAACAACATGAAAAAGATTCCTAACTTGTGTATTTGTGGAATGTTTCATGGACCCTAAAAAGACTCCACTCTTTTCAAGGGCTGAAGGGCGTGAACAACAAGTATGTTCCTGGAGCATACGCAAAGAAAAATAATTTAACGTGATTCAGCGTAAACTTATCCGGTCGCACGGCTCAATATTCTCGCGATTTCATCAAAGCAGAGTCAGTGGAGTTCAGCGATAATGAGTACAGCTGAAAAACAAAAGTTCACCCTCTGCCACACGCCCTCGCGGTGGCTTGCACGGTATTACGTAAATGTAGATGTTAACCTGTTGGTCAAAAATGTTCTTCGGATGTGCCACGTGATGATCAGGTTTAGCCTGATGTTAACCCGTTGATAAGTATTTTCAGATAGATTCAAATGTAGCATAATTGATGATCTAAATTTAAATTTTCAAGCTTCCTAAGATAGACAGAAGAAGTCGGTGGTATTTTTTGACCGTCTGCAGGTCTCCTATAAACAATAAGTAGTCGGGAATATTCTTATGTTGTCCTAAATGTAATATTTTCGTTCAAATTCCATCAAATACTCATTCTTCTTAGTCACTGACACTTTCTGCGCCTCTATCACTTTTTAATCGAACTCAAAACGTGATAATTCATAACAAGCCATTATATAACACCAATGCCAGAAGTGACCTGTGACCAAGGGCCGATAGGACCAGGGAATCATATAAAATACGATTTCGATGTAGAACAATGTTAGACCAAAAAAGGATTCCAATTATAACATTTCAAAAAACATTACGACATTGATATGAAAAACAATACAACATTGAGGTGTCGATAATACAGATATTTTCGAAAACTAAAAATACAAAAATATTCCGCCCACATTGTAAAAGAATATACCACAAAATAAATAAAAACCACTGCTGATCGATGGACAGAAAGCGCTACCAAAGGCTTGAAAAACTAAAAACACAAGTCCAAAAAATATTTTAAAATCCTGAAAAGTCACTTTGGCACCATTTCTTCTTCAATATTTCTTCACTGCTGCCTAGCTAGAACCTAATTTCAAAAATCCATTACTCCAATGAAAAGAAAACTGATCACTAAAAAGTTCCGACGTTCCGAGGCTCAAAATTTATAAGATTGCTTTTAATGGATTATAGGAATATGCGCATAGTGGCCGTAGTTTATGACCGCAGAATTTCGCGGGTGAAGAATAGAATCGTAAATAAGAGGAATTGCAACTAAAGATATATATGCCGACGACATGGGTGAAACTAGTCGCATGAGAAAGGTCTCCTGCCTGAGGTCTTTTCTCTCTTCTCCTCTCAACCTAGGTCCTTAATCTCGCGCAGCTCCCCATATTGCATCATTGTCGCAGGGAGTCCCTCGTCTCTTATTGCAGCAGATATTAGACCAGATTTTAGGGAAACGGCTGTGTGGTAAATAACAGATGTGTATTGGTATTATACAAGCAGTAATATAATGGGTATTGTTATTATTCAAATTACGAGTCTATACCATAAATCCTACGGTAAACTCGTGGAAATTACGACAATTCAGAACGTTATTTTCTTCTTCTGAGACTATTCCTAGTCTTGAAACATTGAGATCGCATATTTATAAAACTTCTGACCACATCGATGTGAGAATAAAACATGTTAATGAACTCACACTGAAATAGCACAAACGTGAAACAACACCAATAGACCAAGGAATTAATTATTCAATTATTCATCGATTATTCAAGGGACACATACAAATTGGGGGTGATAATGAACAATGATGATTTGTGATTTCCTCTTCTAAGTGAACGTCGATTTTTGATGTTATGCCAATACGTGATGGTGGTGGCGAGCGTAGAGGTATGTTCGGGACCTCCGACGTCTGGCTGCGCGACTCGGAGAAACGCCCACCTTTAGGGAATGAGAAAAAGAGCGACCGTCAGTAATCCCTTGGTCCCTTCCGCTAAGAAAGGAAAGGAGGGTGGAGGAGGGAAGGGTGTTTGTTTACGGTTAGAGCTTCCTCAGGCTCCGCTAGGGGGAACCCGTGACGCAGCGATGCCAAATTTACAAAAAACTCCGGACTTAAAAATTTCAGCTCTGCAGTGGTAACTTTTCATTGGAAGTGCCTGTACATTTGAGATCAAATAAATAAGTTAGGGCTACCCTACGCAACATAAAAAACAGTAATTGAAATTAAAGTTCTTGTAAATCACCTAGAACATATATTTTTAGGCTAGTCATTAAATAATCATTTGGCCTACAATGGGTAAACTTCAATGGTCTACACCTGGACCTAGTTAGTAAAGTATGAGGAGAGCATAGTCTCAGTATTTTCAGGTTTTATGTTTGTACGCAAGTCCGTTAAAATATGCCCATAGGAGGAAAAGGCACGTTCACTATCCACATTTGATGTTGGAAACCAAATTGATTGAACACTATTGTTAACAAAATCAGTGTGATCATCTTTCAATGGCAGTAGAACTTTTAGAACATCCACCTTATCATTGTTTCTGGAGTGTGTAGACACCTTCTTCTGGAATGCCATGTATCCTTTCAGAAAGTCGTTGTGTTCCAATGCAGCTAGGAGGGGAATCCTCACAGCAGCAGAATACAGGTTGGCGTCAATGACGTTCGTTGTAATGTTCTGTGTGTGGAATGACATGCCAATGCTCTGCATGAAAATCCTTGCAGAATCCTCTAAAATAAGGCCAGTAAGTTTTACGTGACATTTCATGCCTAGAGCCTTCAGGTCTTGTCGCAAAGCGGAACGCTTCATTGACGACGTTATAGCTGCAAGTATTTTACTTGTTTTTTCACCAAAGTTACCACTGCTTACTTGTAAGAATGCATTTTCAATGTTGGACAAATTGTCCACCACTGGAGTGCGAATATTGATACGTGGACCCCTCCAAAACTAATATTGTGTCGATCACTTGTTGACAGTGTTCTGACAGAAATACTGCAGAGCACTTGATAATGGCAATGACACCAGAAGTCAACTGTTTGAAGTACTGAATGGCACTACCCCCTTCGTCCACTTCTTGCAGGAATTCCTCTAAAAGTCTTCTAAGTATTCTGTTATGTATTGAGTTGAATGAAACCAGGAGCTCCATCTAGTCATGACAGGAAATGGGAACAATACATGCTTCTTTTCTTCATATGTATATTTTGTTTTTAGATGGGATAAATAACGATGTTTCCGCTTGCGCATGTTGAGAAATGCAGATTTTGTGTTTTTAAACTAGCAACAATATTGAGCTTGTGCGCCCAGCACTGAACGTGGACAAGATGCTCTGAGAATACAATTTTAAGAGCATAAACACCTGTTGTCATATAACGAACCGAGTCTGTGATGATGCTGACAACGTTTTCATACTTTATTTCTAACTGATTCACTGCATCCAAAATGGCCCTTGAGCATTTCGCACCAGTGGCATTCACTAATTCCTTCACTCCCCCTACATACACCTTTTGCTCATCACTTCACAGAACTACGCGAATTAATATTACAAACATGCAACATCCCTTTTGGTCAGTTGTTTCATCACACCTTATCACGACCGGCTTATCTTTTACAGCCTCTTTCAGCGTCTGCCGTCGCTGCTCACCAATCTTGAGAACATAGGTTTCCCAAAGTGTTTTAGCACAATGTAAATCTCCTGCTCCTAGAACAAGACAAACCCACTTCAGAACATGACAATCTTATTCACAAATGTTGGGCTTAGGCAAAGTCTCATGCATGTAGGCTAGGCCTTATAGTATTAATCCCATCAAATGATTTATATCTAGACTTATGCCTTCAGATGGACAGTCTTAGCCATACCTAGACAAATTCTAGCCTAGGCATAGGCTAGGCACAACATAAGGAATTGTACTAGGTCTTGGAGGTTGGCTTAGGCTAGACCAGTTAACCACTTCCCTGACAAGCCCGCATATATTCGGGCACCGAGGTGGTGCAAAATCTGACAAGCCCACATATATACGGGCAAGTCCGCGATGTCCGTATATTTTTCTTTACGCCCGCATATAGTCGGCCGATGCTAGTAGTTTGCGTTCCTGCCACCTCCTGCACTGTTGAAGGTCCAGAGCCAGCGATGCGGCAAGTGGCGCTTTTTTCAAATAGTGATTTCTAATGTTAAAACAATGTTCTTTTTTTGGTAATATTTCTAGCAATTCGAGGGTTATAATTTTTTACGCACTGAAAAGTTATCCCCTTACGAAGTTTCAATCACCTACATTGTCATTCGTAACTATCCGTCTATTTACTTCATGCATGGAGTTTCTTTTGCGAACTTTTTACGAAATTTACAACTTTTGTCATTTAGAGATAATTATTGCAAATTTATGATGTAAAACTTCCATTTCACATCACAAAAAACTTTATAAATGAGTAAATAATTTTTAAATTAGTTATTTTCATTTATATTTCGTCATTCACTCTTCATGATCATTCAATTACATTTTTATTCAACATTTTAGTGGTCACTATAAAAATTTCAATTTCAATTTTGCGCTAATTTTCACTGCTACGATGAGTTCCACAGTAATTGGAATAAAATATTTCTCTAGCAACAGAACATGAATCTTTCCTTGCCTTATTTTTTACTATAGATATATATTTGTTGCCTTATATGTTTGTTACTATATATATTTGTTACTATATATATATTTGTTACAATATATATTTGTTACTATATATATTATCTGATTCTATATTATTCGTCCGCACATTTTTCTTCCGGTAATTTTGATATATGTTGGAAATGCCTATTGAACCGTTCCCTTTAGATAAAATGGCGTAAGCGTAAATGTTGAGATATGTTGCGAATGTTATTTCATCAGCCCCTTTCATTTTTCTACTCCGAATACTGGCGGAAGTGGTGAAACATATTTACGGAAACAGCTATACGATGAAGACGTCTAAAGGTCGTACGTTCTCAATAGAAAACAAACACAAGTGCCCTGTGTATGTGCTACCCTAGCTCACATGAGTACGAGAAAAAAGGAGGGATAGAGATAAATCCCAAACATGTGTAATGCCTTCTATTGTCATTTTTGACACTTTCCTGAGGTCAGAAAACACCCGCTCGAGAGCCGATGGCCCGCTAAGCAACCTGGCGCCCGGTTTCATGTCATGCTAATATGCCACCCTTTGCTCCCAGGGCTACTTTCCCACCAGCCAACCCTTTACTAATGGGCTTTTCTCGATATAAATTTACCGTTAGTTGGAAAATTCATGCTGTTGCGGTACGCACACGTGTGTTTATTTCCCAAGAAATGGTAGGAACGGAGAAGAAAAATTTTATGATGAGCATGGGATGGGCTTTTCACACTTAGGGGCGAGGTCCTTTGCATATCGTGATTGTTTCCACGAGTACTTTGTCGGAAGGACGATGGTGACAGTCTTTCGTTGAGTTTCAGAGAATATGCATCCTTGATTTTCAGAGCGCATTCACTTTTTCACTAAACTTTTACCGATGCAAACATTCCATTTTTAGTTAGAACATTTTCGTTCTAATATGAGCGGTGTAGTAGGAGTGAATTCTACGGCAAATTCTTTGTTTTCGCTCGGAAACTTTCGGCAATCAGCAATGGATTCCGGAGAGGAGTCAGTGTTGACCAGCAGTGATTCCTAGGTTATGGACATTGAAGTTCCAGGCTCCTAGTCGATTCTCTCCGGAGAAACAAGCTCCGAATCAGAAGGCGCAGGAACCATTCGTGGGAAGCGGAGTGGGAGGAAATGCTTTCAACGAATCTTCCTCCGACACCACCTAGGTTTCTTTTTGAAGGAAATTCTTCGATGAGCTTCGACCTGGTTCCCGACAGTGGTTCCCTAAAATATTTTTTTCAACGATGAAATTGTTGACTTTATAACTTGGGGAAACTAATCACTCCACCAGTAACACTTTGCGCGAAAAAGTGGGGCCGAGCAGTACTAGCATAAATCAGTGGCGAGCTGTGACAAGCTCAGAAATTCATATTTTTTGACCTCTTAATGCTACAGAGCAGAGTGCGGAAGCCAGATACTGAGTTTTATTGGTAGACGAGACCTATAATCCTCTCTCTTTTTTGGACACACAATGTCTTACCGATGATTCGTAAAAATAAGGCAATGTTTACATTTTGGCTAATAATAACGATTTTGATCCCCAAACACACCCCAAAGCCAAAATAAATAAAATACGGCCGATTTACCAGAAGCTGGAGGAAAAGTTCAGGGCACTCCATACACCAGAGACTGACATTACCATCGACGAGAGCCTGCTCTTGTACGAGGGAAGATTGGGGTGGCGGCAGTTCATGCCTATGAAAAGAGCTTCATTTGGCAAATATTTGTTCTTTGTGAATCGAGAACTGGATGCATGTGGTCAACGACAATTTACACGGGAAAGGGGAATGTGTTGGATAAAGACTTTGCCTATTTACTCATGGCCTCAAAAGTGATGATGACTAATGAAGCCATTATTTGGCCTATGATATTTCCTGACGACGGATAGCTTTTATACGTCTCCAGATCTAGCCGACTTGCTCGCATCACACTCTACTGACTCGTATGGAACACTGAGGAAAGGGAATCCAGCTCTCTTCAAAGAGAATCAAGTAAAAGAAAGTTTATTGATTTTCGCCATAAAATGAATTTTGCTATAACATTTTCAGGGCGAAAGTCGTCGTCATGCGGGTTGCATATCTCCCATGAATGTTTGTATTTTGTTTTTTGATTTACTATGGACTAAAATTAATAGTTAACATGAACATTGTCGGCAGGGTATGTACTATTGTAATATAAACTAAATGTATTCCTCAAAAGATGTCTAACTAAGGTTAACGGGAAGGAAAGTTATACTGATATGCAGGTGGCCTAATTCTCTTAAGTTAAGGGGCAACATTCAGAAATTATTGAATAAATCAATAGTTATTTGGAATAAAAAATTAAGGAAAACTTTTTCGGATTTGCCTCCCTAATGCTTCTGAATCTGAAATAAAAAAATATGACTTTTTTTGACCAGTTTCGTAAAAAAAACCTGTCAGGGAAGTGGTTAAGGCCCTAGATATAAATTAAATAAAAAGGGCTTTTATTTATCAATGGGCTTGGACTAGGTAGGCTGTGACTCGATTTAGGCTTAGGTCTAAGCCCTAGGTCTACTAGGCCGCCTAGCAATGAGTTCTAGGCCTAGGACCCTGTAACCTGCTAAGCTGGGGCTACATTTTGTTACTTAATATCTAAGTCTGTTATAATAATATGTACTAGGGAAGGAGGCCGTAGAAAACCAACAGGAAGAATATTATCATTCAAATTGATTGTAATAAACCATTCATATCTTATTTACTGCAAAGAATAATGTTAAGTTAATGTAGAATAAAGTTAATGGATATACGTGGAATCTCGACTGCTTGTTACGGGGACGATGCCTCAAAAACACTAAAATATTACGATAAATCGTCGTTTTAGCAAAAATTTCAGAATTGCGACTGGAATACCAAATCCGGTTGAAAAAAGAATCTATATTTTATTTTCTTTCTATTGGTATATTTCCCGTTAACAGAAAACCACTATTTCTAATTTAATTTTGAAAATAAAAAAAGGTCTGCAGTCAAATGAAGATTCAGATTTACATGTATAGCTTGTGTGAAAGTTACTGACAAACACACACACACACACACACATATATATATATATAAGTTCGTGGAAAAATCACACACGTGATAATCTAGATAACGTTGCCACAAGTGGGGCGGAATTAAACATTAGGGTGGGCCGAAAAACACGAAAGTTTCCTAATCGAATCGTAATAGTGCGGAAAAGTTGTTACTCGTCACCCTGATCACAAAGAAAGAAAAATTTTCGAAATCGGACCATGTCTTCCGGTCGCACATCTCGTTCGAAGTTTTGAAAAATCGTAAAAAATATGACTTTTTTAGGGATTTTTTAAAATAAGTTACAGTGATTGCATTATGTTCAAAATCGGTATGTGGCCTCTTCTAAAGAACGTCTGTAATAAAAAAATACGTAACACCCTTTATCTCTTTCTTTTAGGGGGAGGGGGAGTCGCTCATCGAGCTCAAATTATCGAAAAATCGTAAAAAAATAACTTTTTTCGGAATTATCTCTTTATGAGTTACAGTGATCGGATTGCGTTCAAAATCGGTATGTGGCCTCTTGTAAAGGTCCTTTGTCTTTTAAGAAAGATATAATTCCCGTTCCCCCTTCTTTTAAGGGGGAGGGGCATGTATCTTAAAATGAGTGACCTTTCGGTAGGCCTACGCTTATTTTTGAAAATTGGTTTTTCTTTTGAATTCGTCCCTTCAAAATAGTTGTTTTGGTGAGAAAACAAATACATTTCAGGCTGGTTGATGTGCGACTACCCATAGCAGTGCCTAAGGGGTCAAAGTGCATAGGTGCACTAGAATAAGCGGATTTCGATGCAAGACACAAGTCTTTACAGTAATTCGCTGATTGTAGAGCTCCGCAGGGGCGAAAATTTTAACAATTTTTCCGTATCTTGAAGCCATCATGGAGTAATATTACTCCGCACCGGCCTAGCCGCCGCGCCGTACGGTTGTTTGGCTGACGGTCGCCGCTACGCTGGCACCCGTGCCGAGCTCTTAGCGCTCCCCCCCTCTGTCCCCACCCCTTCTTTCTCTTTGTACTTCCTCGTGCACTTCTGAGGGTAAATAAATGGTCAAGGTTATCTGATTACCTGGATGTGTTTAATTAACATATTTGAAGATACAACGAGTAAGTACACAATTCAGTTCCGGTCTCTTGATGTAGATGGTGTGTCATACTTATGAATTAATGTTGACTCTTTGATGTCAAGTAGGGACTTCCGGTAGGAATTTACGGATATGAGCAATTATTGAAAGGCGTCCTCTTTTTGTGTTATTGTTCTGTTGAAATCGGACATAAGTTTTACGCCTCGCTCCGCTTGATCATTAACCACTCTAAGGTAAGTAGCAATTTGCTTTCCCATTTTGTAATCCTCTTTTTCAGCCCATTCAGTCACAGGGTACTCTGAAAACGCTTGACTAATTCCTAGTATTTGGAAAAATCTGGCGGAGCTAGTTGTGGTTAAGTCACCAAGTGTCATATTTGGAACATCCTTCAACTGCACCTGTCTCTTCTTCAGCGGCTCCTCTGAACCTTCATTATTGAGAATACCGGTGGCAACTTGCGTTTTGTTTTTTTCAGTGAGTTTCTCATCGACCATTCCTCACTGCCCTAATCTGATCATCCTTCTTCATCTTTAAATCTACACCCCCGATAATTCCTAGTTGAAATTTTCGCCCCTGCGGAGCTCTACAATCAGCAAATTACTATAAAGACGTGTGTCTTGCATCAAAATCCGCTTATTCTAGTGCATCTATGCACTTTGACCCCTTAGGCACTGCTATGGGTAGTCGCACATCAACCAGCCTGAAATGTATTTGTTTTATCACCAAAACAACTATTTGAAGGGACGAATTCAAAAGAAAAACCAATTTTCAAAAATAAGCGTAGGCCTACCGAAAGGTCACTCATTTTAAGATACATGCCCCTCCCCTCCCCCTTAAAAGAAGGGGGAACGGGAATTACATCTTTCTTAAAAGACAAAGGACCTTTACAAGAGGCCACATACCGATTTTGAACGCAATCCGATCACTGTAACTCATAAAGAGGTAATTCCGAAAAAAGTCATTTTTTTACGATTTTTCGATAATTTGAGCTCGATGAGCGACTCCCCCTCCCCCTAAAAGAAAGAGATAAAGGGTGTAACGTATTTTTTTAAGACAGACGTTCTTTAGAAGAGGCCACATACCGATTTTGAACGTAATGCAATCACTGTAACTTATTTTAAAAAATCCCTAAAAAAGTCATATTTTTTACGATTTTTCAAAACTTCGAACGAGATGTGCGACCGGAAGACATGGTCCGATTTCGAAAATTTTTCTTTCTTTGTGATCAGGGTGACGAGCAACAACCTTTCCGTGCTATTACGATTCGATTCGGACACTTTCGTGTTTTTCGGCCCACCCTATTAAACATAGACACAAAAAGGAACACTCAAAAATTGAATTCTGATATTTCGGTTGCAATAGAAACCTTTTTTACAGAAAGAAGGTGACACACCTTCCTTCTGTGAAAAAGGTTGCTATTGCAACCGAAATACAGAAGAAGCTCTATATAGCGAGAGCTCTCGGGATTTGAAAAATCACTCTCTAAATAGAACTCTCGCTAATACCAAAGTTGATTAAATAATCACTCCACAGTCAATTCCTACAACTGTAACCCTAATTTAGCCATTATTGTGGAAAGTTTTGGTGAGTGGCGAAAACATTCTTTTGAGATAGCTATTAAAAATCATATTTTCGAACACTTCAATTACTTATGATTAGGGATAGGAATTTTTCGGTGGTTTGAGAGGGAGAAAATTGGTACTTTGAAATTAGGAATTCGGTACTTTCAACAAGACATTTCGGTGTTTTCAAAGTGACCACAAATTTATATATATACACATAAAATACAGATTATTTCTAAGTCTAGAAAAGGGTCACTTATACTATACCATAGAGTAAGCATAATATGCTTACTCTATGACTATACCCAATATGATCTGGGCTATTATGCGACACTTTCCCTTCTAGCCATGTTATGACTGAAGACAATCACCTCGGTGGCGGAACTTGGAAAAGTGGCACTAAATTAAAAATTTAATTCAATACATTTCGTGTATTGACATGTAACTTTGGAGAATTTCCATCCTTGTGAAAGTTTGCTGCAGTTACGTTCTTCGAAGATTTTAAATTTTTCCAATTGAGTCTTTCCCAAGGAAACTGACAATTGTAGAATATGTACATGACCGTACTTTTATCGATACAAAAAAATCCATCTTTTTGATATTACAAAGCCCGGTCTCTTGCGCTTAATTTTGCATTTGCCATCTCAATAACTCGTCAAAATCACTTGAAAGCACAGAAACCAGGAATAAAACTAGGATACTTAACAGTTGTCACTGGAAAATAAACAGTCAGTCATTTGATGGAAATGGCCAAAAACTAGGTCTACGCTAAGGGTGGGACACGTGCGGAGAGGCCGGTCGCCAGCCTCTAGGAAATCCCAAGAAAAGGCAACCCTGGCATAATCCCTGGACTGAGCCGTCGTGTCGGTCACCAGTGGTCACCAGCGTCACTAGGGTAGAGGTTTTCCTGGTGGGTGCTTGGGATAATCGTTTTCACGACCGTCTGCAAGTATGCACCTTAGACCCTTTACCAATGGCAGCGGGAGGACAGTTTAGTCCTTTCATAGATAAGACTAAGTTGTCCTACCGCTGCATTTTGTTCTCAAAGCCATAAAACCAAAGAAGGCATCGTAGCGAAAGAGGAAGGGTTTAGTGAAGGCTCTGGAAGAAAAATTCGAAGCAGTTGCTAAAAACGATGTAACACTGAATGCTTTCGTGCTGCATCAATTTCCATGTCTACAAACACTGCTCATTTGTATATTTTTAAGGTATTTAAGGTGAACGTAAACATATATCGAAGATAATTCAACGCGTAAGCAGTGGTTGCATACACCCAAGGGAATTATTTAATTACTCGATATTGGCGCATCAGTTATTAAAATTTGTTGAAATTCATAATTTTAAATCGCATACAAGTAATGTACATTAATGAAAAACATTAATTGAACGATTTCATTTTTTCGAAGAAAATTCTACTCGTAAGCAGTGTTTGCATACACCAAAGGGGATTAATTAATTACTCGATATTGGCGCATCGGTTTTCCAAAATTTGTTGAAATTCATCATTTTAAATCTTACCAAAGTAATGTACATTAATGAAAAACACTAATGGATCGATTTCATTTTTATGAAAATTGACGCCCGCGGCAAAAAAACGGCAAATTTCACGTTCGCCCAAGGGGAAAAAACGGCAATTTCACGTTCGCCGCGAACGTGTTAATATATGGGAAGTCCACAAGGTGTTCCGCTAAAATTTCAGGATTTACAAAGTGTTCCATCGCAGGAAAAGTTTGAGAAACCCTGCTGGAGCAGATTACTTAGAATAAATGCGCATATTGCTTTTCCTTTGTTCGACTCACCTCGGAGCGGAGAGCCACCGATCATAGATGCTGATAGATGGTTATTCCACTAATTGTAAATAGAAAGCACCGCGGCGTGACGAGCTGGCGCCGGTTAGCGCCGTAAATCGAAAGCACCCGATGTCATCCTCCCGCGATTATTATCGTAACACTGGTTATGCTACGATGAACTGCAAACTTCCGCATACCTCATATTTGCACGCGAGTTCGTTTAAATCGAATTGAGAACATTTTCTTGAAATTTTAATGTTTTTCTTGTGTTTGAAATGTACTTCAACAATTTTCTCACAAATAATGAAAATTCGCGTTTTGGGGCACAATTCGCGACATTTCGCGAGTTCAAAAGTCATTTCCCCAGTAGGTATGGAGTATGTTGTAACTAACTACCACTCCTAGGACATTTTTGTCTAAATTCGCGAAATTCGCGATCGCGAAATTTTCCTATCCCTACTTATGATCGTATTCACTTTCGATGACATCAAATTCGGTGTTGGATGTCATACACTGGAATATTAAACATCGAATTTTGATACTTCAAGACACAGGTACTGTACTGCGCATTGCAGTATTGTTATTGCCGCGATGTTTTGGGTGCGCTTAATATGTCGCGGCTGCAAGTATTAGCAATGCAACAGGCTAAAAACGGCACACACTTCGAAAACGTGAAAAAATTTCACACCTTCTACCTCTCTAAAAAGTGAATGAAAACGGATATATGGTTCGGAGAAAGTTTTATTAATAAAAATTTGCAAAAATGCTAGATAAATTAATAACCAAGATATGACCAACAGGGTTTTCATTCCACACAAGCACTGGGCTGCTATCTTCTCCAGTTAAAGGTGGATATAAAGAAGAGGACTCCAACGTCTGTAAGATCGCCTCAGAAAACAGCTGACTTCGGCTTTTCAGAAACATAAGGCCCAATATCACCAGCATTTATGATTTGCCCTCAACAGAATACTGTCGTTTGTGTTATTATTACAATAATTATGAGTGGAATACTCTCTTGAATTTATGGAAACATAAATCTTACAAGCAAGTCCACATATGACAGTTGTAAGCATGGAGCGGGAACACAACGCAGACTTTCAAGGGTCGACTGCGTTTAGATAAGACGTGAAACTTTTTACTACTAAGGAATACGGTATCGACTCCCACGAAACAGTATTTTTCTAGTGATAGTGCACGTTGCGGCCGCTCGGTGGCAGGGCACATCAACATTTTTATGATTCACTATTTTTTGTATATTCCATGGTACATATACATTATTTGTTTCTGCTGTGAGTTTTAAGCGTGAGACAGAAAGTTCCGAAGGTTGTAAGTTCCAAAATTAATTCCATCACGATACACGTAATATTTTCTGCTGTACTTACATCTCGCGGCAGCAGCGGGAACTTGTTGATAATGAATACCATGAATACTGACTACACTCCCTGCTGCAAGATAGATGTTTGATTGTACGTACCTTTCATGCACATCGAAATAAATAATCCTTGACCTGTTTTCAATATTAATACTCATAGAAACAATTAAAGTTCAATAGGTAGACAACTAAAAATATAGGGAATCGTATTTCATAACGATTAACGTGTTGAACTTCGGAACATTTAAACTTGTCAATACCGAGCCCCTCACTTACATGGGGAATACACGACCGTCGGGTGGCCAATCGAGCTCAAATTTTCTGATTCGGTAGTTCATGGTTATTAATTATATATGCCGAAGTGAGACGACGCCCCTCCCATAAATATTTGAGAAAAAAGCAATTAAAAATCGTAAAAAATCATGTTGCGGTATATAAGCGCTGTTGAATGCCTTACCCAACATGGCAGCGTAAGCCCAGTGGTTAAGGTGGTTGACTGCAACTGCAAAGGTGTCGTGTTCGATTCCGACTGTCAGAGTTTTTTTACTTTATTTTTCAGGGTTTTTGTTGTTTAAAATTTGAAAGATTGTTTTCTTATCATCGTTACCTCAATGAAAAATATTTTAAATGCAATTGTTTTAAATATTAATAAGTGCTTAACTGCATATGTTCTCCTGGCTGCTTGGATGTCCTTCTTGAAGCATTGCCGTGCCAAAATTTTCCTTATTCTTCAGAATTGTGAATAAGGTCAAGGAAGATATACCAAATTGCCTCTCAATGTCGCTTTTTTACCCATCACCGCTTTCGAATTCATTAATAATTTGTATTTTAGTTTTCAGATCCAATGAATTTCATTTCCCGGCCACGATGCTGTATCAGTTGGACTGAACTTAATAAAAATGCGGGAGGATGACAAAAGAACAACGAAATGCACGGACTTGCGAGAAATTTATTTGTGTGAATACGGGCATGCCGTGAATGTCCGAAATGAGCATTTGAACATCAAATTGTGCGGAAAAAATACTGCTAGCCATATAATTCCAATGACAGAGCACAAGTTTGTGCATGTTTGCCGAGATTGAAGCAGATATTTACCACTCGTAATAGTAAACGAACCCAGTGGAGGCTGGTTGTTGTCCTCGCTAATTCCAAGTTGTTTTAGATGTAAATCATAGGGTTATAAATCATTCTTTGGCCATCCGTCGTAAATTCGAGATTCTCGTTATATGCCCTACTCGTTATATGAAGCTTCTACTGTATCAGAATTCAATTTGTGAGTGTTCCTTTTTGTGTCTATGTTTAATTCTGCCCCACTTTTGGCAACGTTATATGTTTTTTTTATATAGTTTGAAAACACAGGCACACGGAAATTAAAAGGACACTCACAAAATAATTTACAGGACGTTTCAATGGTCAGGCCATCATCGTCAGCGACAAGAGACTTAACTAGTGGTCTGTTACCTCGAGGGGAGGGGGGGGGGAAGAGGCGGAACAGGAGAAGGGAAGGGGAATGGTGGGGAGCGGGAGCAAGGGGTTGCTATTGGTCAGTGGGCCAAATTTAGCCCGGGCTATTCAAATGCTCTTAAGAACCAGATGAATGCCATCTCATGAGTCCTCAATTCAATATTTGTTGCTGATTCGGAGAGGGCTTCTAATATAGAGAGAGAGAAACATTTATTAAAGGTTTTACAATGGGAAGCGGTATGTTAAGGAATGGGATCAATATTCTCACTGACGCCTTAAAATTCTGCCGAAACTTGAGATGGCGTGCATTCTGGCAATCCCATCCTAATATCCCCTCCACTCATTTGTCTACTCAACAGCCCCTCTCCAAATTTCTCCCGCCGTCTCAACGGGAACCTAAATCACTCCATGCTAACCATCCTGTTGAAATCTTCATTGAACTCTTCCTCACTAAATTATCTGAAAAGTCATTTCTCCAATCACTAACTCCACCAAGTAATCTCACCTGTCTAGAAGCATTCGCTTTAAAAAAATTATCCGACAATAATGAGATCATCATCACTAAGGTAGACAAAGGATCAACGGTTGTTGTACTGGATAAAAATGCCTACATATCCGAAGGACTTCGGCAACTAAATGATCCTTCTTCTTATACCCCCCTCCCCCAAGACCCAAATACTGAATTCCAGAAAGAAATAACTTTATTCCTGGAGGAATTCGGACCAGCCGAAAGCCTCACTCCCTCCGAAATCGCCATCCTCTCACCCTCTAACTTCAAAACCTCCCATTTTTACATGCTTCCTAAAATTCACCAAACCAACAATCCCGGTTGCCCTATTGTTTCTAGCATCAACTCCCCCACTGAATGGATCTCAGCACTGATTGATCATTACCTGCAGCCATTAGTTATGTCTCTCCCCTCCTTCATCAAATATACCTACCACTTCCTTGACCTCCTACACGTCATCCCTACTAACACTGACCTTCTTATGGCCACAATAGATGTCACTTCCTTCTATACGAGTATACCCCATCATGAAGAAATTGAAGCTCTCAGTTTTTATCTCTCCCAACGCCCTAAACCACATCTTCCCTCCACCAACTTTATTGTTAAATTAACAGAATTAGTATTAACTAAAAACACCTTTTCCTTATTGAAAAAATTTACTAGAACTTTGTATTTCCACAGAATATTTTATTCGAACACGACCATGGTTTCGACGGTTAACGTCATCTTCTGGTCTAGAAGATGACGTTAACCGTCGAAACCATGGTCGTGTTCGAATAAAATATTCTGTGGAAATACAAAGTTCTAGTAAATTTTTTCAATATGTCTAGTAAATTCCACAAAGTTACGCCGGAAACCATCAACCTTTTCCTTAAATAATCAAGTTGTCCCTCAGATCAGAGGGACCGCCATGGGTACTAGCATGGCACCTTCTTATGCAAATCTATTCATGGGCCATCTTGAAAGCAGTTTCCTCAAAAACCAACCCCTTAAACCTCTCTTCTGGGCCCGCTATATTGATGATATCTTTGGCCTCATGGCCGTGAATCTCTATCTTACTTCATTTCCTTGCTAAACTCTTCCTTTTTGGTTTCTTTCACCTCTTCCGTCTCCGATTCTTCCATCACATTTCTGGATGCTAATATCCTACTAAAAAACAACAAATTCATCACCTCCGTCCATAAAAAACCCACTAACCATAACCTTTACCTTCATTTCAATAGCTGCCATCCACCACATACCAAACGCTCCTTTCCATATTCCCTCTCTGTCCGCGGCCACAGAATTTGTAATGATGCCCACTCCCTTCAACAATACACTGATAACCTATATCACTCCCTCAGAGAACGTGAGTACCCCAAAAAGCTTCTTACCAATCAAATCCTGCCCCCCTCTGCCAATTACACCCCTCAGGCCAAAACCCACCACCCCGACGGACTCAGCCTCATCACCACATTCTTCCCTGGCTTCCATAAAATCGGAAACATCCTCCTCGATCTATACCCAATTTTAAAGAATAATAATTCCACTGCCCTCCTATTACCTTCATGTCCCACAGTATTTTTTAAGCGTCCTGCAAACCTGCGAGATATCTTAAAATCTAAGAAACCCACCCTTCAACTGACCACCCCCTCTCCACCACTCTCCTCAACTTGCAACCATCCTAGATGCAAATGCTGCTCCCTCATACGCTCTTCTGCTATGCCCTCTTCAAATAAATCTTCCTCAGTAGCCAACTGTACTTCCACAAATATCGTTTACCATCTCTCATGCAATTTCTGCCCGGCATTTTATTTTGGCGAGTGTACTACACCACTTTCAATACGAATGGATGGGCACCGCCACTCCACCACATGTCCTCCCTTCATTGATCCCATTCCTAAACATACCGCTTCCCATTGTAAAACCTTTAATAAATGTTTCTCTCTCTCTATATTAGAAGCCCTCCCCGAATCAGCAACAAATATTGAATTGAGGACTCGTGAGATGGCATTCATCTGGTTCTTAAGAGCATTTGAATCACCTGGGCTAAATTTGGCCCACTGACTTATAGCAACCCCTTGCTCCCACTCCCCACCATTCCCCTTACCTTCTCCTGTTCTGCCTCTTCCCCCCCCTCCCCCCGAGGTAACAGACCACTAGTTAGTTCGTATATTCGAGATTAGATAAAAAGAAAGATTCAGATTTGATAAATTTTGGATTTGACCAGTCACTATTTTTTGTACATAATTCTGATGCTCATATAAGTAGTTTTTTTTATCCCTATTTAAGTTGATTTATCACTAGCTCAGTTCGATTTCCACAGAGGTAAAATAATTTGCCTTGACCGGGATTCGAACCCAGATCTACCGATGCTACCGGTGAACTACCGTGGCTAGTCCCGGTATCCTTAAAATTAGTCAAAAGAGCGAACACCTCCTTGTTTCATATATGGCTTTTTCCTCGTGGACTGTGGCGGTTAGCGCACGATTTGGACTGCTAATGGCCTCATGTGTCTAGCAGTCCTGACCACCATGCTCCTATGCACCAAATAATCCACAGGGGAGAAGGACGCCTTGGTAGTTTAACTGGTTAAAGCACTCGGCAGGAAATTGAGGGATCCGGGTTCGAATCCCGGTCAAGCGAATGAGTTTTCCTCTGTGGAGTATCGCACTTATGTGCACTTGCGAGTGACTCTGTAAAGGTAACTACCGTGGCTAGTCCCGGTATCCTCAATATTAGACTAGCTCAGTTTTTAATGTTGCATAATTTTATGAATTATGCATGTCTTATTCACCCCTAATGCTGAAAAGGTACTGGCACTAATTTTAGTGGTGTCAAGCTATGCATTTGAAAACAGTATGAATCACTTCTGTATTTCACTGTTTATTTTACTCCTAGGAAGAAAGTTATTTGTTCTCTTTCAAAGTATTTTTTCCTTTGTTCATTGAAGAATTCAGTGGTTACAATTTTTATTCACAGCCCGAATTCTACCAAGTGTGCCACACAAAAGCAGCATATGAAGAGTATGGGCCCAGCATATGTCGGCACAACCCTGTTTTTGGCACCATGACCTAAACCACGAGGAGTGAAATTAACCAGTTCAATAAATAAGTGAAAATGTGGTGCTGGGATTGTGTGTGGTGCTGCAGTTTTAAAGTATCAGAGAACTGATTGACTGGCTGTTATATACAACTGAAATGTGTATATAGGTTAAATTGTGAGTGGAAAAATGTGCTTTCCTAGGGAAATGGAATTGTTTTGGAAATGTATGGTGTAGGAAGAATGATGAGGTTTGAGTTTCCAGATGCAATGGAGGAAATCGTTGGTAAATTATTTCTTGGCACAAAGTGTAGTTTCATTCATATTAAGGTATGGCAATGTAAGAAATTTGGTTTTATTGCACATTGCATTTACTTACATCTTACTGTCTGACATTCCATAAGATTCAAATTTCAGGAGTGACATATGTTTCCCAGTTTGTTTTATTAAAATTAATAATCATTTAATATTTTAGTTGTGTAACAAAATATTAGCCATTGATCAAATTTCAGTGCTTACCAAAGAACAGTGCTTGCTAATGTTGTTAGTTTTTTTAGGTTAGTCTCCCATATGCTCTTTGCTTAACATTAGTTTAAAGTTTATAAATACTGTTATTAATTGTTTTAAAAATACCAGTTGCTATTACATCTAATTTTCTTTGTTTTGGGACATTTTCCTTTTTCTGTCATCGAAAACGTTCTATAGAAGGTTATTTGATGCATAATGATCTGTAACTCCAGTAATTCATATAGACAGCTGGTATAAATTACTGCTACATAAATTGTTTTATATACTAACTACAGTTACTTATAAGTTATTGCTAGAAGAGTAATGGTCATGCTTCAATTTTAACCAGGTTTACTTGTAAATTTTGTTGGTGTCATCATGCAGTTAATTTAATCCATAGTGAGTTCCTGGCATTTAATGAATTTCAATTATTATCTATTATAATTACTATGTGAAAGATTTTGCTAGAATTTGGTGTGCACATGGTTTAAAAAAATGTTTTCATCAGTTATTAATGATGTGATAACTTATCATTTAGTATTTTGACTTCCAAAACAAAATTTACACTGTTGCATTATCGGTATCAGCAGACACTTGTCATAATATTTAATAACATAAATTTGAAACCATACTGTTCCTAGTTCAGCCTGCTTTAATCGGGGAAAGGACAAGCAGTAAGCCATTGTACAATATACCCTGGATTGCCTCAAACTAGAAGGAATGCCTCAAACTAGAAAGAATAAGTAATTGTAAAGGTTTTTTTGTAATGTTTACATTTTATAAATGTTTGGCTGTCCAAGAATGAATTGATTAATTTAATGGTGTCTCTGCACCTGGTTTGGAATGTAGTTTTGATAAGCTCATCTAGTTACATTAAACTTTGTCAACCCCAGCGCTCAATGAAATGGGATTAATTATTTCTTAGATAATAAAGCTGTAGGTACTGTAATTGTTTACTACAACATGTTATGTTTGAAAAAATTGGTTTTATGTAATTCTTGCATAAGTTTCTTACTGATTTGTGAACAATTCATCAGACACTTGAATGCCATTATTGATGAGGCAGTTGTCTGTAAAAGCTGTTGAAAAGGTATTACAACTTCCTATAAATATTATTATTTTTACTTGATGTGTTGGTTTTATTTTTTACCCTGAGCAGAGAAATGTATTGAGGAGATGTAAGGAAAAAATATTTGAATAATCTTACTATTGAATTTTGCATAATGCTACATGTTTGTATTATGATTAGGAGCTTGTGTCAATGATTTAAGTACAACCATGTTAGTATGAGTGATACAGTCTATAGCGAGACGTGCTAATGCGAGTGATTGCCAAAATTACTACTCCCTCCAAAGCGCTTCAGTGCTCTCCACTCACGTGTGGACACTGGTGGCTTCGGACCGTGCTAAATATTATAATATAAGCTAGTAAACATTGCCAACACTGCATCTTGGCAATATTAACTTGCCTTTTGTGAACTCAGTTCGTTTTTGGGGTTGACCCTGGACCGCCTATTAAATTGGCCGGACCACATCAATGACTTGAGAAACAGGTGTTGGAAAACATTAAATATTTTACGTTATTTAAACCATTCCACATGGGGTGCAGATCGCCAGACATTGTTGTTATTGTATCGGGCATTAGTCCGGTCTAAACTCAACTATGGTGCTTTTGTCTACTCCTCTGGCAGAAAGTCCTATTTATGGCCGCTGGCTGTTGTACATACATAATGCTGGATTGCAACGCCACGGGAGCATTTAAGACCTCGCCAATTTTAAGTATTTATTCGAATGCAGGGGAACCACCATTGGCTACCCGTAGGAATATCCGTTTTTCGAACTATGCCGCAAAGCTTTTATCAATGAAGAAGCACCCCTGTTTTAATATTGTTTTCCAGCCACGGTTTTTAAATGTGCTTAACAGACGGACGAGGGCCACAAGGCCATTAAGCATAAGGTTCAAAAAATTGATTGAGAGAAATAACTTCTCTCTCCCTGATGTGTACCCAGTAGGGTACCTTGACATTCCTCCGTGGTCCCTACCACCTCCAGATATTAGGCTGGACTTTCATTTGTCCCTGAAGTCGAGCATTACGCCATGCTAATAACAACAGCTCTTCAAGGAATTTCTCGCACAATATCCTGACTTCGTACATGTCTATACGGATGGGGCGAAGTCATCTGCTTGCGGATCTGCAGTAACTTCTTCTTTCCACGGAGTTTTAAAAGCGAAACTCAGTGCGATGTGTAGCACATTTACTGCCGAACTCACTGCGATAAAGATGGCCTTAACCAGCATTGACTGTCGTCGAAAATCATTCATGATATGCACTGATTCGCCAAGTTCACTGCAATCGATCTCCGAATTTTCCTCCTTTAATCCCATCGTCTCTTCCCCTGGACTACAACCTTGTCGTGGTGGAAGGGCTTGCGTACTCCGATGACCCTTAGAGTTGCACTGGCGGGAGCATTGCTCCTGGTAGGATCACCCATGCCAGATTGGTCGAAGGTTAGGAGACATACGAATGGTAGTCCGCGCAGCGTCTGTACCCCAGTGAGGCGGCTGCAAAACGCGTCTGACCCCAGTGGGGCCTCTGAAGTGATAGTGTCACGTAAAAAACACTATTGAGATAGGCCACGGAATACTATCTCAATTAAAACAAAAACCTTGAAATTATGGACAGTTATGAAATGATAACGAATCCTGGCAACTACGGGGCTCGGCCCAGAGGGCCGGGTGTCGTGCCCGGCAGAAGTGGGAGCAAGGCCCCTGCGGTTGTCATCCAGTGGCGGATACATGCGGGGGGCGCGCCCCCCCCCCCCCCTTTCGGTGCCGTCCCCGCCAGTCAGCCCACACGCCGCTATTCGTTCGTTTCTTTCGTTAGTCGACTCTGAGTCGAGTTATCGGTAAGTTGTACTTTCTTATGTAGCACGCGCGCGCGTCCGCGTCATCGTATTTTATACATTTCTGTCTTAGATAGATACACATAGATAGCTAACCTACGAGAAAAGTCGCGGCCATTCTAGTGATCTCGATACGTTATTCTGTCTGGCATTTGTTCGAGAAAAGTCGCGAATACTCTACTGTTTATATTTGTTCACACTCTTTAAAAGTCTGGAAGCGAACATTCTGGCACCGAATGTTCTCGAAACAACCGAACTACATATATAAGGGAAGCAGAGTCGCTGCCAGGCAGTCAGTTTGAAAGCTACAATCGTCGCGATAACTTGCGCCCCTTGAGTTTTTTCTGTATCCGCCACTGTTGTCATAACACGAAATCCTTGCTCAGACGTAGTAGCAGCAGAGGAAAAGAAGAGGAACGAAACAATCAGAATAGGCTCGTGGAATGTTAGGACTATGCTGAGGGCGGGGAAGTAGGGGAATATAAAATAAGAAATGGAGATGGTGGGTGTAGACATCATGGGTCTGGGTGAAGTAAGATGGAAGGATGACGGGGACTACTGGAGCGATGACTATAGAGTAATTTATAGTGGAGGGAATGAAAGTCAGCGCGGGGTTACATTCGTAATGAATAGGAATATAGGTAGAAAAGGAAGTGTATGCAGAACAGGTGAGTGATAGGATAATAGTCGTGGAACTAAAGGCAGAACCAACGAATTTAGTTATAATCCACGTTTGTATGCCTACCTCTAATCATAAAGAGGAGGCGGTAGATGGGGTGTACGATCAGCTAGAGAAAATGATTGGTAGGATACCTGGGAGTAAACACTTGGTAGTAATGAGGGATTGGAACGCGGTGGTGGGTGAAGATGGGCGGGAGGTGGGCGATTACGGGCTAGGAAGGAGAAACGACCGGGCGAGAAAGCAGTGGAGTTTTGCCGTAGAAATAACCTAGTAATTACAAATACATGGTTCAGACATCATCCTCGACGTAGGTACACTTGGAAGAAGCCGGGAGACACAGATAGGTTCCAGATAGATTATATAATGGTTCGTCACAGATACGGGAATAGTGTTAAAACTCGCATACTTATCCAGGAGCTGATGCAGACACAGACCACAACTTATTAGTCATGAAATGTCGGGTAAAACTGAAAAAGATAAGAATGGGAAGGAGGGTACGAAAGTGGCATACGGAGGCATTAACTGGGGCAATGAAGAAGAAGTATCGAGAGAAGGTGGATGAGATAATGGGTGAGGATCATGGAGTTAGATCAGTGGAAGATGAATGGGGAAGTTTGAAAAATGGAATTGTAGAAGCGGCGAAAGCAACGGTAGGCATAGTGAGTGCAACTAAAATTAGAAAACCGTGGATCACGAAGGACATGCAGGGGAGAAGGAAATGGAAGAGCGTAAACTCAGAGCAAGGTAAGAGAAAATACCGAGAATTAAATAACAGGCTTAGAAGAGAAACAAAGAAAGCAAGGGAGTCGTGGTGGAGAGAACAGATCGACTCGTTAGAGAAATACCAAAAAGAGGGAAGAGCAGATGCATTATGTAGGAAAGTAAAGGAACTGACGGGGGGTAATAAGGGAAGGGGAATTACAACGATAACAGACAAGGCAGGAAAGGTGATCGTAGAGCCGAAAGAGATCCAGGAGAGGTGGAAGGAGTATGTTGAAGAGCAGTATGGTAAAGAAATAAGGCCCAATATGTTAGATATAGAAAGGGAAGACGATATCGACAGATTCGACATCAGACAGGTATCCTAGATAGCGAAATCGTAAGAGCTCTACGAGACATGAAAAGGAATAAGGCGGTGGGAATAGATGACATACCTGCAGAGTTTTTAAAGAGCATGGGGAAGAACGGAAGAGGAAAACTTTTTGCGCTTATTCGTAGGATTTATGAGAAGGGAGTGTGGCCGGAAGACTTTGCGAAGACTGTACTAATTCCTATACCAAAGAAGCGTAAGGCAAAAACGTGCGAAGACTACAGGACAATAAGCTTAATATCCCACGCGGCCAAAGTAGTTCTGAGAATTATAAACAGAAGGCAAATGAATACCTAGGTGACGATTAGTTCGGGTTTAGGAGAGGGACGGGAACGCGAGACGCTATAGCGGTGATAAGGACGCTAGTAGAAAGAAACCTAGAGTATGGGCAGGATGTTTTTGCATGCTTGGTAGATTTCGAGAAGGCGTTTGATCGGGTGGAATGGACCGGGAGTGTTGAAGAAATTAGGGGTCGATTGGAGGGACAGGCGTCTGATTCGAAATTTATATATGAATCAGACTGCGCAGGTTAGGGTACCCAATGGAGAATCGGGATGGGCCACGATAGGATGGGGAGTGCGGCAGGGGTGCCCACTATCGCCGCTGCTTTTTAACGTGTATTCAGAAGAAATGGTATGGGGGGAGCAGGAGGTAAGAATAAAGGTAGAAGGTGAGCTGATATAATCAGTGAGATTTGCAGATGATCAAGCATTGGTTAGTCAGTCGGCCAAGGGTTTACAGGAAATGGTCATTGCGTTAGAGGTGCAGTGCGAAAAGTATGGGATGAAGATCAACCACAAGAAAACGAAAGTAATGAGATTTTCTAGAAGTCAGAAGGCGGGGCTGAATATAAGGGTGGGAGGGCAGAAGATAGAGCAGGTCGGGAAGTTTACGTATCTGGGTAGTATTTTGGAGGAGAATGGGTTTAGTGGTATGGACATCAGATGCAGAATTGCGCTAGCTAAAGAAGCATTTTCGAAGAGAAGGGAATTGATGAGGGGGGGTCTGAGAAGAGACGTAAAGAAGAGGCTGGTGAAAACTTTAATATGGAGCGTGGCGCTATATGGGTCGGAAACTTGGTCATTGCGAAGGGAGGATGTACGTAGACTTGAGGCGTTTGAGATGTGGGTTAGGAGAAGGTTAGCTGGATGGCGAGAAAGACGAACGAGGAGGTATTGGATATGATCGGAGAGGAATCTTGTGGCAGAGGTTCGGAGAAGGCAGAAGAGATGGATGGAGGAGGTTTTGAGAGGAGAGGGCATGTTGAAGAGAGTGATAGAGGGGAGGACACTGGGGAAGCGTGGAAGAGGTTAGGAATTCTCGACGAAATAAGAGGAAGCAGAAGATATGAAGAATTGAAGAGGGATCTAGTAGCGCGCCATCCTTTGGAGGGAAAGCGAGACAATGTTTATGAGGTTGGGATGCAGAATGGGGACTCAGCTAATAGAATACTAGAATGAAAAATAAAAAAAATTCCATCCTCCTTGAAATTCAAACTGCCCTCTTAAAGCTTTCGGAAAAAGAAGTAAGAGTCATGTTATGATGGATACATGGGCACGAAGGGATTACGGGTAACGAGAAAGCCGACGCCGCAGCAAAAGAAACATTGGGAAACCACCAAATTGATATTGCGGTAGTCCTCGTGGACGACCTGAAAGCTACGCTACGACCTTGGAGGACTTGAGAGGAACATGGCGGAATCTGCAGAATAACAAGCTGCGTAGCATCAAACCGGATATTTCAGCGTGGCCTTCTTCTTGCAGACGCAAACGTAGGGATGAGGTCGCAATCACCCGTTTGAGGATTGGGCACTGCCATTTTACTCATTTCTTTCTATTTACTGCTGTAAAGACTCCACTACAGTGACTGTAACGCCTCTCTCACTGAATCACCTACTGAAGACATGCACTAAATACCGGGCTATACCAGAGCCACCTAGAAAGAAAGCCCGATCGCAAGTGACGGGCTTGATTCTGACGTCATCACGAGTGAGTTGTGCCGGCTTCCGACGCGACCCATGTTAACCTACGAGTGAATTTACGTTACGTTTTATCACATTGTAGGGATTTTTGTGGTTAAGTTGGTGAAGATTGGAGTTTCTGAGGATTGTGAAGTTTCCTTCATTCTTGAAGTGTATTCGTTGGGCTTCAGAAAAGTGTTTGTGAGACATTTTTGTTAAAAATTTTTTATGCCTTTCACGTGTGTAATGCCTGGCTGCCAAGGTTACTACAGGAGTGGACCGAAAGTTCAAGTTTTTAGTTTTCCAAAAGATCCTGAGTTGGCGAGCAAGTGGTTTCGGGCGATAAGAAGAGACAATTTCACCCCTACGAAAAACACTAAGGTATGTACCCTTTCTCGCTGTAATTATTTGGATGTAATTTTGAAGGTAGATGTGGCTTGGGAATGTCGATGAACGAACTGCAAATGGTGATTTCCAATATTGTAGCGGCATTTCATTTGAAAATTCTTGTATTTTAATTATCTATTCTGTATTCTATTGTTCAGTACACGTGTGGTTAAAAGAGTTACTGGGAATAAGTAGGCCAAGTTTTTCTTAAGCTTATTGGATCGAATATTGTTTCTTAGCGTGCTCTTTAGTGTGTTATGCTTCGGAAACGATGCAAATGCTTATTAAACTATATGTCGGTAACCCAGAGTTGAAAACCTATTTGAATTATTTACGTCATAAGTTAAATACTAAGGTATTTTCGATGAAACTACCAGTATCATTTAATTTTTGGCGTAGTGCCTTATGTTACGGGGGAAGCACATACATTTGTCGGTATTCTTGCTTTGAGATTAATTTCAGCTTATGTATCCTTTCGTATGACTGACGATACTTGCACTTGATCAGATGCATGGAAAGCATTTAATGTTAAAAAAAATTTTCAAGTCACGTTAGAAACTTATATATTTGTGTGTATGAACTGCCGTGAATGGAAATATGCGTTTTTCTCTTACAATATCGGTTTAAGTGCAATGAACCGGAATACATATAACGGTATTCGGCTTTCGCCAATTTCATCATCTCAAATTATCTTATGATCTAGTTTTACATTAAAAAAAATATTAATGGTGGTGATTTGGAAGGACTTTCGGATTTTTTATTTGATTGAAACATCTACTGAAGTGACATTGAAACTTTTTCTCATCCCAAATAATTTTCCAAATACTTAAACGTATGGTACGGGTACGTTTTAGTAGCTAATGCTAAATTACCTATGGGTCATTCCACGCCACTTCAGACAGGAGTTGACCCTTGACCTCTCAGATTTTGATGAAAATTGGTGAAATTGTTTGCCTCACCAAATAAAAAATATAATTTAAAGCGTTTTGCGAAAATCGAAAAAACAGATGAATAACGGACATTTTACAAAATGGCTGTTTTCGATGTCACGAAATATTCGTTATCATATATCACGGGGAAGAAACTAGGTTAAAAAGCATTTGATGGCTCATTTCCAATTAAAATTCTTTGATCAATCTCAAACTGGCGTAAAAATAGCGATAAAATGATAATTTGTTTAAATAATTCAATGTTAAACAATTAAAAGTTTAAACTTTTGAAGTTCTTCACATTTAATTTTTCTTATTTTTTCAACTATGGTACCTTGTAATATTATGAATGTTATATAAAAATTTTGAGAGGGTGTTTTTCCATTTAAGAGAGAAAAACATTTTTTAATTTTCCCCTGCAACGACCATTTGATGTAAACTTACGAAGATAACTCCACATATGCCTAGTTTTTATCACTTATCTATCAAATTCATACTTCCCCTAACAGAACAATGGCAGATGATCTTAGATTTAAAAAATATATGGCTAAAATTTGACACCAAAAATTTCTTAAGGTATGTATTTAACAAAAAATGGAACAATGTTGTCCAGTGAAAAACGATCTCGTAACCGATGACTTCAAGTTACACAGACCTGAATGAACAAATTGAATTTACAGGTTTGTCTACATTGTCATAATTACCAGTCAGAAATTAGGAATAAAAAGCTGTGCATCCTAAGCTTTGCTGATTTCATGTAATTTAAATCTTTCCTAATTAATTTTACCCTAAATGCAAAAATTCATTACTTTGCTTTGGACACCGCTTCTAATTTCTGCCCGTGGCTCAAACAAGTAGCCTGAAATATTAGAGAAGACATTCAGCCAATAGAAGAAAGTTTATCCCACGTGATTATATGGCATTATTAATACAACTCTTCCTCGTATGAACTCTTAACTGGTTCCTCGACATACCCTCTACGGGGATGGATACCAGTTGTTCCCCTCATTCGCATCAAACGCTCATCGGAACCTGATGATTGTGTCTTTGAAATGAGGAATCCTACACCCGGTGGTATTGCTGCGTGGTACGAACGGATTCCCTTGACAGCAGGAGCTTGTCGATACCTTCTTGTTGTATGTTTTTTTATTATCCTCCACTTCCACATTAGGCACGTATGCGAAACTCGTCCCGTCCCGTCACTCGTCACTTGGGCCTTTCCCATGGGAGGTGGCAAAGAAATCCCACTCCGCTGCAACTTTAAAATCCTTTTCGTGATGGACTAGGTTAAGGAGATTATATCTATGTTTATATTGTGCTGTGGATCCATCAGAAAAATATATAACTTTTTTCAAATTTGCTACAGTGACTCTCAGAAATTGAACTAGTGAATGCTGGAAACAATGCACAGTCGCAGTAACATGTGCAGTTCATTCAGATATGACAATAAGCTTCAGAGGGCTTACTTCCTTTCCTTCAACTAGGCGATAGTAGCAGGCAAATGGGTGTAATCTAGATTGCCTATTGTTCCAATGCACCCCTTGCACGCTCTCCTGAATTACAATGGAATAATTTTTTGAGCAGTCAGCAACAACTTTCGCTTCCCCCACTGCTATGTTTTCCCTGTGTATTGAAAACATTCAGCCTGCTGTTTCGCCACGTGATCATGCCTAACCAAATTCGGGATTTTCTCCACGAAAAAGTCATTAAATTCATCTGAGGTCTTCCTAACCGTTTTCATTGTTAATGAGACTACTTTCACCCATTGCTGGTAAGATAAGTTTTTCATGAAATTTGAATCAAGCACACTCTCTGACACTCCTTTCAGTTTCGTAATTTGCGGGAATTTGCTGCAACTACCAAAGTAACGTATCTTCCCAGGAATCTCACATACAGCCATCAGTAGAAAATCTCTGTAAGCGTTAAAAACTGTTTCTCCATTTTCACCCTTGAGTTGGCCGAGCTTAGCACCGTCGAACATGAGTTTTGTGTTTTGATGAATAAGGCACACGCAAACTGTGCATACCTGAAGCTCCAGCAAGGACACACGATGTAGGTCTAAATGAGCAAACTTGTAAAATCTTCTTTTGGAAATCTCTCTTTGAACAGGGTGAATTACTACTTCAGGTTTCCTAAAACTAATCTCTTTTGTTTCAAAATATGCTGGGATCCTTCTTTTACACTTTTGTACTACACTCGTGATCAGATGATCTATCCTCGGATCCTATCCCACCATATTGATGGTGCACTCCTGAAGGCCTAAGTTATCTAATGCCTCGTTGTGATGCACGGAAGAAGTGGATGTTTTCTTGTTTTCAATATCAGGGTCATGCTCTTTCGGTATAGTCTCATTCGTACTTACTTCATTATAGGAGGCCTTCCTATAAGCTATGCACAGTTTTTTACCCTGTTTTATCCCAGGAATACTTATAATTTTACACTTCTCGTGAAGTTCGCAAGAAATAGTTTTCAGCTGTTTTCATACGGATGCTTTCTGAATCGTGAAAGGGTCGGAGCATTTAGTTAGCTGAGCCGGATATCTTAATAGGTTCTCTGTTTCGTGTTCTTGACACCAAACACTCACTTTAAATCCATTTCTCAGTCGTAGTAAGTGCGGGCCCCGGCGTGAAAACTCCCTCTTCATTGTTATAACGACGGAGCGTGAACACCGTGTTTTTAAAACTTTTCCTAGTGAGCCTCCATTGCGACCCATTTCACGCCACAAAATACAACACTATTCGTAATAAAAGTTCACCATATATCAAAACACAGATATAATGGCAAGGACCATGACCAAAGAGAGGTCAGCAAAACTCAATACTAAAAGGTAGAGGAATAGTTGTGGGAAGCAATCGCCCGTACAGCCGGTGCCCCACGCCACTCAGTGTTTACAGTTTTTGTTTTTAATTTGTATTAACATATTTTAAACCCGTTTCATACAATGTGTATATTAAGTATGTAATAGCATTGAACCAATGAACGCCCGCTTAAGAAGTTCCAGGAAATAATAACTGAGAAGTCCGTATGACCTGAAGTCATCGGTTACGAGATCGTTTTTCACTGGACAACATTGTTCCATTTTTTGTTAAATACATACCTTAAGAAATTTTTGGTGACCCGAAGTCATCGGTTACGAGATCGTTTTTCACTGGACAACATTGTTCCGTTTTTTGTTAAATACATACCTTAAGAAATTTTTGGTGTCAAATTTTAGCCATATATTTTTTAAATCTAAGATCATCTGCCATTGTTCTGTTAGGGGAAGTATGAATTTGATAGATAAGTGATAAAAACTAGGCATATGTGGAGTTATCTTCGTAAGTTTACATCAAATGGTCGTTGCAGGGGAAAATTAAAAAATGTTTTTCTCTCTTAAATGGAAAAACACCCTCTCAAAATTTTTATATAACATTCATAATATTACAAGGTACCATAGTTGAAAAAATAAGAAAAATTAAATGTGAAGAACTTCAAAAGTTTAAACTTTTAATTGTTTAACATTGAATTATTTAAACAAATTATCATTTTATCGCTATTTTTACGCCAGTTTGAGATTGATCAAAGAATTTTAATTGGAAATGAGCCATCAAATGCTTTTTAACCTAGTTTCTTCCCCGTGATATATGATAACGAATATTTCGTGACATCGAAAACAGCCATTTTGTAAAATGTCCGTTATTCATCTGTTTTTTCGATTTTCGCAAAACGCTTTAAATTATATTTTTTATTTGGTGAGGCAAACAATTTCACCAATTTTCATCAAAATCTGAGAGGTCAAGGGTCAACTCCTGTCTGAAGTGGCGTGGAATGACCCCTATATGTACGTAAATTTTTGCTTGCATTTTGATGAATTGGAGCGTAATAATAGCAGATGTGTTAACGATCGTATGTTACACCAGCAATTATCATTGAAAAATCTTATTTCGTCAGGCTCTAGGGTAAGCTTTTCATGGGCTATGCAATGTCTAATTCAGTGTCAAAATGAAGAAGAATTTACATACTCTTAATAAGTCAAAACATTTAGGAATTAGTGGAAACTACTTTTACCCTGCAATAAAAAAGGTATTAATCCAAGGAAAGTATATAGTATGCAACCAGGTATAATCAAATACTTGACAACACCGCGTGATACTGTTGAATTTTGACACGTTGTTGTGTTGAAGAATAAATGCTCTTTGGGTGTAAAAAGCCTTTTCTAGAAAGTTATTTCAGATTATACTCTTGGTATATGGTACCTCTAGCTCACATCGGCAATTTATAGGTCTTCAATTTGTTATCGATCGAAATGTAAATTTTGGAACATAATTTTCCTAATAAATGAAATTCCTCGGAAATGGTACTAGGCATGCAAAGTTTTTCGCATTGCTTACTAGATGCGAAGGTTTAAGCCAAAACTTTACAGCAAAAATCTTAGATTCCTCGTAAATACTTCTTGTTTAACTTCCATGACCTAAGATACCGTGACAGGTAAATGAAATAGTTATAAAATAGCTTTTTTCTGTTGAACGTCTAGGTATAATAATAGGTGGATTAGATGCAACATTAACATTTACGTATCATTTCAAATTGAAAAATATTTTCATTTAGGCGAATAAGCATTTTTTTGGAACCCGCTATTTTCTTATTGACTGAGAAAATAAGGTATCAATTATCTATACACTACGGTGGCGGAACCAGCGTCGCAGACAGCACCACGGCTACTTCGGCTCGGCCATGCTCTTGCGGTAGCACTATATTCAGTGACATTACATGACAGCGATAGGGCCTTCTATCTAGGTGGCTTTGGTTATACGCAGTAGAGTGGCCATCACGGTTAGCCTAGATACTCTTCTAGGGGACGATCCGGTTAGCCTAAGCCGAATTTTATTGTATTTTAAAGAAATAGGTTTTTTAAAAATTTAATATAGGTAGCATACACACATGCATTACTCACAAAAAATGCATAAAATCGGTAGTTAAAGTTGCATTTTTCAGAGACCTAATTTGTAAAGCGTCAAATGGGCTGAGCATGGTGCAAATGACCCTAGCCGTCGATGCACCAAAAGCCCAATTCTACTACTGCGAGTGATTGAGGGGCGGCTGTTATGTGCCTATGACTGCCACCAGAGAGTTTCGATAAGTAAAAACGTGGGACAGCAGTAAATGCCGCAATTGCTACCCTTCTGCATTTTAAAATGCAGCGAATAACTCCACAAAAAGTGTATTAGATTAACTGCCATGTAAATATGATTAATGTCTGCTTTAGGTGCAGATGATACAGTATTTGTGATCTTTTTCTCATATGAAAGTTGCGACATGACTAAGGGTGGTTTATATTTGTGGCGAAAGAGGGGCTGACAGTGATCTCCTTGCTGTGCTGCCTGGCTAACACCTCTGATGCGGGCCGATTAAGTGAAGAGCAATGTGCATATTTATCCCCAGGTATATTTTATGGTTTATCTGAACGTGCGAATAACAGCTTCGAGCTGTTTCATTTGATTTGGTCGCCTGTCATTGCCAGCTGTGTGACTTCATTGGTTAGTGGTCGATAACAGCCAATGAGAAATCATCTTTTGAAATCATGACGTTAGGCCGCTGACTTGCAGCATATGATTCCCCCCCCCACCCCCCTGGAATTTCCTGCGGTGGCCACGGCCAAGAAGCGGCAAGGCCTTTCCGAAGTAATATCTTCGTCGGTGGCCAGCAAACATTGTTTTCATAAATAGGGCTAGTATCCTCATTTTAATGTTAAGTATAATTTATGCTAAGTAGGTACTGTTTTTTCTATTCAGCCGGAGAACTCCATTAACCAACTGTAATCATAGTTGGTGCAAACGCTGATACCATATTTAAAGAATTCTTGTTTATAAGTTGAATATTGGAGGTTTTTGACAAAGTGTAGTAGTCATGGCATGCTTAATTTTTGCAATGCATGAATGGGGTATAGTCAAATCAAAGTAAATTGGAAGGCTAAGGAATCTTCAAGGACATTGATAGTCAGAGATTTTGGAAATATGTACCATTTTTTTCTATCCAAGTAACAAGTTGTGATGAGTAAAATTTGTGCCTACACCAAAATATTTTCCCTTTAGAATGCCCTTCAAAGGTTAGGAATATAAATACATGGCCAAGGGCTGGAGGCACCTCATGAGTTATGAGTAATCGTTAGGCATATGTTAAGTCTTCTATGTCAGAAGGAAACTGAAATCGACCCTACTACTTATAGAAAGGTAATTGTTAGTCTTCTGTATTAGAGTTATTCAACTCAGCAAGATATTATGTTCCGTTTGTCAAATAGGTCAATGTAACAGACACTCGGCTAATGAAAACTGGACTGATATCAAGCATTAGTGTAGCAGAATGCGTAAAGAGTATTGGATAAGAATAAATTTGAAATTGGTTTCAAAGGTTTTGGATATATGTGGTAATTAGTGTACTAGTTGCTAATACCCACGGCCCAGATTCAAGTACTGGATATAGTGGGGACATATCTGATGAATTCGGAGTTATAATTGAGTTCTTTGTGAAGAACATTCACAGCTTTCCTTCTAACGATGGAAGGGAGGTAAATTCGCAGGCTCTTAAGGAGTCCTTTGTTAAATAATTCTTAAAAAACGTTTTTTTTTACGAGAAAAACGTTTTTTTAGAACGTTTTAGATTTTAAATTAATTATTATATTATGTATAGATTGTATATATCATTTATAATATATATTATGTTATAATATTTTATAAATATAACATATATAATACATATTATAGCCATAGGCGTGTCCAAGGCAGGTGCCACTGGTGCCGTGGCACCACCACTAGATCGAGATTCTTTTCTAAGTTATTCCTTTTTTCCCGACTCTTGGCGGCTGGACGGTAGAGAACTAGAGACTCTGTTCACTTAATGTTTCTACTCCTGGCACCACCACTATTCTTGGCACCACCACTTCTGTAGTCCTGGACACGCCTATGATTATAGCATTGTCATCCAGTTCTGAGCTATGTTTAAAGTTTCAAGTCTCTAGCTCATCGGGAAGTTAGTTTAAAATCGATTGTAAAATTTGTACCGAACAAACAAACCGACAAGAACTGAAGAACTGAACCTAATAAAAACGTTTTCTAAAACACATGGAATGATGCAGATGATTAGTTTTTTCTCTTATTCCGGAAAAATTCTGCTCAAACCAAAAATCCTCCTATTCCATTTAGCACAAATGGTCTTTGACCTTGGTCACTCTCCCGTGCAATTTGAAAAAGTTTGAAATTGAAATTTGAGGCTGCAGCCTCTTTTCTCCCCCAACTTGAATCCCTCCCGATATTTCCCTCCAGCACCTGTACGTCCACCAACATAATTTACCTTTTACAGTGCAACTTTTGCCCAGCTTTCTATGTAGGCCAATGTACCACCCCCCTTAACCTCAGAATGAATAATCATCGTGCCTCCTGCTACCCGTCATCCCCCTATGCTTCCCTCCCAGTACCCACGCATTCTTTGTCCCACGACGCGGTCTTCAACTCTTGTTTCAAGGTGTCCATTATTGCTTCCCTCCCCCCCTCAGACTCCGCCCTCAACCTCCACACGCTTGAATTAGAGTGCATTTGGCGACTAATAGCTTGCAGCGACCCTGGACTGAATGTATCCTGCTAACCCCCTCCCACATCACCCCTTCTCCCCCTCCCGTTCGCTCGTCCAACAATAACCCTTGTTCCTGCGGCATTCTGACCCAGCCAGTCGACATCTCCTCTTTGAGAAAGAAGCCTTTGGCTTCGAAAGCTCCGGAAATTTTTTTTCTCGTGTGAGTGTTCTTTTTAAGTGTTTTACTTTATTAAGTGCGTCACAGCTAGTGACACTGTTTTATTATATATATATATATATATATATATAT
This sequence comes from Pyrrhosoma nymphula, assembly GCA_963573305.1. Classification (NCBI taxonomy): domain Eukaryota; kingdom Metazoa; phylum Arthropoda; class Insecta; order Odonata; family Coenagrionidae; genus Pyrrhosoma; species Pyrrhosoma nymphula. The sequence continues at coordinate 176,339,474 of OY754329.1, read as the reverse complement.
ATATATATATATATATATATATATATAAACGATGCCACAGGTGGGGCGGAATTAAATATAGACACATAAAAAAAGAACACTCACACTATACGTTGATATTTCGGTCTATATAACCTTTCTCAAAGATAGAAGGATACATACTCATGAGTATGTATCCTTCTATCTTTGAGAAAGGTTCTCATTCAAGTATTCTACCAGCTGATTGGTAGTTTCTTGGAAAGTCCCCATTTTGTATCCCAACCTAATAGAAATTGTCTAGCTTTCCCTCCTAAGGATGTCCCGTTATTAGATCCCACTTCAATTCTTCATATCTTCTACCTCCTCTTATTTCGTCCAAAATTCCTATCCTCTTCCTTCCTCTCCCACGCTTCCCCAGTGTTCTCCCCTCTATCACTCTCTTCAACATGCCCTCTCCTCTCAAAACCTCCTCCATCCATCTCTTCTGCCTTCTCCGAACCTCTGCCACAAGATTCCTCTCCGATCATATCCAATACCTCCTCGTTCGTCTTTCTCGCCATCCAGCTAACCTTCTCCTAACCCACATCTCAAACGCCTCAAGTCTACGCACATCCTCCCTTCGCAATGACCAAGTTTCCGACCCATATAGCGCCACGCTCCATAATAAAGTTTTCACCAGCCTCTTCTTTACGTCTCTTCTCAGACCCCCCCTCATCAATTCCCTTCTCTTCGCAAATGCTTCTTTATCGAGCGCAATTCTGCATCTCATATCCTTACCACTAAACCCATTCGCCTCCAAAATACTACCCAGATACGTAAACTGCTCGACCTGCTCTATCTTCTGCCCTCCCACCCTTATATTCAGACCCGCCTTCTTACTTCTAGAAAATCTCATTACTTTCGTTTTCTTGTGACTGATCTTCATCCCATATTTTTCGCACTGCACCTCTAATGCATTCATCATTGACTGTAACCCCTTGGCCGACTGACTAACTAATGCTTGATCATCTGCAAATCTCACTGATTTTATCAGCTCCCCTCCTACCTTTATTCCTACCTCCTCCTCCCCCCAAGCCTCCCATACCATTTCTTCTGAATACACGTTAAAAAGCAACGGCGATAGTGGGCACCCTTGCCGCACTCCCCGTCCTATCGTGGCCCATCCCGATTCTCCATTGGGTACCCTAACCTGCGCAGTCTGATTCATATATAAATTTCGAATCAGACGCCTGTCCCTCCATTCGACCCCTAATTTCTTCAACACTCCCGGTCCATTCCACCCGATCAAACGCCTTCTCTAAATCTACCAAGCATGCAAAAACATCCTGCCCATACTCTAGGTTTCTTTCTACTAGCGTCCTTATCACCGCTATAGCGTCTCGCGTTCCCGTCCCTCTCCTAAACCCGAACTAATCGTCACCTAGGTATTCATTTGCCTTCTGTTTATAATTCTCAGAACTACTTTGGCCGCGTGGGATATTAAGCTTATTGTCCTGTAGTCTTCGCACGTTTTTGCCTTACGCTTCTTCGGTATAGGAATTAGTACAGTCTTCGCGAAGTCTTCCGGCCACACTCCATCCTCATAAATCCTACGAATAAGCGCAAAAAGTTTTCCTCTTCCGTTCTTCCCCATGCTCTTTAAAAACTCTGCAGGTATGTCATCTATTCCAACCGCCTTATTCCTTTTCATGTCTCGTAGGGCTCTTTCGAATTCGCTATCTAGGATACTTGGTCCGATGCCATCCCTGTCGATATCGTCTTCCCTTTCTATATCTAACCTATTGGGCCTTATTTCTTTACCATACAGCTCATCAACATACTCCTTCCACCTCTCGTGGATCTCTCTCGGTTCTACGATCATCTTTCCCGTCTTGTCTGTTATCGTTGTAATTCCCCTTCCCTTGTTACCACCCGTCAGTTACTTTACTTTCCTACATAATGCATCTGCTCTTCCCTCTTTTTGGTATTTCTCTAACGCGTCGATCTGTTCTCTCCACCACGCCTCTCTTGCTTTCTTTGTTTCTCTTCTAAGTCTGTTATTAAATTCTCGGTATTTTCTCTTACCTAGCTCTCAGTTTACGCTCTTCCATTTCCTTCTCTCCTCCGTCTCTTTTATCATCTCCTTCGTGATCCACGGTTTTATAATTTTAGTTGCACTCACTACGCCTACCGTTGCTTTCGCCGCTTCTACAATTCCATTTTTCAAACTTCCCCATTCATCTTCCACTGATCTAACTCCATGATCCTCACCCATTATCTCATCCACCTTCTCTCGATACTTCTTCTTAATTGCCCCAGTCAATGCCTTCGTATTCCACTTTCGTACGCTCCTTCCCATTCTTATCTTTTTCAGTTTTACCCGACATTTCATGACTAATAAGTTGTGGTCTGCGTCTGCATCAGCTCCTGGATAAGTATGTGATTTTTTAACACTATTCCTGTATCTGTGACGAACCATTATATAATCCATCTGGAACCTATCTGTGTCTCCCGGCTTCTTCGAAGTGTACCTACGTCGAGGATGATGTCTGAACCATGTATTCGTAATTACTAGGTTATTTCTGCGGCAAAACTCCACAGCTTTCACGCCCCGGTCGTTTCTCCTTCCTAGCCCGTAATCGCCCACCTCCCGCCCATCTCTTCTTTCACCCACCACCGCGTTCCAATCCCCCATTACTACCAGGTGCTTACTTCCTGGTATCCTACCAATTATTTCCTCTAGCTGATCGTACACCCCATCTACCTCCTCCTCTTTATGATTAGAGGTAGGCATATAAACCTGTATTATAACTAAATTCGTTGGTTCTGCTTTTAGTTCCACGACTATTATCCTATCACTCACCTGTTCTGCATACACTACTTTTCTACCGAGTTTCCTATTCATTACGAATGCAACCCCGCGCTGACTTTCATTCCCTCCACTATAAATTACTCTATAGTTGCCGCTTCAGTAATCCCCGTCATCCTTCCATCTTACTTCACCCAGACCCATGATGTCTACACCCACCCTCTCCATTTCTTGATTTATATTCTCTAGCTTCCCCGCCCTCAGCATAGTCCTAATATTCCACGTTCCTATTCTGATAGTTTCGTTCCTCTTCTTTATCTTCTTTTCCTCTGCTGCTGCTACGTCTGAGCAAGGATTTCGTGTGATGACGACCGCAGGGGCCTTGCTCCCACCTCTGCCGGGCACGACACCCGGCCCTCTTGGCCGAGTCCCGTAGTTGCCATGATTCATTATCAATTGAGAACTGTCCATAATTTCAAGGCTTTTGTTTTAATTGAGATAGTATTCCGTGGCCTTACTCAATAGTGTTTTTTACGTGACACCATCACTTCAGAGGCCGCCCCACTGGGGTCAGACGCCTTTTGCAGCTGCCTCACTGCGGTACAGACGCTGCGCGGACTACCATTCGTCTGTCTCCTAACCTTCGACCAATCTGGCATGGGTGACCCTACCAGGAGCAATGCTCCCGCCAGTGCAGCTCTAGGGGTCATCGGAGCACGCAAGCCCTTCAACCACGACAAGGTTGTAGTCCAAGAGAAGACTATAGACCGAAATATCAACGTATAGTGTGAGTGTTCTTTTTTTATGTGTCTATATTTAATTCCGCCCCACCTGTGGCATAGTTCATTCAAACTTTGCTTTCCTCTTCTGTGTACTTAATTTCTTCTCTGCCGGTGAGTGAAAATGTCCAGCGCCATCTCTCGGCGACTTTTACGGACTAATCTTGGGGGTGTTTGATTCATATAAACCCCCCGCCGATTCCAATGTTTCTATAGTAGTCTAGATAGCTTAGTGGTCAGAGCATCCGGCGCGAAATCGGAAGGTCCGTGGTTCAATTCCCGGTCTAGACGAATTTTTTTCACTTGGAATCGGCCATCATTCCATCTTCACATCACCATTGTGTCATCACATTTTGTGTTTCCTATCCTCTTTCTTTCACCACCTGTTTGAACGAAATATTTATTATTTACGCCTGTGAGCGGTTTGAATATATATATATATTATATATTTGAGTTCGTGGAAAATCACACACGCGATAATTTAAATAAAAATAAACTTTGCCACAGGTGGGGCGGAAATAAATATAGAAACACAAAAAAGAAGAACACTCACACACTATACGTTCTGATATTTCGGCAGCCGAGCTGCCTTTCTCACAGAAGGAAGGATACAGAATGATGGATAGGCATGGGACAAGGGGTAGAGTGAGGTAGGAGGAGAGGGAGGAGAAAGGGGTAAGAAAGGGGAGAAGAGGGGGGGGGCGGGAGGGGGTCAGAAGAGGAGAGCGGGGTGAGGGGGGGGAGAAGAGGGGAAGAGGCGGGAGAGGGTCGGAGAAGGAGGAAGGGATGTGGGAGGGAGGAAAGGGGAGGGGCGGGAGGGGATAAAAGGAGGAGAAAGGGGAGAGGAGAAGGGGCGGTAGGGGTCAGTGAGCCCGATTTAATCCGGGGGGATTATAGGCAGAATAAAGCCAGATACAAGCCAATTCTAATGTACGTAATTGAAGGGGAGAGGCAGAGGGAGGGAGGGAAGACAATATGCCTGCTCGGAAACATTTGTCAAAACTGACATTGTGGGAGGAAGCATGGACCGGGACGGGGAAGGAGGCATTGGGCGAAGACGGCTTACAACTGGCTCGGTGGCCGGTCAATCTAACACTTAAGGCGTTAGTGGTGAGACCAATGTAATAGGAATCGCAAAGGTTGCAAAGGAGGATGTACACAATGTTGTGGGAAGTGCATGACCGAGAGGGGACGGAAGGAAGTGGGTGGGAGAGGAATTTAGCGGGGAGGGGGTCGGTAATAAGAATAGGGCACGTTTTGCATCTCGCGCGATGGCAGGGGTTGGGTGGGGTTTTAGAGCTAATATAGGGTTTAGTCAGCGGTTTGGTGGTTTTTAGGATGCTGGAGAGGTTAGGGGGACGCCTGAAGGTGAGAGAGGGACATTTGGGGAATGTGTTTTTGGTGGTGAGATTATCAGAGAGGAGTGGGAAAAGGTTTTTAATGATTTTTTTGAGGGCATGGACGCCTGGGAAGTAGGTGGTACAGAGGGAGAGGTTGTAATTCTCCTTATTTTGGGTTGGTTTAGGAGGAAAGGGTTTTTTGAGAATTCGTTTATTGAGAAGAGTCTCAGGATATCCTCGTCGGAGAAGGGATTGGTGCAAAGAGGAAAGGAATTTATCAAGGGAATCGGGGTTATTACATATGCGAAAACCTCGTGTAGAAAGAGAGTAGGGGAGGGATCTTTTAGTATGGGAGGGATGGCAGCTGTTATAGTGAAGATATTGCTGCTTATTGGTGGGTTTGATGTGGACTGAGGTGTTGAAATGGTGGTTGGAGAGAGTGATATCTACATCAAGGAAGGTGACATGGGAAGAAGAGAAATGAGAGGTGAAGGAGAGAGAAGAGAAATCGTTGAGAGCGTAAATAAATGAATTAAAAGAATCGACGTCATGGGGCCAGAGAAGGAAAATGTCGTCGATGTATCGAAGCCAGAGTAAGGGTTTCAGGGGTTGTGAGGATAGGAAGGACTCTTCGACACGGCCGAGGAAAAGGTTGGCATAGGAAGGGCTGAATCTACTGCCCATGGCGCAGCCTTTGGTTTGAAGGTAGAAGCGGTCATTAAAGGAGAAGGAGTTATGAGTCAAGATGAAGTGGGACAGGTCAATAAGGAAATCGGAGCTAGGGTTATGAGGAGTAGGGCGAGTATCAAGAAAATGCTTAACGGCGGATAAGCCTTCGGCGTGGGGGATGGAGGTATAGAGGGAGGTGACATCAATGGTGGCCATGATGATGTCGGAATCATTGGGGAGGGGGGTGGAGAGGAGGCGATCCAGGAAATGGTAGGTATCTTTGATGTAGGAAGGCAGGGAATGGACTAGAGGCTGAAGGTAATGGTCGACGAAAGCGGAGATGCGTTCAGTAGGGGAGTGGCAAGAGGAAACTATTGGCCGGCCAGGGTTGTTGGGCTTGTGTATCTTCGGAAGGATATAGAAATGGGGAGTGCGGGGATGAGCGGGAGAAAGTAGAGAAATATCGTTGCTAGTGAGACCTTCCTTGGGACCTTTGTCTTTAAGGAAAGAGATGATCTCCTCGTGGAATTTTGGGTTTGGGTCGTGAGAAACGGGAGCGTAGGAAGAGGGGTCCGAGAGTTGTCTGAGGGCTTCGTTGATGTAGTCTGAAGAGTTAAGTACTACCACAGTAGAGCCTTTGTCAGAAGGTGTGATGACTATGTTGGGATTGTGAGAAAGGTCTTTTAAGGCTTTGATTTCCGACGAGGATAGGTTGGATGCGGGCTTTAAGGAAGTGAGAAAGGATGGATCAGCAATTTTGGAGAGAAGGAGGTTCGTGAAAACTTCTAAGGGATGATTGGAATGCAAAGGTTTGGGTTCATGTGAAGAGGGCGGTTTGAAAATGGTCAGGGCAGGATGTACAGAATTTTGAGAAGAAGTATCGGGAAGTGGCAGTTGGGAGCGCTGGGATTCCCAAAAGAATTTCCATTTTAATTTTCGGCAAACATTGAGGGTGTCTGTGAGAAGTTTGACAGGATTAACCTTAGGTGTCGGCGAAAACGAAAGACCTTTGCTCAAAACAGAGATTTCGGAAGGGGTAAGGGAAGAAGAAGAGAGGTTTATGACTTCTTGTTTTGTGGGATCGTAGGCGTCTTCGGCGGGGTGGGAGGGGGGGGTTTGAGGGTCTTTGGAAGAAGGTACGCGCTGTGGGAAAAACCGGGAGGTGGGAGGGGGTGGACGGGCGAGTTGAAAAATGCCTGCTAGGTCGGGCTTTGAGGAATATAATGGCGGGTTAGGTGGGGTTGGGGCCGCAATGTTTAGCGGCAAGGAGAGTCCATGATGAAGGTAGGAAATACACAAGGAGGACAGTTTTTTGAAAGCTTTTTGGCGTCTAAAATTAAGGGAGCGTAAAGAAGAGGTAAGAAGTCTCTGGATTGTGGACAGTAATTCCGAATTGTATAGGCTGATGATATGGATGAGGGATTGAATGTTGGAATGGTATTGGGACACAAGAGATTTGTATTGGGCGAGAACTAAAAGACAAAGATTGTACGAGATTTGATACGAGTGAGCATGAAAAAACGGGTGAATAGGAGGCATGCCTGAAGTGGGAATTTTGATGATTAAGCCGTTCGGAATTATGCCCAGGGAAAGACAGGAGGACAAAAATTCTACATGGCAAGTGTATTGAGCTAATTTAAAGGAATATTTTTTTAAATTGATAAGCCAGATTTTGGTGAGATTAGGAGCGGGCATGTTAAGGATATAAAGGTTAATGGATAGAGGAAGAGAGCAAGGGAGGAAAGGAACACTTACAGATAAAAACTTCCGATATTTCGGTGAAGACTAGCTCCACCTTTCTCAAGGTTTAAAGTAGGAATGAAGAAAAGGAGAGAGATTGAGGTATGGGAGGGGAAAGAGGGGGAGACGAAGGTGTAAGAGGGGAAGGAGGGGAAAGAGGGAGAGAGGAAGGTGTAAGAGGGGAAGGAGGGGAAAGACGAAGAGCGGGGAGAGGGCGTGGAGGAAGCAGGGAGAGATGAGATGAGGGGGAGGGAGAAACTAGTGTGATTTATTGAGTCCAGGGGGCGAGAAAGCCTGGTGGATTAAAATACAAGAAGATTCAAGATCTTTGAGCTGAAGGGGAGAGGAAGAAGGGGGAAGGGAAGCAAGTAGACCGACTTTAAAAGTGTTATTGAAAGTGGAGTTGTGGGAGGAGACGTGAATGGCGACAGGGAGAGAAACAGAGAGGGAGGGGCAATCGTTACAAGACGAGCGGTGCCCATTCATTCTAATATTGAGAGGAGTGGTGGATAAGCCAATATAGAAAGAAGGGCAGTATTGACAGAGGAGGATGTAGACAATGTTAGGCGTGGTGCAGGAGGGTGAGAGGACAGAAGGGAGGGGAAAAGCGAGGAACTTGTCCGGCAAGGGCTGGGTGATGAGGATGGGGCAAGTTTTACATCGCGGGCGGTTGCAAGGGGTGGGAAGGGATTTGGTGGGTTTGAGTGATTTGGACAGGGGTTTGGACTCACAATATCTCCCTCTGTACCACCTACTTCCCAGGTGTGGACTCTATTAGGCGTATTATTAAAAACCTCTACCCTATCCTGTCGGACAACCTAACCACCTCTAAAATATTCCCCCAATGTCCCTCTCTCAGCTTCAGACGCCCCCCCAATCTATCCGCCATTTTCAATATTACCAAACCCCTGTCCAAATCACTCAAACCCACCAAATCCCTTCCCACCCCTTGCAACCGCCCGCGATGTAAAACTTGCCCCATCCTCATCACCCAGCCCTTGCCGGACAAGTTCCTCGCTTTTCCCCTCCCTTCTGTCCTCTCACCCTCCTGCACCACGCCTAACATTGTCTACATCCTCCTCTGTCAATACTGCCCTTCTTTCTATATTGGCTTATCCACCACTCCTCTCAATATTAGAATGAATGGGCACCGCTCGTCTTGTAACGATTGCCCCTCCCTCTCTGTTTCTCTCCCTGTCGCCATTCACGTCTCCTCCCACAACTCCACTTTCAATAACACTTTTAAAGTCGGTCTACTTGCTTCCCTTCCCCCTTCTTCCTCTCCCCTTCAGCTCAAAGATCTTGAATCTTCTTGTATTTTAATCCACCAGGCTTTCTCGCCCCCTGGACTCAATAAATCACACTAGTTTCTCCCTCCCCCTCATCTCATCTCTCCCTGCTTCCTCCACGCCCTCTCCCCGCTCTTCGTCTTTCCCCTCCTTCCCCTCTTACACCTTCCTCTCTCCCTCTTTCCCCTCCTTCCCCTCTTACACCTTCGTCTCCCCCTCTTTCCCCTCCCATACCTCAATCTCTCTCCTTTTCTTCATTCCTACTTTAAACCTTGAGAAAGGTGGAGCTAGTCTTCACCGAAATATCGGAAGTTTTTATCTGTAAGTGTTCCTTTTTTCCGTGTGTATATTTTTTATCGGCCACCCTCTTGGCATACTGTATATATATATATATATATATATATATATATATATATATATATATAACCATTCATTCATTCACTCAAACCGCTCACAGGCGTAAATAATAAATATTTCGTTCAAACAGGTGGTGAAAGAAAGAGGATAGGAAACACAAAATGTGATGACACAATGGTGATGTGAAGATGGAATGATGGCCGATTCCAAGTGAAAAAAATTCGTCTAGACCGGGAATTGAACTGTGTGTGAACGCCTTAAGTGTTAGATTGACCGGCCACCGAGCCAGTTGTAAGCCGTCCTCGCCCAATGCCTCCTTCCCCGTCCCGGTCCATGCTTCCTCCCACAATGTCAGTTTTGACAAATGTTTCCGAGCAGGCATATTGTCTTCCCTCCCTCCCTCTGCCTCTCCCCTTCAATTACGTACATTAGAATTGGCTTGTATCTGGCTTTATTCTGCCTATAATCCCCCCGGATTAAATCGGGCTCACTGACCCCTACCGCCCCTTCTCCTCTCCCCTTTCTCCTCCTTTTATCCCCTCCCGCCCCTCCCCTTTCCTCCCTCCCACATCCCTTCCTCCTTCTCCGACCCTCTCCCGCCTCTTCCCCTCTTCTCCCCCCCCTCACCCCGCTCTCCTCTTCTGACCCCCTCCCGCCCCCCCCCTCTTCTCCCCTTTCTTACCCCTTTCTCCTCCCTCTCCTCCTACCTCACTCTACCCCTTGTCCCATGCCTATCCATCATTCTGTATCCTTCCTTCTGTGAGAAAGGCAGCTCGGCTGCCGAAATATCAGAACGTATAGTGTGTGAGTGTTCTTCTTTTTTGTGTTTCTATATTTATTTCCGCCCCACCTGTGGCAAAGTTTATTTTTATTTAAATTATCGCGTGTGTGATTTTCCACGAACTCAAATATATAATATATATATATATTCAAACCGCTCACAGGCGTAAATAATAAATATTTCGTTCAAACAGGTGGTGAAAGAAAGAGGATAGGAAACACAAAATGTGATGACACAATGGTGATGTGAAGATGGAATGATGGCCGATTCCAAGTGAAAAAAATTCGTCTAGACCGGGAATTGAACCACGGACCTTCCGATTTCGCGCCGGATGCTCTGACCACTAAGCTATCTAGACTACTAAAGAAACATTGGAATCGGCGGGGGGTTTATATGAATCAAACACCCCCAAGATTAGTCCGTAAAAGTCGCCGAGAGATGGCGCTGGACATTTTCACTCACCGTCAGAGAAGAAATTACGTACACAGAAGAGGAAAGCAAAGTTTGAATGAACTATGCCACAGGTGGGGCGGAATTAAATATAGACACATAAAAAAAGAACACTCACACTATACGTTGATATTTCGGTCTATAGTCTTCTCTTGGACTACAACCTTGTCGTGGTTGAAGGGCTTGCGTGCTCCGATGACCCCTAGAGCTACACTGGCGGGAGCATTGCAAATCTATGGTGATCAGTCTTAGTGCACTTGCCAATTTTCATGCACCGATGACGTCCATTACGCAGAATATCCGTTCTTCTTATGGGTAAGAAGCATGTAGTGACGCAATTATAATTTTCGCCATCTTAAAACAGATTGAAGTTTCGAAAGAGATGGCTCAATGTTTGAACCAGATTTTTAGCTGGTTACCCGTCAGTAGGTTTGGTTAGGATGAAATTTGTGCGGTTCTTACCGTAATTCGAGAAACACCACGGGGAGATTATCATGAGATTGCTGGTAGGCATGTCTTTGAGCATCCAAGGCTAACCTTTGTCGTTTTTCATGCAAGGACTCATTTTCTCGCAAAGAAGACATTCCTCATGCTTTAGAAGATTTTTTCAAAAGGTTAACCTTTTTTTTATTAGGCATGTTTATAGATATATTTTTAAGTCCAAGGAGGGGAAACACAGAGGCAAGTGAAAGACTCGAATAGGCATCTCGATGATTGAGTGAATGTTAGTAAACTGCATTTTAACACGTTGAATTACATATAAATAACTCGTAAATTTTATGTGGTAATTGGTCTAAAAACAGTTCGCAATCGTAATGAGAGGCAGACGGTTCCACTACGTGTAATTAGAGATGGGCCACTTTGAAAATTACCACGGTAATTTTCGTAAATTACCATGGTATTTTTCGTAATTTACCGCCTCCCTTGAAAATTACTGTAATTTTCGGTAATTTTCTAGATAATTCACCTATGTTTGAGATAATTTTTCTTATAGATAAATTCCCAACATGTTCTTTTAAGCCAAGTCCACATTTACAACGTGTTTGATTTTAAATTGAGGCATGTACAACTCATTTTTGGCATATTTTACTTAAATTATAACATTATTCAGTAATTATTATATGAATATTCTTCTTCAAAATTTCTCATACTTTGACAAAAGAAAGCCAGATTGCATGTTCTGCTGTATTTCTTTTTACAATTTTTAAAATATATAATAGATTAATGTTACATTAAGTATGGTTTAAACATCATTATCCCCTTCTTATTACTATTAGAATTCTTATTTAACCATACATTTTCCGTTTAATGCTTAAAACTGAAAAATACTGGAAAATTACGGTAATTTTCGAAAATTACCGTAATTTACCACGTGGTAATTTACCTCAGATGGAAATTACGGTCATTTCCCCATCTCTACGTGTAATACATCTGAGTATTAAACTATAATAAACAACGCCGTGTTTGTTGCAGCAACAGAGGCATTATTAACATTATTATTCGCTTCACGTAAATATTCTTCCACGCTTAATTCCTTTATGTGTATCGTTTTCTACATAGGTGTTCTCTCGTATGCAGTTCCCCTATGAGAGCTACTTTGAGAATAGGCATTGAAGAGTATACCTGTAAATATGCATTGATTTATCGATTACCCCCCGAAGCAATCTATCATGGGGCCTTGGGACTCTGGGCCCTACTTATACAAATTTTCTTTCTATGTGGTATCATGGGCTGGCAGGAAAACTTAAATGCCGGATGCCGGAATATCCTTTGAAATTCAAATCTCTGGTTGTGAAGGAAATATGCTATTGTTGATTAAAGAGAAAAATGTCAGATTTGTCAGCAAAAATTATGATATTCAGACAATTACGAAGCGAAAAAGAAAATCGATTGAAAGAATTAGAAACTTCATTTATTCAGCCATCCGATAAAAAAATCCCAGCCCTCTGTCTTCAGTGTAAGTACTTTTAAAAATCAAAAAATAAAACCACTGCACCTAACCCAATGCTTAGCATGGACCACAAGGGACCCCCAGGGGGTGCCTTTGGGGGCCCTGATGGATTTTTAATATAGCGTATGTTACATCCCGATACATTTTCTAACTACATACAAAATTTCAGCTCAATCGGTTCAGTATTGTTTGCGTGATTGAGCAACAGACTGACGGATAGACAGATAGACAGACAACATTCAATTTTTATATCTTACTAGCTGAAAGTACCCGTTGAACTTCAACGGATGTGAAAAACATTGAACTTATTTTATAAGAAAACCACAAAACCTGAAGAATACTGTCAGCGTGATCATTTGAGGTGTTCGTATCCTATCTTGTTTGTTGTGATTCGTTCGTATTCCCTTTCGTGCACGGAGAGTTGAGTGATTGTTTGTCCTCTTTAATGCACGGGAAATCCAATAATGGGCCACGAAGACTGATTACTACTTAATACATAGCACCTAGGTTGATAGATGGTGACCTCGTCCCTCAAGTTCTCTTGAGCCGTCTTCTAGTTGAATAACAGTTTGAGCACTTCCCTTGTGTACATAAATATATTTGCATTCAATGACTTAATTGAGTTCCGCCATTCACCATTGATATGTGCGTTGAGTATCTTAATCAGGATAGGAGAGTAGATTATAATCCAGCGGTTGACAACGTCAAAAGGAGCATTTTCAATAGCAGCGATGTTTATTTGTCCTATGAATCCTTCAATACCCGGACTATGCCTTTGGCATAAAGGGTGGCTATATTCATTTTTTCCTAAATCATAATCATTGGTTACAAAATTAAAAATCTATGGTGATCAGTCTTAGTGCACTTGCCAATTTTCATGCACCGATGACGTCCATTACGCAGAATATCCGTTCTTCTTATGGGTAAGAAGCATGTAGTGACGCAATTATAATTTTCGCCATCTTAAAACAGATTGAAGTTTCGAAAGAGATGGCTCAATGTTTGAACCAGATTTTTAGCTGGTTACCCGTCAGTAGGTTTGGTTAGGATGAAATTTGTGCGGTTCTTACCGTAATTCGAGAAACACCACGGGGAGATTATCATGAGATTGCTGGTAGGCATGTCTTTGAGCATCCAAGGCTAACCTTTGTCGTTTTTCATGCAAGGACTCATTTTCTCGCAAAGAAGACATTCCTCATGCTTTAGAAGATTTTTTCAAAAGGTTAACCCTTTATTCTATTAGGCATGTTTATAGATATATTTTTAAGTCCAAGGAGGGGAAACACAGAGGCAAGTGAGATACTCGAATAGGCAACTTGATGATTGAGTCAATGTAAGTAAACTGCGTTTTAACACGTTTAAGTATATATAAATAACTCGTAAATTTTATGTGGTAATTGGTCTAAAAACAGTTCGCAATCGTAATGAGAGGCAGACGGTTCCACTACGTGTAATTCATCTGAGTATTAAACTATAATAAACGACGCCGTATTTGTTGCAGCAACAGAGGCATTATTAACATTATTATTCGCTGCACGTAAATATTCTTCCACGTTTAATTCCTTTATGTGTATCGTTTTATACATAAGTGTTCTCTCGTATGCAGTTCCCTTATGAGAGCTACTTTGAGAATAGACATTGAAGAGTATATCTGTAAATATGCATTGAATTTATCGATTACCCCCCGAAGCAATCTATCATGGGGCCCTTGGGACTCTGGGCCCTTCTTATACAAATTTTCTTTCTACGTGCTATCATGGGCCTGCAGGAAAACTTAAATGCCATATGCGTGAATATCCTTTGTAATTCCAATCTCTGGTTGTCAAGGAAATATGCTATTGTTGATTTCAGAGAAAAATGTGAGATTTTTCAGCTATAAACTTAATTTTCAGAGAATTACGAAGCGTAAAAGAAAATCGATTGAAAGAATTAGAAACTTCATTTATTCAACCATCCGATAAACAAATTCCAGTCCTCTGTCTTGAGTGAAAGTAATTTTTAAAAGCAAAAAATAAAACCACTGCACCAAACCAAATGCTTAGCATGGACCACAAGGGACCCCCAGGGGGGGCCTTTGGGGGCCCTGACAGATTTTTAACGTAGCCTATTTTTCATCCCGGTACATTTTAAACTACATAAAAAAATTCAGCTCAATCGGTTCAGTAGTGTTTGCGTGATTGAGCAACAGACAGACAGACACCATTCAATTTTTATATATTAGTATGAAGTATGATTGTTAGTTATATATTTTAGTATGCGTGCGATGTAACTTCTTGTGCCGTGCCACATCCAGGGTACAATATATTGTACGCACGGCCGTAGGATCCCACATCCCAACATACATTTAAATGTACGCTAGTCCTTTAAAGGTTAAATACAGTTTTTTTTCATGATAAGGTTCATTTATTGAGCATTTGAAATATATACATAAGTCATGACAAAATTAGCAAGTATTAAATTTCATCACTAATATGTGCATGACATTCAAGTATGTGTAATCATTTAAGTGTTTAACAGACATATGATGCTAATGAAAACAGTTTGCACAAAAAAACAGTTAAAATATGGACATTTCATGAAACCAGGGAAAAATACTTGAAGAGTTCTCTCGAGCCTGTTTATGGCTCATCATAAGGTTCTCAAATACAAATAAAAATAACCATGTAGTGTTACATACGTTTTTTGCCTTCTCTTTACATGAGTGCTTATATCTACTGTAATACTTTAATTAAAAAATAAATTTGCAAAAAACAGGATATTTTATGTGAAGCTTTAATGAATCGCAATGTTTATTTATTATATGTTTTTTAAACAAACTTTTGAATACAGCTTTTTATTACAGCTGTGGTCAGTTTTTCGAAAACCCGCCTACTCCGGCAGGTGGCGCCGAGGCAGACTCTCGAAAGAACTACTATGAATGGTTCTCCAAAGGGGGGTATGGCGCTTGTGGTGCCCTCCTGGCGGCGCAGTGCCGAACCGCGTAGTATCCCGCCGTGGCGCGGTCGAGACGACGGTCGTGCCACGCACTCTCCTCCGTTCAATGGGCAGTCAGTCGTCTCCCCACGTCCGAGACGTTGAGATTGTGACAACGCCGCCCGTGCGCGTGTCTCTGTGTGTGCTACAGTGCGGAGGGTCGCTGCTGCTCTGTTTTAAACCTCCGTGTTGTCCTGTTTCACTCGTTCATTCCCCGGTCTTCATCCCCTTTGAACTAACTACCCGTCTCTTTTCTCGGAATAATAAACACGAAGGCGAACCCCCCACACCCCTCCATCGTCGGAAATAAATTAAAAAGTCCCTCGTGTGTGTGTGGTGAGAGAATAAGAAGCAGAGAGGTTTTGTGCCATCAAGCCGTCGCCACGGCAGCGTAAACGTGTTTCAAGACCACTCCCCCTCTACCGAGCGCGTCGTCTCACATGCTCCGTGAGTTGTTCCAGGGGGCGTTCAGCGGACGCGTCGACGTCGCCCGACGCCTTCCGCCGCGCCGCAAACCGGCGCCCTGCTGCCCACGAACGACGACGCTGTCTGGTCGCCAAGGATAATACAGTAAACAACAACAACAAACGTTTGCAGTGCACACTCCTCTCTCAGTCTCCTCCGAGCTTTCCCTTCGACAGCGATCGAGTGCCCCTCCCCCTTTTCTTTTTTAAAGACGTCTCGCACACCGTCCTTCTTTTGTCGTCGTTTTCTGCCAAACATTCGGCCGAAATTCGTGGAATGTGCGATTGAGTGGCGTGGTGCAGACTCCCCCCGCGCCTCCTCGACAAATGAACATCGTCGGATCGAGTGACCAGGACAGCGGCGCAGACACTGACGGGACGTGTGCAGGGCGCCATATCCTCCTCGCCTCTCGTCCGCCGAGTCGGCGTTCCTCGGCCGTCGCCGCCGCCGTGCCCGCCAGAAATTCCCCGCGGCCCCCGTACCACCACCTGCACATCATCGTCCCTGGGCTGATTCCCTCTGAATCCGTGGGTCATCGCGTCTCCTGCTGTGGTGATCAATTCTGTGTGTGTGGTGCTTGCCCCTCATGCGAACAGGAGGAGAAGTGGCGGTGTTAAAACATTAAAGTGGTCCTCCAGTGCTGTCCTTTAAGTGGTCCCTTCTGCTCTGGCGCGGCTCGTGGTGATCGGACCAGCAGGGTTCGAAAGAGCGCACAGTGCCCCGTGTGGTTATTATGGTCTTCCCGGTCTCGAAAACTTCCCGATTGTTGATATAATCAATAACGCACGTCCTTCTTTTTGTGTGGTGTCTCAAACTTCCTCCTTTTGCACCTCTCCAAAATAACCTCATCAGTCCCCTTATATCGTGGTGAACGCCATATTCTTCCGTTTTTCATCCCTTTTTTTGTTTCTCTCTGTCCACCTCTCCCAGCCACCGTGGTACCCTCGACGTTCCAAAGGATTTGTCGCATTCCCCCATCTGGTGATGCCTCTTCCAGTTTTGTGTCCGCGTGAAGAAGTGTTTGGATGTGGATAAAAGAACGCTCAATAATACTTGGGGCCATTTGTCTCACCATCTGGGGGCTGTTCATACATTCCGCCCTCCTTCTTGTGCCGGGAACATAGCGGTGAAAGGTCTCGCACTATTTTTCATTCCATACCCCTCGGCGTGCCCTTCGTAGAACGGTTCTCGCGATAACCCGCCGGCTTATCCACGCTGGAGGCCAGGGTTCGAACCCATAGACGGAACGGAAGGCTGTGGCCGCTAGTGCGAGCCAGAAGACGCCGTTCTCGCTTCAGTTGCGACTGCACCACCTCGACGCGACTTGTCCCTATTCCTTTGGAGAAGTCGGCACTCTAATTCTCCCGTCATCTCGTCTGATGCAAACGACCTCTCCCCTTTGTGTGCCATTGTCCGAAACTACCTGGTTATAACGTGCTTTCGTCTGTGTCCCCGCCGATTCGGAAGTAATTTTGTGTCTCAACAGCACTCTTGAATAAAAAGAGAATTTTTCCAGAGGAATATCTATCCCCCGCTTCATCGTGGTTGTTGTATCAGAAGATTTGTGCTCGTGTCTGTGTTGGCTCAAGATTTAGTGGTTTGTTTTTTTGTATGTTTCCCAGGCTCTCCTAGCATTCTCCGATCCTTGGATCTCCCTGCCCTTAAAAAGAGGATTAGATGCTCGGAGGAAACCATTGGGTTTGATGCCTCGAATGAGTTTGTGCTTCTCTTGAGTATAGTATTCGTCAATACCATAGTGTTTGAAAATATCGGTGATGCCAGGTATTATCGTGTGGAAAATGGTCTTTTAATGAGACCTTGAGTCAACGGAAGTCAACGCATCTGGATCGGTGAAATTGAGAAGATTCCATCCCGTGGAGACTCACTCTCCTTAGGCAACATGGATGTGCTTCCGAGCGGGAATATCTTCCGAGAGTTGCAGGACATTCACGACACCGGGTACTTCTCGGCTCAACCATCGCTTGAGGATCATTGGCAGCAGGTAGGACATTTTACCTCCATTTTCCTCCCAAATTTTCCGACCTTCCGTGGGTCGTATATTGAAGTATTAACCCTATTCTAAAAGATCCTTTGAAAGATAAATGTAGACAAACGTAGGTAGCAAAATGTCCGTCGAAATCTACATTTTGCAACTTTCATGTAGCCTCCCTCCGACTTATTTTCATCGGCAGCTTAATCTCTCTTGCGTAGTGACATGAAAATGATTTTCGCCAGACTTCACTCTTGATTTTACCTGTCAGGTTTCGTGGACCACCTATTCATCGAAAGTAGTGGACCATTTTTTCACGAACCAATGGCAGCTCAGTCCTTGATCTTGCGTAATTATTCACCACCAAGTCCATGGTCATCATTTCGAGGTTGCTATAATGAGTCGTTTGAAAATGGTTAAATGAAGAGACTGAAGGGAACCATAAACAATTTTGTCGAAGTACTCTCGGCTCGAAATAACTAATAAAAACATTGAATTCTCCCATGTTTAAAATTAATTTTAGATCGATTTTCTAAGCCAACTTCAATTTGTGTTTTGATTTTCTGTTCTACCTCCTTCCAGTCTAGGGACGACGGTTTTTACTGTTACTGCATTCCTCCTCTTATGTGGAATCTTAGGAAATTTGATTAAATTAATTGAATTTAATGAAAACAATTATTTTAGCAGTTTTTTTTTCGAATTTGAGGTAAGCCATTGAAAACATTTTCAAATCCTTTTGCTCAGTTTTAGACGACAGCTGGTAGACCAGGAAATATTGTTAGAAGGATTATGAAATTCCTTGGGTTTTCAAAAAATCAGTTTTATTTTTTTTTGCGTAGAAATTGCAGAAGTGCAGGAAACGGAAATTGCAGGATGAATTGCAGGGATAAGCACATCTAAATATGTCTACCTACCTCGATACGGAATCACCTTCATCCATTCCAACACAAATTTATTTAAAGAGAATCTCCGGGTCCTAACGAGGCCCGGGTCCCTGCAAATTTAATGAAAACACTTTTAACTGAATCCAAAAGTGTGACTTATTTCGTCGGTCGTTCCAGCCGACTGCTGAGTTAACAGTGAGATTTGTGCGTCGAGTGAATACCTCGGCTATTTGGTGAAGGAGAAAAAGATTAACTTGCACAATTATGTAGATCTAGTCACATTCAAAAGTTCTTCCACTACAATAATTACGCGATTATTGCTCATTTAATGCTAGTTTTTATATAGTAAGAGTACTTAAAATACTATTTAAAAATTCAAGACAGTAATGGGCAAATAATCGCATTTTTACCTCTTTCGTAATAATATACTGTATGTTTACTTTTGATTCGTACATTTGGGAAAATCGTTGTCATTAAATTCATGGGATATAGATGTTTTATTCTCGCATTAAACTAAGTAGTCTCATAGCGTTCTGATGTATCCCTGCTGGCATTCATTAATGCTGGCTTTAACGGTAAAGCCTGAAATTTACTTATTTTCCTCTGAAGTATCCGATTAGATACGCCACTTTCGTTACAAACGCTATTGATGCATACAAAAGAGATTGCGTTCATATGAGTCTTTTCTGTATCGATGATTGTATCTATTTATTTTATCTTTTTTTTTTCAACTACTTAAATGTTATGGTAGTGTTACCGCTTTCGAAGGTTACGAAAGATCTTGTCCATTCAACAATCGTGACAATTTTTCCTTTTGTTGTATTATTTTTTCGGTAAAGATAATGTCTTAGATTATTTGGGCTTCTTTGTCGTCGATGAACAATGATGCTTCTTAAGGGTAGTAAGGGTATTAACTTCCTCGGGGGAAGTCTCTCTCCCGACATTTTTGTGACATTTTAGGCCCCAGGCAACCTGCGGTTAGACCATAAAACATTGACCCAGGGGAACCGGCGAGCCCGAAATTCTTCAATTCCCACGTACCCACTGAAGAGCTCTGGAATTGAAACATTTTCAGCCGTAGAATCGTTTCTTCCGTGGTAATTTCGTGTAATAGTCCTAAGAAAAGAGCTTTTCTTCACCCTGATTATCAGCAGGGGGGTTCTTTATGCATTCATTAGACATTGATAATACATTTGTGTATTTTTCACGCTGGACCACAGCTTTAAGATTCGAAGGATATTTTGAAGCAGTTGAACTCTTTTATCGGCCTGCTTACTTATCATTTTCGTGAATTGCTTTGGTAGCAAATAACCTATCGGTAGAATTCTGTATATCAGAGAAAAATTGTAGCAGATGGCAATCAATTTTTAACGTCAAGCTCACATTAGCATGTATAAAAGCTCTGTGCCTTAAAAAATTAACAATTCCTTCAAAACATATCTTCTCGGACCGCTTTTAACATAATGATACCAGCGTGATATCCGAAGAGTGGGATATTAAAACTTTGCCAACACCTATTACTTCCTGTGCATGCGGATCCTGGAAACACACTGATACGTAATGTTTTTAGTGCTGAATATTTTAACTCACCGTAGGCTTTGAAGCTTGCCATGGATAGTTCATTTATTTTAATCTTTCAGGGTTGAGCTTGAGAAGAGTTTTTCTAACTTTGTATCTTAATAAAATTAACTTAAGTAGTTTTTACGCCAGATTACCTAATATGCTCTATGGTTTTGATACACGACATTTTGTTCTTCATCAGGTACATAAAGACATTGATCATTGCTCTACGACAGCGGTTCCCAAACTTTTTCAGCCAGGGAACCCTTCTTGAAGCGAAAGTTTCTCGTGGAACCCCAAGAAATTTTTGAGTTACAAAATGTGGGTGTTTTGTTAGTCTGTCTATCTTCTATGAGGCATAGTACACACGATACGAATGCTGAATTACTAATAATGAAGGATACAATAGTGAGCCCCTGGGATACATTCGCGGAGATCCAAGGGCTCTGAGGAGAACAGTTTGGGAAACGCTGTTCTACGAAGGTGATCATTCTCCTCACTACATACAGCAAAGGAAAATCTAATCACTAGTGTAACGCGAGTTGGAAATACAGTTAGCGTTTCCAACGAGGACCTGAGTCCTACATGCGTTCATCTGAAAAATATCGAGTCAGAAATTAATATTTTAGCTGTACCATATGGTGGGAAAAAATATATATATATAACAACTGCGCATGCGTTCATTTTATTTTGATTTATTCATAGTTACTAAAGGTTTGATGGGAACATACGTGGAAGTATCTCAGAGACTCCTCAATATCTCCGCAGTGGAATGGAATGCTGCTACTACTTAATCTCGTAAATACTAATAAATTGCTGTGAGGATGAATAGTTAGAAAAAATTATCCCCGACTTAGATGAATTTCTGTGACATACAAATGAAAGCATTTAACTTTAAATGCAACTTGAGCATCACTAGATTCTTTACATCGGCAAGAGAGTAGATAAATATCATCTTTCATCCATCGCCGAAGTGAATATAAGCTTTGAACTCTGGGTTCGTTTTCGCATTTATTAATTGCTCGTAAATTCCCCGTAATTCCAAATCACCATTCGCCCTTGATCTGACCAGCGCGACTGGTCTGGAAATTACGGTTTGGAAGTATTTTATTTTTTTATGCTCCTTCGAGGAAAGGATGGAGCCAAACATCCCTAGCGTCGTTGCCACCAGCTCCTGCCGAAGCCTCCGTTCCCGCTGCCCGTGGCCTTGCGACCCCCGCGCCGCGCTTGGTGGTGCCGCGCTTGGCGCGCCGTGCCTGCCTCACGCCATTTGCCCGTCGTCGAGTAGTTTCCCACTCTTGGCCTCGTGCGAATTTTTCTTCAATATTCCATGCAATATATTTGTGCATCGAGGCATCAAACTTCTTCATCCTGTGAGGAACACTTAATTTTAGTCGATGAAGCAGAAGAGTCGGGGAAAGACGTTCCCATTTCATGAAAAATGGCGTAGTTAGTGTGGCCCTGGAAATTTTCAATCCCGCGTCAATTTATTTTATCTTATGTGCTTCCGAATTGACATCCGTTTCCGGAATTTACGACTTACTTCCTGCCTGTTTACTCTTCGCGTATTTTTCTGGAGAGAGTTTTGATTTTTTACCTTTCCCATAATAGTCCCCATTCCTTAAAATACCTATTCTTTCAAGTCCCGGGTGTTTCGTCGAATAGGTTCCATTTGAACGGGCATTTTGCGCAGGGAGCATATTAGGGTTGAGGCTTCCCTGGGGATGAAAGTAGGAGTGCGCCAAATGTATTCACTCATAGGTATTTGAGTACCCGAATGAATACATGGGTACTCGACGAATGCATGAGTAGCTGAATGAGTACATGAGTACCTCGATGAGTAGATGAATACCCGAATGAATACATGAGTAGCTGAATGAGTACATGAGTACCTCGATGAGTAGATGAGTACCAGAATGAATACATGAATACCTCGATGAGTAGATGAGTACCCAAACGAGTACTTGAATACCTCGACGAGTGGATGAGTACCCGAATGAATACAAGGACAACAACTTCAGCGCCTCATCGAATGCTTGAATACCTGGTTGAATACTCCCGAATACGAGAACCTCGGCTAGGCGAGTATCCGAGTACCCACCTCGATGACTACAGCTGTTCATTCGACGGCTAAGGTACGCACGACTCACATGGTTAACACTACCCGCTGTGCCTTGAGTATTGGGATTTTAGAGGGAGTTGGATGAATGCCAAGCGGTGGCCATTTGACCACCTAACATTTGACTTATGCCTTGGAAATTCTCAAATACACATGAAAGGCCAAAGTTCTTTTCTGCCACGGCATCGGGGTGGCTTGCAGGACTTTACTGTTAGTAATCATTACTGTTAGTTTTGCTCTTGGTAAAATAATGAAAATAAATGTCTATAGTAACATGGAAAATTAAGACATTAAATCTTATGAGAACAACATAAAAACATCACTAGTGTTTAAATGGAGACATATTTAGAATTCATCGACAGAAAAATAGGTTGCTTGACATGCTCCGGCGTCAGCATGGCCCGGTGATTAGTTATTATATTTTCGCCGCAGCTGAAAACCCGCTCTGACGGAACGCTAGTAGCAGGGAAGGCTAAATATTTCTTTGCCAGTTGAGAAAGTTTGGGGAGATTATGCTCATGACATTTCCACCATCGGAGAGGGTTTTCACTTATTATGGGGTAACTTATATATGCCGAAACCTCATCCAGTTTCTCCTGCTCTAAGGTTTGAACTATGTCATCTCGAATAAATGCCAATAATTTGCATTTTTTTCTTTTTAGGGCATTCATCATTCTGATCACATGTAGAAGTATTTGCATTCATTGCTTCCTCATCTTCTTTCAGCATCATTCTTTCCTCGGTCAACATACTCTCTTCCTCATTGAGGTATTTATTTTTAAACCTAGGATCCAAAAATGTTGCCAACATCAAGAAGTCGGCCTTTTCATACCACTTATTAAATGGCTTCCCCAATGCTTGACGCATTAAGTATTTTATGTTCTTGCACTCTTTTTTTAACATCAGTTCCTCTTCATAATTCACCAGCACCTCTTCTGTCATATCACTGGGCGGAAACTCTTTAGCGAAGATATTGGCCAGTCTTTCCTCCTCAATTTTTAGCTCTTCCTTCGTCAAACAAGTAGAGGATATAGAGCTAATGAGATCATGCACAACCTTGCACTTGGAAATGTGGAAGCTGCCTATAGGATAGTGAGGAACCACTTCAAGGAACTGAGCGCAGGATGCAATGCCATAAGGGACAAAAATGGAGAACTTTTGATTGAAAATGAGGACAAAGTGAAGAGATGAAAATAATATCTGGAAGAGTTATACAACGGAAACAATCTCAGAACGACAGTGATTGAAGAGGAAAGCGAAGTCGAAGAAGATGATATGGGAGCATCAATATTAAGATCGGAATTTTGATGCAGCAGTATGGGACCTTCGCATCAATAAGGCTTCTGGAATTGAAGACATTCCTGCAGAAGTAATTAAAAAAGCAGTAGAGAAGACACTAACCGTTCTTTGCAAAACCATCTGCGACATGTCTAACAGGAGAAATACCCAGGGACTTCGAGAAAAACATCATCATTCCTATTCCCTAAAAGAAGAGAGATGAGAAATGCGAAAATATTAGGACTATAAGACTGGAAATACATGCATCGAAGATATTGACAAGGAGCATCTACAGAAGATTGGAGCGAAAAGCAGAGGAATTCCTGGATGAAGATTAATTTGGATTCAAATAAAGTAAGGGCACAAGAGAAGCAATACCGGCCGTTAGGCTGCTCATAGAGAAGAGAATGAAGAACAAACCGACGTCCATTGAATTTTTTAATTTAGAGAAGGCTTTCGACAACGTGGATTGGAATTCAACGCTTGGCATTCTGAAAGGAATTGGAGTGTCCTACAATGATCGAAGAATTATCCACGGTTTATATAAAAACCAAGTAGCTGTCATTAAATCTGGACCCAGCTGTGGAGAAGCAAGAATAAGGAAAGGAGTGAGACAAGACGGTGCACTGTCTCCTGCAATTTTTAATGTTTAAATTAAGAGAGCCGTCAATGAAATCAAAGAGTGCCTCTGGGGTGAATACCCATGGAGAAAAAAATTAGCATGCTTCGATTCGCTGACGACATAGCACTCATAGCAGAGACAGAGAGGGATCTGAATATGATTGCAATAACCACGGGAAAGGCATTGGCCAGATATAATCTGAATATCAATGGAATGAAGGCTAAGATACTGGTGTGAAGCAAGAGAGAAGAGGCCAAAACCAACGTTTAACTAGGAAAACAAACACTGGAAGTGGGGAAAGAGTTCTGTTACCTTGGAAGCCGAGTAACCAACGATGGACGGTGCAAGAAAGTAATAACAGAATAGCCCAGGCAAAGAGGGCATTCTATCAAAAGAAGAATCTACTTACCGCTGGAAATACAAGCGTAGAAGTAAGGCAACAATTCATCAGAGCGTACATCTGGAGCGTGTTTCTATATGTCAGTGAGGCATGGGCAATGACAGTAGCGGAAAAGAAAAGGGTGGAAGCATTCCACATGTGGTGTTACAGAAGAATAATGAAGATAAAATGGATCGACTGAGTAAGTAACGAGGAAGTCCTAAGAAGAGTGGAGGAAGGGAAGTCTTCTGAATACCTTAAGAAGAAGACGGGACAACCTAATCGGCCACATCATGAGACATAATGGCCTGATAAAGACAATCGTTGAAGGACAAGTGAACGGGAAAAATGGCAAAGGAAGGCCTCGTGTGAGATATTTGGAACAAGTAATGAAGGATGTGAAAGAGAAGAAATACGTACAAATGAAGAGATTAGTCAATAGAAGAACTCAGTGGAGAGCTGCGTCAAACCAATCTGATTATTGATGACTAATATGGTGATGGCACATTGATACCTCAAACATGGACACTTTACACTAACATTTACTGCATCGATTCATACGATAATTACACCCTCATGAATTGAAAATAATTACAGCTGTAGGTAAATTACTTATCCCAATTTTACGTTCGACTTTATTCTATAATAGTCACTCAAAATCACATCCCCTCTCGCTAAAGCCATGATGGAATCTGAATTACAACTTTCAACAGTCGTCCACTTGCTCAAAATACACTTTATGTAAGACACGTATTAAGTATTGATCTTAGGTGTGAATGAAATTTTATTGATCAAAATACATCTTGGCCCCCTCTTAAACTGCTATTTTCCCGACTGACACATAACATTGAGAATAAAAACGTTTTATGATGAAGGTAAGCAACAGGTTTGATTAAACTATTCCACGATTTTTGATTTCTTGACAAGCAATATACTTTTCTTGGAGCATGAATTTTACTTCTTAACTTCACTTGAAATTATGCACGCACTGATGAAACTTCCATTAAGTCAAATGTTTCTTAATACATTTAACATTGTTGTTACTTTAATTTCAGAGATCATATTCTTGAAACAATCAATTTCACAGAGGCAGCAACAAAGAAATAATGCTCTTGCATATTATTTAGCTGTTGATATGCAACTTTTCAACTTAGTTGAGAAGCGTGGCTTCCAAAAATTTTGCGAAATTAACATACCCTCGTACAAGTTGCCATCCCGGAAGTACCTCACAGAGAAATTAATAAGGAATATGTATGAGGAAACAAAGGGTAGAGTTAAAGGCGAGTTGCTGCCTCGCATGAATATTTGTCTCACCACAGATTCCTGGACGAGTATCACTATGGACCCGTATGTTTCCCTAACTGCTCACCTAATAAGTGAAGACTTCACAATGAAGAGTTTTTTTTTGAGTGCACTCACTTGGATAAGGAGCACACAGCTTTGAATTTGGAAATAGCAATTTCGGAAACTTTGGAGGAGTGAGGAATATCTCTGCATCGAAATGTCACTTGTTTTGTTTCAAACAATGGAGCAAATTTTCAGAAAGCCTAGAAAAACATGGAAGTGGAAAAGGTTTCTTGTTTCGGGTACGTTATGAACTTAGGCTGCCAATCATTGTTAAACTTGACACCGATTAGGAATGTACTTGAGAAGCTAAGGGGAATCCGGGCTTTGCGATTATTCAGGAAATTTAAACGCGATTTAAAGTTTGCACAAGAGGTCCTAAACATGCCGCAAATTGAAATTCCGTCTGTTTGTCCCACTAGGTGGTGGTCAGACTTTAAACAAATACGCTTTTTTGTAAAAAATGTCAACAAAGCCCTAGGAGAAAGCAAAAGAGAGGAATTAAAATTACTCCCAAGGGAATTGGAATTGCTAGAAAAAGTTCTAGAAGTCTTGAGACCTCTTCATGATATCACAGAGGAAATGTGCGGTGAAGAGTACGTGACGGCGTCAGGTATCATACCGATAACCTACAGGCTCCCCAACGATCAGCAGCATGATCTCATTAGCTCTATATGCTCTACTTGTTTGACGAAGGAAGAGCTAAAAATTGAGGAGGAAAGACTGGCCAATATCTTCGCTAAAGAGTTTCCGCCCAGTGATATGACAGAAGAGGTGCTGGTGAATTATGAAGAGGAACTGATGTTAAAAAAAGAGTGCAAGAACATAAAATACTTAATGCGTCAAGCATTGGGGAAGCCATTTAATAAGTGGTATGAAAAGGCCGACTTCTTGATGTTGGCAACATTTTTGGATCCTAGGTTTAAAAATAAATACCTCAATGAGGAAGAGAGTATGTTGACCGAGGAAAGAATGATGCTGAAAGAAGATGAGGAAGCAATGAATGCAAATACTTCTACATGTGATCAGAATGATGAATGCCCTAAAAAGAAAAAAATGCAAATTATTGGCATTTATTCGAGATGACATAGTTCAAACCTTAGAGCAGGAGAAACTGGATGAGGTTTCGGCATATATAAGTTACCCCATAATAAGTGAAAACCCTCTCCGATGGTGGAAATGTCATGAGCATAATCTCCCCAAACTTTCTCAACTGGCAAAGAAATATTTAGCCTTCCCTGCTACTAGCGTTCCGTCAGAGCGGGTTTTCAGCTGCGGCGAAAATATAATAACTAATCACCGGGCCATGCTGACGCCGGAGCATGTCAAGCAACCTATTTTTCTGTCGATGAATTCTAAATATGTCTCCATTTAAACACTAGTGATGTTTTTATGTTGTTCTCATAAGATTTAATGTCTTAATTTTCCATGTTACTATAGACATTTATTTTCATTATTTTACCAAGAGCAAAACTAACAGTAATGATTACTAACAGTAAAGTCCTGCAAGCCACCCCGATGCCGTGGCAGAAAAGAACTTTGGCCTTTCATGTGTATTTGAGAATTTCCAAGGCATAAGTCAAATGTTAGGTGGTCAAATGGCCACCGCTTGGCATTCATCCAACTCCCTCTAAAATCCCAATACTCAAGGCACAGCGGGTAGTGTTAACCATGTGAGTCGTGCGTACCTTAGCCGTCGAATGAACAGCTGTAGTCATCGAGGTGGGTACTCGGATACTCGCCTAGCCGAGGTTCTCGTATTCGGGAGTATTCAACCAGGTATTCAAGCATTCGATGAGGCGCTGAAGTTGTTGTCCTTGTATTCATTCGGGTACTCATCCACTCGTCGAGGTATTCAAGTACTCGTTTGGGTACTCATCTACTCATCGAGGTATTCATGTATTCATTCTGGTACTCATCTACTCATCGAGGTACTCATGTACTCATTCAGCTACTCATGTATTCATTCGGGTATTCATCTACTCATCGAGGTACTCATGTACTCATTCAGCTACTCATGCATTCGTCGAGTACCCATGTATTCATTCGGGTACTCAAATACCTATGAGTGAATACATTTGGCGCACTCCTAGATGAAAGCAATATTTATGCTTGGGTCTTCAGTCTTCTCGGTTCTTCCACGATGTTCACTCAACGCCCTGAGGACGGTGGCAGAGTTTGCCGTCACGAAGCCGACCGCAGCTGAATGCCTGACCCGGTGGAAGACCCGTGAAGACACTTCATTCTTATATCATACGTCGCGAAAGCGCCTAGTACTTCATATGGTGCTTAGACCTTGCTGTTAACTAGTACTAGCAGCACGTCGTTCATGTTTTCTACATAAGTCTTGAGTCTCTGTCCATTTGTGTAGTTGCAAAATACATATATATTAACGGTCCCTCTCCATTGTGATAATATCTGTAGTGTAGTAGTGCATGCTTGCGAGGCTTCGTCTCGTGACAAGCATTAGCGATTTATGCTAATGCATAATTAGTCGTAGTTACACTAACTTAAGGGTATAGTGTAATGCGTGTTGGTGAATACTCACCCTCCCTGCCACACACCACTGAGGTGGCTTGCAGGGTATTTTGTAGATGTAGATGGTATTGTGTGATCAGCTATATTCCCTTTAATTGGCCTCCATCCTTTTAATGTGCATCGAAACAGATCCCGTCCACCCATTGAAATTCGTTTGTACTTAGTGATGGGTGCACGATGCATTCTGATTTTCTCATTTTCGTATAAAATACACACCAGGGATTAATAACTCACCAATGTAAGAGTATTACTTAGCATTTCACTCATGATGGTGGGTGCGTCACGTTTATGTAGTATCAGTGCAGGTTGGCTGGCATTGTATTGGCATATGTTGGGAAAGGGGAGGAGGAACTGAATCTGGTGTGAGAGGGGTGTCTAGGCTTTTCAGGAATGGTTGAGGTGAAATCTTGAGTTACGTTTTCATTTGTAATGTTCTGTGATACTGTTTCAGAAGAAAATAAGTCAGAGTAGTTTGATACATGAATTCCATTTCTTGGGTTTTGACCTCAGTGCTCCATGAATAATTTTTACCCTATACCTTCGTTGAAGGATATGAGTCCTGAATTGGTTGTGCCGGAGAGTTTTTATGTTCACTATTTGGACTCATCAGGCAAAGAACGCTTTTATTCGAATCTTTAGTGATTTTTTTA
This sequence comes from Pyrrhosoma nymphula, assembly GCA_963573305.1. Lineage (NCBI taxonomy): Eukaryota > Metazoa > Arthropoda > Insecta > Odonata > Coenagrionidae > Pyrrhosoma > Pyrrhosoma nymphula. The sequence goes on along the minus strand of OY754329.1, from coordinate 176,310,570 downwards.
AAGATCTGATTACTGTGAACGGGAGAAGATTTGCGTATTACGGATAACTTCTTTGGTTTTCCTTCGTATAACAGTTGATTTCATTAAAAGGACATTTTTCCAAAGAATGCCTTTGCATCCCTTCGCTGTCGTGATAAATCTTTGAAGAAGCTAGACATGTTCTTAAACTTCCAAATATGGGTTGACCACATAATGACTTTAAGAGTGGTTTGGGGAATTCTCGTTTTCCTCAAGATCAGCCTTTGGTTATTCTAATTGCGAATATCATTTATTCGTGTATATCAGACGTGATTTACAAATTTAGGCGCCAACGTCATCTGTGGATACGACATCGGTGGGTTCGAATTGGCCAAAATATGATCTTAAGTCATGAACGTGGTTGCTCAAGATGTAATTCAAACGGAAATCACAGGCCTGCATTACCTATTTAAAGGAAACGTAAAATTCTCGTTTTACTTTGAAATTACCCTACCTTAATTTTAAATTTTTTCTATTCATCTATTAATTATGATGATGTGACGCGAAAAATGCTTTGTCTTCGTCACTTGCAATCATCACAATGCATTATTTCCAGTACCTATACTATTGAGTTACTCTTCTCATCCTCAAAGGTTTTAAACGCAATGGTCTCAGGCGTCGCTCTTTGGTACTGAATGCTGAATAGAGAAAATGTGTTTAGTTATTATAATAAGCCATTTTTTACCGTGCTACATTAGTCTGTTGGCGTAGGATTGAGGTTGATTTAATTCCTCTTGTGACTTGGTCTTTCTACGCCTACACCAAACGGAAAAGTGAATAATAAATTGAATATCTGTCTCCGACTAAAATTAATGATAACGTTTCAAATTCGTGTAACCAGTTTTTTCAGAGTGCTTTCAAAAACGTAATAAAATTGGATAGAATAAAAATGAAACAGCGATTTTTACTTAATTACTACGTAGGTTATTTTGGAATAAATCCTCCATGCCATTGACGAATATGTACTTGAATTTTCATCTGCTTCTTCGTGGACCACACGGTATGTCTATTTTATCTTTTACTCTCGCGAACTACGAGTGCCCTGATGTTTTTGTAAGGCAGCTTAGAAATGTGATTTGATTGTTTGTAACTTTCACAAGAAGTTACTGACGACATGGGTTTAGTTTCTCGATCACTGCGGAAATGCGCAAATGATGTGGTATGTACGCCAAAGATGAACACCAAGTGGATGAAATTTGCCTTGAAATGGTGGATTTCATCCCCCTGACGTGTGTGGGTTTAGTTCACAAACTATTAATATTTGTTGGCCAATATCTTTTTAAGGGTCTTTAGGCAAACATTTAGGTTTAATCTTTATTTGGCCGGCCAAAAAGTGCATAAAATATCTTCCTGAATATTATGGGCTTTTTGACAGTGAATTTCTTGTTTGTTGGCAAAATATCATAGTTGAACAATGTAAGTCTGATGCAGTTTGTGCAACTTTATTTAGTTGCGTAAAGAGAGAGGGCAAGATGTTGTTCTCGAACGGTCGTTTTATTCAATAAAATCCGAAATGGAACCTCTAGCGCATACATTCCGTGAGCTCCCACTTTGACGCTTTCGACCTTGGGAGTGTCAGCCTTTTCAGTGTTTCAGTTTTGAGTACCCGCTGCTTTATTGTTTATCCAATGACGCCATGTTTATAGTTTTATGGTGGTTTGGAAAGATTTATGCTTTACCAGCTGCAAACGAAAAGCAGAACTGACCTTGGCCCGCTCATCTAAAAGATACGCCGCATATAACTCTCTGTTAGCGAACCGCTTTTGATGGTTCCGATAAAGCCTTTATCATCACGAAAACCGTTAAACGGCTTAAAAAAGTGACACTTGATAAATTACTTAACTAGGTTGCTGTAAGGAAGAAGATTTGATAGTGATAGGTTGTCAGACCACGCTGACATATGCTTCTCCAATCATTCATGATTTACCTTTTGGCAGATTTCGAGAAAGGGATTTTGTTCGCGTCTTTTATCAGATCAGCCTGTTCTGCGAGATCTCTGTACTCTTTAAGTGTTCTCGCCGTGTTTCTCCTGAAAACTCTGTGACTCAAACCCATTAAATTCCTTAGAAATGCAGCGGTCTTGGGAATGAGTCACGGTCGGTACATCTGTGTCAGATTGTCGATTATGACGTTAGCGTTGAATGCGGATTTTTTTGGTGGTATTTACCAGTTTGTTTTTGTGTTTTTCATTTTACAGCCGGCGTAGTTATTGTATGTTTTGCAAAAGATGACACCGTAGCTTGCCCAGCGAAACTTCTTCGTGGCGTTTTATTTAACTCGTCAGTTATATACTGATTAAACCTTTGTGTATGCTATGTATTCCTAATTATTGAGAACATTGTATTAGTGGGCGAAGTGGTCGGTCTAAGGCTTGATTATGTGGAATTTCTTCTTCACGAAAGTAACGAAAAAAGAACTTGGTAAAATTCTTCTGAGAAAATATAATTTATTTCTAATTAGGTGCTTTTATTTTATGCCATCATCATGTATTAGTGAGATTTTGTGATGAATATCTACTTGGACGATTGTGAATTAGAGTAAAGGAAAATAATTGCATAAGGGAAGCCGAAGGAAGGCTGAATTTAACAGGAATGAATAAACACCATTTGTAAATACAAGCCATAGGAACCTAATGGACTTGGGAGAGATGGAAGTTAAACTTAACAGAATTCCAGCCTTGCTTCATGAAGCAAATGTATTCATAGCATACATTTTTAATCAAATCAGAGAAAAATATGGCATCATAGAGCATCATAGAACAGGGGAATATTGGCGCTATGAGAATGCGCAGTCAGCCATGTCAGTAATGCAGTAGGTGCGCTGAAATCTAAGCTAACCACCGAGGAACCATCACGGTGCCGTGATATTTTATGGAACGCATTTTAAACTAAACTAATTTACGTACAACATTGAATGCTTTATTACATCGCTGGAAAAATTTCTCGTGATAGCCATGTTGGGTGACTAATTTTTAGCGAAAAACAAACTTCACTCTCTTTTGCACCTTGGAACAATCTATGCACACATTTTATCAGTTGTCTGCCCAATGTGGGCTCTCAATGGTTTCGGGAACATGTCATTATACTTCTTGGACCGTGGGCTTTTAAAACGTTTTTATTATCAGATTGAGTTCTTGTCTGTTTGGTACAAATTTTACAATCGATTTTAAACTAACTTCCCGATGAGCTGGAGACTTTAAACATGGCTCAGAACTGGATGACAATGCAATAATATGTAATAATATATATATATATATATTACAATATAGTATATATTATAAATGATAAATACAAAAAATACACGATTTAATATTGCATAATAAAATATAATTTTTGATTTAAAATTTAAAAAAGTAAACAAATGTTTTTATCGTAAAAAAACGTGTTTTTTTCCTTTAAATTTTTTTTTAATCCCGTTTGGAGTGCGTTTCTTGGAGCGCGTGTTGTTTCCTCCAGCCCATATGGAAAGATCCGTGAGAAATCGTCGACGTGGAGTCGGCAGGGAGCAGAGAAGGGACGGCATTCAATCCACTTGTGAGTGAGCGACGGTCGCTCACAGACCCTGACTCACCCCCCTCACTCCTTCCCTCCTCCCCATCCTATTCAGTGGTGCTCTCCTCCTCGGGATGGGATCAGGAATAATCAGGCCATCGATAAACCGTCGATATATGCGCCGTTTGATCGGCGTGTGTGTGTGTGGAGGGCATTGAAAAAAAGGATTCCGCGAATATGTATGTGCACGCACACACAATTGCGAGTGTGCTTTCCTGGATGCACTGGACATGCCATATTTATACACGCCATCCCGTAAAGGATCCCGGAAGAGTTGGAGACAACGTGATACAACTTCACAAGATAAGGATGCTGGCGAATGGCCTAGTGTTCGAGGTAGCGTTAAGACTTGCCTGGTGAGAACGCCTTTTGATCAAATCCCTCAGGGTGACCAGAAAGTGGACCAGTAGGCAACGCTGTGACATTCGACGAGACACAATGAGAAATAGAGTTCTATCGAGTATTTCATAGTGTATCCAGTAGTGATTTTATATTAAAGATTTCTTTGAATTGGGAATGATATTTCTCCAAATCGTTATATTCACTTTTTATGCCGGACTTTTTTTAACGGAAAGATGGATTTTTGAAAACTCTTTTTAAGATACAGGTGTTAGTTAAGTATAAAGTTTAAATAAAAATACAATCCTCGCCCGTTCTATTGAAGTATTTCAACATTGGTAGTCATGCGTATCTTGAAAATAAAATGTTCTGGTGAATGATTTTTGGCGTCGTGGTGATTCTTCTATGTCAACTGATTATGTCGCAAATGCATTCAAACACGAGCGTGCATCTTAGCAAAAGGAATTTACGTCATTTGGCTAGAAATCTCAAGTTTTTCGACTCTCGGATAGTAATAAATGCTCTCGACATCAGTTTCCATTCTAGTTTGCGGCAAGGAATGTTTCTTCCAAATGAAAGTAGACGGAGTGGCTATCGTTTGGTTATGATGCAGTTTCCTTTGCTGTTGTTGCTGCTTGGGAAAGCGAAAAGCGAAAATTTTTGCTCGATGTCACAATCTTTTGCTCATTGAAGAAAGAAACAAAAGACACTGAAGTTCTCTTTATTATCGCAACCGTTTCTATCGTCACGCATCATTGGGTCAACCGCAATCGCATGCTTTAATGTGAATCAATTCTTTGGAAAAGCGAATATCTCAGCTGTGCGAGGTGAACACTAGTGTAGTTTCTGAAGAAATAAAACTGTTACTATGGCCCGAACGAATTTATCCATGATTGTTTTTCGTTTTCAACCATGCGAGACCAGCTCTCTCTCTAATGTGAAAACGCACGTGTGCATATTTTCGAAGAAGCACGGATAATGAGTTTCTGTAAGGGTACAGTTATATCCTGCCAATATATAATAGCATCGGTAATTATTTATCTTTATCTCACGATTAACTTGCAAATTGTGTGCTGTGTTAATGCACACTCTCATCTCCAAGTTACGTTTTAGTTGACTACCTAGTGTGGTCAGCATGGCTGCAGTGAATGCTGCATCCATGATGTTTTGACTCTTACAGAGTGAAGTCCAAATTTAATTATACTGTTGATCAATATATATTTACGTGAAATGAGAGGCCTCCCAATCCAAAGATGACACGGGAGGAGCTGGTACATGGAAGATAGTGGCTAATAACAGGGATGAGAATTCAGTTAACGACCAGAGCACGAAATTTCACTCATGAAATAAATAGCCCAATTACCTCATCATTCACGACGGTCAAAGCACAATAATGTATGTACATGAGACTGAGAGAGAGAGATGCCAATGAGACTTTTATCTAGGTTTGTCGTTAGGTAGTGTAGCTCTTACAATTAGTAGTAGTTGTACTCCCTAATACTTAATCCTTTTCTGTTACCTGGTACTAACAGCACGCCGTGCATGTTTTTTTACATACGTATTGAGTCTCTGTCCATTTGTGTAGTTGCAAAATACATATATATTAACGGTCCCTCTCCATTGTGATAATATCTGTAGTGTTGTATTGCATGCTTGTGAGGCTTCACGTCGTGACAAGCATTAGTGATTTATGCTAATGTATAATTAGTCGTAATTACACTAACTTTAGGGTATAGTGTAATGCATTTGGTGAATACTCACCCCCTGCCACACACCCCTGAGGTGGCTTGCAGGGTATCATGTAGAAATCGACTCAGATCAAACATTTTTGCTAACGTCATATATCCTTTAATTTAAAGGTCAGAGGGACCTTGCAAATATTAAGTAGTTATTCGGTGCCATTTTCCGCTCGTTGTATAAATTCTATCGATGACTTCTAATAAATAATCTTCGTGGGACTTGGCTGAAGACTTGGTTTTAGATCCTTTCAAGGCTCGAGGAAGCCTAATAGGGAAATTGCATACTTTTAATAGACAGTATGGTGATATTCTGCAGCAAATACATGTTACCGCAATATACTTTTTTCCGCTCAAAATTCAGTTTATACACTAGAAAATGACTCCCAAAAATCTTCCGAGTTTCGCGGGCTAAATAATACCGCCCCCACTAATCTTACGCCGCGACGTCACAATTCAGTCGAAGTCGTAGATCCTAGCCCCACAACCTCGTAGCTTCAAGTTTGGAAGAACCACGTTGCGTTTTAAAGGAGAAAATGGCTGAAAAAAGGAAAAATTACAAGTGGTGCATTGTTCCGATGTGCAAAAACACGTCTATTTGTACCCCAGACAAAATTTTCGTCAGCGTTCCGAAGGAGGAAAAAAGTAGAGAATCTTGGATGCATGCCTTTCGTCGAAATGAGCGTCACGGAAAAATAAGCCATAAATCCGTGTGCTATGTGTGCAAAGATCACTTTAATGTAAGTAATATTTCCATATTTCCACTCTTTTTCACCTGCACATAACCCACTGCCGAGTCACCATAAGATTCTCTACCGGACCTGCCAAAATAATACACATCTCACATAAATATACGCTTTCGTCAATACGAGCTGATTATATGCAAATTCAACATTGTTATGAACTAGAAAACATTTCAGAAGCACATCAGTTACTCAATATATTACCTTTCCATTTTTCGGCATCGACTTTCGGCGCCGACGAAGTCTTCAGTTTCACTGAAATACCTTGCAATCATGAGGGAATCAGTGACAGGAAGGTTGCTAGAATCAGCCCCGTTTCCACTACTGACATTTCTACGACGGTAACTCTCTACCCGCGAATGCTAGTAATGGAAACGCTCGAAAACGCCTACCATGGTAGATAGTCCTACTAGCATTGAGTTACCCTCGTAAGATCAGGGAATAGTGGTTAACGTCGTGTTTTTTTGAAGTGGGAACGCAAGTTAGTCAAAATCCTGGTAAGAATCATGGGAAAACAGTTGAATCACGGAAAGCGTGGAGGGATCACGGTTTCACCGTCTGCACACAATTTTAAAAGAATAAATATTTATATACTATCGATATGGTTAAAAGTGATTAGACGTTGCCATGCGCAGTTAAAGAGAGGATAGATTTTATTAAGGGTAGGTTACACTATTCCAGTATATCGATAATAATATGAAATGAAGGAAATTTCGTCTTGTCTACAATACTACTTTGTTTCACTGCCTGTCCAAGACTTAGGCCTACGAAGACATTATCAAGGTCTTAATTTGTATTTTTAATTATTATTTCTTACTTCGCTTGTCAACCAATGTTTCAACTTATGTCGTCAATGCCTTAAAAATGATAAGCGTTGGGGGATCACCATTAGGTATCCATATATATTTCACTCAGCATTCAACATTTATAACTTACATATATATAACTACGACCTATCGTTAATGGTTAGACATCGCCTTCATTTTTCAAAGGGGGGATAATTTAATATTTGGGACGTGGACCCTTTAATCAAGTATCTATACACGATCGATAATAATATGAAATTTGAGAAATGTTGTGTAACTCAATACCAAGCCCTTGAAAATGACTTAATTAACAAGTCGAAACCTTTATAGTCGGTAAGCGAAATGAAAATTTTTGTGGAATAATCAAAGGTTCCTTCATTTCCTTAGAATAACCTTATTCCGTCATCTTTACGCAATATATGGCTTTCAGTGGAGGAACATAAAGATCAAATACTAGCCCTGCAGCGGTATGCTGCTTCCGCGTACTGAATAATTACGTCACTTTGCCACCAGCCAATCATCGGGCGTTTTCGATTCTCACTTGTGTTTGAAAATTCTCTTGAACTTTAATGAATTAAATATCGCTAACAACGTCAAAAAATAATAAAAAAATTTCACCGTGAAACGCAAACATATAGTTCTATTGAGTTTTGGGGCTCATGATTATATCTGATATATATGCAAGTTCCCTACTGTCGACGATGCACTCTAAACTCCTGGGATATGCAATATTTTACTTCTAACAGTACTGTGATTAAGTGCGATGTTCCACAGAGGAAAAATCATTCGCCTTGGCCGGAATAGTATGGACACTTCAAGTTAGTACTATTAGCGACTAGAGGCGGAATATATCCGTTTAATAAATGGAGTTGGTGATCAATCAGCGATCATCATTGGTCAATGGCCAATTTTACTCCTTTTTTGTGGCTACAAAGGCAGTCTTTAGGAGAGACGAGTCGGCCATGAAATAAAAGAGTCCCGGCCATGATCTGCATTTACACCGCTAGAAAATGCAGTATCGCAAGTTGGAATTTGTCATGGCGCATAACAGTTCTCAACAAACTTTGCAAATCCATTGGCGATGTGAGAGTTGGGAATACTTATATCCGGAATAGCCGATGGGAGGAAGTTATAGTTACAAGAGTAGGAATTGACCATAAAGCCTCAACTCATTTTTCTTCTTAGTCCTGGGAAGGAACCAACTACTTGCTTTGGAGGTGACTCCCATCCGATTGAAAGACACTTTCTGGCCGACTGCACGTAGTTTCAGGGCCTTTTCGGTCTCTTTTAAACTCTGAGGAGCTTGTTAAGGTCTAGGGTGGTTACTCCAAGAACATAGTCCCTGAATACAAACGTCGAAAAACATCAACCTTCCCCGAGGTCAATCCTTTATCGAAAGTTTCAAGTTTTGGGTTTTTTTGACGATGCACGCTCGAGCCTATCTGTCTGTTGTATTCGTTAAAAAGAAGATACGTTGTATTAGTTAATGTATTTATGCGTGGAGAAATATTGTTTAGAAGTTGCGGCATTACCTTCGCTGTCGATGCACATTAAGGTGTGCTTGAGAAAGATATCACGAAACACAAATTTCATGGATTTGCCTCATTATAAAGAAAACGATCCCATTTGTGAAGTGTTACTTAATTCTAAGAAGTTCTGACGCACATATCGCGTCCTTAATATGAGCGGTCTGAGTAAACGAATTAATGATTGTATGGCCGGAATGGCTTATTTTCTTCTTGGGCTCTGCGTGCCCCGAAACTCCTGTTCTGTATCTTTACCACTGTCTGTGTGTATGAGTCAATCTTTCTTTTCCTCTTCTGTGCTCGTCGTTCCTGCGTTCGTCGGTGGGTGAAATACTTATTTGTTTTATTGCTGAATTGGAACGGAATATCTCTCTATGATAATAAAAAAAACAGATATGCCAAGAGGGTGGCCGATAAAAATATGGAAGCATCCATTGATTGGTAAGGCACGTGGACAGAAAAAAAGGAACACTCGCAGTTGCAAAATTTCGATTTTTCGACCATCAATGGTCTAGTCTTCTTCAAGGGCTGATTAGATCTGCGGGGACGGGAAGGGTTAGACAGGACGGAAGATAAGCAAGTAGGGGTGGAGAGTGAGGGGAGAGGAGGGAAGGGAGAGAGTGGTCTGGGAAAAAGAGGGGAAACGAAGGGGTAAAGAATGAGTGAGCTCGATGGATTTCCGGAAAAGAAGATACATGGTACAAAAAAATAAATTCCTGCTCAAGAGTTTTGAGTTCATGAGGAGAAGCCGAAGGAGGGAGAGAGGCAAGGACGCCTGTGTTATAACAACTGTCGAACTTAGTAGGCTTGTATGTGGAGGTATGGGTGGGGACGGGAGAGAGGCATTTTGGGAGGGAGGATTGCACGATGCTCTATGACCGTTAATTCGGAGGCTGAGAGGACCCGTAGAAAGACAAACTCAATACAAAATTTGTAAATTTCACATTGGATTTTATTTAATACGACCGGTTTCGTCACATAGGTGACATCTTCAGGTACATTTTATAGTCAAGCACAGAATACATATACATGAACTGGGAGGGTGTTGGCTCATGTATATATATTCTGTTCTTGACTAGAAAATGTACCTGAAGATGTCGCCAATGCAATGAAACCGGTCGTATTAAATAAAATCCAATGTGAAATTCACAAAGTTTGCATTGATTTTGTCAACATGGATGTTCACAAAGTTACACCTGAGAATATCGAGTTCAACTAAGTATATAGAAAGCGCGTCACATTTATTGCCAAGTTAAATGTAAACCACATTACTGGTGACACATGAAGAGAAGAAACGAAGGGCAGAGAAAAAGCGCGAAATTGTAATCTTAGTAATGTATTTGGAAAGGGGGTTGGTGGTTTTATACGTATTTACATATAAAACTATGTAGGTACTGTAGTTAATATGGTTGTATTATGGTTAATTACTACGAAGTTCAGTCACGTAAACCAAGGTTTTTGCGTCAATAATATTACTATATTTTCTTCACGATTCTAACTAGAGCCGAGATTTTAGAATACAATTCGAATATGATGGCTCTATTATGTCTGGGGAGAAAATCGCCCAAACTATCTTTTATCAATTTGGCCTCATTTTTGTCGGATTAATTTTTCCAGCAGGTATAATATTTTCCCTGAGGTCCGCCTCGGGCGTAATGCTTCGCTCTCCTTCCCCTTATCACATTCCCTCCCCTCTCTCAACCTCTCCATTTCCCCCGTCCCATTCAGAAACGCCCACTCGAAAGCCTCCTTCTGCGGGCGGCACTCTTCCCGCTTTCTTCCCACCGTGCTCCTCGCGTGCGTCGAGGCGATCGCCCCTTAAAAGAATACCAGCCCCCACTCGCTGCCCCACTCGCGGCGTCTAAGAAAAGAAAAAAGATAAGGAATTTCTTCCGTCCCGCCCAAAAGCGTCCAACCCCTCCCCCTCATCCCTTCACGCCCTGCCTATCGCCTCTCTATCCTCCTCCACACACACTCTCCACAACTCCTCCTCCATCCATTATCCCACACACCCGGCTTCAGTTCTCCTTACTCTGGAAATAGTCGGGACTGTTCTGAGACCTACAGAAATTTCCGGTTCAAAGTTTCTCTCTCTCTCTCTTTCCCTGCCTTTGCCCCCTCACTCCTTTCCTCTCCACCTTCTTCTCCCCCTCCTCCCACACCACCCCTCACCTCCCCACCTCCAGACCCGCGTCTCTCCACAACCCTCTGACGCTCCGCGCGCCGTTCCTCATCTGTTTTGCCGCCTGTTGCCGCTCACGGCGTGAGGTGGCCGCTTATAACCACCGCTGCAAGGCTGCAAAATAAAACTGATTATATCAGGCCTGACGTCGTGGAAATGATGGATATCCATGTTGAGAAAAAACAACTTCGTAATTTCCACAAAGTGTGTGGAAATTATAAAGTTGGTTTTTCTCAACATGGATACAATACTAAAGAAACATTAAAAAAAACGGCAAGCTTATCTACATGCGTAAACTATCACCATAAACAGACGTTCTAATAATGCACGCAAAAGGAAAGAACTGTACAGGGATATTATAAAATTCGAATCGAAGCTATGAACTACTCGATCACAAATACAAAAAAAAACTGCTCAATGTCAGTATAACACGAATCATTATCTACTAAAAAGGAAAAAATGATACAAACACAATGAACAAAACCTAAATATACATGCTATATACTGCTAAAAAATACGGATAAAATGCTCAATCACAAACTCAATAAACTGCTCAGTCCAACACGAATCGTTATCCACCAAAAAGGAAAAATTGATACAAACATATTGAACAAAAAGTACGTGCTATACTATACTACTATAAGTGAAGTGAACTACGAAAATAATGAGGAAGAGTTGGTATAATTATCGCAATCCAGTTTTCAAACAGCACTAGTCCTAAAGGTCATTTGTTCAAAATATTATCGTATTTCCCATGTCCTTCGTTTGCTTCGAGCTCAGTAGATAGCGACTATTTCGAAGGGTGTCCAAACTCAAGCTCCCTTTCTTTTAGCTGCCCAAAACTTAGGTACCCAAATCCATGCTCCCTAATGCCTAACGAGTTTGCTTATACGTATTTTCCTTCTAGGGATGTAGTTTGGGTGTGTGTGTGCGTATAGCTTGTGAATCGGTCGCAATGTGACGTGTGTAAGGAAGTGCGTTGAAGTTTCAAGGAATGGGTCGTGGCGGGGCGGTTTAGCTGCGGTGTGGAGTTTAATCGGGTGTTTAATTCAGATGGGTGTTTAATTAATCTTTTAATAGGTGTTGCTGGACTGTAAACTCGGCATATGCGGCGACAGAAAAAAACAATGCTCTTCGGCTTCTCCACGCTGCGGCCATCACCTTCGTCCAAGACAAATGCTGGTTGGTATAATATTTCCTCTTCATTGGAAGTGATGGAAAAGATGGTGAAATGGTGGAATGTTTTTTACCACACATTCGCATTTCGATCCGCCGTTTCATAGTTACCAACATTCGAATTAGTTGTAGGTTGAATGAGCGCGTAGGTTTTTCATTCGAGGAGAGTTCAAACTCGAGTGCACATCACTTCGAAATCCGGTATTGCTTTTCTCCTGGTATCGCAAACAACGATTGTGATCGCATCGTCCATTTTTATATGACTATCTCAATTCTTATGGTCGATGTTCAACACTCCCTGGCTGTGGCTAGCGGATGATTGCATGGGTATAGGTGAAGATCACCAATCTTCGCCCGTAAATCAACACTTAGTGAGGCTCTTTGAATAGGTGAGGACAGAATTCATTGGAAACAAAGCCCTTGCTATTACAAATTTATTCTGCGCGATCAGGAAAGGGGAGATTGTAACTTTCCTTGCGCTGCTGTTGTATGAACCTGAACATTCTGGTCTCATTAAGTGGAACATTAAGGGGTTTTTAAAGGATTTAAACCGATAATCATTGATTCTGTACAGAATTTCTGATCGCTGTGATGTAGCCGAAAACTATGGTAAGTAACTACTTATCAAACAAAATGATGTTTACATCAGAATTGTGCAGTTATTTGGTAAATTTCACTTTTAAATGATGACTTGTCTTTGGGACATTCAATACATAGAATTGCAATGTACGAGGAACTTTATAATATCGAAATATATTTTTACAGACAAAACAGTCTTTTGTCAGTGCTAATACTGCTTTTGTTCAACATTTGGTTTTTGATGGAAGGTAAAGCACTCCTGTAAGTTTAATATCGTGAGAATCGATTAATACTCGAAAATCATTGTGACTCAGACTCATTCGGATAGTGATTACAATCTTTGTGCATGTGGAACGTGGGTTGTATTTTTTTTTAAACAACGTGATTGGACTAATGCTGTGAAATTCTGCCGATTATTACTCGATAGATCAATCGTTGACGAGACGGAAAATCTATGTTTGCTAAACATTTATCGGGCTGTGATCATTCATCTGATTTTAATTTTCATATTTTACATGTTGTTGACAAAGGTGCAAGAACATAGTATTTCTTGGAAAATTCTTAAATTGGGACATATTTAAAAATGTTTGGCGGAAAAATTGTGAACGAAGTTTTGCCGATGACGCATTCACCTTTCCTTACCGTGCGGGTTCCTCACCCTCCTCAAACCTTTTTCGAAAACCCTGACCTTGCTCCTTTTAAACTTAAGTTCGTCCCCACCTCCTTCGTTATGCTTACTCCACCTACTCTTCTCAAACACACCAATGTGTATATGTGAGGAAAACTGCTCATTCGATCTCCTCTTGAAAATGACGTGAAAAAATTGAAACCAATTGAGGTAGCATTTAAAGTAGTGTGGAGAATACAAAGTGTTAACTTTTATTATTACATGATGTTTTTATCTCTCACAATCCGGTATTATTCATTCATGAAGGTTATATTGGGGTGATTATTAAGTGAAATTTGAACTACGTAGTTTGTTACATTTAACTCATTAGTCAAGAACTCATACGCCCATTCCATAATTTGGGTAAAGCTTTTAAGGCGAGACTCGGACATGCGATCCTAAGGGTAGCAGATGAAGACTTTGGCCCGGGGCCAAACGAGAACGATAGGGCAGTCGGAATATTTGAGAGACTAACTTGAGATTTTGTCTTTTTCGTGTGGATGTTAGTGGCAATACTCTAAAATTTACTGTCTGTTCGCAGCGCGATATGGAAAGGAACGTCGAATCGAAGAATGAAATACCAGGATGAATAGAATAGAATAAACCTTTATTATACTCTGGGACAGGTCCCCTAGAGCAACAATACAATGCAATGAAATAGCAGCGAGGTTATTAGCAAATTAATTAATGACTTTGTTCAAATCATATAATAAATGGAGCTTAATAACATAGAAAAAGAAAGACAACTACTCGCAGTGAAAAACAATAATTTTACATGTGATACAGTTTAATTCAAAGATAGGTATTAGGTACTACCATGGGTATTAGATGTAATACAGGATAATCTGAAGGAAAAAATCCGAAAGGTTAGGAAAGGAAGAAATACGTACGAGATTTAAAAAATATTTTTAACAGTTGTAACAAAAAGCATGAATGGACCATGAAAAAAAGCAATTTTTGTCTAGAAATCAAAATTAGTAATAAGAATTTAATACTGAACAGGCTAAAGTATTCAAGAAAACATTAAAAAAATAAAATTCCATAAAATTCAGATTGAAAAATGGCTAACGAACGAGATTTCCTCAAATCAATTGGAATAGAATTACAGAGTTGCGAGACACGCAGTTAATGGACCACAGCAGATCCAACTAACCACGGCGAATGAATTGAAAGTAGGTATTCATCTGGGAAATCGCTAGGAATCACATTGAATCGTGCAAAACAACCCTGTCGCTTTAGAAGCAGAACAAGAGAGGTAGGAGATTTTTGTATTATAACTTTAAGAGGCGATCAAGAGTTGAGATTATTTAAGGCCTTTAAAGGATGTTGGGTTAGCTGGCATTATACAGAACCTACCAATTAGGGAAACGCTTTGAGGTCCACAGTTTCCTTTGGTGGACGGAGGACTGCAGATCAATTGTTGACCACCCTCGCGCGAACCCCTACGTTAAATTCTCTTCCCATCAAGAACCTGCGCCCCAGGTCAAATATCAGTGATGTTAACAAATTCGTAAGAATTAATTTCGCGAAATTGTACGTGAAATTTCTCAATTCACCGTTGTTGTAAAAATGGTCCGTTACCATATGCATTTCGGTAATTCTTCGCTTGTTATATGCACGATGACGACCTTCCAATCGCTGTGTATTACCAGAGTCTCGTATTACGAGTCGTATCTGTGTATTATCAGTGTATTACCAGTGTATCGTAAACGAGCAAATAAATTTTTCCTTGGTTACATGAGTGAAGAAGGGTGGCCCATTACATACCTGTTAATTATCCAGCCCGTTACGTACCTGTGATATCATCATTGATAACCCTTGCCCATTGCCTATCTGCGACAACATATGTCCGGTAGTCCAGAACAATTTGTTCCTATAAAGCTCTCAAAGATCCGCAGGGGAGAAGGACGCCTTGGTAGCTTATCTGGCTTAAGCACTCGGCGCGATTCCGAGGGATCAGGGTTCGAATCCCGGTCAAGGCGAATGACTCTTCCTCTGTGGAATATCGCACTTACAGTCATCGCGAGAGTTTATGGCCTTTAGATGCGCAGAACAGAGGGGGTGAAATGTGTCGGAGGGGTAAAGGAAAGGAACGGAGGGGAAAGTGAGCGCGTGGCAGGCAGAGTGGCCAACGTAGCGTCTCCGCGTAAAAATGCAATTCCGAGCCGTATTGGACAATTCGACTCGTCGCGGAGCATGGAGCAGGTAGCCGACCATACCCCACCATACCTCCGTTCCGCGGCCGGGGCTGTGGAATAGATGGTCTTACGTGATGACTCACAGCTGGGCATTTCAATTACTTTAAACACATTAACATTTTTTCAACATAAAATTTCAACAAAAAATAACAAATATAGTCGTGATTCCGCTGAAACGCTGATTGAGTAGACACCATACTTAGCGCAAATCCGTTGTTTTTTAGTAACGTTGCTAAAATTTTCAGCCGCGTGAAATTATTTCATTGATATTTAAGGCATACAACTCAAAATTACGAAATAACAGTGCATTCTTAATTCTTATTTTACTTAGCTAATGCAATGAATGGAATCGGACTTCGAATACCACTAGCTAAAATTTCAGTCACTGAAATAAGAAAATAAAAAGTACTTGAAGAGATAATGTCAAAAATTGGCTCTATATGCATGGATATTTGATGAATAAATGGGACATTGAGAACACAAAAGAGTGGAAATATAAGAATATATTCTAGAGAGACATAGAGAACATATATATATATATCTATTTCATGCAAAAATAAATTGGATAATTTCCGTAATTTATTAAGGAAAGAAAATATGATACGATATGAAAATACGAATGTGATATTTTTTTGTGTAATATTGTAGAAAATAGTAAATACTTGTTGCAACTACAAGTCTACATCCAAGCCATCGGCCTGAGATCCCCAGGCCGTGACCCCCTGGCGCGCGCTCAGGTCCAAAGGGACGACGCCCACTCCATAACCCACTGCGCCGAATAGCTGGGGGCATTCAAATTCATTGAAGGCATATAACATATTTCAAAGTTGGCTACGAAAATCGTAAACATTAGTCCGCCGGTGCTACCCTTCCACCCGCGGCAACCGGTTTTTAGAAAATAGACAATCCCAGTACCAAAATCGTCTACTGCGCAACGCCATAAGCTTTCTCGACGACTGTATGTGCACTTGCGGGTGACTATGAAATACCGTGGGTAGACCCGGTATCCTCAAAATTCGTCGCCCATTAGCTTGCAGAAATTTGGGAACGTTCGGTATTGCAGCCGCTACAATATCAGCCAACACATACCTATGATGTATTAATGCCCTCATCGAAATCCAGTCCTTTCGTACTCCATCAATCCTGTTTTGGGTAAACGTACGAATGCAATGTGGGAACCTGGTCCCAGTTCTCTGGTGACTCAAATCATTCGTATTCCCATTTTCTCGGGATCGACGAACATGTTTTGACGTTTGAATGATCCAAGTTGAATTTGTCCCTCGTCATAGACGCACAAGTCGTCGCATTCAATCACCACGTCTCTATCCAACAATCTCTCTTCAGCCCCCCCCAACGCATTCATTCGCCTTGGCTTGCGGGTGAAAAGGTTTTGCCAACTTGCTGAGAGTTGCCCAAGTTCCTTTTTCGCACTGCCAGCCTTGTTGCCGTTTTGCTCAGCGTAAGCGGAAAGCGGTGGGGATGACGGTCCTCTCCCTATGGCAGCAGCCTGCGACAGCTGAGTCCGTGTTCGGAGTTCCATCCGTTGATTTGGCGGTCGACCACGTTGAATCGTAATGATGACAAAGCCTACTACACCACTTGACTGCTTTTTTATGCCCTTTCCTTCTCACTCCACTCGAGGCAAAAATCCGCGATTTGGCAACGTGGCCGGTCACCAATAGGATGGTTGCCTCCTTCACTCATCCTGCTACATCATTTCTGGCGTATCCTTGTTGAGGACCTATTTTTTTCCGCAGTGGTCACGTGACGTGAATTAAGACGAGACTCCTTTCTGAGGGCTGGAGGGGAGAAATTCCTCAAGTTCCGTTTCTTTTTTATGCTGCGTGGTAAAATACTTAAATGACAGTGAGAGAACGAGAGAGCTTTAAGAAGAAATACTAAGAGCATTTTTTTTTGGTGAAAATGACCTTTCATGACCCTGATGATGGACGGATGACACTTATCGTTAAAAGGAAATGACCTTATAACTTTCTTCGTAATTTTTTTGCGGGAATACCAAACAGTGGCTTATTATTATATTATGCAGGACGTTTACGTTTTCATCTCATATTATGTTAGCTGAGGTTCGAGGAGTATTTCAGTATAATGCTCGTGGCATTTTGATATTATCCTTGGGAGCCACGGTTCTGTACAGAACCCCGGCGTGGATGTATTAGAGTGGTAATGATTTCCGTTTGTTTCCCCCGTTTATTCATCATCTGTTCACAAATTGAGATCCAAATCCTCGACGTTTCAGTTAGCAGTCCGACTTTCTTCCCAGAACTGCCTCGCAAACAACTCAGCACCCTTGTAGCCAAAGTAATCTGATGCCTACTATATGTATTGAAATGCCCAGAAATTTAGTACATCAACGGCGCAATGCATAATTGAAAGTGCAATTATTGAAGAAAGATATTATGGTTGCCCGGCGTGTTTCAGAGAAATTATTATTTACTTCAAAACGCCTGCTCTAAAGCACATATGTTTCTGTATTAAAAGACGTGCTGCGTTATTTATAGAAAGCCTGTTCTCACATAGTTCGGGCTTTGAATTGTTAAGATCGTTCTAAAAATCTTTGAACTCGACTTACATTGACACGAATAATCAGCAAATAAAACAATGTATACTGAGGGATGACTATTGTATCGTGTTGTCATAAATATTGCCTTTTGTTACAATAAGTGCGATATTCCACAGAGTAAAAATCATTCGCCTTGAACGGGATTCGAACCCGGATCCCTCGATTTCGCGCCGAGTGCTTTAACCAGTTAAGCTACCGAGGCGTCCTTCTCCCCTGTGGATAAATTTCATAATAACAGGGGAGAAGGACGCCTCGGTAGCTTAACTGGTTAAAGCACTCGGCGCGAAATCGAGGGATCCGGGTTCGAATCCCGGTCAAGGCGAATGATTTTTCCTCTGTGGAATATCGCACTTATGTGCACTTGCGGGTGACTCCGTAAAGGTAACTACCGTGGCTAGTCCCGGTATCCTCAAAATTAAAAAAAAATTTTGTTACAATGTTCTTCCTCAACTTTAGTCATGGAGACGTAAAAGAAATGCGCTTCGTAGATTATGCTCCCCAAAGTATTATTTGTAATATAGACCTGATATATTGAGGTCCTGTTGATTCTCCAATATCTACTATATTTACTTTGAAAATGCCTTATTTATTGCTGGGGATATTTAATTTTTATTAGATAATAAAATGACGATCATCTGAGATTGCTGGAAAAATGCTCATCTGTTGAGGAGGGCCCACGGTAAACACCTGAAAAAGAGTGACATCTATTTCGCCGCACGCAAACTAGGCTTCATACCCTAGTCATTCGTAATTTTCTAATTCCTTAAGGTATCTACATGGGCAGTTCTAGTTCCGGGCGATGTGAATTTTGTAGTGTGGTCTTGGAAGTATTGATAGTTTCACTATTTGAGTAGGGTGGGCCAGCAGAATAGATCTTAAGTAGTACCTCAGTTTCGCGTAACTCGACGGCTAAGGTCAATTCACGCCTAATTCTCTGCCACGTGCGGGCAGGGACATAACCAGCACTAAGCACGAATGGGAGAATCATCGACGCTTAATTTCAGTAACGAAGTGTTCGATCTGTTGTCTCAATTGTGGCAGACCGCTGAAATGGACCTTCGGTTTCCAATTAGTGGACCGAGGCTCGAATATTAAAGATTTTCAATGCTATGAGAATTTCAGGAGCATGGCCGGAGATGATGTTATTGTAAATATTAGTGCTTGATGTCATTTTAGGTCATCACCCCAGTTCTTGTGGACCTTATAAATAGAGGTATTCTAGCTCTTCGTAACCGGCTCGATGTTAGCTCATTTCACTGTGGACATTTGCCTAATACAATTTTCGTGATTTACCAATCTGGTTCCCCGTGAGACAGACGGTAGGATTCAGTTTCCGCCTTCGGATCATGCGAGACGTGCTCGAGTGATTTGCGGGTCACGTATGACCTTCGAAGGGATATGACTAAATAAAACGTGATTTTGTTGGAAGTTCTTTTAATTGAAGAGATTGAATTATTTGAAAGAAAGTTATGACGATGAATTAAGTTCATGGAGGAATATTCTATTGAGTAATAAATATTAAGCAGCTAGCTGTGCCCGGCATGCGCTGCAATGCCTTTTTTCTGTCTAAGTAGGCACACATTAAGGAGGTTCCGCCGCGAATGTGTGAGTCAAAACAAGTATTAAATTCCACATTTTTTATATTTTGTCAAAAAAATCCTGCTTTCACTGATGAAATGCGTAACCTATAGAAACCCAAAAGCAAAGTACAAAATATATTCAGATTATTCCACGAATGTATTTTAAATGAGCACTTTATGCCAGCCATATGATCCGACTGCAGCGCCATTTCCTACGAATTACCGAATTTTGACTTCAATTACGGCATTAATTCTTCAATAACTAGAAAAATAAGGTGGTAAGATGCCTGTATTTTATTTTTATTCATTTTCTCTGGATAATTTCCCTCATTTAAATAGTTTTCCGCGAAAATGGCATTTATATTGTTTGGAAGAATACTATTTTCCCCCGTGTTTCTCTCATTCCCCCATTCAACACCACGTAATTTCAAGTTCAATTATAGAATAAAATAGCGTGGAAAGTTATTATTTTGTTGTGCATATCAGATAGAGGACAACGTTTTCTACAAATAGACAGAATATGAATAAAATGACATTTTTCTCATTTTACGGTGGAACCACCTTAACAAAGCCGACACATTTACTTGTACAAAATAAATGAAAGACAATGATTTTTTGTGAAATAAATTAAAGTTGAAAAAATTTATTCAAGTTCTTTGGGATATACAATATTTTTGGTCTTACCGCGCTCAGCAAAAACAAATACATTTTTCAGTTGCCTCACTCGTGAATATGCAACATATAATTGACCATGTGAAAACCATGGATTTTCCTGATTTAACCACACTCTTGAAGCGATTGTTCTTGTTTGAGAAGGCAAGGCGAACGGGGAACTGTAGTCGTTTGAGTGCAACTATCAAATTAGTCACTGAACTTTAAATGCTGCAGGCGTGAAAAGCCATTCAGGAAATGGCTATAAAAATGGATATTCACGCCTGGTTGCCAAGGAAATGTCTACTGTGGAAAAGGAAGACAAATTGGTGAATTTAGAGATGAAAACGCAATACTTGGACAAAAAAGAAGCGTTTAAGAAAATAGAATGAAATAATAAAATACTTCATTCTTTTATGCGTCCTACGATAAATATTTTCCATCCAATATCTTGAGTACAAGTAATTTAACAAAACAAATAAAGAAGCACCTGCACCGAGCTCAATGCTTTTCTCATGGGAGTAAGTGTAAACAATGTTGGGGAAAAACAACCCCAAGATAATCAATTTTTATAATTTAAAAAACTTTGTTTATTCGAATGCAACGTTGTGTCAAAATTTCAAGTCAATCGACCGACTTCTTTCCGAGTTTTACCTGCACAAACATACGCAGGATGAATTTTTATCTTTATAAAGATTTTCAATTACCTAATGTATTTTATCACACATTGCGCGCTAGATTTCTGCATCAATTATTTTATTTGAACTTGGTAGTCTGTTGTTATAATTTGAGAAAATGTTCCAGTCTTTTCAACTGGTCTTATCCGCTAATTTGAATGTAATCGAGGTTTACGAATCCATGTCATTCTGAGACATCATCGTTATTTACCTTGAGTTTCGCTTCGCATTGTGTCAGTTCCTCTTGGAAATCACTCAGGCGTCGCAAAATTGAAAGATGAAGTGATTTCTGACTTCTAGTTAAGGTGGTTTGAGCGAGATAGTTCCCTAGTCATAATGGAGACCATATTCAAATTTTATTTTTTTATTTCAGCGTCTGTATGAAGTATGAAATAAATATTGTAATATTAATGGTGCAAAAATATAGTTATATATGACCAAAATACTCAGTAATTAAATAAATAAAGCTACATAAGTCTCTAAATTAACCGAAACCGCCGTACGGCTGAAACCCTTAAAAACAGCAGATTTTTTTGCTATTCTGTAAAAATTAATGTGGTGAGTAATAGATTATTTTTTATAAATAGTTTAGAAAACAAGCAATCTACACAGCGTTAGTTTTTTGACGAAATCTAGGTGCTAGAAGTTCGTAATTTGTT
This sequence comes from Pyrrhosoma nymphula, assembly GCA_963573305.1. NCBI lineage: Eukaryota > Metazoa > Arthropoda > Insecta > Odonata > Coenagrionidae > Pyrrhosoma > Pyrrhosoma nymphula. The sequence continues at coordinate 176,288,901 of OY754329.1, read as the reverse complement.
TAATATTCTCTCTATGCAGCCCACAGCCATTATCTATCCCATGTAAAACAGCTTATATTTTTAGGCAAATTGCTCGAAAAGTAGTTCGACAAGTAGTTGATATTTTGATATCATTGGAAAGATGAGTTTTTTCTTTAAAATGAGGCCAAATTCATCAAATTCTAGGTGAAGTGGTTTTTAGCTCAAACTACCTTAACATAGCGGGATCGTTAATTGCAGCGTAACTCGTCGGCCGTTGTTGAATCGATGGAGGTGAAGTGTAGACACAGATGTTGGTTTTCATCTGTGTTATCATCATTTCCTCCGATTTCCACCATTTAGAGATCCATCGTTTGATGCATGCGAACCGAACAGCGCAAGATTGGTACGCTCTATTATTGCGGATTACTTAACGTTACCTTCTCCCCGTGATCAATCCTAAATTTACGAGAGTTAAGTAAAAAAGACACCCATTAACGTTCTCCTTTGACTCTTTGAATTTCAGTAGTTTTGGTTGCGTTTCCACTCCTATATAATATCTTTATCCTTCGCTTTGAAGTATTTACCTACAAGGGCGTCTGAATCATTACTTTCCTGAGCAAGATGCTTTCATCTTAATATTTTATTTTCTCCATTTTTTTGTAGTTTCTTCGAAGAATATGTCACGTTTCATCGTGTTCATATGTGGGGAAAGTATAATTAAAAATGACTATGAATTCACTCAAACTTATGCTATCTTTCCAAGCAGGAAAGTTTCTTTTATTGTTGTGAACTAAAGCCAAGATTCCTTCAGTTGTTTGGATAGGTTTCTTCTTGTGTGGTGTTCGGTTCCAATAGAAAATCATAAAGCTAGTGACGAGAGACGGTTGGGGGTTTCCTTTCTATTTGCCTAGTAGGATTGCAGAACAAGATTTACGGCCATATTTAGAGATGAAAAATTAAACCCGGGTCAACTCAGCTTGCCACATGTTTAACATTTTTCCTGGAGTAACGTTATTCTGACGTGGACGATTGTATGAATATTTGCTTTAAGAAAGTGTCGGACCAAATTCCTCAGATCTGAGGCTTATTCAGCAAGGACTCGAAATTGTCGAAACTCGGAAAATCCGTGAATGTGACGTCACTTCCTCAGACAAATCTCAACTTTGGAATGGCCCTATTTAAAATTTTAGAGGTTCTGACGTCAAACTTTCGTCACTTTCGAGGCTCGGATATTCCGAGAACATACAGAATAGTCCCTCTGTTCCGAGAAAGCTATGACTTCAGTCTTAGGTGTCCAGAGAGTAACACAGAGGAATTGTAGGGTCATGCGGTGGCCGTGATTTAACCGGAGATTATTAAAAGAGACATCATCAATCTGATTTGAAACCGTATCTAAAATATCGACCAGCCAGACTTTCCTGTAGTGATGGGTCGGTCGTGATTGATAGAATCACGAGATCTAGTTCTCTTAAAATATTGATTTATGGACTGGATCTCTCGAATGACCGAGGAGTTCATTTTTACCAATCACGACAGGAATGATTGATATGCCATCAAATATCAATCACAGTTCTTGAATGCTCACGAGATTTGAGAGCGGCCAAATCAATCATTAATGATTTGTTTAACGTGAGATGCGTTGAAGTTTCCACTATTTCCAACTGGGCACGCTCAGCGACAAATGTGTTGAAAATTAAAAAAAAAAAAAACGTGACCGTTACCGATCGATACCTCCCGAAACCGACACAGCCCTCGGAACACTTGAAAAAGGAATGCTATTCTCTTGATTAGGTTTTTTTTTCGGTTCCAGAGAGAGAGAGAGGAGGAAGGCAAAGAGCGGGTGATCACTTCCTTCTCCGCCTTCTCCACGGCCAACTTTGTTCGTGAGGTCTCACTCAACGCCTCCTGCTTCCTCTGCCGCCATGCAAATGGTGGTCCTCCCCCTCCCCCCCCACAAACTCGTTCCACTCCCCCTCCCCCCCATTCCACATATGCTTCCGTCATTTCCACCCACCCCTCCCCATTTGACTCCCACGCGTCCTACGTCACACACTAGTGGGGGGGGGGGCAGAATGGAGGGGGCGCTCTGCAGCCTCGCGTCGGCGGCGTTGAGGATTGCTTCTATACACGTTCATGCGCCGCCGCCCCGAAGAGCTCTACTTCCCTCGCAAGAAGCACATCCAGCCGTTGAGCGTGCCTTCGATATCCCAAGGACCTTTTCGTGGGACCAGGTTGTGCCGCGGAAGCGTGGCACGGTTTTTCTCCCTCCGCGACGGAGATTATTTCTGTTCCTCTGAGTCATTTCAAGCGCTCATTTGTTTTTGCTTGTTACTCTCTCTCGCTCTTCATTTGTTTTTAATGAGGGGGAGGAGCGTCTGTTCGGTCTTTGGATCGAAATTGCTCGCGTTAACGTGCTGCTTGGTTGCTGCTATCCCTTCGTTTCTGCCTTCCCAAACGGGATGGTTTTGGCAAACTAAAGATGTGTTACTGCTGCTTCTTATTTTGATATTAGGGTAGTGTTTACACTATTGCATGTATGTACGCTATCTTCAGAGGAAAATTGCTGTTTGACCATATGGAAAAAAGTGCTAATATCGTTCGATTCGAGTCATATCGACTATCCTTGGCTCGTATTTCATGCATTTACCGGTAATTCCTGCGTTTCTTCTTCAACTAGAATTTTATTTGCAAATAATTTTCTTGCACAAAAGCCTTTTTTTTTAAGCCTCAGCTTTCAAAGGATTATTTGAATGCTTTGATAATGAGTTAATATTTAGTCTTCTCTGAACCTTATTTTATCCATCACCGTTGATATAATGAAGATTAGAAAATAGTATAAATGTCTCTTGTCGCTTACAATAGTTTTCATGCTGCAAATTTGCTAGTTTAAATTCAATTTTTCCATTCCTTAAAGCATTCTTTAAAGCATTCTTTAAAGCATTCTTTCAAATGCCGAAATGCACGCGTAGGAGGCCAAATTCCTCTTACTTTCATTGAAAATTTGAGCTAACTTTAATTTAAATTTACTTTTTAATTGCTCTCTTCTTGAATTACAATTAGAGCGCGTTTTCATCTGCTCTCTTTTGGAAAACGATTCCCGCAAAAAACAGCTGAAATGAGGAAAACTACCGATGTCGTCACTGGGCGCGAAATCTAAAACGAAGCTCAACTTTTCATTCAATCTTTGCTATTAACTGAGCCGCCAGTATTATTTATTCTTGGTATCGGCACTACGTTTTTTTTCTGACTAATACGCATTGCCTCTCGACATGACAACCCGGAGTGGCCACGTGACCTTGTCGTTCTCCCTGTCCATTTATCCCGGTGAAATACCTCCGATCACTTTAACGAACCCTTTGAAGTGTTGCATAATCCACATTTTTTCAAACACATCCTCTCCATTCGTCACACCCAAATACCTTTGCTCTCAAAGTATTCTTTCGCTCACTCTCCATCACCTGGGTTGAAATGCCATGTCTGTCGTCTCATCTGTCTCATCGGATCCCGTGCCAAAATCACTTTTCACTAGCCCGTTATAAGGTCACGATGCCGCAGTCCAGCGCGTAATGGATTGCTGGAACAGTCAATGAAGATAGCGGCGGGACCAGACGACAAGACTTGGTGGGAATTAATAGCGATGTTGGTGATGTTTCCTTGAGAGCAAATCTTCCAAAGATGAGAGGCGCAACAACACAAATGGACGGCGCACACTTAAGCTAAGTGGGGAGCCTTCGATACTTTGGGTTGTGAGGGAAGGTGTCGGGTGGTGGTGGGGGGAGGTGAGGAGGAGGAGGGTGATGGGTGGGAGGGAGGCTCATGAATATTTAAAAGCCCTTTTCATAAAATCGTCGTCGCACGTCGAGTTTCCTTCTCTCCTTCTCGCAGCGGCTCTCTGTCCTTAGCGCCTATCCTCGCGAATAGGGGAAGGGACGGAGTACTGAGGGGAGTGGATATATATATATATATATATATATATATATATATATATATATATATACTCATTCATTCGAAAACAAGACGCTCAAAGGCGCGAATAAATTCATACAATCATAGGAAATGGAAAGGGATAGGAATGCATAAAAGGACGAATATATATAATATATACTTTCTTTGCAAGATCGCTTTTCTCCAGCTGACCAAGGGCTTACGCCCGAAACGTTCCCTGTAAGTCTTCTCTTTTTACTTTTCTTTCCCCACCCCCTGTCCAGTGTATTTTTTATTGTTGTGGCCTATTGGCGAAACTTTCCCTGTGTGTGTGTGTGTGTATATATATATATATATATATATATATATATATATATATATATATATATATTCTACAGCTGAGGAAGGACCAACCGGTTCGAAACGTTCCCGTAAAGAACAAATTCTTTATCTATATCTCTTTCTCCTACCTCCTGTAAGTCTTATTTTATATATATAAGAATATATATTTTTTTTCGCCCTCTCTATCTTGAGAAAGATAGATGGGTCAACTCTCCATCCAAATGTAGAAGTCTTCAGTTGCAAGTGCCTTTCGTGTGTTTTTAATATTTTGACTTGTGAAGGTACCCATTAAATATCTACGGGAAGGAAAAAATCAACACTAATGCATTCTAATAAACCAGTCATATTATCTTATTTAGTACAAAGAATCATTGAGTTAATGGATATATATATACACGGAATCTCGACTTTAAAGCAATGAGTATATGGTCGTTATGGGGACGATGACTCCAAAACGCTAAACTATTGCGAAAAATCTTTACGTTTTAGCAAACATTTCGGAATTTCAACCGGAATACAAAATTCTATTGAAGGAATAATAATATTTATTTTGTTATCTTTCTAGTGGTACCTTTTCCAATAACTGAAAACCATTACTTATAATTTAATTTTGCAAATAAAAAAAGGTCTGCAGCCAAATGAAGATTCAGCTTCACGTGTATTTCTTGTGTGAAAGTTGGTTAAATATATACACGCACATCGGAGATTATTATAGTAGATATTGGCCACCCTCTTGGTATACTACTGGTACTGTATATACTCTTGAAGAAATTTTTGCCAATTGGCCACAAGTATAAAATTAAATCTGACTGGAGGAGAGAGATGGACCATCTCTCACCTCCTGTAAGTTTTCATTTTATAAATCCTATCGATGAAAATTCACACGCGGTGAAAATATATCTCCAATGAAAATTACTCTCTCTGTTTAGAAGATGGCAGTTGACTCTATCAATGAAAATGAGAGTTTTCTTTGTGTCTATGTTTTAGCTTCTCACGCCAGTGACGTTTTATTGTATGCATGTACATTGTACACATATAAGTGGGACGAGATATGAAAGGATTTTGTTGGGGGTGTAAAAGTATAGAGTGAAGGGATTTGAGCTTCTTTTGACACCCTTATCCTCTTGAGCACTTTGGACTCCAATCTCTCTCACCTTCCCTACCTACCCCTTTTTGGGTTCCTCCTTCGCAACCGTCTCTGCTCCACTCCCTTTCTTCTTCTTCTTCACGGCATTCTCAGATTCTCTTCCTTTAACCCCCCCCCCCCCCTCCTTCCCCTCCTCCCTCCCCCACCTCATTTCCCTCGCGCGTGGATTATACGCCTCACAACGTTTACGCGAGGGGTGGTTAATCGATGGAGACGGCCCTGAATGCGCGTGCGAAGCACGCTCTTGTTTTGTGTTTTGCGCTTCCCATAACTCACGAGAGAGGTCGCCGGATTGCCTGTCCTCTGCGTCAAAGGTCGTTAGTTCTAATACCTCTCGTGTGAGGCGTTGAAATCGTCGAGTTTCACAGACTGCGTGATTTGTTTCCAAACGGGATTCCTTTATGTTGAAAAATGGATTAGAGTTTCAAGGGGATAAATTTCAATCAAAGCGAACAATGTAAAATGTTTAATGATCTCATTGTGCGTCCATGACAACCTCTAAGGCTATATTGCTGCTGAGAATGGCTCGAACTTTACCATATGCGTGCATGGTGTTTCATTGTACTATCCACCTTCGACCATGTCTCAGTTCACCCTTTTTCCATGTCTTACTTAATGTATCGAGTCATACTGGAGGAATCTTTGGTATCGTAGCTATCTGTATCATCTTGTTCAAAGTTGAAGTGCCCGAAAGATTTATGTATATTGCTTTTTTATATGTGATATTATCGCAAAAATATTCCGCCAACGGCAATCAGACGAGTTAATATTAATTAGTGAGAGGTAAATTTACTAATTTATTTCTTAAACTATTATAAGAATATGATAAGCCCAGTTATCAGTATCCCATCAGTAATCTTGGTAGTATCTTTTATCTTTTTCGGAATAATTAGAGACGAGGGTGTGGTGTTAAAGACCGCTGATATTTGAATGCTGGAAGAGTTGGGTAGAGAGGGGAAAATGATTTTCAGTATTGACTGGGTCGCAATGAGAATGAGAGAGATTGTGAGAGTAGTAGAAATGATCCAAAACCCCTTCACCGGTTGGATACCATTAATTCACTTAGTATATTTTTTGTCCCTCTTCTGCATTTCGGCCCTATGGAAATGGAACCAGAAAAATGAACCATGGTGCCAGCAATGAGTATTGGTCTCAATCAGTTTCTGATCCCTGCGCTTGTCTCTGGCTAGGGAGCCAGAGCAACTGCATATATGTTATTAGCGATGAAGTAGTCCCTACTGCCTTTTACTCTTCTTTTGATCCCAATTCGTGTATACTACTCTTCTCCAATTCTTGTTCCATATTTTGTTTTCCTTGTGCTATATATCGTTCAGAAATTACATTTATCTATTCCAGTGGAGTTGTGGTCATATTCTGTTTCCCCTTTTTCTGTTCCCGTCGATTAGGCTGCGGGAGAACTTTGTGAGTCTTATGGTTCGTACCCCTGTGCGATTAATCGTTTTCCTCCCTCTCTCTGTTAATTATGTTCGTGAATTTGACGCGGGAAGCTGATTGAGATAGCTGATCATTTCCCATCCTCAATAATATCATCGACATCAGTTTAAATGTTCAGAAGAATGATGATCTGATGCTTTCCCGGCCTGTGCTGTCAGTGAAGTCTATTCGGGTTCTCCTCCAGGTTGTTGGTAGAGATGAGAAGTGAGGGTAGTTATTCATGACAGCGGTGACAAAAATAACGAAGATTCGATGGACGGAGATGAAGATCATGACGTGGTGGGTAGGGACAGGAGGTAATTAGGAGAAGGCAGAGTAGGTACCTCCAAAGGCTCCAGAGTAAACCTCCAAATTACGATGGACGTGCATCAAAAATTCGGCAGAAATGCAGAGTTTGACTCGGTGAAGGACCCGAACAGACTTATCTAACTTTAAATGTTTATTTATCTGGGGTCAAAAGGTCGTTGCTAAACGCCCGACCAAGGCGCAACCGGTGACTGGACTTCCTTTCGTTTCACCTAAAAAACCTTCCGTAATATTGACATGGGCTTCCTACATTAGCAATAACAACCACTTCCTTTCCGTTTTAAGTTTGCCGTTGTGAACGCCAGGCCCTTTATCGAACGTTCACATCGTTTTTATTGGTGGAAGACGGGGGTTGCTAAAAAAAAATGCCCGTCGTGAAAATGGACCCCTATCAGACGCAGCCGTGATGTTAAGGTGATTTCCCACGTGACTGTGTGTGAGTAAAAACCAATACTCAAATCCAACTTGTTGTTTAATTGGTTTAACAAATCCTGCTTTCACTGATGACGTGCGTTAGCTATTGAAAACAAAAATTCAAGTACAAAATATGCAGAGAATTCCACGAATATATCTTTTATGAACACTTTTTTATAGTAACAGACGGCGGCTTCAGCGCCATTTCTATGGAGTTACCACGTTTTGACTTTAATTATTTCAGTAATTCGCCAATTAAAAAAAAATTAGTTGATAAGATGCACCTGTTGTATTTTTAATCGAGTTTTCGCTTCCTTTTGACAATTTTTCGTGAAAATGGCATTAATAACACATGGAAAAAATATCATTTTCCCCCGTTTTTCTCCATTTGTCGCATTTAACACCGCGAAAATTCAAGTTTGAGAAAAATAGCGTGGAGAGGTGTGGTTGTTCATATCTGATAAGAGGACATGTGTTTTTCTATATGTATCCAGAGTGTGAATAAAATGACATTTTGAAGTCCTTTTATGGTGGAACTTCGAATTCTTTGTCTCTTTCCCTTCTTCGTCTTGTGTGATGATGAGTTGATTCCCTTCTTCCCTGTCTCCCCCCTCCCTCCCCCCCGCCCGCCCCGATTGCAGTCTTGACGTCCGACCTCACAATACACGTATATTACTTCGTGCTGCACTTCAAATTATCTTCCATTCCCATATGCCGCTCGTGGGAACAGGGACGCGTTCTATACGATGACTCACCCCTCATATTGTTTACCTCGTCGCCTTGGCGTTTCTGCTCGCATCTATCTCGCAACCTCCTCCTCCCCCGTCTCGCCCCCCCCTCTCTCCCTCTGTCCTTCTGCGAGAATTTAAATGGGACGCCGATGCTCGCTGGCGAAAATCCTCCCTCGCGCGCGAATATGAATATGCATTTTGATGACAACAGCGTAACATTTATTATTCGCGGCTCATACAACCCCCCAAACGGCTCCATCGTTCATCTCAGGGAAATCCTCACGCTCCCGCCTACTTAAATTCCCCTTTATAGCGGTGCACCGCAAGTGTTACTGTGAATACAAATCGCCAATGTAATTTTTAATGACATTTCGACTAAAGTGTAGCCGGATCTAATAACGATTGTATATTACACATTGTACGTGGTGTGGTAAAAAAATAACGGGAATTTTTGTTTTTCTTAAAAGATATTTATTTATAAATCAATATTAATTTTGTCCCCTTAAAAGTAATCCCCCTTAGATATAATACACTTGTACCAGTGTTTTTTTTTAAATCTTGGAAGCACTTCTGGAACTCGTTTTTCGGTATAGAGTTCAGCTCCTTCGGCGATTCTGTTATTATCTCATCAATTGTGGCAAAACGTCGTCCTTTCATGGTTCTCTTAAGCCTCGGGAATAGAAAGAAGTCACAGGGGGGCATGTCCGGCGAGCTGATTCGCTCAATTTGTTTCGTTGTTTTTTTTTACCAAAAAATCACGAATAAGCTGTGAGGTATGAGAGGGAGCATAATCGTGGTGCAATTTCCACGAGTTGTTTTGCCACAAGTCTGGGCGTTTTCGTCGGATTGCTTCACGTAAACGGCGCATAGTTAGTATTCCTAATTGACCGTACGACCATATGGCAAATAATTACAATTATTGAAAATCGGAATTATAAATCCCGCGAAATTTAAAAATTCCCGTTATTTTTTTTATCACACCTCGTATATTATACGTCTATACATAATTATTTTGGGTTTGATCATGGGTCATTTTCTGATTTCTATCCCACCGGTCACGAAGTATAACTTGCAGCAATGTTTCAGTGGTAAGTTTTTGTTATAGTGGCAGTACAATCCTTGGTCATAAGGTCGAACAGCAAGCAAGCGAAGCTCAAATTAGCCCTTTCAACAGACTCATATAACAGCTTTTTTATAACGAGTAACTATCCCCGCTTATTCCCTCCCCAGCTTCGACACTGAAATGCGACTTAGAGGAAGGCAAACTAGCGCCCGAAAATGAAAACAAAAAGCATTTTGCGGACCAAACGGAGCTGTTTCTATGAACACCATCAGCGATCGTCACAATTATAGCTGCCAGCCGGAACAGCGTGAGAAATTGAAAATGGGTACGAGTTCGTTCTCCCCGAAAACACTCCGCGAAAATGATAGCCATGACGAGATGGAGGATAAAATTCCTCAACGAGCTACGATTATGGATTATCACTCCTCTTAACTCGCCTACGCAAAGGAATCCCCCACTCCGGTGGCAAAAACCATACGCTCTTTAACTCCTGGAAGCACGCAACCGCATTCTTAGGAAACGGAACGGCCAGGATTTCAGCTCACGAGCGATGATACGGGGTTAAACCGAGCGTGGAGCGTGTTAGTGAGTTGATTGACCGTAACAGCGTTCCCCCGCCATTCCGCCGGGCTGCGCTCCTTTGCAAAAATGCACACGGCCGAGGTTAATACTACTCGAGGCGTGAGAATGAATGGTTTAAAGGCGCTCTTCCTTCCGAACAACAAATGAGCATCTCTCTCTCGGTCCCTCCCCGATATGCCGAGACTTGCGTTCCACGCCTCGACCGGGGAATCCGCCTTTTGAAAGATTGATGACTTTTTGCGCACCGCGGGAGTTGCTCAGTTACACGAGTAGGGCACCAAGGGCAGTGGCGCTGGGGGGCGTTGAATGGGGTGGGAAAAAGACGGGGAAGCGCGGAAGTAGGACAGGCGAGGGCGCGATGAATAAGGTATGGAAGAGGGAGGGAGGACGAGGAGCGGATGGATGGCATAAAGCAGCATGGGGGAGGGGATAGCGAAAGCTTGAACAGCGGGGGCGAGGAAGGTGTGAGGTGTGTCCCACCTATCATCGCAAGAGGGAAGTATTGTCGCAGGGGTCGACGACATATGTGTGTACGATTCTATGAAGGAGAAAGTCGAGTCAGAAAGGATACCATTTAATTTTAATTAACAAAGTCATAGCTTTACTATACGACTGTTTTTAATCACTAGAAAAGGTGCCTATTGAATATCAACGGGAAGAATATTATCATTTAAATTGATTTTAATGAACCATTCATATCTTATTTAGTGCTAACTATCATTGAGTTAATGGATATACGTACACGGAATCTCGTAAGTACTGTCGCTAAGGGGACGATGACTCAAAAATACTAAAATATTGCGAAAAATCGTTACGTTTTAACAAATTTTCGGAATTTCGATCGGAATACAAAATACGATTGAAGGATTCTTTATTTTATTTTCTTTCCGTTGGTACCTTTCCCGTTAACAGAAAACCTCTATTTCTAATTTAATTTTGCAAATAAAAAAATATCTGCAGTCAAATGAAGATTCAGCTTCACGTGAATTTCTGGTGTGAAAGTTACTGACATAATATATATATATATATATATGTGTGTATAAACATCGGGGTGATTATTATAGCAGATGGAATCATTGCACTAACAAATGCCTGGGTGAAATCTGGTCCGGGATGGAACTTGTGTAGGTTGGTGGATGACGGATGATGATGGCTTCTGACAGCGACGACAATCGGCAGAACGATGAGCGGCGTAGTCACGAATGGCAGAACCGTCTCGAAGCGTTTGCTGCGATATAAAGGCGCGGTGTTTCCGCTGATTTCGCGGCGCCAAGATGTCCAGCGCTCTTCCGAATTAAATAAAGTAAGGCGGTATGCTTGTGCCCCGCGAGGCCAGTCCGACAATATGAATGCCCGTTAAAAGTTAATATCAGGCGTAAAATTATGGAGTAGCATCATGATTGAAACGAAAAACTTTGTGAATCCCACATATATAGACTTTTAATACTTACTCTTACTTGCTTAAAAATAATAGATAATTGTGCCTTTATTGCATTTAAAAGTCAGGTCCTTCTAAGCCACATGGCTAGTCAGAAGGTTCCATTGTATTCATACAAACGGCATGTTACTCAGTCGAAAAATAATATTACAATTTCAAACAAAAATCAGAACAAATGTCATTTAAAAAAATCCACAGAACCTGTAACATGAATATATTTGCCTATACTATAAATAAATACTTTAAATACTAATAATAATAGGTATTAAAATTCTATTTATGAGGAGTTCACAAAGTTTTTCATTTCAATAATGCACGCTTATTCACGATACCCTACCCCATGGACTAATATTACCTTCAAGGCGTACAAAGAAATAAATTTTGAACTCAAGAAGGCGTTAAGACCTTATATGTATATAATAACGACTAAGACAGGGAGGATGACTATTAAGATAATCATACCTTCTCATGGATATCATGTAAGAACTTACATCAACTATTTCTAAAACCACACCTTAAAACTTGGAAAATATAAGTGGAAAGTAATGTTGAATCCATTCAAGTTACCACAAAACTCATCAATAAAAAGGCAAATTTGTTCAAGTCTTACTAAGTACGAAACGTAAATGTGCTGCACTGGAAGAATTGAGTTTTCTATTTCACTGCGAAATATGTGATTTGGAAGTCATAATGAACTCTTAATTGTTTTTAAATTTAAAGAACTCTGATTATAATGCTAAATGTGAACATTAATTTGGACGAAATTATCTGAATTCGAAAGGAATTGTACATCTGTGAACCAATAGTGTAACGGAATGCGCATTCGTTCAGGAAATGATATTGTTGAGTGGAGGAAGATGAAACAGCATCTGGAGGGGAGGGGATGAAGGGGAGGGAGACTCGTCTGAGAGTCCATCCGCTTGGTGGCGATGGAAGGGAAGCCATCTTTCTCGTCAAATGGAATTCGATACCACGTAGGTTTTTAAATAGATGAGAAGGGCGATATCTCTGCATCTCCGTCTCTTTTCCTGTCGGACACGTCGATTCATAAACGGATGAGGAGATTAATAGGTTGTTGCCTAATCCGTATTGATGTGTCTTGATCTAAACAATTTGGATGCTGATCGTATTTGGCTCCGCCTGTTGTGCATAGAGGGGATCCACACCAGAAAATAATATTCCCAATGAAAACTCAAGAAGGGAAAGTTATGCAATTATTAATCTTAAATTTCGATATCTCATAACTAATAATGACTCCCATCTACGTAAAAATTTCGGAAGCTTTCGTCGATCTTTTTTAGCGAGGAATCAATAAAAGGAAGTAGTTAAGGTAATCCATTGAAAATACATTTTTCTGCGACCAAATATAACGAACTATGTATATAAATGTCAAACAATTCAATTTATGTCTAACAATTAAACAAAACAACTTAAAAAGGATTTACGGCAAATGAAGTTGTTCCTGTGGACGTTTGTACCATAAGCTTGATACTAGCTCTGAATCATCATAATATTTTATAGGATAACATAAGAGAAAACTTTCAACAACTCCAAAGAAGACACCCCAAAGAAATCTACTAACTAGCAAGATAAAAAAGCGTCAATTTAATATTTTATCAATAGACCGCTGAGTCAGATAAAAAATTATATGCCAATTCCATTTAAAAAAACAGGGTTATGACACAAAATAGTCTAATGCCCCATAATCCTTCCTAATTCAGTACCTGTAATCAACTTTTCAAGTTCTGCTCCAAAACCTCCATGCTGTATTTTGGGTTCACCGATTTGTTTAAATAAAGAATTTTACTGATTGTGGGACGTGTCTAAAGTCCGATCCGAACGCGGAATATGTGATTTTTTCCCCACGTGTATCTCCTCTTCATTTGATGTTCTCCATGTGCACTGCACTCGAAGGGGTACTTAGTAAGTTGTCGATAGAAAGAGCTCTGACGTATGAGTCGCTGTTTGGGTCCCTTCATGCCAGGTGATGTATGAATCGGGTTAGACGAATGTTTAATTTGAAAGCTGATTCAAATAGCGTAGGCTGTGAGACCTCACAGAAAGCACACGTCATTTTGTTTTGGTTTGCATAGAATAGATTGTTCCAAAAGGATGTTTTTGGACAGTTGATCATCAAGAAATAGATCACTCTAGCACCTCTTCCACCTCGTCGCTAGATGGCATATGTACGAATATGTTATGTATATTCGAAAAATGTGTAATATACAATCATTATTAGATACTTCTGTATCCAGCTATGGATATGTTTATAGATATCTTTATTTATTCGCCACATTTTTCATATTAAGATTCCATATGATTTTTAATATTTATCACCATGTTTTAGTCACTAAGAAATATTAAATTATGATTACCATGACAAATGTCAATGTCAAAACTTTCTGTCACTCCATAAGGAAAAGAAAACTTGGTATATTCCACAAAAAATTTAATGAACTTGCGGATCAAGGTTTCGAAACCTTGGTCGGCAAGTTCAATAAAACTGTTTCGTAGAATACACAATGTTTTCTTTTACTTAATTGTAGGGGTGGTCGATAGAACCGTTTTCGCTGTGGAATATAAAAACGAAATCCTTTTGTGATTACCGTGGGATGCATGGTAAGAGGTGTGCGAGAGAGAGCATGGCGAAAGGAAGAAGGGATCGACCGCTTGCAGACGAACAAGGGCAGTGTGGAACAACGGGTTTTTGCATTAAAGTTCCTGGGAAGTTGTTGAATCTACGGAACTGTTTCTCCTTAAGAGGGGGCCGGGCGTGCTGCTGTTTCCGCCGCCGTTTCTCTCGCAGAGACCGGAATCCTTTTTCGTCCGACCGCTCCGTCGTCCATCATTTCATTTGTTTTAATTTCCTGCGGCCTCTCCCGTTTAATGTGCGGTCAGGCATACAGAGCAGCATCATGTGTGTATTCAAGATCATGCCCCAGGGGAAATTTCTTCATTAAAAAGACTTGCGCCACTCTCCGCGTCTTCAGAGTCTGGCGATGCGAGAAAATCACTCTGTTCAATGCGCAACGGTCATTGGTAGTTGATTTTCGAATGCATGCGTTTAAGGTGGAATCAGAGGCCCATTCGATCGCGAATTTTATGGCTTGGATTACTTGGATGTAAAAGCTCGTATTAGAGTCGAAACTTTATAATTAGAACTTAGAAGTAGCAATTTTCCACAGATAAATATTTTAATTCGACCCGGGTTTCGATATACTGCATCATCATCAGGTACATACATTTGGAAATCAAGGTATATATACAAGAGAAGGTGGGTGAGGGAGGTTAGGAGGGAAGTGGAGGGAGGGAGTGGGGGGAAGGGGAAAAATTTCAAGGGGGCCTTCGTTGAGTGAGTGCAAATACTCACTCAATTTGCACTCACTCAACAAAGGCCGCAAATTAGACGAAATGGAGCAGCTAGAAATCATCCAACGGAGAAAAAAGAAGTTCCCCCTCCTGAACGATGCACAGTTTTACTATTCCCCCTCCTGTCAATCACCTTCCCTTAGTGCGTGAGCGTGCACCCTGCAACTAAGTGTGTAAAATTTCCCTGTGCTCTGACTCCCCCCCTCCTTTCCCGCTGTTGCATAGGAGCAATAAACCAGGCATTACGAAGACCACACGCCGTGGGACACTCCACAAAGAACCCTTTTAGTTTTAAACAAAGTGTTTTCTACTGTTGTGTACCCCACAAAAATTCCCCAGTAACCAGTGACAAAGTGTCAATTTTTCCAATGCTTGTCCCCTCCCCCTCCTCCTCGACGCGCCGCGGGACATCACCTCAACGAACTTATGGTTTTTTCAAATTTCAAATGTTAACGATATTCTTGTGTAAATAAAACTCCCTCCCCCCTTGAAATTTTTCCCCTTCCCCAATCCTTCCCTCCACTTTCCTCCTAACCTCCCTCACCCAACTTCTCTGGTATATATACCTTTATTTCCAAATTTATGTACCTGATGATGATGCAGTATATCGAAACCCGGGCCGAATTAAATATTTATCTGTGGAAAATTGCTACTTCTAAGTTCTCATTATGTTCATATTCCACAACATCTCGCCTGATTCCTCCCTTTTTGAATCGAAACTTTATTTTTCATTTCGTAAATGAAATAAGTGATCCGGCTGTAAGAAATTACAAATTGTGTATAAACATTCCAAGTTATGTTTATTACTGTTAATGTTAATAGCAGCTTTGAAGTAGTTATTGAAATAATAAGCTATTTATATTAATTCTCTTTCTACTGTAAATCACTATGCAGCATTAGAAAAGATTAATCGGATTTCTCAGAAATAGTGCTTGGCATTTAAGTTGTTGATTTAAGTTATCAAATCGTTAAAAAAAAAATTCATTTTTTTAACGTTTTAAGCTTATACTCCAGGAATATATGTATTTGTATATTTTGTTTTTCAAAAATGACCACTACTTCTATTTTATAAAATTTCTACATTGAATTGGACAGGATCTTTATTTTCTCCCACACAAAAATTAAAAAAATAATGCAATAGGAGTTCTAAATTACCAACTTTTAATAGTCGTAATCATGATGAACATTTTCCTGAACCCTAATTTTTCGATATGCTATTCAGTGGGATTAATGCATTCGAGTTTTCCTGATGGTATTAATTTATTTCCGACATTTTCCTCGAAAATTTATACGTATGTTTGCGTTAACCGTTTGGCATCATTCTTTTCACTTATTCCATATTTCACTCACACGTTAATGGTTGCTTTGACTGGTATCAAATCCGATCGCAGCGAATTTTTGAAACTGCATTCATTAAAACCACGTCCTCGCTCCCCCGGTATCTTGAAAGCAGAGATTTATCAAAATTCATGCCGGAAAGAACCGGTTCATTCATTCACACTCCTAATCAATATCGCCTTTGTTTGGAAATTTTTGATTGATGGTCAAGTGGCCTGCAGTGAAATTCGTTGCTTCCTTTTCATATCTCCGTTTTTCAGTTCAAAGTGTATCATTTACTTGTCTATTTCAAACCTATTATCCTTTTTTTCTATATTTCCTGTCTGAATAAATCCGTTTGACAGAAGCCCACCGACCAAAAGTAAGCCTTATACTTATGATATAGACCGATTTATTCAGGTTTTTGTTTAAGTAAGATTTCAAGCAGTCGATAAAGTATTCTTCGGCACTTGAAAGCTGCGGAAAACATATGACAAAAAGTCGTAGAGCTCATAAACAGCGTAGTTCAACACGATGATCGCCGACTCATAGTCGAACGTTATTGGCCTCCACTTCTTTGGTGTTATCTATACCAATATATAAAAATGGAGTGATGTCTGTCTGTCTGTGAATATGTTTGTCTCTCTTCTCTTCGAAAACTACTGAACCCATTGAGCTGAAACTTTGCATGATCCTACCGTAAACGCTAAGGAGATACGACAACGATGCTGTCCAGTTTAGTGCTTAGTTAGGGAAATCGCTACTTAGTAAACAAAGATGTTGTTAACGTTTTCGAAAAAATTAACTGGAAAAAATAAAATCGATATTTTATAATTTCCTTGGCAACCACAGCAAGGGTTTTAAATTTGATTAGGGGTATTATTCACCCCATTCCCTCTCCATGGGTGATTAATGATTGATCTATGTTATCCTATATTATGCACTCACATCATGGGAGTTCTTACAATCTCAGACATTAATCTTTTCCTCTTCCCGTTACCTTTCAACGGGCACGCCCACCTATAAAAGTAATATTATATCACATTTATAGTATTTAATAAAATTACCGAATAGATTTCAAAACGGAGAATTACTTTTATTTTTAAAGTAAGAAGAGGCAATATAGATATGTGCCGAATTGATGTGGTTTTCCCCTCCTGATAACAATAGGATCTTATAAGATCTATTGATACTAATCAGCCGTCTTTTTTTTATTTTTTTTTACGGCTTGATGTTAATGGTTTGATTTTCTATGACGCATGTGAAAACAATCGAATGCACCGATCACGTGTTGAATTACTCCAATTGAAAGGAATGCGGGCGCCACATTGAAGGAATTTTCAATCCGTTGGGCACATATCAGCCATCGAATTTAGGCAGCGATAAATATTATCGTAGAAAGGAACAATGTTTGTAACCTATTCGCCTCATTGTTAATTATTTTACAGTGTGGTTAATAAACCTTTAGGCCGGGTTTCATAATGTCTGGTTAACTTTAACCGCAAGATGACGTAGCCTTTTCGTTAACTTGATGTTGAATTAGAGTTCGGGTTTAGTGCATTACTTACATCAGAAAATATTAAACCAGAGAAAATAAAACCGTGCATTAGTGCCCGAATTCTTACATTGGGAGATATTCTTCCTTTCCCGGTACCATTATCTGATAAACGTCAGAAGTTTTAATTCATTGACGATGGTTCCATGAGTACACTATGATAGGTATCACTTATGCCGATTAGGATGATTTTCAGTCTCTCATGAATGTAAAGAATTTCCGCTTTTATAGGCGTAAGAAGCATCATGCATCCGTCTGCGTGAAAAATGTTAGCCCCTCTTTGAGGGCATCCACGGCATGCATTGTGCCATAGCATTCCGCCCCGTCATCACCGTCAGTCATAAAATCGAAGATTGGTTTGCTTCAGCTCCTCTCTGATTATTGTTCTACAACATCTCATTATCATAGCTATCTTATTTTCTCTGTACATGTGGCTATCAATGTAGTGCTTAAATTCAATTCTTCGTTTAGTATCTACTTATTTTTTCCGCACGTCTTCACACATATCTCTCCATGTCGTCCATTTGCATTCTATCCTTCCCTCCTTCTCGCTGGCTCATAATTTTGCACTTGATTGCCGTATTTCTTCTTAGTTTTTATTTTTAGCCCACCCAGCTTGTTTTCTCCAATTAATGATCATCCGTTTTCCTCAAAGACCGAGCTTCATAACCTAGCTCTCTGTGGAATGAGAAAAAAGTTTTCTGTTGTGTCCAGCTGTTATAAAATATAAATACCTAACACCAAGGTTGCTTTTGCCTAATGTACGCCGTACTTGGATGAGTAGTACATAATTTCAAGAGTGCGGACGTTTTGGTTCTATACATTGACGTGGTCATTATCATGCATTTATTTTTGACTTAATTTTAGTGTAGTATTATTTATTTAATTTATTAAAATTGAATTATGAGCATGGTCCGTCATTCTGAACAGAAAGATCCAACTCTACTTTGCGGCTGAGTCAACGGTTGTAGATACCGATCCCACTGGCTGTAACATTTTACATCATTTTTTTTTCAGAGTGAGGGAAGCATGGAAATATGAATGAATGCTGCGTTGAGCCTATTTTTTCAGATATTTTTTCAAGTCTCGAGCGTGACTGCATCCCCTCGGAGAGCCAGAGGAGATTTAGGTGATATTCGCCGGAAGCTTTTAAAATTTTTAATCTTTAGGGGTGGTATTTTTATTTTTTTTATGCAAGTAAGGACTTTTATTTTTTTGAGGGAAAACAAAAGTCCTGAGCTCGAACGGAGAAGCGAGAGATTTTCCTAGCGTGAAATCAAGCGTGCAAAAAGGAAGCGAGAGCTTTACCTTCTTTAAGAGGGAACTTGCGGGAGTGGGTAGTTTCGGGGCTGTTTGTGCAGTGGGTGCTTTCGGAATACCAAGACCTCGCATTAATTTTGAGGATTACCTTAGATATAGGTCTTTTGAGTGCTCTGAGGTGATAATAGGTTGGGAGAACGACTCTTTCTTTTGCGTCTAACTCAAACATTGTGCCGCCAACTGAGACAATCGAAGTCGTCTTAGTGTGAATTTGATCTTCCTTGATACTGCGCCATTTGCTTCTAATTCTGGTAGATTAAGAGATGAATGTACAGATTTAAAGTTTATATGTAAATTTATGGAGCATAATTCTTGAAGCAAGAGATTCTGGTAATGAAAAACAAATTAGTGTACACTTATGACAACTTTTTTTTTCAGCCTATGACTTCCCTTGCGTACGTTGTCGACGTTTAAATGAGCAAGTTCACCGAATCTTCTTTGTAAAGTATCTTCCCTAGCCGGAATAACGATATTCCAACTTCGTGGTTCTAGCATTATGATAGCTAGTCATGTTAGTATCCTTCCTACGAAAACCTCTTCATTGTCCGATTCTTTAAAAAACAAGATAAAGACACGGATTTAAAAATAAAAAATATGAGTTGGAACAGCTTTGACGATGGAATGGTTGATTCTAGGTGCATGAAAGGAGACTAAACCCATATAATGTGGCAGTTGATAAATGGCAAATAATGGGAAGAGGAAAATTGACCGTTCTGGAGGCGATGCTTTCGAGATCACTCGAGATCTAAAGCTGGCATTTTTCACTCGGGGATAACGCACCTGCCAATTGAAAGGGCCGTTGAAAACTAATGAACACTGTGTGCTCACCCGTCTGTTACCGTTGAAAAGTCTCGTTAATGGACTTAACGAGTTCGTTGATCGCACTACCTTGCTACGCGGGAGCAGACGGATGCTGGGCCATAGAATCGCCCACCACTTCGTGAAACTTCTCTTTGAAAACTCACGTGTGCCTTACTAAAAGCGTGCCATTCCCCTCTTAATCACGAAAACAGAGTGATTTTAAGATTAATTTAATACCCCACGGTTTCTTTGAAAATTTTGGACTTTCCATGATTGACCAGCTGAATGCGAGGAAAATTTGTGTGGGCATAATTTTCCCTTATTTCTGGATGAGTAAGGTGGTGATAACACCTCCTTGAGTTTGAGAGACGGAAATGTTAATTCACAATTTGACACACCCATGTTCTTCCTGCACTAATCTAAATAAAAATCACAAATGTTCTTTTTCTGGCGGAATCCGAGCCAATTACGTCAATAGTGGCTTGGTTCGATGGATAATCATTCGGATGTGTAACCTCAATTGCGCATTATCTATCGGGTAAGTGGTGTTACGTGTTTCGATTATCGTCCATTAGTTGTAATTACGGTGTTCTGCATCGTTAACACCCACGCCAGATATGCGCTCATGAATCATATTTAGTTGGCCGGAAATTAGTTTTATTTTCATGTGAAATATATTTTTTTGATCTTATATTTAATCATAATTTTTGCAGTTTCCGTCTGTCCCCCTATTTATTTCAGAAACGGTTTGATCTAGAGGTATGCCGTAAACTGCGTTGGTTTTCTATAGCGTAGAAAATCCTAGAAAATTTTTTTTTTATTTTTATAGCAATCCGGGTTTTAACCCTGAAAACCATAATTCATTACTTCGTATTTTCCATATGCTTACACGTAGTTTTCCACTTTGTCGAGTGCAATGCTTTCATCTCCCATTGATTAAAATACTTAATTTTTAAACAATTTCTGTCTTGATTGCTTAAGTAGGCAGCTAACTCTCTAATCCAGATTATTCTTTTGATTCTTTTGCGTTACGCAGTTGATAATTGAATAAACATGCAAAAATATTAGAAAAATATCAGAGTTTTGTAGTCTTTTCGAGCCGTTCAATGGCAACCGTCATTTTTTCTCAAAGTAATACAAGTGACAAACATCGTCCAGTGTCACATGTATCACTTTACCCCGGTAAGAAATAACAAAAACAAAGTAGCGTAAGTGTTTGGCGGCTAGATCGCAGCACCATACTTTCGAACACTTGCATTCCTTTTCCTGTAGCTACCTGATGGAACCCGACGGTACCAACTTATAAAATATGCACTTATATCGTTTTTCGTGTTGATGTCACTTGTATTACTTTGACTCTCAGGCCCTCAACTGGCGTGAATACGAAAGCATGCTGCTTTATAAAAGCCCACCATCACACCAAAGCACAGGGACAAAGTAATTTGTTGTTTGAAATTCAACTGGAACACCACGTTGGCACGTTGGAACACCACTTGATCAATTGTGTCAATTTTTTTCGAGTGAAAATTTTGAAGAAAAAATTGAAAATATTATTTTTAAATCGAAATATTTTTAAACATATTTAAGAATGTGTGGTACGAAATAACAGAATTTAATTACTTTACTAATACTTAATTATTTGTCTTCATATTCTTCTGTAAATTATATGCGCACAAAAATTGCGCGGGATCAGCTAGTAAAAAATAATGTTTACATGAACTCCTCTCTTCTTAGATAGTATGTAATTAGAATTTATTGAGGCAGAAGTTTCCTGAGCCCTTTGCGTTATCAATAAGTCGATGGTATATGCCAATTGCCTGATAGAACACATACTAATAGGTATTGCTTCACTCCCTGAGACATAATTGCAAATTATGCGTGAAAAGTGTAGACACTGAAAACTGACTACTCTCGGTTAGTTTTCGCAAATTGCTGCATTGCTTCAATCCGCACACATTGCATAAAGTTAGGACTTATTCAAATAAATATGAAAAAAGGTTTTATTTTGAAAAACCGCATTGTATATAGTTCCAATGAATAAATCTCTTTAAAGTTGAGATCCACTGAATATTGATGTTGTTTAGTTGAACTGAACTACATTAAAGTTGAAATAAAAATCGACAAACTATGATCCCCGTGCATTTAAATAATTATGAATAAACGGTACATTTGTGAAGACTAGAGAGGAAGCCTTTCGTCCATTTACAGATGCTGATCTTTTTCATTCGCGTGAAACAAAGTCCTCCGAGCGGTTAAGATAGTTAGAGAGCGAAGAAACACTTCACCTAGAACTTGATGAATTTGACCTCATTTTTAAAGAAAAAACTCTCATCTTTCCTATTATGACAAAACATATATTCCTTTCTGAACTTCTTCTCAAGCAATTTACCTGAAAGTACAAGCTGTTTTACATGGGATAGATTTCGGCTATGCGCTTCAGAGGGAAAATATTTTAAAAATTATTAATTTATAACAGCTAGATTTCGTCAAAGAACTAACGGTGTGTATTTTTCATGCTTTCTAAAGTGGGGTGGTGGGTTTTAAAGAGGGGGTGGTGTTTCCCGGCAGAGAAGGGCGCATGAGGACCACGGAGGATGGAGCGGGGCGGGGCTTTTTTTTCATCAAACATTAAGGGACTGACATTTAAAAATGTCCCAGTTTCTTTTCATTTATCCCCTCTATTTTTTTTACACTCACGTGTTTGTGTTGTCGGGAGGATGAGCATTGGGGGATGCGTGGGAATGTGGCGAGTGAAGAGGGAATATGAGGCACGGGTGACTTGTTACATGTATGTTTTGAACGTGTGCACACATGGGGTTAAAAGGCTTCAGCAGCGTGGATACTATTCCTACGATGCGTGTGCGTGGATGTGCACGGTTGGAAGGGTAAACTTTACGACACCACCTGTTAACACGAGAAAAATTGGGGGAATAATCAAAGGAATAATTGTAAATACGAGAAACACTGATGATATCAGGCCTGACCTCGTAGAAATGATGGATATCCATGTTGAAAAAAGCCAATTTTGTAACTTGCTCAAACTTTATTTAGCTGGCACGACGCGCGTTTCACCACACTGTGGCATAGTCATGTGTCATGCGGCATAGTCATGTGCACATGAATATGCCACAGTGTGGTGAAACGCGCGTCGTGCCATCTAAATAAAGTTTGAGCAAGTTACAAAGTTGGCTTTTCTGAACATGAATGTGAATACTAGGATTTTAGTTCACTGCTTAAGCCATTCATTTGGCTGAACTATTCAGGGTCTGTTGGACTTGTTAAACAGTGAGAGGGATTAACTGAAGAATATCAACATTTCATTTTGGGATCCCGTTTAGATGCATCAAATTATAAAGTGTATTCTTTTTTTCCATCTGATTGATACTGCAAAGGGCTTTTAAATCAGCCATAAAAACGGCCTCATGTCATGATGGAATTTTCTGCGATGATACAAATTATAGTATTAATCAAATATATTTAAGGTGGTCGAAGTCGGGATCTTTAATTCGATGTGAGAACTTCCGGGCATGTTCTTCTTTGAAATCAAATATGGTTTTGTCCCTTGGACTTTCTTTTAAATTGTTAACTTTTTCATTTGATTAATTCAAATACAGAATGAATTAATGAACTGAGAGGAACAAATATTGCAATCCCGCATTAAAATTGATTCACACGACAGTTATTTCGCAGCCGTACAGAATCATTGCTTTGATTAAACTGACGATACTGTACTCCAGTGAAAACATGATATTGTGAATGTGAGATTGCAGTGATTTTGTTCTTCCCCGTTCCTTCAAGAAGTAAGAAATCCACCCAGTGGGGCCTGAATCGATTTCCAGCAAAAGGGTTGTTTTTACAAAACTTCAAAAAGAGAAGTGCCAACATGAAATGCGACTAAACATTCGAAGACTTCAAGTGCGTTTCGCTTAATGGTCTCCTTCCACTCGTGAATTTGCGCCAGTTTATGTTGTGTGTTTGTGTGTGTGTGTGTGTTTGGTCTGCTGGTGTCACTTTTTGTGCTTGTGGGATGAAGGGGGGGGGTCGTGTGGCGTGTTGCAGGATGTGAGGGTTTGTTTAAACGGGGGCGGAGGTGGGCGGTTTTGAAGAATGGCGAAGGGGTACAACCGGGGCTGTCCTTCCTCATGATAAGCGGGCGAGAGGCGGAGGAAAGGGGGGGGAGGAGGGGTAGTTGGTGGGGGGGGGGGATCGGGAGATCCGGAGGTGCCATCGCGTCGTTGCCGCCTCTGAATATGGACGAGGTAGTCCCCCCCCCCACTACTCCCCTTTTCCTCCTGTTCTTCATTCATCCTCTCCTACTTCCTCTCACTCCTTCTCTTCTCCTTCCTCATCTTATTCCTCATCTTCTTCCTCCTCTTCTTCCTTCTCTGTTCTTCCTTATCTTATTCCTCCTCTCCTTTCTCCTCTTCTTCCTCCTCTGTTCTTCCTTCTATTCTTCCTTCTCGTCTTCCTACTCTTCTTCCTCCTCTCCTTCCACTTCTTCATCCCTTCTTCCTCCTCTTCTTCCTCCTCTCCTTCCTCCTCTTCTTCCTTCTCTCCTACTTCCTCTCCCTCCTTCTCTTATTCCTCCTCTCATTTCTCCTCTTCTTCTTTCTCTGTTCTTCCTTCTATTCTTCCTTCTCGTCTTCCTCCTCTTCTTCCTCCTCTCCTTCCACTTCTTCATCCCTTCTTCCTCCTCTTCTTCCTCCTCTTCTTCCTCCTCTCCTTCCTCCTCTTCTTCCTTCTCTCCTACTTCCTCTCCCTCCTTCTCTTATTCCTCCTCTCCTTTCTCCTCTTCTTTCTCTGTTCTTCCTTCTATTCTTCCTTCTCGTCTTCCTCCTCTTCTTCCTCCTCTCCTTCCACTTCTTCTTCCATTCCTCCCATCTACTCCTCGTCACTGTCATTCTTTCCTTCTCACTCTCCATCTTTCTTCTGCCCCACCTATTCCTACTCCTATTCCTACTCCTCGTCTCACTATTTGCACCCGTTCTCCTTAGTCTCCTCTACATTCGATGGCTGTGTGCGATGTTCCAATTTCAGTGTCGCATCGCGGCGTTAATTTTGCATCGTCAAAGACGAGGTGTAATCGCATTACGTATTGCACTGGATCACATGCATTGCGTTGAAATGCATTACGTAGCTAATCGATCTATCTCCGGTTTATCGTCAGTCGCGAGGTCAATGCTTAGCGCAGTACTACCTCTTCACCCACCTCTTCCATTTGTTTGCGATGAGCTCGTTATACTTTTGAAATTATTATCACTTCATCTTATTTCTCCTGTCCTCGCGTCGCGAACAAGTGCTCGTGAATTCACTCGAATTCCATTTCCGCAAGTGCGCTTTCTTTGGTGATGGCCAGCGTTGTGAAGAAAAAAAGAGAGAAATAAACTCGCTCAAAATGACGATTGCGTTCGCATACCTGGCGAGCGAGCAAACATCTCTTCCCGCGTTCAGAGACCTCCTCTCGGTGCGAGAGAGAGAGAGTGGAGTAGTGAATGTGGGGAAGCAAAATTTGCATCGCACGCCCGCGACCGAAGAATTCTTACGGTGGTACGGATTCTGGAGTGGGCGTAAGAATGAAAACATTGACCTGGAATGCGCCCTTTGCAAAGCTCAAATTCTGCCATCTCATGGGAAAAGGTGGTGGTTTCACGGTGGGCCGTCTCCGTTGAGGTGATTTCGCACAAGTGTACTCATGTATCAAATTTATGTGACACCGTCTCTTGCGTTACTCGGTGGAACTCCATCATAATGAATGGGAAAACAAGCACTAGGTTATGACTCCACGCTTTATTTGAAACAGAACACGACCTAGGTTTCGGCATATCATGCCATCATCCACCCAAGTCACCCAACTGATTGTACCTGATGATGGCATGATATGCCGAAACTTAGGTCGTGTTGTTTCAGATAAAGTGTGGAATCATAACCGAGTGCTCGTTTTTCCATTCACTCAGAAATTTAAAATGAGGTAATAAGTATGTAATGACTTCTACAAGCAGTTTTATTTATTAAATGTCACAAGCACTACATTTATATTCATGATGAATAAAACACTTAGTAATCTTTCACAGATTTATTGATTGGCCACAGATTTATTGAATGCCCATGATTATGCCACAGAGTGGTGAAAAAGGCCGTGCAATTCAATAAATCTGAGAAAGAAAACTGTTTTATTCATCATGAATATCAACATCTTCCACCAGGTCCAGCCTGACACTATTATATTCACTATATTTATATTTTCACCCCAAACGTTTCCGGATGTGTTTCACTTTTGCCGCTGCATGGTTTTAATTTGTGTACACTTTTGTTAATATGCATGAATTATTCATGTAAATTCGTATTTTTTGTCAGAAATAATATTGGTTTATATTTCCAATGACGATGATGGAGTGCAGCTGATTTTAAAAGGAATATATGATCTTTCATTGGTATTAATACCTACTTATGTTGATCTTGCTTCGATTGGTGAGACCATTTCGAATTTTCTAATTGCCATGTGGACATAGGGGCATCAGCACTCTACACAAATTGGACGATCGTCCAATACGAACTCCTAGTCGATACTAAAATTCGATGGTCGAGCGGGAACTGATTTTCCGGTGTTGGAAGGCCGTTACCCGGTATTTCATTGGTATTGTCCCTTATGTGCATAAATTTAATTTTCCGATTTCTTTTCGGTCATCCACCACTCACACTGTTTATTCACCCTCATCTTTCATTCAGTTACAGAGCCTAAGCTTTTCCATTCCATACCATGTACCCAAATCATGTTCCAAATTCTGTGTGGCAATATCTTAGTACATATCTCAGGTTCTGCGGTCCTCGAAATGATTTATTTTAAACACTGTGAGTTAATTTGGAGTATTTTGCGTGCTGAGTTCGTAATTGAAATAAAAGATTCAGTTTTATTGTATAGTGGCATCGGTATTCATTCTTATTGTCATTAAATTTAGGTTAGTGTATTAACCTTGTCCATTTTCCAACACTTTGGAACATTTTATTCCATTGTTTACCTTCCTTTTTCATTATTCTTCTCTCCTCTTATTTATTTGTTGTCGTTCTTCATTTTTCTTTAAAAGCCATGTTTGTGACAATCCCATTGTGCGTGTGATGGTGTCTTCGACTCAAATACACTTGTTTTCTTCATCCAGCTGGTCCAGCTGTGATTTCTTTTTCTTCATTTCTGCGGTAATACAACTCTCTTTTTTGTCCCTTTTCGTTTCCACCAGTCATCTCCAGAGCCAAGCTTTCATAGGCTCCTCAGAAGATTTAGTTTTTTTTCAATCATTCATTTACTGGAATTTTCAGAGCCGTCATCATAGTTTCAATTCAACTTCCATTCCACGAAGCGAAAGAATCATAATATTTTTTGTGTGGAATCATCATCCGTTCCCTTTTTGGGACAGATTATTTCTGTCAAAGGAAGTGAGCTATTTTTTATTATTTTTTTAAAACGACTAACCGTCAATTTCATTCAGAGCTTCATAATCCTGCTCGAGTTTATAGGTGTGAAGTTAATTTTCTGTGATAATTCCCTTTTTCCTTTTTCATCTCTCTTTACTCCTCGCGTCATTCATTGCATCCAACATTTCCTCCCACCTCTCAACTCCCCCCTCCATAACTCCGCGTTGCCATAACTCCGCGCTCCCCCCCCCCCCTTTTTACCCCACCTTTCCACCAAGCGCTCAATTTCCCCCTCCACATATGCACTCCCCGCGCCTCTTCCTCTTCTTAGGGTTTGCCAACTCTCACGGGTACTCCAGGAAATTCCCAGAATAGTTCAAAGGATTTTCTAAAAAAAATCTCCCACCTCCTGAATTGTAGCGTTTTCCACCCACTTTAAATTTAATCAATAATTAATCATATTTACTTTCCATTATTATCATTTTCTGCAAATTTTTAACTTTTTTTAGCCGGTTACTTGCTGCTACTTTAACTGAGTATGTAAAAATTCATGTTAAAATTTATTCACTAAAGTATTTATCTCTATCATAAGTATGAGTTATCATTTGTTCAAATTATTTTCTTTTTGAACTTTCTAAAATTACGGTTAATCGTGTATCAACTTTCAAAATTACGTCATATTTTTATTACATTAAAGAGTGTGATGATTATGATACATGCATGTAAAAAGGTCATTAATATTCTCGATTGATGGCAAATTCTTTGTGCAAAACTGTTCTTTCAAATAAATACATATCTATGTTAAAACAATCAATATACGAATAGTTTCATGCTATAATACTCATAAAAATCATATATCGCTGGTGAATTTTTGTATGCGTATTTTAGTTTGCTTATGGCTGGAGAGGAGAGGAAGTTTGTGGCAGAAGTTCGGAGAAGGCAGAAGAGATGGATGGAGGAGGATGCAGAATGAGGATTGTCCAAGAACTTACCAATCAGCTGGTAGAATACTTGAATGAAAGTAATTTGCGTTGAAATGTAATAAACATTAGCACGTTTGTAGTGCTCATTACTTCAGACGACGCAATCATAAGAGTGGTAGCAGCAGTAAATATGGTTTCATATTTAATTTCTCGGAGTTTCCGACCCTGGGAATGGACAACCTTCTCGGATAGGGTCCTCATGAGTTGGCAACCATTCATCTCTCTCTCTCTCTATCTCTCTCTCTCTCTATCTATCTCCACTCCTTCCTCTTACCTCCCCCTCTTTATCCCCCCTCCCCCCTTGCTCCTCCCCCCGAAAACCTGACCGCGCCGCAACCCCACAATTCATCGCCCGCTCGGGAAGCAAATCCACCCCCACTCCTCTTACCCGAGGCCTGTCCTCCTCATAACCCCCAAACCCCTCCCAGCCCACCCACCTTCCCCCCCCTCCTTCCCTCCCTCACCGACAATCCCCACGCAATTTTTTCTCCCCTTTTCCTTTTGGTGACGTTCGACTCACTTCGGAGGGGAGGGTTTTTGGGGTTTTCACGAGGGGAAGGGAAGTAAGGAGAAGAGGGAGGGAGGGTTTTCGAGAGCTTGTAGGTTGGGTTTTTGTCACCATCGCCACCCGCCTCCCTCTCCTTTCCCACCTCCCTTCCACCCCCTTCCCCCAACCCCCGAAAGGCCTCTCTTCCCTCCCACCCCATCTCGCCATTCTCCGCCACCCCCGATTCCGGCAGGCAGTGCGATTCGAAACAATGGCATCGGATGACACACACAGCATGCACGTCCCCGAGGAGGCTAGGTCGTTCGATATCTCGATCAACTTCCTCCTTCGATATCAAACAGAGTGACATATATCGAATCGAACAATCCTGGCCCAGGAGGAGGTCGAAATCGGAATCATGTACACGTCGATTGTGGATGACTTGGTTTGAAATACATTGGAGGCGCTATTGAGGATAGTTTATCGAGTGGTCAATAATCCACCATGTTTGGTTTATCAGCTTTTACAGTGCCGGATTACCAATAAGGCAAATTAGGCAGTTCCCTATGAGCCCCGAGGCTTTGGGGACCCCGGAGGAGCCCTGAGAATTGTTTTCCCGTTTCTTCTCTTGCGACTTGTTTATTAACGTGGGTCCCGTTACTACTATAGGCCCCCGAGTGTATTAATCCCTCACTGAACTTAAGTCTCATTCAATGAGGCTTATTCTTCTTATAAGCACGGATTAGTGTACAAATTCTACTGTTTAACCAAATTCCTGATAAAATAACGAAAATGAATCTCCCCTGCGTTTAAACAATGTTCTTTTTCTCGCGGAAAATCTCTTGTATCATCATTAATGCCGACAGTTTTTCTCATCATTGAGCATCATAACACTATATCGGTTGTGGATTTGTAAATTTGCGTTACAAAAATGGAATGAATGTGTATTATTGCTGAATTAGTAATTTAATTATCAAAATGTTAATTAAATTAAGAAAAGACAAACAATGGAGTTGACAGGGAGGGAAATTTTGTTTACACTACACTTGGAATTCTCACTTCAAACTGACACCAATAAGATTTTTTGGTGGTATAAATAAAATGTCTTTGTGTAGTATTCTGTTTCGGTGATTTGAGTTAATTAGTTAAAATAATAAAACTCAATAATTATTCTTTTTTTTAAATAGCAGATAAATGTAAATGCCGGAAAATTTATCTACCGGAATTGAGGAGTTGAGTTGACGTATTGTGCTTTTAGTATTTTTGTTTTAAAGCACACGTTGCCTTGCTATTCCATGCAACCCTATTCTGGCCACGCTTCACTTACGTGCAAGAAGTGGCGTCCCCTTCAGTATCTCAGCCTCATTGCCCGCCAGTGCCTCGGCCTCAGTTTGCTCATATCCCCGTCATAAAAATTTACATTCGAGCGAACGTATCATATCCGAGAGGTTTATCTCCTAGTGGGCGAAAAACCTTTTTTTGTTATCTAGATGTTTGAGAGTTCGATTCAACGCAACTGCTGCTAATGTGTTTCAAACGACCAAACCGAGAAACAGCTAGACGTTATGTAAATTCCGAAATGCTCGTCCTTTGCTTTTATGTCGTCGCCCAGTTGACCCTTGATTCCTCAGGGCAGGCAGCTCTTATTTGAGTCGAAGTGTGATTTCCCACGAGCTAAGAAGGTATTTGCTTTGCTGGTGTTAAATTATTTGTTGGCATTAATATAATAATGTCCTGTAAATAGGTAATTCTCTTGATTGATATTTCATGCGCGGGAATTAGATAAGCGAATGTTTTGGGGAATATAGTCATCGTTATTGAATTACCCATAGTATAGGATCATAGAATTGAAAAATATTACCCTTAAAATGTGAAATGTAGATTTATGTGAAATTTAGAGTTGTTGATACTTATCCATTCATCAAAAGTGCATTTTTCCTACCTAACCTGAACATTGATTCGTTGAACTTTCGGTGAAAATGGTGCCGATGGTAAAGGTTTATGATTACTTAGCAGTCGTAGAAAGCATCTTGTTCTAGAGCATAAAAGGATTGGTTTCATTAAAGTCTTAACGCTTGCCTATTTTAATTGGAATAGGAAATTAGGAATATACATATTCGGAATAAACTAGACTATAGTTTTGACTTTTGTGAAGTGAATTTACCACTATAAAGGCCTGGTTACACGGTACATGAGAATATACAAGTTTCTGAACATTTGTGTTAATGGTTTCATGTACAGATTCTTGTACATTCTCATGGACAAGATCAATGAATAGGTGGCTACACGGTACATTTTTTCGGACAGATTTTCGTCCATTTTCTGATGCGCATTATGCGTTTTCGTTTGTTTTTCCTCATTTTAAACCGTAGGCGCGTTATTTAAACCAATTTTTTTGTCATGGAAACGACACATTCAGTTGTCAATTGGCTTGTGTAAAGGTGAATGTGTCATTTGCGTTGTCTGCCACCAGGTGTCTCTGTAATGAGGTCAACTTGTACGATTGTCTGAACGAAATTAGAACTTCAAAGAACTGCGGAACTGGCCGAGCAGTAACTGCCTCCATGAAATTCACAGTGAGAGATGACGCCTGTGTAGCTTAACTGGTAGAGCACTCGGCGCGAAATCGGGGGGTCTGGGTTCGAATCCCAGTCCAGGCGAATGATTTTTTCACTGTGAATTTCACACAATTGAAATTAGAACTGGTTCTATTTTCTGTTCAGATATTCATACAATCGTACATTTTGGTGTGGTTACTACACGGTGAATTTTCGCGTTCATTCTGACATTCAGACATTCACACATTTTCTTGTACATTCTCATGTACCGTGTAACCAGGCCTTAATAATCACCGATGTGTATATAAATGTGTCAGTAACTTTCACATAAGAAATCCACGTGAAGCTGAATCTTCATTTGGACCTTTTTTTATTTGCAAAATTAAATTAGAAATAGTGGTTTTCTGTTATTGGGAAAGGTACCAATAGAAATATAACAAAATAAATATTATTATTCTTTCAATCGAATTTTGTATTCCGGTCGAAATTCCGAAATATTTGCTAAAACTTAA
This sequence comes from Pyrrhosoma nymphula, assembly GCA_963573305.1. Classification (NCBI taxonomy): domain Eukaryota; kingdom Metazoa; phylum Arthropoda; class Insecta; order Odonata; family Coenagrionidae; genus Pyrrhosoma; species Pyrrhosoma nymphula. The sequence goes on along the minus strand of OY754329.1, from coordinate 176,257,229 downwards.
CGATTTTTCGCAATATTTTAGTGTTTTTGAGTCATCGTCCCCATAACGACCATACTCATTGTTTAAGTCGAGATTTCGTGTATATATATATATATACTAGTAAATTGGTGCTTGCAGTTTGCAAGCGAAAGGCGTATGATAGTGCATTGTAAGTCATTAAAAACGAAAGCAGTATAGTCTTACTACTCATGTCAATTAAAATATTGAGGTGCATTGCTGACCTATGAATATAATTATGAGAATATAGCAGTAAACGAATAGGCACATAATATATATGCTTTGTTCTTCTTGGTAATCGCTAGATTTCTTCTATAATTTACATGTCATTGAGCAATGTTGAAGAAATATATTAGTTATTGAAAATAGTTACAGTTATTTGTCAGTTATTAATTCAATCAATATCACCCTAACTAAGTACAATGGATTTTCAGATTTCATTTTTATTTTTGTTGATCTCAATTAATATAAACAAATAGAACCTTTTAAACAAATGGTATAATATTTGAATTTATAATTTCTAAATCCACACGTCAATGCAACATGGTTCATTATCGTTTTACATGGTTTGGACTTGTAGAACAGCGTTTCCAGGTATATTTCAGAAAGGAGGTGCAAGGATATAAGTTAACCGGAAACACAGAGAAAGGGAATCCCAGGCAAATGGAATATATTTGCAGGTGTTAATCAATTCATGGTCTCCAACTAATACATTTTCTAAACATCCTTTTAATGAGAGAGCTTGTGACTATTTCCTTGATTTTAATATAATATCAGAGCATTACTACGGTTTATATATGTGTGTAATACTATGTTATTTATGGATATATTTTTGATTAATAATTCTATTCCTTTCGCTCATAGTTTGCAAGAATACAATGTTAAAAATTACTGTTTATATATGTATCATCATAAAACATTTTGAATCGTGTATGTCGAAGGCATATTATCGTTAAAATCTATTGAAATACGCACTTATGTATGCTTTATAGCCAGTATAAGGTACTGGAAATCTCGGAAACAATGGAAAAATTGCTTAGCAACGAAAATGAAAAAGATCGAAATTTGTAATAATTTTGCATTAAAAACTTCAAATATTTCAATTTATCGATCGAAAGTGAAAAATCGGTTGCAAGAATTAAATTCTTTGATGTATTGGCCTCATTTCAGTGAAAGAATGAAACTTTTATCTCAATTATTTCATATTTTAATGAATGAAAGAAAATTACTCTGCACGGAAATTATTCGTTTCTCCCACTTAAACCCATTAAAAAACAAAATCCTATCTGGACTCGAAACTAATGAAAATTATTGGAATATTCGATTTTTTCCTGACTCGATACCAAATTAAAACCATCCCTTAAAAATTTCAACCTTCTATCTCAATTAGAAATGCCCAGGAATTCGTATCAATGAGTGAGTCAGTCAGTCAGTGAGTCAGTTTTGTAGCTTTATATGTGTAAAACTTGTAAATGGGTGCTTGCAGTTTGCAAGCAAAAGGGGAAAATTGTATGATAGTACTTTGTAAGTCATTAAAAACGAAAGCAGTTTAGTCTTACTACTCATGGAAATTAAATTATTGAGGTGCATTGGTGTTCTATGATTATGAGAATATAGCAGTAAACGAATAGGTACATAATATATATGCTTTGTTCTTCTTGGTAATCGATAGATTTCTTCTATAATTTACATGCCATTGAGCAATGTTGAATATATACCTACTTATAAGTAATTGAAAATTGTTACATTTATTTGGCAGTTTTTATTTCAACCAATATCAACCTAACAAAGGACAATGGACTATCACATTTCATTTTTTTTTTTGATCTCAATTAATATGAACAAATTGAACCTTTTAAACAAATGGTATAGTATTTGAATTCTTAATTTCTAAACCCAAGGGATAATGCAACATTGTTCATTATCGATTTACATGGTTTGGACTTGTAGAACAGTGTTTCCAGGTGTATTTCAGAAAGGAGGTGCAAGATTTAAGTTAACCGGAAACAGAGAGAGAGGAAATCCCAGGAAAATGGAGTATATTAGCAGGTGTTAATCAATTCATGGCCTCCAACTAATAAATTTTTGAAACATCCTATTAATGAAAGAGCTTGTTACTTTCTCCTTGACTTTAATATAATATCAGAGCATTGCTGCGGTTTATAGAATTGAGAGTGTAATACTATGTCATTTATGAATATATTTTTGATTAATAATTCTATTCCTTTCGTTCATAGTTTGCAAGAATACAATTTTAAAAATTACTGTATACATATGTATCATCATAAAACATTGTGAATCATGTAGGTCGAAGGCATATTATCGTTATAAGCTATTGAAATACGCACTAATGCATGCTTTATAGCCAGTTATAGGTACTGTAAGTCTCGGAAACAATGGAAAAATTGCTTAGCAACGAAAATAAAAAAAGATCGAAATTTGCATTAAATTTGCGTTTAAACTTGAAATATTTCAATTTATCGATCGTTAGAGAAAAATCGGTTGCAAGAATTAAATTCTTTGATCTTTTGGGCTCATATCAGTAAAATAATTAAACTTGTATCTCAATTATTTCATATTTTAATGAATGAAAGAAAATTACTCTACACGTAAATTATTCGTTTTTCCCATTTAAACCCGTTAAAAAAACAAAATCCTATCTGGACTCGAAACCAATGAAAAATATTGGAGTTTTCGATTTTTTCCTGACTTGACACCAAATTAAAACCCTTCCCTGAAAATCTCAACCTTCTAGCTTGATTAGAAATGCCCAGGAATTCGTGTCAATGAGTGAGTCAGTCAGTCAGTTTTGTAGCTTTATATATATAAACGAGTAAATGGGTGCTTGCAGTTTGCAAGCGGAAGGGGTAAAGTGTATGAAAGAACATTGTTAATCATTAACAACGAATGCAATAAGTTCTTACTTCTTATGGAAATGATTTTACCTGGGTCCAATTCTGACTTAAGAATATAATAATGAGAAAGTAGCATAAAACGAATGGCTCCATGACATATGTACTTTGTTCTTCTTAGTAATTGCTATATTTTTCCTTTTATTTTCATGCCGTTGATCAATTTTTAAGTAAAATATTTGCAATTAAACATGATTATAAGTATTTGGAAATTTGAAATTCAATCAATATCAGCCTAACTAAATACAATGGATATTCACATTTCATTTTCATTTTTGCTGATCTCAATTATTATCATAATTTCCATATTAAACACATGGTGTAGTACTTGAATTCATAATTACAAAATCCAAGAGATAATGCAGCAGAGAACATTATCATTTTACATGGTTTTGACTTGTAGAATGGCATTTCGAGGTGCATTTCAGAAAGGAGGTGCAAGGATTAATGTTTCCTTGAAAAACAGAGAGAGGGAAACCCGGAATAAGGTGTAAAGATTGTGTCAGAAGTAAAATGGAGGAATCTGGTGCGATCCTAACGGATTCCGTAGGCATGAGCAAATGGAGAAGTGTCAAAGCTACGAAACAGTTTATATATATCATTATAAAACATTGTAAATCGCATAGGTTGAAGGCATAATATCGTTAAAAACTATAGAAACACGCTCCGAGAATGTTGAATTCTCTAAATTCAGCCTTTATAGCCAGTATAAGGTACTGGAAGTCTCGGGAACAATGGAAAAATTGCTTAGCAACGAAAATGAAAAAAGATCGAAATTTGCATGAATTTTGCGTTTAAACTTGAAATATTTCAGTTTATCGATCGATAGGCAAACATCGGTTGCAAGAATTAAATTCTTTGATGTATTGGCCTCATTTCAGTCAAAGAATGAAACTTTTATCTCAATTATTTCATATTTTAATGAATGAAAGAAAATTACTCTACTCGGAATTTATTCGTTTTTCCCATTTAAACCCATTAAAAAACAAAATCCTATCTGGACTCGAAACTAATGAAAAATGTTGGAGTTTTCGATTTTTTCCTGACTTGACACCAAATTAAAACCCTTCCCTGAAAATCTCAACCTTCTAGCTTGATTAGAAATGCCCAGGAATTCGTGTCAATGAGTGAGTCAGTCAGTCAGTTTTGTAGCTTTATATATATAAATATATCCATTAACTAAATGATTCTTTGCACTAAATAAGATAATATGACTGGTTTATTAGAATGCATTAGTGTTGATTTTTTTCCTTCTCGTTGGTATTCAACGGGCACCTTCTATAGTCAGTAATAAAGGAGATAACAGTGTAATGCCATGGCAGCGTCTCATTCTTCACCGCCGCTGTGAGGTAATGTCGTAACCGGAATGCATTTGCATCCCTATAGCCATTTGAAGCAAGCTCCAGGAACGCGTCACGTAATAACACAGTTTATCTCCCCGGCACAAAACAAATTCCGGCCTGGCGGAGACTGGATGACAACGAAAAGAGCGAGGGAAAGAAAATAATACTCTTGACCTTGCACCTTTTTGCATGTATTTCATTTCTATCCGTCTCCCTTGCTGAACTGATGATGGGGAGGCCAAGGGAGGCCTTGGAAGTGCATTACACGGGCATTGAACTCGACCCATCCTAGCAGAAACAACCTAGAGGAGCCCCCCTCCCGCCCTTAGTCCTAATCACCTGAAAAATTCTTGGCACGTGTGGTATTTCTTTACTCCTTTTAAGGAAGGAACTTCATCGTTAAGACGGCTTAGAGTGATAAGCTATGGGCGGACGACATTTTAAACTTCTACCTCGGCCCGAGAACCTCCCTCCTTGTGTCTGGGCTTGATGGAATGCACGATATGCGTTGGAAGTATCGTGGAACCATCAAGGGGGAACATACGATGCATTGTCGGTACAATAAAGGTATACATGCGACGAGCACAGGCCTTTGCTTTGTGCTATAAGGTTGGATCTCGAACGTTCGTTCATTTCGTATCAAAGTAACGTGAACTACTCTCACCACGTCAATCCTAATTTTAAATTATTTTGCTGGGATTTCGAAAGCAATTTGGAACTTGTAACGGAGAAAAAAGAGACCATATTTTTTCACATCGTTGCCATGCTTAAATAATACCTAATATTATTGTCTCTTAGATTTTATTTTCCCCGCTTACTCATTGTGTCGTAAGAACTGTCTAAAGATGGCTTCAGAAATAGTTTGTTCTCAAATGATGTAAGATGAGACTCGTCAACTGAGGGGACATTAAGTAAATTAAAGGACCTTTACAACGATTTACTTTCATTTAGATTTGATATTTCAAAGTTTCGTGCAGTCTGGCGAAAAAATGATCAGTTCACTCGCTTTTCACCTTGATAGGAAATAAGTAATTCGCTCTCGTTGTGGTTAATTTTAGTAACATTAACGTGCAGGAATGGGGATAAAAATGGCGGCCTTGGTACCATCTTTGATATTACCTTGAGCCAAGGGCTCAAGCCGCATATTCCGTCTTACTCCATGCATATTTATTATTAGTTCATTCACCTTTTCTTTCACGGTTTTATGTTTTTGCCTTTATTGACTGTTTCGTGCTTGCTCGTGCATTAGGAGACGGTCCTTTTAATATCGTAAGTGTCTCTGGGTCTCAGTTTTGCTGTTTACCATTGACTCTGGGAGAAGAAAGTTTTAAAGGGGAATATATTGTGTTAGATAAAGCAGCTATGAATGAGCGAATGCCTATAAATACAATTGACGATAAACCTATAAGCTCGTAATATCAATTTGATATTTGTGAGTTTTTTAAGTAAATGTATATGGCCATAAAAATGTCAATTGTGCTGATGGGGAATGGAGACAACATCATAATCTTTGTCATCTTTCTTAGATACGCCTTCTGTTTTATATCGCAATCTTCGATATGAAGTTAAACGTGGATAGCGGTGCTGGAGTTCTCTCGGCTCAAGGTCCTCCGGAAGGTGAGAACTGCGTTACCATCTCCTTTTGAGGTAGCATTATATTTTCCTGTCCCACCTATGTTTGTATGTTTTTTATTGCCACGAGATAACTTCGATTAGTCTTAGCTTTAGGGGGCTGGATACCACTAAAGAAAAAACGTTTATTGTCACCAGGGGTTTATATCGCCTCGCTTGTATGCTGTTTAGATTAGAAAAATCTTGTTTTCACCACATAGGGGTTAAAAGATGGAGCAATAGGACCTACACGTTTGTAAAGTTAATAATTCTTACAATGGAAGGAAAAAATCGCAAAACTCGTTAGGAACACAACATTTTCATCGGAGCAGTATTCAGAAATGGAGAGTGATACGAAAAACAACTAACGTATGCTTCGTGCATTGATTATTCCCATTTGAATTCCGTCCTTGCTCCAGAATATAGGTATAATAGAATTGTTGTTGTAACACCTTAACTATGAGAAGAAAAAAATCATCTTTTTAATGACATCAAAATATTAACCCCCTGCCGAACTACTTTTAGAGCAATTTGCCTAAATATACAAACTGTTTAAATGGGATAGATTACGGCTGTGCGCTCCAGGAGGGAGAATATTGAAAATATTAGGAACTTCTAACACCTAGATTTCGTCCAAGAATTAGCTGTGTGGCTTATATGTTTTCTCAAATATTTATAAAAATTAATCAATTACTCACCGCAGTAATTTTTACGGAACCGCAAAAAAAACTTCTACTGTGAATGCGATTTCCACGTACGGCGTGAAAAAAATGAGTCAAGTTAGAGACTTATGCGGTTATATTTATTTAATTACAGAAAATATTTTTCATATATAACTATATATTTTCAACATTAATATTACGATATTTAATTCATACTTCTTACAGACGCTTAAATTAAAATATAAAATTCCAATATGGTCTCTATTATGACCAGGGAACTGTCTTGCTCCAACCACCTTAACCGAGGATTATTTATGTGCCTTCCTCGGCAGGCTGCAGTCAGCCCAGAATTCCTCCCCTCCCCCACCTCAATATCTTCTTTGTGAAATCGTTTTGCATGCTGGCGAATTTACATTTTTTTTGACATGTATCCACTCCCCTTAATTGTTCAGTTCTGAAACCTAAACCCTTCATTTGTTGAAGTAGTTTTTTTTGGGGAAATGTTAGCGTCAAAGATACTCTTTGAGCTGAAAGGAGAAGTGAGTAATTGTGTGATTCCGTATATTTGTGATAAGCTTAAGTCAACATTCTGGCTAAAGATAAGTTGTTATATTTTATCTTTTTTCTGTTACCGTTAAGCACTCACGATTATTTCTCTGAGTGACATTTTAAGTTCTTAATGGGCGGATAATCCTGCCATATGTGACTCATGAACAAAATTAACTAATAAATAAAGTTTTCTTAGGGCAGATGTGGTAGAATTGATTCATTAGGAATGAAATTACTAAGCAGTTTTCCACTTTTTATAAAAATAACTAGTTTACCCTTTTATATAGACTGCGTAAGGGGCCCTGAATTATTATTTAAAATTATGGAAGCATACTTTAGTAGCACTTGGAAGAATACCTTATATCCCTTCTTTTTCCATTTATGACTGGTGGAGAGCTTGTCATGGCCGTTGGTGATATATAATGTACGGAAAGTAGCCCACCTGTCGCTCTTCGCATGTAGGGAAATGTTGTTGAGGGTTGGCGTTTTTATGGGACTTCAGGTGTCTTACGTCAGCGGTCTGCCGGTACACATGATCGACCTTCCTATAGCCTCATTGAGGGTCTTCAAATTACACCAGGACATTGGAGGGGGCAGGTGCTGTCGGCTTGGCTACCTACCCAAGTGTCAGTGACACACTGCGATATTTGGACCTGTGAAAAGAGAGCATGCCTCGTATACAGTAGAGTCCTTTGTTAATTTTTATTCAGCATGGAAAATGGGTATTTTTCGCTGCGAGGATATATATTAATGCCTGCCAACGAGTGTTAGCGGGCTCCTTATAACAGGGTGGCTACCTCTCCCCTTGAAATATTTGAAAGGCGGGAAGACTTTAAAGTACTAACACCTTGCAAATTACGCGACTTCTCCTTGATTTTGGCATAATTTGGGAATTTTTCCTAGATTTTACCAGTTTTTAATCACTAGGGAGAGCAACTTCTCTGGGTACTCTCGTTCTCTGAGGGAGTGATGGAGAGTTTCGATATATTCTTTTAGAGAGGGGGCATTGCTGCAGATCCGGTGGCCGCGGATAGAAAGGGAATAAGGGATTGAGCGTTTGGTGTGAGAAGGATGACAGCTGTTAAAATGGAGGTATTGGTCATGGTTAGTGGGTTTTTTGTGGACGGAGGTGATGAATTTACTGTCCTTAATTTGGATATTAATATCCAGGAACGTAATTAAGGAGTCAAAAAACATATTGAAAGACCTGTATCCAATCTTAAAAAACAATACCTCTACTTCCCTCCTCCTACCTTCATGTCCCAAAGTTTCCTATAAGCGTCCCTCAAATCTGCGGGACATTTTAAAATCCACTAGACCCTCCCTGCAACCCTCCGCCACTTTCCTCAACATGCGGACGCCCGAGGTGCAAATGCTGCTCTCTCCTCCGCCCCTCCGCCACCCTCTCCCTCAAAAGATCTTCCTCTACGGCCAATTGTACCACCAGCAACATCATCTACCGCCTTTCCTGCAATTTCTGCCCTGCCTTCTATGTGGGAAAATGTACCACCCCCCTCAATATCCGTATGAACAATCACCGCCATGCCACCAAAACTCCACCTTTTCTTGATCCCATTCCCAAACATACCGCCTCCCACTCTCAAAATGTTGACGATTGTTTCTCCCTAGAGATCATAGAAGCCCTTCCTGAATCCGCCGGTAATGTTGACGTGAAAATTCGTGAATACGCCCATATTTGGGTGACAAGAGCATTCGAAAAGCCCGGGCTAAACCTAGCCCATTGAATTAAAAGCCCAATAGCCACCTCTCTCTCCCCACCACTATCCATTCGCACTTACCCCCCTTCCTTCCTCTCTGCCCTTTCCTTCCCAAGGGAACAGAGCGGACTCATCATTCCTCTACCGCTGACGATGGCGTCCTGACGCCGAAACGTACAAGTTTTCTTTTGTGAGTGTCCTTTTGGCGTGTTTCTGTGTTTGTTTAGTGTATCACTGTTTTATTTATGCATGTGCATCGTCGCCGAGAGCGATTTTCTACCAAGACGTATATATATATATATATATATATATATCGAAAAAATATCAGTGGTATTCTGCAGCAACCCTGATTCCCTTGATAAATTCCTCACTAACCTCCATCAATCTCTTCTTCGCATCCAGAGCACCTTCTCAATAATAAAATCCTCAAAAAACCACACCTCCCCAAACTGCCTCCCACTAATAGCATTTCTCAACACAATATCTCCCTCTGTACCACCTACCTCCCAGGTGTGGACTCTATTAGACGTATTATTAAAAGCCTCTACCCTATCCTGTCAGAAAACCTTCAAATTATTCCAAAATATCTCCCAAATATTTCCCCAATGTATCGGAAGTTTTAATTTGTGAGTGTTCTTTTTTTCGTTTCTGTATTTTTATTGGCCACCCTCTTGGCATATTGTATATTTATCACCCGAGTGATTCTCCTAGAAGTTATATATATATACGAGTTCGTGGAAAATCACACACGCGATAATTTAAATAAACTTTGCCACAGGTGGGGCGGAATTAAATATAGAAACACAAAAAAGAAGAACACTCACAATATACGTTCCTTCTGTGTCCTCTCTCCTCTGTCCTCTGGGTATCCTTCCTTCTGTGAGAAAGGCAGCCGAAATATCAGAACGTATATTGTGAGTGTTCTTCTTTTTTGTGTTTCTATATTTAATTCCGCCCCACCTGTGGCAAAGTTTATATATTATATATATATATATATATATATATATATATATATATATTTGCATAAATAAAACAGTGATACACTAAACAAACACAGAAACACGCAAAAAGGACACTCACAAAAGAAAAGTTGTACGTTTCGACGTCAGGACGCCATCGTCAGCGGTAGAAGAATGATGAGTCCGCTCTGTTCCCTTGGGAAGGAAAGGGCAGAGAGGAAGGAGGGGGGGGAATGTGCGAATGGATAGTGGTGGGGAGAGAGAGGTGGCTATTGGGCTTTTAATTCAATGGGCTAGGTTTAGCCCGGGCTTTTCGAACGCCCTTGTCACCCAAATATTGGCGTATTCACGAATTTTCACGTCAACATTACCGGCGGATTCAGGAAGGGCTTCTATGATCTCTAGGGAGAAACAATCGTCAAAATTTTGAGAGTGGGAGGCGGTATGTTTGGGAATGGGATCAAGAAAAGGTGGTGTTTTGGTGGCATGGCGGTGATTGTTCATACGGATATTGAGGGGGGTGGTACATTTTCCCACATAGAAGGCAGGGCAGAAATTGCCGGAAAGGCGGTAGATGATGTTGCTGGTGGTACAATTGGCCGTAGAGGAAGATCTTTTGAGGGAGGGGGTGGCGGAGGGGCGGAGGAGAGAGCAGCATTTACACCTCGGGCGTCCGCATGTTGAGGAAAGTGGCGGATGGGGGGCGGTGGGTTGCAGGGAGGGTCTAGTGGATTTTAAAATGTCCCGCAGATTTGAGGGACGCTTATAGGAAACTTTGGGACATGAAGGTAGGAGGAGGGAAGTAGAGGTATTGTTTTTTAAGATTGGATACAGGTCTTTCAATATGTTTTTGATCCTGTGTGCACCAGGGAAGAATGTGGTGACAAGATTAAGTTGGTCAGATTGGTGGGTCTTGGTCCGAGGGGTATATTTTGCAGTAGGAGACAGGATTTTATTTAAAAGCAACTTCTCTGGGTACTCTCGTTCTCTGAGGGAGTGATGGAGAGTTTCGATATATCGAGGAATCCTACTCTCTAGCCTGAGAAAGATGGTCACGATCCCATCGAAATATCGGAAGTTTAAATTTGTGAGTGTCCTTTTTTGTGTTTCTATATTTTTATCGGCCACCCTCTTGGCATATTATATATTTATCACCCGAGTGATTCTCCTAGAAGTTTTTTTTTTTGTTTCCTTCTATCTTTGAGAAAGGTTCTAGAGCAACCGAAATATCAACGTATAGTGTGAGTGTTCTTTTTTATGTGTTTATATTTAATTCCGCCCCACCTGTGGCATAGTTTATTTATATTATCGCGTGTGTGATTTTCCACGAACTCGTATATATATATATATATATATATATATATTTTTCCTACATTGCATACCCTATTACTCCTACCAGAATGCCTACGCCTCCATATGTTGAAGCCTGGCTGAAAAAAATTCTCCCATCCGAAAACAGCCAGGTGCAACATTGTTCCCTCTTTGTTCCCCTCCCATCCTTCATTTCCTCTCCTACCTTCCCCTTCCCCAGGGCAGTACTAACTGCTCACTTCTAGAGCTGACGAAGGACCAACTGGTTCGAAACGTTCCCGTAAGAACGAATTCTTTATCTTTTCCTCTTTCTCCTACCTCCTGTAAGTTTGAATTTATATATTTGTGGCCAATTGGCGAAAACTTCCAAAGATTATATATATATATATATATATATATATATATATATATATATATATATATATATATATATTGTAACAGTCCGCTCGTGTTGGCGTGATTCTCTTTTTTTTTTAATGACGCGTCGCTGAGGAGATCCTAGGCTGGCGATCAGGGAGGAAACGGCTCGCTCGGCAATTTGAACCTGCCGCCCAAGGTTTTGTAAATATCAAGTATCAATTGTTTTTTGGTGTAAGGGTATGATGGGTAAACACATGACTAGGTAGAAAGAGGGAGAACGACGACAGGCAGCCGTCAAGGGAGACGGACAAGAGAGCTCGAGGGAGACACACGGGCATGACAGCTCGAGGCAGGCGGAAGGACAGTCGTGCTTAATCGAGGCAGCCATAAGGTGTGGAACCGGAGAGGAGAGTCTGCGGAATAGTCGTCGCATGGGAGGAAAGACATCCCATCCAACGAACGACCCCGCGGCGGAAGAATAATTTCCCCGTTGGCTCTAAGAGGACGACGAAGGTCGGGCCGAGCCAGGTGCCGATACCTTCTCACCCCAGGGCCGGGAAACCCACGCTTCTCCGGACATGCACCAAGCACCTCTACAAAGCCTAAGTACTGATCACATCCACCCCTGACCCAGACCGGTCAAGTGAATCCCTTCCCCGCCGTCGACCCGCAGTGAACCGTGGCGAACACGAATTTGCCAACGGCCGTGTCAACTCCACCGTTTCACCCACGTGAACTTTTTGAGAAGCCGAAAAGGACTCACCACAGATTTGATAATCAGTTTAATCTGATTAATTTTGTATCAATTTCTCCCGTCCAAAAGGTCCATAATTATACTTCGAACGAAAGGACGAGGAGCTTGTAAATATCATTTGAAGGGTTTCATTCAGTTTTATGTCAATTTGTTCAACTTTTGTCTCTTACATCATTAGTTCATAGTTAAGCCAGTCATTGCTGGGTATTTTTCATTAATGTTCCGCAAATCACCAGTGCATTCATCCCTCATTAGGATTTAAGAGAGTACATTTTTCTTGTGTGTTCAAATAAAAGGGTTCAATTTCTCATAGCTACTGCGAGTCTTTTTCTCCCTGAACGAGAGCGCGGTATTCCTGTTCGTGTGGCATCGTACGCCGTCGCGATCGTGGGGGTTAGGCGTCCCTACCTATCAAGATCTCCCCCTGAGAAAGTAATTTCCACTCACTTCTACCATTCGAGTAGCTTGACCGCGGTCTTGTGTGGCACCCTTTTATGCTCTTCATTATGGTATTATAAATTCTCTTTTTGTTTTCATTGGCTATTTTATTGTCCCACAATAAGCTATTTAATATTGTTGTTGCTTTTTTGCCTTTATTGCATCTATCCCTAATGGCTACCTCCATTGTTTTACTTTCTGCAATTTGCATCCCCAGATATTTATACTCCTTACAGTGTCCTATTTGTTGCCCACCTTCTAAAATAAATAAATTTTTTCGATTGATAAATCTCTTTATTTCCATGTTCATTTTGCAATTTTAATGTTCTACACTTGCGTACTCACACATTAACTTCTCAAACCCGCTTGATTCCCGATTTCAACTTCCTTGGTCGGAGAACGAATGTTAATGGCGTGGTTCGCGCCGTGATTCGCACGATTCCGGTCAGTCCTGCACGACCGATCGTCAAATGAGAGAGAGAGAATGAAAACTGCGTCCTCTCGTCCCTCTCAATGCATTCGACCGATCGATCTCTCGTCGATTGCCAAAAATTGACGTCCCCCCCGCACCGCGAACACATCAGAAATCCGCGTTTGCAAATAGCGTCACTTGTGTCGTCGTCGTCCCCGAGCTCACTCGTTGAATTTAGCGAAAGGCTTTTCCGTCGCCCTGCCATGCCATGGTGATAGATAGCCGCATTGGGAAATGTGTGTGCCGGATGGGCGCTCTGGGTCGGGGAAGGCCGACCGCGAGATATCGCGAGCTTTTCCTGCCCTCCACTCCACCCCGCCCTTCCTCCTTCGAACCCCGATAGCGCCTCACTTAAAGCCATTAAAGCCTCTTGCTTTTTTTTCATCGCAGCAGGTTAATGCAACCTAAGAGTTCTCGCCATTGTCAGGAATCCTGATAAGACATTAGCTGTGGAGTTAATTATGTATCAGTTGTCTCTCAACTCTTTCTCATCAAACCCGACGGAAGCCTCTCCGATCCAGGTCTTTTCTACTGCGTCGTGTGACATGCAGTGGTGCAAACACCACTCTTACTCTGGGTGATGAAACATCAACCCAGGCGGGACTCCCACCCGCGATGTTCGGATTGGCTGGAGAGAACAGTTGCTCAGGGTCTTTTAGTGTTGACTGTAGTTAGTATGCCTGGATTGTAATGAATTCAGGTAATGGCCTTTCAGTCAATAAAAATTGTTGCACAATGTTGAATCATCATCTGAGTTATCTACCGGTTAAAGGTAGGTTAAGCTGAAAATCAGAGAAAATCCAACAGACTCTTACACATGCAGTGCCCTATCTACCTCTAGTATTTCTTTCTCCATCTCAGCCTAAGTCCTACCTTTCTTCATCCCGTCCATAAAACCTATTCTCTTCCTTCCCCTTCCCCGCTTACCCAACATCCTTCCCTCTATCACGGCCTTCAGCAAACCATCGTCCCTCATTACCGCTTCCAGCCACCTACCCTGTCTTCCCCTAATCTCATCCACAAGTTTCCTCTCCTCGCCCACCATGTCAAGCACATCCTCATTTGTCCGTCCACCGCACTTTCTTCATCCTCCTCCACACTCACATCTCGAACGCCTTGTAGCCTATTATCGTCTTCCTTTCTCAGAGAATGTTGAATAGTTGCTATAAATAATAATCAAAGTTCGTAAAAATTGTGCAATGTTACTTGGCTCATTTGTAGGATATCCTGTCTCTCCCTCCCTTTCCCGATAAACGTTCGTGAAAACCCGAGTCCAGAGGAAGTCTTTCCGGGTTGCGCAAATATTTAGAAAAGGTTCCGGAAGAAGGCTCAAGTGCACTACCAGAGAAAAATATCCTAGGTTACGCTCAGTAGTAAATATTATAGGTTTATTTGAGTCTAATTTATGGTGAAAGGCAAGAATTCTGTAATTATTCACTCCATTCCACTTATGACCCAACACACATGAATTTCTCTCGTCGGCGCACTCGGACGTTTGTGGAGTAACAGCTTCTGGCGGGATTCGAACTCAGGCTCTCAGTGTGAGAGCATGTTAGCGCGTCTACAACCGTCATAATCGTATCTCTGTGGCGGCTGACTGAGAGATTCCATGGCGGGATCAACTCGTGTTCCTTATTGCTCTCAAGCCGAATTACCAGGTATTATCCTCACTCATTAATCTTGGATCAATTTCGGGTATTTTGCGACCGTTTCTTGTTTTTTTGGCTACTCTCATCTTCTTTAGCGATGTCTGTCTCAGTGTCTCAAGCCTTTTTTTACCACCAAACACAGTCAATTAAGAAACTGGTACCATTACTTTCTTATTTTTAAACGGAGTTCCGTCACTTTGATGAAGAAAGTTTCCCGTTTCTCTCCCTGCCTTTTCCTCTAATTTTTCCCTTCAGTAGAACGTCGCGTTGAACGCAACGTTATTCGAGTATCAGCAACTGTTGGGTTCAATGCTCCGGTTAAAGTGCAGTGTTTAGCTTTCACTTGCGTGGTGATTTTCATCTATCACCAACGCTCAAATCCTTTTCTGGAGTGGTATAGACAAGATTTCCTCGTTCGCTCTCCTCTCTCCGTAAAGGCCGTTTTACACAGTACATTTGTTTGTACAAACTCTTCCGTGAACTCTTGCATGAGGCAAAATGTATCGTGTAAAGCGGCAAATTGTATGAACGCTTGTGCGAATGTCTCAATGCCTGCACGGGAAATGGAACCTGTTCTAATTTCGTTGAGACAAACGTACAATCTCACGTGCATTCGTTTGTACAAAATCTTTCATCGTGTAAAGCGGCCTTAACAGTTAACTCGCACTCACCATGGTACTAGTAGTACCATGGCACTCACTATGTGCAAATTCCTCCTCCTATTTTTAAAAAGCCATGTAGAACACCATACTCTATCTTAATTACAAGTAATTTTTTTTATTTTACGCGAGTAATGGTTGAAGGAGAGACTTTGTAGATGCCGATGAACAGTAAATAAAAATCCTGAAGGTGCTACTGTTCAGCGGAACTAGTTGAAAAAATATATATATTCGGTGGAATCGCCAAGTTTTTATTAATTTCCTTCATTTACATCACAGTGACAGCATTCCTGTCGTAGTTATGTAAAATACAGCTGAAGATGAATACTCAGGGAGGCGTAGGATCATGTAAGGTATGGTAGGTATCGAATGTTTTTATGTAGCCACCCCCTGTTTAAAATTCATTCCCCGGTGTCTTCCATGCCGACAATTAATGTGTGTTCGAGAGAGAGAGAGAGATAGCAGGTAAAATTTTATAAAAAATGTTCTTTTTACTCGTCAAAGATTCCGGATAAACTTGGTAGTGTCACTCACTTCTCGTGCCCCTTTAAAAAAACACGTTTTGAAGCCACTTTAGGTAAGATATTTGTTCAGTTCCTCTGAAGAAGAAACAGTTTTGGAGTGGAATATTCCCTTGGAAAACCACCCCATTCTTCTCCCACCTCCCTGCACTTTCAAAGTTCCTCCCTGTGTGTGTGTATATATATACATATATTTTTATTTTCTCATCCGTCTCCCTCTTTTTTGGCGCGTCTGCATCATTTTCGGTTTCTTTCCAAACATGTAAATTCCATTATCGTCTTCGAGGCGCTGATCGGAATTTTTTTCCCGCAGACCTTCTTCGCCTTCTTTTATTTCGATCCTCGAACTCCTTACCCGTCTCTCTTAAGGCTATCCTATAATCTCAAGGCACTGCAGTGCATTGTATCGCTTGAGAATTCCCCGAATCGCTTCGTGCCTTCTTTATCCAATAGCCTGTGCACAGGGACCATGGGGTGGAGTGAAGGTTACTGCCTTATTTTCCCAGGTGAAGCGGGCGTAGAATGATACTCGTGAAGAGAGGGATTTCTAGGGATTTAAAGTCTAATGAACATGATCAAACCATTAGGAATTAACATTTTAAGCTTTGAATATGACAACATTTATTTCAGCTGGAAACTTTTACAATACTACAGGAAAAAATCAAGCATACACGACCCGGGTTTCAATGCTTAAGCATCATAATCAGGTGATTGAAAAACATTCAACAACTCCTTATATACGTTAACACAGTAGGTGGAAGGGGGAAGTGGCTAGGGGGAGGGGGGGTAAAATTGTGTAGTGGGGGACTTTTTATTGTGCTACAGCCGAGAGGCAAGGGGGGAATTGGAGAGAAACATACATTCATTCAAGTGGTTAACTCCGTGGTAACGATTTCTTTTTAAAATTTCGTGCTGCTCTAAAGAATTGAGCTCACGTTGATCGTTACTTAAATGCAACAACACTTTGACATGAAAATCGCAGTGGTGGTCACTGTTTAAAAGGTGTTTTATTGAAGGTGATGCTTAAGCATTGGAACCCGGGTCGTGTATGTTTGAATTTTTCCTGTGGTGTTGTAAAAGTTTCCAGCTTGAAATAAATTCAGTGATGGAATACCACAAAGTTAATGAAGAACGTGTTTCATTTTGTTGGAATGTGACAGTTTGCGAAAATTCAAGCTATCGTGCGAATGCAATAAAACGTACCTTCGTTATGCCTTGGGAGCCTTGGCTACTTGTCGGTGCAAATAAGTATAAGACGTAAGTGGGGTAAACCATGTTGCGTCATGAAAGTATGTACCTGGAGGGAAACGCGACTCGCTTGAAATCCTCTGTACCAGTTGCAACTAAAGGTTTTATGGCCTTCACATTTACATAGTCTAATAGCCGCAATTCAAGCTGCGAAAGGAAATAATGATGATATGTGAATCTCAATCATTCATTTCAATCAGAAGTTGGATGGAGGTATAGCGAATGCCTGGATTGGTAGAGCCACTGAATACCTGTTTGTGATTTCGATCGCTGTGTCGCTCAATGTGTATCTAATACGAAATTGCTAATGAGTTATTACCGACCACTTAATTGAAATTAATGGCTGATTTCTCCATCACTCACTGTTTAGTAAAGACGCTGATTCTTTCTGCTGCGTAGTTGCTAAGAAATTCATATCGGTGCATCCTTGCGGGGACTTATTGTAAATTACCTTGCTACATCCATGAGGCATGCTAACGCTTACCGAAGGAGGGGAGGGATCATGTCTTACGGGGTAGTGAGCTTCTGAGACCTCGAGGAAAACGTATTTTAAGACAGTATGTAATTAAAAAGTGGAAGACGGTAATAGCAGTTAAGGGAATTGAAGAGGTTAGCTAAAATGAGATATGTTTTGTTTTAGTCGTTATTTAGTCCAGGATGCGCCGAGCTCGAAAATTGCAGGTTTCTCAAGAACTACTCCTTTCATTGGTAACGTATGGAAATAATTTCTCCAGATGTTCTAGGATAATTAATAAAGCGTGAAATATTTGCTAACGATCCGATTAGGGCATAATACCGGAAATCATAATAAACCTAATTTCCAGTTTTGCTATGCGAGATAGTAATCGAAGAAATCTAAGATTTTAGCGTAATTTTAGCGTAACGGGTATGTTAGACGATTATTGAAAATAAGACACCATTGAAGCTAACCTATTCTGAACATTAGGAAATGTGTCTGTTTAGAATTCATTAATTAAGCCCGTCGCGTGTGAAAAAATAGCGAAAGAAGTAATGTTTAGAAAACTGTATTATCCAGTAGGCATCTGGCGAAGGAAGCATTGTTAAACTTCGAGGAGATAGCGCTTAAGTGCACGAAGGACACTTGCCATTTATTTCCTTTTTGCCATACGAGAGGAAAGGATGCTTCGGCAATGGGCCTTTAGCATTTATGACCTAACTTTTCTATTTTCTATGTTCTGACGTACTTGTCTCTTCTTCCAATTTCTGCCTGGTGTTGCCACCATCCCTGTTCTCGCGGGATCGTCTGTGTAATTTGATTCTTTTCTCACTCTTCTTTATTTCCAATTTCTCAATTCGATTTTCCATTTTCAGCAACCCCAAGAAAGTCCCTTTATCCGAAGGATTTTGGGCCAAGAGGGAAATCATGTTATCAGGAGTTTTTGGGTGGCATAGGTTTAAAAAAATTACTTCTTTCCTCTCTCTCCACGGCCTCAAAGAAGCGATTCGCTCAGACTTTTAGAGTGCATAATTATTTTTTTCTCTCCTTCCCGGGGGTGTAGTCCGCTTTTTATGGGTTTCCAAGTTGTGAAAATTCTCCGTTGCCGTTGCTTTTTTAAATATTTGCCTCTGCTAGGAAGGGGGGGGGGGGTTCTTCTTCCACACTTTCAAGGGAAGTAATAGCAGCCTGTGATGTGAGAAAACTTGGTCCACCTCCTTTCATAGGTTTTTAAAATGGCTTGAATCAAAAGTGCTAGCTTAATCGGGGAACTTCTTTTCCGCTAAAATTTCCTCCCTAATCCCTGTTCTGTTCGGTGAAGTCATGTTTAACAGTTTTTAATTTTAAAAATTCAAATTGCATCTTGGTGAGAATGTAGCAAAGTCACTTCTAACCTCTGATTAAATGATGTGCTTGTCAAGTGAAGGAGAACGAAGTAGGTAATTCATATTTTAGCTCGATCAAATTATGTAGCGATTCCGTTTTTTTCCAAATTTGTATTCTTAGTTTAAAAACTTTACTTTGGCATAGAGCCTTTCCAAAAAATCTAGTGTTGATTCATTGTACTTGTTATTAATTCCTTTAGATTCCGTTGTTGGATGAGATTTAATATTGTATTTGGAAATCACTCTCTTGCTTATTTTTATGAAACGTGAATCGTATTTATACCTAAAGGTCGTTTTAGAGAGAAGTTCTCAATCGAATACCTATTAAGCAAATAGCGTGTTCGTTAAACTAAATGAAATTTTCTAGTAACCTTTACGGAGTCACCCGCAAGTGCATGTAAGTGCGATATTCCACAGGAGGAAAATCATACGCCTTGACCGGGATTCGAACCCGGATCCCTCGATTTCGCGCCGAGTGCTTTGACTCCGTAAAGGTTACTACCGTGGCTAGTCCCGGTATCCTCAAAATTAGTCAAATGAGCGAACACCTCCTTGCGTTCCGTGTATGGCTTTATCCTCGCGGACTGTGGCGCTTAGCGCACGACTTGGACTGCTTATTGACATCATATGTCTAGCAGTCCTGACCACCATGCTCCTATGAAGCCACCAAATAATCCAAAGGGGAGAAGGACGCCTCGGTAGCTTAACTGGTTAAAGCACTTGGCGCGAAATCGAGGGATCCGGGTTCGAATCCCGGTCAAAGCGAATGATTTTTCTCATGTGGAATATCGCACTTATGTGCACTTGCGGGTGACTCCGTAAAGGTTACTGCCGTGGCTAGTCCCGGTTTCCTTAAAAATAAATAAACAATAAGCGTAAGCGATAATTATCACGGAATTTCGGAGAATCGACCCCTTAGTTGTGAGATCGGTTGGAAGGTCACTTGACCGGAGGGCGAAGGTCGAGGACTGATTGGGTGAGGTCACAGGGAGAGTTTTGTAAGCCCTAGGTTGCTGGAAGGATAGGGTTGTATGGGGTGGGGGGGATGAGGCCATACGTGCTAGAAGGAAACGGCGGAAAGAGTGGACGAGAGAGTTAGGACGTGATAAGGGAGGAATTAAGGTAGTTTGAGCGATATATCACTTAACCTATAATTTGAAGAGTTTGACGTCATTTTAAAGAAAAACCTCCCATATTTCCAATGATATAAAAATATTAACCCCTTGCCGAACTACTTTTCGAGCAATTAGCCTGAAAATACAGGCTATTTTACATGAGATAGATTACGGCTCTGCACTCCAGAGGGAGGATATTGAAAAAATAAGGAATTTAGAGCACCTAGATTTTGTCAAAAACTAACGGTGTGTAGTTTGTATAATTTCTCAACTAATTATAAGAAAAATAATCTATTACTCACCGCAGTAATTTTTTCAGAATCGCAACAAAACCACATGTTGTGAAAGTGATTTCACCGTGCGTCGTGGAAAAATGAGTCAAGTTAGAGACTTATATGGCTTTATATTGAATTAATTACTGAGAATTTTTGTCATATATAGCCATATTTTTGAACCATTAATATTAAAATATTTACTTCATACGTCTTACAGACGCTTAAATTAAAACATAAAATTCGAATATGGCCTCTATTATGACTAGGGAACAATCTCGCTCAAACTACCTTATGGGGGGTGGGGAAGGTTGGGCAGGGGGGGGGAGGGAGTAAGAGGACTTCGGTTTAAGCGAGGGTTAGCCCGAGAGTAGGGATGTGAGGAATCCCGCAGAGGACGCTCTTGGAATTCTAGAATCCCATTACGGAGAAGGGTTGGGGGCGAGAGTGACTGTGCCTCGTCTCCACTTTATATTAGCTCGTCTCCGTAGACCACTCTTAATGCCTTCCTCGTCCCTCCGCAGATGGCGGTGCATTTAAGACATGCCTTCATTCCGCACGGTGTGGGATAAGGAGAGAATTAGGCAGAGATAGGGTGGCAGGAGAGACCCTTGGAGTACGCCCTGTGTGTGGGCACCATTTGCCACCGGAATGGGCTCATTAGCAAGGTCCACTCACTCCATAAAGTCAGCCGGTGATATTTCTTAAATATGGTAATCACTTTGTGTGTATTTTTTTAAATTCCGACGGTGCTTACCTTTAATACTTGGTTGACCCAGAGAGTACTGGACTTTCAGGACTGATGTCGTTATTATTTCCTTTTCAATTGTTTTTGCTTTCCACGTACCGAGAAGTCTGGTGCAAGAAACTCGATTATTCGCTTGGTGGAGAGCACTTTTCGGGTGGGTCCAGACTTCATTCTCCGCAGTTAACGTTTTAAGTACTTGTAACAAGTGCAAGGGAGAATGTGATGCAATTAATAATTCCTATTTGAATTCAAATTTGGTATACATTGCTAATTACTGGTACTTTCTCCTGTGACGAGGTTTATGGTCAGATTTTAGGCGAATTGCTATTACCTTGTACTTCTCTGGTTCGATGAAAGAAAGCATTACGAATAAAGCACTTAATACTCTCCAACAAATTTATCCAACAGCCACCACGCACTTCGCCGCTCTGTGGCATAATCATGTGCTGAGTGAGCGGGCTTATTGTTGGGCCATTGATTTATAGAGTTATAACGAAGCGGGGGGGGGGGAGTAAAGGGGTTTGAATGAATCGAGGAAGAGGGGGACATGTGAATCAGCTGAGGTAGGGGTTTGGGACTGGGTGACAACGGATGTTGTCGTATTTTGGGTACTCCGGAAGGAGTGTAGAGGGGTTAAACTGCATGATATAATGCAATGATTATGCCACAGTGTGGTGAAACGAAATGCATTCGTGGAAGAGTACATGTCTCATTGCTATCGACGACTTCCTACACGCCCAGTCTGATGTAATAATATTTATTGTGTGCGTTTATTATTATTGAGAGTTTGTCATGTTTTTTTTTTTTAATTTCAACTTCCTTTTGCCAACGTTTCGATTTTTAATTAAAGCATCTTCAGGGTTAAAACATAATGGAAGGAATACAGTTATTTACACTTATAATTATACAAAGATAAAAGAGTTTACACTCATAAATGTAGTATCTTAAGGTGAAAACAACTTTCCTGCTATGACAATGGTAACAAAGATATCCTCTTGGTAACAAAATCAACACCAACTCAAAAAAGTAAGCCAAAATGGAAACCCATGCTAAAATTGTGATTAAAAAATATAAGTAAAAATAATAATAATAAAAAATGAATAGTATAAATTAAAAAACTAACAATTCTGGATATTGTAATTAACCAACTCAACAAAGTTATATTTATTGAAAGAATATTATTATTTGTTCGGGTTAAAATCGATTGAATATAGTATATTTATTATCTTGTTGATGGGGTGTAGTTTGAATTACGGGTAATCAGAGCGTAGCTCATCGTTGAGATAAGAATTGATTTGGAAACGTGAAAGTCTCGTGCGAAACCTTTCTTTCAGTCAAATACGGCTTTAATTCCTGCTTTAATCCTTTATGGACCAATTTGTTCCCGATATTCGTTTTTGAAAACCCTGGAGTGGAATGTCAGAAAATCATCTGAGAGAATTGCGGCAGGAATGGTAATGTGGGGACCGAGTGAGTTGGGCGATAATTTGAGACCATTTGAACCGTGAATCGATTAAGGTAGTTTGAGCGAGATAGTTCCCTACTAGTCATAATAGAGACCATATTCGAATTTTATTTTTTAATTTAAGCGTCTGTAAGAAGTGTGAAGTAAATATTGTAACATTAATGGTGCAAAAATATAGTTATACATGCATGAAAAACATTCTCAGTAATTAAATAAATATATCCACGTAAGTCTCTAATTTGACTCAATTTTTCTCGCCGTACGGTGAAAACGCCTTCACAATAGAATTTTTTTTAGCGATTCTGTAAAAAGTACTACGATGAGTAATTGATTAATGTTTATAAATATTTAAAAAACACGCAAAATACACACCGCTAGATTTTTTGACTAAATATAGGTGTTAGAAATTCTTATTTTTTTTCGTCATTCACCCTCTGGAGCGCACAGCCGTAAATTATCCCATGTAAAATAGCTTATATTTTAAGGCAAATTGCTCGAAAAGTAATTTAGCAAGGAGTTAAATTTGTTGATATCAAAAAAGATGGGAGTTTTTTCTTTAAAATGACGTCAGATTCCTCAAAAAACACTCAGTGATTCAACCCAAAGGTTGCTTTGGATAGTTGAGGGTAGAGCTCATCCTGGACTAATCCACAGACGTGTGAATTTCACACATTCAGGGTAGGGGGGTCAGTCCCATCTTCATCTGGATTTGAACGCGGGACCCTACGATCAGTAGCCAAGAGCTCTACCCACTAGGCCACCACTCCTCAAATTCTTGGTGAATTGATTTACCGCTCAAACTACTTTTAAGGGGCATTACGGAGCATTCCCAAGGACATCCGATTGAAATTTAAGGGCTAGCTGGGGACTTGGCTAAGGGACTGTGCTGTGAAAGCTTAAAGAACGGTTAGGGGGACACTAGACACTAGGGGTGCAGGGTGTGGAGGACTTCATTTGGGTGGGGGGGGGAGAGGAAAGGGGTTTGAGGAGGGGGGGGGAAGGGCGGGGTCATCCCCTTTGGAATACTTTGAGAGCTGCTCGATGCCTGTACTAATGCGGCGATAAATCTGGGTCGATCCATGAATTCACGTTCTGGATATGATGGGGAAAATTAATGGCACCCCTATTGAACGGGTGGGTACATCCCGGCCTTCGTGGACGTAAATCCGGCCGATATTTCGGATTAATACACTGCAGTCATTGTTTTGAGTTTTGCGCCCTCGTTTCTCAAAGGGTGCATCCTAACGCAGAATGCTGCTCCATAATATTCTCTTTGATGATATGTTCTCACTGAATCAATGGTCAGTGTTGTAGAGGGAATAGATGAGTGGCGTTGGTAGCCTTTTTAGCGTTATGCAACCATGCGACGGGTTCCTCTGTGCCGTCCTTTTGAGCTTAGAAAACTGATATATCCTTTCATAGGTCCAATCCAAATCTAAAACGGTGTCTAAAATGTGCCGATGCGCGTCTTATTTAGGAAGCAAAGGATTAATATTTTATTTTAAAGAGTTTCGCATTTTACTCTGTTATAATGTGTCCTAATTTCTGGTGTTGACTTGAGATGAAGTTGGTGGTCTCCGGCGTAACTTTATGCAGCTTGCTATTCATTTTGAATAAAAAGGTAAAACTTGGTTTTTTTCACATTAGATTTTAATTTTCACGACTAAGGTTTCGACGGTTAACGTCATCATCAGGTAAATAATACAAGTTTATTCATACATTGACATATGTGAAAAAATTTGCATATTGTACCAGATGATAACGTTAACCGTCGAAACCATGGTCGTGAAAATAAAAATGTAATGTGAAAAAAACCAAGTTAAACCTTTTTATTCAAAAATGTGTGGCAATGTTTTCATCAGCGCTTTCTGGTCCTTCCTTAGCGGGCCGTGGGGGTGCCGGGGTCGACCTTCAAGTGAAATTAATCTTGTTGAAATAATAATATTTAAAAATATTCCTATAGTCATTTGATATCGTATTATTACTATAGGTTCAATTTAATAAGATTGTACAATTTTATCAAGATAATCCTAGTAATTACTCTTGTAAATCAGTAATGAAATGGGGGGAGCTTCTGTTTTGATAAATGGGGACCATCCTCTTGCATCCGATGATCATGGAGGGAACCTCTTCCCGCGACTGACGTGAGACATTCGGAGAAGGAAGTACGAATGGGTAGGAGTTATTGTTCCCCACCCCTACCAACAACCTCCCCCCCCCCCGCCACCCCCCCCCCCGCCACCCCCCCCCCCACCCCCGTCATCCCCCCTCCCCCGTCATCCCCGTATTGCGATGGAAGTTTCATTTTGGGATTCGCGCTCCGTTGCTTCCACTGCGCAGGCGCAAAGCCACCCGCACCCAATCATGGCGAGGACAACCCGACGAGTGTAGGGGGAGGGGTTGGGTGGGGAAGGGGGGGTGCGTATTGTGTGGCTGAGGATGCGGGGGGAGAGTTTGGAATAATTTGAGTGGCGGAGGGTCATAGTGCAAAGGGAA
This sequence comes from Pyrrhosoma nymphula, assembly GCA_963573305.1. Classification (NCBI taxonomy): domain Eukaryota; kingdom Metazoa; phylum Arthropoda; class Insecta; order Odonata; family Coenagrionidae; genus Pyrrhosoma; species Pyrrhosoma nymphula. The sequence continues at coordinate 176,232,128 of OY754329.1, read as the reverse complement.
GAAGAGGCACTCGTCTCGATGCCACGCGCGTCTAGCAGAGGCTCACCGTTTCTCCCCTTACCCTATCCGATTCTGTCTTTCCGCGGCGCTTCGAATGCAGCCGAGGGATTTCCCCTCCCCTAATCCTCGTGTCTGGACGATGGCTGTTTATGCGGTAGTGGTGGAATAAATTGTTGTTGGAGCGAATCGGTTGCAGCCGCTACTGTTTCGGTCAGACAACTGTTTCAAATAACTGTTGCAAACAACAGGTTAGTTTCGTGATCGTGCCGCAGCAGTTTCACTTTGTTTTGTGCAGCGGCAACTGATGAAGCTGAAGATGCTTCGTCTTCTATTCTGCTCTAGTTGCACTGCACGTGTGGCTGCGTTGCGGCCATAAAGCTACAGTTTGTTGGAGTTGAATCTGCTGCAGGCGGTTGCTGGTTTATTCAAGCCAACACGTGTCCACCCGTCGTTGCAGATAGAATTATAACTGTGAAGAACCTATCTTTCATGAATCCTAATGAAATTGTTTGGTACTTAATTTAAGTGAAAGATTTCTAATTACATGGAATACAGAAATAGCAGCAACGTTCTGACAGCGCCGATCGATTGACTGTTTTTGGTGTGCCTCTAACGCCTCTATATCTGTTGTCCGCAACAGAATGTTTCGCGGAACTGTATCGTTTTGAAACTGTTTTGGTTGCGAAACAGTTGCAATGAAACTGTTGCGTTCTTTTAGTGTACCACTATTATACGGTCATCCCGCTGGAGTCTTTAGAACAAGGGAAGTAGAGAATAAACCAGCCGATGGGAAGACGGCTGGAAGGAAAGAAAGAGGACGTGGGAGTAGAAGAAGACGGTGGCAGACGGGAGAAGAGGCTCGCGGGCCAATTGTGGCAAGAAGACTGCATCATCTCTCGCCCTCCAATGAATCTCGAAAATCAGTCCTGCTCCTCTCAACCATCTCTTCCCTTCATTGTGCGTTAATTTTTCCAAAGCTTTTATCATCCCCTGCCTTGAATTCCCTCTTCTCTATATACCCTACTTACTCTTTAACCCTGTATTACTGAGGCTGGGATGCCAGATACTTCTTACGTAATTTAGATTACGAAGCCTCGATATTTTCTTTTCCTACCAGCGACTGTATCCTAGAACTAGAGCGTGTATGAATGTAGGAGTAGTTTCCCTTTTTATATTATTCGTTTTATCCGAAAGAATGGAATAAAAATTTTCTCCGGGGTGTTTTAATTTTTTTGGATGGCTACTACCTTAAAAAAAAACGCTTTAAATTTTTTAATTTGTCTATTTTTATGGTGAGATATGTATTATCTGTATCGGCATCAACCTGCTCTTATTAAAATGCACCAAAAGGACCACAATAATAGGTCTCATTCACGGACGGAGTAGTGCAATGGAACTGCTCTACGTAGCACGGTAGTAGGGTTCGGAATTCCACTGTGAAAAATTCCTCCACTTGGATCCGAACGCCGAAATGGGAAGCCAGTACTGTAGCTACCACACCAAGCTAATCCCTACGCTCAAAGACGTAACGGATTTGTTGGAAATATAATTAAAGAAAGATAAGAAAGGATACCATGGAAAAAATTAAGGGATAAGTTCATTGTCCAAATAAAGAAGTTAGTAGGAAGGACGAGATGCACGGATGTGATGGAATTTGCTATGAATATCTACATCTAAAAAATACCCTGCAAGCCACCTCAGGGGTGTGTGGCAGGGGGTGAGTATTCACTAACATGCATTACACTATACCCTAAAGTTAGTGTAACTACAACTAATTATGCATTAGCCTAAATCGCTAATGCTTGTCACGAGGCGAAGCCTCGCAAGCATGCACTACTACACTGCAGATATTATCATAATGGAGAGGGACCATTAATATATATATATGTATTTTGCAATTACACAAATGGAAAGAGACTCAAGACTTATGTAGAAAACATGCAAGGCGTGCTGTTAGTACTAGGTAACAGATAAGGATTCAAGTATTAGGGAGTACTACTACTACTAAGAGCTACACTACCTAACGACAAACGTAGATAAAAGTATCATTGGCAACTGTTATGGTCCCTTATAATAGAGAAGAATGGAGGGGCTCAGTTATCTAATTCAAGGGCTGAAACACTGATGATGGTGGAAACTGATCCTTTGGCGGTGGATGACAGGACGATCAAGTGTTAAGGCATTAACAGGGAGGGGAAGGGAGAGATGGGAGATGGACCAGTGATGTCACATTTCCTTTCGTGGTCTATAGTCATCATCATTCTCTCATATTTGGACCCGTAAATCACACCGTATCCCTCTCACACGAGTGGTGGGGGAGGAGGAGGAGAAAGAGAGAGAGAGAGTTTCCTCTAAGGATGGATCTCGCCCGCATGGCCTGAAAAATGTGGATATGGAATCTATCTTGAGGGACCCTTGTACCAATCGAGCAATCAATCAATCCTCTTTCCTCGTCGCCGTTTCTTTTTCCGACTTCACTTGTTTTTTTTTACCGCCGCTTCAGGAGAGGCATTCGCTTCGATAAATCTTCCTCTCGAGTTTCTTATTTTCCGACTCTTAACGACATGTCAAAGAGATTTTTTTTTCTTTCTTCAGGCATTTTCCATCAGGCGTATTGCGAAAGAGTTAAAAATGGGAAGTTTCGAGTTGTGAACTGTAAGCTTTGTTTCGAGAGACTGCTGCTTCTGAAGAGCAAATTGTTGAGATTAAATCGTTGTGTGTGTGACTATATTTGAAACTGTATGTAGGAGAAATGTAGCATTGGTTCCTTCAGTTGAACTACAGCGTTTTATGATTTCTATCCAATCAATAGGAAGCCCATATTTGACAATGAGAGCATCCTAATGAATTGGTACAACTTTTCTCTCAAACATTCGTACTTTTATTTGATTTTTTAAGTAATCATTGGAAGCTCAGTGCAAATAGCAATACATTATGTCTTTTTTTCTAAGCACGCCTCTTGGGACGTACTCTTCGAAAACAGGGTAAAAAATATTCTGGTGATATGATGGAACATTTTTATACGTAAAAGTTCTAACATTCCGCAGCAATAGTAGATATACACATTTCGTGAAATCCGGAGTTATTGAACCATGAGTCATCGCATACACGTATCTATCGGTGAGAGTTCTCGTATAAGTCTTGAGTTCACTTAAGTAGCTGCAGAGACCCCAAGGCGAGAGAATTATTTTCCGAAACTCGTTAAATTTCTTGAAATCTGAATTTCACTTGGTATTCAACGAGTAGAATTGAAAGCGGAAAAAATGAGCTTCTTAGATTTGTTTGTTAGGTTTTTTCATGGCGTACCGCAAAGTCATTTTTCTCCGTCTTAATCTATGGCTTATACTTTTAGTGTATTTATATTGTATAATATATGCTTAATAGAGAGATTATCTTACGCTCGTTAGAAAATTGCATGAAGAACACCACCCTGACAACGCAGTAGTCTAGTCAGTAGAGCGTTCGTCTCTTGACCACGGGGTTAGGGATCTACTGCGGGCGGATGCCTTTTAGGCACCCTACACAAATATTCATCCTATTAATAATTTATGTTTCCCTTATTAGAAGACAATCCTCGGATATCACAGCAGGACCAAGGAAACGGGTCTAGCTGCAATGCTGTCGGAATTACGCAATCGTGCCTATTCCCAGGTGACCGCTAACCTCATCCAGCCGACCGAACTTCTGGTTAATGGCCGTTACTATTTTACCAACTTGCTTTTTATACTGATGTAGTCTCGATCTAATGTTTTTCTCTGTGTTGTGGCGATGGAAAATAATTACGTCAGTTTGGACTTCATGGACTTTGGACTAAAATCATACTTTGAGGATTTTATCGCCAGATTAAATTGAACGGGAGGGGAATGCATTATTTTCATGCTAATGTTGATTTTTACTTTTAAGCTGTACTTCCAAAGTAATATTAGAAATTTCTGATAAATATAATGAGTGATTATGCCCTGAAAACCACGTTAAAATCGTCGTTAGCAAACTACGGCAGTTCATTATCTGTATTTTGATGCTTAAACTACTCTTTATTATCCATATTGAGCATAGTGAAATAAACCTCGTGCTCGTCAGTTTTTTTAAATGTCATAATGTATTTTAATTTATTTTCATCTGTACTTAAAATGTCTTGTCCGTAATGATTTGGAGGTGAGAGTGATTCATTTTGATGAATTAATTCCCGCATGAAATGAAGGGATTGGACTGTTTCCCCCCCCTGCTAATGGCTGTGCAATTTTCTATAAATAGAGGTGTGCTTCGCTACTTACGTCTGTGTGTGACCGTTTCGAATTGCATGAATGATTGTGTAATGTTGACAGGAGAGTTCGTAGGAAATTGTTGCTCGCTTTTGATCGTGAAAATGAAAATTCATGGCGGCAGCTCACTGGTCCCTCCCATCATCAATCGTGGGGTGTGAATTTCATTTACATTCTCAACTCGCTGGCGAGAAAAAAGGACGGGGGAGCCATTTGCATGAATTTTAAATTGGGTTTTAGTGTTACTTTTTGCTCTCATTTGGGATCATTTCGATTTTTGTAAGCGCAGTACCTAACTGCAGTAAGTAGTCGAGCTGCCGTATCATGAAAGTAACGGAGATCGTGTTGGTAGGCGTGGTTAGAAATGAGTGGGGGGTTTTACGATCTACCTCTCTCGTGGATTCACCGCTGATTCCAATTCCTCTTTCGGCGTAACCATTCTAATGTGACGATGCGAAGCTGGTTGTTACTTGACTAATGAGCGTTACTCATTTGAGTTTACAATAAGTTGGGCCTCATGGAGAAGGATGTTGCCAAACTTATGCTACGTGTTCTCGCCTCTACGGCATGGGGACAAGTATTTACAACACCGCGCGAAATTTAGCCAAGTTACCTACTTTAGGGAAATGATTTTCATGTCGAAATGCTTTTCTAGAAATGCAATTTGTGTCTATTATAGTATTGTCTAGTGCCTAGCACTGTGTGGATTTTCCTGTTGCTGTAGGCAACATCGCACCTCAAGCCGTCCGGAGATTTGCATAGGAAACGAACCTCCTCAAGAGTCCATCCTGGGGGGCTATTCTGTATAGCCTCGGAATTTCATAGTCTCGGAAGTGACGAAATTTTGACGTCACAGCAACGAAAACTTCAAATAGGGTCATTCAAAAGTTGAGATTTGTCGGGGGGTTTTGACGTCGCACCCACGGATTTTCCGAGGTTCGAGGGTGTCGAGTCCTAACTGAATAAGGCCCCTGGGGTGCTATTCTGTATGGCACAAGAATTTCCGAGTCTCGTCCCTGGCGAAATTTTGACGTCACGGCAACGAAAATTCAAATATTGAGTTTTGTCGGGGGGGGGGGGGGGGGCTTTGACGTCACACCCACGGATTTTCCGAGGTTCGACTGCGTCGAGTCCTTACTGAATAAGGCCCCTGTCAATTAAATGCGGAACGACCACTCACTGTCTCCTCCATTACAAGGAGAGGATGATGCACGCAAGAACCCTAGGGGGTTGGGGGTACGTGATGCCCTCGCGTTGTCCGATGTGCCATGCGGGCTTTTTAATCGACTCTCCCGCCGTGCGCCGCCGTACGAATCGGAAAGATTTTTCACGGTGCATTGAATTGGCTCGGAATGAATGGAGGCTCTTGAGGAGGGAGGAAGACGAATTGGCCTTACCTTACTCGAGTTGCCCTTCACGCATGGAATTTAGCCAATGACTTCATGCCGATTATCAGTGAAGCCTGTTTCACGCTGAGCCGTTCTCTTTGAGGTCTCACGTCAAGGTCGTGGCCCGGAAATAGAGCAAAAGTCAGATCACATTTGAAAGGGACGTACGTACAAGCACTCCCCGTTGTATCTTTGATTGAGCGGTTCTTATCTTTTTGGAATGCGTATTGAGAATTGGAAGGAATCCAGCTTAGGCATCTCTACTCCTTGAAGTTGATGCTCTCCGATGCATTTTAAAAAGGACCTTAATACCCGGTGTACCTAAATCCCGAGAGGTAGCTGACATGCATCTTCGCCCGGGAAAGCCTGAAACCCTACATCATTGTAAAATGTTTGAGCCTACAGCTAGGGAATGGTGGAATGAAACTCCCTTTTCCATTTTTAAATGAAATAAAAAACAGTAAATGTCTTCCGTTCTTTTTCTTTATCTAACCCACGATAGTGAGCATTGAATATATCACCTCATACATTCAGAGACAATTTTTTGGTATTTTCCCATTATAGGGTGCCTTCCATTCGATCTAGTGCGCTAATCACTTCGCAACACAACAAATGAACGTGACTTCCATTCTTGATTCAGACCCTGCGCACTAGGTAGCGTACTTCAAAACAGATCGGGAGCAAAGTTGATGTGAGCTAAGCAACAAAAGAACATCGATAATTATCCGTGATTGTGGTCGAGTTTGTTGATTTTCAGTAAAGGCGTTAAACATGCATGTTGTGAGGTTTTTAATCACACACAGACTAAAAGCTAACGTTTTTAAATCCCTATTTTGAACGAATTCGACATATTTTCACAAAATATTTGGCCCCAGACTGCTGTTCGACTGAAGAATTCTACCTACTGGCTGGTTAAAAAAGCATTTCGCCATAGTGAAAATCGTTCCATTCAACGTTCCATTCGTGTTCCAAAGTGCGCAGTACTTCAACCCTTTGAATGGAAAGTCCCCATAGCCACCGCACTTTCTGCTATGGGTTGGGTGGGTTTTCTGTAATAAAAATATTCTTTCCCCTTTGCAATCATTTGTGGATTTGGGTTTGGTGGTGTTGGGTTTGGTGGTGTTGGGTTGGGGTTGGGTTGGGGTGTTTTTTTGCACGTGAAAATTTTCCTTTAATTAAAAAAATTATTTTAAGGATATTATACTTTCTTTAATTCTCTCAAAATAACACAGTGAATAGTTATCTAATTATGGCAACCAGGCTATTGTGGCTACAAATATAATAGGAATGCACAACGGTGACTTTAACGGAAAACTCGCAGTACGAATCTACAACATAAAGAGCACCAATCTTGATGTGATTGAGTGAATACTTTAGATTAGATGGTTTGCCTTTTGCCTCAACGCATGAGGTCAAATATGCCTGTTTAGATAGAACTTTCAACCTTCCTCCTAAAAGGTACCGCTGGCATCCAATTCTGATATTGATCGCTCACGATTCTAACTTAGTAAATGCTACTTTGATGTACTGCTTGTATTTGGTATGGCGATGCTGTTGCGTAGCTGTACGTCGCTTATTTTCAATTCCGATTCCGTATTTCAGATGAACAAGGCCTCTTTGTGATTACGCTTGATTCCCCAGGAGGTGCGCGTTGTGAATATTGTTTGGAAATTGGAAATCCGGACTTGACCGAGCCTCAGGAGTTTCCAAGGGAGTTGTTAAATATATTATAGGAAATCAACTTGAATATTATGTGTTTATTCAACGTCATAAGCATCGTTGCTATTCTTTGCGGCGTGTTCGTTTGATGTGTGCTCGTTTCCACTTGAAATATATTTCCTTTAAGCTTGACGTTGCCCTCTTGTGATCATGCAGATACTCTATGGCGAGGAGGATGGAAAGTTTATATTTAGGCGTGAAAGAGAGGAGTGGATTATGAATGAAAAATAGCATACTACGCACACATGAAATCCTGTTGTCGTGAGGCCTTAGGCTATGTAATTAAAAGTTATATCCCTCCGTATTTCAATCACCCAGTGAAACGTGAACCATAAATACCGTGGCACAATTGCAGATGTCGCCCGCTTTTAATTCTAACGAGCCGTATGATTTTTAGATGTCCTTGCATGTGAAGCAATCATTAAAGCACTGTAATCAGTAATGTACGAGGGACAATGGCACTTGTAAATTCAGCTAGTCATGCGGCTGCTGTTGATTCTTTTCTGATTCTGGGATACAGTTAGACCTTTGGATATTGTAACAAGAAAAGATTCTGTAATATTTTAAAGGCACGTAATGCTTAATTAGGACAGGGTTCTCCTATTTGGTTGGGGCCATATAGCAGTTTAGGATAGTTAACTCGGCAGTCAATACGCAGTGTTTATCCTTTCTTGCCAAAAAGAATTGGACAGAGAAATGGGCGTCTATCTTAACAATTAGCCTACTCCTTGCGGAAAAGACAATGTGACTCCTGAGCTCAAAATTTCATCCGGTGAACTTGGCACTTGAAAGAGATTTCTAAATATTTCATGAATTATAAAGTTAAAATCAACGCTCTCATGCGAGCAATGACCCCAATCATCTCTCCCTTCCTTACCAAACAAGTGTTAAATCTTTTTTCTTATATTTCCTCAACAGACATGGTTTATTAGTGCAATCATTAGGCTGGTGGGTAGTATGTGTCATCTCCTTATGACTGGATCCCTTTTCAGAATCTTAAGAATGCCCATCTCTTCGAATCCACATAGGAATAGTGATGTCCCTGTTTTGTGTCGTGCATAAATTCTTTCCTGAGTCTTTCTCTTCTCTTTTTTGAGTTAATTCTTCCCCGAAATAGTTTGAATTTCTTATCTGGATGCTTTATAAGGTATCCTATTAACCTGTTTCTTCTACTTTCTATTATTCTCTCAGCTGATACTTCTCTTGAATTCCTTCCATTACCTACCTATTTACTACTTACTTAGCTTGTCTAAGGTATCTTTTGCTTGTGGCGCCAGCATTCCTTTTCAAAATCTCTTGTCTAAGGTATCTTTTGCTTGTGGAGCCAGCATTTCTTTTCAAAATCTGGAATTTTATGTATTTTTCAAGAAGAGTCCAACTTACCTACTGATCCTTGACGTCGCTTCGCTCCATGCATATGTTTTTAAGGATGCTTTCATTTACATCTGTGCTGATTCATTTGCGTTTCAATATCCTGCATTTCATATGAAATGTTTGATTGGATTTGAGCATGGAGGATCTACGGGATTGAAAACCGGTGTTGGAGGATCCTAAATGCGTGATAGCCGGAGTCTCGCGCAATCGTAGCTTCCAGCACAGCAGAGGGTTTGGATCTCTGGGTCACCATTAGGGAATGCGGCGGACAGAGAAAGACCCAAGGCCAGATAGCTACGGTGGGATAGGCCTGGCGTTAATCCCTCGCTGCTGAAGAGCGAAGGTGAAATTTATTAGCCGGCGTTTAGGCGGCGGCGCAGTACGAGGCGACGTTTCGACGGCTGGCCGGGTGCGTTGTTCACTGTGGGAACCGCATCCTGAAAGGGTGGGGAAGGCGGTGGGGAGACTTCTCGGACGCGAAACAGCCGGCTCAATGAACTTCGGAATATTGTGTTTCCCTCGGGGCGATGCCGGACCTGCCGTACGCTCCAAAGATATCGATGCGTCATGCTGAACTGAAAGAAGGAAAAGAAAATGAAAAAAAGAACACACCCCTCGGGAAGAAATGATTGTGAACACCTTTTTTAAATTTATGGACGGTTTGGTGCCCGGTGGAACCGGCCCCGAAGACAATTTTCGGAGTCTCGTGTGTGTGTGGGGGGAGCTTGTTGAAGAGATTTATGTGCGTTTTACGCATCAGTGTTGCACGAAAAGATTACATGCGTGGTTTCCATGGATTTTGACGCATGGTGTGGACTACCGTTAAAACCACTTCCGCGTTAATTTTTCAAAATTAAACGTCGTTTTTTTTTAGGAAAAAAATAGTGAACGAAGGAGTTTTATAACTTTCCACTTGGAAGGCGGCTTTTTTTTTACTTTAATTGGAAAACCGCCTTGCTTCTTAACTCACACTGAACAAATTCGAACGCATTTGACCCAAAATGTTTAAGGCCCAAGCGAGTTTTAACTATTTTTAGGAACTTGCGCTGTTAAAATATCCGGTGTTATTTATGTGTTAAAATCTTTGATGATGATACTTTTTAATAACGTGCTCCTTTATGTGAGGGTATTATATGTATAAACATTGGGAGAACTATTCAAATTTTAATGGATTTAAGGTTTTCTCGGCGAATTATATTACTGAAGGTTTCTCGGGTAGGACATCGGGTAAGATTATTTAAATTCATCAACGCTTCGATGGTTGACTCAGCCATCGTCATCAGGATAATGAGTCGAGCATAGCCTTGCCCTTGGTCATCGTATCGATTTCCCTAATTCCACCCTACTTTCCCGGGCGGCCAAATATATTGGGAAAGAATAACAAAAGAAGCTATATTGCTACAGGGTGAACAAATTAACATTAATTGAGACAACGGGTTCAACTTAAGTAAGACTAGGAGACCGGTAATCGACGGAATTCAAAAGAATCGTAACGGCTGCCACAACCATGAATATATTCATATGGATCCAAAACTTGCCCCCAGTGGGTGTTGCCAAACATTCCGCGTGCACCGAAAAATCAGGACCAAGCAGATTGTAGCGCCGCCACTATAGAGAAGGTGGTTCTAATAAAGAAAGGCCGTAATTCAAATGGAGATACTGGAAATAAAGGTACCGGAATTGGCCTCCCAATTAAACCGGCCATTTTTGACATACAGAATCGGAACCATGCCGATTGCAGCACGACCTATCTTTTGCGGAAAACTACGCAACACTGCTGCCCGTAGAGTGGTGCCGAAGATTTAGCTCCATATGTTTATTCATGCCCACAACCATGGGGCATCTACGACTATGTATAAATCCCACTTTTAACGACCACCGAAACGTCGATGAATTTAAATAACCTTACCCGGTGTCAAAACCGAGAAACCTTTACGAATAAATAAATTTTTATTAATTTTCGATTCACTTGCCTCGATCGTTTTGAAAGTTATTGACTAATACTGTTTCGAGTTTGTACTTTCATCTGTTAAACTTATAATTTTTGGCTCAGTGACGAATGTGAGACGGCACTATTGCTTAGCGTGGATAGTTGTGTTTTCTCTGCAGCTTCTGAATTTGGACGAAAGGATTACTTAAAGGGAGCAGCAGTGGCGGGAGGGATCATTGAGGAAATATACGAGGGGGGAGAGTGGATGGGGGTGGGGTTGGAAGGCCAGCGAATTGGCAGCCAGAGAGAAGGGGGGACATATTCCCCGGGTTGGGAAGCTAGTGAGTGGGGAAAAGGGAAGAGGTCTTGTAATGGGGGGGTTCACGGAGGACTACAGGGGGGGGGGGGGCTCTAATAAAGTAGGATGGGAGTGGGGCGGCGAAAAGGGGGGAATATTTGGTGAAATTGGTATTTATGGCTAGACTTTGTTCTTTTAGCGCACACTCTCCGGGGAAACGGACTGGAACAAAGTGATATTTACTCCTTCCGCCGTTTGGCGCTACGCTCGAGTGGCTTTCATTTCGTCTCTCTGGAGAGGAGAGAGACAGACACACGCACTCGCTGTGCTGCTTTTGCCGTTCGCAATGACGAGACGTGCATAAAGGATGTTTTTACGATCCTCTTAAAATTCCGTTATTAGCGAGAGACAAACACACGCATTTAGAGATGCTAAAATTTAGTTTATGTGCGTCTCGCGGTACAGTGCTTTTTGTTAGAGTAATACTGCGCTATTTAGTTCGTCGGGGTCTACTCAGGAAGACTAACGAAATTGTTTATCTTCCTCTGTGATATTTACTCCGCTGGATTTCATTTGAATTCGAGAGAGAGTTGGTTGACGGAATTGAAGGTTATTCTCATGAATATACAAATGGATCCTAAACTTGCCCTCAGTGAGTGTTGCCAAACATTCCGCATGCACCGAAAAATCAGGAACAAGCAGATTGTAGCGCCGCAGCTATAGAGAAGGTGGTTATAATAAGGAAAGGCCGTAGTTCAAATGGAGATACTGGAAATAAAGGTACCGGAATTGGCCTCCCCATTAACACCGGCCATTTTTGGCACACAAAAGCGAACCATGCCGAAGGAAAGGCCTTGATTCAAATGGAGATACTGGAAATAAAGGTACCGGAATTGACCTCCATTTAAACACAGGCCATTTTTTGACACACACAAGCGAACCATGCCGATTGCAGCGCCGTGGAAAGCTACGCAACACTACTGCCCGTACCGGTGGTGCCGAAGATTTAGATCCATATGTATATTCATGGTTATTCTACTCCCGTCTATCTCTCTCGCTCGAGGTCCAAAATTGGCGAATGCTTCCATTTCATTCGCGGATTCCACTCCTTAGAAAGCCGGAAAGATTCTCGATTGAATCTACATCCCGTAGGTTACATATATGTAATGCTTCAAGCGCTTGGGATTTTTTGTTCTCCTCCTCAGCTCTTAGATGCACTTGATAACAAATTGGTTAAACGAATCAGGAACTCCATCTGTAGATGAAGATTCTCTTCGCGAAAATCGTACCAATGGACCTAAGATTAGAAAATGTTTGTGTTGGGAAAGGCAGTGAAGCAAAGGGGCGCAATTTAACGGCAGGCAATTACCATCGTAAGATACGGCGCGTTCACACAGCTGTGAGCGTTTTCTCGGCTACTAGCCAGCTTCTGTGGTCGTTTCCTTCAAAATTTTCGATTTCCGTAGGTATCTATTCTCTTGAATTAGTAAACTCCCAGAGCCGGATACGTTTCGGTAATACCCTTCGGTAGTACAGTCAGCCCGCGCTTTCGAAATTCGGAAGTTATATGGAAATACCTCTTTTCCACTTTATATACCTTATGCTTCTTTTTCTTTGGACGGTAGTTCACCATGTTGACTTGTTGACTCAAGCCTGATGACTTTAAAAATCCTATCCAAAGTCACATTCTTTGGTAATCGGTTAAGGCTGCTGGTAGGAGGCAATAATTGACTCGAGCCATATTAATAGTGGTGTCATGCATCTCTTATACAGTTTCGTCTTAAAAAAGATTCACCAAGAGATGAAAACTACATACCGGGCCACTATCATGGCCTTCTCCTATCACCTTCCATGCTAGAACACGGACCGAACTGTGACTATCGATGATTGACATTAAGTGTGTTTGCCACATCCCTCCAATGGATTATCTACCGATTTATTTTCTTCATTCTACATTTAAGATTCTATGTGAGGCCTTTTAGTCCCATTTCTATCTCTCCTCACCTCTTTCGTTTCTTCTCCATCTCCTCTCATTCCCTTCCTCCACGAATACGTCAAACCGCCCGTGTCCCATAGACTTTGGCTCTATCGGCACGAATCCTACATTGACTGGAAATAGACGTTCAGTTATATTTTCCACTGGATTAAAATAGCGTGAAATCTGTCTGTAACAAATGCTTATAACGTGATTCGTCTCTCAACAGCTTGTTTAAGTCCTATTATTTATTAATCAACCGGAGGAGAATGTTAAAGAACGGATGTTGTAACATTGAGACTCCGTGCTATAAATAAGGAATGAGGGGGAGTTAAGGCGTTCTTCTTTTCTATGCGTGTGAAACCCATCTCTTCTCTAGCCTCTGCTATTGGAGCCAGCGAAACTCGCCGTACTCGTTTCCCCAAGCCTAAAAAAAGAACGTCTGCTCCCAGCTTCCTCCATATTTTCCTCCTCCTGCCAGGAATTTCACCCCATGCTTTAGCCGTCCCTAGAGCTCAATATCGGCGATTACCATTTGCTAGCATGAGAATGCATCGACGCTTATCGTGATTGATTGTATTGCAAAACATTTCTAGTGCAACCATCCGTCATCTTGGCGGGGCCGCGTGAGACTCTCTTGAAGGATCTGCCCAGGTTTTTACTCAAACAAATCGTGGTCTTCGATCAAAGAGATTGTGTGATTAGGCCTCTCTTTTTTCTCGTAGAAGTAAAAAATTCAATTCCGATGAACATCTCTTATTATCCCCGGCATATATTTATCGTGGGAGTGAAAAATATGAGGCAAGAATGAAGTGAGAGTATGCATGAAGTGGAAATGATAACCCGTTGAAGAATGTTTGTCTTGTTGTTTGAGCAAAATACCTAAACGGAGCATTTTACTTTAATCATCCCATCGACATTTTTTACGTGAATCTACTGTTTGCGTGACGTCTATATTTCTACTACATGAATGATATTTGTGATTATGTCTCTACTGATATATTTTAATGAAAAATCTTTTTATAACCTCCCGAAATAGCAAAACGATGATAAATAGTTTTAAAAACATTGAATTTTAAGTCGTATTTAGCTCCTTTTTATTCATTTTGTTTTCATAGTACTACGAAAATGGCTAATTTAAAAAATATATACTATAGTATACTCAACAGCGACTGCGTCAAATCACATTTTTGTATGAATTTACAGTTCTTCCTGAAAATTTTAATACACAAAATACCCTCTAATTAATTTTCTGGGCATCCTTGACTAAGATCTTGAGTTATCCATGACGTCGGTCACTCATAATTAGTACATTCAGTATTGCTGGGCCCAATTCACGGATAAAAAAACAGTGAGATTCGAATGCAGGGGACATTCAGATGGCTTATATGAGTTCAAATTGAGGTATGTTTCTCGTTTTTCTCCGCAATGCAGCTGGATGAATTTTTTAGGCCAACTCTTCCAAAACGCGACGTTCCGAGCCTGGCGTTCGCAGCAGTGATGCCATAGCTCGGAAGCGGAAGTTTCCCCTGCGATAAGTTTCCGCAACAGATTCATCACTCACTGCTGTGTGAAGCCCGGTCGCATTGCTGTAAATCACTTTAGCAAGGAAACCGATCGGACGGCCGCGATGCGCGGAGGTGCACGAGAAACATGTTGTCCACCACCGTGTTTGCGGAGGCTGACAGCTAGTCTGCTGCTGCTGCTCTCCAAATAACCCCTTCCGTGCGTCCTCTCGTCCGCCTTTCCCATATTGCATGGATATTTTACGAAATTTTCTATGACAGCGAATACTCCCAATCCTCGTTCGTGACTCTGCAGAATGGACGCGTATTTGCCTTCATTTTTGGAACCTTGCCGCTATGGGACGGACTGCACTCCAGTGTAATGAGGGAGGAAGCGAATCTTCATCCGAAAACGGAAGTTTAGGAAATGGATGGAAGATGGGACTATGATATCCTCGTTTACTTCCAAAATCATCATCATAATCATCTGAGTAATCTACCGGTTAAAGGTAGGTTATGATGAAAGTCACAGAAAATCCAACACTCTTTAAGTCCGTTTTGCACGTCACATTTTATTGTACAATTCGATGTACAGAAATTGCGAGAACGTGAGCACGGACTTAAGAGCAAGGGGCTATTTTCCCATCCGTCGTTCATCCATTTGCGCATGAATTCTTACAATTCACCGCTTTTCGACACAATTTTCAATGCACGTCCACACATATATCAGATTGTGCAATAAAGTGCCTCGTGTAAAACGTCATTTAAATGTGCAGTGCCCTGTCTACATCTAGTAGTATTTCTTTCTTCATCTCAGCGTGTATCCTCTGATGACGATGTTGTGCAAGAATTCCAAGAAGTTGTGCAAGAAAAGAATGTGCAAGAAAAAAAACACCCGCCCTAGTGGGCCCGTAGTTGCCAGGATTCAATTCTCTGTGAATGACTTTCGTATTCTGGGTGATTGATAGTTGAGAGGGACTCCCACCCACGCTTCCCGACGGTATTTTTAACGTGACAACCATCACGGAACCACCATTCGTCTGGCTCCTACCCTTCGACCTATGACCCTACCAGGAGCAATAATAGTTTCTCCTGACAGTCCAGCTCTAGGGGCAATGGGAACGTGCAAGCCCTTCCACCACGTCAAGGTTGAAGTTCAAGCTCCCAAAAAAATTACTTAAAATTTGATGAAGTTTCTTGGAAGAAAACTATTTAATTTGAGAATCTGAAATACTTAATTGTGTTTAATCTGCGGAAAATGAAGTGACGCCTGGAAAGGCGTGGGCGACAGACTGATTTTTAGATCTATTGCTATCGCGTCAATGGTCTGGAGTGCAAGGAAATATCGTATTGACCATTTCAGTGTCGGGGTGCATGGGAATGGTGATTGGTAGAATCCATGCTCTGCTCGAATGTCAACCTCGTTTGTAATTATCAGTAAAGCATCTGCATCAATTACGGGGTTAGCTCATTTTGCACTCCGGATAGTGCGACGTAATTTGCGCTGAATTGGTAAAACATGTGATAGAGTGGAATGATTAGAATTCGATAAGCGATTGATTTATCATGAGCTTCGAAGGAAGATGGAAACATCTAAAAGTTTCTCTCTGTGGTTCTTTTTAACAACACTTTTTGCTCTTGTCAATATGTGAATTATATCGAACACAGCTGATTCCTATACACAGCCGGACAACAAAGGTATAACTCTTGTAGTTTGTAATAATTGGTTCTAGTGCGCTATGAGTTATTTTTAGCATTGCTTACGAATATACTATGCAGAGAAAAAGAACCAGATTGGTTGGAAATACCCTGAGGCAAAATGGGTCTCTGAAGAATTTAATTTAAGGAAAAATAGAGGTAAAAGTCCCAAGGGAAAACACATAGACCAAATTAAGGGGAAAGTACAGAAGAAGAACTGTCAATGAGTGAGGGAACTAGCATTAGAGAGGGAAAGATGGAGGGCTGCAGTCAACCAATCTTAGGATTGTACGACCAATAATGATGATGACTCTTGTAATTTGCAATTGGGGGATTATCATTCGAATGCTTTTTCGGTATTACCGTTGAAATAAAATTTGCAAAGGTTTTCATATAGATTTACGGAGGTGCTTCGAAACATTAATAACCAAATAACTGATCGTAGAAAGTTTCATTTTTTTCTGTTTCCACGAAACGACCTCGGACGACATTTCATTCATCGATCAAATGTGTTTCGAACCCGGTGAAGACGGATATTTTTTCAAAGTATTTTCTAAATCTTTATTCTGTTGTATTTCCGGCATAATTGGACATCTTCACAGAAGCCTTTTTAAGGCATCTTTGAGAATGGATCGGGAAGAAGAGGGAAGAAGCGATGGATGAAATAGCGTCATGGGCCGTTATGGGAAGGTTGCCCGTCCATTCAACTTTAGACACCTATACTATCTGGCAATTATTGGAAATTTAAGAGATGATTTGAAAATGATCATTTGCCATGGTCCACTGCACGATAAAGGAAAAAGCGAAAATCGTGATAAACCCTCAATATGAGTTATTTTTAACATTGCTTACGAATGTGGTGATAAATCCGAGTACACGAATCGCCAATTGCTATTAATAAACCATTTTCATGATATAACTCTAACAATTGATGGAAGGATGGAAGTGTCCATAGCCGATTAAAGCTTTCGTGGACCATGCCACTGGTTCGGAAGAACCCAAACCACTCCGTCCTGTGCAATTCCCCCCTCTCCTCCTCCTAAGCCGCCTTAACAATATAAAGGAACCGATAGAGACCAATCATCACAACTATGAAGATGCCTGCGGCATTGTAGGGGAAGCGTTACTTTTCTTTAATGAATCAGTATTATTTTAGCCGGAATCGTGTTCGTCAAACATATAAGATGAAATGTTCAATTTAATTTGCTATAAAAAATCGAAAGCTCTTATATACTCTTAAAGAAATTCACTTTCATGTGACGATCATTTATTTAGACCGAAATGAAAATAGAGCTGTATTTTTCATTTCAGATGCAATGATTATTTTCTTTACTTATGGAACCGTGCGAGAGATTAGATTGGATCTGTGAATTTCTAGGATCTCGGCTCGATACTATGAAGCAATTTTCGGAAAACATCTCGGAATTGAGAACATTTTCTATTTTAAAAACCTACTATTATGTGACCGAGTCCAATCCTAGGAAGGCGGGTATGGCCTGTAATAAAAGCTCCTGATCATTTGAGATAGAAGCTGATATAAAATATGACAAACTGTTAACTCTTCTTGTCAGGTTTTTTTTACGTTTAACCCATCAGTTTTTGTGGCGAGTTCGACTTTCAATCTCCGAAAATCCGCTCCCTTTTCGTGCTGACTATATGCTACATATCCTCGCCCGTATTTGTTTGGATTTCTTTTCTCGACGGTAATACTGCTCGTGCTTCTCGCAATGCACGGCTATTGGTGCTAACGAACCGGCGGAATGGAGAGGATATGTGGTCGACCGCTTCCTCTTGCTCCACCACCGGCCACGTATTCCCTCTTCCAGAATGTACATATATCTATTTGTTCGTACTGCCATCCAGGGAAGGCTCGTCTTTTTTTTCGCCCCGGTGGTCTAGACGGAAAGTGTACGATAGGGATATGGTCGATAAGGATTTCGCGGCTGGTCTTTTTTTATATTTTTTTCTCCATCGGAAGGCGATCGCGGGGGTAGTTTTTTTTTTAATGGGCTGGCAATTGACCGGTCGGGTAGCGGGCGATACCATCGATTTTTATTGGGTAATGAGTCGTCCACCAGCGGATATTCAGCTTATCGCTCGGGAATTAAAGGTGCGGGGAATTATTATTCTCCGGGTCGAAAAGCGGTCTCGTGTGAACATTACCCCCCTTCTCCCGCTCCCCCCCCCCCCCTCCGCACCCCCCAACTAACCTCCGCTCCCGCAGATAGCTTTATCTGCTCTCTTGAACTGCCGTCAATGCCAACCCCCCCCCCCACGACGCTTCTGCCCCCGCCACATGTGGCCCACACCAACCAACATTCTCGCTTCTACCTCTACCCACCCTCAACACCTTGCTCATCCAAAGCGTTCTCTCCTCTTCTCCCTCCTCTTCATTTTCTCCTATCCCTCAATGTCCTCCCCCTTCGTTTCTACGAGGCATTGTCTCTCTCCCAAGATTCATTTGCTTTTGCTCTGAAGCAGATTTGCATACCGGTCATGTTCACAAGAATTCCACCACCGTCCGCGGTCATTTTTTTATGCAAGATTTGTATCTCGAGGAAAGGTCTAAAATTTACAAACTATAACTCCTTGTCAACGTTTCGGTGTTTTGTAATTGACACCATTTTCAGGGCTACAATATTACGGTACAACAGTATTATTAATGAAGTAACATAAAAAATACCACAAGTTTCACCTTATAAATCAAAGTATCACGCACGTCATTATTACAATATATACAAATAAGAATTACCTCGGATTTGATGTTCCTGGCTAAATCCGAGGTAGTTCTTATTTGTACATATTGTAATGACGTGCGTGATACTTTGATTTGTTAGGTGAAACTTGTGATATTTTTATGTTACTTCATTAATAATGTTGTTGTACCGTAATATTGTAGCCCTGAAGATGGTGTCAATATTATACACCGAAACGTTGACAAGGAGTTATAGTTTTTAAATTTTTGACCTATCCTCGATATACAAATCTTACATTCCATGAAGAGGTCGATAAAACAATACTTAATTTTTTATGACCAGAACTCCTCGATTGTTGCTCTCTTTGCCTGGTTTGACCGTCGTGGAGTGAGCGGGAAGCGATGAGCTTAACTTAATGAGCTAATTAAGAATGCGGGAAAAGTGTCACGGCTTTCTTCCACATAGGCCCGGGTTCGAGAGAAAAACTTTATTAAAGAATCTTCCTCCGTATAAATCCTTTGGAAGTACATGTATCGTTCAATAGACGTCGTAGCCTAGTGTGTTGAGGCGGTCCTCCTTATGCTGGTGGGTGGGGTTCGATCCCAGGTGGTGGAAGGTTTTTTTCTTTCGAATATTTTACGGAATTACTGTAAATTGTCCACTCCCATACATTTACGGCAACAATTTGTTTTAAATTTTTAGCCTATTTGCTGGATTTTCTATCAATCCCCTTGGGTGACTTTCGAAGCTTATTTCGGGATTCATGTTTGGCAGAAAAGAGACTACACACGCTGGCAGCCCTAATATGTTTAGATTTTGAAAATACAAAGATACTTCCGTGAATAGGATGGGCTTCGATTTACAGGAGCCATGAGGAAATGAAATAAATTGGATTAACCGGAAAAGGCAAGGATGAGTATTTCATAGGAGCAATGACAAAATAAATTGTTTCATCATCATATTATGTTGTCTGCTCGAGTAGGTCCCTGGCGCCACCTCTCTCTCTCTCTGTATTCCGCTTCTCTTTCCATCATTTCCGCTTATCATCCTCTTCCCACAATGCCATGCAACATCTTCCTTTTCCTCCTTCTACCTCTTGTGGGTTTCCCCCCCACGCTCCAATCTTCCAGCAAATCTCGAAAGAAAACATTCCCTCCTCAAAGCATGCCCGATCCCATTGCACTCTCTCCTTAGGATGGTTTTGCATTCCATCCAAGGTCCATTTTGCATGATCCAAGTGCACTCTCTCCTTTCTTTCTTCTTCCACTCTCTCCAAGATCTCCGAATTACCTCACACTGTCCGACCACTTGACATTAAGTACTCTCCTCCATATCCCAATTGTCATTTTCTCTTTCTTGTATTGTCAACGCCTCGCAGCCGTACAGAAAAACACTCCACACAAAAATCAGTTTGGACTATTCAGCGATTTTGATCAGCCTTTCGTCTGGCAATTGCTAGGTTATGCGCGTTTAGGAACTTCCGCCTGAATGAGATGAAATCAGGAAAGTAATTTATCAAAGCAACATTCAAATTTTTGGGTTTAAGCTTTCAATTTTTTCCAAATCAAGCTCGAATTCTCTTGAGTTACTACCAACCAACGACTTTTGTGTCAGTTTTATTTTATTTTTTTAAAAATTCTGCGGTTGTGTGAAAACTTTACCGTCATTACTAGTACCCTGTAATGCGTTAGCATTTGTTTGTTTGATGCACCTACATCATCATCGCGCTAGGCTTAGATTGCTTGAACAATTGAGAATAGATATCTTTCAGAGCGACACGGAGAACATCATATTAGTACCCCACTATATTTCCAGGCCCGAAAGAAACGATAAATTAAGAGAGATATTTTGCCGAACGGATAGGTATGGGAATTCGTTTTTCCCCCGAAAAATAAGGGACTTTAATAAATGCTAGGCGTAGTTTAATTAGAGCGTTTCCTTTTTATATATAAACGGCTGGTGTCCTAACACCCCCCGCCACACGCCTATTGAGGCGGCTTGCGGGGTAGTATGTAGATGTAGATCACTACTATTTTCCAACGCGTCACCATAATTAGTATTATTGACTTAATTAGCATTAGTAGTTCTTTAACGTAAGAATAACAATTTTAAATAGCATGTTAACTCATTGATTACTTTTTGTTTTCCTCATCATAACTCTTTTAAGGATTTTCCGCCGTGACCTTGTTAGTAAAAGAAAACACTAAATTCCACCTTTTTACTTGTTAGATTTAAAAAAATTCTTCTTTCACTGATGACATGATTTTGCTATTAAAAAAAAATTAGTCACAAAACATGCAGATTATTCAACGCAAATATTTTTAACGAGTACTTTTTCCCAACAATGGGATCCAAGTGCAGCATCATTTCCTATCGAATTACCGTCACTATATGGGGTTATTCATTCATTCAAGTATTCTACCAGCTTATTGGTAGGTTCTTAGACAGTCCCCATTCTGTATCCCAATCTAATAGAAATTGTCTCGCTTTCCCTCTTAAGGATGGCCCGTTATTAGATCCCTCTTCAATTCTTCATATCTTCTACCTCCTCTTATTTCGTCCAGAATTCCTATCCTCCTCCTTCCTCTTCCACGCTTCCCCAGTGTTCTCCCCTCTATCACTCTTTTCAACATGCCCTCTCCTCTCAAAACCTCCTCCATCCATCTCTTCTGCCTACTCTGTACTTCTGCCACAAGCTTCCTCTCCTCTCTGATCATATCCAGTACCTCCTCGTTCGTCTTTCTCGCCATCCAGCTAACCTTCTCCATCCTTCTCCAAACCCACATCTCTAACGCCTCAAGTCTACGCACATCCTCCCTTCGCTATGACCAAGTTTCCGACCCATATAGTGCCACGCTCCATATTAAAGTTTTCACCAGCCTCATCTTTACGTCTCTTCTCAGACCCCCCCTCATCAATTCCCTTCTCTTCGAAAATGCTTCTTTAGCTAGCGCAATTCTGCTGATGTCCTTACCACTAAACCCATTCGCCTCCAAAATACTACTCAGATACGTAAACTGCTCGACCTGCTCTATCTTCTGCCCTCCCACCCTTATATTCAGCCCCGCCTTCTTACATCTAGAAAATCTCATTACTTTCGTTTTCTTATGATTGATCTTCATCCCATACTTTTCGCACTGCACCTCTAACGCAATGACCATTTCCTGTAAACCCTTGGCCGACTGACTAACCAATGCTTGATCATCTGCAAATCTCACTGATTTTATCAGCTCTCCTCCTACCTTTATTCCTACCTCCTCCTCCCCCCATGCCTTCTTTACCATTTCTTCTGAAAAAACGTTAAAAAGCAACGGCGATAGTGGGCACCCTTGCCGCACTCCCCGTCCTATCGTGGCCCATCCCGATTCTCCATTGGCTACCCTAACCTGCGCAGTCTGATTCATATACAAATTTCGAATCAGACGCCTGTCCCTCCAATTGACCCCTAATTTCTTCAACACTCCCATTAATTTCGTCCATTCCACCCGATTAAACGCCTTCTCGAAATCTATGAAGCATGCAAAAACATCCTGCCCATACTCTAGGTTTCTTTCTACTAGCGTCCTCATCACCGCTATAGCGTCTCGCGTTCCCGTCCCTCTCCTAAACCCGAACTGGTCGTCACCCAGGTATTCCTTTGGCTTCTTCTCTAGCCTTCGGTTTAGAATCCTCAGAACTACTTTGGCCGTGTGGGATATTAAGCTTATTGTCCTATAGTCTTCGCACGTTTTTGCCTTACTCTTCTTTGGTATGGGAATTAGTACAGTCTTCACGAAGTCTTCCGGCCACACTCCATCCTCATAAATCCTACGAATAAGCGTAAAAAGTTTTCCTCTTCCGTTCTTCCCCATGCTCTTTAAGCGTAAAAAGTTTTCCTCTTCCGTTCTTCCCCATGCTCTTTAAAACCTCTGCAGGTATGTCATCTATTCCCACCGCCTTATTCCTTTTCATGTCTCGTAGAGCTCTTTCGATTTCGCAATCTAGGATACTTGGTCCGATGCCATCTCTGTCGATATCGTCTTCCCTTTCTATATCTAACCTATTGGGCCTTATTTCTTTACCATACAGCTCTTCAACATACTCCTTCCTCCTCTCCTGGATCTCTCTCGGTTCTACGATCATCTTTCCCGTCTTGCCTGTTATCGTTGTAATTCCCCTTCCCTTGTTACCACCCGTCAGTTCCTTAACTTTCCTATATAATGCATCTGCTCTTCCCTCTTTTTGGTATTTCTCTAACGCGTCGATCTGTTCTCTCCTCCACGCCTCTCTTGCTTTCTTTGTTTCTCTTCTAAGCCTGTTATTAAATTCTCGGTATTTTCTCTGACCTATCTCTGAGTTTACGCTCTTCCATTTCCTTCTCTCCTCCATCTCCCTTATCATCTCCTTCGTGATCCACGGTTTTCTAATTTTAGTTGCACTCACTACGCCTACCGTTGCTTTCGCCGCTTCTACAATTCCATTTTTCAAACTTCCCCATTTATCTTCCACTGATCTGACTCCATGATCCTCAGCCATTATCTCATCCACCTTCTCTCGATACTTCTTCTTCATTGCCCCAGTTAATGCCTCCGTATTCCACTTTCGTACCCTCCTTCCCATTCTTATCTTTTTCAGTTTTACCCGACATTTCATGACTAATAAGTTGTGGTCTGTGTCTGCATCAGCTCCTGGATAAGTATGCGAGTTTTTAACACTATTCTTGTATCTGTGACGTACCATTATATAATCTATCTGGAACCTATCTGTGTCTCCCGGCTTCTTCCAAGTGTGCCTACGTCGAGGATGATGTCTGAACCATGTATTTGTAATCACTAGGTTATTTCTACGGCAAAACTCCACAGCTTTCTCGCCCCGGTCGTTTCTCCTTCCTAGCCCGTAATCGCCCACCTTCCGCCCATCTCTACCTTCACCCACCACCGCGTTCCAATCCCTCATTACTACCAGGTGTTTACTTCCTGGTATCCTACCAATTATTTCCTCTAGCTGATCGTACACCCCATCTACCTCCTCCTCTTTATGATTAGAGGTAGGCATATAAACCTGGATTATAACTAAATTCGTTGGTTCTGCTTTTAGTTCCACGATTATTATCCTATCATTCACCTGTTCTGCATACACTAGGTACTTTTCTACCGAGTTTCCTATTCATTACGAATGCAACCCCGCGCTGACTTTCATTCCCTCCACAATAAATTACTCTATAGTCGCCGCTCCAGTAATCCCCGTCATCCTTCCATCTTACTTCACCCAGACCCATGATGTCTACACCCACCCTCTCCATTTCTTGCTTTATATATTCTAGCTTCCCCGCCCTCAGCATAGTCCTGACATTCCACCTACCTATTCCGATAGTTTCGTTCCTCTTCTTTATCTTCTTTTCCTCTGCTGCTTCTACGTCTGAGCAAGGATTTCGTGTGATGACGACCGCAGGGGCCTTGCTCCCACCGCTGCCGGGCACGACACCCGGCCCTCTTGGCCGAGTCCCGTAGTTGCCAGGATTCATTATCATTTGAGAACTGTCCATAATTCAAGGTTTTTGTTTTGAGATAGTATTCCGTGGCCTATCCCAATAGTGTTTTTTACGTGACACCATCACTTCATAGGCCGCCCCACTGGGGTCAGACGCCTTTTGCAGCCGCCTCACTGAGGTACAGACGCTGCGCGGACTACCATTCGTCTGTCTCCTAACTTTCGACCAATCTGGCATGGGTGACCCTACCAGGAGAAATGCTTCCGCCAGTGCAGCTTTTGGGGTCATCGGAGCACGCAAGCCCTTCAACCACGACAAGGTTGTAGTCCAAGAGAAGGGATATGGGGTTACAGTCACTAAAATTTTAAAATGCCGTTATTAGATGGAACCACAGTCACTTAAATTTTAAAATATTGTTATTCAACTGCTTGCAAGAAATTTCATTAAAGAAAGAATCATTTCTGATTTGGCTCCGACTGAGACAATTCTTCTTTCATCTCACACGGAGAACTGTACTGTTGCTCTCTCCCGCATATAAACGGGAATAATGTAATTTGTTTAGTGTTGGGAATACTCTCATGATTTTAAGTGTTATTTAATTTCAATATTTTCCATGGGTTATTGGGCGCCACGGGCGCTTTTTAAAATCTAGTAATAATAATACACATATAAAAAATAGGTAGATAGAACTATAAATTCTAGACTTGTTAAAGTACTTCCGCCCATCCCGCTATGTATGTACATTCCAACTTCTCTCTCCGGTCTTTCTTTCCACTCCCCCTCTTTACCTGTTCCCTCCACTCCATAATATCCATTTTTTTACCAATCGTTCTCCCTCCCAACCCCTCCGCTCCCCATCTGCCCACTTCCTCCACTCCCCTCCCCCCCTCCAGTGTCGGTGGAGTGAGCCTTCGTCCTCCCCTTTGGGGAACCCATTTCCACCCCCCCTTTCCCCTCTTCCACCCCTTCCCCTGGAAACAGTTTCCGTTTCGGAAATAGCTTGCGACGGTTCCATCGCGCGCAAAAGCGGTTCTCTCGCCTCGGCACCACCGCGCCTCTCTGCTCCCCCCCGGTCGGCTAACAACACCCCGGACGCGGTCTCTCTCTCTCTCTCTGGATGCTGCGGTCTCCGCCTTGCCCCCGCTCCCCTTGCTTCAAATCCCCTCCTGCACACACGATATCCTCACACACACACCCAAGGGCTCTTTCCTTTTTCCCCCTCACTCTTACGAGTTTCACTTTTGGAGCTAATAGTTTTTATGTCTCAGGAGTTGGTTAAGGTATTTTGAGCGATAGGTATTTTTCAATTCACCTAGAATTTGATGAATTTGACGTCATTTTAAAGAAAAAAACTCATCTTTCCAATCACATAAAAATATTAATCCCTTGCCTAACTACTTTTCAAGCAATTTCCCTGAAAATATAATCTGTTTTACATGGGATGGATTACGACTGTGCGCTCCTGAGGGAGAATATTGAAAAAATTAGGAATTCATAACAACTAGATTTCGTCCAAAAACTAATGTTGCGAATATAAATTTTTCACGGGTATTCCACCAGGTAATTGGCTTCATGATAATAGCAATATACGAAGCATATTACCTGGTGGAATACCCGTGAAAAATGTATGTATCACATTCACTGGGAAAATCTTAGATCATTAATGGTTTGTAGTCTATGTTTTCTCAACTATTCATAAAACTTAATCTATTACTCACCGCAATAATTTTTACACAATAGCGAAAACACTTCTATTGTGAATGCATGTTCACCGTACGGCGTGAAAAAATTTAGTCATGTTAGATACTTATGAGGATACATTTATTTAATTAATGAGAAATTTTGGTCATGTATAACTATATTTTTGCGCCATTAATGTTACAATATTGACTTCATACTTATTACATACACTGAAATAAAAAAACAAAATTCGAATATGGTCACCATTATGATTAGGGAACTATCTCGCTCAAACTACCTTAACGAGAGGGTAGGAGAGATTCTTTCCGTGTCCAAGAAATATATTTTGGGAAGAAGTTTGAACCAAAAAGTTTCGCGAATGACCTGAATAGCCTGTGATATACATATATCTCTAGGTGATATGATCACCAATTATTGGGAGATTTGTTGAAAAAATCCCTTTCGTAGCTTCCAAAGGCCGTTTTTCACCAGGCACTGTATCGCATAGTCTGATTGCATGTACGGATGAATGTCCAATGAAAAGCGCGTGTCGTTAATCGGAAAAATTGCTATAGAATGAGTGTGTAAATGCATGGGACGAGGAAATAGCCCATTCTCTAATTCCGCGCCCGCGTTCTCGCAATTCCCGTGCATTAACCAAGGAGGTTAAAATGAAATGGAGTAGGCATGACCGTGAACGCTCATGGACGAAAGTGAAGCAAGAATAGGGGTGCTTGGGAAGGGTTTTGTGCCGAGTAGGTGTTGCCAAACCAGCCACCAAACATCGCCTTGTCAGTTGTTTTTAACTTAGATTTGACGAAAATCGAAATGCGACCGCCGGACACGTAAGCCAGAGGAAGATCTAAACTGTGCCGACTGCAATGGCGGAATTGGCTTCGAGAATCAAGTGGTATGTCGCCTCCATTTCCTTTCTAACCTCCTTGGCATCAAAATGATTTTCAATGTCGCCGTAAATGGGTTGCCTATGTGCTGTTGGCTGAGCCTGCTTGACTGGGTGGCCGCGGAATATTTACGGTGAACATGCAAGTCCTGATGAAAGTGAATGAAAATTGAGTAATAAGTTATTAGGTTACGTGAAGGGATATGAATTAATGGAGGTGGAATCTTGGGCATTTGGCGCCCGTTCATTTCAATTGTGAGACTGGCTTCATTATTATTAATAGGTGTGATTCAAGATACTGATGTGACTCACCAGAAATCTCCGCCAAGAAGTAAGTTGTGAACGGAAAACGAATCTTATACGCTCTTTTTTCATTATGCTTTCGTAAGTTTGCCAAGTCACCGTTGGAACACTTCCGTGTATACCTTATCTTCTTCACAGTACCTTTTGTCTTGTGAATCGAAGTCTCTAACTTTGGAGCGGTGTATATTTCTTGAACAGTTTGTTCATATCCAAATATCCTTTTTATTAGATTACTTTTGGTGAAGTGTCAATCGGCATACGCAGGCCTCATAAGGCGGCCCTAAGTTGGATGAATTTTGTCTTAATTGAGGATTGCTCCATCGTTCATTTGAAAGTACAACATTTTCATTTGTAAATCATTTTGCTCTTCATTTTTTATTCTCGGTTGACTTGTTGAGGTTAGTGAGACTAATGGATGACTTTGACTCCCAAAACTTCATTTAATGCACCAAAATTCTCACCTTACGTTTCATTGTACATGTTTTCATTTATTTGGCCCGAATTATTACTGTCGGATTGATGTCAAATCCAGTATGGGAATTTGTGAGCAATCGTGTTGGGTTTGGTGCGGCGTATTAGAGTAAATTCAAGGCAAGGAAACGACGATCCGCTAAACAAATTTTCCCAAATTGTAAGTGCTACAAAATTACAAAACGCCTGGCTAATTAAACATACTAAAAATGCCACTTGAAGACCCAATTCAGCATCTGACTCACGGCTGAAACATAGGTGTGCACCATGTGACAATTTAATTGGAAATTTCCTCCTTTCTAAATTTTAGGAAGCGTGTATGCTTTCAGTATTTTGTTTTGACTAAAGTGGTATTTCTTAAGATAAGTTTCCCATTTCCCTCTTCTGCAACGGAATTCGAACATTGCGGTGGTTTGTTCATACTTTACTGTGGCTCCAACCTTCGGCCTACCGTGATGTCCTTCAAGGGTCCCGTGAGGCCCTTGAAGGTCTGACGGGGAAATGCGCATTCGGATTTGATTCTTACTTGTACGGTGATTAAAGTTGGCAGTTTATGTGCGGCAATTGTTTTTATGTCTAATGAAACTCGATAAATATATTTCATTAAAGGCTCGCAGAATATCCAAAACATTCCGTACATTTTATTGAATACCTTCGTTAACAACAATTCAACAATGGACGAACATAAACAACCATACCTTTCGTAGATAAAATTCCACCCCTGCGGGATTTGAACCCGTGACTCTAGGCTTTGTAGGTAAGAACTCTGGCATTCCTCCACCACACCCGGCAAATTAATATTCTATTTTGAGCAGCCCTTGATATGTACCACGGTTGCCTATGGAACAACACGTGGCTCGCAGGACGCAAAGGTTGGACTTGAAAGACGAGGATCACACTGCTTCTCCTCCTGCTTCGTACGGGCCGTTGTCCAATGTCGATGGTGATTTGTAAGTTATCCGTGAAATTGGTTTCGAGCTCTGACGGAATAGTTAGGTTATTGTGAGACGGCGTGCTAAGTGAGCGGGTAAGAGGAGAAGAGAGACGAAGGGGGAATGGATGGGGGAATAGAGAGGAATACGTGGGATGGGGGAGGAGGGCTTCCTCTGGAGTCTCCCTCATCGTACGACGTGGGGAATTCTCGCAGGCGGATCTCGGGATGCAGACACAGAAGAGGGGGAAGGCTGTGTAGGGAGAGTGGATTCTAGGGTGCCGTAGTCAGGGTTTTGACGAGGGTGTACGAAACGGGAAGGAGGATGAGGCACGAATTGGAAAGAAACGGGGGTGTGGGGATAAGGCGAGGCTTGGCGACATTCCGACACTGCGGATTCCTAGAGCGCTTTTGGAATTAGTGCGCGTTCCGCCGCGTATTTTTTTTTCTATTTTTTTATTCGCATTTCGACGAAACGGTGTTGAGACGTGACGGCGCGTGAGACTTTTTTTATTTCCCATTATGGACTTCTTTTCAGCGCCGTGTGCACTTTTTAGCGTGTCCACTCATTAGACCGACTAAAAGAGACACAGTTTTTCCTTCCGAGTTCCGCCACATCAAACGTAGAGAGCAGCTTTTCCCATTGCGTTTCTCCCGTTTTTTTAAAGTCTCTTTTTCGGTGGAAACACTCTCCCCAGTGACATCTTCTGGCCCCTCCGTTCCCTTATTTTATAGCTGTGTGTGTGTGAGAAGTTTCTAAAAATAAAACTTCCGGTGTTTTTACTCCGATTTTTCTCTATTTTTTTGTCAAAGGAAAAAAGTTTTGATTTCGATAGAAATACCTGAATAGATATAAACCTAGAAATAAATGAATAGTTTTGATAAGTCAATTCAACGCGGTACTTACTAAATTCTCTGAAATAAAATGCTATATTATGCAATTTCCGCGTATTTCGAAAGGGATATTGTCTCTGCGTTTCCTTCACTTAAAGCTGTTGAAGTTGCTACCACCGTATTAAGTAAGTTACTCTAGTGTCGCTTTAAACAAAAAGATATTTTACTTAAATATCAAACTATGCCTTGTTGCAAATGTGTGGTAAGCTTGATGGATATAGTGATAAAAAACTGATCTAATTTCATCGAAATGCGTTTAAAAGCCGTCGTTTTCATGAAATCTTCTCTTGGTAGTGGTAATTTATTTATCTAATTTAATGCAAAAGCTTTATACTTTTCCAAAGATCATTTCTGCGATCGTATTCACTCTGATAAGGCATGAAGATTTTTCTCATTAATGTCGATATCTGTCATTTTCTCGATTTCGCATCCTGAAACCATCGAATTAAAAATTAACAAAATCAATGGTCAGTGGTGCGGCTGCCTTAGCAGCTGCTGGAGTCCACTATACGCTTTCACTTGCTTCAAGTAATTAATGCATTGTCTTATACCTACTTGAGGAAATAGCATTGCGTAACTCAATCCACTGTACAATTGCTTCACCTCCCACTGTTCCTCAATTCTTCCATTGCTTGAACGGTGGTCGACCTACAAGAGATCGCGCTCCGAGAGATCTGTTGTTTGTAATGCTGTATCTTTGGCCTCACAGTTGTCGATTCTCCCACAAGTTTTGAGTTCTAGGATAGTTTAGAGTGCCAATTAAAGCGACGTAAATTCATCATTGTCTCAGATATTTTCTTGCATATCTTGGGGAAAGTCCGCGAACGACAATTTATACTAAGTAGTTGAATAGACGATGATTCTTAAACAAGCAATCCTCGCGTTTTGGCATCATAATGTTGAACATGCTTTCTCCTCATTTTCCTTTTCATCGTATGGATTATATTTTATCCGCTTGTGTGAAGTCTCCTCTTTTGAAGCTCTGATATTTATCGCTAAGTATTAAGCACCTTGCTGCATTCCTCTCTGCGCATACTGGTAAGCTCTCATTCATCCATAATTTCAGTTTTGAATAGTCTACCCGCATTTGCGAAATAAATCCAAATTTTTTAAAGAATCTACTCTGCAGACGGAGGATACGTCTGCTGGTTACTATAATATCCTTATATTTAGGGCAAGTTGATTTTATTTGAAGGAATAATAGCGAGGTGGTATTTTTTTAACCTTGGCGTAAGTGGGTTATTTTACGGTACAATCATATGTCCCATCATGCCAAATTATTATCACGATTTCCCTTTAGAGAATTTTATTTTGGTGGTAAGGTGTCACCGTACTGAACGCGCCAGATTGAAGTTTATGAACACCAGAAAATGTTTCTGTCAGCTGCTTGCTTAAATTGATCCTCTCATAGTCATCACCAAAAGGGTGGCTAGGGAACAACATTTCTGAATAGGACTATACTTAACTTCTCCGGTATCTCCGTAGTTTTACGGTTTGAAATGATAGCTAAAATTTGTGGAGGAAATCGGGGGGAAGCTTCCTTCTTGACGCTAGGAAAAATTGAGTTACGACAGCATTCTCCCACCTTTGAGTTAATTCCGGGATGGCTTTCCCCCAAAACCGATATCTCTTTACGATATCCCCATTAGGTGTGCGGTGTGCCCGTATCGTATTTCCAGTTAAACCCGATTGTGTTTCATTCTGGGTAAGGTTCCCCGTAATCCGGTCGTAATACGTGACGAATTAACGTTTTCGATATCGACGGAAAACACGTCAGCCACCTTTTTTTATGGTTTTCCTTATCTCTGTTTTCTTTTCTCTTCGAAATGTTCCCTCCTTAGGCCCACAAACACCAAGGGCTTTCTCGTATAAACCGTGTATTTAAGGGAAAAGCGGAAAATCGTAATTTGTTGAACGACGCCCCTCGCTGACGCCCGTGCTATCGGAATCGTATATCTTGTAAGTGTTGACTTGTAGCTTTTTTTTAATCATGGGGCAAATATTGGCGCAGGAGTCGGCGATGGTGAGGTATGTCTCAAACATCCATCGTCTGTGGCTGCTATCGACTTTCCTCCACTCTCTTCTTACCTCGCTGTCGTTTACTCTGATGGCCATTTCTTAAGACATTCCTTGTCTCGACATCCAATCCTATTTGTCACGTTGATTTCTCTTACACCTGATTCATGCACTGAAAAGTTTCATTTTTTAGTTTTCCTGCCCGCGGGATCGATCCTCCAGCATTTTTCAATGTGAACAAAGGTAATTTCGTCCATCGACTAAACTCGCAGTTTTGGTGGCACTTCTTAAAATTAAGGAGGTTCCGCCGCGACTGGGTGAGTCAAAACAAATACTAAATTCCACATTTTTTATATTTTGTCCAAAAACATCCTGCTTTCACTGATGAAATGCGTTACCTATAGAAACCCAATAATAAGGTACAACATGTACAGATTATTCCACGAATGTATTTTAAATGAGCACTTTTTTCCAGCCATAGGAGCCGACTGCAGCGCCATTTCCTACGAATTACCGCATTTTGACTTCAATTACGGCATTCATTCTTCAATAACTAGAACAATAAGGTGGTAAGAAGCCTGTATTTTATTTTTATTCAATTTCTCTGGATTATTTCCGTCTTAGAGACAGTATTCCACGAAAATGGCATTTGTATTTTATGGAAAAATACTATTTTCCCCGTGTTTCTCTCATACTCCCATTGAACACCATGTAATTTCAAGTTCAATTATAGAATAATATAGCGTGGAAAGGTATTATTTTATTGTTTATATCAGAGAGAGGACAACGTTTCTAGAGGTAGACAGAATATTAATAAAATGACATTTTAGTCACTGTACGGTGGAACCACCTTAACAATTGTAATTGCATATGGTAACATTTCACATTTTTAACAATTGATATATGTGTATTCATGAATGTGAACCGAGAGGTTGTACCTCTTGATGGCGTTTAATTCATTTTTCCCATATACCCTCTTGAACTTTTTATGCCACTAGCTACAAATTCCATACATGTACCCTTATCCTGATGCAGAATTCTTTTACGAGTTAGCCTAGCCTCTACTTATCTTACATTCTTTGCAAGAGCGCAATGATATCCTAATCCGTGGGAAAATTCCATTGCCAAATTGTATGTACCAGTTGTCCTAGTGTATGAAGGTGCATTGTTTAGGATTTTTTACATAGTTGCTTTCATGATATTCACAAATATCTTATGTCTTTTCAGGTGGGTAACTCAATGGAGATATAATGACTCATCCCGCAGCGAAGCTTGTGTGACATATTGGTTGGTTATGTGAGGACCCAAGTGAGTCTCTCTTTTGCCCTTCTGATATGTTATTTTCTAGATTTTAATGGAATTAAAACTCCCTCTGGTGACTTTCTCATCGAAAGTGAATTATTTTACTCCTTTGATTCTTGTATAGTAGTTATTTTTCTTGTGAAGCTTCGTAAACGCAAAATATGAAAGATGTATGCAACTGTCCAGTCAAAATAATTAGTTCACAGAGAGTTTTACCATTCGCACCTTGGGAAATATATTTTTCCTACTGAATCAAATTTTAGCTAGCTTATATTAATGCGTTGACTCAAGAGTTTTGAAGCTATTATCATGCCAGTTGAGTGAGTCTTCAGTCATTGCTTTCATTATGATGGACTATCATATTTTTTGTTGGCGTTTCTACACATGGAAGGTGAAATTAGAAAATTTACGAAAGGTTGTTACGGGCCTAGGATGAAAATTCAATGTGATACACTTTTGAACCAATGATGCCGTCTTAGAACTACCAAATCATCATTAAAATGACACGAATGCTATAATATTGGACAAAATCAAAATCGGCTTTTCTCTGAGGATTTTATTTCCCTTCAGAGCTGTAGCCCTAGCAAATATTGTTGCTTTGTTAAATTTACTTTTCACATTATGGTGTACTCCATTTTCCTCTCCATTAGCCATCAAATCTGCGATGATTTTTTTAAGTAACGCACAGTGTCTTATTAATTTATCCCATTTTACTTTCTTTTCACTCATTCGTCTTTCATTGCTTTCAATCGCCTTAATTCAAGGTTTTGGTTTTCATCGCGATGCTTTTTGGTACTTTCATTGGAGGTGGTATATTTTTTTAGTCTATTGAAATATGCGAAATTGGCTCCCGTATGAGGTTTTTTTGGGTTAATTATTCGACTACTTTTTTCTGCAGTTCTTTACAACGTTTCTCCATTTCCTTTCCTTCTGGTCCGGATCAAAATCATTTCTCGTTCACCCTCTGCCAACCTATGCTGCTAGACCATCAGCTGAGCTCGGTCTCCACTATACCCAGCTGAAGTGACCTTCGACAGCACACCTTATTTCCCTACGAGCGCTAATAAAGCTGGGATCGAAAAGGAATTTTATTTTCATCTTGGAGCACTAAATAGTAACTATCCTCACTTTCGATTCGCTGATGGAATTAGGATTGTTGACAATTGGCGAGTCCTATCGGAAGAACTTTTTCCTCTTGTCAATACTCATCACGACAATTTTCCGAATCGGATTGTCAGTTTGTGTCTATTTCAGTGTGTGCCGTTGGCAAAAATGTCATACTTCGATCTTCCTCTCTATCCGAAGTCATTGTTTGCTCTTCGAAGTGCAAGAAGGTCGTTTTTATCTCTTCAGAGTTCCCGAAACCTCTGGATGGTCGATCGGTTTTGGGCGTCCTACAGTTCTTCCTCGGCGCTGTGTTTGCCAGGCTCCGTCCTGCCGTTTGCTTCGGATTCTCCGACGTTTTCTTCCCCGTATCTATGCCATTCCCTCCCGTTACTATCCACCTCCCCAGCCGCGTCGTCATGACAAATACACCCTTTTTTCTCTTCCTTATTTTCGCCTCTATTTCCTCCCCCCCTCCCCCGACTCTACTTATCGCCGAAGTGCGAGGCAGAGAGCTTCGCCGGAGACGACGACAACGCCCCCAACGAGAGTGTCCCTCACTACTCTTAAGGTAGCCTGAGCGTAATGTCACCTCCCCTAGAATTCGATGAGTTTGACTTCATTTTTTAGGATAAAACTCCCATCTTTCCCAAGATATTAAAATACAAACACCTTACTGAACTACTTTTCGAGCAATTTTCCTAAAAATATCAGCTGTTTTACATGGAATAGATTACGGCTCGAGAGGAAAAAATTTTGAAAAAATTAGGAATTTTTAACATGTAAATTTCGTCAAAAAGCTAACTGTGTGTAGTTTGTATGTTTTCTCAACTATTTATTAAAAAACTAATGTATTACTCAGCGCAGGATTTTTTACAGACTCGCAACAAAATCACATTTCTAGCACAAATCGCAATTAGGTGTGACTATATTTTTGCACCATTACAATTACAATATTTACTTCATACGTCTTGCAGGCGCTGAAATAAAAAAAAATAAAATTCGAATATGGTCTCCATTATGACTGGGGAACTATTTCGCTCAAACTACCTTAAGCAAGCTCGAGTTAATTTTTCTTATCTCTCCCCCAAACCCTCTCGAATTTTCCTCTCCTCGCCCTTCTCTGCTTACCGCTCTACTCGGGAGAGAGGGGGTGGAAAATTAGAAGAAAAAAAAAGAAGAGCGATTCGCGTTTACTACGGGCCGCGTATATCTTCCGCGCGGTGTGTTTGTTTTCTTTCGCTTAAGTTTGAGAAAAAATAAAAGTTTACATTGGGCTTAAACGCGAGTAGGGAGTTGTGCAGGAGGGGGGGAGGGAGGGGGGGTGGGGGAAGGAAATGCATTTCTATTCGCTGGTGAGAGAGGGCGTGAGGGAAGGACGAGGAGGATGGGACGGCAGCGCCAATATCTTACGAGCGCCGCGGAACGCACCGGGTTGATAAAATGGATGTCTGGTTCAAAAATAGACGCTGACGTCAGCGTGTTGTTGGAACCTTATCGCTTCTTAAGCTGGAATTCTCTTCTTATCGGTTCCTTTGAAATGACCACGTACACGATTGAGAATTGATGGTGAA
The DNA here is from genome assembly GCA_963573305.1 of Pyrrhosoma nymphula. NCBI lineage: Eukaryota > Metazoa > Arthropoda > Insecta > Odonata > Coenagrionidae > Pyrrhosoma > Pyrrhosoma nymphula. The sequence goes on along the minus strand of OY754329.1, from coordinate 176,196,637 downwards.
CCTGCCCTCGTAATTCATCCAAACACTTCAGTAGTAATCGTAGATAAAAATGCAGCTCACACAGCATATTTTATGACTAATTAAATTTTTCTTTGACGCTTCTTTTGAGAAGACCCCCTTTGGCAGTTGTAACAGTTTCGAGAAAAACGTCGCGGTTGACGAGTTTATGTTCCGAGATGCACTAATCGCGCAAGGTTTGCCATGTCGTACACAAATCATTTCACCGCGAGATTCCCTCGTGCTGATCGAATTGGCCGAGTGAACTGCGAAATCGTTGACGTTCAGTTATCAGAAGGCAGTTCTCAGGATTGCAGATAATAAGAGTGAACTTAAAATAATTGATTTTCATTTCAATGGTAATGCAGTTCCACCAAGTCACGCCTCAAAACGTTAAGTTGATGAAAAAAGAGAGATTTGTTGCATTATGCACCTTTTTAGGTGAAATGTCATTTTAAGAAAAAAATTAATAGTTAACTGTATTAAAATAATGAGTTTGAATGATGAATGAAACTCGGACAGATGAATCGACAATCACATGTTTAAATAACAGCATATATCGTATTATATAATAACTAGAGACCATTGAATATCAACGGTAAGGAAAAATCAACACAAGTAATTGTAATAAACCATATTATCTAATTTAGTCCAAATAATCATTGAGTTAAAGTGGATATCCTCAAGGAATCGCGACTTTAAAGCAATGAGTATATGGTCGTTATGGGGACGATGACTCAAGAACGTTAAAAATATTGCGAAAAATCGTTACATTTTAGCAAACATTTCGGAATATCGATCTGAATACAAAATTCGATTGTGAAGGAATAAGAATCTTTATTTTATTATCTTTCTATTGGTACCTTTTCCAATTCGAGAAAACCACTATTCCTAATTTAATTTTGCAAATAAAGAAAGGTCTGCAGCCGAATGAAGATTCGCAACTTCACAGCATATAACCACGCATATCGATCAATATCCCTTTGCTCAGTTACTTACGTTCATATATTCATCATGGCAATCTACAAGCTGATTTGCTCAATTTAGGAATTAAGCGTACTGTAGTAGATTATGTTTTTGGAGGTCGTATTGCTTACTGTTGACTGTTATTCCTTTAATATACTATTTATGGCTTAAAAAGTATGTACTTTGAGTTTAGGCATGCCATTTATGTCCGCCATTTATTTCTCTAAGGTGATATGATCCTCTCGAAAATTGAATGCATTTTACAAGCAATAACCGCAACAACGTGGTTAAGAGGCTGCCCTTTCCTCGTCAAATTAGCAATGAAAGATATAACATGTGTCCCCAAGTCATAAAAGTTTTCAACATTTCGGGATTGACTGAGAAGTCTCGTTAAACTGTCTCCGAAGCGAGTAAACTTGCGTGTAATGCGAAAGGTTATCTTTCCATGTATCATCTCGCTCGTGTTTGGTGAGAATCATAACGGCCCCACACCATCGTCGTCAGCGCATAAATAAGTCGACGAGTTGAGTTTCGAAGAGCATTTTAAAGGGAGAGAGAGTCCGATGCGTGCACTACTCCCGCTGGATCGATCGCCCGATGTTTGTTTCTATTCATTCGCTTTGACTCGTCATTCTTCCTCTTCTCTTTGCTCTCTCTCTCTCCCCTACCACACCACCCTCCTCTCTCTCTTATGATGCTTTTATCATTCCCCTTTCCTGCTATCTTGTTTTTTTTTCCTCATCTCCTCCATCCCTCCCCGTCTTGGACCGATATCAAAGAAATGGAAGGAGAAAGGGATGGGTCGGCGGCGTGTACAACTTTTATGTAATCTCTTTCTGACCTCCCACGTCATTTCTGGCTGGCCAGGGGAGGGGAGGTTTGGGGGAGGGGAGCCTCCTGCCCCAAAGATGGTTACATTCCCCCCCTCCCATCGTGTTCCCAGGCGGGGAGAGCGGGGGGTGGTACGTCATCACCCTTCCTCCGTCCCCACTTCCCCCTCCCTCCCTCTTGCCAACTGGCCAACCAATGCTATAGTGCGTGGGTGGCCAAAGAGCGTGCTTGCGTCTTGAGGCGCCCCAAGTTATGGTGCTGGAGACCACTGCCATCTGAGGACCACTCGTAAGGAGGTTCATTGGATCCACTCAACATTAAGAGAATTCGACGAAACTTGCTGGAAGCATTAATTATGTTGTCTTAAATCTTCCTAATTTTTTTCAGAATTATTTACCGCAGATTATTTAAGATATTTGATCGAGAAGTGGACAAAAAAATACAAGGGTTCGTATGGGAACACAAGGTACGAGTAGCTTAATTCATCAGAACCTTTTTCTAGAAAAGAATAAGAAAAACAAAAGTAATAAAAATAAAGTTTTTCAAATGATTTTCATGCATTATTCGATTGATGATTTAAATTATTTTTGTTTTTCTTATTCGAAACTAGAAAACGTTCTTTTCGATGAATAAAGCTAGTCGCACCTCGCGTTCCCATAAGAACCCATGTAATTTCATGCCCACTTCCACATCAAATATTCTATGAAATCTACGGTAAATGGTTTTGAAAAAATTCAGGTAGCTTAAGGAAAACATAATTAATGCTTCCAGCAAGTTTCGTCGAATTCCCATTTTAAGTTAAGAGTGAAACCACGGAACGTCCTGAAGGTGGTTCCACCGTAAAATGACTTAAATGTCGTTTTATTCATATTCTGTCCACTTTTAGAAAACGTTGTCCACTTTTAGAAAACATCTGATATGAACAACAAAATAATACCTTTCCACGCTATTTTATTCCATAATTGAACTTGAAATTACATGGTGTTCAATGGGGTAATAAGAGAAACACGGGGGAAAATACTATTTTTCCAAAAAATACAAATGCCATTTTCGTGGAAAACTGTCTCTAATAAGGAAATAATCCAGAGAAATTGAACAAAAATAAAATACAGGCATCTTATCGCCTTATTGTTCTAGTTATTGAAGAATGAATGCCGTAATTGAAGTCAATATGCGGTAATTCGTAGGAAATGGCGCTGCAGTCGGCTCCTATGGCTGGAAAAAAGTGCTCATTTAAAATACATTCGTGGAATAATCTGTACATGTTGTACCTTATTATTGGGTTTCTATAGGTAACGCATTTCATCAGTGAAAGCAGGATGTTTTTGGACAAAATATAAAAAATGTGGAATTTAGTATTTGTTTTGAGTCACACAGTCGCGGCGGAACCTCCTTAATTTTAAGAAGTACCACCAAAACTACGAGTTTAGTCGATGGACGAAATTACCTTTGCCAGTTTGAGGAAGTTTTTAGCCATCCTCTCTGCACACACTTTTAGAAGGTCACAGTATTGAAATCAAAAGGGCAAATGTTTTATGTAATAAAATTAGCTACTATCCACGGATCATCAGGGAAGCCATTGAAATAGAAAAAAGACTTACAACCTAAACAGTGAAGATGGCTACAAATTTCCTTATACGTTGAAAAGACTATAATAGAAAAGACTAAAGAAATACTAATTAACCAGGCTGTACATAATAACCACTGAAGTTTGTTTATTTATTTTTCATTGTTGATTTAGAATGACTGACGAAGCCGGCAGAATAGCACGGCGAAACTGTTGATAAAAAAGTTTAGTTTAATCGCAGAAATCCAAAAGATACTTACCAACATCAAGTATCAAGTTTCTAGACTTTTGAATATCGATTTTCAACCCTATTACACATCCGTTCGCGTCCCACCAATCACGGCCTTCAGATTTCCGCATCCTGAAACCACGCTTCCTGGCGACGACGCGATGTCGTGCTGGAGTCACCACTATCCTGCGAATGCAATCCATCTCTACCTGCGCTCCGTCCTTTTCCCATGCTCCTTTCTCCCGAACTCATTTCAACCCTTCTCTTATCTCAATCCCCTTCGTCTTTCCTCCCTTTTTAGCACTTATTCAAGGGTGGAAATTAAGAAATCTGTCCCTAGAAAATATACGAAATTATTTACTGGTCGATGCAGGTGCATGAGTCGTGGGATCGGTTCCATCTCCGGCTATTTAGCTCAGTGGTCAGCGACGAAGGGAAAATCGACAAGAATTGAATACTTAAAACCTTTCTCAGAGGTCTTTTACGGAAGATGTCAACTTTTTAAGTACCATTTGAATGTATTTCTTGAAAACTACGACAATAAGGTGTGGAAATTACTGAACGAAAACAAAAATCAAGTTTCACGTGCTAAAAAATACAAGAGGGAAACATCGACGAAAGCGTAATTCGCGTGAGGCTTTAAGCTAGTGCTTGATTAATGAGAGGCAAGAGGATTTATGAACAAGGTTAAATACGTAATAATTTATTCATTGTGTCTTAAAAGTTCTCTAAAAGGACTAAAGGGTGCGTCCACGAGAAAGTGGCCAATTTGATTGAAATTCAATGTAGTTGCAAAATAGGTTGTGATAAATCAAATTAAAGATAAAAGATGGCACTTTTTAGTAAAACACATTACAAGTCTGACATATAACTTAACAAATATGAAAATGCATATAGAAATTTGACATTGGCCTTGTTTGTATAAAGTGCTCATTATTGTCGTATTGTATTAAGCTATGCCGGAGATATCAGTGGAAGCCAGTAGAGCAATATTTGTTTTCAAAAACTTTATTGCCTCGTCACCTCCTTGATTACATAGTCAATAGCATTTAGTGAAGATGCGAGTCAACAAGGACTGGGGATATTTTGTGATGTGTGGCCTTCGTCGACGTCTGAAGCTGTCTTTGATACCGATGTTATCAGAATTTAATTCTACTGGTGAATGTGTTGGTGTCTATTGAGTGACGCAATTCCTTGTGCCGTTCGAAAATCCTCATCCACCATTCTCTCTTTCTTATTTCCGGCATCTCTCTCCTCCTTGCGTTCTTTTAATCCTCTTAGATCCATGTCAGTGGATCAAAAGTACGTCCACTCACATCCCGGTGGACCTTAAATATTCTTTTTTTCCATAGCTCTCTTTCAAACACCCTCGTTTCTTTATCGCACACACTCTATTGCCACTCCATTCTCTTCTACATCTTACTCGGATCTCTTCTTAATTTAGCCGCGAAAATCACATGATTACCCAAATCCATAAATCGCAAATTTGAAGCACCATCGGCTTTGTCCAGTTTATAGCTTTTTAACGAACGTCCTCGGTCAATCTTTCTGGGCCCATCTTGATACATCTACATCTACGAAGTACCTTGCAAGTCACCACTAGGGTGTGTGGCACGGGGTGATTCCACACCAGGCATGCAGCACTCGTCCCAGCACAAGTCAGAACCTCGCACGCTCCCCCTGGTGCTAGGCGCAGACACCAAAAAGCAGTCGGGAGAACAGTGCGCAGTCCAACCGGAAACTGGGAGAGTGATACGTAAATGAGCATGCAAACATGCAGAACAATGATATAGACACATCTAGTGGTAAATATTACTAATACTGTTAATTTATGAATGCTACGAGATGCTACTTCATGCAGAGAACAAAATAAAATAAAATAATGCCGGAAATATCAAGCGGTGTTAAGTGTTAGTAATGATGTTATGTTGGTAAACACAAGTGAAAATTCTACTCTACCTATTGAGGGTGGGAGTTTCATATGATTTATCTATCGCAACTATTATGATCCCTTATTGTACGTGGGAAAAATGACATTTTAAAGCTATCGGTTCTGCAATCTATTTCCTTTATCTTATTCCTGTGATCGCTTCTACCGTAGAGCGTTTTCTCTAGCAAAATATGTTTAACGTCCGGCAATAAATTGTCTGCTTCAAACTTGCGCAAAAGATTTAACCTGTATTTCTCCCTTCGATCATGTAGAGATTCCCACCCTATAGTTGTATGATTGAATTGAGGCTTCGTAACTTTTGCCCGTTAAAAGCGCTGGATTTTAAAATTTCTTTTTCGTCCGACCGAAGGATAGGTAATACTATGGCCCATCAATTAATTACATTCAGATAGAGTAGTGAGGTGGTGATGGAATTATCTCCTTCCAAGGTTTTTATTTCATCTCCTCTTCATTTCAACGTTTCATGTGAGAGAATCCAGCGGACGCTTGTACCGGTTTTGGGAATTCTGTTTCCGTATCATTGGGAGACGGGAAATACATGACTCACTGCTACAAATATAGAACTATAGTCAATTTCCTTTATCTTATTTCTGTGATCGCTTCTACCGTAGTATGCTGGCTCTAGCACTATATGTATAACGTTCGGCAGAAAACTGTCGGCTCCGAACTTGCGCAAAAGATTTAACCTCTATTTCTCCCTTCGATCATTTAGAGATTCCCACCATAATTCTCTTTTATCCAACATATTAAGTCGTGGTGTATTCCGTAAGCTTCCAACTGAACGAGTAACTTCGAATGAGGGACCTTATCGAAAGCTTTTTTAAAATCTAGAAATATTGCGTCTACTTGGACAAGATTTTCTCCTGAGGAAAGAATGTCGTGAAGGAAGAGAGCCAACTGGGTTTCGCAAGACCTGCCTTTCCGGAACCCGCGCTCATTTTGCGTAAACAAGTTTTGACTATCCAAATACCCCATAATCGAACTGACAATTATATGATACTCTCATGTTATCATCTCCTCTTGCCTATTTGGGATTTGTTTCGTGGGGATGGTGGACGTTTTCACGCAAATAGTCAGTTGTTTTTTCACGGAGTACTGAGGGGACTAATTGATACGGTCACTTTAGCGGGCATGGCAAAAAAAATATCTTAGTATATATTCCACACTAAAAATGTTTATTGCCGACCCAGGTTTCGACTGCACAGCAATCATTATCAAGGTCACCTTGGGACCTTAATAATGATTGGTCGGCAATAAACATTTTTAGTGTGGAATATACTAAGATATATTTTTCGTCATGTCTGTGACTATTTTCCACAAAGTTACGCCTTCAACCATTAATATTAAACATTAGCGTGAGTCGTATGCCGAGGAAGTGCTAGAATGTGTGAAGTTTTCTATTTAAATTACCATCCACCTGTCTTGGGATCCCATTAGCGTCCGTCCTAGAGAATTGCGCAGTTTAAATATTTTGATTTGGCTCAGGAAGAAATGAAAAGTAAGTAATTTTTTCTCGATCTTACTATTTGAGCAAAGGACACAATCATGGATTTTGCGGTCACGTGATTCACTTCCCCAAACGACATTGTTACGTGTTTACTGATTGGCTGCATTTCTAACTGCCAACTGCGCCATTGTCTTGGGCGAACTTCGAAGGGGAAGGATTTTTCAAAGTGGATTTCGCAGCTTCGTGTATCTCGTCAGTAGGTGGCTCCCTCTACGGATAATGTCGCGGTTTGTTGTCGTATTCAGTACTTACTCGTCCGAGAGAAGCACCCGTGTGTTATAAAGTGTAGGAAAAGCAGTGTGACATGTGTTAGGAAGTGCTGTGCTCGAGGGTATTGCCCATCGAGGTGAGCAACCAAATGGCACGCGCGACGCCTTCCGGCAGAGGGCTGTGAAGTGAAGCCGATGACACCGTCGCGTTAACCGCATGCTCTGTGCTGGCTCGGGTTATTATGACACTCGTTATGTGCTAACTTTCATTTATTATGTCAACCGTTGTAAAAAAATGCGGAAAGCACGAAGAACATTCTTCAGTTTCCGATAAACTCATGGGCGTGGCTCAGTTACTCCAACAAAAATGCGACGATTTGCTGGATCGTTATTCCATTAGACACTGTTTGTGAGCTTGCGGGAATAATCATCTGATTCGCGTCATGTGCACTTTTATTTGCATAAACGTCCAGTTAAATACAATAAAGAAAGTCAAACCGTTATCATTTACAAAGGAAACGGTTGTAGGCTTGATTTTGTGGAATTTATCCATTAGAGTCGAGTAGAAAGTAGAAAAAGGTATTTATTGCTCTTGGACAAATGTCCTCTAAGAATAAAAACAATTTACAGTACAAAAATAGAATCATTAAATCAACTCACTTACTCGTTGTGAGCGATAAACCAATGCAACAAGCCAATACAACAAAAGAGTTTCATTATACAAAGTTCAAAAAAAGACATCATACACAATATTCCAAAATATTATAAAAAGTTCCATCATTGTAACTATAAGTAACATTACAGCCCATCAGTTACATAGCGATAAATCACACAGTGCTGAACAAATTGTCAGAAGAAGTTATTAGAACAGCTTGAAGTTACATAAAGATGAGAACAAACAATCAAATAAATATAAGAAATATACATTTTTTTTCATATCACCAATGATTTATTTCATTACGGAAGAGTTAAAATAACTTAGTTAACTCCACTTGTAATATTAATTACCACGACCCGGGTTTCGTACACTTTGTGTCATCTTCAGGTCGGACCCGGGTCGTAATAATGTGTTACAGGTGGAATTATCATTTAATTTGTGGACAATTTTCTGAGATGATCCGTTCAACAACACAGCGGCGGCGGGCTCTTAATTCAGTCACCTCTGTACATTACATTACCAGTCATTGTCGGAGTAGGTGACGTCTGATTTTTGATATCTCGCCGCCTCTCTGCCTAATCGATTTGTCTCTCTTTCACCTTCCCCCTCTCCCGTCTCATCACCTATAGTTCCTACAATCCCCCAACCCCTCTCTCTGTGACTCTGCCAAATTCTCCCGCGCGTTTTTTTTAATATATTCCTCCTCCCCACACCATCCTCCCGCGACCTCTCCCGCCTATTCCTCGTCCCTCTTTAACTCGACCATCTTCTCTCAAATTTCATGGTTAAACGGGACCACCGCGGGAGCACCTGGCGTGACTGCTTCGTCCTCCATCAAATTCGTTTCCTTCGTCCGTCCTTCCTCGTCCACCTCTCCCTCCCCCAACCCTCCACCCCTCTGCTTCTTCCTCGCTCTACGGGTTCGCTTATTCACGTCCAACGTCTCCTTTCCGGTCAGCAGTCCCTTCGCGCCTATTACGTGCCCCCCCCCACACCCCTCCTTCCATTGACTCTGTGCGTCTCTTTAGCGCGAGGCTCCCCTCTTTTCTTTTATCCGACAGACTTCACCCCCTCCCCCCCCCCTTGATCTCCCTTCTCATCTCCAGTAAACCTCCCCCCCGCCTCCCACTACTAAACCGTGCCTCCTCTACCCACTGTAGTCCTGGAACGAGGCCATATACATGTCAAAGAGGCGTGATCCTAATGAATAAATTGGCAGGCGAGACCCTCGTCAGCCCCGCGACCAAGAGAGAGAGTAGTGCCAAAACCCCTGCTCTGCCCGCTCGCTGTCCCCCCCCCCTGTGCCCTCCCCTCACCACCCCATTTCCCCCCTGGCTCATCAACCTCCTCCTTTTTCGGTTAACCTTGAGGGAGGGAGAGCGGGGGGGGGGGGTGTGGTTGTGGGACGAAGGCCGGTCGTGGAAGGAGAGGGCGTGGCTTGTGTATCGAGTATAAGTGGGTATACACATTCATTGTATGCATGGGGTCATTCATTTCTCATTCTCCACCCCCCTCTATCCCTTTCTTCACAAAGAAGAGAGAGAGAGGATCATCAACACTTGACCGATACCTATCCGCCATAGTACGACCGTGTGAAACGAAAGGGCTACTATCTACGGCACCTTCCCTCCCGCACCTTAGTGTCGGATGGAGGAGGTGATGCGGGTTCTATGTGGCTTGGGCATCGGAGGACACTGGAGGGGTTTGGGGGGAGGTTTCTTTTGCGGGGTCAGCAAACGTGGGTGGCGCGACAGAGAGTGGGGGGGGGGGGGAGTGGGAGAGGGTACGGGGGTGCTTAACTAGGGGACACTTAAAAAGGAAGATTAAAGGGCGAGGCTTGGGAGGGGTGGACGGTGTTTGGAAGGGGTCACAGGGCTCTTGAGTCAACTGGTGAGAAAGTTGTGGCGAGCGGAGGCCCGAGTATCATTTGCAATGTTGAATGCCTCACTAAATGTTTAATAAGCCGGTTAAAAAGAGATATGGGCAGTCGTAACTGTTCCTAAGCCGCTGGCTTAATGGATTTATGGGCGTACAATATGCTGTTTCATATGACGAAAGGAGGAGAGGTGAACTGATGAAGGCAGGATAAAGAAATAAGATGGTCTTCCTTAATTGGGCGAATGCCTTCTGATAGAAACATCCTCTGGATCTTAAACGAGCTTAAATATTTCCATGCCTTCACTTATGAACACGAAGTGTTTCGCTTCGCCTACGCTTATGATACTCATCGTTGGTGAGGTGCCTATTGATTAAGGCAACGTTCTAGTCGTCTTATAAAGCGAACATTCGATTTGCTAGCATTTGAATATTTCTCATCCATAGACTCTCAATGGCGCAGCCTTCCAGCAATTTAACTTTCTCTTTATAAAAAAGGATATTGCTGTTCGAGACATTATATTTCATGCATATGAAATTTATTTTTAGAGTTTTTTAATTTAAACCAACTTTAGATAACGGCCTTGATAATTTTCCCGATATGATAGCAGAGTATTTTGGACGTGGAAAGGGTGAAGGAAAAGCTAGGTCAGACGGAAGTAGTTGGAATACAGTGGGAAAACAAATGTATTGAGTGTTTATGGTACAGATGAACACCGCTGTTTTCCATGTAACCCTTTGGCTTGTCTTGAAAAGAACGTTCTCGTCGATTTGTCCGACATTCCTTTTTTACGAAAATGTCTTTCTCATGTAAACCCGCGTTTGGAGTTCCAATTTTACTGAAGTTTTTGGAGGGTAATAAAATTTAAAAATTACTCATAGTATGAGTGTTAGTTAATTAAATACGACTCGCCTCCCAACTTATTGATTGAATTACATTTTCCTGTCATGAGTGGGAGAGATGAGCATTGGCAGATGTTGACAAAGTAGCATTTAATTTTGTTTTCGTACTTTATCTGCGAAAGGTAACAATTTACCATAATAATGGCCAGAGAACATTCAGTCAACTAAAACTTCAGTTGTGTTAACCTAGTTTGCTCTGTTGTTACCCTATCGAATCAATGAACTCCGAAACCGTTGAGCTATCTAATATTGTTTTCTGTTAATTGGTAGACTGCGGAAGAGAACCATGAATGAACGAGTGACTGGATAATTGGATAGAAAAGTTTTCCTCTTACAATGAATCAAATAAAAGGGATAATTTACTTGCCGTTAATTGGATACTAACCCCAAGATGGCCGGTTCCTACACAGCGCAGAAATAGCCAGCCGTATCATGAATCTCTTATATGTGCATTCGCTTCTCATTCATCTCGGGGAGCCTGGGGAAATACAGTGTACTCTGAATGGGGTATTGGAGCAGCGTTTTATCGTTTTTCTTTCAAATGTTAGTTGTTCTCTCTAACTCAGATAAGGGAATGGTTCCCCGTGGCTGCAGTAAAAGATTGTTAAGAAATGTTGGGGTTCAATTTATCTGTTATGGGCGATTCTATTGCGTATAATACCCCCACCTGGTTATTCTTGTACATAATGAGGAGAGTGCTGTTTGGTTGTTGGCTTGAACGGTTAATGAGGAAAATGTTGAAAGAGTTAGAGAAATTTTCATTCTAAACGATGGTCAGTGTGTCAGAGCTGAATGTCTTCACATGCCAATGTGTGAATGTTGAAAAAATAATTGATGAAGTCATTAATGATAGCAGTTAGTGCTCGTTGAGGTTCATATAGCCTCGTGTTTCCATAAGCGGGAATCAACCTATGTTTTAGTTTACTGCCAATATTGCGAGCTATTGGACTATTTTCATAATTTTAATGTATGAACATTGTAATAATTCCGACAATCGATTTTAAGGAATTGAAATATAAAATTCGCCGAAACTATTTGAAGGTTAGAATAATGGAAAGGAAATTGATATCGTGGGTTGATGAGTAATCGCATTCAGGCGGAAATACCCGAATGGTTAATGTAACCTCCTTGTGACCCCTGCCATCGAAAATGATCGCGCGGGCGCTATTTCCAGAAACACTGAATTGATGAGACATTTCTCTAAACATCGCGTCTAGAATAATTCTCAGAGGAACCTTAAAGGTGACTGAACTACGAAATAATATAAAAAATAATTAAAGGCGAGAAAAAGAAATGAAAAGTTTACCCCTTGAAAGACATGGTGAGGGGCGAGGGAAATGGATTTTAGAGCCAGGGAAAGGGAAACCGTGGGGGGGGGGAAGAGAATCCGTGAAGTGAAGGATTAAATGGCAAGGAGATGGATCGGAGAGAAAGAGGAGTGGGGGTGGAGAGGGGAGGGACGTAACGTTGGCTTGTGTGACGCTAGCTGGAAGATGAAAGTTGACTTTTCCTTTATATTACCGCATGGCTTTCCTTGGGTGTTACGTCATGACTAAAAGTGTTCAGAATGGAGGACAGCGGAGAGTGGGGGACGAGCGTCTTTCGTTTGGCACCGTGCTCAGCCCCTCCTCAAGGATTGCTCCCCATGTTTTCGAAGAAATCTAGTGCTTCAGCTGTTTCTTGTCGCAGGATCAACTTGTTATTTCTTCATCGAGATGAGCGCAGCAATTTTTTTCACATTTGTAAAGGATATTTTAATGTATCATCGTCATTTTCGACTTAGTTGTCATGGGGTATTCCATATTAGTTTTCCATAGGGAAGTTGTGGATGCAGTCGAAAGCAAAGACGCCCGAGAAATGTTGTTTTTTTTGTTCACGTTACAATAATACTTTGGCACTGCGTGTGCTATCAATTTTTTAATTTGTTCGATTTACCCGTAATGGTGTAATCTCTAACGCTGACCGTTTCATAGTAAGTAAAAACGGTGTCAACTAAATATGAATTCTGTATTTTCACGCGGATTTTACCTAAATTTGATATTTGAGCGGCTGACATTAATTTGAGAGAGAGAGAGAGATTAAAAGTTCACAATCCTGAATTGGGTATTGAATACGATCAGAAATTGGGAATATACATCTACTTACTACACTGCGAGCTGTCGCAGAGGCGTGTGGCAGGGGGTGTCAGGACATCAGCGATGGAAGAGGAGGGAGAGGACTGCATGAATCGTATGTTAACGATGTGTCTTACGTTAGTGTCACGCTGTTTATCATATAATCACTAATGGTGCGTGAAAAGAAGGAATTTCGGTGCCTTCTTCATCCATTCGTACTGTTCAACTCTAATTTATCCCTTTTGGGTTCTTTCTGTTGATAAATTATAAGTGAGTAATCGATATGAATGTGGTAGTTATCAATCAATCGTTATAAATATTATCATATCATGTTTTGGAATCAGTTTTTGACTGAAATCAGTCGAATATATTTGCACATGAAAATGGATGCCGGCTCTTTCAATTACCCCGGATGAGTGTACATTCGGCGTATAATCCAATGATAATTTTACCATTCAAGATTATGAACTTCATTTTTTCGGGTTCTACCGCGTTGGTTGCTGTGGTGATGACAACAGTTTCGCTGGCACTACTGCCAGCGTCTTCAGGTCGAAGATGCCGGTTCACAATTTTGGTCCTCATTATATGGCGTTTCTTTCCCGCCAATTCTCGCTGCTGCCCTCCCATTGGTTCGTTTCAGAATTCTCCTCCAAGTGTAGTCCAGGTGGTATCCCTCGTCTCTGTTAAAATTGTCAGTCCGGGCTATCTCAATTGATTCCCTAATTAATCTAGGGTAATATCTGCCCTCTCTCACTATCACCTTGGCTTCGTCAAATTTTATGTCGTGTCCCGGGGTCCAGGCGTGCTCAGATACGGCAGACAGTTGAAATTGTCTATTTTTTGTGGCACTTCGGTGCTCCTGTATCCGTACCTTCAGTGAACGGCATGTCTCGCCGATGTACGATTTCCCGCAGGAACAAGGCACCTGGTAGACTCCTTCGTGTAGGTTATGGTGGATTTTGTCCTTGGCCGAGGGTAGTATGTCACCGATTTTTGTGGCACGGTTGAACCTTGTGGTGACGCCGTGCTTCTTCAATGCTCTGGCAATCCTTTCTGTGGTTCCTGCGATGTAAGGGATGATAGCCCATGCCTTCTTGTCTTCATTTTCACTGGTGTTTGGTTTGGGCTCAACAGTTTTAACAGAGACGAGGGATACCACCTGGACTACACTTGGAGGAGAATTCTGAAACGAACCAATGGGAGGGCAGCAGCGAGAATTAGCGGGAAAGAAACGCCATATCTACATCTACATCTACGATGTACCGTGCAAGCCACCACTAGGGTGTGTGGCACGGGGTGATTCCACACCAGGCTTGCAGCACTCGTCCCAGAGCAAATCAGAACCTCGCACGCTCCCCCTGGCGCTAGGCGCAGGCCAAAAGCAGTCAGGAAAACAGTGCGCAGTCCAACCGGAAACATTACAGCTTCCGTGCTCCCAATGAGATGGTGAAAATCAGCGACTTTGTTTTTTATACTACGGCAATTAACAACCACAATGGAAATGGAATCCTTGGGATACGACTTACAAGTCCTGTCCATCGAGTATTTTATATCATTAATGATACTTGTTTTTGATATACCTGTGCCACGGTTTCTATTTCTTTCGGATATTAAGACATTCTGAATTTGAAAAAAGCTCTCATTCCTACCAATGTTTACGGTGACCCCTTTACTTAATAACCCACTACATGATCTACTCTCTGCCCTACTCTCAACCCTAAAAAAGGCCTGCAGTGCTTTAAAATACTACCAGCTACACACTTAGCTGCCTCGGCCGTGTAATGGACACCAGATCGGTTCAGAGGGTTCCGACACGATCGGATTGCCGGCCGAAGGTCAAAGAAGGAGGCTCCGATGTCCGTACAGAAACGACGCAGCCTCTGGTTTATGCCTTCCACTCGGCTCCAAACCAGGGGTCCACGATCGATCCTCGGGACCAGACTACAAATTGCGAGCGTCATGCCGACCCCCAAGTCACCACTTACCCGCTTCACCTCGGAGTCCAATTCCCGGAAGGAACGCAGGATCTCCTCGGATCCACGGTCCATGGCGTCGTTGACACCGATATGGGCCACAACCTGCAATCTGGAGCACTTCGTGTCCCGAACCGCCGCACCAATCGCCTGCGTCACCTGCGGAACACCGCCACTCGGAATGCACCATGACGTTACACGATGACTCACACCCTCATGGCCTGCCCTTTCCCGCAAAGGGGCCATAACACGGCGGACGTTGCTGCTTCCTATCACTAAAATCCCTCCCTTCCCATTCTGACGGCTCTTCCTAGGTGCCGGTCTCGGGGCGGCAGTAGGCACCTCAGACACCTCGGAGTTTCCATCCGACAGCAACTGGTATCTGTTCGAAACTGGAATGGGATTTGCCACAGCATCTCCCGATCCACGTTTCAGGGTGACCTTACCACCGCTCCGCCGAGATACGACCCTCCAAACTTCCGGTTTACGCAATGGCACTGCCCCATCATCGGAAGATGGACCTCCCGGCAAACTCCTGATCGTACAGCCGCTGTTTGCAATCGGGCGAACCCGTGCAGCCTGTAGGGCACGGCGAACTTTCGAGGAGCTACCCAAATTCCCATCCACCTTAGGGACGCGCACCACTCTTTCAACCTTTGACTGGAGTTCCCGCAGGATTCTCTCCAACTTAGCGATGCGGGCTCTTAGAGCCGCACACTCACCGTCGTTTTTGATCATCGCAACGGAAGACCTATTCAAAGTCATCCTAACACTATCGAAATCAATTCCCCAAGAAAAAAAGCTAACCTACAGTCACGTAGCTAAAAACTGTTGCAATAAACGCTCTTAAACTAAACTTTTTTAGATGTAGATCTAAACTCGATTGAAATAAACTAGTCCTGTGCTTGGCAGAATAGACTGACGGGGAGAGAGAGAGAGAACTGTGTTTAACGGTGACGAAAGTGTGATAAATTTAACAAACTCTGTAGTTAACAATCCTTACTATCACTTACTACTGTGTACTAGTTAATAAAATTAAAACGTAAACAAAAAAGAAGTTAACAACACTACTACAAAATAGCTAGAACACTGATTCTACTAACTCACACCAGGCAAAAAGTTAGACACAACAACAAGATAAATAAAAGCACTCTCTAACACACAAGAAATGTAAGTAAATCAAGTGAGGCTACTTATCACTAAGGAACTAAGAACTACGGTGATGAACAGGCTGACAGGGCTGGAGCACAACGCAGGTAGAAAAGGGCCGCTGCGTCGCTGAGGAAAACAAAAAACCGGTTCCAGGGAGAGGTCTGTCAGGCACGTCCGTTCACTCCGAGAGACAGGAGGATATAATGAAGACCAAAATTGTGAACCGGCATCTTCGACCTGAAGACGCTGGCAGTAGTGCCAGCGAAACTGTTGTCATCACCATAGCAACCAACGCGGTAGAACCCGAAAAAATGAAGAAGTTCATCATAAACCACCGCGAAAACCTTCGTTCTTACACTACACTGGGAACTTTCTTTCTGACCATTACTGATCTCTAAATGTTTGACTAATGCTACATGTTATCGTGCCCTCATTATACTGTTCCGTACATACTTTTGGGGGATCGGGTTGATGTGATGACTAGAGTACTGGCTTCCCTTTTCGTGTTTCCGGTTCGAATCCCAGTGGTGGCGGAGATTTTGCAATTGAATCTCTACTCCGGTATCGTATGGAGAACACTTCAGGTGTAGTACTCGATTCGTCGGATGAGACGTTAAAACTGTGATCCCCTTGGGGCCTTTGGGACGGAGTAGACGAATGTCGATGCCATATTTTTCTCCAACCATCTTCCGCTACTCAAATGAACCATCCCCCTCCCACCAAGCTACCCACGTAGCGACCTCAGTAGTCTTTCGCCTCCCTCTAGTCATCATCCAATCAACCAAACTCACACTGTAGCAGCTTTTGCATAATTTTGATTATCTGTGCGCCGCCGACGTCCTCCCATTCGCTGCATTCGTCGGCACCCATTCATCTACATCTACATCTACGATGTACCGTGCAAGCCACCACTAGGGTGTGTGGCACGGGGTGATTCCACACCAGACATGCAGCACTCGTCCCAGAACAAATCCGAACCTCGCACGCTTCCCCTGGCTCTAGGCGTAGGCCAAAAGCAGTCAGGAGAACAGTGCGCAGTTGAACCGGAAACTGGGAGAGTGATAGAGTAAAGTAAAAGAGCATACAAACATGCAGAAAAATGCTATAGACACATCTAGTGGTTAATATTACTGATACAGTTAATTTATGAATACTATGAGATGCTACCTCATGCAAGGAACAAAATAAAATAATGCCGGACTAATCGACCGATGTGAAGAGTTAGTAATTATGTGGTAGTAATGCCGGACTAATCGACCATTCAAGGCGTCTTTGTTTTCAGCCTCACAATTTTACTTCCCTCGCCTCTTCAGCGGGATCCACCCCGCCTCCTCTCCTCTCAAGTGCCTTCCCCACCACCTTCAACCCCCCCAAATTATTCTCCCTTTCTAAGGCGGCGTGCAACAACTGCCACATCATCCCGCCTCACTTCAGTCATAACCTTTCACACATTGTCCGACACCTCTTTCCCTCATTACGCCTGCACACCTCTCTCTCTTAAGTCTGATTTTCTCAACGGCTTCGTGCTCCAGGAGGAGAAGACCCCAATAAACTCCCCTTCGTCCACTCCCCCCGCGTTTGCTGTCTTCATCCACATACAACCTCCCCCCCCCTCCACCATCACGCCAAAAGCCTTTCAAAGCCTACGTCTGCCACGTGTAACGACGCCTATCAAAGTGGAGAGAGAGGCTGAAGATGAGTGAGGAAGATAGCGCGTCGCATCATCATCAGGGCGGCTAACTGCTTTCCCTCCCTCCCTATCACAATCACCCCACTTAAACGCCCTCACCGCACACTAGCGGTTTATCAATTCCACTTGGAGCAATGAGAGGAAAGTGATTTCTTTCCCTCGTTCTCCAATTGGCATATCGCGTTCTGAAGCGGTGAGTTATCTTTGTTTTTATGCGTGGCTATGTGCATTCCTACCCTTAGCTCTGGTATATGAATCTCTCCTTGAGTTCAAGTTGTTTCGCTTTGGCGTGGGAATTGGTCCGGAATATTTGCTCCTGCCACTTCACATGGGAAAGGTAGAGTTGAGATAAAGGGTAGAAATGAAAGCATGTGTTTGAACTCCAACTCCCATGTGGTTGACCCTTTACATATATGGGCCATTCTCTGTCACGCGCTCCCCATTCCCCCCTCTGACCAGAGCAGTTTCGATCTATAGTAAACCAGCGATGGCTTATATGACAGCTTTTGACATCTATTTTCGGAAGCCGTCTGGCCATTTTGGAAAAACAAAATGGCGGACCCAATATGGCACCTGAATTTTCCAGTGAATTTTTAAAAAAATACGTTTTTCTCAAATTACTAACATATTTTTATTGAAACTCACAGTTTTATTGCATTCATGGAAATTGGGAGTAATTCTGCATCCAACGGTTTAATTAACTTGGCAGACAGATATCATTTGGAGGTCATTTGAAAGCTATATTTTATTTATTTAGTGAAATTCTACGCAAATCAGCCTATTACGTGGGAACTTATGGTTATTAAGATACGCCAGCTTACGCTTAGTGAAGCATTTGCATTGACATGTATAATCAAAATATCCAGTAGATCAAAACGGCACTTATATTTCGACGGTAAAGTCGTCATCGTCTGCGGTAGAATACTACTTGACTCAGGGTATTCTATTTTTTTTATCGCCGACGATGACGACTTGACCGTCGAAACTTCCGTGTTTTTTTGGTTTGTCCTTTTTGCGTGTTTTTATGTTTTTCAAGTGTGTCGATATCTTATTTGTGCATGAGCATTGTCGCAGAGAGCGTTTTCTACTTAGAGGTTATATATGTATGTGATGGGTCATTTAATAATTCTTTAAATTTTCACAGTCAGAGAGGATTTCTTCAGCAGCTTGATATTTAGGAGAAATTCACTATCAGAGACAAATGAGGGTGGTTAGTAGCAAGAGTCTCATTTGCAAAAGAAAATTTTAAGCATCTCGGTGTGATTCCGCTCCACTATAATCCGTGGGTTGTTGTTCTGTGGTTCATGTCCTCCGGGATTGCTACCATCGAGTCTCTCATTGCTCGATGGCAGACGAATCCTTCCCACGGAGCGACTCGAAACGAGAGCGAAACCGAGTTTTGACTCATTTGCTCCTTCCTCCTCGACACCCTGTCCCCCCCGACACCCTGTCCCCCCCCTCCCGAAAGCCCCGCTTCAAATCGACCCGCGAGTAATCACGACCCCTTGGCTAACCACCTCTTAGGCCGTCCTACTTCATTCCCGCTGCTGCTGCTCCTTTAAAACCGCATTAAAACCTTTCAGCGCGTGAGACGTCACTTCCGTTTCCCTTCGCATCCCCCACGGGAGTTTATTATGCGTTAATGAAGCGGAGCTTCCTTTAAAAAAGTCGATATTTCAGCTTCCTTGCTCCTGGGCTGCGCCTTGTTTGCTACGCGCCAACTCTTTGTGATCCTCGTGCTGCTCACCTCTTGAAAACGTTCGGAAACGAGTTATTTCGGATCGTGGAAATGTTTTCCTTTGCTCTTTTCGTGTCTATATTGCTCTTTGTTTGTTTTTTTTTGTTTTTATCTGAGCTAGCTCTTTGATTCTTATTCATTTACAGTGGAAAGTTTGAATAATTTAATCCAGATGGTAATATAATTATGCTCATTTGATTCCAATGAGATGAATCCTGAAGTAAAAATTTTTCCTGCATCATTCCGGTATTTAATTATTTGTAATTTATAAATTTTTCCTTTCACAAATTGACTATATTAATACATCGATTTAAAAGTAACCAGTGACTCCGTTTCATCTTACGTTAGTTACACAGTGCTAACATAGATTGGAATGCAGTGCTCCGATGAAATCTGTAGATTCCTGGCGTAGCATCGCGATGGACTTATCGTTTCATTTCGCTAAATCATCTCAAAGATTAATGAAACTGTCCTATTACGACGCCAGTGCACATGACTTAGAAAGTACTTTTATATTAAACAAAATGAAATAATTCCGTTTAAGTGCATTTTTTTCGGAGGCTGTATTGATATGAACGATTCATCCCATGTCACAACCCTTGCACTTGTACAGATACAGCGATTATAGCTTGCAGAGATATAATGCGGAGATCCTCTGTCAGGATTACATCTCATTTGTGCTCTTCACTCATGCATTGTTAGTACAAGGAATTGAGCGGTGTGAGCTTTATTGGGTCTTCTCATCATTGCATAAGCTTCACCTGCCTCCATAGCAAAGAATGGAGAATCGAAATTAGAGCTGTTTTGAAATATTAACAGGTCATCAGCAATATATATTGAACGTAAATATTAACAGGTCATGAGCAATATATATTGAACGTAAATATTAACAGGCCATCAGCAATATACATTGAACGTAAAGTCTTACTGAGGCACATAAAGTCATTATATTCACCTAAGAGTGAAGTGTCTAGGAGTTACGATCCTCGAACCTATCGTGGGGAACACAAATAAGAAATATTTGTGGCAGAGCTATGAAGGAGCTAGGATTCGTCAAGCGTATTGTGGGAAGATTTTCGGATGAAAAAGTAAAAGAGAAGTGCTATTTCGCACTCGTCCGGCCACACCTTGAATATGCAGCAAGCATATGGGATCGGGTGCAGAAAGACTTAATCCGGGAGCTTAATAAAATACAAAGGAAAGCTGCGCGATTCGTCAAAAACTGCTACAGGCGTACAGACAGCGTTACACAGATGTTAAACGAATTAGGCTGGGAGCCGCTAGAGACTCGGAGGCTGCGCGCTAGGCTTAGATTACTTGAGCAATTAAGAATAGATATCATTAAGAGCGACACGGAGAACATCATATTAGAACCCCACTATGTTTCCAGGCCCGAAAGAAACGATAAATTAAGAGAGATATTTTGCCGAACGGATAGGTATGGGAATTCGTTTTTCCCCCGAAAAATAAGGGACTTTAATAAATGCTAGGCGTAGTTTAATTAGAGCGTTTCCTATTTATATATAAACGGCTGGTGTCCTAACACCCCCCGCCACACGCCTATTGAGGCGGTTTGCGGGGTAGTATGTAGATGTAGATGTTGACCACGAGACTAAGAAACTAACATTCAAAGAAATAAACATCTACACCTACAAAATACCCTGCAAGCCATCTCAAGGGTGTGTGGCAGGGGGTTAGTAGTCACCAAAATCCATTACACTATGCCCTAAAGTTAGTGTAATTACGACTATTGATGCATGAGCATAAATCGTTAATGCTTGTCCGAGGCGAAGCCTCACAAGCATGCACTACCCTATAGGTATGTTATCAATGTTAGAGAGACCATTACTATTTATGTATTTTGCAACTACATAACATCCTAACGTTCCAGAGTGTAATGATTCTTTTTGTTACCGAGAGCTCTGCAGAACACAACGTTGAGCCAGGAAATTAAAGAGCCTTTGTGATGTGATTTTAATCAGATGGCAGTTCATGTGCTGATTACGTGAGCCGGTGACTACAAATCGACTGAATCCCTATTTTTATCTGCTTTGGTGTGACGTTTTCTCTTGAGTCTCTCGCGATACTTCCATCGGTGCTGAGGACGTGACTAGTTTTTAAATCGATCCGTCAGCGAACTGGACCTCGCGAAGTGCCTGCAACGATATCCTCGTTTGGTTGAAATGTCTCTCTCTCTCTGCGTCGTGACCCCTTGTGCGCCGTCGTCATAAGTATTTCGTGACTCTCCTTCGGTTCCCCATGTTCTGTGCGGCTGCGTCTTTATTTCCATTCCCATCTCCTCGCTTTCCCTAATGGCCTTCTTTCTTCCGTGCTCGTCCGAAGTGGGTTGGCTTGAGTCGACGCGTGCGTCCGTGATTCCTGCTGCAGCGTGCCTTCCTTCTCAAGTGGCCGAGGAGAGAGAAACAGCGAGTTAGGCGGGGACTAAAAAAAAAAAACATGCGCCACTCGCTCGGCGCTGAATTTTTCCGGCTCCTGTGACGTCGACGACGAATATACAACAGCTCTGACTACAGCTGCGCCTGTAATCCTTCCTCCCTTCTCCACTCTCCTTCTTCCCTTCCGAGACAGATCCACTTCCCCTTCTTTCATGAGTGCGCTGCTGCAAAGTTTAAAAACAGCGTCTTCCCAAAGTGCTGCTTTCATCACTCGGCGGTGAATTCCCCGGCGTGCAATTGCTCCGGCAGCAGTCGATCGCTCCTTTACTATGATGCACTCGCGGTTTTTTGTTTTCGCTAACGACGAATCGAACCAAGTCGGAAAAATCGCCTTACCTACCTGTTGCGGCCCACTGATGTGCATGTATACATTTTTTCCAAGTTCTCCGGAGTGAGTGGATCATTTATTCTCAATAACGATTATGAAAAATGTGCGATTTTAAAAACTATTCTACATCTACGTCTACAAAATACCCTGCAAGCCACCTCAGGGGTGTGTGGCAGGGGGTGAGTAGTCACCAACATGCATTACACTATACCCTAGAGTTAGTGTAACTACGACTAATTATGCATTAGCATAAATCGCTGATACTTGTCACGAGGCGAAGCCTCACAAGCATGCACTACTACACTACAGATGTCATCACAATGGAGAGGGACCGTCAATATTCATGCATTCTACAACTACACAGATGGACAGAGACTCAAGACCCATGTAGAAAACATGCTAGGCTTGCTGTTAGTATGTACTTGGTAACAGATAAGGATTCAAGTATTAGGAGTACTACTACTACTAAGAGCTACACTACCTAACGACAAACCTAGATAAAAGTCTCATTTGCAGCTGTTATGGTCCCTTATCGTTCGTGGGAAAAATGACATTTTAAATCTGTCCGTTCTGCAGTCTAGTTCCCTCATTTTATTCTCATGATCCGATATACCGTAGTATGTCGGATTTCGTAAAATATTATCAACGTCGCCAGAGAATAGACCGTCAGAGAATATTACTTCCGTTGTTCTCATTTTGTCGTAATTTTTTTGTTTTACGTTTCAATTCGCGCCGGTGTGCGTCAAGGTGCCCGGGCGTAGTCATTTTGTGTTTGTTCCTCGCCATTTTGGTTACTTACCTATCCTTTTTTTGCGTCTTCCTGTCGAGGAAACTACCTTAATTTTAGAGTAATTAAAGTGAACATTTTGTAAACCTTTGCTTTGCCTTAATCTTCCAGTCCTCTTTTGATCCTTTCTCATATTGCCCGCGCCGATTTCATTCATTCGCCTACACTGTTTCGAGAGCATTTCGTAAATCCTTCCTCCTTCGCTGCGCTTTCATTAGCACAAAAGCGGAGGCGTGTTGCGATATTCTCGTGTCGAGGAGAGTGTAGAGGAATGAGGGATGATGGGAACGTCTCCCTTGGAAACGTCGGCGAAGGGCAGAGAGAGAGAGGGTGAGGGAGGGATGAGACGAAGAGGGATGGAGGGTGTAAGAAAGAAAGAGACGAGAGGGGATGTAAGGCGGATGGGGAAGTGTTTCTGTCAAGAGTGCTTGGGGTGTGTAATAACGGTCACAGCCTCGTGCGGATGTGAACATCATGTCAATGCGTCGTGGTCTTTGGTATTTTCCCAAGATTGGTCTTCATCAGTAGTCATCAATGCGAGGATTGGTTTACAGCAGCTTTCTATTCCCTGCCATTCGCATCGTTCCTACATAATCATTTACTGTTACGTCCTTAAAGGTTTGCTGAAATGTATTCCATTCTCGATCTTCCTCATGATGATTCTTCCCATTTATTTCTCCTTCCGATATTATCTTGAATAGGGTATCGTGTCACAAAATGCGTCCAATAAGTTTGTCTCTCCTCCTTTGCATACTTCTTTTCTCTCAAGCTCCTAGTGGGACTTCTTCGTCATTGATTCTCTTCGTCCATTTAATCTTCCAGAAGTCCCCTTCTTAGGGCCATATCATTCACTGATACCTAAAACATTCTGACCCATTCTTCTCATCTCCATTTTCATGTTTTCAAGTCGTCAACAGTCCCAAAGTGATCTTCAATGAGAAAATAAACTTTTAAAAACTTCTATCAAGCTCTTTTGCTTACCTATATATACCTCTTCCAGCGAGTCGTCGTTAATAAATGGGGCTATGGCTTCACTGACGACTCCTTTCCGGATTTCTTGGCGTTATAAGTGAAATAATTGGTATGTTAGCATTAGAGTTTCGAGTGAATAGGGCAAGTATAGTTTTTACCCACCATCATGGAGTGAGATTAATATTGTGATTTGCTTGCAGATTTAAAGTAATAATAATGTAATTAGTTAGGTAATATTTACAGATGCATAAACGGTGCACCACGTAGCTTCGGTAGAAGGAAAGATAAATGATTTGGGCAAAAAATGTGGTGAGGAGTATTAATCGCATTTGGTGTAATAACCTGGATATATCCACGCAATAACTGGGTAGATTAGGTAAACTATTGGCGGGCTTCCAGCATCTTAACGTCTTGGATCCGACCGCCGCGCCGCCTCAGGGGATTGGGTGTTTTGAATTGGATATCATTAGCAAAATCGTTTTGAACGTGCTAACGATACGAAACTGCCATTGACACTGTAACAGATAGCACTCCTGGTTTCGAAACGATATATTCATTAAATCTCTTCTTGGCTTTAGGCAGTCGGATAAATTGTTCCTTCCTTGTTAACTTTTCCATGGCTACGTAACCATGCAAAGACGCGGATGTATATTTGATCCAAATTTTTTAATAACTTACCAGAAATATATTAAATGAAAGGAAAACTTTGTTTTATTCCACCAATTTATTTGTCGGTACTACTAGTTTCGACGCAGCGGCGTCATCTTCAGGTACCTGAAGATGACGCCGCTGCGTCGAAACTAGTAGTAACGACAAATAAATTGGTGGAATAAAACAAAGTTTTCCTTTCATTTAATATATAATGAACTTCCACAAAGTTGAGCCTGAGACGATGGAGATGAACTTACCAGAACTTCCAACGGTGAAAATTCTGGGAGATTACTTGAAAATTCTGCTCAAGCTGCTTAGGAGGTGACACGGAGGGTATCATTTCAACCCCGCACTACATCCCTGGAGCTGGTGGAGGCGACAATATAAGATAGATACCTGCTGAACTGATAGATATGTACAGTTATTCCTACTTTCCACGCACCATTAGTGATTGCAAGAGCAAGGCACTAAGACACTCCGTTATCATACAGTTGGTTCACTATCGTGTATCCTGCCCTTCTTACAATACCTTTTCCCTATTCTCCCCTATTTTCATATTTCGGTGTCCTAAAAAGTCCCTGCCACACGCCCCCTGGCATCTCGAAGGGTAATGTGTAGTGGTGGCACTAAAATAACACAGCAGTTTCATTGCAACTGTTTCGCAACCTAAACAGTTTCAAAACGAAAAAGCTCCGTGAAACACCCTGTTGCTTACAACAGCTAGAGACACGCCAAACAACAGGCGATCGATCGGCGCTGTTAGAACATGGCTAGTAGTTCTGTATTCTATGCAATAAGACATCTTTCATTTAAATATAGTAACAATTTTATTTGGATTCATGAAGGATGGGTACTTGACAGATCTAATTCTATCTGCAAAGACGGGCGGACATTTGTTGGCTGAATAAACCCGCAACAGCCTGCAACAAATTAAAATCCAACAAATTGTAGCTTTATATTGAAACCAACGCAGTGCAACACGTGCAGTGCAACTGGAACAGAATAGAAGACGAAACAGTCTCAGCTTTAGCTTCTTCAGTTGCCGCTGCACAGCACAGAGCGCAACGGCGCAGCTGCAGCACGATCAAGAAACTAATCTGTTGTTTGCAACAGTTATTTGAAACAGTTGTCTTACCGAAAAACAGTCGTGGCTGCAGTCGTTTCGCTCCGACAACGCTTTGTTCCTCCACTAGTTATGTGCAGACGTAGACGATAAAAAACTACTCGCCAACTCTGCCTATGCGTGAAATGTAGGTGACGAAGTCGTGGATGGACAAAGGGTTGAATGTGTTTTCGGGGAAGGAGATGGACGGGAAGTAGGGAAATTACGCGGGATATAGATATGCCTGGGTGACGTTGTTTGACGTGGCGAGGATGACGCGGCGGGATTCGATATTGTTGTCCACACCTTGGCTTCACGCTTTAGTCCCCCAGCTTCACAAACCGCTCGCATTCCTCAGCTCGCGTCAGCATCTTTAAAAGCCCCGTCCTTTCCCTCGCTCCCTTCCCTCCACACATCCACTTTCTCTTCGCATCTTCGTCCCAGCCTCCCTCGCCTGCTTGCAAACACTCTTTTCTTTCTTCCCTCTCGAAACCCCCCTCGGATCTTTGCAGCTCCTGTCGCAAGACGGGCACCATGCTTTTTTATTTATTTTTTTAAATTTCGACCCACTCCACAGTCACGCTTTTTACCATCTCATCCCACCCCACCTTACTTCACCCCACCCGTCACTAACTATTCTTGCTTGTCGAAAAAAGCCCTCCAAACTTGCACTAAAAAAAAATCTTTTTTACAACTCTGTGCCTCATTGTCATTCTCGACACTTTTCCCACTGCGAGTGAGTGGGAGAGATGTTTACCAAGGAAGGAGGAGGTGTGAGGGGAAGTGATTGTGATTACTGGGCCTGAAATCACTCCCATTCTCCGCCCCCCCACTTTCCCCTTCCCTCTCCGGCGAGGCTTAAGACAGTGGCGATGGAAACACCGCTCAAAAGTATCGCCTAAACGCTTTTGTGGAGAGAAGTTAATTTTGAATAATGTTGTCCGGGTCGCTGATTTCCTTGTCATGATTTTCAAATAAATAGAGCCAGACTGTTGAGAACAAGTCGTTGTTATTTAAGAAGGGCTTAACGAGTGATCATTCCTTATTTAATCATGAGTTTCAGCGGAATCGAGTAGTTATGTTTATATTTTTCAAATTTTTATATTTCATTGTGACAGGGAAAGCAGAATTTGGTAATATTATCAATCTATTCAAAAGTATAGATAACTTATCCTCGTGTGAAGCAGTGAATGCTGTTGACTGCCATTTATTGCGAGTCAGTGGTGGCAATTCATTTTGCGAGTTCAGGATCGACGCGGCCAACTGCACTGTTAAAAAAAAAATATGAGCCTTAAAGTAATAAATTTTTACCAATAAATATAATTACGGGTATGCCAAAAAGAGGAAGCTGTTATTTAATGAATATTAATCTGTAATAAAAAGTAAAAAAAATGAAAAAAAGTGCATAGGCACTGAATAAACTGTCCTCGTTGGGAGAACTAGACTGTTGCTCGTGTTTATAGGAGACGGTAGCATAGCATAGAAACAATCGAATCTGTATTCTTGCTGTTATTGATATTTTTTTATTCTCGAAGAGAAGTATCTGTTGCGTAGATACATCCCGAGGGGTTCAAGGGAACAGAGGGAAACACGGTGCCGGCATTCCTTCTCTGGGGGAAAAAAACTTGCATCCGAGTTCAATGCGCTCCCCAGTAACCTACTTTCTAGTCCGCTCCTCAAAGAGCTAAGTAAAAGAGTGGCGATTGAGGTTTTTATTCCTTTTTAAGAAAAGGGCGAGTTTGGGGGGGCGGAGTGCAAAGAAGTTGGGGGAGCAAATTGGTTGAAATGTGCGCGGTGGAAGGGGAGGACCAAGATGGCGTCATTGCGCCTCGCGCCTAAATCCCGCGCTGTAATAACGACACGCGTGGTGAGCATTGTGTAAACTCTCTCTCGCTAACCCCCCCCCCCCAATGCTTCTCGTACACCCGGGAAGTCGGACGTTTTCTTTTTGAACCGCTTCCCTCCTCCTCCGCCCTGCAGACGTCTCTTGGAGCATCCCTCCCTCCGTCCGTAGTGGACCCTCATCCCTCGTTGCGAGTCTTTTCGGCGAGCATCATCCTATTTGTCTTCTCCCCTCCTCATCTGCGTCTCAAAAGTACCATTCTGCCTCGCTGGATACGCTGCCTTTTTTGAGCTACCATGACAATGATTCGGCTCGTCGGGTGTCGTCTTCGAAGATCTCTCATCCCGCCTAGCGCCAGGCAACACCCGCCTAGTTTCATATATATTCGTACTATATAAATTCGAAGGACGAGAATTTTTACTATTCGTGCCCTATTCATTCAAGCCGCGTTGACACTTCTGAGATCAATGTTTTTACTTATGTCGAGCAATGCTCCCGCGTCGTCATCATCATCATCTGTCATCACTCCGAAGATTGGTTTGCTGCAGCTCCTCATGACATTCCCCCTACTTGCTGATCATTTTATTCTAGAGGTGGCACTGAAAGAGCACAACAGTTTCCTTACGACTGTTACGCGACCGAAACAGTCTCGAAACGAAACAGTTCCGCAAAACAGCCTGTTGCGGACAACAGCTAGAGGCACACAAAAAAAACAGGGGATCGATCAGTGCTGTTAGAACATGGTTGGTAGTTCTGTGTTCTTAGCAATAAGAAATCTTTCACAAAAATAAAGTAACCATTTTATTTGGATTCATGTGAATGATAGGTACTTAACAGATCTAATTCTATCTGCAACATGGTGGGCGGACATTTTTTGGCTAAATAAACGATCAACCACTGGAAACAGATTCAAATCCAACAAATTGTAGCTTTATTACCGCAACGCAGTGCAACACGTGCGGTGCAACTGGAACAGAATAGAAGACAAAGCAGTCAGCATCAGCTTATATCAGTTGCCGCTGCACAGCACAGAACGCATCCGCAAGACTGCGGAATGATCACAAAACTCACCTCTAGATTGCAGCAGTTATTTGAAACAGTTGTCTGTCCGAAACAGTTGCGGCTGCAGACGTTTCGCTCGGACACCACTTTACTCCACCACTATTTTATTCCTGCCAAAGTCTTCACTTCCACACATCTTAGTAGTCGGTTCTCACACGTCAGTGCTTTGCATCCTTCCATACATTCCATTCTTGGCCCTCCTCGGTGATTCTTCCTTCTCATTTCTTCCACCGTTATTGATTTCAAGAGTCTGCTTCGACGTAAAATTGTGTTCAATTAGTTTCTTTTCTTCTTCTTCTCAGAGTTATCCTCGTACATATTTCCTCTCCGACCAATTAATTGCTGGGCTTCTTCATCGGCGATTCTCTCCAACCATTTGATCTTCGTCATTCTTCAAATTGCACCACATTTCAATTTCTAGCCACCGAGTAGCGCCATTTATGAAAACAGTCTTCAATAAATAGTTAGATTTGATAGCCGAGGTTAGAGAATGTCAGGGACAAGTGATTAAAACATCGGGGGGTCGGCTCCTTACTCGGAGCTGCGTTTGGTTTCCCAGAAATCTCTTGTGCCCTACTGATCACATATCTTAAGAGTAGCTGGACGGTTGATGAATATACATATAATCCTTGTAGCTGGGTGCATCACTTGCACAGTGGTTGGCATCTATAAATATCTCCACCGAATCTGAACTTGGGCCATCAGGACATTAGCCGGGCGTTCTCTCCACATGTACGGAGTACCATGAAAGCTGTCTACAGGGTTCACGACCGTAAATCTATCTCTACGAAGAACCGTGCAAGCCACTACTAGGGTGTGTGGCACGGGGTGATTCCACACCAGGCATGCAGCACTCGTCCCAGCACAAATCGTGACCTCGCACGTTCCCCCGGCCGCTAGGCGCAGACCAAAAAGCAGTCAGGAGAACAGGCCCACATCTGAGCCTATATGTCATACCGTAATACATTCTTCTTTGTATGTAGGTTTCTTTAAGAGTAAAAGCAATTTGTTGCGGCGAACAGTTGTTTTACTGAGGTCAAGTAAACTTCAATTTATCGATGAAAACATCCTATTGACTCAGGCATGTTCGTATACCAGCCAGTTGATAAGTTTTTTTGTTTTCATGTTTAAATAACTTTTCGTCTTTACTACACCCGAACTGAAATGGAAAGTCCTTATGATTACTTAGTAGTATGAGTCGTAGCATAATCTATTCCACGTATTCTACATCTCTTTTTATCCATTCATCTTGTGTTTTTCTTTTGTGATTCGGGTAAAAGTTCGCAGCGGTTGGCCCTAAAGTTGATAGTTAATGCAGTGAGGTTTCTAACACTTCGCCCTTCATTACCCGAGTAGCCGGGCATTATCGGTCGCAACGTTCCCCAGTTTTCCTACGCTTCTCCCTGCGGTGCGTTAAGTGGAAAAATTCGGAGGATATCTGGTTTCCCCGGTCGCCCTCATTAGGAGCGAGGGGAGTGCATTAAGTATCGAGAGGCCCTTTTACAAATTTCGAAACCCGCCGACTAATGCCCGGCGCTGTAACCTCTTTTCTCTCCTTCGACCCGTTTAGCTGCGGAGCGCTAATGACCTCAGCCGTTAACGCCGGTTAATGTTATGTATCCAGCGTGTAAGGGCAAGAGTTCGTAACAGCCTAGGATTGAATACCTTGGGTAACGAGATTCGGGCGAGACTCGGGATTTTGCCTGCATTCTTAGTTTAAAATAAATGTCCTCCCTGCCATATTTATTTCCTGCTTATTTGTGTTGGCTCTGTATGCTGAACAGAGAACTTGGCAAATCTGACAACATCCATTTAATTCAACTCAAGCATTTTGCGGATATTTTAGATATTGTATTTGATTTTATTTCGAAAATTTAGACGTTAATTTCCAGAGACGAGTCAACCTCGAATTTCAAGTTTTTTTGATTTCCTTAGAAAGGAAAATGGGAAGTGTTAATGTATTCTCGGTATTTGCTGTTTTGTCATTTATTTATCGTCAATGGGTTAAAATTTGATGCTCGTTCTTGCTAAGAGTTTATATGCTAGCTAAAAACTGATGGAAATAAGAGGGCATTTTGATATTAACCCATTAAGCTCGGAATTAATTTTGCTTCTAAGTTTTCCTTTTTTACAAAGAAAACGGTTGTAGGCTTGGCATTGTGGAAGTAATCCATTGCGGAAGAATTAAAATATCTTAGTTAACTCCACCTGTAATATTTATTACCACTTGTGATCATAAATATTACAGTTTTCATTAGATATTACAGTTATTATTAGTTATGAGTTACAAATATTACAGTTATTATTACAATTATCTGTTAGTGGTAATAAATTGGAGTAAACTAAGATATTCTAATTCTTCCGTAATTTCATTTTTTCTTGATATGTTACTAGGCTTAGTTGAAAATGCATGAAAAATAATTAGTTTTGTAATTTATGGAAATGTTTGCGAAACATTGGGAAGTGTCTCTTTTTATTCTACCATTGGTAATAAAATATACACTTCAGTATATTTTCTTCCGATTCACTATCCCAGGGCAATTTTAATGGCGGTTTCTAGTTATTTGGCTCTTCGTTAAGTAAAAGGTTTTCATGGAGTGTAGGCTGCATTACTTCACGGTTTAAATGAGACCTGTGCATGGTTTTGCTGTAAGCGGAGGGCGTCGTAATTATTCTTTGAGGTTTGGAGCGTTGCTACGGCACAAGTGCAAAACTAGGTCATATTCGTGGCCCCCTGATTACATCTGCTTGTTTCTATGCCAACTTAAGCCCGTGAGCCGGAAAAAACGGCACACTCAATATTTTCATGCGCGGAAAAGGTGAATGGTTTGTAAGTCATTGGATATGTTCGTAAAAATTGGTACATAGCCCCTGCGAGGAAAATGGTGTGAGTGGAGGTCTCTCTTGCAACTGTCCTATGTTTCGTGTAATTTTATTTTGCGAATCACTATTTATTCTCAATTCATAAAAAAACTCTTTTTTACGCTGACCTAAAAGAGGATGCTAAAACGTCGATTTCTAACGCGTTTCCGGAGTGCTCATGATTTACAAGAGTTATGTACGTCGTTATCACGGTTTTAGGGGAATAAGTGTCCTGACTTTTCTTGAATTAGCTCTACATGGATTGGAAATTACCCATCACATTGTCTCCGGCCTGTCTTTTGCATAATTAATTACAGTGTAAGCGCTTAGCTTAAATAAAAGGATTTGGTCCGGAGAAGACGCGGTAAGGGAACAAGTCGGAAATTCTGCTTTTACAATTTATTCACGCACACACAATACATGGTTATCGGTCACCCGCGCGAGACTGCTCGAGTCTCTCTTGCCACCACGCAGCGCCCAGCACCGCGTCACCGCGTGACCCCCTCGAGGGCTCCCTATTGGCCGGCAATTGCAGTAGCTTTTTACCTTACCCGTGCATCTTCCCACGAAGCAAGATCCCACGGCAAGGCGCCGCCAGGTGTTAGAGGAGCCACACCTAAATGTGATTCCACATCCGGCGGCTACCATTTCAGCTGAGACCAACACCGGGGCGGCGCTAGTGCTGACCGCTGCGCGCACGCTTACACCACTTCCCCCCAAAAGTGAATCGTTGAATAATAAAGAATAACATGTTGTATTCAGCGATTCATTCAACAACCAATCAGTCGACCAATGTTCTAAAAATAAAAATCAGATTATACATTAATTATTTAAATGCAACCCAGAAAATAACACTGCCCCTGAAAAATAGTTTTCACCCAACAATATAAAGACTCATCACAATCGTTTTGCCCATGACCTACATAGGTAAACAAAATAAATGGAATGGGAATGACATAGGGAAACAAATACATACACATGACTACACACATACAGTCCCAATTCATAGTCTATGCAAACTAACACCCTCTACAATTCACTACTATTCATGCACTGGTTGTTATATCTTGTGAAGTTTGTTCTAGAAATTCTTCTTCTATTGCACATTGACTGTTTATAACACTTTTATCATATAGTCCATTTAAACCTGTTATTTTGACATTTACCAATATTCATTTAATTATAAAATGTTCAAGTTTAAGTGAAATCCCTTATCAACATCACTATCAAAACATATACACCAAACTTATTCATCCCAATAATGTGTTTTTTCTTGAAATTAGCGGAATGATATGGAACATGAAAATAAAATAACCCCTGTAAGACATTGAATCTACCCCAACCTAATTCCTAATTATTTCATCGGGCTCTGCTCCTACTTCTTCAGGAGGAGCTTCCAAGCTCGATAGCGTGACGCGCACATTCTTCGCGTCAATTACTCCTTTCCTCCTCTTCCTTTCTACCGCTCTCCCGCCGCAATTACTACTCAGCGCCGACCGCTTCCAGTACAAATATAACATCAGAGTTGTTATCCCAATGGCGCTCCCTAACCCCACAATGATTTCCCAATTTCCATTACGAGTAGAAGTGCTAGCTGCTCGCAGTCTCCCTACCCATTTATTAAAATCCACTGAGCGCCTGTGCGTCATTAATTCCCGTCCCAGTTCGTCTCGCAGACCCTCCAGATTCGAGTCGTTTCCAATATCTAGGCTGCCTTCATCCTCGACTATCCTAACATCCGGAAGGACTATTTCTAATAATTTCCCCTTTATTTCGCTCCGTTGGTACCCACTGGCTAATAACTTAAAATTGCTTCCCACTATGTCACAGTGGCTGACATTCGTAAGCAGCCCACTCCCCTCAAGTTGGCGAGAGTCTGGCCTATTCGCTGTAGCCGCGTTCCGACACGCGACTGTGATATGGGATGGACTTGGCATTGCGTAAATCCACCCTTGATTCACTCGGTCGAAATATGGCTCAGTGAAATTAACCCCTTCCCTTTCACATTCAGCAGCACCTCTTCCTAAAAACAAATCATACTCGCAACTCTTCCACGACCCGGTTCGCAAAACAAACTTAGTCGGACAAGTATAAATTTGCCCCTTTTTACATTCAAACATCTCGTCTTCATTTAAAACTGAATAATATGACCGATCCCCGTTTATTAGCAATGTGTCCCTAACCCTCCATTTTCCGAAAACCATCAGTTTCTGATGCCAAACTGGGAAAGACTTCAGTTTATAGTGTTCAAACATACTATCCTTACTTCCCAAAGGGATTTCTACAACTAACCGTAGCCGGTCTTTGACTACTACAGCCGATGCTGTCGCCATATTGTAATAAAAATACAGTGATTCGTGGTCACAAGGAGCTAACATATGGAGAGGAGGGTTAATATTATCGCGAATTCTTTTAATAATTTCTAAAAACTTTCCAGGGGGAACCAAGGCACTGCTAAAACTATTATACACGCTGTTTTCTAGCGACATCCTTAGCCCCACAAGGTCAATCCTAACATTTACAAGAACATGCCCAATCTGCCTCAACGCCTCCTCGGTCGCTATCAGTTGCCTCAACTCCCGGTTGGCCTCTGCTAATCCCTGAATTAATTTTCGGCTATTGTTCGCTTCGCTAATCAATTCCGAAACTAAATTTCGTAGGAATCGGGTATTGTTTGTCACCCTCTCCTCTAATCCCGCCATTATTATAATTTGATTGTCCAACTCTCCCCGAATCCCCAAACCGTCCTGCTCTAATTTATTGATCTTTTCCTCAATCCGGTGGAGATCCTGTTCATCCAGCGTTCCGAAAACTGTTTTTAATACTTGGCCCCCAAAATTGATCCAGCCCCGTCTGTTTCGTCGTTTCTCGACCAAATCTACTAATGTTTCTATTTCCTCCTTGACATGTTGGTATTCCCTATTCATTCTTTCTAACGCCAAGAGGTACCCCCGACTAAAACTCTGCCTAACTTCCCCTTCCATTCTACCCCTTACGTCATCGAAAATTTGTCTCACCTTTTTATACTCATCTTTCATGGCACCCAGATCAAAATTTATTACTACCATCCACGAATGTTCAGTTAAAATTACATCTCGCTGTCTTTCAAATAATATACCACTTTTTAATGGTGTCACTTCTTGACCCCTAGTAGGGTCCAAACCACACCCCACCACCCACAACAACCAAACCCAACACTTTAAAGGTCCTCCAGATCCTCTTCTTCCTCCTCCCATCGTGTCAGCGCCTCCCGCGGGCGTAGATAATAGCGATGAGAGGATGCAGGCGGGGGAATCACGTAAGGTGGGGATGACTCACCGCGTCCACTTCTCGGTCGCAAACGATATGGACAACGTCGGGGGAGGGGAGGGGGATAAGGGGCGGCGACTCCTTCTACCTCGAGCGGAGGGGCGGGAGGGGGATGAGGGGTGACGACTCCTTCCACCTCGAGCGGAGAGGCAGTGTCTTCTTGATGAGGGACAGGGGGTGGAGGGGAATGGCCAACACAGGGGGAAGCGGGGAGGAACTTCTCCTCCTCTACGGCAACGGTGTCCTCCCTTTCCGCGCTGACGTCACCTCCTCCTGTGCTTTGAGTCACCAAGGATTCCCCTCGACCTTCCACCCACTCGTCCTCCCACTCAGGGGGGGTCGGATCAGCTGGCTCCGGAACTCGCGCGGTGATTCGGTTTCTTTTTGGCCGTCCACGGGGGCGATCACCAATATTCACTGCATCAGGGGGGGGAACAGGACCGTGATAAGGCTTAACACGACTTATGTGCACAATAAGGGTTCGAAATGGAAGCTCCAACATTAGATTGCACTTTGAAGTTACCTTCAACACGCGATACGGGCCCTTCCACGGTCTATGAAACTTTTTCACTTGCCCTATTTTTAAACAAGGGTCACCTAAAAATACGTAGTCGCCTTCTCTATATTCCCTCACCTTACCCTTTCCTCTCACCGTTTCCCTCCTTTTCCTCACTGCTAAACGATCATTACGGGCGCATTGTTTCCACATTCCCTTCAACCTCTCTCGTAGTCCTGTCACACCAGGGTGTTCCTTTCCTGAGCTACTCATTCCGAGACAATTGAAAGGTGATGCCATCTGTCGTCCAAAAACCAACTCGTGCGGGGTGAACCCAGTGCTCCTGTGTTTACTCGTGTTATACGCAGTCACGGCAAATGCGAGGTGCTTTTCCCAGTCGTCGTTTCGTACGTTCACGTAATGGCTAAGAATATTTGCGATTGTCCGATGAACTCTCTCAACTCGGCCATTGCATTGTGGGTGGAACGGGGAGGTCCTTAGCTGTTTTACCTTCAATAGTCCACAAATCTGTCGGAAAAGATCGGACATAAAGTTAGTCCCCTGATCCGTAAGCAATAACTCCGGCACCCCGAATTTCAATATCCATTGTTTTACTAGTGCGACGGATATGGTTTCGGCCGTTTGGTCGGGCAAAGGCACCATTACCAAGTATCTTGTAAAATGGTCTAGGATAGACAAAATATATCGATTCCCACCATCGGTCTTTGGAAGAGGGCCCACTACGTCAATAGCAATGAACTCGAAGGGTCTTTCCGCCTCTGGTAGTGCCTGTAGAGGGGCCCTGCACTTACCGTAAGGGCTTCGCTGGCTACAGGCTATACAACGCTTCACATACTCCTTGACATCTCCCAAAATCGTTGGCCACCAGTAGTCCCTCCTGACCCTACTCGCGGTGGTGTGTACTCCTAGATGTCCCGAAAGTATATGATCATGGCACTGGCGCAAGACTCTCTCTCTGCAATTTCGTGGTACCACTATTTTATCTCCTCCCTTGTGTCTTTTACAAATAACGTCCCCAACGACAACGAAATTATTTTCCCTTCCCCACTTTACACACTCAGGGTCTCGTTTCTGCTCATCTCCAAAATTAATTATTTCTTCGGCAGATACATGGCAAACCTTCCTGCTCAAGGCGTCAGCATTTGCATGGATTTTTCCTGGCCTGTGGACCACCCGGTAATCGTATTCACCCAGTTTTAATGTCCACCTCATTAATCGGCCGTTGGGGTCCTTTAAATTAAATAGCCACGTGAGGGCTGCGTGGTCCGTCACAATGGTAAATTTTCGTCCGAGAACATAATTTCTAAACTGATTGACGGCCCAAGTTACTCCAACCAATTCCTTCTCTGTTGTGGTATAATTCAGCTCAGATTTCTTCAGTTGCCGTGAGGCAAATGCTACCGGATGTTCCTCACCGTTGATCACTTGAGACAGAACGGCACCTATTGCGAAATTACTCGCATCTGTCGAGATGGTAAAAGGCAAAGAGAAATCTGGGTACACCAATACGGGACTGCTCGTAAGCGCTGTTTTTAAATTTTCCACTGCTTCGTCGCACTCGGGTGTCCAAACAAATGCGGTACCCTTTCTTAAGAGCGATGTAAGCGGCCGGGCGATAACCGCATAGTTTTCGATGAACCGACGGTAATAATTCGTTAGGCCCAAAAAGGATTGTATTTCCTTCACTGTTTTCGGAATAGGGAATTCCTTTACCGCTGAAATCTTACTAGGGTCCGGAAAAATACCTTTTGCACTAATAATGTGTCCCAAATAGTTCACTTGCGGAAAGGCAAAGTGGCATTTAGACAATTTCAATGACAATCCTGCCGTTTCTAGCCTTTCGAAAACTCTGCCCAAACGCAAAGCGTGTTCCTTTATTGAGCCGCTAAAGACGATGACATCATCGAGATACACTAGGCATTCCGTGGGAGACATTTCTCTAAAAATACTATCCATGAAGCGTTGGAAGACACTTGGGGCGTTTCTAAGACCGAAGGGCATTCGGAGGTATTCATACAATCCATTATGCACAATAAAGGCGGTTTTCTCACGCGAATCTGGAGCCATCGGAATTTGGTGGTAACCCGCAGTTAAATCAAGTGTGGTGAAATACCTACATCCCCCCAAATAGTCAAGTGTTTCGGTAATGTTAGGCAAGGGATAAACATCAGGCTTGGTTATTGAATTCAAAGCGCGAAAATCGATGCAAAACCGATACTTCGGCCTTCCGTCCTCAGACTTTTTCGGTACAATCACGATGGGCGAAGCCCAGGGGCTGTGACTTGGCACAATTATACCCCCCTCTAATTGTTCCTTCACGAAATCGTCTATCAATGGCTTCAAGTGATGTGGGGTCCGATAGGGTCTTCTGTAAATTGGCCGGGCATCACCAGTAGGAATGTGGTGTTCTACCAAGTGCGTGGCCGGGGGTGTTCCCGATGGTGAGAACAAATGACTATACCTTCCGATTAAAGGCTGCAGTACCGATTGTTCCTCAATATCCAGATGGGACAACTTCCTTGAAATCTCGTCCTTAAAATTATCGTCACCAGCCTTACACACGGAAATGCATACGTCCCTGTCACTCCCGTTCCCTTGCACTGCACCTTCGTCCCACCCATTATTCACTGTCTCCACCACATCGCTCACTATCGCGATCACTGTACCCTTACTCAGAGTTACATCTATCATTCCAAAGTTACTTACTTGGATCTTAGCACCTCCTTCCCCATTCACCTTACAAACACATCGGGCCACCCAGCAGTCGTCCACTTCCAGCGCCGACTCAACCATGCACTCATGGCCCTCTCTCCAGCCGCCACCAAGGGGGAGGGTCATGAGACGAACGCTCCGTGCTGGGATGACCTCCGCTGAAACAAGCCGCACCGGCATATTCACCCGGGGGCGGCGCCATTCCTTCCCCGCGTCTCCCGTCTCCTTCGCCGGGTCCTTCGTCGTTGCGTCTCTCGGTCTCTCCTCCGCGACGTTCGCTGCTCCGCCTCCCCACGCCGCTGCAGCCACGCCTTCCGTCCTTATCTCCATCGTTGGCAATCCCGCCTTCCGCGGCCCGCCTTCCGCCTTATCGTGGATGGTTGGCCCGCCAATCTCCGTTGGCCGCGACGGAATCTCCACAGGCTCCGTCCTTCTACTCTCAGTCAGGCAAATTATGCGCCCGCCAATTGTGAGTTCGCCCTTGCTCACGTCAATTATTGCCCCATTTTCGCGGAGGAAGTCGATTCCTAAAATTCCCTCGTGACCCCCCAAACTGTCTACAACCTGAGCCTTTAGGTTATACACACTATCGCCGAAACCTAGCGGAACCACCACCTCTCCGAAGTTCCAAATATACCCTCCATTTAATCCCTTTATCCGGAACGTAGACCTCTTCGGTACTCGGCCCCCACAGCACTTCTTAGTTAAAAGGCTCACCTGCGCTCCTGTATCCACTAACATGCGCCGCCGCATGCCTCCACACGTCACAGTCACCGCCAAGTCTTTCACTCCCCCCTCGCGGTGCACACACGGGAGGACAATCCTTAATTGGGGCCGTTGCGGGCGACTTGCTCGGCCCCGGAACCGTTTAACGGCATCTCAGCCCGCTGGCTAAAACTACCCTGTTCTCGCGCCCGGCAGTTTCGGGCCCAGTGTCCTACCTTCCCGCAATTAAAACACTGCATTCTGCCCTTCTGTTTGCAGTCCCTTGCGAGATGCCCAAAATGGCCACAGGCGTGACAGGCTCCATCACGAACCGCGAAAATTTTTCTTTCCTCTCGCCCCTCTCTCTCTGGTCGAATCCTTCGCTCGGCCTCCCGCACGCGCACGGCTGCGGTGACAGCGGCGTCAAACGTCTCCGGCATTGCGAGGCGCGTGTGCTCACCCACCCTGCCGGGAAGGCCATTTAGGAAGGCGTCCAAAGCCCTCTCGTCCGCCTCCGACCGGCGAGCGGCAGCCACGGCAGCATCACCCTCCTCCTTCCATGTATGGCTATTTATATCGCGGATGCGATCTGCAAACTCCTCTATTAGCTCCCCTGGGCCCATTTGCACGTTTGCCAGCATCTCCCTGTAAAATCTCCTATTCTTCACCCCCTGATATCTCTCCAACAGCACCTTCTTTGCTTCGGGGTAGTTCAAGGCCCCCCCCGCCCTCGTCTTCGCCCTCAGGAGATCCGCGGCTCCTCCGCGTGTGCGAAGTGTGACCGCGCTTAGCCTGTCCTCATCATCCCAGCCACCCAACCTTCCCACTTGTTCTAATTGCGAAAAGAATGCTTCAACGTTTTCCCCTGTGGATCCCGAAAAGCTTTCAATCGCCGATATCATTGAATATGACTTCCTCGAGTTCTCCCCTGCTCCGGCCACGTCTACTGTACGGGCCCTAAAAATCGCGTTTTCTTCTTTAAGGGCCCGTAGTTGCGTGCAAAGTTCATCCACCGCCTGTTGGAGCTCCATTTCACGACCCGATAAACTAACGCGACTCGCCATTGTCACTCACCTTTTCACGACTTGGTATTACCGCACTTCCCAACGCCTTGAGGCAATCCCACTTCTGACACCAATTGTAAGCGCTTAGC
This sequence comes from Pyrrhosoma nymphula, assembly GCA_963573305.1. Taxonomy (NCBI): domain Eukaryota; kingdom Metazoa; phylum Arthropoda; class Insecta; order Odonata; family Coenagrionidae; genus Pyrrhosoma; species Pyrrhosoma nymphula. Next base: position 176,156,818 of record OY754329.1, on the reverse strand, counting down.
TTAAATAAAAGGATTTGGTCCGGAGAAGACGCGGTAAGGGAACAAGTCGGAAATTCTGCTTTTACAATTTATTCACGCACACACAATACATGGTTATCGGTCACCCGCGCGAGACTGCTCGAGTCTCTCTTGCCACCACGCAGCGCCCAGCACCGCGTCACCGCGTGACCCCCTCGAGGGCTCCCTATTGGCCGGCAATTGCAGTAGCTTTTTACCTTACCCGTGCATCTTCCCACGAAGCAAGATCCCACGGCAAGGCGCCGCCAGGTGTTAGAGGAGCCACACCTAAATGTGATTCCACATCCGGCGGCTACCATTTCAGCTGAGACCAACACCGGGGCGGCGCTAGTGCTGACCGCTGCGCGCACGCTTACAACAGTTTGATAAGTGGCTCAGTTAACCTAGATAATTTGTTTATATAGTTTTTAAAAAATTCCTATACGGTGCGCAGATCGATTGATATATGTATTTTTGTTCATATCTTGCCCCCTTTATCTTCAATAAATCCCAGCCATGATTCATTGCGAAGGGAAGAAGTGCGTAGACTTGAAGCGTTTGAGATGTGAGTTTGGAGAAGGATGGAGAGGGTGAGCTGGGTGGCGAGGAAGACGAACGAGGAGATATTGGATATGGTCGGAGAGGAGAGGAAGGAGGTTCTGGTGGTGGAGGTTCGGAGACGGTAGAAGAGATGGATGAAGGAGGTTTTGAGAGGAGAAGGCATGATGAAAAGAGTGATAGAGGGGAGAACACTGGGGAAGCGTGGAAGAGGAAGGATGAGGATAGGAATTCTGGACGAAATAAGAGGAGGTAGAAGATATGAAGAATTGAAGAGGGATCTAATGGCGGGACATCCTTAGGAGGGAAAGCGAGACAATGTCTGTGAAATTGGGATGGAGACTGGGGACTGTCCAAATAACCTACCAATCAGCTGGTAGAATACTCGAATGAAAAAAATGCATCACTTTGTAAAGGTATGGGAAGATGTACCTCAAATATTGAAGGTAGACCTTTAATGCAGCACAACTGACCCTGTAGAGAAACATTGTTGGCGTTCTAGATGTGGACATCGGGGAGAGAGCTCGGTTTACGGAAGGGAAGACTTACGGAGAGGGGAGGAAAGAAAGTGGCTGAAGGAAATGAAGAAGAGGCGAAGAAAGTGGATGGAGGAAAGAAATTGACGAGGATGACTCGGTTTTTCTTCCGGGTTTCCCTTTGAGTTGGTCGCTATTTGCAGACAGTTCGGCGGGGCAGATGTGATTGTTAAGAAGGCAGTTTCGGAAGGAGGAATGTTGGGAAAGAGATGAAGGGAGAGAGAAGAAGGACGATGTTAGTTTCGGATGTAACTAAGAGATGTGGAAAGTAAGGGGAGTCCTGGAGAGATATAATGAATGGAAGTAGTACAACCCTTGCGAGGATAGAGAGAAGCTATGACCCTTCAAAAACCTGCCGTAAACGGTAGGGTACCAGATATGTATTAATTTCTTGTAAGTCCGGCAGTGCCCGGCTATTGGAAAGCTACTGAGGCGGCATAGGAGACATTTCTCCCTTTCTTGAGACGGAAAAATTTCGTCGTTTCAAAATCACGTTCTTTTCACGGCTGCCCCTCTCTCCCCCACCTCCTCCTTCCCCTCCTTCTCCCTCCCCTCCCTCCCTTTCCCTCCCTCTATCCGTGATTCATCGGAATCTTGGCAAAGACGGTGACATCACGGGACGTCCTTTTCAATCGTCACGAGGCAACGTGCATTCCATACTTCGTCTCGCTACTTACTTGCTCAGGTTCCCCACCCTTCCCCTTTGAGCGTATGCGGCCAGGAAAAGTGAACAGGTATGCGAACCGTGGAGAACCATTAAAGTATCCATAACCGCGTCCCTTTGGGTCGAATCATTCCTTCCTTTCATTCTTCTTTTGTTCCTTGTAATAGCACCATCCATTGTGGTGTTTCCATGACCAAATCCGATCTGCGCCGATTCTCAGAACTCAAATGCCTATGAATCCGTCATCTGAATTGTGAATGAGTGTGTCGCCTTCGTTTTTATTTAGATGCTAAACTTATATTGCATATGTGCGTATGTAAATTGTTTTTGATGCATGGTTGTTGAAATTCCCAGAGGTTAAATGTTTTCGAAACAGTACCAAATGGAAGGGGAAATGAATGGTAAGACTTGCTGACGGAGGCCAAGGATGAGATCATGTAATAAATGACGTCAAAGGAAGGCTTATGCAGGAATGAAACGGTTATCTCATAGAAGAGTGGAGCTAAGAGCTGAATCAAACCAATTTTCAATTTGATGACTGCTGGCGATGATGAAATCTTTATGAGAATTCATTGCTGAGAATATCCCATTCCACTGTTACTAAGGGTGAAAGTCGTTCTTGAGCAGTGACAATGTATGTGACAAAAATGAACGAAGGATGAATAACACTTCCAAGGTCACACAATAATAGCAGCAGTTGTACCAACCTAAGGCTCATTAGCTTGTATTGAGAAATGTCCCTCGCACAATAGTCTTGGAAGTTAAATTGGGTCCATTCTGAAAAAAACAGTACGATGGAAAAACTGAGAACAATTCTGAAATAAGCATATCAAAGTTATACTATTATCACTTGCTATTTTTCATTCATCTGATATCATGCAGACTGGTGTAATCAATGAGAGGGAACATCAGAGTGGATATCAAATATATGGATAATATTAGAGGCTGTGACGTCGAAATTTCGTCAATTTCGAGGCTCGGAAATGCCGAGAACATACTGAATAGCCCCCCACTGTATAATGGAACTCGGGCGAGCGATTCTGTGCATTGCATTCCCATTGCTGATCCCTCACTCATCCTTCCGTTTCCTTCGTCTACGATATTTATACATCCATCGTTCCTCCTCTCGCTGCAAACTACTCCTACAAGCGGCCCCTCATCGCGTAGATTTACTTTGTGTTGCGTCCTTCATCTCCATCTCTCTTCCCTGCATCCAGGGGCAATTATAACCGCCCCCACTCTCTTCCTTCCTCTCCCCTCTCACAGCTCCCATTAATGCATGTCCACCGTTCAATTTCCGCCCGTATGAACCGGGGGGCCAATTTATCGCGCCATTGTCTACGGCTACGCGATGGGTGGGTGTGTGTGCGCTTGCATTTCGCTCCCCGAGTTATATATAACGCCCTTTTTCCGAATGTGTTTCATCGGACTAATTTTTCAAGAGGAGAGTAGAGATGAGGGAGAGAGAGGAGGGAAAATTAAAAAAGAGGATGAATTACAGCCTCGCCCCGGCAATTGTCGTTCGCCCTCTTCTTTTTTTTTCTTCCTGCGGGATCTCCGCTTTTCCGGACTGTATAATCTCTCCCGGCCACTACTCTCTCTCTCTCTCTCTCTCGACATCTTTCTTCCCGCACTCCATATCTCTCCTCCTCCATTCCTATATCAATCACTCTTTTTCTTTCTCCCTTTTCCTCTCTCTCTCACGGCGTGCCTGTGTGCGGTAGATTAAATTTTTGTGGGATTAATTACCTCGTATTAAAAAAATAAAGCTATGATATTTGTTTCTTTTCTTTTTTTCGGAGTCGACACAGCGCTTACGCGACTCGATGCGTGGGAACTGTTAAAGATTTGCCGAAACTATTTATTTTGTTGTGGTGAAAACTATTCGATCTTTTTAGAGCAAAGGAATTTTCGCAACACCAATGCGACGAAATTCGACATGAAAAATAATTCGACTTCGACTGGTAAAAAAAATGGTTTTCTTTTCTTGGCGAACTTCCTCAAAATGGTGTTCTATCTGGCATCCTTGCGCGTGACTACATACATACTGTATCACTTGTGTCAGGAACGAAAGGCGAATTGAAAACACTGCAATTTCCACTTTCAAATTTACTCTTGTCGACGGTTGGAATATCATCACTGCGACGAATCCATGATAATATAATCATATAATATATAATAACTAGGTAACCCGTGCGAAAATTTCGTACTTTCACGCTATCAGGGAATAAGTATGTTAAGGAAACTGTGTAATTGGGTTTTAAATAGAGAAGAAGGTGTATCATAAAGTACTTTCTTTTTACTTGTTTTCTTGCAAAAATATACAATACATATGAATACAATACAGGCAAGAGAGTTTATCTAAACTTTTACGTCAAATTAATGGGTAAATAGTGAAATTTGAGATTGAGATTGTATTTTTCGTCAGAAGCCGGTGATTCAATGTTTAAAATGATACCTCATTTATCACTGTAGGTGCAGTATTAACGGAGCATATACGGAATGACAGAAAAAGACCTTTCTGTAATAATATATATGATGATATTTATTCTTCCATACATATTTTCATACAGGTATTATTTCAATTCAAGGTAGTAAGGTAGCCTGTAAGGAAAAAAGCCTGTAATTAGGCTAAATTCAAATTCTACAATGCGGAAATGAACAAACATAGAACCAAAATTACTAATTACATAAAGAAAAACATTTAAAGAAATTTTAGTGCGTACAAATACGATTTGCAGAAGAGGTTTTTTACCTTCACACACTGTGAACGATTAGTTTAGATTAGTAGCTCCGAAACCAGCCAAGAGCTATGCCTCTCACGCCAGCCGTTTCTAATTTATGTAATAGTATTTTGTAGTCTAAGGAATGAGCATGAACAATAAACATTATTGTGGAAATTGCAGTGTTTTTAGTTCACATTCCGCTCCAATGGTGAAAGATTTCTATATAGTTTCACCTGAGGCTGTCAAAAATTTGTGCTATTTTGACGATGAATAAGGGAGTGTTCTCTACTGAGTGGCCTGTGCAGAAGTGGAGAGATTCGATCAATTAGTAACCCTTAAGTAATGATCTGAGTATGTAGAAGGCATACATTCTCATAAAGAATTCAAAAAGATATGGCACTTTTTTCACAGATTTTTATTTTAAGTCACATTTTTGTGAGCCATTCCCCCCTCTTGGATATTCCCGTGACTCTCAAAACCTGACGCCCCAACCCCCGCTGTGAACAGCGTACCTGACCAAGCGTCCACTTAGCCTACATCCACCACCACCACCCCTCCCCCCTCCCATCGAGTCATCCACGTTCCCTCACACACCAACCCCCACCCCTTACCACTGCCTCTCCCACCCCCTCTTAAAAATTGTATATATTCTGCCACTTGCCATTATAAAGACTTAAAATAAAAATCTGTGAAAAAAGTACCATATCTTTTTGAATTCTTTAGAATGGATTTTCACAAAGTGAAGCCTGAAACCATCGAGTTTATAATTTCTCATGATGCCGATTGTATTTGAGTGGACGATGTTGAACTTTCACACCTTACGCATTGAAATATAAAATCACGCTCCCTTCTTGAATAATGCCATTGCATTCATGGATTACATTTATGTATTTTCGTTGAATTGGTATTGACCACTTTAATAATAATAATACATTGGTTAATTTATGGAGGTTTGGCCGTGTCTTTTTAAAAATCTCAACTACCTTTTTTCCGCCAAGACGTTTCGCCTTTTTATTAATGAGGCTTCTTCAGGGCTACAGTACAATGCAAGGGGTACACTTAATAACAATAATAAAAAGGAAGATTAAAAAAAAAACATGACCAATCCTCCATAATTTAACCCATGCATTACATTTACATCGTTTGACTTATTGATGGCATTTGCATTGTGGAGCACAGAAGTTGAATCCATTTGCCCTTTTTTAATATTCATTTAATTTAGGTGGACCACAAGGATGAAAATTTATGTGGGGAAAGATTTTGAGTACCAGACTATTCCAGGAAGTCTTCGAGAACTATACGAGAGAATCGGCCAGTTATACGAAATCGGTTTTTATATTAGAGGAGTCCGAGTGAATATTCTAGTTTTCCGGTTGTTTCAGTAAAAGATATTTAGTTTTGAAATACAGTAATACATTGAACTGTGGAGAGAATGGAACACATAACTCCTGAAAAAAATAGTCCAGAACGTTTCTTCGCACTATACTGTATTTATTGTAAACTCTTCTCATGTGTTTCTTTTGCCTTTCACGGCTGTTTCAAGGAGTGTTAATTTAATACGAGACTTTATTATATGAAAATGATTGATGTTTCATTTCAGGCCATATACTGCTATCTTGGTACTGAAATCAGGATAATTATGATGACCATGCGATTTTAATACATTGTTTGAGCAAGTACAAACTTTCCATCTTGAGAATATTGATAAGCCGAAAAAACCACATAGGGTTTGAATCCTCTGAATTAAAAAATATGTTGCGAGAAAATTCAGTGAAGATTTTCTAAAGCTTATTGTGATTAATATTCTTGTGGTCCATATCTGTCTTTGCATCTGTTTTCTTCTGAGTCGAGAGTAACAACTAAAGCTACATTGTCATCACTATGTAAAATATTGAATTCAAATTTTTGCGAAACAGCATTTAAGTTTTAAGAAGGCTTGTATTAGGTAGTAGTTTAGTAGAACAGCTTACAGAGCGAAATATAATCATTTGGTCTTTTAATTGTCCCATATGTCTGCAGGAAACATGGTAGTCTTTTCGCGAGGTTGCGTTTTATCGATGATATGTGAGACGGCCGTAATATGCACTGCAATCAGAATAAGGTAAAACCGCTCCTAAAAGAATTGCTCTAGCTTCAGCTCCGACTTGGTCCAATTTTTCCTCGTTCTTTGTCAGTGCCAGTTCTGATATCCATAATTCGAAAATAAACACTGGTACAATTATCACACTTGTTATTCTCCGCCAACGACCATGGTTTCTCCACATTATGCCATCACCGATACCCTGATGATGGCATAATGTGCTGAAACCACAGTCGGTAGCGGAGAATAAAAAAAGTGTGGACATTTGTACCAGTGTTTATTTTCGAATTATGGAAGTCCGTAGTTTCCACAAAGTGAGTGCCGATACGCTCTCCATTTCTGATAGAAACGCCGGAGTTTGTGACGCACAGTAAAAATGTGGGTCACGAGGAACTACTCGTGGAGTTTGCCATCAAAATTTTCCCCCTGAAATATGAGACATGATTTCCATACTTTTCCCTTTCGCCATCGCGATCTTTGTTAGCATTTACGTCGGAAATGGCGAGGAAGCGCGCTCGACGTGTGTATGTCCATTGAGTCGAAGGCTTCGCCGCCGGTCTATATTTGGATCCACGCGTCTCGCAATCATACGTGGGCGCGAACACACATTCATTTTGTGCTCCGGCTGGATCTCATCCCCTCCTCCTTAAACACCACCACCCTCATCTCCACAAACCTCCGCTTCACGACTCCGCGCGACATGTTTCCCCCCACCTCTCCCCTTTGTTCGCCCCCCTTCTCCCAGCCATCCCCCGTCATTGTGTCGTCGTCCTCTGACCGTCAATTGCAGAGACTTCCATAATGGTCCAGCAGTGCGACCTTCATCCCATCCCCTCGCACATGGCGAAGCGGTCTCTCCGGGGCCATCTCGGCCGCGTCTCGGCCAGCCATTCATGGCGAGAACGCGGGGCAGTCGGAAGTGCCCCAGGGTCACGATGTGGTCCAGTCAAGGCACAAAACGTTCACCGTGGCGAACCAACGCCAATGTGCGACTGGTCCTAGTCGACTCGGTCGTCTTCCTCTCCGAATTCGTGATCCTTTCAGTTCAGATTCGGCCGATTTAATCCTTTTTCCTGGTAGCATTGACAGTAATGCCCCATTTAAATTACTAGGTTTGAATGATGCTGCTCAAGACATTGGTTCAAGACATTGGTTGCCCCAAGGAGGGGCAGTAGGGGCAATTGCCCCCCCCCCCAAAACCAGGCGTATTTCTTCATAGACCTTAAATTAAAAGCCTAAATTATTTTGTTGCTTTTTTAAAATTTAAGTTTTGGTTATTTTACTACTTTAAAATTCAGTCAATTCAGCCGAATTTTTCATAAAAACTAAAACCACATCACTTAAAACCACAATCCTACGCTAAATACGAATTTGAATCAAAATAATTTTGGAATTAGTCGAAACTTAGTGCTTTAAATCTAAAAGGGAAATATGCACATTTAGTAAAAAACTTGCTCTTCTTAAAAGGTAAATTTTTGCTTCCAAACCACTTGTAACGCGCCATTTTGCAGGTACTTTGTTACGAATTAACGGGACGAGACCCACGAACCCCCCTTTTCCTGGAGTGTATTCGATACCCTGGCCGCTGGTCTGGAGCCGCCCCTGGGTGAATACGCGCGCGCGCGCGCAGCTAATTGAAGAACAGAGATTGTATACACGGTTGGTCATTGCGGAGCAAGTGGGGTTTTTTGGTGGGCGTTTCATGTCCAAATTTTCAGAATAATGCCTGTTGCTCACGGCAAAAGTTTCAATAAAACAGGTTTATAAAAATTTTTATTGAAAGTTTTATGAATCGTACAAAAAACGTACTTGCTTGCTCACGGTAAAACTATTCATAAAACCGCAATGTACTGCCATCTATGAGACGCTTTGCGAACACGTGAAGTGATATATGCACTCTCTTTGGGATGACTGTTAGGTTAAAAACTATATGTACTGTTTATTTACTTACTTTCTGATCACACTCAACGGTGCTAAGGCTCTGACGCATTCTTCTAACAACAGGAAGGATACTGCCTCAACGTTCCATGAACTTCCAGCCATGTTTGTTTACGTTTTCCTTGTTTGGCGTCCTATGGATACGAGATTATTATCAACGCGATGAGCGGAACGTCTCATTGGTTGTCGCATAAAACCGTTAAAAAAATAAGGTTTTATAAAACGGTTTTATCGTTAGCAAGCTCATTTTTATGAAATTAGTCGATTTTATAAAACGTTTTACCGAATATTTTACCGCGAGCAACAGGCATAAGCTCGATTTCTTCGACACGAAATTGCTGCCTCCGCCGCTCCGATCCTTCCACTTTAAACTTGCAATGCTACGTTGAAAAGTGTCCCTTAATTCGATCTGTTTACAGTCCTCCCTCATCCCCCTAAGATCTTCTCGTCTTTCGCTCCTTTTCTGTTTGGTTCTTATTTGTTCACTGTTATGTCACAAATGCTACTTTGTCATTAATTTATTTAATTTTGTTTTTTTTGTGTGCTTCTTTGTTTATTTGTTTTGGATTGATGTTGTTATTTGTCCATTGTAATTGGTATTGACCTTTTTTTTGGACGTGAATAAAAAGTAAATAAATAAATTTTGCAACTGGTATTTTAACTGACTTCCGTTCACACACGTTTCAAATGCCGGTAACCAGCGCCAACCTTAGTAAAATTATAGCGGTTAAAAAGTTTACTAGAGTTAGCGCCAACTTGCGTTCACACGATGAACTTTTTACTAGCGTTCTGGTTACTAGTGTAGAAAGCAGGTTGTGTAACCGGGGCACAACAGGTATGCATATTGTGCTAAAAGAGATAGAAGCTCCCCGTGGACGATCGAGAAATCAAGAATTAGTTCGGGATACGGTGGAATGTGGTACAAATTCGAGTGAGGAAGATATCGGATTTTGATTGAGTGAGCATAAGTTTGCTATTAATCAAGGTTGCCCAACAAAAATATCGGCGCATTCCAAGTTGTGCAAAGTTTTTGTGAGACAATTCTTATGATTCGGCCATAGTCGGAAAACAGTACCGGATTACCAATAATGCGAAGTAGACAGTTGCCTATGGGCCCCGGAGAATTATTTTCCCCTTTCTTCTCTTGCGATTTGTTTATTGCTCGTGCTGCCTGCAGGCCCCCAAGTGTGTTAATCCGTCACTGGCCATAGTTCATAGTTCCTTCATTCACTTCCAAAGTTAATGCGTGGAGTTGTTCAGAGGAAGATTTTCTTTGATGGGGTTTTTTTGCGGTCTCAGAAAATAGTGTGTTGGCTTATTTTCGCTCTTCTTTCGTGGATAGAGGACCAAATTTAGACGCAGTGCGATTTGAGACCCCGGAGATCGGTTGGAATAAGGAGAGGGAGCGGAGGAGACACCGGGGATAGGATTGGGAGCAGTCTGAGATGACTTTGGCAGTTGTGAAGCGTAACTTACCTGAAATTAACCTTTATGTTTACCGCCCTTCACAGAAATCCTTGTAATCCAGTTTTTGGATGCTGTAGAAGCTGAAGAATACGTTCATCAAACGTTTATGTCATTGATAAGAGTCATCATTGCTCAAATAGATTTTCCCCGAATGATTTGGTGATTCGGGCAGTAATTTTGACTTGACTTACGTTATTATCGCGATATTTGATGGGGATCCGATACAACGACACTTAATGAAGAAAGAAATTTTTCCTCAGTTAATTTTAATGTTTGAAATTAATTATTTTAAGCATTCATGTCTGGCAACAATAGCTCTCTACTTTTTTAAACCGATCTTTTAAACCTTTTTTAAACCTATTTTTACTGCATTGTGTTTCCTGGAATACATTGCCACATGAAAAAGGCTGAAATACTTGTGTAATTAATTTTAATACTGTGATTCTGGATTAGGAAATATTATTGTGAATTTTCCTTTTATTCACGCAGGTAATATGCCAAAAATATCTTTTTTGTTTTGGACGGTAACTTATTCAAACTATTTTCGTAGTGTTTTCAATTGTTTTTCATGAAGCCGAAGGCAGTTACATCCTATTTTAGTGCAAACCTGTTTCATCCCCCGTTGCCAGTATTGCCTCATTTAAAACGTTGGAATGGGGGAAAAATGACCTCTCGTTAGTATAATATGTTAAGATGCTGTTGTATTTTTTTAAATTCCGAGGCAATTTAATTTTATCCTATCGCATAATGCATAGAGGACTTGTGTTTTACCAAGATTCATCCATTCAAATTTTACTTCAATAACTTTTAATAGGCAGCATTATCACAGAAATACTTTGTTAACATTTCCACAACAAGCTTTATTTTACCGAACTAGGTTTCAGCAGACATTGCCATTATCAAGGTTAAATGGCAAAATAAAACTGGTTGTGGAAATTTTTCTGTGATTTTCTGTGAAAATTATTTCTGTTATAATGCTGTCCGTCACACATTTCCACAAATTTTCGCCTGATACTTTAAAATCTGAACTTTTATTAGAATGAAAACATCTGCCCCCCTCTTAGGGTCTGCACAACTTCCTTTTCCTTTACATGCACTACATACTTCGATGCATAACTGGGAAAATAATCTTTTTTTAATGGCTCACGTTTACTTGTGTTGAATAACGTACATAATCTGATTTGCCACGAGCCAGCAGTGCTCAAACGAAGAAACTTTGAGAAATTCAGTGAAAAGTATCCGGCTTTTTCTTCAATTTTTTAAAAACATAGTAGGGTAAGCCGTACAGTTATTCGCCACATGGTATCTTGAAGAACATAGTAAGAGTGCAGTTGGAAAAAAATTGCAATAATGATAGCAAATTAAACAGAGTAAACCTTGTGGAACTCTTTCATCATTGAAGAAAGAAGAAACTTCAAATAGTATTAATCCGCACTTAAATTCACAATACCGACCCAGGTTTCAACGGATAACCGACCTTTAAAATGACGGTTAACCGTTTAAACCTGGGTCGGTATTGTGAATTAAAATGCGGATTAATACTATTTGAAGTTTCTTCTTTCTTTAATAATGGTAGAAAAATTTACAATAGCGATTATTTCAAATGTTGTTCAACTGTACTCTTACTTTGCTCTTCAAAATACCATCTGTCCAATAACTGTGCGGTTTACCCTACTGGTAGATAAAATTAAAATATCATTTTTAAATGAGAATACTGCGTCAAAGTTTTAGCAAATCGTTATTTGTCGGTACCGTTTCACAAATTAACGGGAAACGAAGAACGGAGGAGTGTATAGTGTGTTTTTTTGTTTGCGCGTTCCCTCACCTGCGCGCTGACCGCCATAATCACCACTCCCTCCACCCCCAGCTCTCGCCTCAGCAGGGAGGGAAGCAAGCAGTTGCAAGAGGACTCTCTCTCCCCGTTTGTTCTGTTTACGTCTTCGGGAAAGCACAGAAAGGCGGCGGGGGCGCGTTTGTCCGATAGAGGTAATCTTTAGCGACGTTTGGCTATCTCCGTGGCGTCCCCTTCCTCCGTCCCAAGCCAGTAGGCCATCAAGAGAAAGAATGGAGGAGAGGTCTTGCATTCCTCCGACACCGCCTCATGACTTCCGTCGTCGCCCGTTGTGACGGGAGTGGGGGTTGGTGTTGTGGGGGCGGGAAGGAGGGAGGGAGGAGGAAGGGGGTGGGAAGGAGTCGAAGCCTCCCCTCCCCATCGTTCCTCGCGCGCATTCCATCTTCTTTCCGTCTTGCCATTGCGTAATCCAGCACCGTCCGAAGCAACAAGTTCTAAAGAATTGTTAAACGTCGAAGGAAATGCATCGACTCGCATCAGTACTTCCTGTTCAATTTCTAGCCTTAGCTTTAAGGCGCGGGAAAACGTTCGACGTGACCAGCCTTTTTTTTTAGCAGTAGTTTGAGTCATCTTTCAGCGAAAAAGTGACGAGTTTTCTGACGAAGGAAGTCGTCACGGCAACGATATATATAGCGACGTATGAATCGCTTTCAACGATATGAATAGCTGTTGAAAGTTATTTAAAAAACATTGAATTTAGAACTGTTCATGGCAGTGAGCTACCAGTTACGATCATTACCATTTTCATTGCGATGTACGTTTATTTATTGAATCGTCATTTGAGAGCATTTCTGATTAAATTATGTTGTTTACGTCTACCATAGTTGCTCAAGAACTAATTGCTAAACATGAATTAACCTGGGTTCACGCATTGATATTGAAAAATATTTTTCCTCTGATGTTGGTTGCCCTGTACAGCGCTGTGGATGAAACCCTTGACAAAATCAGTCGAATGAGATTGAGGTATATATTGTATTTTTTTGCGAAAAGTGTGTTTAGGCCAGTTTTCCTTTGGGAAATTTCTACCGTATACGGTTTCTTGCTATTCGCGGTACGCATTCAGGATATGCCTGTATAGCTGCCGGTGTATTTTAGTCCTTAATTTTCGCGGCGGACATGCAAAAGGAGATTATTCTTCCCTGAATAGCTTAATGTTGGTGGATCGGTGTTTTCGTTATGCAATTTTAACTCCCATATTTTTTTAAAATAATAAATGTATAGTCTATGTAATTGTCAAGTTTTTAATTTCAAGTTTCTTTTTTGACCAGCTTACGCAAACAGCATGAGCCGAGTTAGTGGCTCAAAGTGACTCGTAGTTTAGGTACTTTCATTTCATTTTTGGTTCACGCTTGAGTAAAAAGCAGAACTAAAAACGAAAATAGGCGAATAGCCTCAACTGGTGCACTCGACTGAACCCTGTTTTTTTAGTAAATAATGATCGACCGCACGCTGCCTTTGCGCAAAAGTTGTCAATGTTTTATATTGCACACAATTTTGTTTGTGTGTCAATTCACGTATTTTTTTATTAATAAACATTTTAGCACCATAATTGTCATCGTATTATAATCTCTAGGACTGAAAGAAGTGGAAAAATTAAAGATATGCAATGCCGAACTGATAGGTTCCTTCCTCCCAAAGATCCATTAGTGACATCAGTGCACGTCACTCTATCAAGACGTGATTCACTCTTCGTGCTTCCCCTCTCGAAATTAATTTTCCCAATTCTCTCCCCTTCACCCCCACGGCTAGAACAAGTTCCCCGTGCCATACATCTCCCTGAGGCGGGTCGCTGGGAAGTATGTAAATGTAGATGCATATAGATGTGCCATGGGCAAGGGCCTAGCCACGTTTAAACACCGGTTTCCATCAGAACACTGAAGTTAAGCAACGTTGGGCCCGGACGGTGGTTTGATGGGTGACCCTCCTCCATACCTCGACCAGGCATTGATGGAGAGATGATGCTCCCTCCATATCTATACCGGGAGGCCGGAAGGAGACCCAGACCCAGGAAGAGACCCAGTCCCAGAAGGAGACCCAGAAGATTGGAGGGAGGACATCCTCCATACCTAGTACTGGGGTGAGGCAGGGGGAGGCAAATCCTCCATACCTCTACCGAGGTGCTCTTGTCCCCTGTCTGCAAGTGGCAGACAGGCATGAGGTTGGCACAATGGACCAAGAAAGGTCTAAGTGCCCGGGCTCTGAGGAAGGCCCCCCCAATAACAATCTAATAACAACAATCTAGATGTGCCATCGAGACAGAATTGAGGAATTTGACTGCAACTACGAGAAAGCTGTCGGAACTAGGTTATATCCATCCAAACCTACCTTAATTGGATGACTACCTCATATGTTTAAAATCGTCATAATCTGCCAACTCGGAGTAATTTCTCCGCTTTCGGAGCATAAGCTGGTAACCTAAACTGCTCAACATATTATTGCGCCCATTGCGCGTTCTTCTTAACGGTCTCCTTGCGCCATCGTGTCTAATGATTCCTTCTTTTCTCTCTCATTACACGTTAGTAACAAAAAGCACCTAGCTTGGGATTCGGAGTCGTCACTCGGCTGGTTGCTTATTACGGGAGCTGACCGACCAACAAGGAAGAGTGGAGAGAAATCTGGCGTCGGGATTAGCATGCTATTCTTACTAGGAGGCACCAAGAGCTCCTCCAGTCAAAACTTCTCATCCGACAGACAAAGTACTACACTTGAAAAACTCTCCTCACAGCGCCCAAGAACCAGTGGTGGCACTAAAAGAACACAAGAGTTTCACTACGACTGTTTCGCAAACGAAACAGTTTCAAAACGAAACAGTTCCGTAAAACACCCTGTTACGGACAACAGCTAGATGCGCAGCAAACAACAGGCGATCGATCGGCGCTGTTACAACATGGCTGGTAGTGCTGTATTCTATGTAATAAGCAATCTCTCACTCAAATAAAGTAACAATTTCATTTGGATTCATGAAAAATAGGTATGTACTTGACAGATCTAATTCTATCTGCAAAGATGGGCGGACATGTGTTGGCTGAATAAACCAGCAACCGCATACAAAAGATTCAAATCCAAAAAATTGTAGCTTATAACCGCGACGCAGCCACGCGTGCAGTGCAACTGGAACTGAATAGAAGACGAAACAGTCAGCTTCATCAGATGCCGCTCCAGAGCCAGTGTTGCCAGATGGGAAGTATAAATTGCGGTACCAGTGATTGAAAAACGCGGATTTTGAACAAAAATGCGGAATTTCATGAGTTTTAACTAGGCTTGCTGATTTTTCATCCTGGGTGGGGGGGGGGGGGTGTCAATCAATTCCCAAGATTTTTCAAACGTCGATGTCAATCAAATCTGTAATCAATACTGTACCACACCACACGTACTTACAAACGATACCAGTTCGAGCACATTAGAAAAAAGCGGAACCGCGTTGGTCTAAAGCGGAAAGCGGATCCATTGTCAAAAAGGCAGGGTAAAAGCGGAAAAGCGGTGTATCTGGCAACAGTGGTCCGTGCCGACCGAGTCCACAGAGCCGCTGCACAGCGGCTGCGGCACGATCACGAAACTAACCAGTTGTTTGCAACCAAGGAGGTTAAAATGAAATGGAGTAGGCATGACCGTTAACACTCATGGGCGAAAGTCAAGCAAGAATAGGGGTGCTTGGGAAGGGTTTTGTACCGAGTAGGTGTTGCCAAACCAGCCACCAAACATCGCCTTGCCTGTGGTTTTTAACTTAGATTTGACGAAAATCCAACGCGACCGCCGGACACGTAAGCCAGAGGAAGGTATTAACTGTGCCGACTGCAATGGCGGAATTGACTTCAAAAATCAAGTGACATGTCGCCTCCATTTCTTTTCTAACCTCCTTGTTTGCGACAGTTACTTGAAACAGTTGTCTGCTGGAAACAGTTGCGGCTGCAGCCATTTCGCTCCGACAACACTTTATTCCACCACTACCAAGAACAGATCGGGATTCCACAGGAAAATCACGCCCCTCTGCCGGGATTCGAACAACAATCCAGGACTTCAGAATGGGAAGTGACACTCTGAGCTACCACACAAAGCCGACAGAGTCGTCTCTTGCACGGCGATGGGGCTAGCATGCGCTTCGCAAGGATGAAATTCGCTACGATTACAGTGGTGAGCGTGGAGAATACTGCGCTCTAAGTTGTTTAGAGACTACGATTGTGAAATGCATGGGTGTGGAGCAGGTTGTGGCAGGAAGGGAGGGATGGGAAGGTAGGGATGGGAAGGTGGTGGTAGCGGCGTGGTCTTCAAGTGTTTGTGTGCCTTCGGAACGGGCGGAGAGGAGGGTTCCGCGAGTTGGTTCTCGAAAACAGAAAAAAATGTTGGGAAACAAGCGTGTAGAAAATCAATTCTTCACTTTCCTCCGAGGCATGATTCCTCTGACCGAGTGCAAGAATCATGCCTGTCGTTTCAGAACAGGGAATTCCTTTTGAAGGCCATTTATCACCCAAGGTAGCCAACGGGAAATATTGGTATTCGCTCCATTTTACCTGGGGAGAAGTGGGTTTGGAATTCATGTATCACCATGGATGCTCACGTCAGTTTCGCAACATTTTCCGGGTAATTCATTACTCTCCTTCGATCATGCTGTCTTGTCATTCAGTAATGCTATTTATAGTGCTCGTGGACTGATATTAGTTCCAGAACGGGGTGTTTATTTCTTTTATTTCCTTGAAAATGTGATAGCGAGCTTTATTATGTAGAGTAATATATTTTTAAATTTAGACTATGGATATTTTCAGCGTTTTCTTTTAGTTCATACGGTTGCTGTTGCACTGACAATGAGTATTCATTTCAGAAACCTTGTTGCTGAATAAATCATTTATGCACTCCTTATTTACAGCGTAATTTTGATTGGAAAACCGATATTATGTTTATCTCAGCTCTCGCTATTTTCCTCCTTTTCCAGCTTATCTCCTTCGTCTCGTGTTTTCCTTATCTACGTTGCTCCCCGGAGATTGGCTTGGAGATAAACACGAGTCTGTGGCATGCACGGACGGATATCGAAACCTTTTTAACTTCAGGAAATCCAGAGAACAATGAAATAGGTTTCGCTTGGTGGCAGAAACTTGTTTAATGCGTGCTCAATCGTGAGTGGGTGTAGCGGGTAGACCCCAGCCGAGCTGGGCCAAATTTTATGTCACTGTCCCTTGCAACTTGTGCTTGTTTGATTCTGAAATGCCATTTGTTTGCGAGGAATAATTTGAAACGAATTTTTGAGAGGGCTGCTGATTGTTACTTCCGTTACTTACTTTTCAGTTTTTTTCAGCGATGAGTCCGATATTCAAATGGAAAACGTTAGGTTTTAGGAACGTTTCTGGAATGGACGCGAATAGGTTGATGAATCCGTGTAGAAAATATTATATTTTTTCACTTAGCGTGTCTCCGGAGAAAATTCAGACAACAATAATATTGGGAGATTGAATGCTTATGGCACAAAAATTTCTTTAGTGAAGTATTTTTAGGGATTTTATCATTTAAATGTGACGTGGCCATATTTATTTGTCCCTCACATACCGCTGCTTTTAAGAACAAGCTTGAAGCGCAGTCAATGACTCAGTCTCATTCGCAATGAACGTATTATATTACCTAATTTTAATTAAGTATCATGATAAATCAGCAACTCAGTGATGACTCTTAATTTTATGTGAAATATTCCTCATTCCATCAACTGATTGGATTTCTGTGTTACATTTTTCCGCGAATTTAAATATGTTTCGAATCTAAAGATTTGATTAGTACCTATACCTGTCACATGGAGGAGGGTCTATTAATAATAAATATTTTCGAGGGTTGAATAGGAAACAGTTGATAGGTAGATAAACGAATTTCGTAAGGTGATGAGATGCCTAATGTCGTAAAAATATTTAAAACAGTGGGTTCTCGAATATGATCAGTTCAGCAAGCATTTTCAGGAAGAAATGCTATTAAAAATGTGTAATCTACAATACTGGAAGAAGAAACAACGTTAAATATCCCAACTCGTTATCCGCGGACAACAACAATGGTTTACGCGTTCACAATACCGTTGTGTAGGTTAAAATGCAATTTTGGCTTCACAGTTAATTGAGGGTAAGGTAGACTTCCAGAACGCAGGACGTTAAGGCCTTAAAAGGGGATCGCCGCAAAGCTTGGCTGAAACAATTCGCGAGTCGAATTCCACGTATTAAATTAATAGAATAAACTTGAGATATCTTGGCCTAGCGTGGCACCAAACGCATCCTTGGCAATAGCTAAAGATTTCTTGACCAGCACTAAAATGTAGGTAATTATTCCTTGTGGTCGCGCAATGGAAATTATTTCCAAGCAAGCGTTGCTGTGCAATACCTAAGTATATTGCGGTCGGTCGAAGCATTTTCCGCGATGTTATTTATCCCGGTCGGTGTTGTATCGGATGAAAATGTTGCGTGATTTAGGGGAAATTAACCGGAAGTGGAACCACAGAATGCAATTTTGAGCAGCTGGGGCCGGGAGTAATTTCGATTCAACTCCGTGCAATCTTTCTTGATCCTCTTCTCCCCTTAATAACGTCTCCTCCTCCTCCTCGCAATGCTCCTTTCCCTCCCACCTGTGCTGCATTTTTCCACTCGCACTCAAACCATTCATTCTTTCTTCTCCCCTTATTCCCCCTACGCCCCCCTCCCCCTATTTTTTTCGCTGTAAATCTTCCTTGACGCGCCCCAGTTTGTTATTCGCAGAACTAACTCTTTTGTGCTTTTTTGTCTCTTAAAAAAATCCTTCCTTTCTCATTCTCTACCCTCTTCCCTTCTTTGCTCTTAAGTCTTAAACCGATGTCCCACGATGAAAATATTTTTCGAAACATATGACTAAAGGTAGTTTGAGCGAAAAATCAATTCACCTAGACTTTAATGAATTTGGCCTCATTTTAAAGAAAACACTCATTTTTCCAATGATATCAAAATATTAACCCCTTCCCGAACTACTTTTTGAGCAATTTGCCTTAAAATATAAGCTGTTTTACATGGGATAGATTTTGGCTATACGCTCCAGAGGAAGAATATTTAAAAAATTAGGAACTTCTAGCACCTAGGTTTCGTCAAAAAACGAAAGTTGTGTAGATTGCACGTTTCTGAACTATTTATAATAAATAATCAAATACTCACCGCAGTAATATTTACAGAATCGCAAAAAAACCTGCTGTTTTGTAGGGTTTTCAGCCGTACGGCGGGAAAAAATGAGTCAAGTTAGAGAATTATATAGCTTTATTTATTTAATTACTGAGAATTTTGGTCATATATAACTATATCTTTGCGCCATTAATATTAAAATATTTATTTCTTACTTCTTACAGGTACTGAAATAAAAAAATAAAATTTGAATATGGTCTCATTAATGAATGATTAGGGAACTATCTCGCTCAAACCACCTTGCACGGGTTTGAAGATCGTGTAACCGGTATAGAAGTTAAAGAAAATATTACTTTATTTTAATGAGTTTGAATTTGAATGATGACTCGGAAAAATATTACATTTTCTTTAAATTCTTCCTATAACAAGACCATGAATATGATATGCATATTCATGAACATGACACTAAAATATATTTGGTGTAATTAAAAAAAAATGTTGGCCTTGGGACATCGGTTTATTTTTCCGGTTCGTTTCATACAAACGTGATTCAAGGCTGCATATTAAAAATGTTGCTTGTGAGCGTTCGATTCGGAAAGAGAGCCCTCATACTAATTAACGCAGAAGACGGCTCCTCTTCATTTATAAAGTTATGTCGTTAAGTTGACCGATATTATGTTGGCCAATGGAATGCTGCCTTTGGGGTGGTTCACGTGCGCCACCGTCTTTATGCGGAAATAAACATCAATCGTTCATGATTAGGTCGCTTTTCTCTGAGATGGTTCACTAGTGACCGAATTTGTTATTCATGTTAAGAATTTTGAACCATTCTCGGATATTGGACAATGCAGAATAAAATTTCAGATTGGATAAAACTTGAGGAGAGACGCGTGCGATTGAAAATGAAATTTATTGCTCCAGAAGTATTACTTAGTATCTACAAAAACATTTTATGCATGTAGTTAACATATAATGGAGCTCTATCGTGTGTCAACGAAGGATATATGCATGATGACACCGTTTTTATCTCTGGCGAATGTGAACTCAAGGTCATATAATTTTCCCTTATGGAGAAAAAGTAAAGTTTTAAACATCTAAAGAAGAACTTATGCCTCACAACATGAGGCACAGGAATAAAAAAAAATGAACTATTTTTCAAGATAAACAAGAGCAGATATTATTTCAACACAAGCATGCATTTGCTTCCACGTTTTGCGACAACCATTTCTTTATCCTTTTAAGAAATACGTGTAAGATATTTACATGTATTATATCATAAGGAAAAATATGCTGCACGGTGTGAGTGCCCATTGACTCCACCTTCATGCTCCACAAATCTGAGCTTATGTTCCGTTATGCTCCTTGTGAACAGGCTTTTGTGGATGCTGCTAGATCGATCACTTATACTAAGCCCTTTCAAGATTATTTTCTCGTTGTTTTTATATTTGGAAATGAATTTAGTGTGTCCGGGTCGTACAATTTCCCTGCATTTCGCTCGCCGAAGAAATAGAATTAAGTTTTGGCGGGTCGGTGTTTAAATTCGCGTTTTATTATATAGCGGGCCTCTGAAATTCCAGGCGTCGTCGGCGTGCCCCTCCTATTCCTCCCGCCTGTTTAATTTGGGCGCCCGATAACCCGCTTCTTCCCCTCTTTCGCACATCTCCCCCTTCCATTTCCTCGGCCATTTTATCGAAGTCCCTCCCCCCTTACAAGGAACGAGGAGCGAAGATAATAAAATGCCCTTTCCTCGCGCATAACATTTAATTTCGGGGGATATTAATGGCGCACCGGCCTATAATGGGCTTTCGGTTTATTCTCTTTGTTTTTACGGCAGTTATGAGAGACCTCCGCCGTGGTGCTTGAGCTGGCCTCTCATTGAATTGTTTTCTTAATAACATGCGACTCACATGACTTACATCTCCGTACTTTCTCTCTAGTCCAGTTATTAATAGTGTAACTCACGCTTCTGTTCACACGTATGTACATTTGGATTTGTGTTCATCCTACTTCCGGAAATATTAAAGCTACTATTTTCCCTGAGATAATAAATGTCATGAATGAGAGTGAAATTATCTGGTAGGTATGGAATGAGAGACTGTATAACTTATGTTTCCTCATCTATGTAACATTTGTTACTTGTAAATTATATTTACTGTCGTTATATCGTTCTCCTGACAGCTTTGGCCTGCGCCTAGCGCCAGGGGGAGCGTGCGAGGTTCTGACTTGTGCTGGGACGAGTGTTGCATGCCTGGTGTGGAATCACCCCGTGCCACACACCCTAGTGGTGGCTTGCACGGTACTTCGTAGATGTAGATGTATTCTGATTTTCTTGCTTCCGGGAGCTTACATATTCCTACGACGTACTCTTACAAAAGCATGAAATAGTTCTTTCTTGGGTATAATCGAGCGTTGAAATGGATTGTTGACCGTGGCTATGTAAAGTAGCCTGGCAAAAATATGAGTCCCTTTAGCTGGCCTAATTATAGCTTTCTAGGCAATGTTATGAAAGAAATGTTACGCTACTAATGGTAGTAGCTTATACGTATATTATGTATAAATTTATTGCTGAAGAGTAGGGTCATTTGTAATACTGTTTTACTAACATTGAACTATATGGCACCTTTGTCTTTGTAATGAGGAACTAGACCAAACAAAATCAAAATTAGGAAGACATAATGTTTCTTATGGAAGCGTTAAATGATTTTTTGGAGGACGTACACCTATCAACCTTCAGGGAAAATCTTAAGCCTCGCAACATTTGCTCGAGCGAAGGAACGTTTAGATATTTATTTATTGGATTGAGATACAAGTAAACTTTACTTGTGTTTGATAACATAATATCATTAATAACACTTCACCCCGCTTGAAATGTCCCGCATTATTTCGTTTTCTGCATGAAGTATTATCTCGTAGCTTTCATAAATTAATAGTATTAGTAATATTAGCCACTTGTTGCCCCTTTGTCAGTGTACTTCATGTTTGCATGTTCGTTTTCGTAGCCCTCTCCCAGTTTCTGGTTTGACTGCGCACTGTTCTCCTCTGACTGCTTTTTGGTGTCTGCGCCTAGCGCCAGGGGGAGCGAGCGAGGTCCTGATTTGAACTGGGATTCGACTGGGCTGCATGTCTGGTGTGGAATCACTCCGTGCCATACGCCCTAGTGGTGCCTTGCACGGTACTTCGTACATGTAGATATTACTGGTCAACCTTCTCGGGAGTTAATTTTTTACCCGTAAGAATGATTCTTGCTCTATTTGTAAAGTCGTATGCTCATCGTAATTGGTAATTCACCAAAAAAATGGTCGGTCCATGAAGGGTACTGCCTATAATTACATTCGTCCATCTTTGGGATCCTCCGAAGTTCTCTCTCAAAATTCCATTTTCCAGTAATTCTCTATTTTTAGCTCTTCCTAAGTTCAGCCTGCCTTCGTAGCATCTAACATTCCCATTCTTCTCATCTCCCACAACTCACCCTCTCCTCTCTGTCACACTCCTCAGTTTTAATTCATTATTTACCTTCCACCCCTAATCCCCATCCACCCCACCCCCATTCACCACAGCACAGTGGAGTAGAGCACATGAGATTTATATATTTGAAAATGACTCCTAACTTGGATTCAGGAGGAAAATAAGTTTTTTTTTTAAATTTCCGGGTGGTAGTAAAGGCGTTTATATATCTTCTCCAAGTTTCCAATACATGACTCAGTCATTAAAAAGTTTCCATGCTCTCTCTTTTCCTTGTATTCCAAAGAGATTGCTTGACTACCTCCCTTCTACTAGATTTCCCTCTTGTTTCTTCTATGGCTACTAATTTACGGACGATGCAAAGTCAGGCGAGGGTTCGAGGAGGCCCTGATTTGAGTGTTTTGGGAAACGAGTGAATGTACCGCGTTGCAATCGCTCGGTCCTCTTCACGAGTATTCGAGGGAGGGGCGTGAGAGCAATGGATTATGTCTTGCAAACTACCGAAGAATTAAAACACCTTATTAGTAAATTTTCTCAACTTTAATTTTATGTAAGATTTGTATCTCGAGGATAGTTCAAACATTTTCAAACTATAACTCCTTGCCAACGTTTCGGTGAATAGTAATTGACAACATCTTCAGGGCTACACTTTACGGTACAACAACATTATTAATGAAGTAACATAAAAAATATCACTAGTTTCGCCTTAAAAATCAAAGTAACATACACGTCATTACAATATGTACAAATAAGAATGACCTCGGATTTAGCCAGGAACATAAAATCCGAGGTCATTCTTATTTGTATATATTGTAATAATGACGTGCGTGATACTTTGATTTGTAAGGTGAAACTAGTGATATTTTTTATGTTACTTCATTAATAATGTTGTTGAACCGTAAATTGTAGCCCTGAAGATGGTGTCAATATTATACACCGAAACGTTGACAAGGAGTTATAGTTTGTAAATTTTAGACCTATCCTCGAGATACAAATCTTACATTCCATGAAGAGGTCGATAAAACAATACTTAAATTTAATTTTATGATCAGCAATTTTTTCTCTACAACGCGCCGTTTTCGAGATGTAAGCGAAAAACAAAAAAAGATCTTCAGTGCCTCCCGCACACATGGTGGGTGGGAATTTTAGTATATTAACCTCCTATCAACTCCAAACACATCCCTGAAGTTTGGTCTCTGTCCTCTTCCATGTCCTCTACAACCCCTTCATCGACTGTACTACTTAGTTAATTCCACTTTTGTAAGACTTATTGTCACGACTCAGGTTTTGACACTTTGTGTCATCTTCAGGTAAAAATGCATTTTAGGTTACAGAATATATATATATATATATATATATATATATATATATATATATATATATATATATATATATATATATAAATAAACTATGCCACAGGTGGGGCGGAATTAAATATAGACACATAAAAAAAGAACACTCACACTATACGTTGATATTTCGGTTACTATAGAACCTTTCTCAAAGATAGAAGGATACATACTGAGTATGTATCCTTGTAAAAGGTGTGTGGCAGGGGGTGAGTATTCACTAACATGCATTACACTATACCCTAAAGTTAGTGTAACTATGGCTAATTATGCATTAGCATAAATCTAATGCTTGTTACGAGGCGAAGCCTCACAAGCATGCACTACACTATAGATATGCTCACAATGGAGAGGAACCGTTAATATATATGTATTTTGCAACTACACAAATGGACAGAGACTCAACACTTATGTAGAAAACATGCACGGCGTGCTGTTAGTACTAGGTAACAGATAAAGATTCAAGTATTAGGGAGTACTATAACTACTAAGTGCTACACTACCTATCGACAAAACCTAGTTAAAAATCTCATTGGTAGCTGTTATGGTTCCTTATCGTTCGCGGGAAAAATGACATTACACTGTGACTATACAATATATAATGTAATCTAAAATGTATTTTTAATGACAAAAAATGTTGAAACCCGTGTCGTGACAATAAATCTTACAAGTGGAATTCACTAAGGTATTTTTATTCTTCCATAATGAATTAACTTCCACGGAGTGAAGCCTAAAACAGTTTCCTTTGTCTTGCAAAAACTCTTTTGCCGAGGCTCGCGTTGCAATGGCGGCATTGCCACACGCGGGGAGAATTGAGTGAGGATCGCCTGCATTCACTTTATTTTGCGTGGAGAGTGGTCGGAGGCGGGCGGAGGACCGAAAGAGGGAGGGTACGGGAGGTCGGAGGGGTGAGGTGGTTGGTTTTTTTTAAAGAAGGGGGTTGCTAAGCTTAGAACGCTGGGGCGCCATAGCGGAAACAAACTGCGTGGAAAAATAGAGATGATAGAATTGTTGAGAAGGAGAGGAAGGAGTTTTAAATTTAGAACTTCCTTTTCACCTCCCTCCCTCACCTCTCCAATCGTCCTTCTTTCCTTCGTCCTTCCCTTTCTATCCGTTTTCGTCTACCTCCTTCCCTTATTCCTCCCCCTCTCTCCTTCGCTTCCTTTTTCTCAGCCACGCTTCATTTCTCTCGCTTTCATAATCCTTCGTCTTATCGATCCTTCTTACAAGTCGATCCTCTTTAAATCCGACCGTTAAAAGTAGGAAGGGGGGAAGTTTTTGGGCAAGCGAAAACTTTTTGGGGAAAACATTGACGAAACTTCCCGGGGATGCACATAAATCATCACTTGTTTGACACACTACCGATTGCCACCACGTTTCGGAAGAGTGGTAAATATGACTAATGGAGGCCAGTGACTAGTGTTGAACACTGTCGGTGAAAAAAACCCAGATCCCAATGATCGTTATAGTGTAGGACACATTTGCGAAGGTGTATGTCTGAACTTTTCGTGCATGATGAATTTTTATGTAGTAATTATGTTGCAGCTGCGGGAGAGAAAACCCCCTTAGTACATTTAATTATACCGTTTATGGAAAGCAGGCCTTCCTACTCGTTTTTAAAAGATTTACATGAATGAATTGTTCTGCATTTTCGGGTTTCCACCGCGTAGGTTGCTTTTCAGGACTAGAGTTTCGCCACCATGTTCCAACGGGCGTCTTCAGGTTGAAGTACCGCAGGGCATCATTTCGGCCCCGTTTATAATATAGGCCTCCTGTTTAGCTCCATGCTCTGTGATTGGCCATTTTTCCTCCCGCCAAATCCTCTTCCATGCATTGGATAAGTGGTAACCATCTTCTCTGTTGAAATTATCCTCAGTTTTATTTCTATGGCTTCTCTTATTAGCCAAGGATAATATCTTGGCTCTTTGGATACCAATTTGGCCTCGTCAAAATTAATGTTATGGCCAGGCTCGCTCCAGGCATGCTCAGCAATCGCCGACAAACTGAATTGCTTCTTTCTGGTGGCCCTTCTCATGCTCCTTCAGGCGTGTCTTCATGGACAAGAATCATCACCATGGGCACTGGTCGAGTCACTCCCAATTGGCTGTCCTAAGACTTTGTCGTCTCACCTGCATTTTCTGCCTTGTAGTCTAGGTTATTTGCGTATTCCCCTCTCCTGTAAAATAACCTCATTTTATGCGGCCTCTCTGTAAAGTGGTGAAATAACAAGGTAACCAGCTACAAGATAACCATATGATTCGGGAATGTTTACCTGAAATTACAGAAAGCCTAGAAAAGAACACAAGTAGCTGAGAAATTTATCATGGGACGCTTATCTTTTAAATTACCATCTGATGGTGTCTAACACCTTATTCCTTATGTAAATTTTATCATTCTTGTCAGAATTGATTCCGACTCCTGTAGGACGAAAAGAGAATAATTATACAGGGAAAATATGTGCTGTATTACGAAACGTTAAGGATGCCCTAGATATGGGAAAATTGAAAAACAAAAGAAACACTCAGCAACTCGTGTGAACCTTGTGAAATTTCACTTACCAGCTTCTGTCGCCACCGTGTTCTCTCGTCGTTGATATACAATCAGTCGTCTCCTTTCTCTTTCGCAATTTGCCATTCAACTATCGCTTCTTCTATCAGCAATATTTCCGCCCTCGGCACCCTGCCCCTTTGAGAGGCCACAACTTCTCCTTATCCTCCTCTTCCTCACTTCCCGGATCCATTATCTTTTTTCCCTCCTTCCCGCCATTTGCCTTTTTTTAAGGCTGAGCCTTTTATACCTAACTCCATTACTTTTATCGCCGCCGTTTTCTGTGCCTTGCTCTCCGGGACTCGTCCAACAGAATGTGTGGGAGGGAGGGGGAAGGTCGTGACTTGGGTCGAGGAGTTTTTCACTTCCATCGGTAAAGGAGCGCGCGATCGCGATACCACGGGCCCACGTAACACGTATCGGCCCAACTGGGAGGTCGCGTGGATTTTCAAAAATTAAGCAGCGTGGTGTGAAAACACACGCACACACACAGCCTCACGGTTCGACATCTCAGTCATGAATGAGTTAATAAATGAGTGGGGGTCTCGGATGAGTGGGCGCGAGATTGTTTTTAAACCGAAACAAAAAAGAAACTAGCGCGCGTAGTTTTTTGAGCGTGGGTGTTTTGTGCATCCAGGGGGTGTGTGACTTGGAGCGTCCATCGTCGCATTTAGTTGCGAAACTGTTTTCCCATCTTCCTTTCAGGCGATTTCTTTTTCTCTGAGTCGTTCGTTCACTTCGGGTCCTTTTCGTTCTTTTATGACTTGGCAGGACGAATATGAGAGGGCGACTCTCGTGAATTAGACATGTGAGCCCCACCACGGCCTGCGAAATTCGTCGCACGTACTGCCGATGTGCCGATTCATTGTGGTGTGCGTAATGCGTTTGATATCCTTAAGGTCTGAGCGAGGAAGGGTTCTTATAGGCCCACGCACCACTGACTTTTCTCTCGCAATCATGAAGTCTTAAAGATTCTTCGGCGTCCCGCATCTTCCGATCTAAACGATTTTTAAATGCGTGCTTGGACCATCGGTGAGCAGTAAGTAACTGCACATAGCTCTACCTTTTAAGTGGTTCCACCGTATAAATGTAAAATATCTGAGTATAACCTTAAGGTGGTTCCACCGTAAAATGACTTAAATGTCATTTTATTCATATTCTGTCTACTTGTAGAAAACGTTGTCCTCTATCTGATATGAACAACAAATAACACCTTTCCACGGTATTTTATTCTATATATGAAATTGAAATTACATGGTGTTCAATGGGGGGATGAGAGAAACACGGGGAAAATAGAATAATTTTCCAAAAAATACAAATGCCATTTTTGCGGAAAACTATTTATTAGAAGGAAATAATCCAGATAAATTGAATAAAAATAAAATACAGGCATCTTACCACCTTATTATTTTAGTTATTAGGGAATTACTGCCGTAATTGAAGTCAAAATGCGGTAATTCATAGGAAATGGCGCTGCAGTGGGCTCCTATGGCTGGAAAAAAGTGCTCATTTAAAATACATTCGTGGAATAATCTGTATATGTTGTACCTTACTATTGGGTTTCTATAGGTAATGCATTTCATCAGTGAAAGCAGGATTTTTTTGTACAAAATATAAAAAATGTGGAATTTAGTATTTGTTTTGACTCACACAGTCGCGGCGGAACATCCTTAAGAAAATGAGAGCCGTCACCGCCGCACTTGTAGACGCTCAATCTGTGAAACCAGTCCGTAAATGTAGTGGCAGAGGTAGAATTGTCTTCATGTTTTTCAAGAATTGTTTTACATGCCCATCAGATAACGTGAGTAGGTACTCGTTATACGAATCGCATGATCATAAATTCCGGCACACAGACAACTAAACTACATTACGGTGTTGCTGGCTTCGCTTTCCAAATCTCGTTTGGTTGATAGCGCTGCATGCAGTTACTCTATGCACTAGGCGAGCCTATGGCTGTTGGGGTGATTAAGGGGGTGAGGAAAAGGTGAGATGAAGGAAGGGCGCGGAGGCGGGAGGAAAAAAGTCGAGAGATACTTCGGTTGGAATGGACATTTGTAGAGGGGAAGTCTGGTTGAAAAATCTGCATCCCCTTGGATCTTGTTGCTGTCCTCGTAAATGATCGCCTCTCGAAGGAATCTCGGCTTCGAGTTCGTCTCGCGGTTTTGTGTTCTTTTCAGTCTTGCCCGCAGCTATTTTTGTGTTCAGACGGTTCACTGGAATCCAGAGGCGAATTTTGGAAGATCTAATTTTGGGGCTGCGCTTTCAATCTTTCCACTTCGGGAGGCTGCCTTAATCTTCTCTGCCGGACACACTCCGATTGGCCAACGTGCCGAACGCAGGCGAACTGATGGAATGTGTTAAAGGCACTCAGAAGCTCGGTCCATCATGACACATCTTAAATGGGCTATGTCTGAATAATGCGGATTGCGAGGATATTTAAGGATCGCATTCTATTCCTTCAATTTTTTCCGGAAAGCCACTCTTGGTCAAGCAGCAGTCGAGTGAACGTCGACGTGCATAGGCTTTGGCAGCGTTCCAGAAGTTTGAATTAAAGCTTGTTAGCTTCACTTACCCTGACAAATTATCCTGCCAAATTAATCTAACTCGGGTGTTAACAATGGAAACTCTTGACACGTGCCCTGATGTATGATATGCGATAGTATGTTTATTTTCATTTACTTTGGAGATATTTATCAAGAGAGATTTCTATAAGTAGGAAAGCCAGTAGCTGTGCTTCTCTTTTACTATTCCTCGATTGATAACCGAAGAAGCAGACGTCGCGCGGTGAAATAAGGTGTGCCAACGATAAATAAATCATGAATTCGTTGTGCTGTCTTGTGTTCGTTGTGTGCGCAAGGGTCTTGAGGCTCCATTTTTTCAGTAATTTATTTTACGCGTTAGCCTTCGGCGTGAAGTAAGAGAGTACCCTAAGATATATTCCACCATTATCTGACGGATGTCATCGTTATTAGCGCCTTTTATGATGTTAATCACTCTTCTATTCGTATCGCCACTTGTTTGGTACTCCATACCCGATTTCCTTATTCTACTCTCATACGTTGTATCCGCATGATGCAGCATTATTTTTTCTTTCTCTTATTGCATTTATTGGTAGATTAATCATTAACTTGTCCATTATATAACGAAATTTGAGAAATCGAGTCAAAAGATGCTATTCCTACCGTTACTCTGCAATATTTTTAAACCACAGTTTTCACATTATTTAGAATGACATTTTACACTTGTTGCAGAACCATCCAAGTATAAAGCTAAGTAGAAATGCTGGGTACCGAAAATGTTGACAGCTCCATGACAATGCCCGTTCACACACGGCGTTAATCAAACTCAAGATCTCATCGGATCATTTGGATGGGAACGACTTGATCGCCCTCCGATCTAGTCTAGATCTAGCGCCCGCTGACTACCGCCTGTTTTGGCATCTGGGTGGCACGCGCCATGATAACGATGATGAGATCAAAACGACCGTGTTGCAGTGTTGTCAAATCAGGCGGCAGACTTCTATGAGGATGGGATTCACAAGTTGGTTCTACGATACGATTAGTGCCCTAATATTAGTGGAAATTGTGTAGAAAAGTAGATTAAGGTACAGAATTTCATGTAAAAATGAAACTGTTCAGCAAAGTTGACATGTTTTTTTCTTATTTCAAAACGGTACTTGATTAAAAAACACGCCACGTAGATTCCTAATAGCAGGGGGTATTTTTATTGGATAGCTTTTATCTGGCATTGAGTGATGTTTCTGAATATGTCATCTGTGTACTGAATGTTATGCTTACTTCTTGAGACGCAAGGTATTGCTTTCAGCGTGTCTTGAACTGTCTCTGTTCCTGTCCAGATTCTTCGCTCGTTCCATCTTCTTTTCTTCATTTTATCAAGAGGACGCCATCGCAAGATTCCTTCGGTCTTTGCGCGCAGGCATTCCGTGTGTGATTGGAGAAAACTATCTCACGTGAATCCCTCCGAAGTCTTCTCTTGTCTCCACCTGCCACCGCTTCCCCCCCCCCCCCGCCTGATGTCCATCATTGCGGTCAGTCACTCCTTGGATGCGTGTTTTTCGGCGACCGTCGCGAGTTTCCACGTCTGGCCCCAAAGTATCCGAAGAATCTCTCCCGTCCGGACCCCTCCTCCTCCTTCCCAATCCCCCCCCCCGCCATTCACTCCCCCACCCCCCTCGAGGTTACCCCTACATGTGTCGTCTCCCCTCTTCTCACGTGTCTCTTGCACTCCCTACCCACGTATTCCTTGTCTACACTACAGACTTAACTTAAGGCAGTTTGAGCGAAAAATCACTTCACCTAGAATTTGATGGATTTGGCCTCATTTTAAGAAAAAAGAATTCTCATATTTCCAATGATATCAAAATATCAACCCCTTGCCGAACTACGTTTTGAGCAATTTGCCTAAAAATATAAGCTGTTTTACATGGGATAGATTATGGCTATGTGCGCTCCAGAGGGAGAATATTAAAAAAAAAATTAAGAAATTCTAGCTCCTAGATTTCGTAAAAAAAACTAATTGTGTGTAGATTTCATGTTTTCTCAACTATTTATCAAAAATAATTTATTACTCACCCCAGTAATTTTTACAGAATCGCAAAAAACCTGCTGTTTTAAAGGGTTTTCAGCCGTAAGGCGGGAAAAAATGAGTCAAGTTAGAGAATTATGTAGCTTTTTTTATTTAATTACTGAGAATTTTGGTCATGTATAACTATATATTTGCGCCATTAATATTACAATATTAATTTCATACTTCTTACAGGCGATGAAATAAAAAAAATTTGAATATGGTCTCCATAATGACTAGGGAACTATCTCGCTCAAACCATCATTGAGTGACTTCTAATTTTTAAAGAATTTAACTTTTAGAAAAAAACAAAACTTCTTCATTTTATAGCATAAACAAGCCGGGTTTCGATGAGTAATCATCATCATCAGGCGTTTGTATTATGTTTTTGTTTGTGTAACTATGGTAGTTGTACAAATACACAAACACCCTACAAAACAAATACAATTAACGTCTGATGATGATGATGATGGATTACTCATCGGATCCCAGGTAGTGTTAATGATATCAAATGAAGAAGTTTTGTTTTTTTTGTAAAAGTTAAATCATTTAAAAATTACAATGATGTACCACAAAGTTACCCGAGAACAAGTTAATTTCAAGGTACTTCACTAAAGTTTTACATCAAGTGCGGTTTGATAACTACACTTTAACTTTTAAGTCGACTGGAAGCGTCGTGATCGTCAAAGTCAGGAATTAGAGAAACATTGAATCTTAACAGTTGAAGATCAAGGCGAGCAAATAGTTGATCTTTAATGTTGATTAATTTTCATTGTAGTTTCGACTCTTTCAGGTAATGGAATGAAAGATGAAAACTACGCAAACCAAGAAAATTTTTTTTATTGTCAGTTTTTTAAGTATTATCAAATTTGTGAGAAACGTACTCAGGGTTCCCACAAGCCTGGAAAACCTGGAAAGTCAGGGAAAAAAATATTGGTCATGGAAATTATCGGCCGATCCTGGAGAAAATGAAAGCATTCTCATTTCGTGTGCCAGCCGTAGGGGACGATCCCCGCTCACTTGTCGTTCTTTCCTTCCATGCGCTCGAGTCCACCACCGCTGCCGCGCTGCTCACGGCGTGCCGTGAGCAGCGGCGGCGCAGAGTTAAAGCTCTGGCTCCTATCCAGAGCTTAACGCTCAGTGGACTGAAATCGAAAAAAGCAGGCCAAAACCTATAAACAGGTTTTTTTCAGTCCGGAACTTAAAACTTTGCACATTCATTAACCATAGATTGGTGCATATGATGTTGCATGACCTTTTTTCATAATTCTTACGTGTTAATATTAGATATACATAGGCTCAAAGTTGGACAAATTTCGAAAAATCGCCCGCCTTACTTTTTTTTACGAAAATCACCGAATTCAAGCTAGTTCTGAACCTTTTGTAGTAAAGATGTGGAATGAAAACTGAAATTATTTGGTATAACGGCTCTTTTTCATTAAATATTACATAGTTTTTGGGCAAAGTTGTTAGATTTGTCATCTTGACAGGACAAAATGACGGACCCTGTTTTTCGTCATGTTTTCGCCTTAATGTAGCAAAATAAAGAAATGGACTCCGACGGACACTGAGATACTTACATCACGAAAATAACAAAGCTTTCAGATTGTGAATCCGAAGAAATCATCTGCGACCATTCGCGACGCCAAAAATAAAATCGATTTTTCGATCGTGCGGCCCAGTCCGGATCTGCCCGCCGGCAACGGGGAATGCTGTGGCGCGGCATGTGTTCGGAAGCGCTATTATTGCTCCAAAACCTTCGTTATGGATATTTCCAAGCCATATCAATTGAAAATAGACTTCCATGTACGTTAAAATGATGTTAGTACGGGGAAATCGATCTCCTTTTACGGTTTCTACCGTTAACCAAGTTAGCATTCAGCCCGCTTTCCTCGGAAAAAAATACAGGCTCTAACAGGCTCTAATGAGATCCTACTAAAGGTGCCTTGTTATTTACACAACCACACACACACGAAAACTCACAAGCACTCGCAATCACTCAATCACACACACACAAATGGGCCCAACTTCTGGGAGAAACTGCTCCAAAAGAGCGCGGTAAAAATCTTGCAGACAAGAACGGACGAGGGTGAGGGTCGAATACGCGTATTTCGGCTAATACCAAGTAGCCCTCTTCAGCGATCTGAAGGAAAAGCGTCACAACAACGCAAGGTTGAAGTGAGGAAGGGTAATGACATCCAAGATGATATGAAGGTAAATGAGGGGGAGGGGGAAAGGGGGGGTGGGGAAATTACGTCAGCAAAAGCGGGAGAAGGGAGACCGGCGTAAACAAAAGGCGAAAAGCAGCAACAAAAAAGGGGGGTCAGTA
Organism: Pyrrhosoma nymphula; assembly: GCA_963573305.1. Classification (NCBI taxonomy): domain Eukaryota; kingdom Metazoa; phylum Arthropoda; class Insecta; order Odonata; family Coenagrionidae; genus Pyrrhosoma; species Pyrrhosoma nymphula. The sequence continues at coordinate 176,123,623 of OY754329.1, read as the reverse complement.
ACGGGCATAAAGGAAGGAAATGATTACGTTCGATAACGAAATTAGTGATCTCTGACGAGTGGTGCTAATTGTTTACGGCTATTGGAGACTCCCTTTAATTTTTGTATTTGTCCAGCCGTAAGATCTCACCCAATCATTGTAATTTGGTCTGGAAAGTCATGGAAAAGTCATGGAAAATGCCAAGGAAAAATTTGTGGGAACCCTTGTACTTTCATTTTCTACAAATGAAGATATTTTATCCTTTGTGGACAAGTAGAAATAAAGACTTTAAACAGAATGGAGTGTATCAGAAGGATCACGGGGCACACTTTGTTTTGAGATGATTATTCAACATCACTCTTTTAGACTTTACTTACATTAGACTTTTAAATTCAGTTTCAACCTTTCCACAAGCTCCATCTGAGGTTCAGTTATTCCTCTGGAGCAAACTAAGGCAATTACAGATACGGCCGCTGGCTGCATCCGTAGACTTAGCAATCAACTCTAAAGTAATCGCCATGCTTATTTTGTGTTTCAGTGGAGACTTCTCTAAAGTGTAGTCTGTCATTACCTTAACAAAAGCCACACATATGTGCTCTTCATTATTCTATGCAATATTCTTCTTTAATGTCCTTCTTTGGTACTGACATCCTCAGTGCAACAGAGAGCATCGCTTACCAATTTTCGTGTTCTATTTATCTGGTTTTGGGGGTGGGGGGAGGGTACTGTTGGACTCTTACTTTTGATCCCTCCGTGCCTTGCTCGGCTATTCTTAATTTCTGCCACGAAGCGAGCGTTCAATCCCGTATCTCTTCCGCGTTTGATCTTCGCGTGCAGGCAGGTGTCCATTTCTTCTTCGGTTGTTTCCTCGTGGCCATCTGGTCTGTTGCGCTTTCTCGACCTCATCCTGCACCATCCACGTAACCTACTAAAGATTTTTCTTCTGTTGAGAACATCAATGCGTTTACTTTCTAATCGTAGAGACGTGGGTTCGACTCTCCTCTTGGAGAATAGTGGTTTATTTTTTCACTTTCCATCCCGTTGGCTTCGTCGGTGCACTTCGCGTGCGTTTTCATTCAGAGAGAGAGACTTCCCGGGAGGCTGTGTGGCGTGAGAGAGTATTCTCGAAGAAACTGATTGAATCACATCTTTTATGGCGGCCGCAAAAGAAAGCCGCCGCGTACCGTGTTCCCTTAACCACCCCCCCCCCCCGCACACTACTTTTCCCTTCTTCCTTTCTTGGACGCTCGCTTGCACGCTACGTTTCGCGGTACGCAGACTCACTTATTTTGTTGAGGTAGAAATAAAACGGGGCTAAATATAACGAAGAGAGGTCGTCATGGAGAGCTGGTGGAACAGTTCACGTAATCAGGGAATATTTTCATATTGTAATTCTTCTGTAATTGAGCGCGTCAGCAGTAGGTATTACTCATCTTGGAATAACCCTAGATCAAGGGTTCGAAATGGACGCAACACAACAGAGTGTGGACCCTTTCAAAATTTTATCTTCTTCGCAGCAGATGCCGATTAGAAAGTCTTGAGGATATTTTATAATGCATTAATAGTAAACTCTAAATTGATATATGGCATAATTGCCTGGGGAGGAGCATATCTTAACTCAATTAAACCAGGCTGTCATCCTGCAAAAAATGCTTATCAGGGTGATAGTTAAAAAGAAACGTTACGAACCCTCCTTTTTGCTATTAAAAATTTTTAAATTTGCTCTCACTTAGGCATATGTTTGTGTATTAAGTGCTTAGACTCTTTTTCTTGAGGAGTGGTGCAAGAATACCAGTATCAAATAGGCCATGCTTGAGGAACCTACGTAGTATTTTACAACCTTTGCCCTGGCCCAAATTGTCTTTTTTCAGGCGAAGTTTTGTATCTATTGGGCCAAAAGTGTGCAAAATATTACCTTATGTCTACAAAAATGCATCAAACCTAACTTAATTAAAAAAATGTTAGATATTGGCTAGTTAATTATCAAAATACTGAAGATATATTTTGTTAAGGAATTGTCTGTACAATGTTGGTATATTTTTTCATGTTATAATAACAATGTATGGTCATCTAAGTATTTATTTATTTTGATGGTAACCGTATTACAGGTTCTCCGTCTAGCTTACCTGAAGCCCCCCTACCTTTTTGACATTGTATTTTATGTGTATTGTTCGGAATTAATAATGAAATTTATCATTATCATTTTGGAGGTGAAATGGTTTGGTCGTAGTAGTACAAACCTCAGAATTGCATTGGCCAAGGAAATATTTACGAGGAGAATTTAAGAAAGTGGATGAGAGAGACCCAAAGCAAAGGCATTAAAAAACGATTAGTTAAATATTTATAATGGAGCGTGGCTTTGTGCGGTTCGTAGACATTTGCTTAATTGCGTAAAAAAGACTGTAGGATCTTGAGAAATGGGTGTGGGGAGGTTAAGCTGGGGATTGAGGAAGACAAACGTTACAGACACCGACAAGTGTTGGAGAAAGTGGCGGAGGATAGAAGATTGGTGGCAGATATTTTCAATTCCTTCATCTTCCCACCACCCCTAAAAAAGTACTCCAACCGCTCTTTCCGCCCCCTCACAACTTTTTTCTGCCTTTTGTCTTCTCTCCTCCACCTCCCATTTGAAATCACCTCCCTTTGTCTACCTCTCTACTTTGTTGTTTTAACTTCTCAATCCCTCGTTTAACTTGCATCTAAACAAACGTAGAATTGATTTGAATAAGACTTTATTATACTCTGAGACAGGTGCCCTAAGCCAACAATACAATGCAATGAAATAGCAGCGAGGTTATTTACTAATTAACAAATGATTTTATTCAAATCATAAAATAAATGTAGCTTAATAACATAGTAAAACAAAGAAGACAGGCAACTACTCTCAGTGAAAAACAATAAATGTACATTGTATTGATACAATTGAATTCAAAGATAGGTATAGATATGGTAATACCATGAGTATAGATATGATACAGGATAATATAAAGGAAAAAATCCTAAAAGTTACAATACGTATGATATTTAAAAAATATTTTAAACAGATATAACAAAAAAACATGAATGGGCCATGAAAAAAAAACAATTTTTGTCTAGAAAAAAATTAGTAATGATAATTTAATACTGAACAGGATCAACTATTCAAGAAAACATTATTAAAATTAAATTCCATACAATTTAGATTGAAAAATGGCCAAAGAACGAGATCTCCTCCAATCAATTCGAATATAATTCCAGAGTTGTGAGGCGGCCGCGACAAACGACTTGTGAAAGGCAGAGTGGTTCGATGGGTCGGAAGTAGAAGATTACTAGGTTCTGTTCTAGTAACCATTGCATGAATAGTAGTTCTTTTAGGAAATATATAAATTAGGTAGAAAGGTTCATTGCTGGCAAAGATAGAAAAAAGAAATGTTCCAAGTAGGTATTTATGACGTGAGCTGGTATTCAACCAACCTAGCTTTTTATAACAGGGCGTGAGGTATCTTTGCGAGGATTTAAAATGTTCCGAAACGACCGAACGTGCAGAAGATTGCTATCCTCCTTCTCCAAAACACTAGTCACACTCTGCTTAGTCCGTGCGTTCTCATTTTTCTTGGGACTTCAAAATCGTTTATCGGAATAGTAATTTTAACGTAAAATGTGTGATGGTGATCATGCATATCATCGTTTGTTGGAAGCAAAGAGTGAAGAGAAGATTTAATTTGCGAAGAGACTCCTGAAAAGTTTCATACGATGAGTCAACGAATGGAAATTGCTGTATCCTATCAACGCTGTTAAAAAGTCGTTTTATTTCGAGTAATGCTGTGAAGATAACATGGGCGGTGATCTATTGCGCTTCGAGGAGACCTTCAAACCCGCTAGGTAGTCTTGGCATTTATTACTTTGCGGATAAAAATGCCATCTAATGTTGAATTAATTTTTTTCTTTTATTATTTTTGTGAGAATTTATGGGCAGCCAGTAACGCAATTTTCACAAATATATATTTGAATATTCCATTTTCCTTTTTTTATCTCAAAGCATTCCACTTATTATAACAACATTTTCTCATTCTACTCTTTTGGCAATATCCTTATGGATCTATGTTAAATTTTTCTTTCCTGGACTTGATCTCTCCTCCTCTTTCTGTGCCGTTACCCTCAATTTTAAATTTCTCTTTAAAAATACTCCCGGCTTTTACTCTGTATTTTGACTCTTGCCGTCTCTTCTCTCGGCACCTCTCACCCCTCTCCGACTTCCTTTCGTTTTGATTTCTGTTGTTATTGTTGGCCTCGCGCCTTTTCTCTTCCTCCGTGTTCCTGCCCTTCTTGAAAGAGCCTTTTTTTCCTTCTCTTTCCACACGAGCAGAAAGCAGGGCAGGTCTGTGTCAAATTATGCCCACCCTTTCCCTTAGCACATGTGTGCCAGTCAGTTTTGGGGATAGTTAGTTCCTCCTCTTGACACCCGGAAATGAAACATTCACGGGAGGCGAGAGAACCCGAATGTCGATGATTCGATCCGATGATGGATCTAAATGGACCGCTCCGACCGAAATGTTCGCCCCCCCCCCCCCCCCCCCCCCTGTGGGCTTCTGCGTCTCCCTTAGACTGAAATACGCTCGCTTCTCCTTTTTATTCGTCTCTGCAGTCTTTATTTGCGTTTTCGGCGCGGTGGTTGAAAATGAGCTCAATGCTTTGAGAGGAGGGATTCCGACTACTCCATTGATTTTCAATCATGTGCTAGTGAGTGGTTGAGTGATGTAGTTTTGTCATCTACATCTACGAAGTACCGTGCAAGCCACCAAGCCACAAGCCAAGGAAGTACCACCGGGGTGTGTGGCACGGGGTGATTCCACACCAGGCATGCAGCACTCGTCCCAGCACAAATCAGAACCTCGCACGTTCCCCCGGCCGCTAGGTGCGGACCAAAAAGCAGTCAGGAGAACAGTGCGCAGTGAAACCAGAAACTGGGAGATTGCTACGTAAATGAACATGCAAACATACAGAACAATACTATAAATACATCTAGTGGTTAATATTACTGATACTATTAATTCATGAATGCTACGAGGTAATGCTTCATGCAGAGAACAACATAAAATAAAATAATGCCGGACATATCAAGCGGTGTTAAGTGTTAGTAATGATGTTATGTTGGTAAACACAAGTGAAAATTCTACTCTACCTATTGAGGGTGGGAGTTTCATATGATTTATCTATCGCAACTATTATGATCCCTTATTGTACGTGGGAAAAATGACATTTTAAAGCTATCGGTTCTGCAATCTATTTCCTTTATCTTATTCCTGTGATCGCTTCTACCGTAGAGCGTTTTCTCTAGCAAAATATGTTTAACGTCCGGCAATAAATTGTCTGCTTCAAACTTGCGCAAAAGATTTAACCTGTATTTCTCCCTTCGATCATGTAGAGATTCCCACCCTATAGTTGTATGATTGAATTGAGGCTTCGTAACTTTTGCCCGTTAAAAGCGCTGGATTTTAAAATTTCTTTTTCGTCCGACCGAAGGATAGGTAATATTATGGCCCATCAATTAATCACATTCAGATAGAGTAGTGAGGTGGTGATGGAATTATCTCCTTTCAAGGTTTTCATTTTATCTCTTCATTTCAACGTTTCATGCGAGAGAGTCCAGCGGACGCTTGTACCGGTTTTGGTAATTCTGTTTCCGTATCATTTGGAGGCTGGAAATACATGACTCACTGCGACAAATAAAGCACTTTCCCTCATCAACATTAAATGTATGTACGTTAAGAGGTTCTTATCTTTCGCCGCGAATCGGAACGAAAACAGTTTCAATTTTTTAGAAGTGTTTCTCTGAGGTGCTGGGCAATTCCTGATATTTGATGAAAGACTTTCTTCCTGAGATATTGACTAGAGATCTATTTTAGACCATGTCGATGCTTTTAGCGGCATCGTTGTGTATTCAAATCGTTTGGAGGCTGGTATAAAGCAGGTGAAACATAATAACAGAACAAGGACAAATGCGTGAGTGACATTTTTTTTGTTCTAGGTGATGTGTCTTTCTAAGCTAAAATGTCTAGCTAAAATATTGTAACGAGGAACAGATGGAAAATGTGATGATTTGGATTATTTATTTTTTTGCATCATGCTGTCCTTGGAATTTATTTTAGAAGCCAGTTGTTCGTAGTGTAACTTTAAAAAAAACTTTACACGTGACATGCTTTTTCTATCACTTATGTGACTCTTTGATAACCTTATTTGATTAGCTTTTAAACTTTTATCTCAAAGTTCAGAATAGGCTTAACTTCCCAAAAATACGTCAATATATTTCCTGTCATAACCTTTGTACTCGTGAACATCCATGCCTTAATCAAGTAATTCGTTTAGTGAAGAGTGATTGCGCTTACGTATTACTGGTGTAATAACTTTGAAAGGTATCATCTAAAGTATTTTTTCTCTCTCTTTCAGGTTAGTCAACTTGATTTTTCAGCACCAGGGAGTTCGACGTTTCTATCAGGTGACATGTTTCCCTGGTGGGATTTCGACTGATTTACGATCAGTCGAAATCCCACCAGGGTCTTAAGTCTTTGCTTGCCCCTCCTTCCTCTATCGCCATAGCCAAGGTAATTGGCATTTGGATTGGTGTGGTAGCATGAGTAGGATTCCCATACCGAAGGTCCAGGTTCAAATCCCGGCGATGGCGGTGGTTTGTCGATGAAGTCCCTAACTGGGTGCCAATTGGAGAGCACTTAAAGTACAATACTCCATCCGTCGGAAGGGACGTTAAATCGTGGTCCCCTTGGTGCCTTCGTTAAGAGCAGGCCAGTGCCGACGCCGGGTTTCTCTCCAATCTTCCTCCGTTATCCAATAGCCCTTCCCTCACCAGCCAACCCACCTATCCTTATTGGCGTAAATGACCTCAGTTGTCTATCGCCTCCCTGAACAACCAATCAAGCAAATGCAATATTCATCATTTAGTCACCTTCCGATCTCAAAATATATTTTCACGATCTTAATTTGTCAAAGGAATACTCGCTATTTGTTGTGGCGGAAACATATCATAATATCGTTTAAGATGACTGTAGCTGAGAGTCTTGAGAATAACCAACTTGGGAGATATGTTGTAATATGTTATTGATTTTGTTTGTCATGTGGCCCTGAGCCAATATTGAGGCCAATCGAGACTAAATGTAAAATTTAACACATATGTGACTTTCAAGCAGGTCTTGGATGCTTCGATTTGCACAATTAAAATATGGAGCCATAACATGCTCCATGGACATAGTAAACTTATTCTCTGTATTCTCCAGTCTCCAGAGCAATTTTTCCATTGAAATGCTTCATCTTGTATTCTGTGTTGAGTAGGCTGCATTATGAGCTCAGGTTAATGTCATCACACACATTTCATTCTCTACAGTTAACGGTACCATCAATAATTTTGCAAGGTTTTGGACCGAAAAACTATGACATTTCGCCTTATTTACGGCTCATTCCAGAATATGTTATTTGTATTTTATCCTAATTTAAATGGGCTTTTTCGAACGCCTATATCTCTTTCAATCTGTCGCATGCTCTAAAAAATATTTTAACACTCACATAACTACGATGCATACTAAATGTAGTTGCTTTCAAGTGCTACAATAAGACACGCTAATGGTTAAAACAATTTTTTATCCAATGTTAAATGAAAGATATTTTTGTTGCGAAAATATTCCTAACTCTTCTACTTGCGAGGGTTCTGGATGACTCAATATTTTAGCGATTAATCTTCTCCCTATTTGGAAAACCATCTCGCATGGGTGGAGATAAACTTATAATCAGACGGTGACAATAATAATCATCGGATCGTTACGAATTTGCGAAACAGTTCCGCAAAACATAAAGTGGCGTGTATCCGTTGGGATGGATATCCACCTCCTCCTCCTCCCGCGCAAAGGAAAGGAGCCATGGAGATCGCACAAAGGTCTAAATTTAACGTCGGACGAAGACGTGAACATTAAAAATGCATCGAGGGATCTCGTGATAAAATACGACGTTGATGCGGAGCGTAAAGAAAGGAACTCCTCCTCCTCCACCGGTGGGTGTGTGTGTTGGATGCGGGAAATGAGGATTGGTTTACTGCAGCAATGGGGGAATTGAGAAAGGAAATAGCGGCAAGGGGAAGGATATGGCGGCAAGGAAGAGCAAGGGTGGGGAAGAAAAGGATTATGGGACGGCGTTAAAAAAGAAGGGCCCCTTAAGTCGGGGGGGAGGGAATTTCCAGCTTGTTGGCACTCGATACCGGACAGTTAAAAAAAGAGAGAAAATAAAAAGATAGGGGTATTGGAGCGATAGAAGCACGGCACATGGTGGCAGCGTGAGTCTTTTGGTTTAATGTTTCCCATCATGTGTGACGTACTCTTGATCGGAACCGGTTTCTTGACCCATAAAAGCCCTCTCTCCCACATTTTATTAACCACCACTCGCCTTTTCTTTTTTTTTTGTCCAGGAGGAGAGGCTGAGAAATATCTCCTCCCTCCTCGACCGCGAGATTTGCACCCCCGCCTCTTATACTTCCTGTCGTTTTTTTCAAACTCTACCCTCCCGCCCCTTGCTTGACACTTCATCCCTTCAGCTCTCTCTCTCTCTTCCAACCCACCCCACCATTCCCGCAGCCAGCACAAGACGCGATACTTTACACCCGACGGAACACTTCCCATCTCTTCCCATCTTTACTCCATTCCCTCGCATTGCGTAACCGTCGACTAAACGCCGCCCATTTCATGTCGTCTCGCAGTGTATCGACATGTCGCACTGTAGGCTGAAATCGAAAAAAAACTGACCAAAATTCTAAAAACTGCTTTTTTTGTCAGTCTGGAAGTTGAAACTTTGCATGATCACTCCTAATTGACTCCTTGCATGTTATGTCACGTTTCATTTTCCATTGTTTTTACTTGTCAGCAATTGGCAGCGGCTCAAATTTCTACGATTTCGTGAAAAACTCCCGTCTTCGATTTTCTATGAAATCCTCCGATTTCAAACTATTACAGAACCCCTTTATATTGAAATATAGAATAAAAATATGTTTTATTCTATTAAACAACTCATTGTATTTAATTCAATGTAAGTAGTATGTCATTTTCAGTATATTTGAATTTTGTGTAAAACAAAATGGTGAACAATATTTTTTTACCTAGTTTTTAAGATAATGCATTGAAATAGTTGAGTTATACACCGATATACTCCGAGTTATTCATACACGATATAGTTCAAAGCTTTCAGAATGTGATTCCGAAGAGAATTTATGCGTCCGTATGCGTCCCCGAATGCAAGATCGAATTTTCGATGACGCGGCGGAGTCGGCTCTGCCCTCTGTCGGGGTCCGAGCGCCGCAGGGAAACACGGCGAGTTAATTGATACGCTTCTGACATGTAGTGGTTGCAATGGCGACTTGGAATTATAAAACTATTAAAAAGAAACTTTTGAGGTATTGTAACCGAGGAACTATGGGATAATCCATGCACATTTACGCATAAGAGTAGACACAAGACTGTACTACTGACGACCATTATTTTCGTTAAATTTTCGATGTGTTTAATTTTCATTAAATTGTCGACGTGTGTCGTTATTTCGACGTTGAATCTTCGACATGTTTTGCTGCATGCATCGCGTTCCCAATCCTATGCGTATACCGGACTATGCGTAGGATTCATGATTACCTACATGTGCGCAAAGAGTGCCATTCTGTAATGAAATCAAACCTGAAGTGTTGACTGATGGCTTAAGATGAACTGGCGAGTAAAACTAAGGCGTGGGAAAAATAAAAGCAAAAATGTATGGGAAGAAAAACAATAATCCGGGGCCGAAGACTGATTAAAAACCCCATTGTTCATTGCCGCATACTTCTCTTTCCAGGGTGTGGGTGATTTCCTTGGGTTTGTGTTAGGCAGCGTGAAGTTTTCGTGCAATGAATGGACAAAGTACTTCATAATTTCTCTTCCAGTGCTGAGCTACACAAGCGTATGCCTTCTTGTATGAGTGTAGAAAAGTATCGGTGGAAAGAAGAGAACGAAGAGGAAAAATGGTGAAAGGAAAAGAAAAATAGAGAAACGAATTTTTACGCTGAGATTTGAACTATTGTTGAAACTAATTTGAATATCGAGGAGTGTTGGAGATCAATACTGGATTAGCAATGATGCAAAGTAGGCAGTTGCCTATGGGCCCCGGCGGCGGGACCCTGAGAATGGTTTTCCCTTTTCTTCCCTTGCGACATGTTTGTTGACGTTTGTTGCTTTTGTACTTCCTACAAGCCCTCAAAGTGTGTTAATCCGTCACTGGTGGAGGTACTCATTTCTAAAAAAACACTAGCGGACAAATTTATTCCCTCGGGTCTCTGAATCAGATTGTCCGAAAGTTTTCCGGTAATTGCGTATCGGTTGAACGTATTGTGAGCCGTAAAGGGCATGACGTGATCTTTTAAGACAGCCGTAAAGGGCATGGTATTTTTTCGTTGTCGCGGATGTCACGGGGCCGCTTCAGAGAACTTTTGCAGAAACAAAAGGAAGATTCTGCAGGATAGAAGATGAAAAGGATTCGGATGAGAGGGAGACGGTCTGGGGAGGGTGAGGGAGTGAGCGGGGGGAGGGAGGGGGAAGGGGGGGGATGCAAGTGAAGCAGACTGTGACTCCTTGAGGATCGCCCTTTTCTTTTTATTTTTTAATCTCAATGTCTTCAGTCCAATTCAATGACATGCTTAGTCCCCTCACGGTAATCGTACTACATCCTGACCTCTCATTATTTTTACTGTCGTGGGGATTACGTGGGGATTCGCCATGTTCCATTCCCCCTTCTGACCACCCCTCCTCCACTGTCCAATCCTCCTCGTCACCACCCTCATCTGCCATTTTTCTGACACTCTCCGTTGCCCTTCACTTATTCCTTGAGCTCTGATTTGTTTTGCCTCCGCCGTCGTGAAGTTTTCTTACTTAAGTGCCTTCGTTTTAGTTTGGCGTTAATCACCTGTCAGCCTCCGTCCCTTCCTTATGCCTAGATAATGCGAAAGCAGCAATTATTTCCCTCTTTATATCTCTGCGTGCACACTTTTAGCCGGTTCAAATCGAATGTATTTTTAAGAACGTAACTTAAGGTGGTTCCACCGTAAAATGAATAAAATGTCATTTTATTCATGTTCTGTCTACTTTTAGAAAACGTTGTCCTCTATCTGATATGAACAACAAAATAATACCTTTCCACGATATTTTATTCTATAATTGAACTTGAAATTACAATGTGTTCAATGAGGGAATGAGAGAAACACGGGGAAAAATAGTATTTTTCCATAAAATACAAATACATACCATTTTCGTGGAAAACTGTCTCTGAGAAGGAAATAATCCAGAGAAATTGAATAAAAATAAAATACAGGCATCTAACCACCTTATTTTTCTAGTTATTGAAGTATTAATGCCGTAATTGAAGTCAAAATGCGGTAATTAATAGGAAATGACGCTTCAGTCGGCTCCTATGGGTGGAATAAAGTGCTCATTTAAAATACATTCGTGGAATAATCTGCATTTTTTCTACTTTACTTTTGGGTTTCTATAGGTAACGCATTGCATCAGTGAAAGCAGGATTTTTTTGACAAAATATAAAAAATGTGGAATTTAGTATTTGTTTTGACTTACCTCGCGACGGAACGGAACCTTCCGGAAGGTCGCGACGGAACCTTCTTAAGACGATTTAACTTGAGCGCGCTAGTCGGAGAGGGAGAGAGCATTTATTACGCGTCTAAGATCATATGGCGCACAGAGATGTCTCTCTCGTTCATCTCTCAAGTTATGTCGTTAAGGTGACCAATTCATATAATGATGACCAATGGAGTGCTTTCCTTGGCAAGTGCACATGTACCACCGTGCGAAGTGCGGGAAGAAACTCAAGTTATTTAAGACGGAGTCGCTTCTCTTTGAGGTGCTTCACTAGCGCGACCACATTTGTTCACCAAAACGGATCGATTGAAAACTCGCAATTAAAAATATTACTAAATGAAATGTGATACACATGGCGTACAGTTGGAACCATTCTCGGACGTTGGACAATTTAGAAGGAAAATTCGCATTGACAAAACAAAGGAAAGTTCTTCAGTGCAGTGAATTCTTTAACGCTGTGACACAACTCCTTTAGTATATTGAATGCCTTTTTTATCTTTATGTATTGATATTGTGTGAAAATGAACGACTATTGAATTGACCATAACGTATTTATGTCATTTTTCCTACCTTGCCTTTGATCACAATCCGTCTCTAAAATAAATTCCAAAAATATTTTTCCAAGAGTTTTTTCCCTTTTTAAATATAAAGTTTTATTTATCATTCTGCTTTGAGGAGCTCTGATTGACATCAGCAGACACATTTTCCTCCTTAAACGGTTAGTAGAAACGTACACCAATTATTTTACCCCTTTTCGAAAAAAAAGAACCTTAGAAGGAATTGCTAATTCAACTCCTGTAGCTCGTCAATTCACTGTCAAATAAAGGGAATTGAGTTTTCTCCAAAAAAGGGGGAAATGTTTTGAAAGAACAAGACGGAGCTTTAAATGTCTTACTCCGTTTGATTCTCCCATCAAATATGAAGTTTTTCCACGTGTTAGTTAAATTTAATCGTTCTTCTTTTCTCTAATAGGATATATTATTATTATTTATAAAATTTATTTTTGCCTTTCTTCACAACTCGGCCTTCAGTCAGTCAGTGAGACTCCTAGCGAGAGTTAGTGTGTTAAGGCGGTATTTGAATCCCAATTTCAATATCCAATATCTTAAAATATTGAAAATGGACCAATATCAATAACCTGTATTGGGCTATTGAATATTGGAAAATATTGGCATGTTGGAAAACTTGAAGTATTGTAATATTGGAAATAATGATAAAATGAAATATTGGTGTTTGGGAAATATTGAACAGCAATATTAACAGGTAAAATTATCTTGCTTAAAATGGTTTAAAAAAGCTACATGTGTTAACTATGTAAAAGTCTGTTAATAAAGCAAGAAAAGAAATGTAAGCTTCTTTTATCCAGTTATTGCAACGAATAATGGAGGAAAAGGTAGTGCTGCACTGAGTGGCCAGTCTGTTTTCAAAGATTAGGGCGCTCTCTGCGACCACCCTCCTCGCTGGGTTCCAAATATTCAATACTTGAATTTTTAACATTAGTAATCCAATATTCAATATTCCAATTGGAAGTATTGGTTCTTCAATATACAACATTCCAATTACAAATATTTGTTTTCCGACCACCAATATCCAATACATCATTTCTTTCAGGAGGTATAGGTCTATACATTTGTAAGATATTTATTCTCTTTGCCAACGTTTCGATTGTGTTTGCATGCTTCTTCAGGGCTTTAATGAAAAATGTTGGGTGGTGAATTTTACATCAATTGAATTTGTTTTAGAATTTTGGTACATATTTATTAAAAAAATATATATATATATCCATAAAACTTTTGAAGTCACCTCAGAGAGAGAGAGAGTTCTTTCTGAATTGTTTGACCAATACCAATATCCAATACAGTATGTTGGTATTGGTTGTTCAAAAATTGTGATTTTCGAATCCCAATATTGAAACATATTGATATTGGAACCAATATATTGGAAAACCGCCCAGTCCTATGATAGAGAGTGCGTGTTCTGGTTTCTGTTTTTCCTGGACGTCTCGGACTTTCACTCTCTCCTATTCCCATGGTTCTACCTCCTGTCATGACACTCCTCCCCTGCATAACATTCCTCCCGCAGTTTATAACATATTACTCTCTTTCCATATATCCATCCACTCTCGTCAGGATGTCACAGAAGCACGCACACACAAACCCTGACTCTCTCCTTGTGTTCTTCCCCAGCATACACTTTTATTCATCTGACTTAATTCAAGGGGTCTCTCTTCCCACCCTCAGCAAGCCAAAGACCCCTCTCTCTCTCTCCGCCCGTGCGTCGTTCGCCTGCCCCTGCTCCCAACAACAACACCATCATCTCCTTCTTTCCCAGCATCCCAGCCTCTCGCGCACACGCAACCTCCTCCCTCTCTCCCTCTCGTTGCCACCGCAACCTCCATCCATCTTGTGTCCATTCCCACACACCAACCCCTCCCTCCCCCACGCCACTCCTCGTCCACCCAGGGAGGGGTGGGACATCATCGGACTTCATTTGTTTCCTCTTTCCCTCCCCCCCATTCTCCCCCCCCTCTCCCCCTCCTCCTCCCCTGTGCGGTTCACTCAAGTCTGTCGCTCGTTTGCTGAGTGTCTTTGCTCGGATTTCGATTCAGCGTGTGATCCGTTCTTATTTAATCATCGTCATCGGGTTCCTATCCGTTCCGCGCCCGGGTGTAATAATTGCTTTATGTGACGCAGGTGCTCTGCGTCGACCGGCGAACTTCGAACAAGAGTGGTGTCAAGAGGGTCAAAACGACGGGTTTTTTCATTTCATCATCGCTTGCGTCCGATGAAGAAATTAATATGTGATAGCGGAAAGTACCCGTTGGAATTCAAAAGGGTGTGAAAGACATTGAACTTATTTTATAAACAAAATCAGGCTTGAGGCGTGAATTTGAAAATCAAATCTCTGGTTGTCAAGGAAATATGCTACTGTTGATTTCGGAGAAAAATGTGAGATTTTTCAGCTAAAATCATGATTTTCAGACAAGTACTAAGCGTAAAAGAAAATCAACTAAAAGAATTAGAAGCTTCATGTATTCAGCCATCCGATAAAAAACAATTCCAGCTCTCTTATCTTGAGTGAAAGTACTTTTAAAAAGCAAAAAATGAAACCACTGCACCGAACCCAATGCTTAGCATGGAACACCAGGGATCACCAGGGGGGGCCTTCAGGGGCCCTGAGGGTTTTTTAATATAGCCTATGTTATGATATATTTTCTATTTACATGTCAAATTTCAGGTCAATTGGTCCAGTAGTTTTTGCGCGATGGAGCAACTCATAGACAGACACCATTACATTTTTATATATTAGTAAGGATAGCGACGCCGCTGGGTTGTAAGTAATGTGTTTCGGCTGATCTGTGTGTCGTTTTCAGATAACTCCAGGTAGAAATTTAAATATCTCCCCTTGAAAGTGAAACTAATCTTTTTTTCCAATTTTTTTAATTATATTACCATCGTGATTTTTCCATAAGTGTGAAATAATAATGTTTTCCTCAGTTTTTTCAGTTCAGTTTGGCCGCTAAGCAGCATCAGATTAAGAAAATTCGATCCCTAATCCGTTTAGTTTTGATTTTTGTCCGTGTGCAGGTTTTCCTTCGCCTTATTTATTTATGCAGGGCGGTCTTCGTTCGCGCTCCACGCCGTTCCCTTGTTACGCCGGGCGTCGGGTTTCACTTTCCGCATCGGCTTCCCCTCGCCACCGCATGTGGTGCCAGCGTTCGGCCATGACTTCTTCATTGTTCGAGCGAGGCGGATTAATTCCAGGCGAGCATCGCGTAAACCACATGCAAAGGGTTAACCTTAATTTGAAAAGATTTGGCCCTCTTCCAAGTGAAATGTACAAAAAAAATTCGGGAACTCTGTGAATAGGATAAGACCGTCGTGACCCTATTGCTAGGTGCGATATCTGTTACGAGCGTCCTCATGCAGCCCTGGTATATCAACTTCATTTTGAATAAGTTTACTCGTTAAGTCTGTTCAGTTAGTACCCACATGTCTCGTAAAAGTCGTTTCATTACTTAGCGCCAATACTTAAGGACTAGTGAAAAATTACATCAGTCAAGTGGAAAGCCACTTGGAGATTTATTATGCGTAGCTTGAATGATTATTCATGTTATAACCTTGAATACTTATCCGGTTTTAATGAGGACATTTTTCTCTCGTTTTGGTCATTTTTGTTCGTGTGTACATTGCAGTGGTTAGTGGTTCCGTAAAAGAATATTGTGTTGATTTTCCTCTTGAAGAAGATTAATTTATTCATTTCGTTTTTCTATTTTCTCATTGTAATTCAGATTAATTTAGGGAATTCTGATGGAGGAAATAATTGTGTATTTATGTAATAAAGACGAAGGATCCATGCATAACATATATCGCCATTTCGTATTGCGTATTGAAGATTTGCTGTTAATTACCATGAACTTTAAATACTTGCTGGTGAGACTACAGTCTGGGAAATTAAGTTGAGCCATGGTACGCACTTATTTAAAATATCGCTTTTAAAAATGACCGTAGTATCTGTGTGTGTGTGTGGGCAGTTTTATTTGAACATCCTCGTGGTGAAACTGTGAGTCACAACATTCGGTTTAGTCAGTGGATCGGAAGGTACTTGAGTATGTATCGAAGGCTATTTAAACGTACCTACTTGTTCCCTAATCCCAAAACCCTCTCAGAACGACATATTATATTATATGTGTTGTGGGTCATTCAATCGAACGATATTTCTTAAGATGGCTGGAGCAATTTTTTTCCACGTGTACAGATTTGCATGAAACTCTGCATACTTGTTCTAAGTAGTGATATCTATGATAGATAAAAGCGGAAACAGTTGCCTTTTACCGATTTGGTGTTTTTGGTACCTAATAGCACGTGAAATATTTTCGTAATAATTCGATTACATATTTTCTTCTAAACGCTAAATAATAAATTTCATAGTTACAGAAAGAAGAAACTTTCAAATGGTATTTATTTACACTGTTTATGGATACTACCGATCCAGGTTTCAATAAACAGTGTGGATAAATACAATTTGAAAGTTTCTTCTTTCTGTAACTATGAAAGAGTTCCACTAAGTCAAACCTGAAACTATTCGCTTGATAAATTTCGTATTATTTTAATGGTTGATAGGAAATAACAAGGTGGTGCGCCAAGTATAAGTTTCTAAAACACACATTTAAATACAATTTTCACCCAAAAATCGAATACCAAACAGAAAACCATCGATAACTCATGGCTTAACATGCTTCAATTAAGCTAAAAAAGTAAAATATAATTCTGGTATAATTTCCATTACTGCACTTACGGTGAGTTTCACCGCGTAAACAGAAAAAGGTACTCAAATTAAAGGTGGTCTTATTTTTTTGTGTCTTACTTGACAAATCATTAAATCTTGCACTCAATGACCCACGATCGCTACACTTCCATTCACCTTAAACATACCTCCTGTAATTCCATGATAGTTGTGACCAAGGTCGTTCGATATCTCGATCGTACTCCTCTTCCGATTGTCGATAGAGCAACATGAATATCGAATCGAACGACTCTGGTTCTGATTGCAGACGTTGCGCTCATATGGGGGTAATTAACAAACCAAATTGGATAAATTAGATTTCAGATTCAGTCTTCTGTCGCGTTCTGAAATGTCGTATTTCAGGAGGGGTGGGGGTGGTAGGGGGGAATAGGGTAATGTTTGTGCCAAATCCACACTCGATTTAGCTGCCTTTATCATGCAGATGCTGCGCGGATTTATGCATATTTATATCTCGATTATTAAATTTCTTTCTTCTTGAGATCGTAATAACTTGATTTTTTTAAACCCCACATCGTGTACGCGGTCGCCGATGTGTTTTTTTAATCCCATTTACTACCCTTTTTCTCCCTTTTTTCTCTCCCTCTTTCTCTCACGCAAGTACTTGCGCAGTTTTCGGGGGCTCATCATCGGTATATAATTACCCCTCGCTCACTCTCCCTCGTGCCCTCTCGCGGGCTGTGTCGAAATGAGGTCGCGATATGAACCATGAGAGAGGCGGGGAGCGTAACAATGTGAGATAACAGCGAGGAGAAGGAAGAGGAGAGAGAGCAGGAACAGGTGAAAACAGAGGGAGGGGGAGAGACGGAGTATGGTGGAGTAGAATGATAGAGAATGGGGTGATTGGGGGGGGGTTCCCTATAACCCCCCCCCCCCCCCCCCCGGGGGGCTATTTTGTAATCTCACCTTTTTAGTGACTCTTAGTGGAAAGGCGGGAGATCCGTTTCCCTCTCTTAATGATCGGCTCACGAACCGTTCGTGAATTGTCGAAGCTTCAATTACCTTATATTAAAATAAACGATGGCGGGACTAGCGAATACCCAGATTGCTCAACATCCTACGGAAGATATCTTACGCTGTACTTACCACGAAAATTATACACAGTCAAAACTACAAGCGACATGTAAGCGATCACTCCATATTTAAAAAAATTAAGTGCATCTAATTAGTGTTCGATTCACTAGCACGGGTAATATCAACCAAGAACGTAGAATTTAAGGCAATATTTGTTAAAATTATGAAATTATGGTATAAATAACTGAATTCCATTCACCATACACTGGCGGATAGACACACGAAAACAAAGGTATCAGCAACATTGTTTGGGAAATATTGATACGAAATATGTACACAGATAATTCAAGCTAATAAAATCTAACATAAGCATTTCAAACAAAGCATACCTTAAAGTGCCCAATATATTGGAGTTGAAAATGATGAAGTTCTTCACGTTTAGCAAATTACAACAATACGATTTAAAATCGTTTGTATCTTTCGCGACCTTGTATATTTTCCAACTCAAGCTTCATGTGGAAACGATGGTAGCTCCATGTCACGTTCTTAATGACAGGTGAGATGGAACTATTGGCATGCGGAGATAATGAAACGCATCAAGAGTCGAAAGATACGGATCAGAGCGGATGAATCGTCTAAAAGACCAGCACATGACCGGCAGTTCACCGCTTGAGATCCGAAGATGGTCACGCCGCCTGGGTGGCGTAGTTGAACTACGAAAAATTGACATTTTATGACGGATCCTCACTAAAGTGAGGTTAACTCAAATTACAACAAATTACAACTCAAGCTTCACGTGGAAACGATGGTGGCTCCATGTCACGTTCTTAATGACAGGTGAGATGGAACTAATGGCAGGCGGAGATAATGAAACGGATCAAGAGTCGAAAGATCGGATCAGAGCTGATGAATCGTCTAAAAGACCAGCACATGACCGGCAGTTCACCGCTTGAGATCCGAAGATGGTCACGCCGCCTGGGTGGCGGAGTTGAACCACGAATAAGTGAGATTTTTTGACGTATTCTCTCTAAAGTGAGACAATACAAAATAACCCCCCTGGTCGGTTCGCTACGCTCTGTCTCCGCTCTTGCTGTTAATAGTGTGCGCGGTGGGATAAGGCCTAAAGTGAGTGAAAGAGAGAATGGAGAGTATAAACTCGTCCGATTTCCATTTCTTTAGTATATGCTTTTTCTTCGTGCCCCTTCTCCTCTACTTTTTGCGTGCTATTTTTCTAATTTTTATATCTTTAGGTTTATCATACGCTTCCAAAAGAGAGGGGGGAGGGAAGGGGTTGAGACCCGTACTAAAATTCCATCGATCTTTATTCCGGTTGATGTTGAAAAAAGAAAGGCCCATCGACCCCCTATTTATGCCGCGGGTCGTAAGTTGTTTTTTTTTATCTGTCCACCGCCTCGTTACTCTCTCTTTCTCCCCCCCGGTCTCGCTTTCATGTCCCCCTCCACTCTCTCTCCCCTACTTTGAAGGAGAGAGAGAGGGGGGCGAAAGGGTGAATGAGGGGGGTATCTCACAATCGATAATATTCCATCCCCGCTGGATCAACTCGTTCCCTCTTTCAACTTCCCCTCGCTCCATATGATTCCAACCCCATCCGCTCGCTATGCCTCACCGTCGTCGTCGCGCTGCTTTTACCGGCTCTTTTATCCTTCACATAGTACTTGCTATTGTGTCTCTAATGGTTGATCAGTTTGTGGAATTGTAGCAGATTTGTTACATTTTTTTAAATGTAAGTAAAGCCCTTGTCACTTACTCGCTGACTCAGGAACGCTGTAAGATGAAGCCACGGTCACTTAAATTTTAAAATGCCGTTATTAGATGGAGCCACAGCCACTTATATTTTAAAAGGCCGTTATTAGATGGAGCCACAGTCACTTAAATTTTCAAATGCCGTTGTTAGATGCAGCCACAGTCACTTAACTTTTAAAATGCCTTAGATGGAGCCACAGTCACTTAAATTTTAAAATGCAGTTATTTTTACTTAAGAGCGTTTTTTCTTGGTAAATTTGCGTACCTCAAATAAGGAATTTTAATAATTTAGCGAACACAGCATGATAGTCATCTATCAGTAAGACGAACATACTTTAATTTTAGTTTAAAAATTTCAGCAGAGAAAAAAACGGGAAGAATGTAATTTTATAGTGTTGGGAATAAACTCTCGATATCAAGTGTCATTTGATTTCATTGTCTTCTTTGAATACTAAGTGGGCGACACGGGCGCCTTTAATTCGCGACCCGCCGCGGATGCGTTTTGTAGGAGCTGTTGGGACTCTAGCCATGACAAATGGTGGTAATAGGGAAAAAGAAAATGGAGGAAAACGGACGAAAGAGAGCTCTATGTCAACGGAGTATTTTTGCGTCTCGCTCTTTTTTTGTTTTAATCACTAATGGTTACTTGGGAAGAAGAAATATTTGTATCAATCAGTATCTTATTTTTGCGCTTCTATTAACTCTAGAGGTATAGTTTGGGGTTTATATAGCATTCTCCATGTCACCTTGTAACATGGGCGATGTGACTTTTCCAGGTAGTCTTATCCTTGAGTATGGTCTCTAGAGGTGTTCGACCTAGTCAACCCATCAATAATTGTGTAGTGAAAATTCTCTTTCATTGATTGCATTTTCAATTTTATTATAATTTTTCAAGTCTCTATGCAAGAACTAAAATAGTTTCATCAGCGTTTCCTTTGTTCCACGGGACATTCGTGCCTGCAGATTTATGAGATGATGCGAAATATTGGTCCATCAACCGCAATACTCTTTGATCTGACCATCAATTTTTAGTCTGTTTTCTTCTGTGCGTTCTCTTCGTGCCGAGTCCTTGTCGGCAATCTCACCCATCGCGTAACTCTTTTATCTACATTCCGTAATATTTTTGGTTGATGCTTTTCATATCACTTCCAGATCCAAAGTAGACACGGTAAATGCTCCTGAAACGGTGATATGTATCCACCTGAAGGTGGTTATTGAAAGAATTTATTCGTTGTCCTATTTCCATCACCAAATATGTTTTAGTATTCGGCTCGAACGTTAAGCATTGTTATTTATTTACTGCTCTAAAGGGTCAATCCTCGTTCTGGGTTCCATAAATCGACGGATTCTGAATCGATCTGAGACTCGACGATTATTTTGCTGTTCTGAATGGTGTGTGTATACTATTTCAGATCCTAAACTTTTCACAGCTGGGAATACATAGGAAATTAGCCTTTTTCAATCACCCACAGGTTTTCTAAAAGATTTGGAACCCAAAAATTCACCCCCAAGTTGTCTCTAATACCGTGATTCACTTGAGACTATTAGAAACAAACCTTCATGGTTATCGCGGAAATGTGCAAATCCTATTGAAAAGACCGTTTGGATGGATATTTGTTCGGCCTATCTCGGTGTCACTTTTTCGATAAAAATAATAAAATTTCTCAGGCCACGCTTGCAATGCGTAAGTATTTGGGTTTCATTTTTTCATCATAAAACTTTTTAGTATCATCTACATCTACATCATGGGGCGCCTGATAGCGACATCACCGTTTTTCAGCCGATATCTCTCTGCAGACTGAAAGACGGGCATTCATAGTCAGGTTGGAGCCTCAGGGTCCTTGAGGGGGCCCTGTATTATCCGACGGGGAAGAGTTGAAATCATGGATTCTTGAATTTCCAAGTGCTTCGCGCTGATGGATACCTTTCATAGAACGGCTACTCGTATGTCTTAAAAATAAGATGCACGTCTATTTCTCCAAACTCTCTCTCTCTTAAGAAAACAAAAGCCCTTCCGTTTTATGAAGATATTACCTTATCTTACCTACGTGGCCACTCAAACCTTAGAAGGTTTTTGGCCTCACCAACAAACTCCGTCTTGCATCAGCTCAGGCGCCACGTTCAATCTCGCAATGTCCTTCCGCAGTTGTTCTCCCTGCAACGCAGTCTCGGTTGCCACAATGGTATTCTGCCTCGTGGAACATTCTCTGCCACCATCTTGAGTATAGAGGCTCTCTCCTGCTCACATGTCCAAGCCATCTTAAGCCTTCTACTCTTAATCTAGGCAATGATGTCAGTGTATTGGTTTAGGCCCCTTAATTCTGTATTGGTCCGTATCTTCCAGGTGCTTTGGTCACATATTGGGCCAAAAATAGCACGTAGGGTTTTTATTTTCAAACACAAATAATCTATTTTCTTACTTTTTGCTCCATGCTCAAATTTCAGACGCATATTCAGACCACAGGTAAAATTATACTCTTGTAGAGTCTTATTTTGGTATCTTTTGATAGAATCCTGTTCTTCATTAGTTTTTGGGAGGGCATAGCAACATCTATTTCCTTGCCGAGTTCGGATTTGGATTTTCGTTTCTTCATTATTGCTCTCATTAAATGTGACCCCTAAATATTTGAAATCTTGGCACCTTTGGAAGGTATGGTTGTTAATTTTTAGGGGATTTGCGAATACATCCAAATTCCGGCCTACCACTAGATATTTGGTTTTGTCACCACTGTCTTCAAGTCAGTGACGAGAAAACGAAAGCTAGCCATACCAAGTGTAAAATGTTTTAGAATAATCAAACTCCGTTGCATGATTGCTGCTGTGCGGTTGGGTTGATTGCTTTGAATGAATGAATGAATATTTTATTTACTTTCACATTAATTTACAAGAATTATGTAGTTTTACAAACAAATATTGGAAGCTTTAGGTGGTCTCCAAGGTTTTGAATACCTGTATTGAGCCACCATCACAAGAGAAATTGACATTGCATCGCCGTCATCGACATGCGTAAATAATCACAAGCAAAACCAAACACAGTAGCATTATAAAGAAAGACAAAAGCAAAAATGAAACTAAATATAGCAGAAGGTATAATAATGCACTAACATATAAGAAATCAGTAGTTCAGAGTAAATGTTTAAAACATAGTTTCAACGTTTTGCTGAGTAAATAGCCGTGTTTTTAATCATAACAGAGAATTCTCTGAAGGTTTTACCGTTTTGAATTTTTACAGGTAATTGATTACATAGTCTTGGACCCATGTATAAAAAAGATCTTTTGTAAATAGTGACTCTTGTTTTGGGTACGAGAAAGTATCGCGCATTGCGCAAATTGGATGTGCATTTATCTGAAACAATTAGCATATTTACACTTCTTACAGAGAACATTCTCAGAACCTTAAATACAAAGATAAGTCAGCAGCAATCTGAGACCAACAAATAGGGGGCGTGAATGCTCACATCGTTTCTCCAAAGCAATGACTGTAACAATATGTTTCTGCAGAAGCAGTACATGCTTTAAAGTACATATTAAAGTACATATTCTTAGACGCGCCCCACCAGCAAATTAAGGCCTAATGCAACTTGGAATAGACAATATCAAGATAAACAGTTTTTCTGAATGGAAGGGGACACTTATTCCGTTTTTAGTAAATTTTGGATAATACTTACTCTTACTCCTAGGGCCATCTATATTTTAGGCGATATTTAGCCGCATCAACAAATCCCCTCCACCTGGATCGTTCTTCTGCCTCTCTTTCTGTTGCTCCTATCTTTTGCATATCCGTTCTCACTTGGTCCCACCATCTTAGCCGTGGTCTTCCCCTGGGTCTTCTTCCTTCAGGAATCCCATTTAGTACCTCCTTCAGCAGACATCCCTCCTCTTTCCTTAGAATATGTCCAGCCCACCTAATTCTTCTTGCCTTTATTTCACTTGTTATGTCTGGATGTTTCTATAGATTCCTGATTTCTCTGTGGTGTTTTTTTCTCCATTGTCCTTCTTCGTGTGTGGGCCCATAGATTTTTCGCAATACCTTAATCTCGAACACATAGTTTTTTCTCATCCTTCTTCGACAGCCTCCACGTTTCGGATCCGTAGAGTAGTACTGGGGATATTATTGTTTTATAAAGTCTAATTTTGGTTTTGTGCGACAGGGCTTTATAAGATAGAATTCGGTTGCATGCATGCAGACATCTGTTGGCGAGGTTTAACCTGTTTTGTATTTCTGGCTCTACCGCGTTGTCATTTGTTAAAATTACTCCTAAATATTTAAAATGGTCTACTTTTTCAAATGCAAGACCATTCATTTTACCATTTATTTATATTTTGGATAATGCATACCGTAAATATTTCCACCCATCTCATTCCAAAATCTTTCTCCCGCCCTATCCTCTCGCTCCTCTTCAAGCCTGCCTCCATCCTCTCGCTCCTCTTCAAGCCTGCCTCCATCCTCTCGCTCCTCTTCAAGCCTGCCTCCATCCTCTCGCTCCTCTTCAAGCCTGCCTCCATCCTCTCGCTCCTCTTCGACACTGCATTCA
Source organism: Pyrrhosoma nymphula (assembly GCA_963573305.1). Classification (NCBI taxonomy): domain Eukaryota; kingdom Metazoa; phylum Arthropoda; class Insecta; order Odonata; family Coenagrionidae; genus Pyrrhosoma; species Pyrrhosoma nymphula. The sequence goes on along the minus strand of OY754329.1, from coordinate 176,099,385 downwards.
TTAACATACTTCATTAGTCTGAATACATGGCGGATGGCGTACAGGTTTGGGGGGGCGGGGGAGGTTTTTAAGAGTGGGGGATGGCTTCATTGGCTCTGCGTCACCGTATCATATATTTACTTTTCCACCTCCCATATTCTTTGAATTAAATTTCTCTATATGTTTTTTTTTGTTTCATGCCTGTAGATTTAAAATAAACCTCTGCGGACCATACATCCGCATTCTCTCATCGTGGAATCCACTCGTGAAAATATTCTTTTCATTACTTTCAGTGCTTTTCCCTGTTATTTATTTCCGCCGATATGAATGACTTTGCATGGCGCTGCTTGATATTGAAAAATCAACATTGATACGTCCGTAAGGGAAGTTTTTCCCAGCCATTAATGCCGGCGTGTCAAATATATGAGATCCACGGTGCGTGAGCAGTTCGCGACTGATTTTTTGTTTTTTTTTTCGAACTTTTTAAAAAGCTTTTTTTTTCGTCTCTCCTTTTGTCGTTTCGTTTTCCTCCTGTGCAGCGTTTCAGTTAATGAAAGTTTTTGTCCGAATTTCGTTTTTGCCGCGTGTGTTGCCTCGTGAATTGCATAGAAAGCTGTTGCTTTTATCCGCCGTTTTAGACATGGTCTGCCGGTTTTCATAATGCCTTTGATGTTTTCGATGCGCTGTGGGTTCGTTGTGAGATTCGCTTACACACATTCAGTTGCGAACGTATGGCGTAAGGATGTTGAGAAGAAGGAGGGGACATTAACGAGGTTGTTGAGCGCTCTTTCATTTTTATTTCGCGGCTCATTCGCTAGAGTCGTTTAAAAAAAAACAAAAAAGTTGGCCGGCTAGGTGCGATTTTTTCGGACCGGTTAGATTTATTTTTTATTTCCGGGGGCCGATATTGTTACTGCACTCCACGTTTAATCAACTAGTTCCTCGGGAGGTTTCCGCCGCGCTCCGAGTATTCCGCGCTCCCCGCCAGATGGCGACCGGCCGGACACACTCCACCACCCACGTTCAGACAAATTTCCCGACATTTTATATCCCACAGGAGTCGGCTCAAGAGCGGTCGGATCGCAGATTCCCTAATTACGAGGAGCATAACCATTAGCCGTGTATCCTCCCCCCTTTCACCCCCACAATTCCCATCCACCCCTCAAAAGGGAATCAGGGGGAATAGGAACGGATCCCGCGGTCATTCAGGTGATTTTGCCGACTTTCTGATCTCGATAGTCGCGCCCTTCATTCCAGTCCGCACCCGGCTCCAATCCTCCACGCCCACAATTCCACGTCATCGATCTCCGATGTGTTCTCCCTCCCATTATCTCCCACTCCTTCTCCTATTGCCCTCTCCCTTGTATTATCTCCCTTCAACCGTCCCTGTCCACCCCTGCCGACGCACTCGTCAATCATCCCCCTAGACGATCCATCAAGAGTCCTCGCACCCTTCCCACATATTCCCTTGTTCTTCCAATTTCTTTCGCTTTTATTTTTCCCTCTTTTCTCTCTTTCTTTTACGGACAACTGCTTCATATGGTCCGCTTAGCCGTCCTTCAGATTGATTCGACTTCCGGCGCGATTACTACATACTCTACTTCATTTGAGGGACGAGTAAATTTTAAAGCCAGAGGGGGAAAACATTCTCGTTGGAACGACAGCATTGATAGAATTACTACTTCACTCACAGAAGATCTACTTTAGTTGCGTTGGCTGTTCAGTGGAATATAAACTTACTCAGTTTTTGACTAGTTGAGCGAATATATTTCAGAAATAGTCAGTACACTCCTTCAATTTGTACTCTTAATGGTATTGGCCTTCAGATTGATTCGAATTCCCGCGCAAGTACTACATGATCTACTTCATTTGAGGGACGAGTAAATTTTAAAGCCAGAGGGGGAAAGCATTCTCGTTGGAACGACAGCATTGATAGAATTAATAATTCACTCACAGGAGATCTACTTCAGTTATGCTGGCTGTTCATTGTAATGTAAACTTTGTTTATGATTAGTCGAGCACATATAGCTATTAAAAATTGTCAGTTCACTTCTTCAATTAGTAATCTATTGGTATTGGCATGGAGTGCTACTTAATTGTAATTAATTTGATTCTAGATCATTGCATTCAATCTTTATGAATTATTCATTGAGTAAATGAAAAAAATAGAAGTATTTCGTCAAGCGTTGTCTGGAGTATTGTCTGCTTTTAATGCAGTTAAGTCCATTACCTCTCATCAAATCCTATATCATGGTAATTTATTTGTACATATTATCTTTGGATAATAAAGGTATTATTATTATCATAGATATCCCCTGTCTAGTTAGGTACCACCTAGATAGCTGATTTTATATTGAAGTCAAGGACGAATCTCAATGCAATCAGAGTTAGTCTTAAATCATTGTGAGAATATAGTGAATGTGACCAAAATATTCCCCAATTTGGCTACGGAAGTGTGGAGTACAGTTTGAAGTATGAATTTCAAGATTTTTGATGTTGTGAAATGTTTAAGTCCTGTGTTAAAAATACATTACGTGCTCAAACGGAATGTTATTTTGCTATCGATCCAGGTTTCCGAAGGACGTATGCATCTGTAGAATTACTGAAATTCCCTAACTTTATTTCGTTCGACATGGACCGACATTTCAATGTGTTTGGGTACAGATGAATAGCGAAATTAATACATTTTAACATGCTTCACGTTGGGCACATTGTTACTTTATTATGAGTGAGTCCGACGTTCTTATTTCGTTTTTATAATACACAACGTTGAACGCGTAGTATTGCGTTGGAGAGGTTTGAATATTTTTCCCGTGTCATTTGGTTCGTTTCCCTTCAATTTCATCCCTTCCCGTCGCCCCCCCCCCACCTCTTCCTATTGTTCCATCTCAACGGTGGAGAACCCGACTGACTCCCTCTCCTCAGCTCTTTCTCTGCAGCCTTCTTATTTGCTCCCGTCCACCTTTCGCCCTTCTTCCATTCTTTTATTTGCTCCTCGTAATCTCTCTCCGTTACATTCCCCCTTCCCACTGTCACTCTCTGCCTTTCTCCCAATCAATCATCACCTCTTACATTCCTACATCATTCTCCCGATCAACCATCACCTCTTACATTCCTACATCATTCTCCCAATCAACCATCACCTCTAACATTCCTACATAATTCTCCCAATCAACCAACACCTCTTACATTCCTACATCATTCTCCCAATCAACCATCACCTCTTACATTCCTACATCATTCTCCCAATCAACCATCACCTCTTACATTCCTACATCATTCTCCCAATCAACCATCACCTCTTACATTCCTACATCATTCTCCCAATCAACCATCACCTCTTACATTCCTACATCATTCTCCCAATCAACCATCACCTCTTACATTCCTACATCATTCTCCCGATCAACCATCACCTCTTACATTCCTACATCATTCTCCCGATCAACCATCACCTCTTACATTCCTACATCATTCTCCCGATCAACCATCACCTCTTACATTCCTACATCATTCTCCCGATCAACCATCACCTCTTACATTCCTACATCATTCTCCCGATCAACCATCACTTCTTACATTCCTACATCATTCTCCCGATCAACCATCACCTCTTACATTCCTACATCATTCTCCCGATCAACCATCACCTCTTACATTCCTACATCATTCTCCCAATCAACCATCACCTCTTACATTCCTACATAATTCTCCCAATCAACCAACACCTCTTACATTCCTACATCATTCTCCCAATCAACCATCACCTCTTACATTCCTACATCATCCTCCCGATCAACCATCACCTCTTACATTCCTACATCATTCTCCCGATCAACCATCACCTCTTACATTCCTACATCATTCTCCCGATCAACCATCACCTCTTACATTCCTACATCATTCTCCCGATCAACCATCACCTCTTACATTCCTACATCATTCTCCCGATCAACCATCACCTCTTACATTCCTACATCATTCACCCAATCAACCATCACCTCTTACATTCCTACATCATTCTCCCAATCAACCATCACCTCTTACATTCCTACATCATTCTCCCAATCAACCATCACCTCTTACATTCCTACATCATTCTCTCAATCAACCATCACCTCTTACATTCCTACATAATTCTCCCTTTCTCGCCTTTCTCTCCAGCCCCCTCATCCCCTTTTTAAAGTCGTTTTGTGAAATATTTCCCTAGTCATAATGGAGACCATATTCGAATTTTTATATTTTGATTACATCTTCTGTAAGAATTATGAATTAAATATTGTTACATTAATGGCGCAAAAAGATTTTACATATGAAAAAAATTCTCACTAATTAAATTCAAATGTAACTACATAAGTGTCTAACTTGACTCGTTTTTTCACGCCGTACGGCTAAAAGACCTTCAAAACAGCAGGTTTTTGTTGCGATTCTGTAAACATTACTGCGGCATGTAATTGATTATTTTTTATAAATAGTTGAGAAAACATACAAACTACACACCGTTAGCTTTTGGTCTAAATATATGTATATAAATTCCTAATTTTTTAAATGTTTTCCCTCTGGAGCGCACAGCCGTAATCTATCCCATGCAAAACAGCTTATATTTTCATGCAAATTGCTCGAAAAGTAGTTCGGCTAGAGGGGTTGATATATTGATATAAATGTGAAGATGTGAGGTTTTTTTCTTAAAACGAGGCCAAATTCTAGGTGAAGTGATATTTCGCTCAAGCTACCTTAAATCATCTCGGACCACACGCCGTCCATCCAACCAATCCGAGGTCCCCTTTTCCCCACCTCCACCACTCCCACGCCACCCCCCACCGCCCTCCCCCAGCTTGCCTCCCTTCTAGACATCCCCCCGATGTTTCCCCCGGCATCTTCTTTTTTTGTGCAGATGAAAACATCTGCTTCTCTTTCGCTGTCCGTTAAATCTGTTTTCTTTACCATCCCGATAAAGATTCTCCTCCTCTCCCCTTCTACTCCGTCTAGCTTCGCCCCAATCCCCAACGGTCTCTCTATCTCTCTCTCCCTCTCTCCGCCTCCACATCATCCTCTCTTTCATCCCTCCCCCCCCCGCCTCCCCCCCACCCCCCTTTGCCCAACCTCCTCTTCCCATCCCTCTCGCCTACCGACATAGTTTCATTTACTATACTTGAGTATTTCATATTTATTATTAAAATATGTACGTATTTAATTTATGTAGCTATTCTTATTTTTTTTATATTTACTTGTCATTTTTTTCTTTAATAAATCGTACATTGTCTGGGGTAACTATGTGAAATTTCTCCATTGTGGAAAGGAACAAACTTAGCGAATTTCACCTGTAAGTTTTTTTTATTCACGAACAGGGTCTCAACAGTTTACTCGTATGTCATCTTCAGGTCCTGATCTCCACCTGAAAAAAATATGTTTTAAATAGTTTATGTCATCCTCACCTGAAAATGACATAAACTCTTCAAATCCGGGTCGTGAATAAAAAAAATATGCAGTGAAATTCACAAATGTTGTTCCTTTTTCTTTAATATTTAAAACTATTGTTTCATCTATGTTTTAATTTTTATATCATATCGAAAGAAACATAACAGTATAAGGTTGGACCTGGTGAAAGTTTTCGACATTCATGATGAATAAAAAACGTGTTACGTAAACGAAACGTAAAACTGGAGATTACTTAGTGTTTTGTTCGTCATATCCAAAGATTTCCCGGTCATAATTTTTTCCTTTTAATGAAACACCGCTACTCATATCATCCCTCGGTTTATACGAGCTTTATCTTGGATGGCTTCAAATATTTCCCACACTCCCCTTGCTCTCTGTTTTCCTGAAGAATGTCAGCCTGTTGTCCTTCCTTCAAATGCAAACATCATCATCATCATACTTTCAATTTTTTTGCACGTGTTCTATTTATAATTCTTGTATCACAGATTAATGAAATTAACCACACAAGTACTTTACATGCATGTAACTTTATTCGTGGGGTTTGTTGGAAGAAGGGAGTATTTTGTTTCAATTTTGCGCCAGTGAAATCGATTGTCTCTCCATCTCTCCCTTCTTCGCCCCTTCACCCCTGCCTCTATCCTTCTGGGCTTTTGTCCTTCATATATCCTCAGTTTGCCTCATCCCTTTACTTCCTCTTCCTCCTCGACCCTATTACCCTCCCACTCCAGGGTTCCCATCCAATGCCTCTCCAATGCCCTCCCTTCTTCTGCTCTTCCCTCGAACGGATCGCTATTAGGAGTGTGGGATTTACAATTCTCTTAACCCGTAAAAGTCTGGAGAGGAAATAAAAGCCTTTAAAGGAAAAATACGATCCCAGTATCAGTTGCTTCACTCTCGGAATGCGTGTTGTATATGACGTTTGCTGGTGAAAGGTTCGCTGATTTCCGAGTTGGATAATGTTGAACGGATGTATGTGAGATTTTCGTTTAGTGGTTGAGATGTGAGTAGAAATGCGATATCTTACTAAAGAAAATTCGTGGCTGGCATCTTTGACGCACGTGTACTGCTGACTAGTTCTTTTTTAATTTAATTGGAAAAGCTCAGCTTTTTAGGATATACATAATGTGCTGATGATGTAAATGTTGTCCAGAATATGGCCTGCAGGACGAATTTGGATTGTTTCTTAGGTTCCTGAGGTCTTTTCCTTCGCACTCGAAGATTTGTAACTCTGCGGAAGGAGTTATGCCGAGTGATTGATTTCCATGAAGGTTTCCGTGGAGTCTTGGATTTGAAGAGACTTGGTTTTCGGGTCTTATTTCGCGTCTATTCTGGACCATATTTCGCCCGAGTTCCATCTGGATTCTTCAGGTCCGCTGAAGAAGACTGCGAGAAAATCAAGTCTCTTCTATACCGAGTGATTATCATTGTTAGTATCTCTAAAACTTCAACTAAATTGACAGTTCTCACGAGCAGTAATATTTTTGTCTTACTATCTTAGCATTATATCAGGAAATGTAAGTGCGAGAAATAGGCAGATAAGAATGCAAAATTTCTTTTCGTCTATACTTTCAAGCTATTTAAATTCTAACCTAAGCTATCGTGAGCTTTGCGACCTTTATTTGTTTGCAGTTAAATTTTTATATTTATGTTCTCCCAAGCAGCTTTCCTTCCATAACAGTCAAGCTCATCAATGCGTATCAGTATACTTTTCTTTACACGATCTTAATAAAGATATCTATTTTAACGCCCGTACGTAATCTTATTCGGCTATTTTATCATGCCACTTTTCGTGATTTCCTTACGTTGGCCAACTTTGATGGCATTGTGGTGGCGGAGTATTCAATTAAAAGAAATTTGAAGGCTACACGACGCTTGTGGAATTTTATCGGTGTATATATTTTCTACATCATTCCATTACGATTAATGAATCCTCATTAAGGAATGACATTGGATCTTTATGCTCAAATACACAATTAATTGCTTTCAATGCCCAATTAAAATCTTGTTCCCATGAACAATTTACTATTCAGTGCCACTATTGACTTGTCTTGAAATAGTGTCAACAATTCATTGAAACCTGTGAGTATTTCATTTACCCGCTATCTTTGTCGAGCCAAAATTATTTTCCCAAAAGGAAAACATGCGTAGAATTTCAGTTTTTGCTTGATTCAAGGCTTAAGAAGATTAAGGTTAGATCTCCACTAGCTTTGAGTGAAGTTTCTTATCCGTTAAGATGCACTTAGCGTGGTTCAGTCGTGTCTAGGTACGAGCTGGGCTTGTGCGACGGCATGTGACATTTGCGACATGATTCTCTTTCATCTCGAGGAAGTCTGGCATGTGAATCTTTTCATCTTTGACCGCAGTCTTAAGAGGGAGTTTGTTCGCAACCACTTCAATGTATGTACCAACTGTATCTCTTTATGGTGCTTAGAATAATCCTACTTTAAATATTAAGAGGTTCACGCGCGCGTGAGAGATGATGTAGCTAAGCGGGAATTATGCGGCGAGAGAAAGCGAGCTGCCTTTTCGTCCTCACTCTCGTAAGCTTCTTTCTTTAGCCTTCTCCGTATCCTTTGACTTTATCTTCTTCGCTGACTCCCACAGCTCGCCCGAGTAGCGAAATTCTCTTGCGTCATTTGACCTTGCCGCCACTGTCGCCCACTCAAGCGACGAAGAAGCCTTCCTGGCAGCATCAAGACTTCCGGTGGGCGCGAGTCCTCTTGCCCTTGTCACGATAATATTTTCTTCTTAAAAGAGTTAGCTGGTTCTGAGGTTATTTGCGCTCAGTATAACTCGAATTCATTGCATAACATTCATGGTCGTGTTGATAAACTGGGAGAAAGCTCTTATTATTTCTACTTATCTATGTAGAATCCGGTAGGGACTCGTTTGCGACCTCTACCGGCTCTGTTTTGATTATCAAATGCTGTCTATGATGAAGAATTTTTCTTTTAGCATCACGCTTTATTATAAGCTCCAAATTCAATAACAATTCTTGAAGCTATTGAAGTATCTGAGCCATCCTAACAGCTTTCGTATTGTTATAGATATCTTGATGGCCAAGTTAAAATTCTTCAGTGGCATGAGAACTTTGGATAGGTGCTCAAAATGGACCGTTGGTGGGCACATTATGTCATAAATGGCGTGTTTGAAAGAGCGTCTTCTGCTTCATTTTAAGTTATGGGTTAAATGCGTGTGTGATTCATCAATTTGGTTTGCAGACTTTCTTGCAAATGACTGGTGCATGATTTGTGCTAGGAGCATAATTAGCGTGACAGGGTCCCGCAAACCACAGAGGTGCTAATACGCCCTTTACTTCACCACTATTGATACATATGACATTTCAAAAGACTTTTATTTATCAGGCAATTCATTCTCTAACGAGTTGATATATTCGCTTCCTTGCCATACCTTTAATGGTGCCTTTCTGAAGTTATGTTTCTTTATGCATTGCGGTTAGTGGTCAAAATTAGTCGTATTAATAGTTTCAAGTAGATCCACGCATGAATAATGATAATAGCAACTATGTTTCAACCCACAGGGTTTTTACTGGTACTACTGTGTGGATTGAAACATAGTTGTTATTTTCATTATTCATAATGGACTTCCACAATGTTACGCCGGTAAGGATTGAATTCAGATCCACGCAGTACAAGAAACTGACTTAAATTCTCTTCTTCGATACCCATTGCTTTCGTAAGTAGTAGAAACTTTTTCTCTCAGTTACCTCACTTATGTTTGTGTTTCTCGTTGAACTTAACTTCGATCTACAGAGAATTTGCTTACTTGAATTAGTGGCTTACTAGCCCTAGCCTTACTTATGACTTCAGGCTGTAGAGATAATGGAAAAATATTAATTTTATTCGTGGAAAATGCATTCGTGAACAATGAAATCATTGTTCGAAGAGATAAAAAAGTTATATTTAGCCCCTTACCACATCTCTAGTTCTGATAGAAGTTACTAAATAATAGAGCTATTAGTGTAGCAAAACTTGGTGGCACTGGCTTGTAGATAATGACGGCAGGGAGAGGAGAGCATACAATAGAGGAGGAACGAAGTTGTTTAGGTTCTCTCTAAAGGTCCCAACATGAGCCCTGCGGTACCTCTGCCCGCACTTCAACACTTAATTCGCCCTCTGGAACCTCAAACTCTCCGCTGTCGAGTGCCATCAAGTTTCGCTATGCCTTTACACTGCCGAACTTACAGGTACGAACATTTCTTCTTTCCACGCATTATTAATGACTGTAGAAAATAGATCGAGGCCCTAATATGTGATGTGCATTCGCCCTTTCCCTCATGTAATTCCTTTTCCCTATTCCCCGCCTTTTAATGGCTAATGTCCTAAAACACCTGCCAAACGCCCATGCGATCGCTCGCAGGGTTTTATGTATATGTAGGAGGTTAACATAATGCAATAGTTAGCATTAGCATCTCGTAGTATTCATAAATTAACAGTATCAGTAATATTAACCACTGGATGTGTCTATAGCATTTCTCTGCTTGTTTGTATGTTCTTTTACGTATCACTCTCCCAGTTTCCGGTTGGACTGCGCACTGTTCTCCTGACTGCTTTTGGCCTGCGCCTAGAGCCAGGGGGAGCGTGCGAGGTTCGGATTTGTTCTGGGATGAGTGCTGCATGCCTGGTGTGGAATCACCCCTTGCCACACACCCCAGTGGTGGCTTGCACGGTACATCGTAGATGTAGATGTAGAATACCTTCTACTTCTTCTTGCCTCCTCCCAACATTCACCCAACACCGCCTCACCCATCCTTCATGCCAGCCACGGGAGGGACTCCCATACATCCTTTCGCCCCCCCCCTTCCCTCCCTCCCCACCTGACTTTTTTGCCCCTCCCCCATTCCCTCTCTATCTCTTTCTCCATACACCCACTTCCATCCGCCCCCTTCCCTCCGCCCCCTTCCCTCCGCCCCCTTCCCTCCGCCCCCTCCCCCGAAATACTTTCGACAGCTTCCTCGGTCCGAATTATCGCACCAATCCCTCTCCAAAAGGTACGAAGTCCAAGAAAACTCCCGTTCCCAATGCAGTCGACCTCCACTCCTCCAATCTCGCTTCAACCGTCTTTCCGCGAATGTACAGGGGGGCGTGGTTCTGCCATGTTACCACATTGTCATAAATTCGGGGCTTAGAAATTTTCAGCGGTACGATTTTTTTGAACAGAACTGTACTTGTCAACTTTTAAATTCCGCACAATTATATTTACTAAATAACGAGTGTATTTTAACAGTTACTCTGCAAATATGTTTTAAACTACTATGGATGGATGGGCAATAGGTTACACTTGATGGAAAAGACTATCAAAACAACCGTCATATATCTTGGGAAATGTGCCGCAGGGGAACGTTATTTGCTATTATTTTTCGCACCCCACCAATCGAGTTTGTACTTTTTATTTTGACATTGCTAACTTTAAACTTGTGATTATTATTTATGGGATTAAAAATGCATTTACTTGCGGAGTTCGATATCCTCCGAAATTTTTGTAATGCCCGATCCCGATTCGTGGGCAGCAGATGAACTAGGGCGAATTTCATTTTCGCACAGGAGTACGAGCCAGATGATTAAGTTTTACGATATTTTCAACGGTATATTCTGAAATTAGAACTCTTTACCCTCCGAAAACTGAATTACATAAACCCGATATTATATTTTTATATTTGGATTTTTAGCCAGCTTTTTGGTTTCCCCACTGTCGCAACCCGACTGCGTGTTGCCTTACCCGCCTTGACTTGTCTCAGTTTCTTTAAAGAGCGAAAATTACAAGTTATCAGAGGATCTTGTGACTGAGACTGAGCTGACCAGTAAGGGTGTCAGTTGCTTTCAGTGTTCCTCTTAAATAACAGATTCACCCTCTTCTTTGCTTGAAACATTTCCACAGAAAAATGCATTAGTTTTTGAGCTCTGAAACTTAACGTTACATATGATTACGGATTGTCCCGCCATTCGTTAATCTGGCTAAGTGCTCGGTCCTGTTGTTACAGAGAGTCCTCTGTACTTAGGTGTTATACTCAGGCCGCTTTCTCCATGGAAACGATGCGCACTCCTAAGTAAAACCTTTCTCTGTTACCAGCACTCGAACCCCAGCTGAATGCAATCTCTCTCCGATACATCTTCAAAATACCCTGCAAGCCAACTCAAGGGTGTGTGGCAGGGTCGCCAACATGCATTACACTAAACCCTAAAGTTAGTGTGACTGCGATTGATTATGCATTAGCATAAATCGCTAATGCTTGTCACGAGGCGAAGCCTCACAAGCATGCACTACACTGCAGATATCCTCCTTTCAATCGGAACAATGCCTTCTTCAACCTCATCACAACCAACCACTTTCGAGCATAGAGTGGATCAGGGGGCCCGATCATTGACTTCATATCCTTTAGGCTTGAGTTTGAATCCCAGAAGTGGCGGACATTTTTCAGCATAAATCCTGATCCCTGCTTGAGTGCCGTGTGAGGAGCACTTAAAGTACAGTACTCCGTCCATTGGATGGAGCAGTTAAAACGTGGCCCTTTCGTTAAGATTAAGCTAATTCTGATGCCGTGTTTCTCTCTCCACCATTCCTCAATTCCACAAGTAATCCTTCCCTTATCCAACCTGTCATCGATGTCGTAAATGGCCTCAGTTGTCGGTGGTCTTCCGAAATAGGCAACTAGCTATCCAAATATAAAACAGTCTAATTTCTGAAACAAACTTGATTGAGGCAGCATTGTAAAATATAATTAGGAAATAGTGAAGTAGCGAAATATATTATTAAAATAGTGTATACAATTACTCGGGGTTTTCTCTCAGAATCTAGACCATATGACTACGTTTCTCCCGCCATATTCCATCTCCTTCCGTCCCTTTTCTATCTCCCACGCCTGGGTCTCGTTATTCCAATTTCCCATCCCCTTCTCCCCCTTCCTCCTCCTCATTTATGACCCCGTCGGGGTTTGGACTCCGGAGATACGGATGAAGGGGATTGGTGGAGTGGAATGGGAGGGTCGATGGGTCTAGGGTTTGAAATCCCTTCCCTTATACTCTCCCCCTCTCCCGCCCACCACACACCCTTTGTCGTGCATGTTCACATCGCATTTCGTTTGTCACTTATCTGGTGACAGTGGCAGGTGACGCGACCTCCCCCCTCCACACTCTCTTCCCCCACACTCTCTGCGATGGTCTCCGTGACCCCTCCACCCCAAAACTTGTCTCGCATCTATTATAATTCATTTATATCCCCCTAGGACACATTCGTGCGTGCGTGGCAGAGGTGAAGTCTCACCAGCGTACGCTACACGATATAATAATAATATTTAATTATATTTTATTGCTTCCAGTCATTACATACAGAGTACAACATTATTAAGTGAAGCAAGTTTTGCTACAGATATGCTACAGATGTTATCAAAACTATGAGCAAATACCCGCAAGTATTTGTAAGGGGGTGACTTTTCGCCAACATGCATTACACTCTAAAATTAAAAAAATTTTCTGTATTAAATTTCATACTGAGACATCTGTAGTGATCGTTTTGTTATACGTATTGCTTCTTTGTCCTGAAGGTCAACAGGCAAATGCCTTAGGGGTCACCTAAAGCTCCTGTAAACTATTTTTGTATGTGATTATGTAATTCTTGATCATGTCAAGTGGCAGTAAATTATCATAATAATTATATACTACAATTATTAAATTAAACACGAGTTATTAATGCAGTTCGCCAACTCGAACATGCACAGAGATGCAAGAGTTGTATAAATAGCATGCGAGACGTGTTGTTAGTACTGCCGAGCAAATTGAGAAAAATGTAATGAAGTTCGAATTAATTAATTAGCTACTGCTTTAAAACAACCCAATCGTGCGGTATCAATGGCAGCTATTATAGTTTTTTTCGTTCTCAGTAAACAATACATCTTAAATCTGTTCGGTCTGCTGTCCATTTCCCTAAATGTATGCACATTATCCAACGTAACTTAGTATGTTGGGCTTCGGAGAATGCTATTGACGTGTTCAGAAAATGTAGCGGTTAGTTATTTTGGGGAGACAACCAAAAACTGAATTCTATTGCACCACTTTATGACTAGTGGGTAGGCTGTCTTGAGAAAAATGATTGCGTGAGGGCGGAGAGAAATCCGGCGAGCCGAAGACTACTCTTTATGAAAGGCGCCCAGGCACGACCCCCGGGATACTATACTGTATCTCGGGGGCCGTGGCCGAGGGCACCGCGGTTTAGCGCCCCATCTGACGGAAGGGAGATGTACTTGAAGTTCTCTCCTCATGGCACCCACGTAGGAATCGGGTTTTTAATGAAAAATCTCCACCAACGCCTGGATTCGAACCAGGTACCTCCTGGTGGTAAGTAAAAAGTAGATCGTCTTGGAACTTACTTAAAATATTGCATTTATCCCAATCATATCGTCAAGGTTGTCGACCACAGTGAAATCATTTAATTAAGAATGGATTTTGAGGGCTTCGTCAAAAATCATATAGAAGCTATTGCCGGCGTTTCGATTTATTTGTAAATCTTCATCAGGACAAACAGTAAATAGAACACTCTACCTAGTGAGGGTGGGAGTTTCATATGATTGATCTTTCGCAACTATTATGAACCCTTATTGTAAACAATAGGGTATAGTGTAATTCATGTTGGTGACTACTCACCCCCCTGTTACTCACCCTTGCAGGGTAATCTGTAAATGTAGATGACAGTTTGTAAGCGGTGAAGGTAAGCTCGTGAAGATCGCGACCGAGAGAATTCTACTCAAATGTTTGGTCGCTCCGAGCAGATTTGTGCGCGTGGTGTAGTACGCAATTCCCAGGTGGTGGTGCTTTTGGGAGGTGGGAGTGGGCAAGGAATGGAGAGAGGTTTTAAAGTGTGGCAGCTAGGATCAAAGGTCCCCCGTGTCTTCTATGGCTTTTCGCATATCTCTCCCTTTCGTTGTATTCTGCCCTTCCGTTCACCCTTCCGTTCTCTTATCTCTTCACTCACCCCGGTCTTCCCCATCCCTCTGCTTAGCCTCTCAATGACGTGTGTGTATGCCTTGATGTGTTCTCACGGAAGGTCGATTATCGTTGTTTTATTTGTACACATATTGGACGGATCCCTCTTCCTCTTGTCGAAGGGGTCTTCGTGTTGGGTGGAGGAAGGAGGAGAGGGTATTTGGGGGGTTCGGACGGGGAATGAAAGGGCATCCCAAAGAGCGTCGGAGCTTAGAGAAAGGGATTTGATTGTGTCCGAGTGACGATCACAGTGGAATTGGTGGATTGGAATTTGGAGCTAGGACTCTTAGGGATATATATATAGGGACTCGTACATCCCCCCATTCTCTTTGCATTTGTCCAAGGGGGGCGTCTGTTGCCCTCCCCGACGATATCTTCGCGCGTTTGTGCCCTTCGGTAGAATTGAGATGAGGACGACGATTCATGTGTGAGAAAAGGTCCGCCCCCCCATCCCGCTCAGACTCGCGTTATTCCGAGCAGGAATCCGTGCATGAAATTGTGCGATGCCATCGAAAATCTTGGCCTTAATTTTGGCGTTAAGACACTGTCTTCGTCCAATTTTAGTTACATGTTTCCTATCTCTTTCTTTCACCTTCTGTTCAAGTTATTATATATTTATTCGCCTAAAAGGCGGTGTGTGAGTGAGTGAACGAATATATATATATATATATATATATATATATATATATATATATATATATATACGAGTTCGTGAAAAATCACACACGCGATAATTTAAATAAAAATAAACTTTGCCACAGGTGGGGCGGAAATAAATATAGAAACACAAAAAAGAAGAACACTCACACACTATACGTTCTGATATTTCGACAGCCGAGCTGCCTTTCTCACAGAATTCTGAATGATTCTGTATCATTCATTCTGTGAGAAAGGCAGCTCGGCTGTCGAAATATCAGAACGTATAGTGTGTGAGTGTTCTTCTTTTTTGTGTTTCTATATTTATTTCCGCCCCACCTGTGGCAAAGTTTATTTTTATTTATATATATATATATATATATATATAAAAGTATTCTTTCTCCAAAAGTACCAAACTCTGCGAACCAACAGTTTCCATGCACGGCTTAGTTACTGAAATAATCACCGAGCTTGCTTTAGAGGCCGCTTTAAAGTCGTCGCGTTAAAACCGTATTTGTTCCGAGCAAACCGAGCCCACCACGCCAGAGAGAGAGAGAGATAGAGAGACCGGAAAGCTTTTGAGCTGTGCTCACATTGTGTTTCATTTTTGTGGGGCAACATAGTCGGGAGCGTCAGAGAGACAGACGCCGGCCAGCACTCACGGCTAGTGGCCAAAATAATGGGAATTTGCTTTATTGAAGCGGTCGCAGTGGAACCTCTACTCTCTTGCCCTCTCTAAACACTTTTCGTCCCTTTGCCCTCCCTCCCTTGGTCTTTCATCCGTACCTGCGCCGCCACGCCATTTGAACACGCATTGCCCTTATCCCACGCCTCCGTGTGTGAGGCTTTGGGTGGATTCAATCTAGTTTTTCGCGTGCCTACCTCGGCCTTCCTCGTGCACTGGCAATGAATTGAACATTGAACATATATGAACATGAAACAAATAACATGAAATGAATGTTGTAAAATATTATCTGGATTCAAAACATATCATAAACAGATGAGATATTGTAACGTATCATCTGTCGGCCTCGGTGGTGGCGGGGTAACGTCCTCGCCTGCTAACCCAAAGGTCGCGGGTTCGAATCCCGCCTGGGGAGGATTGTTCTCTTCCCAGGACATGGTTGTTTGTGCTTGTCCACTGTTGATTGTTACCTCCCCGATGTAAAGGCCAATATAAGTGCTATTTTCGGTGGTAATTAAATAATAAAAAATAATAAAAAATAAAATAAAAAAACTCTCATGGAAAGATCACTCCGAACATGCGCACATGAAAGCCAAAAAAGTGTTCGGCCCAATCTACCCCCTTTTTCTGAATCAGTCATCTCAAAATTAAAACAAAGAAAGTACTCCACACCTCGCATGATCCGGCCAATTCTGCCGTATGGATACCCAGCCTGGAATTTGAGAAAACTACAAATTCTGCGAAATAAAATTCTACGCGCTATAACCAACGCTCGGTGGTTCAACAGAAACGACGACATCCGAAACAGTTTGCAAATTCCTGCTCTAAAAAACCCATCTCCACTACCTGGCAAAATCATTTTCAAAATCCCTTGGAAACCTCCAAAATCCTACCCTTGACTCCCTCTGGTGCTATGTGGAAAACCCTCACTTCAAACATCCAAGACCAAAAATATCCCTAACCACATCGAAATAACCCAATAACCTTCTGGCCACGACTCCACCTAAGTTTCTATTGTTTAAAAAACACTGCTCTTAAAAATAAAAATGTGGTTTTTAAAATAAGAACGCCACCACCGAAGACCAGCTGAAGCTGAAAGTTCGGACCATAATGCGCGAATGCGTAGTGCTATCTGGAGACTGACTGTTGTAAAATATATAAATATATGTATGTATTATCGGCATTAGTATCCATATGGACCTCAAAAACAGATAAATTATCGTATTAACGAACTGAATACGCTTGGAATTCACCTTGCATTTATGTACATAGCCTTACCTTATCATATTATTACACGCAATGTATTAATATCGCGTGATCTTGCATTGTTTTCTCGATGCCGGCCGGGTCAGTTTGGACGCCATACACACGCTTCCCCCTAACGCACTGGTCGTGCGTTTGCCTTGGCTTGTCTCTAATTTAACGTTATGTGAGAGGTCTGAAAGTTCCCAGTATGCGCAAGGCAATTAATACGACCTTATAGAAGTTATTGTCATCGTATACGTTACTATATCACAAACCGACGTATCCTTACACCTCTTAGGTCAACATTCTTCGCGGTATTTCTTGATATCACAGGGTAAAAATAGGTTCAATAGTCAGGCAAGTTCAGGAACATATATCTATAGTACAGGCAAAAACGTCAAAGTACGAGAAATTCTATGTTGGACAGTTTGGTTGCAAGTATTTTTCTTCCCGAGAGCCGTTCACGACTAAAAAATAGTAGATTGGACGCAGTTGAACCAAAATGCACCCCACCATTCAATTCTTTCCACCACAAATCATTTTTTCGTATAATCTTCTTCCCTGGAGTTCCTACCCCAACGCCTTTGCGGGGAGTAACACACGACTGAAGGTGCAGTATTAAAATCGATCCTTTGATGCACAACACAATTCTACCTTGCGAAGAATTAATTTTGAATGTTAACCATAAATCCTCTTCCATTGGACTACAACCTTGTCGTGGTGGAAGGGCTTGTGTGCTCCGATGGCACCTAAAGCTGAACTGGCGGGAGCAATGCTCCTGGTAGGGCCACCCATGCCAGGCTTGTTTTAGAAGTTCGGAGAAGGCAGTAGAGATGGGTGGAGGAAGTTTTGAGAGGAGAGGGCATGTTGAAGAGAGATATAGAGGGGGGAATACTGGGGAAGCGTGGAAGAGGATAGGAATTCTGGACGAAATAAGAGGAGGTAGAAGATATGAGGAATTTGAGAGGGATCTAATGGCGGGGCATCCTTAGGAGGGAAAGCGAGACAATGTCTATGAAATCGGGAAGCAGGATGGGGACTGTCCAAGACACTACCAATCAGCTGGTAGAATACTTAAGGTAGTTTGAGCGAGATAGTTCCCTTGTTGTAATAGAGATCATTTTTAATTAAAGCGTCTGTAAGAGGTACGAAGTAAATATTGTAATATTATTTTTGCAAAAATAGTTATACATGACCAAAATTTTCAGTAATTAAATAAATATAATCACATAAATCTCTAACTTTACTCACTTCTCTCCACGCCGTGCGGTGAAAACGCCTTCACAATTGAAGGTTTTTTTTCGATTATGTAAAAGTTACTGCGGTGAGTAATGATTAATTTTTATAAATAGTTGATAAAATACACAAACTAAACACTGTTTGTTTTTTTACCAAATCCAGGTGTTGTAAATTCCTATTTTTTCAATATTCTATCCCTCTGCAGCGCACAGCCGTAATCGATCCCATGTAAAACAGCTTGTATTTTCAGGCAAGTTGCTCGAAAATTAATTCGGCAAGGGGTTAATATTTTGATATAATTAAAAAGATGGGTGTTTATTCTTTAAAATGACGTCAAATTCATCAAATTCTAGGTGAATTGATTTATCGCTCAAACTATCATAAATGATGAAATCATAATTTATTTGAATGTTTGAATATCGCAGTCTGTCCCTTACAGCATAGTGCAGTTATGCTTCGCAGGAGGAGGATGACATTCACAGAGTGCGAAACCCTCTTTGCAATCTCCTGGCATCGGGGACCCCCAAACGACCTGCAGACAAACCTCCCCTTCGCTCTACACCCCTTCCCTCCTTCATCCCCCACGTGCTTGTGTGCGAAACTCATCCCCCTGGGGGTTGGGGGTGGGTGGGAAAGGGGGGTGGAAAGGAGAGAGGGGGAAGTTAAAAGAGGAGGGGGTAAGCGTGTGTGGTTGGCGTTGCACTTCCCACTCTTCAGAATCCCGCCCCCACCCCACAACCTCCCCCGTGAGGCATTGCATTGCGAGAGGGGCATGCGTCGGGGGTTGGGGATGCAGAGAGTAGGAGGGGGTGGGGAGGATGGGGAATTGGGGGAAGGGGTAGGGGAAGGGTCAGAGTGCGGGAATTAATGAGAGAGCGGGCGCGGCGTCCTGCCGAAGGCTTTATGGGGATCGGGGAGTTGTTGGGATGAGGGAGCTCTGGACGGTAGGGAACGGGGGAATATATATGGAGGTGAGGGGGCAGAAATTGGCGTGTTTCCGGGCGGCGGGTGCACAGGGAGCGGTGCTTGACCTCTTCCTCCGTCCGACCGACGTCTCGTTCGAGGAAGGGCTCGAGGAAGTGCATCGAGAATAATTATTATTTTCATTTTTTTCTGTTACGGGAGCGGGGATGTTTTGTGAGACATCACCCTTTTAGAAATTTCCCCATAAGAATAGGTACCCTAAAACATAGGGAAATGCCAGGGAAAACTGAAAATTCCTTAGAAATATTTTCTATCCTAAGTAGTGGTAGTTTTTTATTTTAACGTGCTTCGACGGCTAAAGTCATATCGCACATACTGTCTGCCGCGTGCAGACAGGGGCAACAGCACTCGGACGAATCGGAGGATCACCCCTCCAAACTCGAGCCGAGCCCAACGATGCTTAACTTCGAAGGCTGATCGGGAACTGGTATTTCCATCGTGGCAGGCCGTTGCCCTTCTATCCTAAGGAAATGACCTTAAATTCTAGGGAATTTTATCCCTTGAACCTTTTTCTTGAGAAATGATAGCCTTCGGTAAGTAATCTCCTTAGAACAGATGCTGCTTTAGGGAAACGCTGATTTTGGGGAAACCTTCAGACATAGGGAAAATTACACCATAAATTGCATAGAGTGCAGTGCGGTTATAAGCTAACATTTGTTGGATTTGAATCTGTTGCAGGCGGTTGCTGGTTTATTCAGCCCACACATGTCCGCCCGTCTTTGCAGATAGAATTAGAATTGTGGATTTCCTATTTTTATACGAATGTAAATGAAATTGTTACTTTCTTTTAGTGAAAGATTTCTTATTCAGTAGAATACAGAACTACCAGCCATGTTGTAACAGCGTCGATCGATCGCGTGTTGTTTGGTGTACCTCTAGCGCCTCTAGCTAGCTGTTGTCCGCAACAGGGTGTTTTACGGAACTGTTTCGTTTTGAAACTGTTTAGGTTGTGAAACAGTTGCAATTAAACTGTTGTGTTCTTCAGATGCCACCACTGTTGCATAGGGTCTAACTAGAACCCTAGGTTAATCATCACTACGGTCCGAAACATTATAACTAATACTGTCATAATATTATTTAAAATTTTCGTCCGTTATCCCCTCAAATCTGTTTTTAATATTAGAAAACACTTGTGATCATAATTCTGATTTTAAATCCATGAACGCAAACGACGAATCTTTCTGTAGGCAGACACCGACTGCGCCAAATCCCACGCCGGGTTCAGCTAGCGTCGGTCACTGCCGACAAAAATGCAATCGGTGCCCACCTCTATACACTTTATTTTCCTATTTTCGGCCGTTTTCTCTCAAATATCGTCCAACCGCCTCCCGCCTCGAATGCGCCTCACGAGTGTGTGTGATTGTGCCTCGCCGAAATTGGGCGTTGGGTGAATTTAAGGTTGGGCAATAATTAATTTTGTTTGGCCTCTGAAACATGCTTATAGTTTATCACCACGGATAGTTGGTACGAGTCATTCAGTAAGGATCGTATGGCACATGTTATTATAATTTTCCCCATCATATTATTATTAAAATATATACATTCGATTTGTAAATATTTGATCACCTGTTTTTAGGTTACCAAAGCGTATGCTGTGGGACGTGACAATTGTGTAATTTACAGTTGATTGGAAATGTATTATGCGTATCATATAACTAATAATTTCGTGGATTTCTACCTATTAATTGTATCATAAAACTACTGAGTTCTTCTTATTTTGACGTCAGGGTAAGGAGAGATTTGATGAATTTGGCATTCTCCGAAGGTCTTTGTGCGTTAATATCGAGATAAAGCGTGAACATAGAAGTTTATTCATTTTTAACACGCCTGATGCGAGATTAATCACGTCACATATTTAGCATTCGTTTTCAGCGTCATGAATTGACACTTGTGATTGAGGACGATAATTGAATTTTGCCAACTAAAATAAATACGAGTATACTCGTGTATTTTGTTATCTATGGTGTCCAAATTTGGTCTCGTACCGTCAGTATACATATATGTATAGCTAGGGTTATACCAATTTTCTTTGATAGTGATCAAATGGTAAACATCTCTCTGTAACAAATATTCGAAGTGACAGTAGCGTAGTGAAGACAGCGTGTATTACTGTTTACCCTGAGATTGCTCGGATAAATAAAACGAAATTTTGCACGAATTTACTTGTGTTGTGCATCGGGTTTGCCTCAAGGGCCTTTTCTGAGCCCAGCTTAATTAACACGGCGCGTATCTCTTCGGAAACGATCACCGCCGCGTAAATTTAACGCTCTCCGGAACGTCGCGATTATTATTCGCAACATCAACCCCCTTCTTGGAATATATACGCACAGGGCGCGAAACTCATTGGGTCTTTTCCCAGTCATCTCTCTCTCTCACTCTTTTTCACTTCCGTGTCGCTTTAGCAAGTCGTAAGTCTCGACTCCCTTTCTCATCTCATCTCTCTCTCTCTCTCCGTCTCTCTTTTTCTAACTCAAGTAATCCACTTCCACCCACCCCATATCTCCCTCCGTTCCGTATTTCGCCCCCCCTCCTCCTATTCCCCCAATTCTCCGCTACCTTTTAAACACTTTTCCTATTGTGGCGAAAGCGATAGCGCCGCTGAGGATCGCGCATAATCTTTAAGAAACGATTTCCCCGAGCGGCGGCAAGAATGAAGTTTATTTTTTTTTAAAGAAGGTGGGAGAGAGTATGTTTTTTCGTGGGTGGGGCTTTACACTAGAGGGAGAGGAGGGTGGAAGGCATTTCGTTCGGCCCTGGGTTGGTGAGGGTATGGGAGGGAAGAGGGTGAAAGTGGTCCATTTGGAGGGAGGTAGAGGAGGATGTTCGAAGGGAAACGGACGCGTGGCGGGGATGGGGGGGGGGGGGGGTGGATTCGCGCAAGTCGGGGGTGGATTTCGAGGAGGCTAAGTGGAAGTTACAAATTTACGATTCCATCAAAGGCGGTAAATCTGTTTGGGACCCATACAAAATCCCCCCACACCCTGTTTCCCCATCCGCTCTCAGTCTCTCCCCCTCCCCCGCCGCGTACCCCTGCTTCGTTCGTGAGAGAGAGTCCTCTTTCCCTCGCCCCTCCCGCCCCTTTCTCGCCCCCTCAGCCCGCCCCACCCCCTCCCCAACCCACCCCTCCCTCCTATCGCACAACTCCCCCGTTCTGCGACCTGCACTGCTCGCCCGACGCCACGGGTAGTCGGCAGAAATAAATAGCGATTACTCGAGCTAATCCCTGTCGTTTATCCTCGCGAAAATTGAAGAGACAGGGTGGAAGGGGGGTGGGAGGTGGGTAAAGCCTGTGTTAGAGGTTAAGAGGAGGGGGTGTGAGATCCTGATCCGTCCGTTGGGGGGGGGGGAGGGGTATTTTCGCTGATACGGGGAGAGGTGAGCGGAAAGCTCCAGCCGTCGCTGAGCGACGCTCTTCCTAGTTTTTCCTCTCTCTCCTTGACGTGAGAATTTGTTCATCTTTTTAAAATTTGACCTTTCGCTTTCCAATGGGCTTAAGAGTCAATTTTGACTGCCACCTGACCGTTACGCTTTCCTTACCAATTCAGTATTTAAGCGTGGGATTTGTGTGAATTCGTAGTTATTTAGGAAGGCGTGTCCAATGGAATCAAATTGATCGAACACGTATCATAATACTTCTCACTGTAGGGGATACATTTTTTTTTGTTTGATTTGACATCGCGTGAAGTTGAATTGTTTGTAACATAGTGAGAGTTCTTTCCAGCCGATAGGTTGTGCTTATCATTTTCGTGATTGTGTGTTCATTTACTGTGATTAGGAATTATTTTATCATTGCTTTCAAGTAGGTATCCTTTATATAGCTGCTTCGAGTTTTGCCGAGGATTTACTTGAGGATATTGTGACGTTATGTTCAGTAAGTGGTTTTATCTTACACGCAGTATTTTAAGTATTTCTGGAAGTATTTGAGTGATCAATATATGAGAAGCCTCAGAAAATTCTTTTTTCAGGGTTGCCATATTTTGGTCATGTCGTATTTTTGAAACACACATTTTCCTATTTTGTTCGAGAACTATGACTTTATTATCGTATGCATTAGTTCCGTATTCAATTATGCAATTATATTTTTAAGTACTCTCCTTTTTTAGAACTCAAACTTGCATTATTTTTACACCTACGTGTTTTTGTAATATTACAGTCGAGTACTTCAACTTTACTCGTCATATATTATGATATGAATGAGTAACAGAGTGTTTGTTTGTCCAGTGATTCCTATTCTTTCAGCCGACGCCTAATTTTTAGCATGAGTAATTCTCATTCGGTGTTTGGACTCTTCGTGGAAAATTGTATGAATTCGGGTGGTGTAATGTTATGAAATGAAGCAGCTTCGTATTATTATTCATGTGTCTAGGAATTCCCTCTTTTCGAGCTGCCACCTAATTTTTTTTTTCGCCGAGTAGTTCTAATTCGCTGTCTTACACTTCATGGAAGTGCATGATTGCGGATGGCGCAATTCGCTTGGATCGTCGAAGCGTAACGGCATCGCGGCCCACACGGATATGATCGTGGGCGGGCAAGCATTGGCGTCGTTGTCACTCCCTTTCCCTTCGTTTGGATTACCCTTTAACGCGAGCTCGTTAACGTTGCGCGCGCCACTCAGTGCACTTTCCGGGGGAAAACTTCATTTCGACCCGTCCACGGTCGTATATACGACCCGTCCACGAAAACAAGCGAGTGGGGGCGGGCGCTGCGTATTTTTTAACGACCTTCTCGCCCGAGCATTGTTGTCGCATGGCGAGCATCGAGCATGACGAGGGGGAAGAAGGGAAAGGAAGGGGTTTAGAAAAAAAACGGAGCCAGGGTACGGGAGGTGTCGAGGAGGAAAGGAGTACGAAGACGAACAAGTGCGGACGGACTCGCTCCGTAAAGCGATCAACGTAAACAATGGGAGATGGAGTGGAGGAGGAGCAGAGCAAGAGAGGGCAGGCCAGCGGGGGGGAGACACGGAAACGGCTAGAGGTGAGTGCGAGAGTGTATGTATGTATGTACTACTATTGCCAACACTCGTGTGCTGGCTGGTTCGCTCGCTGGCTTCTCATCTATCCTCTGCCAGAGACGGCGATAACAACGGCAGCTAGGGGGAGAGAGAGTTCGTCGAATATCGCGGGATACGTGTGTGTAATAGATGCGGGATTCTGGAAGGGCGACGGGCGAGGAAGGATGAGATTTGTTTTTTTTAATTACGGCGTAGCGGAGAGGGGTACGGAGAGTGAGAGACGGTCGGTTAGCATTTCGGATGCTGGAGAACGAGAGCAGGAGTGGGATGACAGGGCGGGACAAGCAATTAGCCAGGGCCTCGCGGTATATCCCGCGCCCGCCTCTGAACAAGCGCGCGCTGCCTCCATGTGCTAGCGGAGGAGGTGGGGGGGATGCGACCCTCTTCCATCTCGACGTCATCGTCGCCATCACGACCGTCCCTTGGCGACCCCCCCCCCCTCAGAGTACCATCCCTTTCTCCTACCCCTCTCCCCCCCCCCCCTCCCTCTTTCGTTCCCTTAACGACACATCGGATTTTCGCCGCGCGCTCAATGTCCATAAAAAAAACCTTTCGAACGTCGCTTAAAAAGTGCGGCGTCGCCGGATTTAATGGGAAGGCCCCGCGCAGTGAGGCATTAAATAAATGGCAATAGACTGCCCTCAACGAAGGTTTTTCGAGATTATATTATTATTCGCTTCCAGAACAAGCGCCACCGTATCGGCTATCCCGGGATGTTTTCACATAGGTAGGTATAACTGCGGGGGTAGGTATATGGTAACCTTGGCCGGAATGTTTCCACGGCTATACTCGTTTAACGTTTAAGGGCACATACGAGTTCGAGGAAAATGGTTATTCTTCGTTTTTCTCTTGCTCCGTTAAAATCATGGGGCTGTTTTTCGATCTGACCGTGATTTTGAAGGGCAAGGCTATAAAAAAAGACTGGTTGTGTAACCCAAACGATTGCGATGTCCTTGAAGAGTAATTTTCATTTGTGCAGAAAAGTAGATGGGGAATCAAAACCCAGCGGCTTACGGCAATTGTGTATCACCCCCGAAGCTGTTTGAGGAAGAGTGAATACATTTAGCCCTTGCAATAGCCCGCGGCAGTAGCGCGATGGGCGATTTTGCGATATAACTGGAAGGGTGGGTTTCCCAAGTAAAAGTCTGTGCAGACGTATGAGTAGAAGTGTCTTTTTTCACTTTAAACTACCCTCTACGTCAAGTGTGCCTACTATTCTAAGTATATGGAAATTCTGACTTCACGAGGTCAAGACTCTTTCCCTTCTCTTTACACTCTCTTTCTTTTAATCTCGTGTGCACATCCTCGTTAATCGTACGAGGAGCTTACGAACTCGAAAAACAGGAAATAATCAGCCTATCACCTCGATGTTGATATGCCAAGGCACGGAAAGAGCAAAAAAAACGTGCACTCACTGATAACTCGATATCAAAGCGATGAGTCGCCGCAAACAACTAACTGTCCATGGGACGTTTCGAGTGATGATGATTGGTTGAAAACTGTGGTGTCACGTGGTTATCGTTGTTCGTGCTCACCAAAAAGTATAATAGAACTTGTTCTGGCCACGGTGGAAGAGTGGAAAAGTTATGATTCTTTTTCGTTACGCCATGAAAATCCAAGCGAAGTTTTTCAAAATAAGAGTCACTTCGTGGGGCGTGGCTGTGAAACCTTTCAGTCGTGCAACCCTAATGATCGCTTTCATCTTGGAGTAAATTTCACATAAAAATTGACCCGAATCATCAGAGCTCTAAGGAGAAATGCCTCCCCCCCCCCCTGGGAGGCTGTGCGTATGACAGAGTGAATTAATCAGCTAAACCTTTTTTTTAGGCTGTCCTGCGTACGTTTTGAATATTTTAACCGATTTAAGGTAGTTTTGGCGAAAAATCCTTTCTCCTAGAATTTGATGACATTGACCTCATTTTAAGAAAAAAGAACTCTCATCTTTCCAATGATATCAAAATATTGACCCCTTGCCGAACTACTTTTCGAGCAATTTGCCTGAATATACAAGCTGTTTTTTCTCAAGTATTTGTAAAAATTAATCAATTACTTACCGCAGTAATTTTTTACAGAATCGCAAATAAAACCTGCTGTTTTGAAGGCTTTTCAGCCGTACGGCGTGAAAAAATGAATCAAGCTAGAGAATTATGTAGATATACATATTTATTTATTTACAGAGAATTTTGGTCGTATGTAACTATATTTTGGCACGATTGATGTTACAATGTTTACTTCACACTTCTTACATACGCTGAAATTAAAATATACAAATTCGAATATGGTCTCCATTATGACTACGGAACTATCTCGCTCAAGGTACCTAAAGGAAAAAGAAGGGTTCTTAGTGGATATCGGAGTGTGCCATCGCCCAAAAATGAGCTCTGCTCCTTTGATTCCTCCCGTCGCAAATATCGAATGGGATTAACCCGAAATGGGGGGGGGGTGGGTGGGAGGGTACCCGATTTGACTGGCGAATCCGAGTCATTTCGGATGTTCCCCATCCGTCCCAAACTCACAAACCCCAAGGCAGTAGTCCCTCCCTCACGTTGCCAATTCAAGACCACGTGACCCACACAACCTCTCCCCCTCTCTCTCCGCCTTCTCCCTCTCTGCTTTTGCCAACCAACCCTCCCTCCCTGCCTCCTCCCCGTGTCGCCACCCCCATTCAAGGTATCGCTTCCCTCCCCGTTAAATTTTCCTGCCCCCCTCATCCACCCCTAGCCAACTCCCTCTACCCGAACGCTGCTGCCCTCTCTTGATTGATTAATGAGCCTCACCGGCCATTCACAATCCAAAAGCAAAGGGTGTTGACCGAGGCCAAACAATCCATAACCTATCTGTCTCTCTCCCACCCCACCCCCCTCCCTCTCCCTCCTTCCCACCCCTCCCCCACCCCCTCTAGCCCGGCTTAGTCTCGTCCGTCAGTCTGCATGCCTTCCTGATCCATTCCAAACCCCTCCCTGCCCCACGCCCTAACCATTTTAACGTCTGAGTCGTCTCTCCCATCCGCCCTTCCCTCACTTCCTTCTATTTAAACTCCCTACCCCTCCTACCCCTTCCCCCCCTCTGTCCTGCCGCCACTTGAATTGACCCATAATTCCTTAATTGTGTATGTCCCATCCTTTGAAGACGCATGCACAATTGCAAGTTCGGTCGGTCCGCTCCATCTATACGGAGGTGGGGGATGAACTTCATTTCGGTTCCTTCTCAGGTTCCCTGCTCGCTCACGTGATCATAGTTATTTTTTCTTTAATTATTGCACGCCCAGAAAATCCATCCCGTGAACGCATGCTCCTGTGAGGAGAATTTTCGGCAGTAGGAACAACTATGGAAAAAAACTCTCCCATTCTCTACTTTTGAAGACTGGCGATATTTTTCATAACTTCTCTCAATCATGCTCATGGTACACAAAATTTGTACTGTTAATTAACTATTAAATACGAGACTTCCAACGGAACTTACGTTTCTGAGTTGCATATTTACATTGATATAAATGTAGAGCCGAGAGGCATCGGTGAAAAGATTTTAGCTGAGAATTCACCTTAACAACTACAGCTGAGCACCTATCAGGTTACAGGATAAATATGTATACATGCCAAAAAGTTTTAATTTTAAATTCACTCACGAACTATTCGCAAATAAACCAAAGCCAGTGATTTGTCAATGGTGACGACAAAGCATTGGTAGTCGATTATCGAAGGGATTGCAAGCGAGAAATACGGAATGAAAATTAATCATAAGAAAACAAAAGTAATGAGATTCTCTAGGGCAAAGAAAGCGAGGCTGGTTATAAAAGTAGGAGAGCACAAACTGGAGAAAGTGATCAATTAATTTACTTGGGCAGTACGCTAGAAGATAATGGGCATAACTGCAAAGACATTGGGAGGAGAATAGCGCTAGCGAAGGAAGCGTTCAATAATAGAAGGGAGCTGATGACGGGGACATTAAGTAAGGATGTAAAAAAGAGCCTGGTGAAGAGCTTAATATGGAGTGTGGCGTTTTATGGGGCAGAAACGTGGTCTCTGAGAAAGGAAGACGAAAATAGTCTGAAGGCGTTCGAGATGTGGGTGTGGAGGATGGAGAAGGTGCATTGGACGGAAAGGAAGACAAACGAGGAAGTGCTTGACATGGTGGGCGAGGAGAGGAAACTTGTGAATGAGATTAGGGGAAGACAGAGTAGGTGGCAGGAAGGGGTAATGAGGGGCGATAGCTTGCTGAAGGCCGCGATAGAGGGCCGGTATGTTGGGCAAGCGGAGAAGGGGGAGAAAGAGAATTGGTTTTATGGGCGGGATGAAGAAAGATAGGACTTACGCTGAGATGAAGAACGAAATACTAGAGGCTGAAAAGGCACTACACGTGATGGATTTTCTCTGACTTTCATCATCACCTACCTTTAACCGGCTGATTACTAAGATGATGATTATCAATGTTAAAAACTACGCATATAGTGTCGGCATCGAATTAGGCTTCGAAAGTTTGCATTGATGTCCTGCATTAAAATAGCATAGAAGCTGTTTCTCAGATACAGTTAATGATTTTTGCGTGTCTTGAAATTTTATTTTTGCATTTAGTTACGGGCAATGATGCAAATATTCTTTCAAATTCGAATGGGAACAATATTCGCATCAATTCGCTGCGTGCTTCCTTTCTAAGTATGCCGATGTGGTGGTCAGGCGTGACGCGGAATTTCTCGTGTGCTCCCCGCCGTTCTTCCTCGGAAATACCCGCTCCTAACTTTCCCGCACCCCTCCCGAGCCGCACTCGGCGAGCACGCTCTCTGTCCGACGGAGAAACCACGGCAGGCGTTGCCACACACACCAGAGACTGTGTTTCCACCGCCTTTCGTACTTTTTTAAGTTTATTTTTTGTTCTCTCTTGCTAGTTCGCACCTCACGGGCGCCCGTCGCGTCGTCTCGTGCTCTTCCGACTCTGTCACACCTGTCTGGAGGAGGGGTGGGAGGGAGTGGATACGCCTTACAGTGGGGATATTCAGGTAAGTTCACTTTCAAATTCAGAGAACTTTTGATAAAACAGAGATATTTAGATGAATTTTTCACCATTTTAAAGCTTAAACTCAAAGAGGAGTATGGGAAGAATACGTAGAAATCCGTAATTGTTTATGCGAAATTGCAAAATGTGTGCAAATCAACAACTTATTATCAAATACTAAGAAGAACTGCTTTCAAGTACATAAAATAATATTTTTTTAAATAATGTGAATGCATATATATTACATTGTCTAAGGCCAATCACTAATAGTATTGTATTTTTTAAATAAAATATTGCTATGGTATTTATTTCTCTGTACAGAACACAGTTCTGATATCCAATATGCTCAACATGCCTTGGTACAAATTATCAATTTGTTTAAATAGAATTTTTTTCAGTAAATAACATTTTATTTTTATGCGCCACCACTTATAATAATATTATTGATTGGTCTTAAACACTGTAATATATACATTCGCATTATTAAAAATATTCTTTTTTCTAATTGGAAACAGTTTTTCTTCGTATTTGTATAAAAGTTGTTGATTTGCAGACTTTTTGCAAGTTCGATAAACAATTACGGATTTCTACGTATTTTTCCCACAATCCTCTGAGTTTAAGCTTTAAAATGCTGATAATCCATCTTAATATCTCTGTTTTATCAAAAGTTCTTTGATTTTGCAAGTGAACTTACCTGAATATCCCCACTGTCCGCCGCTCACGCGTACACACTTCAACCAGCGCCACTAGACCGCTGTGATGTGAACCCATCCGATCGTTTGGCGCCATTATTTGATGGAGGTTCCATCGCGATTGCCTCAGTCACAACAAATTATAAATTTCACCTTTTTATTAATGACGAATAAAAAAATGCCACCATGTCTGATAGCTTCACTTATGCGTTGAAAAGCACTAAAGTTTCTGATTGGTCGACTAATAAATTTTTCCAGGATTACTCTTTTTCCAGCCCGAGTTCTATTCTGTTTTGAACCAGCAAATTTGGACTTTTATTTCCTCAGTTATTTGGCACATTAGTTTTTGGATGGATTGGTAATAATATAGGGCATAAAGCAACCGTTGTTATCACCACTTTTATGATGGCAGTTTCTTGTATTACCATTGCTATTTTACCAACTTATGCTGAAATAGGTATCACTGCTGCTGTGATTGTATCAGTATGCCGTATTGTGCAAGGTATATCTAAAAAAAATTAAATGGATTAATACCTTTATGTCATTGCCATTAAATTTCTTGGAAATATCCGCCCTTTTCATCAGTTTTTCTTGAAAGTGTCATTTGCATTTGGCGTGGAAAATCTCCCTAGCTCTGCTTAACCTTTTCTTGCCTCTATGCACGTGGAAAGTTTAAATGTGCTAAAAAAATAATGGGATATTTTTTGATGCTGTTGGGATAGAGGACATGATTTTCCCCAAGTAGTTGACATGAGGAGAAAATGACATTTTCACTTCATGTCGCGGTGTAACTGTTAAGAAAGTGAGCTTGCTTTCCTTCAAAGATGGAACGGAGACACCAATTACTGCGGGGTTTATCTCTCTCACTCCGCGCCGGTCACCGAAAGATATTCTCACTCGATCCACAGTCGTCGGATTCATGTTGGGGAGCGCCCTCGCTGTCATCGCACCGAAAGTGATTCAAATGGTGGAGGAGTGCGAGATTTCTGACTTTGATCCCATTACGGATCTTCGTTTATGATTCGTACATTTGTAACGAAATGCGTTTAAGGTAGTTTGAGCGACATATCACCTCACCTAGAATTTAATGAATTTCACATAATTTCAAAGAAAAAAACTCATCTTTCCAATGACGTCAAAATATTAACCCCTTGCCGAACTATTTTTCGAGCAATCTGGCTAAAATTATTCGCCTGCTTTACGTGGGATAGATTACGACTGTACGCTCCAGAGGGAGAATATTGAAAAAATTATGAATTTCTAA
Source organism: Pyrrhosoma nymphula (assembly GCA_963573305.1). Taxonomy (NCBI): domain Eukaryota; kingdom Metazoa; phylum Arthropoda; class Insecta; order Odonata; family Coenagrionidae; genus Pyrrhosoma; species Pyrrhosoma nymphula. Next base: position 176,068,226 of record OY754329.1, on the reverse strand, counting down.
CACCTAGATTTAGTCAAAAAACTAGCGGTGTGTATTTTGAATGTTTTCTCAACTTTTTATAAAAATCAATCTATTACTCACCGCAATAACTTTTACAGAATCACAAAAAAAATGTTCAATTGCGAAGGCGATTTCACCGTACGTCCTGAAAAAAATGAGTCAAGTTAGAGACTTATGATATATTTATTTAATTACTGAGAATTTTGGTCATATATATAACTATATTTTTGCACCAATAATATTACAATATTTACTTCATACTTCTTACAGACGCTGAATTAAAAAAAAATAGGAATTTGGTCTAAATTATGACTAAACTATCTTGCTGAAACTACTTAATTCTTGGACCATGCAACATTCTGAGGCATTCATTTGTTGACTTGGGGTTCTCGGGGTCTGATGCTGTAGCTGCACCATGGTAGTCGTGCCGCTCCCGAATGATTAAACTCTCGACAATGGTGAGGCACATTATTAGTGCCATGGGCGTGTTCCGAGACCTATGACATCGGCTTATCTGGCCGTAGCGCTGTCGTGTATGGTGCGTTCCATCACGTCTATCTGTCGTTCGATCCCTGAGGACTTAACATCGTCATACTCATTTTGCCGGAGAATAATCCTTGAGCATTCACTACCGAGTTGTTTCTTTCCCCCTCTTGAAGTTTAAAATCCATTTGGATATGATATCTTAAGAGATTAAATTTTGGCAGCGTCGAACAGTATTAACTTCAATGATTCTGCGGCCTTATTCAGTGAGGAATCGGCACCTCGGAAAATACGTGGGTGTGACGTCGAAGCCTCCGACAAATCTCCAACTTTTGAATGACCCTATTTGAAATTTTCGTGGCTGTGACGTCAAAATTTCGTCACTGTCGAGACTCTGGAATTCCGAGGCCATACAGAATAGCCCCTCAGTACACGGTTCCTCTGCCGCAAACAAGTGGAACCAAAAAAAGGCAATGTGTGATGACCCAACGTGAACAACGAAGTGCGGGAGTCAGAGCTACCGAGCGTGCGTTCTGACGCAGAAGTTTCCTTGACGATGCAGATTGCAATGGAGTTCGAATGACTAAACAAAGCCCAACACTACCACATCCGAAAGCCTTCATTGAAGTTGCTACTGATACGATATGGTTAACTCACTGCGGCCACGTATCTGTAGAATTGATTCGCTCGTTATTTTCTAAAACAAAAGTAATGCATTGGAGCCAGCCGCCTCTCATCTCCGTCGAGAATGGATTTGATGCGTGGAGACTTGATATGCAAATAACCCAAGTTTTTGATCCGTCAGCAAAACTTTTCCATGGTTTATGCAGTATCTATTGCGTAGTATCTCGATAATTTGCATCTCCGTAGTTCAACAATCCCAGTAGTTAGACATTTTTAGGTTTGTTGCAGTTTGCGGTGTTATTCGCAATAGTTGGACAGTTTTGAAACTTGTTTTCCCCCGTATCTCGGCAGTTGCAAGAAATAAAATGACCGCAAGTGTTTTTAAAAGGCAATTCACAAAGGCAAAAATCTATACAAAAATGGGCAACTTATTTCCCAAATAAAGTAATAAAGTCAAATGAAAACAAATATTTCTTCATGTTTCATTTATTTGAATGTGTTCATTGATTCACAGCCGAGTTCTTTTCCATAGAAGTCAAATTAATTCATTTCAATTTCAAATGAATCATTTTTCTTTTTTAAACTTAAATGATGGGTTAACTAATGGGTAACAAAAAATTCATTCTTTCAAAAATGACACTTGGTTTTTATATGCGTATCCAATAGTTTGGCACTTGCAGTCGTTCGACGGTCTTAGCTACTGCTTCGGAAGGGTGTCGCATTGTCAAGAGGGTGCTGTTTGCATCGATGGGCTATTTTTTCATGCATTCATCTAAATCTACAAAATACCCTGCAAGCCACCTCAGGGGTGTGTGGCAGGGGGTGAGTATTCACCAACATGCATTACACTATACCCTAAAGTTAGTGTAACTACGATTAATTATGCATCAGCATAAATCGCTAATGCTTGTCACTAGGCCAAGCCTCACAAGCATGCAGTACACTACAGATGTTATCACAATGGAGAGGGACCATTAATATGTATTTTGCAACTACACAAATGGACAGAGACTCAAGACTTATGTAGAAAACATGCACGGCGTGCTGTTTAAAGTCGTTAGTCGCTAGTCGTTGTGCGCATTCCTCTGCATTGTGACGGTCATTTGATCCCGGGGCCATCGTAGATATGCTCCTCTGCTGCCGCCTTCGTCCACAATTTCTCCATTTTAGGACATCGAGCGGTGACTCGTTCGTTAGTGATGCTCAGCGAATGTGCTCGGGAAATCTTAAGGCTCGTCCGCAACAACTTAACTTGGCGTAACTTAACTTATTTTCTCATCGAAGGCGAACCAGTGCGCGAAATTTCTAACCAATCACATTGTACCACTGCTGAATTCTATCTTACAATCGATTGATGAGGCCTATCGATAGCGTGAGTTTCGAGAGTTGTAGTCAGATCCCCCGAAACAGCTTAGTTGAGAAGTATCAATATTAAATAGTGAGTTGAACTATAGAAGTATTCAAATTGAAGAAGGTTTGTTGAACCTGTAAGGTTTATTTCGCACTGACTCGATCAACTTATCCGCATCCATTTTCGCTTAAACGTATCCACATGCGACTTCACAACAAAATCACGTTTTCAATTTGGCTGCTTGAGGAGATATCGAGAGTAGCAATCGGTTGTTGTCCGACTATCGATAGTAGAGCATGCCATGCTATTGGCTGGAATTAAGAGAAAGTTGACTTGCTGGGCTTAACTCCAGGCTGCGCCAAGTCGAGTTACTCCGCTTTAAGTCGTTGTGAACTGTTAGACGCTTTCCTCAAGGTCTCATCTCTGGCGTTGCGCCGAGTCAAGCCAAGTTACGCCGAGTTAAGTTGTTGTGAACGAGGCTTTATTCATTTCTTGTGCAAGTCATCCCTTCCCCTACGCATTCCATCGCTTGGAACCTAATAAGGGAAAAGTGTTTCGTGGCTCTTTATCGCTTTCCCTCCTCACAAAGAAAGGCCTCCCTCTCGCCAGATCTTGCTCCGACCTAATTAGAAGATTCATCCCTGTTCCGGGACTTAATCATCTCATTCACATGGTTTCCCAACCCCTGGTATTGAATTTTCCAATCCTTACCGGCTGGTCATTTAAAGTGGTGTATTTATTTAGTCGTAACACTATCCTCATAAGAAATTTGAAATGAACGGGCAAAAAGAAATTAAAAATAATAATTTTTCAGTTCTGACCGTTTTCAATAAATCATAATGGGTAAAAATCATCAAAGAGTGATCTATTTCACCTAAAAATAACAACTGAGTCGCTCGTTCGAATGAATCATTTAACTCTCACATGTTGTTTCGTGCCTTGTCAGTGAACTGTATGGTCTAGACAAAATATAGTTTGCCGCAAGAATCTAGTTTGTCCGTTGGATTATACTTTTTTCTGAAATAGGGTAAAATATTGCTATTCCAGTAAATGTAGGATAATAATGCCAGAAAAACTCGAATGTATGTTTGAAATCTTAGGAAATTAATCTCGAGACAACACTCCTGGTAACGAGAGATCCCTCAGCCTGGATTACGTGACCATATTCAACTGCGCTATTATCTCAATGAACTTCTCTGACAAGGGCTTTCTCTCTCACCAAGATTTGACGCGAGGAGATTGAATATATTTTCAATTAAATGATCATCGTTGAAGTAACTTGCCAAGCTTTGGTTTATGCGTGCTGTTGTTAAAAATAACTGTGCCATTCAGTATATCCTGAAATTTGATAACCAGAAAGCAGAAAATTAAGCTTGTTTTTTCGTGTATGAAATAAATTTGTTTTGTTTTTTTACTGTATCGTGAATTACAATTTGAGCTCGCTCTCCAAGCCAACAAACTGCCTCGCGTTTTCAAATCGGCGTGTCATTAAATTTATTCGGTCCGCGTGAGCATGCTCCCACACTTACTTGTCCCTTAAGATGACGCTGCTCTAATTTCTTACGTCCTGGTCATTAAAGTCGTCGGCCAAGTCGACATCTCTCTCTCAGCGTCTTTCGTATCTCTCTCCTCCCCCCTTGCTTTCATTCGCATATTCATTCCCTCCTGCCTCCGTCCCGTATTTCGCCCATTCGCTCATCTTCCCTGCTCCCAATCACTCTCGGGCCCTCCACCAATTAGTCCCTACTCTCTCTTTGACATAATCCTCTCTTTCACCTTTTCACGAAGCACCCTCGCAATCCCTCCCCGAGCATCTCAGCTCTCCCTTCTCCCCCATACCTCCCCTCCTTTCCCTCCAAAACCGCCTCTCATACTCCCTCTTCTTCCTGGACTTTTCCTATTTTATCTTATCTTTGACCTTTCTTTTCTCCAACTCTCCACCACGTGCTTTACGTTCTAATGATGCTGATCGGTCATGAACGATCTAATCACGTGACCCGGGTCATCTCGGAGATTGATCGCGGTGAACGGGATCATTCAGATGACCGAGAGGATAATTCAGATGACCGTGTGGGTCATTTTCGGACGCAGGTCGTTCGCGACCCTGGTCGTTCTCCATCAATCAATCGCGACCCGTTTGTCAGTCGTGATTATTCGTTCACCGAGAGGGTCACTCTCGGTCGTAGGTCGTTGGTGACCAAAAACTACATGTATGAAAAGCAGTGAGAGCCCTCGATCGGTGAGGATGGAACTGGTTGTGGAACACAGTGGTGCTGCTGTCTCCGGAATGCGTTGTGCTGCAGTCCCTGGCCTGTCGGAATTGCAAGGGAGAATGCAGCAATAAGCAATATAACTTACGACTAATTCTGTTTTAATTGAGTTGAGATGGTACTCAGATTTTTTGATTAAAAAGAAGTGATTGGCAAAGTAGGTCCGTGGTTTTCCACGACAATTCTCGCCATTTCCTTAAAATTTCAAAAATAAGTGCGAACATTATGAACCAGTGCATCCTCAAGAACCCGAAAGTATATTTCGGTGCAACAGACGCATTCAAAGACCCAGAAAACCCTTGGAAAGACTCCCAGCATTGCCATGTTGACCACCAGGAGTTTGTTGGCCATTTAAGGTAGTTTGAGCGAAAAATCAGTTCACCTAGAAATTGATGAATTTGGCCTTATTTTAAAGAAAAAGCTCTCATCTTTCCAATGATATCAAAATATCAACTCCTTGTCAAAAGCCCATCACTACTTAATACATAGGTCACAGTCCTCCCGGCCTGGGGGCCTATATTGGTATCTCACCTTTTTAATGACCTTTTGCGGGAAGGCGGGAGATCCGTTTCGCTCTCTTAATGATCAGCTCACGATCGGCCAAGGTCCGATGGTGGCTCCATTTCACGTTCCTTACTACAGGTGAGATGGAACTAATGAAATGCGGAGGCAAATGAAACGGATCAAGAGTCGAAAGAGCGGGTGAATTAAATAAAAGACCTGCAGTTCATCACTTGAGAGCCAAAGATAGTCACGCCGCCTGGGTGGCGGAGTGGAGTTACGAAAAATGACGTAATTTTCCGTATTTTATAACGTATTCTCACTTGGGTGAGATTAAAAAATAACTCCCCTGGCTTTCCTTTGGTTTTGGTTTGAGTTACGATGTGCCAGACACCAAATGGTGGGGGAGTACTTCGTTCTGGATGTTTGGTTCTTTGGGAAGGCGACAGACAACTATGGTCGTTTGTGCCATCAGGATAGGAAGTTAGAAGGGTAGGTGGATTAGGATTACTGGGTGAAAGGGTTTGAGAGAAACCTGTCCTACTCTTAAAGAAAGTGTTACGTTTTATCCGAAGAATGGAGTACTACTCTTAAAGCGAGTGCTATCCACGTAGCGCCCAATTTGGATACGGGATTCTACTGAAAAATCTCCGCCCTTGCAGGGATCCGAACCCGGGAACTTTGGGATTGGATGCCAGTGCTTAAGTCACCCTGCCGACCCGATCCATTCAAAGTTTCTTTTTTCTACTTCTTTTTAGAGTATCTTTTGAAGTCACCTTTCATCCTCCCACACATTCCTCTGAGCAGATGACTGCGAAATATTAATTTAATTTCGTAGGTCGCTTCTTCTGAGACTTTATTCGTGGGAAGCGATCAGCCTTTCTCTTTTACTGTGACGTTTTTCCGATTATCTGAGCTACCTATTGAGTTTGACGTTTTTGCGAGGGAAATAGACCATCGGTTTTACCTTTCAGTGTCTTAATCTCGATTGGCTTTGACCGTGTATGATTTAGTCGCTTGTTTTTATAATTTATTTCCTTTGGCGAATTAATTGCGACCGTGGTGGATATTTCAGACAAAGATAGAGAAATTTATAAAAGCATGCCGTTACACGCTCGGACTCTGAGATGACAAGGGTACTCCATTACTCAAAGAAAATTGACGACGGATGAAAAAGATGGATTTTATGTACGTCCAAGTGATAGATGATAAAACTACAGTGATCTGCTTTGACAATGGAGATTTTATTGTACTCTTTGGACATCAATGGTATAAACAGGCATAATAACATTAAATAAAAACTGGCACTGCATGAAAACTTCGCCATCTTCTTAGTCATCTTTTAGGTGTCTCATTTTGGCCACTGATTTCATCTTCCTGCTGTGTCATGCTTAGACTCTCTCATTGAACGACGAAACAATACTTTGAATGAAACTTAATCTGCTCGTAATTGATTTTACAATTTTAATATTTAATCCCCTTCTCGAGACAAGAGTGGGATATGGCGACATGCCTAGTCTTTGGGGTGGCTTGAAAGTTCTTAAAACTCTTTGTTTTTATGATTAAGTAACTATAGTCTAAATTTTAGGGCGATTCATGTTTTTAAAAACCCATCGTTCATAGTATTAACCCTGTCTTACCATTCTTAAATGACGTCATATCTGGAGATTGAGATGCCGTGCTTACTCCACTCCACTATGCTTATTTAAGCTCTTAGACTAAGCAACATTTTGGCGTAACATTTTGTGTAGTATTAAATAGCCTTATGTTCACATCATGAATATACTATTTCCCTTGGTTCATGGTTTGTATTTGCGTAGATTATTTATAGTTAACTTCAAGTTCACTGTTTTATAAAAAGTTTTCTATTTACAAGATACATGCGTGTAAAATACCATTACCTTTTTTAACATTAAGTAATAATATTTTAATTTAATGCTAAAAAAAGTGTCTTCCAAATTAATAGCTACAATCAAATAGTAAAAATATGTTCAAACTATGATCTAATATTCGAGAAATTATGCGTCATGTATTGTATTGTCCTTCATGTATTTCAGTTTTCTTAGTTGTTCACATTGAAAAAGTTGATAGGCATTTACAATTATGATGTTCATCAATGCGGATGACTCATTCTAAGTGGTATTTGATTTTTAAAAATATGAGGTCACCCGTAATCCTCAGGAAATTCGTACCCTGGTGGCGGACAGTGTGATCAACTCTTCGTGAGTTGGCCAGCCTATTTCCTCTTCGTGCCTTATTTTCTCGCACTATCCACGCACTTGGCAGCTCCGAACCACATCGCGTCCACCACCAACCATTCGTCACTCTCATCGTTTTCTCATCCGGAATCTTCCGACGCTCGCGAGCCAACCCGTATCCCCCTTTTGCGCCCACACATCCCACCCACTCGTCGACCACCCCATCAAACCTCCACGCCTCGAAACACCCCTGCCTCTTACCCCGCTCTATCTCTCCAACGGCTGTGGCACGGCCAGGGCCCGTCCTCGCTGCTTCCTACGCGTCCCACCCTCCCCGACCACCGTCTCTCGCCCTCAACCCTTTCCTCCTCCACTGCTACACACACCTTCCTCCTCAACCTCGTTCGCTTTTCATACATAATAAACGCCAATCCAAGTTCTTTCATTCTCGCCACTCCTTTTCTGCCAGCCTATCCCTTGAACCTCCCTCTCTCCTCCCCCCGCCCCCCTCCTCCCCCCTCCCACAACCCTTCAACCCTCCGCTCCGACCCGCTCACTTGTTTTCGGGTGCGCTAATGAGCTCGCCGTATGCCACGGGGTGGCGCGAGAGTTACGTTTAAAAAAAAGCAGCATTCAGCAGCTCGCCCCGTATTTTTCGCTCTTTTAAATGTTATTCGTTTTTTTTGTTTTATTACTCTTTTTTTTAAATATTACTCAAAATATTTTTCTTCATGCAGTCGGGGAGATAACTATGGGGCCGCATTATTCCTTCCGTTTTCCCTTCCCCCTCGCTTTAATTTGCGTTATCGTTAATGTCCACGTTCATGCTTCAAAGTTGCGTTAAATGTTTCATTGACCGAGGGTGGGAGGTCGCAGCAAGGAGTTTAACACATTCGTAATAATACGAATAAGGGTGGAATCACTAGGAGACAGGCATGGCAAACTGCAGCACTGCGGTGGATGACGTCATTACTAGCATTAATAATACTACGCGCGAGGAGGCGATAGTGCGTGGGAAATAATATCCATGCCTTGGTTTGTTGAATATAATTGAAAATAATATCTTGGATCAGATATCACACTTTAAATATTTGGGATGCAACATCACCTATTGAAGAGGACATAGACATTTTAAATAAAACAACTAATCACCGAAGAATATGTGGGACTATAAGAAGAGCACTGAAGGGAAAAACTGCAACAGAAACGAAAATAAAATTTTACAAAATAATGGCTGTCCCCACATTACTATACGGATCAGAAGCTTGGAGACTTAGAACAAGAGACTTAAAACAAATTTAAACGTCAGAAATTAAATTCCTTAGATCTGTGAAAGGCTGTACACGCCTGGACCACATAAAGAAATGAAGACATAAGGCAAGAATTAGAAGTACAACCAGTAACAGAAGTAGTTACAAATTATAAAGAAAGATGGAAAGAACATGTTGAGCGCATGCCTCTAGAAAGGATTCCCAGAAAGGTTTCAGAGTTTAAGCTTTTTCGGGAGAAGAAGTGTTGGGAGGCCGAGATTGCGATGGTGAAGTCAGAACAGGCAAATTGCCTAAACCTGGAAAGGAGGAAGAAAAAGAAGCCTTGGTTTATAGCGGCCAAATTATTCGCCATTCGGTTTTTCCTGAACCCGGAGACACGCGTGAATGCTGTGAAAGTACTGCTGCTTAGTTTGAGAAGTCTTATCGCTCGGAATTTGTTGGGGTAGCCGCTTATAGAGAGAGAGAGAGCATAAATGATTCAGAGTTTTCTCTATCTTTATTTAAACTGATGACTCACTTTCCTTTGAAATTTCTTGCGATGGATGCGATCCCTTCTTTCTAGGCTAATGTTAGCATAAAAAATCATCATTCTCTGCGTGGAAATGTTTGTTTATCCTGATAAAACAGGTAGATAGTAATTCCGATGATCTCTAGAGCATTTTCATAACCCATGCGTTTCAAGTTTTTCATCTACTGTTCTCTACTGAAATACTTAATCATTCAATGATCACTTTCAATTCACGAATATCTCATGACCTAATAAAATATCCTGATATTTTAAGTCGTTTCGGGCGTATTCTCAACCAAATAATTTCGTCGCTTTTTTTTGCTGCTAACGAGGTCGGTTTTGAACGCTGAATCGGAATTCCACCTTTATTTCCCTGCAGGCTGAGTTTTTTTCGACTCTTGGTATCATCAAGTTTGAGAATCCCCGCGTCACATAACTAACTCGCCGCCTAATCATAGATTGTGGGATTAAATATATAATGCAGTGAAATTGCAGTGAATTAGAAGTCTTTACTTCGCCTCTCATTCCAGTGTTAAATTTGAAACAGCTGCATTTTTGTGATTAAGCCAACCGTTAGAGCTATCCGCGAGGTGTAAAAATGATACATGTTTTTCAATAGGACATTAATAACGTGGTTTTATATTTTTGGGCAGAATAACGATATGATAATTATTTTCATTTGGTGTAATAACTATTTCTTGATGATGCTATTAGATTTTGGTTCTTTTATGCACCTTCATAAAATTAAAAGATTTCTGAAGACGTTTTTTTAAAGACGTTTTTTAAAGTCCCAACTTATTTGCTTATCTTTTTTTTTGCGTGATTGCCTTGTTCATTCTCTTTCTTTGTCTTAATCTCATCTCTTCTCGCTTTTTTCATTTCTTTCGCGTCGCTCATCTTGACTGAGGAGACCTAAATTTTGGAGGAAGAGAGCGCGAAGGAGTGTCCCTTTTTAGCCATCAGCGATTCTTTTTCTCCACCTTGTTTCTTTCTTGTAAACTACTCGAGGACCTTCTTCTCCTCTTCTTCTTCCCATCTCTCTCGCTTCTTCCTTTCGCCGTGTTTTTGTTTCGCTCCCGAGTGGCGTGTGAGGGAGGCGTGGAGAGAGAATGGCGGCGGGAGTGGCAGAGAGAAGAACTCGAGACAGGATTTTGTCCCACGCGTTTAAGCGACGCTCTCCTCCCGAGAGAGAGATCTTGACTCTTCAAATGGGCTCGCTGCTCCTCAGTTGCTGTTTATTTCAGGATTAAATACCAACATGTTTTTTTGATCATTAGGACCGCGCGAAAGTAGCTGCCTTGAAGCATCACTCCTGCTCGACCGGCGGCATTTCGTCATGATTTCCAAACACAATTAATTGATCGTTATAAACTTAAGTTATCAATTTGAAATTTTCAGGATATATACAATAGACCTTTGTATCAAGGGTAACCTGTATCTCAAATGCGACAATTTTATCTCGGTGTGTGAATAATCCATCGGGAAATCGTCAAAATATAAAGTATATTTTTCCAAAACGAATTACTGCATCGAAAAATCGTAAACAGAGGGCGATTTAACAATCCTCCCTTCTATCAGAATATTAAGTAAATGTACAGCAATACTTTTTGGAAATCTCCAGTGGAGAATTAAATGTCACTGAGCGTGAATCTACAAATTTCTAGGAATTTCTAGCTCTTAGATTTCGTCGAAAAACTAATGCTGTGTAGGTTGTCTTTTATCAACTATTTATAAAACTTAATCAGTTGCTCACAGCAGTAATTTTTACACTATCGCAAAAAAAACCTTCTGTTGTGATGGCGTTTGCTCCAACGGCGTGAATAATGAGTCAAGTCAGAAACTTATGTGGTTTTATTTATTTAATTACAGAGAATTTTTGTCATATATGACTATATTCTTGCACAATCAATACTACAATGTATACTTTACTCTTCTTACAGACGCTGAAATCAAAATATAAAATTCGAATATGGTCTCCATTATGATTACATAGGGAAATATATCTCGCTCAAACTACCCCTTTCCCACTTCCCTTTTTGCGAGTCAACCCTTCATCATCTTCCGTCTCTTCCAATCGCTGCGAGCTCTCTCTCTTTCTCTGCCTCAGTCACACTCGCCTCGACTCTGGTGAGCGAGCCTCGAGTTCACGGTGCAACGATTTATCCATTTGAAAAGCTGTGACCATGCATTATGAATTTCCCTCGAGTGTTGACGTCGAGGGCTTACGCGATATGTTTCTCTCCCCGACATTTAATCCGAGCGGATCAATACGAATTGGAGGACTTCGGAAAGAATCACTCGAATAAACGTGTGCTCGATGGAAATTATACACGGTTTATGCCTTCATTCATTCTATCGGTAAATTCAGGTCCAACTGTATTCGTGTACGCATACCATTTAAAGTACTTTTGAACTGAAAAATTAAACGATTCTATTTCATTGGAGATTTCGTCTTATTCCACAAATTTCGAAGTTTATCTATTTTTCAGGTGATGGTTTTGGTTTCCCATTTCGTATTACAGCCCACCTACCTATATACTCACAGACACATGAATCTACCTTCAATTACTTTGGCAATCAGTCATATTTTACGATGGAATGAATGAGAGGAAATTTAGCATTATTCTTAGTTAGGACAGATGTATAGGATAGTTGGACGCTAAGGCAATGAAACTTGTGTAAAAAAATGATCTTAGAAAGATTAGACAATTGGTTTTTACTTCGAGGATCGGCTTTGGAGAAACTATAATTCACTGGATAGAATTTTGGAAATTGATAGTTAATAAATGATAAAGTAATAGGAGCCATATAAAATGGTCATGTTGCATTTACTGTATGCGGAAAGTGTATGGCCCATCAAATAAGTTTTTTTTTGGAGAGCCAGATGAAGTTCCAGAGCCGGAATAAAGAGCCAATTGAAGAAGCCAGCTAGAAGCGGAAAACTGTTGCAAGAAGAGAGTTCGTGTTTTAAAGTGGTATAAGGAACGAGAATATGCGACGTTTCGAGGCAAGAGGCTTTTAGGAATATGTTTGGAGCTGAAAGTAGTTCTCACAGCCGGGAATGTAATCATAACGACCTGTGGTTTAGTTTTCCCGCGTAAAATGAGAGGAGCAGGCTTACTCCGTGGGTAATAATCTCTTGCCCCTCACCAATTGCATTTGAAGTAAAAAGTAGACTAAATATTCAAATTATTTAAATACCATGACCTATTTGTCAATGCTATTCCTTTTACTAATAATTCGCACCTTCATTTCAATTAAAAGTTCCTTATTCCCCATTCACATGCCAATTCCTCATTCACATGCCAATTCCTCATTCACATGCCAATACTCTTAATATAAGCGTAATGCATCGATATATTTACGGAGAAGAATAGTGAATTAACTTCTGAAGATTTTTTCATATCTCGCTGTCGAATGGGACTAATAAGCATTGTGTGGGATAAGATAATTTTTCGTTTCCCGTAATCACCAGTGTTGCTTATAGATTGGTATGAAAATTGGAAAATATTATCAATTCCCAATGAGGCTTACCTTGGAAACGTTCAGTGAAAAATCTTTGTAAAAGTTACCGTAGACTTCTGGACTGCATTCGAAGTGCGGCTCATTTGCCTTGTTGATGTTTTCTCTCATTATTTTTTGTTCTCATCGATCGTCAAGGAGGCCTTTTCTCGTGAGTACGAAGCTTTAATTTAGTATTTTTATGAGCGTTCAAAACCCAACTTCTAATGAGGTCACGGTCGGCACTTGAAACGGCCGGCCATTCCCAGAAACGCAAATGCCTTGACAACAGTTTTAAAGAGTTGACGCTCGTCGGATGGTTTGCGAGTTTTCCGTAAATAGCGCGTCCTCTGCTGAATCGATAAATGGCTGCCCTTTTTCTTTCCAACGCATTCCGTCCACGTCAGAAATCTCAGTGCACATACTTGCATTGGATTTGTCGAGCGATTTATGTTAATTTTCATGCCCATTGAATACAGACGTCGCTGATGCTTTGTGCCTTTTCGGCGATGCGAGTCTATTATTGGCTGGCATCCAACTGGCAGTGCGGATAAACATATTGAAGATCTTTTGATGCCAACCGACTATGACCATGATTACGAAATTCCGTTTGCTCATCTTGTTACAGCGACTATTGAACGATCTAATTTCTTCATTCGAATCATTGGATTAATACACTGAAAAGTATTGAAAGCTATTCACGACCATTTATGAATAAAAAGAAATTTAGTCTTTCATTCATGGTTAATCGTATAGTCCTAATCGAGCGCACGGATTCAATGCCTGTTTCTTGTTTTGTGGCATTGGAGAGGATATGCGTTGAGGTCACCTTGACCCGCACTACAGGGTGCGAAATTACTGCAAAATGCCGTTCATATTTTTCATTCAGTTTATTAAAATATATAGAAGTGCTTTGTTGCTTACCAGGTCTCCATGTATTTTTTTATGCTTACCTTCGTATCTCATGACCAATTAACTTACAGTACTGGTCTTACCATACTAATTAGCCATATTTAGATCTTTCCTTGTATCCTGTTATTTCTGAGGTATTTATTAAGGCCTAACTTTAAAATGATATGGAGAAATTACCTTATAAATATGCATACTGTTCAAGTGTAGCGTTATGCAATGTCATTATTTTTATTACACTAGAAAGTCTATCATACTATCATAAATTTTTTTTCCACGATAGTAAATATTTCCTTTTCAAGTATTTTGTTGACCGATTCGTACTGGGAGGAAATATTAAACGACTCGCCGTGAAAGTGTCACATTTATTCAGCGTCGCTGCGGTTACTTCAATTTTTTGTCGTTTGCCAAGTGAAGAAACCAAGGAGGTGTACCATTCACTCTTCGGAACTGAAATTACGAGGCGGAGGCACGTGTCAACGTAATTGCAACCCCGACTGCGTTAGGGGCAGAGGCGGAAAGATTAGTTTCTCAATCCACCGTTTTTCAGCGGGAGACTCTTGGGTGTGTATTATAAGCTTTCCTCTCTTGGGAGTGAAGCAGGATATAGGACTTTGAGTGAGAACTCATAGAAGGCAGGGGGGGGGGGGGGGGAACTACAAGGGCACTTGACCGAATTTCTCAGAAATGTTTGCTTAACAGGAAATGCTTTTTTTTGGTGGGAGAGGGGGGAAAAGTTGAGAGGCTGGAAGAAGAGACGGAATAAGTTACGCAAGTTTATGATAGGTATGATGGGGTACCTACCTAAAGCGTTTTCCTCGAGCGCTTCCTGTGCAGCCTCGTGGACCGTTTCATCTCGAGAGGAGGGTAGATGTTGAGGGGAACGAGGAGTCCATTAAAGGATTCGGCCCATACCCTAGCCCTGGATATTTTTTTCCTTTGACCCTTCGCCACACACTCTCATCATTTTGGCCACTGGGTAAAATAATCCCCTTCCCATGGCAGAGGATCCTTTTTCTTTTCCGGATCGAGGGAAAATTTTTAAATTTCCACAACTCCCACCCCCCAAGAGAGAAATCCTTTTCCTTTGCTCTCTCTCTCCCCCACGCCGGCGTGCTTTTTATTCAGCCGTCCGGAGGGAGGGAAGGAAATCCCATCGAATCCTCGGTCGGAGCCGGACGTCGCTTCATGTTTTTTGATGGGAAGTCAAACCAGTGGGCCGCACTATATATAGTCCCTCCTCCGTTCCTTCCCGCGCGCCACCTCTGCGTGCCATTTGAATTGCATTCGGTTCAGTCGGACGAGCGAGGGATACAGAGGGAGGGAGAGAGGAGCATGCCGCCGCTAGGGTTTCGAATTAGAGAAGGGCTCGGAGGAGTCAGTCAGGGACGGATGTGGAGAGGCGGGAGACGTGCAAATGAAGGCAGGGAGACGATGACATGGTTAGAAAACCCCCGAAATGGGGCGATCGCCATTAGAAGTGCGCGCAGCGGAAGCGTGCTGGGCCCATAACCTATTAGAAGTCTACTTTTAAGACTGATTTATTACTTCTTAATCGGTGTACAGTCATTACACAAAAGTAGACCGTAGCTCTACACTAGACTAACAATGAGAACAACTGCTACGCAACGTAGACTCTCACACACAAACAAAACACAATGCTGCCAACCTCTTTCTATTGGCCGGCACTACCAACCAAATTATTTTAACAATCATATGTGGTTGCTTGCGCTATTCGGTGCTTTGAGTCACAGTAAGTCTAGTGTTGACCCTGAAGTGTCGTTCACTAGGTACTTTTAAAGGTAGTTTGAGCGAGACATTTCCCTAGTCATAATGGAGACTATATTCGAATTTCTTTTTTTTATTTCAGCGTCTGTAAAAAGTGTGAAGTAAATATTGTAATATTAATGTCGTAAAAATATAGTTATATAAGACAACAATTCTCAGTAATTAAATAAATATAAGTATAACTTGACTAATTTTTTATCGCCATACGCTGAAAACGCCTTCTCAACAGGTTTATTTGCGATTCCGTAAAACATTACTGCGGTGAGTAATAGATTAATTTTTATAAATTGTTGAGAAAACATACAAACTACACCGTTAATTTTTTTAACGAAATCTAGGTGTTAGAAGTTACTCTGCTCAGAGATTTTAATATTTTTCCTCTATGTTTCTTTTTTTTTTAGTCCTTCATTCTTAAGCATGCGTCAAACCAGCCCTTGGGTTGATTAATATGCATTTCTTACTTTATACAAAGAGGAAAATTTATGACTCAAATTTCAGGGAGCTCCCGAAGGGAATGCTCCGCAATAGTTTGAGAAAGGGAGGTGATGGATCGAAGGAGGAGATGGGTTAGGACCCTGGCAGTAAAGAGAATGCTCAGGGTGTGTCCCCGAAACTGAGGAGCCTTCCCTTTCATTTGCCTACATGTGTCCACGGGTTTATTTTCCTACGTGTACGTCCAAAACATCTCTGTGATTTCGAAAACAATAATGCCTTTTCGATGAAAAATCCATCAGAGTTAAGGAAAAATTCCTCACCATGTTCACCAGCAATAAGTGTGAATTGACTGTGTGAAATTTTTTAAATGCCTAGTTCTAATACTTGTGTACTTTATTTCTAGCTGAATCTCGAAGAATACAGTTGACGCTAAAAATAATCGATAATTTTGAATTTTTTTAGTAATACCGTGACATAGTTTTATTGGCATCAAAGATTTTCTTTCATTTTCAATCCATTCCCGTTTGTCACGGGTGGCGCCTAATCGTCGCAAATTGCACCATTCATGGTTCAGAGGATGATTTTGTTGCTTAAATAGCATCTCACCGATAAGAAAAATATGGTGAAAGAATGTTTAAAACAAAAGAAAAAAGGGTATATAGCTGGCACTTGGATTATCATAACTTAGGGAAATTGTGAATAATAATGTGAGTATATGTCAGTTTTAAGGATATTTGTCATTTTTGCGCATAACAACCCGTAGTTTTTTTGCTACATAGTATCACATAATGCACTTAAATACCAATTTACTAATGGAGAAAACATTTAGTCGTGTTGCTGATTTGAATTTATGGGCATTGCAAAAAGTCATTTGCAGTTATGCATGTCTCATTTAAAAATTTTTCAAAGAATCTATTTCCCCCATTGAAACCTCAAATGCTTAATTCTTGAAGTGAATAACTAAAAAATGGAACTCATCGCACATTACATGTTTAAGATGCCATTTTTTTTTGTTACAATTGGACGAAAACCTGTTTTACATTCCTGCACTCCATCATGAACGGATCCTTCCGCTTGGCGATCTTCTTCTTTCCCATTTTTCAATTTCTGCATCCCAGCCCGCAATACTTGCAATGTGAGTCTGTTACACACACCCAAATTCCGTCTCTCCATTTCCCAACGATCACTATTCTATCGCCTACCTTCATCTAACCCTATGCCCTAACTAATAGCATAGAGTAAACAGTAATATATTTACTCTATGCTAATAGTCACCCCTACCCTTGACTTTTTCTCCCCACGCAACGTCTTTTCCTCCCAACTGAAACGTAATGCGTAACTTTCATGTCATCTTCGCCTCATTCTTGCCTTTTGTACATTTTGAATATTTCTGTTTTGTTTCTATTATACTAATGTTGTTTTTAGTTTATTCTGTTTATTGAACCCAATGTAAAGGCCTTAGTTGATGTTTTTGGAGTTTTAATAAATGGTAGCGTTGGACTGTGTTTACGAATCAGATACACTCACTTATTTTCCATTTTATTTATCATGTAATTCTTCCAACTCGTATAGAGCAGTTTTCCAGTCTTACTCTCTCTTTCCCTTACTCAACAACCCGTTCTACTTTTAACAAAGCCTTAGCAACCAAAACATTTGAACAATCAAACAAAAGTTTTCACACTAAAAATAAGTTAAAACATTTTGGCAAAAACTGTACCAAATTAAAATGAAATCAGGACAAAAACTAAGGTAAGGGTCAAACGTTACAAAATGAATACAATTTCTCCACTTCTATCCGGACAGCACTTCTCAGTCCCCACACCATTTCCATTCGCTAATGATGAATGGATTGTTTAATCACGGCGACCACTCCCCTCGCGTCTCTGCCGACCCTTACTTAATTCCCTACCCCTCTCCCTCACTCCCGCTCTACGATTCCCAAACCAACGTAAGTAATCCCAACTCTCCCCTCTGCGCTGTCCACTGCGCCGCGTCCTCCCCTTCACCCGTCATCTCGGCCATCTCTCATCTCCTTTTGCTTTTCGTCGCATTGTTACTTGTTTACCCCTCGTGTCATCCCCCGACCATTGCTCACCGGAGGAAGCTCCTCACTTTTTTTTTTGGCGTGCTCCGTGGAAATCGCTGCGGGCCGACCCGTTTTGGGCGAGGATCAAGGAAGACTGACACTCTCGCCGTCTTCCTTTTTTTCCCTTTCCACTGCCTACTCGGGACATTTAGCAATTGTCAACACCCTCAGCGAGATAACGTGTGGGGGAGAGAGTGTCCCATGTTTTCGTTCAGCCTAAAGTAACTCTCTCTCACCCTCCGAGCTCTTCTGGAATTCATAAAGATCGTTGGTCTATTGTGTAATGGAAAAGAAAGGTTTCAGGGCTTATGTAGTCATCGGGGCTTACATAGTCGTTTCATCAGAAGCTAAAGCAGTGATTCTGTTCTACTTTTAGTTTTTTAAAAGAATGAAATGTGGGAATACGTTCTCATATTTAGTAGGGAAATGGTGGGGATGGAGGGAAGATATTCTGCCATTAGCTTATTTTAGGCCCAGCACCGGTCCTAATAATAGCTCAAGCCAAGAAAGGACTCGCGATGAAGAAACAATTGTTTTGTTCAAAGAGCCTTCAGGTTTGCCAATAAGGAAGTAGTACTTGAAAGCATTTAAGTGGAGTGTTGCGCTAACATGGCTCTGAGACATGGGCTATTGGGAAGCTAGAACAGAGAAGAATAGAGGCTTCCGAAACTTGATGCTGGAGGAAGGTAATGATGGTCAAATGGACGAGGAAGCGCCAAGTGTAGCGACACATGAAACAGAAGAGCTACAAGGGCGTAAAGGATTTAGCAGGGGTCTGTGCGGAATAGAGGACTGCAGTTAACCAAACTTAGGGCTTAATAACTAATGATGATGATTGTACATCTATGTATTCATCTACGAAGTACCGTGCAAGCCACCACTAGGGTGTGTGGCACGGGGTGATTCCACACCAGGCATGCAGCACTCGTCCCTGCACAAGTCAGACCCTCGCACGCTCCCCCTGGCGCTAGGCGCAGACACCGAAAAACAGTCAGGAGAACAGTGCGCAGTCAAACCGGAAACTGGGAGAGTGATACGTAAATGAACATGCAAACATGCAAAACAATGCTATAGACACATATAGTGGTTAACATTACCATTACTGTTAATTTATGAATGCTACGAAATGCTACTTCATGCAGAGAACAAAATAAAATAATGCCGGACAAATCGAACGGTGTGAAGTGTTAGTAATGATGTTGTGTTATTAAGCACAAGTGAAAATTCTCCTCTGCCTATTGAGGGTGGGAGTTTCATATGATTGATCTATCACAACTATTATGATCCCTTATTGTGCGCGGGAAAAATGACATTTTAAATCTATCGGTTCGGCAGTCAATTTCCTTTATTTTATTCCTGTGATCGCTTCTACCGTAGTACGTTGGCTCTAGCAGTATATGTTGAACGTTCGCCAAAAAACTGTCTGCTCCGAACTTGCGCAAAAGATTTAACCTGTATTTCTCCCTTCGAGCAGTTAGAGATTCCCACCCCAATTCCTTTAACAATTTGGTAACACTGCTACGTTTATCGTAACAACTTTTCACAAATATTGCTGCTCTCCGCTGTATTCTATCTATTTCTAAGGTTAGTCCTACTTCGTAAGGGTCCCATATGCTAGCGGCATAATCCAAGTGAGGTCTCACGAGTGAAAGGTGCTCGATATCAAAATAAGAACACTTAAACATAGGCACGATTGGAGTACGGACCATTGTAGCATTTGTGGCGTTCAGCTTACGCGTCGATAAATCGTTTAAATATTCCACATTTTTATTATATTTACTGGTTGTGTCATAGCTATAGCCCTGATATTAGGGCGCAATTTTCTAGTTATCTTTTTCATTCAGTTAGTATAAAAAATATTCCATATTTATGATGAAAATACAGCGACCTAATTACGCAAACACACCGTTTAGTAACAATCACTATCGTGATGTATTGAACGATATTCACTTCTTCATTTGTACCCGAGTTGTATTCCTTTTTCCGATAAATGGAATTGGCTAGAGACTTTTTTATTACTCAATAGTGAAGTTGCCACCGATAGTAACCTGTCAAATTTTATGGCGAATGGGCGTTGAAGTCGTCGTTGTTTACTTCATCCATCATTTTGCTTGCCTATATCTTCCCTCAAAATGTGGATAAAAACTCTTATTTGCTAACTTTCGCTGTAGTTGTTTATTTATGGAGAGGGATATACTTGGAGACTTTCATTTTAATTCTACTGTATGTAAATTCGACAAGTCTTGCCCGAATTTTCCTCGGCGATGGCTTCCCATGTATGTCTGATGTTCTAGATTATTTTAATCCTGATTACTCGAAAGTGTATATAGCTTTCTTTTTAGCACCGTTTATGTTTGAAAGTGTAATCTGGATGTCCTGGCTTTATTCCCAGCCTTCAATTCCCCTTGCGTTTATTGTGACTCAGCTGTAAAAAAAGAACTTATCAGCGCTCATGACACATTTTATGTGTTATCGCCAAAAACGGGAGCCACTGCAGAGTTTACGGCAGAGAGTCGAGTCATCGGGTAGCAAATCTAGTTGGCGGGGGGGAATTTTTTTGTTTTGCCATTATTCGCGTCGAACGCTCGCTGATTCATGGCCAATTTATGCGAGAAATATGCACTTATTCGCGTAAAACATCCATCCCTCGCCAATTTCATCGCCATTGTCGAACGACGTGTAATCCGTTTTGCTCGTCCTCTCTCTCTCTCTCTCTCTCTCTAGAGGGAGCCACCACTGCTTGCCGAGTTATTCCCGCCATCCCAATTCAATCCCGCTCGCTTAATTTCCCCCGAAATCTCTCTCTCTCTCTCTCTCCTCCTAGACCTTAGGAAGAGTCTGCGAGGATTTTAGTTGGTTGGAAGAAGAGTCGGGAGGCGAGAGCAGCGGGAAGTGACATCCACTCCGCGCGCGTATGTAGCATTTTGGTAAGACAAGCAGATGGATCCTACCCCCTGTACCTGATTAGCAAAATAACAAAATAGTTCATCATAACCTCGATAAATCCTAAAAACACCACCACAACATAGCCTTGTTTTGATAAAAAAGAATTAAAAAAAAAAATATATAACTTTTGGCTTTTTATATTTCAGGAAGTAAAGGTATAATCAACGTGAAATTTTGCGCGTGATAACATATCAACACATGGTTTATGAATATAAATTTTCATCTTCCTAGTTCTTTCCATTAGTTTAAAAATTGAGCCAAAATTTGAAAATTTTTGTAAAAACGCCAAAAATAGGGTATTTTCAACCCGCTTGTACAAAAAAGACCCTCTGTAATTTCTTTTGGATAATTTTCATTAAAAAGAAAATGATTTCAACCCTCTAAAAACGTTTATCTGGTTTTTCATCGCGGGCATATAAGGCCCTAAAAATAGGGACAACCTCGAGGATGACATTTGTAAAAACGACAAAAATAGTTTAATTTCTGCCCGCTCTTACAAAAGAAAGACCTTCTGGATACTCTTTTGAATCATTTTCATTTGAAAGAGCATGTTTCAAACCTCTTAAAAAAGTTGACTTGTTTTTTCATCGCGAGCACATACGGCCCTAAAAATATGAACAACCTTGAGAACGTTGCTACGGTGGTGCCACATGCATTCTGTTGTTTGTCGTCCTGTTTGTTTTGTGTTGATATTGTTAGTATATTGCGTTGGTCCATGGTGACATTGTCACTACCAGTTCAGGCATTTGAACCAGTAACCCCATTGCCGTAAGGGTCACGCCCGATAGCCTTGCAGTACCAGCCATGTGTGGGTTTCTTGGTTGAGGATCCCTAGCCTGCAATTTGGTTTCTTGGACAAAGTTAAAAAATCCTCGTGTGGGTATCTGTCTGATTCCCAAGCCAAAGGTTGGGCAGCTTATCCTAGGTTCCCAAGCCTAAACTGGGTATCTTATATGGTTTCTCCCAAGCCGAAGCTCGTGTGGTTCTCATGGATTGCCAAATTCCACAGATCGCTTATTTATTATTGAATTTTCGAGCCGCGATCTTTAGCGTTATTTTTATTATTTTGTTTAGTAGAGCGCAGAACGTTGTGCAAGATGGCCAGTTTTTGTTTCTCTCATAAACATAACCCCTGTGATACTATGCCTCAAATTTACCGAAATCTCATAGTCATACTGAGGAAGGCTGCGTCACGGGGTCAAACAAATTACTATATCTCAGCAAGTATACCATCGGTGAACGTAAAACTGTACAAATGTTCATTGGGGATATATGTGAATGTCCATATAAAATTTCATTGAAATCCGTGATGGACGAGCGGGGCACATCTCTGAGATCAGACCACGAGTATTTAGCGATTGAAAAGGGCGTATATTTTGACGCTGCGCTGAAGAAGGCCATATTGACCTTGAGTTTGACGTCACCAGGCAGTAGACACCTTGCCATAGCACTTGAAAATTAAATTTCGACATTTTGTAGGTGCGCATAGACTATTTAGACATAACTATTTATTACCTGCGTATTTGCCTTCTCTTCCCCAATTTTGGGTACATCTCATTCCATTGTACTGTATTTTATTTTGTCTCACTTGTCATGTGATATAGGCACTTAATATTTTAAAATAAAGATCTTGAGTGATTTGGATTTGTTTGTAGAGGGTTTGTTGCTCTTCAGTAGGACGCAACAGTCACACTGATTGAATAAAAAAACCTTCAATTTAATGATAAAAGAGCAACCTTTTTTAAATCTTTTTGTTTACCTTTCCTCCTCCAGTCCGTGGGATAAACAAAAAATGGTACTTTTCCGTTATCCGGTACACCAATGAAAGAAACTCAAAAATTGATCAAACTTATGTATTCAAACGATTCAAACAATAAAATAACATTACATTTGTGTTTCCGGACGCCGGAGGCCAGAACGCCGCAATTGCTTCCAACAAAGCTTCAAAAACATCAGTATCGCCAACTTCCTTGCGCCACATAAATTCAGCCAAATAAGAATCCAAAAACTCTCGCTTAGTGCCTTGCTGCTTCATGTTGCGCCACTTTGCTGATCCCCATAAACGTTCCACTGTCTGTGTATGAGTACTTGTGCTTGACTTTGAAGTGATCGAAGCCGACCTTTTCCAAGTCCTTGGTCTTGTATGCGCGCCAACTGTCTGAATAAATGGTGCTGACTTTGTTGATGAGCTTCTTGATCTTCATTTTGTGGCTATTCGGACAAGTTCGTTCGGTCGGCAAGATATCCTTCTCTTGGAGGAACTCAACAGCCTTTTCCTCGGTGCGCGGTAATGTAAAGATCTTCATGGTAACCACCAAACAACTGATATTCATGGTAACCAGCAAACAACTGATGTTCATGGTAACCAGCAAACAACTGAAAAAAAAGAATAAAAAGCAAAGGAAAAATCATTGGTGTACCGGATAACGGAAGAGGACCCAAAAAATGAACATATTTGGAAGGGGGTTATCAATTTACACATTTTCACCGTGTGTGAATGCTTGAACATCGGTAGCGAAACGTTTGCGAAAGAAAATTTACATATTTTTTTAAACGTTGACCATCCTTCCATAAAATACGTATGCAATTAATTAAAAGTGGCCTAGAACAAACTCAACAAAGTTATTCAACATTGAGAATGTGTTTGAATGTTCAAAAAGTGCAACTAACTGATGATGCTAATATTAAATAGCGAAACGTTGGCGAAAATAAATTGACACATTTTTTGAAACATTGACCACCCCTCCATAAAATACATACAGTTAATTAAAAGTGGTCAAGAACAAATTCAACAAATTTAAATTTATGCACATCTATCGGTATCGAGGAACACGTTAAGGTGGTTCCACCATAAAATGACTTAAATGTCATTTTATTCATATTTTGTCTGCTTGTAGAAAAAGTTGTCCTCTACCTGATATGAACAACAAAATAATACCTTTACACGCTATTTTATTCTATAATTGAACTTGAAATTACATGGCGTTCAATGGGGGAATGAGAGAAACACGGGGAAAAATAGTATTTTTCCATTAAATACAAATGCCATTTTCGTGGAAAACTGTCTCTAAGAAGGAAATAATCCAGAGAAATTAAATAAAAATAAAATACAGGCATCTTACCACCTTATTTTTCTAGTTATTGAAGAATTAATGCCGTAATTGAAGTCAAAATGCGGTAATTCGTAGGAAATGGCGATGCAGTTAGCTCCTATGGCTGGAAAAAGTGCTCATTTAAAATACATTCGTGGAATAATCTGAATATATTTTGTACTTTGCTTTTGGGTTTCTATAGGTTACGCATTTCATCAGTGAAAGCAGGATTTTTTTGACAAAATATAAAAAAATGTGGAATTTAGTATTTGTTTTGACTCACACAGTCGCGGCGGAGCCTCCTTAAATAATATTAACATTAAGAAAACGAGCTACGCTGCATAGCTGAACGGGGATTTCCAATTTGGCGGTCGAGCGAGTTACGGGGAGTTACAGGTTCAGGTATCAGCCGCCATACGCGGAGTGTACGCGCTCTCCAATTCTCCTCAATTGGATGGATGGCAATTGTTTGGGATTGTTGGAAGTGGAGTTGGGTAGACTGAGGAAACCCGTCCAACGCACTTGACAGTCGGTGGCACGTACTAGGTAAGTGTGTATAATAGGAAAACCCTGCGCTGACGCCGCCACTCGGCAACTCCCGAGAGGAAATTCCCTATTTTGTCGCTGCCCCGCTATTCATACCTCCTCCTCCTCCTCCTTTTTGAGAGGGAGGGGGGGGGTGGAAGTCATCGGGGGGGGAAGGAAGGGGTGTGTATGTGGCGGTGAGATGGATGAATCGCTAATTGATTTTGTCTTCTCTCCCGATTGCCTTAAGTGCGACCTTTCCCTGCGTCAAAATGGCGGGCGTTTTCTCGCCCCGCGTTGAAGAATTACGTTATTAATTAAACCCGACCCTCAAATGTTTACTTTCGAAAATTGCGGAAAATAAAAGGCTTTTGTTAAAACTTATGAAAAACACTTTCTCGAGGATACATATTGTTGTGCCCATATCTGATTTCGAGGGGTATTGGGTACGTGTTCGTTCAAATGTTGTCTCGTCCTTAACGAAGGCGTCCTTGGAATCGTGGCGACTGGCCATGAGTTAGAAAAATGCAGATTTATATTCTATTGCGTGACCGAGTCTAATCATTATGTATTGCGGCATTAGAGGTGATGCTAATTAGTGTATTATAGCGGGAGACGTGACTATCAATCCGGTCATTGGGGTGGAGAATGGCACCGATGGCATTTCCGTCGTTCCTCTTTCACCCCCGGCTGCCCATCTGGCGAAGTCGACGTCGAAGTAATTATATCTGCCCTAAAAGTATGTGCGCATGGCATTGAAATTATGATAGCCGTCATGCGTATTTATTTAAGTCTGAGAAAATAATGAAATACGACGGTAAGGGATGACGAAGTGGGACAAAGTCATGACCATATGCCTTGTAACGTTTTATAACTCAGTAATTACGATAATTACCCTTCCACACACCCACGAGGTGGCTGGCAAGATACTCTGTGGTTGTAGGTTTTGAATTGAGTGGGAGATGACGAAAGCATATCCAAAGGCACCTTGCTATCAACGCAATGCGTTTAGTGACGCAAACCGACTCACGGCAATCCAGCAACGCAGCAGGCTCGACTCTGCGCGCCTGTTCTGCGCCGAAAAAGAGATCAGAGCGGTGAGATGAGCGGCCTTTCCTCTCACCTCTATATGGAGCATTATAATATTTCTGATCGTGTTAAGGTGGTGGTCTATTTGAAAAACAATCTCAATGTCTTAGGCTCATCAGCTGTTCATTATCTCACAAATATTTGTCATTTCTCCGAATTTCCACTGAAGTGTCAAAAAGTGTGGATTTTTTTCTGATATGAACTTTTTTATTATTATTGGGTATTGTAGTTTTATTTAATTTTTTTTCTGAAACTCATATGGATATATTCAAAGAAAATCTGTTTAACATGAGAGCAAATGCCACCATATGGGCAAAGTACACATGACACAATTTCTTTTGAAGAGCGTTTTTCTCTTGTATACAAAAGCGATCACTCAGGATTGTTCAATTTTTTTTCCGGGTTAACCCAATTTGAAATTTTGTTTGCTAAGTATCTGTCCATTATTTACGTACAAGTTCAGAATGGCATGACACCCAATTAGGCTTTGTGAATGGTTTTGCTATTTGGCACTAAATGTTTGGGGTGAAAGAAATTCCTGTCGGACGATGAACACAAAAACTGATTTTCTCCTCACTTCGTCCATCGTCATACATTTTTTTTATTTTCCTGATATTAGATTGACTGAGCATGAAATTTATAATGCTTAATCCAATTACTTTTTCAAAACATTTGAACCATATAATAATAATAATAGTAATAGTTTAATTGCTTCCAGTCATTGCATACAAAGTACAACATTATTAAGTGAAGCAAGTTTGGTAGCCCCTATGGTGCACCTGCTACCATCAGTTAAGCCATGCAACATAAGCAAATTTAGAACAATCAAGCAGATACTCACAGTGAAGTACACAAATCTTACCAAAAGAAACGCTCTGTGCAAGGAACAACAGAAAAGACAGACTGACAACGCTCATCATACACACAAACACATACAAAGCACAATACACTCATACGAATTTATTCATATAAGAACGACAGTATATGTGCAGTACAATACGCATAAATGTGTGATTATATGTATTTCATAGAGTCATATAATTCTGAGGATACATTAAGAAGCGTTAACAAGTTAAATATATACAATCACTTTCTATTTAACATTAGACTTGTTACATGTAAATAAAAAAATAAAAGTACAATGTTGCTAATGGTAAGTAACCAATTTTTTACTTCCCTCAAAAATTTCCCGGGTTTTTTTTTTTAACTCAAACAGGAAGAAAGCTAAATATTTTTGGCTGGATTTAAATAAAACATCTTTGGAACATCGTTATATTCGGTTTCAAATATCGTTCCGAATCCGGCTCGACGTACGTGTGCACAGTTTTAAATAAAAAATAAGGTAATAATTCCCTAAGAAAATGCCTCAGAAAACATACACGGTATAAAACGCACAGGTTGCTAGTTCATACAGTTCGATACACTCATGTGTGTGAATTCACCGTGGGAAAAAATCGTTTGACCTAACCAGGATCCCGATCCTCGTCCAAATCATTTTTCACCCGCGAATCACCCTGAGTTGTGTTGATAAAGACCTGTACAAGTGAGGCATCAGGAATGTTAGAAATACTTTAACCACCCGCTAAGTTGCTTAATTCTCAGATTTGGTCAGGAAAAAATGAGGTCATGTATCAATGGAGATCTTCGAAACTTGGTGCTGGAAACGGCTACTATAGATCGAGTGGATGGATAAAGCAATGGACATAAAGCAGTTGAGGTGGAGAGGGTCTTTAACGGAACACCATATTGAAGAAACGGATGAATGGAGTACTCCTGTGGGAACCACGATTTCGTTGGGGGTATAATAGAGGGAAAATTGAAGGAAAAAAGATCCCGTGTTGAAGACTATAGTCTATTCCACGATTGGTCGGCAACTTCATGCGTCCAGCATCAGGGGTTTCTTCAAGCTAATCTTCAATAGGGTCCAGGATTGACGTTGACAAAACCCGCGGTTTCCTTTGAGCTTATTTACGCGGATAATGTATTCACTTTTGAAAATTATCCGCTTAAATATTTGGGGATATGAATTATGCCTCATTTTATTGTTGTAATTGACACAATTTAAGAAGCAAAAACTGCCTCTCAGGTTTTTTTTTCTTTGAGCCAATTCAACAATTGATTCGTTGTCTGCCATATTTACCCGCGGCGCGGGCGCTCCTGACTACTGGGCTACAAACCTTCAAACGCCAATGTGGAAGATATAAAGTTGAGTATCGTTGGACTTCGCATTTGGCGGACGCAGATAAATCATCGCTTTGGCGCTGCAGTAATAGTGTAAGCACGCCTCGCCTCGGAATACCTGAGGTGGGCTACAGTCTAAGTCTTCGCTTTTAAGCTTGAAGCAATCGAAGATGTGGAGTCCGTCCAAGATAATAATGCAGTTTCAATATTACTTACAATATACTGATTTTCCTTAGGAATAAATGAAAAGCAAACCATTTTGTCTCGATCGCATGCTTTGAAGAAAGGCCATTATGAAGTTAATGGCTTCAGGCGTAATTTTATGGAACAGCTTCACGATTGATTGTGAAAATAAATACTTTGTGAGTTCCGCATGAATAGATTTTTTATTACTACCTAGGTTTCGTTTCCACATTAGATTTTTATTACTACCTAGATTTCAGTTTGATGATGACGTTCCACCTGATGATGATGTCGTTCAGCGACGAAACGTAGGTCGTAATAAAAATTCTATTTATGTGGAACTCAACAAAGTTTTTCTTTTCAATCAAAGACCATTATCACGTGATTCCCTCCCCGCAACGGCATTGGACGTATTTACAAATTGGCTGAATTTGTAACTTTCAACTGTGCTGTTATGTTGGACTGAGTGTAAATCATGAGGAAGGAGTGCAGTGCTCTAATATTCGGATTTAAGCGAGCAGCTGAGGCGAGATGAGGCGGAGGAATGAAACGTTCGAGAGTGTGTCGTAGGGCCTCGCTAAATGTTTGCAGTGTGCGCAGCCTCACTTGGGCCGTTCCGTTGACCGATCTCTCGCATTCACGGCTGGTCCAGCCTCACTCCCTCCACAGCGACTCACCCCTTCCGATTTTTAAAAACCCCCGAGATGCGATCTCCTCCGTATTTCCTCCTCCGTTCCAGCGGCAACTTTCTCTTTCCCACCGCTCTGACGAGGACGCCCCCTCCGGACTACGCGGAACTTTCTCTCTCTCCATGATCTCCGCCACCTCGAGGCCCCCCCTCTTCTTTCTTCATCCCGCTGCTGGCGCCCTTTGTCCGTCTGTCCGTCCGTGCGCCCTCCCCCTCCAACCACCACCAAAGCGACATGTCCTCCATCAATCCCTTGAGAGAGCGACCCCTTGTGTCGATCATCCTCTCACTCCACGCGCCCGAAACCGCATTCCTTCTCTCCTCACCTGTCATTCATATGCGCTGCCGCCACCTGTCTTAAGGAGGTTCCGCCGCGACTGTGTGAGTCAAAAAAAATACTAAATTCCAAATTTTTTATATTTTGTCCAAAAAATCCTGCTTTCGCTGATGAAATGCGTTACCATTAGAAACCCAAAATTAAGGTACAAAATATGCAGATTATTCCACGAATGTATTTTAAATGAGCTCTTTTTTCATGCCATAGGAGCCGACTGCAGCGCCATTTCATACGAATTACCGCATTTTGACTTCAATTGCGGCATTAATTCTTCAATAACTAAATAAATAAGGTGGTAAGATGCCTATATTTTATTTTTATTCAATTTCTTCGGATTATTTCCTTGTGGATTTTTCCGGATTATTATAGTTTTCCGCAAAAATGGCATTTATATTTGAAGGAAAAACACTATTTTCCCCCGTGTTTCTCTCATTCCCCCATTGAACACCACATAATTTCAAGTTCAATTTATAGAATAAAATAGCGTGTAAAGGTGTTATTTTGTTGTTCATATCAGATAGAGGACAACTTTTCCTACAAGCAGACAGAATATGAATAAAATGACATTTAAGTCATTTTACGGTGGAACCACCATAATACTGGTCCACGCTGGACGTAAAAACATAACTTGAGGTCGTCCCACCGCGACTGCGTGAATCAAAACAGCTACTACCCTCTGTATTTCCGTTTTAATTGTTTCGTTTGCATTTTTTTAAAATAAATATTTATTTTGTCATATCTCCATGGGGTGCTTATTCAGTAAGTTATGTTTTACGCGTCTGTAATTTTGTTATAATTTTAACTCGTTAAGGTGGTTTGAGAGCGAGATAGTTCCCTAGTCATAAATAATGGAGACCATATTCAAATTTTATTCTTTGATTTCAACGTCTGTAAGAACTATGAAATAAATATTGTAATATAAATGGCGCAAAGATTTAGTTAAGTATATTTGACGAAAATTCTCAGTAATTAAATAAATAAAGCTACATAAGTCTCTAAATTGACTCATTTTTTCCAGCCGTACGACTGAAAACCCTTTAAAACAGCAGGTGTTTTTGCGATTCTGTAAAAGGTTTTGTGGTAACTTATAGATTATTTTTATAAATAGTTGAGAAAACATGCAATCTATACACCGTTAGTTTTTTGACGAAATCTAGGTGCTAGAAGTTCCTATTTCTTTCAATATTCTCCCTCTGGAGCGCACAGCCATAATCTATCCCATATGTAAAACAGCTTATATTCTCAGGCAAATTGCTCGAAAAGTAGTTCGGCAAGGGGTTGATATTTTTATGTCATTGGAAATATGAGAGTTGTTTCTTTATAATGAGACAAAATTCATCAAATTCCAGGTGAATTGATTTTTCGCTCCAACTGTCGTGCTCCTTCGTCAACGAGCTTCTCGTCGATTCGCGTAGATGCAAAGGACGCGCTCAAGTACGCAATGTGTATTAAAAGTGATGGCGCAGAGAAAAGATCCGATGGTGGAGGAGATCGTTTGTAGAGATTTTCCTCCGAATTGATTTTAAGCCTTCCTCTCGCCCTCCTTCCTTCTTTGGGAAGGTGGTTGCTTTTTATGTTCTCCGGGTCGACTGGCTGCGTGCGTTTGGCTGAGTCACACTGTGTGTGTGTGCCTTCAATCTTGTGCCTTGTTTTTATTTATTTTGTGCCGACCGCCCTTTTTTAGATTTGAATTACGCTCCGGCATTCTTTCTGTGAAGAGCGAGTGGATGTGATGAATGAAATTGGCAGTCCGTGAAAGAGTATTCAATGCCGCTATTCTTGAATTTTTTGTTGTTAGATTATGCCTCTTTAATTCGACGCGGTGCTGAGACATTTACCTGCAGATTGGGCTTTGTCAGAGAAAATACATAAAAATAAAGATCCAATTTTTATGATCCTCAAAATGCCTAGGTGTAAAAAGGTTGAAAAGAAGGCAGTTTTTTCACTGTGAGAGGCAACTAAGTGGTGGTTGAGGAACAATCGCAGCCCCTCGTTAGGAAGAAATTTAAAGGAATCTTACTTGCATGACTGGTTTGGACTTGTTTATTCTTTCAGTAGATTACCTTATATCGTGCTGGTTCCCAAAAAAAATCGGCCGTGATGCTACGCGATGTATTTCCTTATTATCGATGTACTTATTTCAGAATAATACGCTAAGTATATATTTTATTTTTCTTCATTCGTTGCATACAATTCTAATGAGTTCCTTCTTAGTGCCTTAAGTAATGGAATACGGCGACTCACCTTCGTAACCCGAAGAAAGCTTATTCCGAATCTTCAGTGAAGAAGTGATGATTGGTCGACCTTTGGCGACTGGTTTGGAGGCTCGTCGTATTCGAGGAATGAAACCTCTGGACTCAACTTGCCGACCGAGATTTCATGTTTGGGAACTTCGTTCGAGATATTTGCTCTCGCTCGTGATTTCATTTTTAACTTCCCTCGGGTGAGAAAATGACCTTTTCAACCGACAGGTAGTTCTTTGCATTCCGACGAAGATGTTATTTAAAGTTTGTGTGGAAGAAATGTAAGTGAAATATTTTTCTCGGTTATCGGGAAGTATAAAATTCTTGATGGTTTATATTCTTGGTGATAGCGCCACTTTATACGGTAGATTTCCTTTCCCAAATTGCTGATAAACAGGATTGCTTTATAATTAACTTCACCAGTTTTACAAATTTTCTATGCTATTTTAAATCTTGTGGGCATGATTTCTTTTTGGTTGTGAACGCGACTTTTAACAACTGCATCATACTCGGCATTCGATTATTTCCTTGGGTTTATTTGACGATGAGGGAATTATAATCTTCATGAATGCTTTTTAAGATGTTTATTTAATAAATTTAGCCTTGAAGATGAAGTTTAAACATTCATCCTCTCTATTAATGTTGCACAGTAACATCAGTAGTGTTTATGCTCTCAAGAGATGGTTTTCGCTGCGATGTGTCATTCGCTTATATGTAGATTATGAACCTTTTAATCCAAGCAGGGGGTTCCTTACACGTGTGAATTTTAAATCATTTTTGCTACGGGGTCGTAGTGACAGTAATGTGCAATGTTTGATTTTTCTCATAAAATGTCGGGAAATTTGTGCGCTGAGCTTTGGGATCAAGTGAAAGTTTTGAAATAAACTTGAACAAGTAGGTAATAACGCCGGTTAGGCAAGCATCGCAGTTGTCTGCATTATTCTTCGGCCGCACCACACACCGGCGTTGATAACTTTTTTTTTAAGAACCAGTTACAGTTTAAAGTTAATATACGGTTTCTTTACGCCTTGAATGTCGCAGTGGTGATTCAAAGGAAGCGACGTTTCAGGCTCATTTAGATTTTATTTCACTGTGGCGCTCCAGCGAGTGTGTTTTTTTTTTTAAAAGATAAGCGAAGCGGAAATGTCACATGTGTAGTGTTCGATGCCATGTGGGCCCCGGTTCTCCATGTTCGCTCGTCGGGTTCACATCAGCCCTCTTGAGAGGGCGAATTAGTGGCATGCCGCTTAACTTCCCCGTCCTCCCACGAGGGGGCAGACATCGCCTCAAATTCTGGGGGTGGATCGGCTGGCGGTGTTTTTTTTTCTCTCCATTCATTCCGACGAGTGCGTTCAGCCCTTCTTCCACGTGTAATAACCCCATTGGTGAAACGGGGGAAGATTTAGCGACCAGTTCAGTGGTAACGTGGCAACAACAATCGAGGCTAGTTGAGGTTCTTAAAACGGTCAACAGATTTCTCCCTGCCCCCGTCGCGTCGGGCGTCTTTTCTTGGCTCCTGATTTTTTTCCTCCGTTTGAAACTCTTTCTGTTCGGTTGGTGGCTCATTTATCCCGGTTCGTGGGATTTTTGGTCCCTCAGGAGCTTGGAAAAAGGGGGAAGAATATTTATCTTCTGTGGGCAGTTGTA
Source organism: Pyrrhosoma nymphula (assembly GCA_963573305.1). Taxonomy (NCBI): domain Eukaryota; kingdom Metazoa; phylum Arthropoda; class Insecta; order Odonata; family Coenagrionidae; genus Pyrrhosoma; species Pyrrhosoma nymphula. The sequence continues at coordinate 176,035,370 of OY754329.1, read as the reverse complement.
TTGAACTGTTTTGAGTGTCTATCTGGTGATGCAAACAGTATTGTCTCTTGGAGTTTTCGTCAATTTGGGGAACTGCATCGAATTTGCATTCGTCAAAGAACGTCAGTTTAAAATGTCATGTTCAATCTGTTCATCTCACGAGTAACCGATATGTTTTGGATCTCACCTGTTGGACAAGAAATAAAAGAATGCTCAAATCAGCGTCATACGTCTGATAGCCATGGTGGAGATAGATGGATCCAAGTAGTTGCTTGATGCGAGAGTTAATTTGATAAGTTACACATAAAGCCTAGATATTCGATAAGTCACAGGCACTCTTAGTACAACCGCGGGCTGTATTTATGCTCTGTGACTGTCGTCAACTTCACAACCGATTCCGCGACGTATACTGGATGCATGTGTATACATGCACTCATCAAAATCTTTTTAGTCAGATTGTAGTGCATTTCTTTAGTATAAAGTTACTTACAGCAATAGCTTTCCCTAATTCTAGTCCAGATTCGAGTGGCTTAACGATTAGGTTTCCGAAAAGCAAACTGCTGGTGTAGGAAAACGCGAAATAAACATTTATGTATTTTTATATTGGTAACCGCTGTGCTTCGAAAGGTGAAATTTGGTCGTGGTGGATCAAATCAAAATATTTAACTAGCACAGGATCTTTGAAGTAGGTTCAGTGTATCAGGAAGATCATTGAAAACCAGAGAGTAATTGTCCATGTGAGGGAAAATCGATGTCGAAACTAGGAGAATCTTAACCTCAAGAGGGAGTGCATTTTATGGGCTTAAATTTGATGCGATGCATCACTCAATGAATTACTACTTAGCATTTTCCACCCTCTTATCATTCTCGACCTTGACGAAAGTAACTGTTAGTTATCGTCGAAGCCATGGAAGAGAGTATAAGAGCGTGGGAAATTCTAGATGCATACTTGTTGAGTGACATGTATGAGTACCGCAAAGTTAGGTCGGAAATCTTCGCTTTGGATTCATAACTTAAGGTGAAATTGTTGAGAACAGTGAAGAAAGTTGCGAATGGATTTCTTAATAGGTATTCCGTGGAATTGCAACATCGCCGATAGCTTAGGCACGCGGCACATAAGCCACGTTACCGTTTTCGGTGATTTTTTCACCTCCCCCCCTCCCCTCGTAGAAAACCGCAGTATTTTCCCCAACCCCTCTCTCGACATGTAACGTTCGTTTCTACAAATGAAACTCAATAAAAGCGAATGTTAAAATGTAAGCAATGCAACAGTCTAGGGCAATTTGGTTCAGCCACATTGAGTTAAAGCTTGGGGCGTAAGAAACACCCCGCGCGCCCTTCCTCACGTTAAACTCTGTAGTATTGTCGACGCGATGTTGACGAGTAAGAAACGTAAACAGGCGCATCGTAACAGCTACGTTACTTTGAGTGAACTCCCCCTCCCCTCCCCCCACACGTTACCCGCCATAGGATTTTAGGTCAGCCCCTCCCCCCTTACGTTGGGAACGTAGTTTATGCACCGCTCCTTAATAATCTCCGAGTCCCGATCTCATCCAGGAGTATTTCTGCGCGGTGCAGGCTTCTGTCAATGGGTACCTACAGCGCGGCGGCTGGAAATGACTCGGCGGCAATGGGGAGGGGGGGAGGGGGAAGAGATGAGAGAAAAAAAACACGGTGCAACCACTACTCACTCTCTCGCATTCTGTGCCGACCATTGATCTACTCCTCTATCTCTCTGTACCCGTAAGACGCCCCCCCCTTCCCATCTCCTTTTCACTTTCCCCATCCTCTATCCCCCCTCTCTACTTGCGATGAAAATCTCTCTCTCTCCGCTGCTCCGCGAATGGAAATCTAAAACCCCTTGAGGAGGAGGAGGGAATAAAAGAGAAGCAGTCGCCGCATCGTCTTGACGTCTCGGAGGGGGGTGAGGAGACCTTTCGTGTCGTGAGATGGCGGAGTGAAGAGTTTGGCTGATGAGGGGAAAGGGTGGATATGATGGGACGGATTGTGTTCTTGCACGCGTCTAGTGCTTTTGGGCTTTTTTAGTCGTGAACGATTGTTTGGTTTTGCTATTTTGGCGTCAGCGTTGGCCTGCTCGTAAGGTACTTCGTTCCAAATTCAGTGATTCATTCGTTGTAACGTCAACCAAAATATGGAAATCATTGCCAGTAAATGTTAAAAACACTAAACCAATTGAAAATTTTGAAAGTAAAATTAGTGATTTTTTTCGAAATATGTAATAGGACCATATATATATATATATATATATATATATATATATACTAGTAAATGGGTGCTTGCAGTTTGCAAGCGGAAGACGTAGAGCGTATGATAGTACATTGTAAGTCATTAAAAACGAAAGCAGTTTAGTCTTACTACACATGAAAATTAAATTATTGAGGTGCATTTGTGACCTATGAATATAATTATGAGAATATAGCAGGAAACGAATAGGTACATAATATATATGCTTTGTTCTTCTTGGTAATCGCTAGTTTTCTTCTATAATTTACATGCCATTGAGCAATGTTGAAGATAATATTAGTAATTGAAAATGGTTACATTTATTGGGCAGTTTTTAATTCAACCAATATCAGCCTAAATAACAATAAGTACAATGGATTTTCACATTTCATTTTTATTTTCGTTGATCTCAATTAATATAAACAAATTGAACCTTTTAAATAAATGGTATAGTATTTGAATTCATAGTCTTTTAAACCCACGCGATAATGCAACATGGTTAATTATCGTTTTACATGGTTTGGACTTGTAGAACAGCGTTTCCAGGTATATTTCAGAAAGGAGGTGCAAGGATTTAAGTTAACCGGAAATGCAGTGAGAGAAGGAATCCCAGGCAAATGGAATATATTAGCAGGTGTTAACCGATTCTTGGCCTCCAACTAATAAATTTTCTAAAAATCCTATTAATTAGAGAGCTCGTTACTTTTTCCTTGATTTCAATATAATATCAGAGCATTGCTACGGTTTAAAGATGTGAGAGTGTAATACTATGTCATTTATGAATATATTTTTGATTAATAATTCTATTCCTTTCGCTCATAGTTTGCAAGAATACAATGTTAAAAAATACTGTTTTTATATGTATCAACATAAAACATTGTGAATCGTGTAGGTCGAAGGCATATTATCGATAAAAGCTATTGAAATACGCACTGATACATGCTTTATAGCCAGTATAAGGTACTGGAAGTCTCGGGAACAATGGAAAAATTGCTTAGCAACGAAAATTAAAAAAGATCGAAATTAGCAAGAATTTTGCGTTTAAACTTTAGATTATTCAATTTGTCGGTAGATAGAGAACAATCGGTTACAAGAATTAAATGCTTTGACCTTTTGGCCTCATTTTAGTCGAATAATGAAACGTTTATCTCAATTATTTCATATTTTAATGAATGAAAGAAAATTACTCTACACGGAATTTATTCGTTTTTCCCATTTGAACTCATTAAAAAACAAAATACTATCTGGACTCGAAACCAATGAAAAATATTGGGATTTTCGATTTTTTCCTGACTTGACACTAAATTCCAACCCTCCCTTAAAAATTTCAAACTTCTGGCTCGATTAGAAATGCCCAGGAATTCGTATCAATGAGTGAGTGAGTCAGTGAGTGAGTCAGTTTTGTAGCTTTATATATAACTAACTAGTAAATGGGTGCTTGCAGTTTGCAAGCAAAAGGGGAAAAGTGTATGATAGTATATTGTAAATCATTAAAAACGAATGCAATAAGGTCTTACTTCTTTTGGAAATTATTTTAGCTGGGTCAATTTTTGACCTAAGAATATAATAATGAGATAATAGCATAAAACGAATGGTCCCATGACATATGTATTTTGTTCTTCTTAGTAATTGCTATATTTTTCCTTTTATTTTCATGCCATTGAGCAATTTTGAAGTAAATATTTGTAATTAAACACGATTACAGTTATTTGGCAGTATGAAATTCAATCAATATGAGCTAAGTAAATGCTATGGATTTTCACATTTCATTTTATTTTTTCTGATCTCAATTATTATAATTTACATATTAAACACATGGCGTAGTACTTGAATTCATAATTTCAAAATCCAAGAGATAATGCATCATAGAACATTATCATTTTACATGGTTTTGACTTGTAGAATGGCGTTTCGAGGTACATTTCTGAAAGGAGACGCAAGGATTAATGTTTCCTGGAAAAACAGAGAGGGAAACCCGGAATAAGGTGTAAAGAGTGTTTCAGAAGCAAAATGGAGGAATCTGGAGCGATCCCAACGAATTTCGTAGGCATGAGCAAATGGAGGAGTGTCAAAGCTACGAAACAGTTTATGTATATAATTATAAAACATTGTAAAAAGTATATTTCTAAGGCATAATATCGTTAAAAGCGATTGAAATACGCACGGAGAATGTTATATTCCTTTACGTTTAATCTTTATAGCACGCGTATTAGGTACTGGAAGTCTCGGGAACAATGAAAAAATTGCTTAGCAACGAAAATGAAAAAAGATCGAAATTTGCATTAATTTTGCGTTTTAACTTCAAATATTTCAATTTATCGATCGATAGAGAAACATCGGTTGCAAGAAGTAAATGCTTTGATCTTTTGGCCTCATTTCAGGCAAAGAATGAAACTTTTATCTCAATTATTTCATATTTTAATGAATGAAAGAAAATGACTCTACACGTAAATAATTCGTTTTTCCCATTTAAACCCGTTAAAAAAAAATCCCATCTGGACTCGAAACTAATGAAAAAGTTTGGAATTTTCGATTTTTTCCTGACTCGACACCAAATTCGAACCCTTCCCTGAAAATTTCAATCTTCTAGCTCGATTAAAAATGCCCAGGAATTCGTATCAATGAGTGAGTCAGTGAGTCAGTTTTGTAGCTTTATATATTACTAATATATATATATATATATATATTATATATATATATATACAAATATAAATATACTTTTAAAAGACAGGCACACGAAAATTAAAAGGACACTCACAGAATAATATGCGGACGTTTCGACGGGCAAGCCGCCATCGTCAACGACAAGAGACTAACTAGTGGTCTGTCTGTATTTATATTTGTGTTTTTATTCGCCGAGTGCGTTTTCTCAGAAGACATTATATATATATATATATATATATATATATATATATATATATATATATATTATATATATATATATATATATATATATATATATATATATATATATATATATATATATATAATATACAGTTTCTTAGGAAAAGATGCGCGTAGCACAATATAATAATACACCAGTGTCACTAGCTGTGACGCACTAAATAAAATAAAACACTAAGAAAGAACACTCACATGAGAAAAGTTTTTTCCGGAGCTTTCGAAGCCAAAGGCTTCTTTCTCAACGAGAAGATGTCGACTTATATATATATGTACTCTTTGGTTATTCTTATTGTGTCATACATGAACGTGTATATATGTACGCATATGTTTCTATTTTTTGCTCTTAAGGGCTTGTGCCCAGAGCGTTTAATATATTATTTACTTGCTTTACTTACTTACTTAGTCATAATAGAGACCATATTCGAATCTTATACTTTAATCTCTGCGTCTGTAACAAGTGTGAAGTAAATATTGTAATATTAATGGTGCAAATATAAATCACGTAAGTCTCTAACTTGACTTTTTATGGTGCAAAAATATAAAATACCCCAGGATGTGATAAATTACGAGTAGGACTCTACCGAGTCTTCATTCTTTGTGTAACAAGAAGTACTGCTTATTATAAACAAGTAAAACATAGCCTTTAATCGCCTCTTGATAATATTTCCCAGTCCTCATTTGTCAAAAGCTTAATCCACATTCTTCCTTACGTTTCATTTCCTTGTGTTACTTCTAGGTAGACTTCTCTATTCCCCAGCGTTGGCCCATTCACTTTCGCCTCCTCTTCTTTGTGAAATTTTGAGGACAGTGCTCTTTTGTTATGCAGCGTGGAGGTAGTGCCCAGGGTTGTTTGCTGGAGATAAGGAAGGGGTAGGGGAAGAAGGTAAGTGGCAAGGGAGAAGTTGAGGATAGTTGGACGGGAAGGGTTGAGCAACGAATGATAGCAAGAGAGCACGGATTCGATCTTGCGTGGCCATATACAGAAATTGCAATCAAACTGGGGTTTAGGTTTTACTTAGACCTTGAGGCCTTATTCAGGAAGGACACGGTCGAACCTCGGAAAATCCGTGGATTTGACGTCACTTCCCCCGACAAATCTCACCTTTTGTATGGCCGTATTTGAAATTTTTTAGAGGTTGTGACGTCAAAATTTCTTCACTTTCGAGGCTCGGAAATTCCGAAAACATAGAGAATAGCCCCCACTGGTGCAAGCCCGTATTTGTGGCGGAATAATGGCTGGTATTGCTTTAAGGCTTCGTCACTCTTCGTCAGACTAATACCCTATGAGCCTAAAACTCGACTAGAGCTTCCAGGATTTACTGTTTATGGCTCAAACGACGACATGAATACTGATTTAACAGAAGCACTGAACTGACGTCAAGGGGTTGATGTGGTGGCTAGAGTACTTTCTCTCCATTCCGAGGGCCCGAGATCAAATCTCAGTATTGGTTGGCATTTTTCATTCGGATCCCGATCCCTAATGTTAGCGATTTGTCGAGGGCAATACAAGGTATAGTACTACTGTAGTAGCTTTATCCATTTCTTTCCTCAAGGGAAGTGGATAATTTTCTTATACGCGAATGGAAATCCACCAAATTACAGAAATCACACCTGCTCAGCTGCCCACCGAGGAAGGCTTGCAAAATCCTCCCCATGGATATCCCTTTTAAAAAATTCTACGTAACCGGCATTCCCTAGAAATGGTTGAATTCTAAGGTAAAGGAGCATTTCATGACGCAATACGTTAATGCGTAGTTTTACATTCTGTGATACCGCGAATTTGAGCGCCTCTTGGCCAAAACGGCCCCAAGACCTGTGGCCTTATTCAGTAAGGACTCGACACGGTCGAACCTCGGAAAATCAGCGGATGTGACGTCACTTCCCCGACAAATCTCAACTATGGAATGTCCCTATTGGAAATTATAGAGGCTTTGACGTCAAACTTTCGTCACTTTATAGAGGCTCGGAAATGCCGAGAACGTACAGAATAGCCCAACTGATCTAACAACTATGTTAAATACCTACAGCGGTAGTTATTGAAATCTGGATTGACCGAACCATTTGAATGATCCTGAGGTGGCGACGGAAACGAGGGTCTGTGTGGAACCACAAGTGTCGTGGCGGATGCAGTGCGTGTTTTGTTTTTGAAGGAGGCTGGGAATCAGAAGTTGAGGGGAGTGTAGGGTAGGAGGGGATGGGGGCGTGGCGGTCGAAGGAAAGCGAGCGAGGAAGGGAGGATGGAATTAGTGATGTGGAGGGATGCTGGAGGGATGCTGGAGGAAGAGGGATGAGGAGGGAAGCTGCCACATCGTTGGGGGGGAGGTGGAGCAAAGGTCTCCGTCTACCTTTGGACCCCTTTGGAGTGTTTTCGTCGTGGAATGTTTACGGAAGAATAAGGGGTCTTCGGCAGTTCATTTAGTTCGAGAAGGAGACTGGGATGGCGAGGGAGGAGGAAGGGAGGTGCTATGCTTGTAACGGGATGGAGCGTGGTGTGGAGGAAGAGGGAAAGATGCAGAGGGGGATGGGAGAGATGCTGAGGAGAGATGTTGAGGGAGAGAGAGAGAGAACACACTCGCGAGGAGCGATGATGAAGGGAGGGAGAGGGCGCTGCAGTCAGGAGAGAGAGGGGTTTGGGAAGAGAAGGGAATGTATTACATTTTTTTCCATCCTCCACCATACTCCCTTCCGCTTCTTATTTTCGTTTCCTCCTCCCTCGGTTCTCATCCTCCGCCGTCATCTCTCTCGCTCCTTCCCTTTGTCTCTCTCTCTCTTGCTCTTCCTCCTCGGGGGAACACAACGTCAGAGAGTAACGAGTAAGGCCTCGGGGGAATTTATGGCGCACGTAAGGAATGTTGAGAGGGTGGGGGGATTTGGAACAGGGGTGCGCTTGAAGGGATGAAGGAAAGTGGAGTGGGGTGGGGTGGAGTTGAGGAATTAAGATATGAGGGGTGGTGCTGTATGTGTGGGGGAGGGGAGGAGACAGGGAAAGAATGAGACGGAGACGGGGTCGTGAGAGAAAAGGGGTTAGTGTACTATAAATGGACCTTGCGGTAGTGGTATGGGGTGGGGAGCGAGACATGTTATGTACCCACTGGGCCGTTCCCTTGCCCTCCGTGATTCCCATTGCGTTCTACAAGTTTCGTGTTAAAGGCATTTTGTGATAGATATCGCTGCACATAAATGCCAACGAATTGGGCTTCGATGCTAAATAGGATCACACTTCTTTTAATGACACTAAAGTATCGCATTAATTTTATAAGTATTTGTGTAAAAAAATGGAAGCCGTTTTCCATGTGATTTGATGCGGCCGAACGCCCCATGGAGACATAATTTAATAAAATAAAGAAATTTGACGCTGAAATGGGTTCGTGAATGTAACAGTATATTGTTCTGTGATTTTTCAATCGTAAAAAAATTATCTGTTACTAATTTCATTGTGAAAAATTTCTAAATATGGCAAAAACATCTGTTGTGAAGTTTTTTTTTCAGCGTACAGTGTGAAACTAATTGGTCAAGTCCGAGCCTCAAAGAGGTAGATACATGAAGTTGATTGCTTAGAAGTTGAGTCATGAAAACACATTTGTAGCGTAATTAATGCTATTTTATTTACTTCATGCTTGTTACCACAGCTAAAATCCAATGATTGTAATATGATTTGTATCATGAATAGTGAAAAATCTCGTTCAAACTGTTTTTAGGACAGCTACAACGTTTTCCTCAAATACTGCACGGTGCTTCGCGGTAGGATAGCCACTCCACTTGCTTTGAATCACTTGGTTCTAATGGGTTCATAAACATCATAGCCATTAGCCTCTCATATCCTTACTGTCTCTGATATTCATTGCGCATTCATTAATTGTTTTGTATCTGAGCTCCAGTCTTTATGCTAAACCTTTTGCATTTTTATGTACATACAAAAAGATCTTTCACGATGCGTTATTAGTTTATGAAAGTTTTATCTCATTTGTGTAGCCTCTTATATTGTCGACCACATTGCAAGAAGTATACCACAACATGACTGAACCTCAACTTCGCAATGTTTTATATGGTATGATGAATTTAGCGTTATCCAACTTCCACCGAATTGTAAAAATAAACAAATAATAACTACCCAGAGCGTCTAATTGGGTATTTTCCACGTATTTCAAACTATCGATATTCTAATTCAGTTACTTGAACTTATTGCATTGGCTAAAAATTTTCTTATCAAATTGTATGAATTACGGTTTTAAAAGCTAAAGAAAGTAGAAGGTTACGAATGCTCCCGAGCACACTCCGGAAACAACCGAATGGCCTGTGACGTCATTTTCGCTGTTTACATTTAGACCCAGGCGTTTCCTTATGCTTACGGTGGAAACAAATGCGGCGAAATTAGTTTCTGACGTGTTCGCGTTTCTAGATATGCCTTTAAATGGCATCTAAGTAAGGGATATAGATGGTGTTTTGTGCCACAATGTACAAATACATCGGTTGAAACACCGAACAAGAAATTTATTCACGCAATCACGACATTGAATGATTGAAATTTCTTCCTTGGATTCCTCAATGTCCACCCGTAAAAATGTATGCTTTACTCCGCACTTTGTGTTCTGGACATATTCTTGCAATGACTGTGCACAGTGGTCCATCTCTCTTTACTTGGACGTATCCTATTGCATTATCACCATAACTCTCACGAGAAGCTTTATAATATAACAAAACTTAAATTAAACTTTGAATAGACATTTAGGAGATGAGAATCTATTTTTAGGCATTTCTACAGCAGATAAGCCACTTCTAGAAACCTCCTCTACAAACAATCACTAATTAGCAAATTAAAAATTAACGTTTTAGGTGTGTCGAGTATTGGCAGCATAAACATTTGGCAAGTACTGTGTTATGTTGATATGTTACTAAGATACTGTTTGTTTACTGTTGCATGGACTCATATGGACTTCGATAAAGAAATAAGTATCATAATGATTATGAGTGTAATGGAAAAACAGTTGATAAAGTTCATACACCAAATACATAATTATATGTATCAAAAATGATATAAAACAGTAATGACGATTTTAAAAGCAAACTTTAGGCTTACATTTTTTGGACTTAAGCTCAACGAATTTCCGCAGCATTAAATCGCTCGTCCTTCTTCATTTAAACGCCTACCATAAACATATCCACTTTGGGTAAATTATCTTATGTGGTTTTAATAAAACCATTGCACGCCATAGTTTTAGTTTTCAATGAAAACTCTTTAGATATACGGTAGATCTTATACAGTTACTCACTTTCTCCCTCACATCCGTCTATCGCTCAGCGAAAATGACGTCAAGCCAATCAGATTTCGTTTCGCAGCGGCGTAAAAAAATTTGAAATTTCGACTATTTTAATCTTAAATATCTCAATCAATATTAAATCAATTTTAAAACTACTTTCACTCCGCAAGCTTGTTCGAGTTTAAGTAACGTATGAAGATCCGTAAACTTAAATTTAAAATTTTGGAAAATACCCAATTGGCGAATGGACACCCTATGCTACACATTAGAACCATTGAATGCAGCCGTTGATTTAGTCTCTGTAACTTGGCATTCAGATGTTTTCACCAAAATGTCAACTAGGATGAAGTAGAATATTTTTGTGGCTCATCGTATTGGTATTCTGTCTTGTTTTCTGTGTCAGAGGGCATAGGCGTTGTAATATTATCCATCTGCTAATTACGTTAGAAAAGGGAAGAAATGATTTTCTAAGGAATCAAGTGTATTTTTATTTCAATAATAATATTAAAACCGTTTAAAAAAATTATTATCACGTATTATTTGAGTTTTGGAACATAAGTTATCAAGGCTTTTCTAGAATTCGCTTAAAGCTTTTAAGATACGTATTAAATGATCATAGAGTTTTATGCCTTATTTAAACTCGTTATATATTGTATCATTTGATCGTTCGTATTACCACCGAGAATTGGTGGCAGTTACATCCTTCAATACCGAAGCATGAGAAAACATTTTACGCATCTGAACGGAAATACATATTACCGTCTCATATGTAACGTGAAATATGCGCTAAATTGCCGACGGTATTGATGTAGCGAAACCGCTTGAATTATTTTTTAGACTAACAAAAAATATCCTGTGAACCAGATATAATATGACAAATTAAAAATTATTCCCCCGATCGTTCTCCCAGTCTAGTCCCTGATACCACGAGAGAGACCAAACAGGAGAAACAAAAAACTGTGTGTGTCTCCGCCGTTGACCACTAATTGGTATATTTGGCTCTTCGGATGGACGCCCGTGTTATTATTTTTTTACTCTCGAGGGTAAAAAGACTGGGTGAGAAACTGCCGTCCTCACGCTTTCAAAGTTTCGAGAAATATATATTATTTATTTAAAGCTATCCCATTTGCTCGTCCCCCCCCCCCGCACCCAGAGAGAGAGAGCACCCCGCTTTTACTCAGATGACTCAGATGCGCTTTTCTTTTCTGCCCCGGATCGATTTGAAGCCCAAGACGTCTCTCTCTTTTTCACCCCTCGAAATATGGAACGGTGAGGAAGGGGAATGGAGAGGAAGGGGGGAATGGGAGGGAAGAAAAGGGGGCGGAGAACGGAGGAGGGAAGAGAGGGATGTGAATTTCCGACCCGTTAAATAAAAGACACTCGAATTCTTTAATCCGTCGGGGGGGGGGGGGGGGGGAGGGATGAAGAGGGAGTGTGAGGGGTGGGTATGGAGAGGAGCTAGAGAGTGTGCAGCAGACTCACCCCTCCCCCCCTCCCCCTTTAAACTTTATTCTTCCAATTCCCTCTGGAGAACCTCCCATTTTCCCTCCGTCTTATGAAATTATCTCCTCCCACTGCGTCCCCCCCCTCCTTCCCAATCCCGCTGCGGCCTTCCCCCCCCCTATCTCATCTCTTCTTGTCTTCCGTTCTCTGGAGCGACCGACCATCGCCCCCCAACTCACTCACTCCCAACCCCTACCTTCCCGCTTCCCAGCCATCCCCCCCCCCCGGGCCATCTAATCTCGTCGGATATACTCCCTCCTCTTCACATCGATTCTCCCCTCCCTCCCTCCCTCTCTTCCCCTCTCTCTCTCTCGTACTTCTCTTCCATTTCTCACCCCCTCTGTCACCCCTATACTTCCCTCTTTCCCCATCTCCTCTTTTTCCTTCTGGAATCTCTCTTCAACCCTTCCCCTATGCATGCATATCCCGTAATTTATCCCCTCGGATGTTTATTTATATATATATATATATTTATATATTTATTTTTTTAAAGGGTTCCAAAGGATTTAATTCTTCCTTGGAACCCCCGTGTGTGGCGGGTGGGCTTCATGTGCCAGAACTCTTTTCCCTTCTCGTGCTTCCGTGCTTACTTAGTATGGGAGGCTGGGAGAGAGTAGGACCGGGAGGAACATGGGTCTGATTTTCATGAAAATTGGCGCGGGCGAAAAATAAAAGAAAGGATGGAGCTGGGGAGTTATGTATGAGATTGTGTTTTATTCGACAAAAAGAAATTAAAAAAAAACTTTTTGATGAATGTGCATATCGTTCGTTCTCTTGTGTAAGAAACCCAGGATTTTTGTTTTAAATAGCCTTAGAGCATGCACTATCACTCCTCACTGTTTGTCAGTTCCTCTCCCTGCACTTCAATCGCGGCCAACGCGCTGAATTACTCTGAACACCCGCTGTCTGGTTTGTGGATTGCTGCTGGTTTTCGTGTATTTTTGGCAAAGTTTGCCACTAACCCACTATCCGTATCCATGACGGGAACTCGACGCGCGAGTTTTTTACACATGCGGAAAAGTGCGTTCTTGTCCTACGCACGCGAGCGGATATTTTCGTGTCGGTTATGTTTCGGAGCGATAGTTTCATCGCAAAAAAATCGTTTTTTACTTTACTTGTTGAATATAATAAGAGTTACGCCTCCTCGGTCTGAATGAAATCGAAAAAGATTAGGATGGGAGAGACGGGAAAATTTGAGAATGGGGAATTATCATTCGAATGCTTTTTAGATATTACCGTTGAAATCAAAGTTGCAAAGGTGTTCATATAGATTTACGGATTTGCATCGAAACATTTAAGGCCTAATAACCAAATAACTAATCGTAGAATGTTGTATTTTTTCTGTTTTCGCAAAACGACCTCTGACGTCATTTCATTCATCGATCAAAGGCCCGTGGTTCAATTCCCGGTGAAGACGGATATTTTTTCAAAGTATTTTCTAAACCTTTATATACTGTTGTTTTTCCGACAGAAGTGGACATCTTCACAAAAGCCTTTTTAAGGCATATCTTAGAATGTATCGGGAAGAAGAAGCGATGGATGAAATGACGTCACGGCCGTCATGGGGAGGTTGTCCTTCTATTCAACTTTAGACTCCTATATCTCTGGCAATTTTTGGAATATAAAGAGATAGATGATTTGCAAATGATCATTTGTAATGGCTCCCTGCACGATAAAGTAAAAAGCAAATATCGTGATACATCCCCATTGATGAATGAGGAGCATTTGAACCGAATTAGACTTCGGCGTAAAGTGGAGGAGGAAAAGTACATTGCGACAGCAAGACCACCGATAGCTCTTGGTTTACCCGTTTATATCTCTGTTGTGGATAGCGGGAAATAGTTAAGAGTTCTATCTCTCGTGAAATATCTGCTCACATTGTCCCCTTCCACTTGTACATCTTTCGTGCTCTGTAAATATCCTCAAGCCTCACTCTTGTCTTTGTTTCGACTGTTGACTGCCACTCACGACTGTAGGGCTGGGCGGTTTCCCAATATATTGGTTTCAATATCAATATTTTTTTATATTGGGATTCCAAAATCACAATTTTGGAACGACCAATACCAATATCCTGTATTGGATATAGGTGGTTGGAAAAACCAATATTTGTCATTGGAATAAGTAATGTATATTGAAGAACCAATACTTCCAATTGGAATATTGAACATTGGATTACCGATGTTAAAAATTCAAGTATTGAATTAAAATTTGCAGTGAGGTCATCACCGACACCAGATATTCATAAACAGGAGAACATGCTGAAAAGCTAATTTTTTTATGCTAACAATGTGAAGTACATACCAGCCTGTGCCAGTCTGATTGTTAATTTGATCAGCAATTTTATTCCTGCAGCATTTGAAAACCTTTGCAAGCCAGATAATTTTACCTGTTAATATTGCTGTGTTCAATATTTTCCAATATACCAATTAATAATTTTTTCATTATTTCCAATATTACAATATTTCCAATATTCCAATATGCCAATATTTCCTAATATTCAATAGACCAATACAGGTTATTGACATTGGTCCATTTTCAATATTTTAAGATATTGGATTTTGATATTGGGATTCGAATACCGCCCAGCCCTACTCACTAGGCAATAAAACTTAAGAAAGTACATGCTGTTTTTAGGATGGTATACTATTTAATTTTACGAAAAACAGTATAAAATTATACCAAGATGTAGTTGCTGGTTAAGTTGTTCTTGGAATAATGTTAGCGTTTGGAGTCATGCGGGAGGGGGAGAGATAAAAGGAACTTGGATCATTGGTGAATGTAGGAACTGTGTGTACATACATTCCAACACTATGGCAGTATTTGTGACTTTATGTGCAAGGGAATGACGGAGTCTTAACACTTGGAATTGGAATACTCCATCCTGTATTCACTTATTCGAGCCTTTGGTCTCCAGGATAAACGATAACCAGAGAACTATTCTCCGCTCTCAGCTGAGCTAATTTACCAATAAAAGGATGTTGGTCTCATTTGAGTTGGAACAAACTAAATGATTTCTTTTTCCTTGATACCTTTTCGTGAGCAGTGAATGTGTAGGGAGTGAATTTTATTTTTCCAGTGGGAAGTATTCACAAAGTGAGAGGTGCTCGCAAACCGAAATAACATTGTCAAGATAGGACGTCAAATATCTTGTCTTCTGGTCACTTGAACCGGAAAGGTAAATCCTGAAATCACCTCATAAGAATTGCTCTCCAATGCGTTTGGCTAATATGTGGCCATTAACTCGTTGTAGCCTATTCATTATGAAAGACTGCTGAAAACTCCTGGGGCCTTATTCAGTAAGGACTCGACATGGTCGAGTATCGGAAAATCCGTGAATGAGTCGTCACTTCCCCTGACAAACCTAAATTTTGGAATGGCCTTATTGGAAATTTTAGTGGCTGTGACGTCAAAATTTCGTCACTTTCGATGCTCGAAAATTCCGAGAACATACAGAATAGTCCCCTTTGACCTCACTTTTAAATTGTACTGAGAATGACTGCGTGTTTGAGCTTCATGCCTCCCAAATGAAATATTCGGTTCCAGCTTACTTTCTGCTTGTGTATTCCCGTGTGAGACTTTAAATTTGTCAACGGATATTTTAAATAGTGTTCTGAGCGATCGCTCATCTTTCCTGTTTAAGGCACTGTCAGCATTCTAGTTCACCCTTTTTGTCTCCTCCGTAGAGGACGCCTCTGTTCCTATCCCTCGTTTAGCTGCACATTTCATCTCTTCCTTGCCGTGATATGAATCGTGTCGAACCTTACCCTTTCGCAAACCCACGTTAGTTTACGATTACATTCAATAGTGTCCGCTCTAAAGTTGGCTATCGGCCCCTCCCACACGCAGGAGTGGAGATTTGACGAATTGTAATTGGGTTAGCCGTGTTCTTTCGTGCGATATTTGGGTTCACCCTGCGTGTCGCCTCACTTCCTGTACCCCAACCGTCGCACCACACTTTCCCTACTCCCGTCGGACGTGACGCCATGTACTACAGTTAGCTCCCGCACTTCCATACTACGCAATGACTTTGAGATCATTTGAGGAAGAATGACTTTGAGATCATTTAACATGCTCTGGAAGAATGATTTCATTGAAGTATTTTTCCGCTGTGCTCTCATATGTAATAAAATCATGGAATGCACCTTTATTTAAAGAAGTAGTAAGTACATATATTTAATCAACATTTTTCGTTATTTTCATATTCTTTGGAGTCAGAATTTTATTTTGATTTCGTTAGTAAAGAATGCGAATTATATTATCCTGTAAGATAATTATTTAAGGAGTTTTTAATAGTCATATGGGCACATGACAGGAACGGCGTTTTTTTTTAAACTCTGTTAACAGGGAACGTGGTGGTCTAGTGGGTAGAGTGCTTGGCTACTGGTCGAAGGATCCTGGGTTCAAATGCGGTTGAAGCGCCCCCGAACAAAATATCCTCGACCCCCCCTACCCTGAATGTGTGAAGTTCACACGCCTGTGGCTTAGTCCGGGTTGAGCTCTACCCTCAACTATCCAAACCAACCTTCGGGTTGAATCACTGAGTGAGCGAATTCTGTTCACTCATCAATAATGCTTTTTTTTGCTAGATATAACATATTTTCTGCTTTTTGCATATATTGCTGGTTATTGAGCTCCAGTTATGAACCATTTTCCCAGTTATTAATTCACGAAAAAGGGTAAGGCACAATCCCTTCATTAGAGTGATCCAAAACCACGAAAATTGGTTTACTTCGAGCGGCACAAATGAGTGTTATGAAAAACTAGGTGAATATCAGGGATGGCTGAAATCCTCATTTGCACTTACATATATGGTGTACTTTTCCTCTCAAAACAAATGAATGATGTTGCCAATTGGTCTCACTCTTTCAGCGTCATATGGAAGTAAGAATAAATAGATAACACATCCATTCTCGTCTCGATAATGGAATAGTTTCCTGTGCTGAAAATTTCCGTTCATTTTACTCGCTACTGTATTTGTTCCGCGTGGAGCCACAACATTTTTCTTTTTAAATTCGTCACCTCTCAAGTTAAGACATCACCCACCCAGTTTCCCGTGAGTGACGGGGGTGTTTTCAATTTCGTCTCGGGAAACAAAACTTTCCGTCTTATCTCCCGCGTCCCTTGAAAGAGAGCGTCGAGATCATTGTCCCCCCCCCCGCCCATTCCCTCCCCCCGCGTCATATTTGACGATAGGCTGCATTTCCAAGACTTCATAAAAAGAATTTTGGGCAAAGCGACGGTGGTGGTTGGCCTACCGTACCACCACACAGATATTCAAGATCCCCAAGCCCTTAGAACAGTATTTTTTTGTTTTGTCCTCCCAATCTTAGAATACTGCGCACCAATTTGGTCTACTGCTTGCCCGTCCACTCTGAAAATTCTAAATCGTACCACTACAATTTTTTCCTATCCATAGCCCCTAGTCCATAGTCATCCCATCCATAGCCCCGTCATCCCATTCCCTCCCTCAAGAATTCAACCTGCGAATCCATTTCATCCCTCCTAGGAATTCCTCTGCTCTCCCATCGCCGTGCACTATCTGACCTGAAATTATTACTCAAGTGTAATTCCTATGGACAGCTTCGTTCTTGCGACCTTCTCTCTCTTTCTTTCCAATTCGTGCCCCTCCTGGCCCAACACGAAACTACAATCTCCTACACATCCCGGATATTCCGT
The DNA here is from genome assembly GCA_963573305.1 of Pyrrhosoma nymphula. Lineage (NCBI taxonomy): Eukaryota > Metazoa > Arthropoda > Insecta > Odonata > Coenagrionidae > Pyrrhosoma > Pyrrhosoma nymphula. The sequence goes on along the minus strand of OY754329.1, from coordinate 176,017,806 downwards.
CTTTCCCTATCACAGCGTTCCCTGTTTTGCAGAATCCCTTCCAAGTTTAACATATTGCCCTCAGCGCATCCTTCTTCCCTTGACCTCTTCTCCTCGCCCAACATTTTCAAATCATTCATCAAACGCCACTTGGGTAATGAAAACCCAAAATATTGAGTTAATTTTGTTTTTGTGTTAATTTTGTTATTATTCCATTCTTCATGTTATTCTTTATTGTTGTTCTATGTTTTTATTTCATTTTATTACATAGACCAATGTAATTAGCCAATGGGCCGTTTTTGGTTGTGTGAGATAATAAATAAGAAATGTCCTCCCCTTTCCCCCTCCCCTCACGTGGGTCTTTTACTCTTGAGCTTGGGTCTCCCACGCGTACTGGCGCACGAGAGTGAACGCTACACTTGGCAACGCCGCGGCACCCATTGCCATCTCCCCCCCCCCCCCACCAACCTCCCACTCTTTTTATACTTTGCGGCGGCCTTGGTGGACTTCGCGGCTGCTTGGACGTCATCCTGCCGCCACCACACCATGCACATCACCGTACATACATTCCCATAGCGTCGTTGGGGTACATTGTGTATATGTCTCTCCCTCTCCTCTCTGTGCGTGTCTTTGCTTTGTCACGCACGCAAGCCAACATTTCCTCCCGCGCCCTCTTCTCAATGACTCCTCAACCTTGCGTGCCCCCCCCACGCCATCATCGCCCCCCTTCGCTCGGCGTAGACTCCACTTTGTAAACCTCCACTTGGCTCAATACACTCCCCTCATCTATATCTACATACAACGCTGCGAGCCGACGAATAGACGTGTGGCAGGGGGTGTCCTTTCCGGTCTACTTTAAGAGCAATTCGCCTGAAAATACAAGTTGTTTTACAAGGAATAGATTGCGGATGTGCGCTCCAGAGGGAGAATATTGAAAATTTAGGAATTTCTAACACCTAGGTTTCGTAAAAAAAACTAACGGTGTGTAGTTTGTAGGTTTTCTCATATATTTATAAAAATAGTCAATTACTCACCGGAGTAATTTTTTTCAGAATCGTAAAAAAAACCTGCTGTTTTGAAGGCTTTTTAGTCGCACGGCGTGAAAAACTGGGTCAAGTTAGAGAATTATGTTGATATGTTTATTTAATTACTGAGAATTTTGGTCATATATGACTATTTTTGTACTATTTATGTTACAATATTTACTTCACACTTCTTACAGACGCAGAGATTTCAATATATATAATTGGAATATGCTCTCCATTATGACTATGGGAAATTTATCGCTCAAACTACCTTGAGATGCGATACTTCGTTCGTTGAATGGGATGTTGAACTGTGGCGCTCCTTTCTGCTGCTTTCGTTAAAAGACTTAAGTTTCATTCCGACGTCGGGTTATTCTCACATTTCCTCCATTCCACCAAGCTATCCTTCACGTACCAAACTACCCATCTATCCTTAACGGCGCCAATGACGTAAGTTGTCGGACGTCTCCTATCTACATCTATAAAATACCCTGCAAGCCACCTCAGGGGTGTGTGGCAGGGGGTGAGTATTCACCAACATGCATTACACTATACCCTAAAGTTAGTGTAACTACGATTAATTATGCATTAGTATAAATCGATAATGCTTGTCACGAGGCAAAGCCTCACAAGCATGCAGTACATTACAGATATTATCACAATGGAGAGGGATCGTTAATATATATGTATTTTGCAACTACACAAATGGACAGAGACTCAAGACTTATGTAGAAAACATGCACGGCGTGCTGTTAGTACTAGGTAACAGAAAAGGATTCAAGTATTAGGGAGTACTATTACTACTACTACTTAGAGCTACACTATCTAACGACAAACCTAGATAATTATAAAAAAATATATACCTATGATTACAGAAACATAATAACTAAAATACATAAATAACATAAGTGCAAAACATTAATACAAAAAATAAAAATATAAACAAATAAAAAACATAATAATAATAATAAATTATATAAAATATAAACCCATAGTTACAAACAAAATATTACGGTCAAGCCTTGTTCTTATTCTGGGACCTGAAGGATTTCATGTTGGGCTGAGCTAGTGAACTTCGTCATCAGTCATTCAGTCCGAAGATAGGCTTGCTGTTGCCCTCCATTCCTGTCTATTTGATGCGTCCTACTCTATACACCCGGAAAGTGTTCCCCCCCCCCCTCTCTACGCCCGTCTGGGTTTGATCCTGCCGTCTGTGCCTCGGTCTTCCATTGCAGGGAGATCCTTTCTAGTCATGCCTCCGCTATGTTTCTTACGAATTTGTTGTGCTTCACGCTGTGCTCCGTGCACCTGCTTCTACTTTTACTACTAGGCACTCTCATTTTACGCATATCTGTTCATTTATTGTTTTATCCGTCCACATGTTTTTCAGCAGCCGCAAGCATCACTAAGTCACATTCGCATCTGATCTATCCAGCGAGCGGTGGTTAGGTTTTCTGGTGGAAGTGGAAGACCTGGGGAAAGATTTATTTCACGAGTGCCATGGGAATTTAGGCCTTCGGATAGTTTAAGTCTAAATTCCTCGAGGAGTTTTAATGTCTCTTGTAGCCTATAAAACAAAAGGATACCTAACTTGGGAGGCTTACATTGACATGAACTATTTTCACTGTGAATTTTCTCAATATTATTATGTTATCATTGTGAAAATAGTATTCAATAATACCCTTGCCTTACTTTCACTTTCATGATGTCTTTGGCTAAACATGAAAATTGAAATATGTGTGATGAAGTGGAAGCTATTTAATTGTTAATCTCTCACCATGCCCTTGTGTGATATTTTTTTGAAAAAATTAAATTTGAATTCTTGTGTGTTCTTCTGGGTAGTCTGCGTTGAAGCTTGAGCATGAGGGGAGTGGGAGAACATTAAAGACCAATTCTTATTTTTATTACACAACTTCCAGGCGTCATGAGTGTGAATGGAGAACATGCTGTGCATCTGTCACATGGGTCACGGCTGAGACTCAGTTGTTAAAATTTCTTTTTCCTTGTCAATTGTATTTGTGATATTTTGTCGACATCGCTCGTCAAAATGATTCAAACTTGAGCATGATTGTGAAATGTGGAGTTTCGACCGACGAAGCCTTTATAGTAATTACTACCTACTTGCTACCTCTTCTGTTTTCTATTAGCCCAGTATTTCTTCAACGGATTGTGGATTTTCGGCAAGCGTACGATAGTGTAGAGAGAAATAAGATGTTTCAGACTATGGTGAACATGGAATTCCCAACCAAATTAATTAGATTCATACAAATTACCCTAACGAATAGAATATGTAAGGTCAAAATAGAATAAAACCTCACCAGAGAATTTGAAATTAATCAGGGCTCGCGACAAGGAGATGTGCTATCCGCCTTGCTCTTCAATGTGGTCCGGGTGATGAGAAAAGCAGAAGTCAGCAACCCAGGTGGTACATTGTTCAACCGTATATCGCAAAACCTAGCCTATGGTGATGATTTCGATATGATATTAAGAAGACTCAAGGATCTCGAGGAAGGACTGGAGAGATTAGAGATGGAGGCAGGAAAAGTTGGGATATAAGTGAACTGCGTCAAAACTCAGTACTTGTTCTCTTCCAGGGAAAGTACGATTGTAAAAGATAAATCAATAAAATTAATTATAAATGAAGCATTTAGCCTGGGGTGGGATTCCTTCCTGCCGCCTTTGCCGCGTCACTTTAGAGGTCTATGCCTCGAGGAGTATTCTCCCTTCAACCCGTCCGCATCCTAACCCGTCCCATTCATTCACTTCAACCGGCACTTTCTATTTTAGGCCTCGTTTTTTTTTCCTTTTCCGCCAGGGATATGACGGCGCCCGTGCTGGTTGCGTCATCTGCCGCTCGCTAACTCGGCCTCGAGGCACCCCAGGAACGCGGACGGTTGTTAAACTGAAACGATAGCGTGGGGTTTTAACGGTTCAATGCAATGAGGCCCATAAAGAAGTTCAGCGTTTTTTATAAATGGTTTCAGCGGTTGTTTGCTCATTCTGTTGTTCACTAAACGTCACTTTTGCAACCGATCACGGGGTTCCTGTCATCGTTGCCAGATAACTTGACAAGAACTGCTTCATTTTGAACAATCTGCATCTTAAAGAACACTTTTAACTGTTCGTAACACGTGGATCAGCGGCTTAGCGGTATTGTGGGTCGTTTCTGGTTATGTGTGGTCGGTGGAATAGATTTCTCTTCCTGTTTTCATTTCCATCATCCGGAAATACATGGTTGTTTATTAAGATCAAATATACTCCTGTTGGTAAGAACGAGGTATTTGTACACTAGCTATATCATGCAGTCAACGTTATGTTTTAATCTTATTATTCTTCGCAGCCATTAATCCACGAGGTCTTTTGTTTCTATGGCGGAAGTAAAGTTCAAACCGACGATATGTATTGACTAATTGAAAAAAAGTGTGGGCTAATAGGCCATGAACCTTTTAGCTAATTGAGAATAAAACCAGTTGACATTACACGTTTCAAAGTCATGAACAGAGGCAGGTATTTATGGAGATTGCTTAGGCCAAATTTCGTTTTTATAAATGCTTGTAGCGGAGGCATGGCGGAGATTGCAGGAGAAAATATATTTTTTCGTGGAAATGTAAATAATGTAAATAAAAACACTTCGGCTAGGATCCTAGGGTAGGTTAGATCTACTTATATTAGCAAATACCGTTCATGTATTTTAGTATTAGTACAAAACCATTTCATGTAAAATACAGAAATCGCGTGGTTAGTATCATCCAGGCGTGATAGGACTACTTAGGATTAGAACAGGGAGTATTTTTGTGACTCATGGTCGTTCATTCACGCAAAGATTTTGAATCGATGAAATATTTAGCTGGAATCTATTCACACGCTCTCTCGTTCCCTGGCGAAAATATTGTCGAGGGAAGCGTATACGAACCGTCGACGAAGCGGAGATTTAAGTATACACGAAGCGAATTGGAATGTGAACGAACCGTAACTAAACCGTCTCCGAAGCGAAATGAAACGTAAAATGAGACAAGGATGCGTTCACGAGCCGGAATCTAAGCGTATGGAAGCGGTCCCGAGCCGGAATCCTAACGGCCGAAAACGTTCACGAGCCGGAATCCTAGCGTATGGAAGCGGTCCCGAGTCGGAATCCTAACGGCCGAAAACGTTCACGATCCGGAATCCTAGCGTATGGAAGCGGTCCCGAGCCGGAATCCTAACGGCCGAAAACGTTCACGAGCCGGAATCCTAGCGTATGGAAGCGTTTCCAAGCCGGAATCCTACAGTACGAAAACGTACACAAGCCGGAATCCTATCGGTCGAAAACGTTCATGAGCCGGAATCTTAGCGGCCGAAAACGTTTCAGGGGGGTGTTTCAGAGTCATTCGTTCCGATCGGATCGGAAGGCTTGGATCGGATTCTACGTCACTTACTATCGACAGGACAATCCGTGCGTTTCAGACTGCTTCCGATCGACTCAAGGAACGCTTTCCGATCGGAACCGGGTCGATCGGGATTGAGGTGTCGGAAAGTCATTCCGATTGCGTTGGTGAATACCCTTATGATGTTGTTGACGTTAATTATTTGGCTATAATAAGATACTACCGCTTTCTTTCATGAGTGCACATTTATGTGGATGTTCTGCCACAATAATATAGGTTTGGGAGAATTTAATTAGCATGTAAATGGGACAATATATGCGCAAGTTGTATCACTATTGGCGCAAGTTTGATTACATATTATTTGGGCAAGTAATTTAGCAAAAGGTAGATGAGACGAGTTGGAATGCATAGCATAATAACGTATAAATATGTCAGGTAGCTTAATGTAGTGGAAACCGGTCCTTCAGTTTGGAAATATATCCATTTATTTAGTTTTGATACGATACGTGTACGTGAACTAGCAATAGCATCGTAGGCCTTTGACATCAAAATTAGACATGGTTATGAACTTAGTTAGGTTGATTCCATTGTGTACATCCTAAATATTTTATTTCTACGTGAAATATTCTTTTGAAGTGATATATCTGCTGCGATTTCCGTAGTTATATTGGCGACGTGATTTTAGCCCAGGCGCTTGGCACCACAAGGACAAAATCGGCAGTGCTGCCAACATCAACCCCCAGTATGATTTGAAAGCAACGTATGGCGTAAGGAAAGCGCTCACATACCAACTGTAAACGTCCTGAAACGGTAGAGAAAATAATGAGAGATAGTAACAGGAGAGTACTGTATTTGATGAAGTAAATAAAAGATAGTGATATTCCCAGGTTTGACACCCTGGGCCGGCTAACCACGCAAACGCCCGAGTCCCGCACGAGGCAAGCGCCCATATATCGACTTCATACGGACTTCACCATCCAAAGATCCTATTGAAAAAAATTGCAGATACTGGGAGTAATGTACTATTAATGATGGATTAAAGAAAAGTTACTCATATTCCCAGGTTTGACACCCAGGGCCATTAGCAAGTGTGCCATTTTAGCAATACAATGGTGTTATAAAAATAACCGGTTACGTGTACCTCAGATAACAATCAAACCCCATTGTTTTCCGTTATTTTATCCAACGTGTCAAGCCATTGACTAGTCACTGTATTTCCTTCCAATGACCCTCCATTTTTACGGGCAAAATGTTATATATAAACGGCATATCATGAAGGTCAACACATTAATGAAGAAGGACCACATTCGCATTCAAATGAGATAAACAATGAAAATAACACGTCGGATTTTGGATAAATCGTTGAGTAAATGATGTTGAGTATCTGTTGTTGCAAGAAAGGGAACGTTTCGCTACTGTATCTATTATAAGTCATATGAATGTGACCTTAATAATCAACTGTGTACTCACGAGAATGAACGAACAAAATCGTTTAAAATTTGCCTTCATTCCCGTCATTTACACAAATAGACAGGAGATTACATCGAAAAAATTACAAAATGACAATTCTAAAATAATTTTAACCCACAATAACGTCAATCATAAGACAATGTATCAATTAACACAAATAAATGCCCATACATACCAAATTCCCTACATTATGAAGTGTTAAACCTGGCGGGAGGTTACTTTTCGCTGCTCACTTTTCTCTTAAAAACTGTGACGTTTCATCGCTGCTCGATGGGGATGACGAGTGACGTCATACCAACAGCGGAACGCTTTCCGATAGTAAGTGTGAAACGCACGGAAGACGACCGTAGGAGGATGGTGGTAGGGCGAAGCGCTAGAGCCGAAAATATAACTTAAATTTAAAATCATACTTTGTAAGGTTCACAGTTCTGTTTTATGAGATGCGACCCGAGTTTCATCACGTAGTGATATCTGCAGGTCAGCGTCAGTCTGCCTTGCCGCCTACTTGCGTGTTCATTCAGCTAAGCTTGCATTTGTGTGTTGTGCTACAAAAATAAGGGAAGACGAGAATTAGAACATAAAATTCGTCCAGGCAGTAGAGAAATATACTTGTTGGTGTGATTTTAGATAAAATACGGTGATTGTTGTGAGCAGCACCGAGTTTGGCATCCTGTTGACGAGGAAATGGACGGAACTGGTAAGTTATTTATTGCTGATTGTGATATATCTCAACGTATTCCTAATTGCTCAAAGTTAACATTTTGTTGATGGAAAGGTTAAGAGTGCATTTCTTGAAAAGTTCAACGTTTGATTTTACATATTATTTAATAATTTAAAATTTTGAGCTCTGCGCTCTGTGCTTAAAGTTTGGCCTTTATATTTACCTACTATTTAAAATGGCTGCCAATTTTTTTCAGGTTTTACTTTCACGCATCTCGATATATTTTTATTGTCACGGGTCCATTGTACAGCAGAAGCCCCAGCCCATTACGAGCTGTTAGAGCAGGCAATAATGTCTAAATACAGTGTAAAACACACGCTGGATGATCAAGAGAAGAAACGGGTAAGATGGCTCTTGTCAGAATTTAAGGAGAGGTAGCAAAAAAGTAACAAAACTGAATCCCGGTTTCTGGTGAAGAACAAAAAATGGTAGGACGCGAAGGTCTGCTTTGGTACGCTACAAGAAGATCCCAGTTGCAGCAGTGAGCAGATTTCAGGAAGGCTCGCCACTTCTTTAAGCAGTGAGCAGACTCCAGGAAGGCTTCCGTCCGATTCCTTGTCTGTTAGTGATCGGACAAAGCGAAGAAGAACTGAATGCCTTAGAGCAGATTACAGTCCCAATGAACTTTCTTACGCAACACAGATGAGCCTTCGTGCGAGTGGTAATGCAGATGCTGCTGTCGTCTTGAAGCAAATGACCACAACGACGCCAACCAGAGCGCGAAAGTACCGTGATGGCTTGAATCATGTATCAGAAAGCACTTTGACTGCGGAGTATGCATTGGCTGTAATGGTGATGCTTAGTCAATCTAAATCCGAGTATCAAATAATGCGCAATGTCTCAGTGGCAAATAACTGCAGATTATACCCCTCTTATAAAAAAGTGGCCGAGGCAAAACGAGCGTGCTACCCAAGAGTTCTTTTAATGACCATCACCGACTAAAGCGTGGAACTTAGTCTCCAGTTAATATTGGATCACACAGCCCAGCGTATTTTATTGCTGGAAACTGAGATGCTATCTTCTTTCTCATCGGAAGAACTGTCAGGTCTGGAGCTAATTTGCAAGTGGGGCTGTGATGGGAGTTCAGGGCACAGCAATTATAAGGAGTCGGTGTTTAGCGAAGATGGCGAAGAATTCGACGACAGCAGCATTTTTTAAATTTCTATTGCGCCACTACAACTTGTGACCAAAGGAAGTCTGTAAAGAATTGTTTGGCACAATAGCAGACCTGCATCTCCTCGATTTTGCCGTCCTCTGAAGATCGAGTTCAAGAAAGAAAGAACACAACACGCACAATTGCAAGTTGAAAATGTGCGCAACCAGGAGAGGCAACTGGTACCATTGGAGATTGAAGTTAATGGTAATAAAATCAATGTTTCCTACAAGCTGCAACTAACAATGGTAGACGGAAAGATATGCAATGCTCTCACGGACACAACTTCAACACAACGGTGTTACCTCTGTAATGCCACCTCCGCGGAATTCAATGATATTGATGCCATAATATCTCGTCCAGTGAAGGAAGATAATCTCCAGGATGGTTTAAGCACGTTGCATGCATGGATTCGACTTTTCGAATGATGCTTGCAAGTGGCTTACCGAATGGAAGTTAAAACGTGGCAGATCCGCAATTCAAAAGCCAAAGAATTGGTGGAGGAGCGTTAGAAGAAGATACGAGAAGGACTTAAAAGGGAGCTTAGTTTAATAGTTGACCGACCAAAGCAAGTGTATGGTAGTAGTAATGACGGCAACACAGCTCGCCGCTTCTTCGAGCACTCTGAAATTTCCGCCAATATAACAGGCCTCAATTTGGAGCTTCTTCGGAGGTTTCATACTGTTTTTTTTTTACAGATTTTTAAACAATAAGTAGGTGTGTTCATATAATGCATGTGTGCTTAGATAATTCATTGGACGAATCAGAGCCGGATTGTAATTAGTGTTTGCGTGTGTATGGGTGAGTGTGCGCGGGCCTGTTAATATTCTACGTAGATTAACTGATATACAATAATGTTTCGTGTAAATGTCTTGGCTAACTTATTATGTTCCAATCAATATTTTTAAGCCATAAGTATGTACATTCGCATAACGTGTGCGTTGAGATATATGTAATAATATCTAAAAATGAACGATGATGAATGCTCCAATTCCAACTCTCACGTTCCTGCGATTAAAGTTCTAATTTTAGTATTTAATCTTAGGCTGTTTTTTTTTCGTGACCCACTTTCATTAACAGTTCAAGTTTATTCCTATATCGACGTACTATTATTAGGATTGTTATGATTTCAGGAGGATGAGTGACTTCAGGAAGAACAAAATGCATCAATTAATTCGTATAATTTGCGGTTTTTGGAATTTATCCATGTTTTAAAAAAAACCCCCACTATGCAGATTGTTATCAAGGTGATTCAATTATTCTTTGTACATAAAAACCTCGGAAGCTTACAATTTATCAGTTTCATTAATATGTACAATTTCATCATTGGCTCATTTCTTTCACCAGATCCAAATTGAATCCATTTAATTTTCGTTATTAACAACTTCTCCAGGGATAAAAATGTTTTATATTTTACAAATTACTTATTGTTGTCCACCATATTGGATTCAATATTCTGTTTACATATATCTGGGGTCTGAATTCTAATAAAAGGCCATATCATTCTCCAGAAATACATTGGTTTTCAAACAACCTAGCCTCTACTTTCTTATCCCTTGGGCCGCCATTTTGAATCCGCCATTTTGCTTTTTTCATTTGTTCTGATTTCAGATTCGTAATCAGTGGCCTAAAAAACCCCTGTGTACCAAATTTTAAATCGATCAAATAAGGATTTCATATTTTGGCCAGCTTTTCGGGATGTGGCCCCACTGTGCGCCGTTTACAATGTTCTTTAGTTTCCTGTTAGGGGTCTTGCATAAACTACGTTACCGTTTTCGGTGATTGTTTTACACCCTCCCCCCTTTCGTTGACAACCGCGATATTATTCCCAACCCCTCTCCCCTCACCCCTTCATGTAACGTTGTCTCTATCAATTAAACTTTCAATTAAAAAATATTTTCTCAATTATTGAGTGAGTTTATTTTTAGAGATAGGTTGAAATATGACAAAGTAGCCGAAATACATATAATAGAACTAACTAATCTCAATTGGAACAAATAATATTAATTTTTTAATTCTAAAAATCAACCATGAATGACGGCGCAAAGTGCTGTGCTCATCTACTTTGTTCCCTCCCCTCCCCATGTTTCTGACTGTCTGCTGCCTTGAAAAGTGTTGTTACGAGGTCGCTATTTAACTCGCGAGAAGGTTAAAATGTAAGCAATTTGTTGGAATGAAGACTTGTAACATACTAGAGGCAATGGTTCAGTTACATTGAGTTAAAGTGAATCTTAAGAAACACCCCGCGCGCCCTTCCGCATGTTCAACTCTGTGGTATTGTCGACGTGATGTTGACGAATAAGAAACGTAAACAGGCGTATTGTAACAGCTATTACTTTACTTTGAGTGAACCCCACCTCCCTCCTCCTCGTTACCCACCGTAGGATTTTAGGCGCCCCCCCCTTCCAAGTTGGTGACGTAGTTTATGCACGACCTTATTTTTCAAAATGTTTTGTACTTGTTGGTTTGTACTTTACAAAATTTGATTCGAACGGCAAAGTACTGAGTTGTATCCTAGTTGTGAATAAATTGCCCTCCTATCCACATCCCAAGCTTGGTCTTTGAGAATCAGCGGAACAATGGACAATGGAGGTCATCTGGAGTACCTACCGATTCATAAAAAAAACCTCTCGGATCGCGCCGAGAGTTCCTATCGCACTCCGAGGAAGTTACTCGCCGTTGAAATTATGATTGGAATTGTTTTTTCTTACCTTTTATATCTCTCGCTAAATAGCCGATCTCAAATTCCCACGAGAAGCTCTCTCGGCTATCGAGCACTTCAACCGGTAAGCGAGCTTCGGACAGACGCTATACGAGGTGTCGTTAGAGAAATTCCTTCAACTTCACTCCTTGTTGCTCACTGCTTTGGAAACACTCCAAAGCACTCGTTGATTTCAAAGATACGGTCAAACTAGGAGGTGTGGATTTAGCTTTTTCTCATTCGAATGGTGTCCTATTTGAAATACATTAACTTGCAAGGATGTGCCGTTTAAGACCATTGGTGCGGAAAACATAGATATTATTAATAAGAAGCTGATTGGCTATTTCACCTAAACGCTTGTCAAGCATGGGATATTTTTGAAGATATTCTTGCCTCCCGCAAATACGGCGATGAAATATTGTAGGAATTGCTACAGGAAAAAATCGGCTGCAAAAATCCAGTTCCAATCCAGTTCCAAGTGTATCCTCCTAAATTGCTGCAGGAATTAGGAATCCTGGGTAGCATTGTGGTCTGAGCATTGGCCTGGCAAGCCAAAGGTCTCTGGTTCGATTCCCGGCCCGGGCCGATTTTCTCCTGTGGCATTTCCTACGTTATGGGATATTTTTGCTAGGACGAAAGTACTAATCAATACCTATTTCGTAGTGCATCAGTCGATAGAAAATAGATATACCTAACACTCACCAAAAGTACGGCCCAAGCACTCTCAGGACATGGGGAATGCTTAAATTACCTCAAGAAGATTGACAAAAGCGAAGACGCTAAGTGTACCATATGCGGTGAAGAAGACACAATTAAACATAGAATTGAAAACTGTTCTTTGTTCGAAACATGGCGAATTAGATTATCTCTGGAGATGGAAGACGCCGGCCAGCTAACCAGCATAGACCTAATAACGTTCTGCCTCAGGAAAGGCAAAACTAGGGAATTAAGAAAACTCACCCAAATTCTGCCTTGAGTAAACGCGATGGCCAAAGTGTGGCAATGTATGAAATGAAAGGTAATTGTTATTATGCGAACAATTTTAACCTAGTAATGAGATTTCTAAATGTAAAAATGTGCTTTTACTCATTTCCGAATTCCTAATTGTGATTATTTTGAAATATGAAACGTGTGTAAAAAAATCCTTTACAAAACCGTGCCCAATGTAAAATTTTACAAATGTATGTGTGTAAAATGAAAACCTTCAAAAAGGACAATGAAGAGGGGTAAGCAAAATTGTATATACCCTGAAAAAAAATAAAGAAACTTTCAAATAAAAAAAAGTCCTACGGGTTACAAATGTGATCTGCGATGTTGCAAGCTTTCCTTCCCATATTTGAGTTCCCTTAGATGACCCGAATGCTGGAATGAGAGTTTATCTTCCGTTCTTCGCATTCAATCGGCTACACGGATTTATTTTTCTTCAATTAAATTTCACGGAGCGGTCAAGCTCCTTTTTATATACAAGTAAGAATTCCAGTTTCTCGAGTAAAGACGAGAGAGGACGAAAGAGGGGGTTTGAGGGAAGCGATGGGTTTTATACAGCCGTTTGCCTTTGCCGTCCTTTGTGCCAGGTGGTCGTTGGTTTGTACCTCCTTTGTGGACTTGTCTCCACCTCCCGCGTACACGCTCTTGCCCTTCTGCAGGATCTCTCCTTCCATCTCCAACCCCTTAAACCATCGAGACCTCTTCCCATCTCGCGTGCTCAAGCGGCAGAGAAACTTCTCCGGCGCACATATAAGGAAGGCGCGTCTGGAATCTCCTCATCTCTCCCGCTGCCTTTCATTTTCCCGCGCCCCCTCCGAGTGATGATTGGGAAGAAGGAGAGACTGGAGGGAGACTCCTCTGTTCAGTTTTCTTCTCTCTCTCTCCTTATGACTAACGCCCTTCCAAAACACCCTCGTGGGTAAATTTGTAAAAAAATTTAAATTATGTGTAAAGGAGCATTTTCGAAGAGACATAACAAGAAGAGACACAGAGAAAAATATGGCGAAAACACTAATATGGAGCGTTGTTGGAGTATGGGTCGGAAACTTGGTCCTTGCGAAGTGAGATTTGCAGATGATCAAGCATTGATTAGTCAGTCTGCCAAGGGTTTACAGGCAATGGTCATTGCGTTAGAGGTGCAGTGCGTAAAGTATGGGAAGAAGATCAACCACAAGAAAACGAAAGTAATGAGATTTTCTTGAAGTAAGAAGGCGAGGCTGAATATAAAGGTGGAAGGGCAGAAGATAGAGCAGGTCGGGCAGTTTACGTATCTGGTTAGTATTTGAGAGGAGAATGGGTTTAGTGGTAGGGACATCAGATGCAGAATTGCCGTGGCTAAGGAAGCATTTTCGAAGAGAGGGAAATTGATGAGGGGGGGGGATTGGAAAAGTAAAGAAGGTGGGTGCATCATGGTGGAGAAAATCACTAATGAAGCACATTGAAGTAGAATTGAATTTTTTCCAACATTGTAGTATAAATATTAATTGGGCATTTAGGATATTTTTCCCGTGAAGACTTGCCCCAATTGTGAAATTTAGACGTAGAAGGTTTTGTTTCACTTCGAGTATTCGAAGTTTGAGGTAAATACTCAAAATATTTGAGAACAAATGTGGTACCTACCTACCTAATACTCGGAGATTTCTCAGAAAATTACACCTGCATATTGCAAGATGCATCTCAAGGATTTTACTGGCACAATGTTTAAGCAAACTTGCACAACAATATTTATATTACAATGTTGGAAAAAATTCAATTCTACTTCAATGTGCTTGATTAGTGATTTTCTCCAACATAATGCACCCACCTTCTTTACTTTCCAAAACCTGGCAATACAGTGTATTCTTAAAGGAAATAGCTTTTATCGAGCGGAATGAAATGGAGCAGGAACGGGGAAATACGAATTCATAACTTGGCTCATGGGAGTGGCCAGATGCGGACACATGAACAGTTCGCGTTAATTGGCCATTGAGGATATTTTTCCCGTGAAGACTTGTCCCAACTAATAAATCTGTCTGCACATAAGAAACGGTTTAAGGCTTGATCTCCGTGATCCCATCATGAAGAAAATTTTTAAAAATTTGAGAACTCCACATCAAGATTTTATAGAAGATAGACTTGAAGATGGCCCAAAGTGTCGAAACCCGGGTGGTGTCAATACAATCGTAAAGTAATATGAGAAGAGACGTAAAGAAAAGGCTGTTGAAAACTCAAATATGGAGCGTTGCGCTGTTTGGAAAACTAGGTCATTACGAAGGATGTACGTAGACTTGAGGCGTTTGAGATGTGGGTTTGGAGAAGGATGGAGAGGGTGAGCTTGGTGGAGAAAGACGAACAAGGAGGTATTGTGTATGGTTGGAGAGGAGAGGAAGCTGGTGGTGGAGGGTCGGAGAAGGCAGAAGAGATGGATGGAGGAGGTTTTGAGAGGAGAGGGCATGTTGAAGAGAGTGATAGAGGGGAGAACACTGGGGAAGCGTGGAAGAGGAAGGAGGAGGATAGGAATTTTGGACGAAATAAGAGGAGGTAGAAGATATGAAGAATTGAAGAGGGATCTAAAAACGGGCCATCCTTAGGAGGGAAAGCAAGACAATTTCTATTAGGTTGGGATACAGAATGGGGACTGTCCAAGAACCTACCAATCAGCTGGTAGAATACTCAAATGAAAAATTATATGGTCTAGAGGAAAACGCGGTGGGTAAAAATTTGGGTTGGAAATGTAGGTGAAATTAAAAGGAAAGTAATTGTAATAGTGTAGGAGAATCTTAATTCTGTAAGTTACGTCTTGTGGCATGTTAAAGTCGGAAAGGGAATAAAGGATTTGGAATATTGGATTTTTTATAGCAAAGTAAAGGATGTAACATGACGATGGCATTTCGGGAAGGGAACCATAACGATGATAAATGAACTACAGTAATATTATAATATAGAGCAGATATGTGGACATGAAGGACTTAAGTGGGTTTCCAGCAGCATAAATGAGGTTTCTCAGAGGAATATAACATGTTACGAGAAAAGGGTAAAAGAAGAAAACATTCGGGAAAGACACAAAAGAGCGAAGCCGCTAGAATTAATAATGAGAAGAATACAATTGGAATGATTTGGGATGAGTCATGAAAATGGAGGGAAGTAGAAAACCTAAAATGGCACTGATGTAAGATTGAAAAAGGCGAAAAGACCTAATGAAATCTCACCTTTTTAATGACACTTTGCGGGAAGGCGGGAGATCCGTTTCACTCTCTTTATGATCGGCTCACGATCTGCCAAGGTCCGATTGGTGGCTCCATTTCACATTCCTTACGACAGGTGAGATGGAACTAATGAAAGGCGGAGGCAAATGAAACGGATCAAGAGTCGAAAGAGCGGGTGAGTCAAAGATAAGACCTGCATATCACCAATTGAGAGCCGTAGATGGTCATGCCACCTCAGTGGCGGAGTGGAACTACGAAAAATGACGTAATTCTCCGTGTTTTCTGACGTATTCTCACTTAAGTGAGATTACGAAATAACCCCCCCTGGAAGGGGGACTTAAGAAAAGGGTGGATAGAGCAAAGTGAAAAGGATTTAGAGGATAAGGGATGGAACTGGAGGTGGGTGAAGGAGGAAAAGAGATGGAAATGGTATTTATCTTCTTGCGTGTCATTTGTTCGTTGCATTTCCTGGATGGGACGGCACAGAGCTACGATGGTAACTTTATAGTTGTGGGATTGAATGTAGGTTGGTTTCTGATGCTACTTACGATGGGAGTGGAATCTCTGGGCATTGTTGTGCCGTGGTGGTGGCTTGGGAGAGGAGGGGAAATATCGAGGAATGGGGAGACGGGGGTGAAGAAGGAGGGACGGATGCTCTTGGATTCGGTCGAGATGAGCATGGGTGCTGTCGGTTGGTCCTTGTGGGAGAGAAGGGGGGGGGGGTTAAATGATTAAGGGCGTGTGGGGGGTGAAGAGGGGAGCGGAGGCGTTCCCATGGCATCGTGGGTATACACACGGAGTTCTGGCCGTGGGCGACATTTTTGGGCGACAGTTTTAAGATGGGCGTGGGGGGTTGACTTCCCTTCCATCTGGGGAGGAATGAATGCTATTGTCGCCTTCGCCAGAAGAGGAGGAGGAGGGAAGAAAAAGAGTCAAGGCGGAGGGGAGGTTCCGACACGTGGGCGAATAGGAAGGCGTACTCACACACGGGGCACTAAATATTCCCACGAAACATTTCTTCGGGTGGGGCGGCGACGCCAAGCATTTCTCTCTCTCCCCCCTTCCTCTTCCCCCCCTCTCCCTCCCCCCCGTCATTTCACTTTCCCCCCTCCCCTCTCTTCCCTCCCCTCCCCCTTCTTTCCCTCCTCTCGTATTTACATAACGGAAGCGTTCGACCCACCGATGCGGCCGTTTTGTTGCGTCGCGCGGTCTGCCATGCGTGACGCGTCGCCCGTGGTGCGTCCGTTGCCATGCGAACGCCCTCCACTTGGCGTCACATCTAATATGTAGAGAGGAAGCAGCTAGTTACTATAGTGCGACACATATTTGCTACCCCATGACAAAAATTTCGACCCGGTTGAGTGAAATGCGTGGACCTAGAGAGGCCAGTCGTTCCCACTCCGCCACCGTTAGTGCATGAATACTATACTCTGTGCCTGCCTCGTTCTCCTGCAGTGTGGCTCGATAATTTGTTGAGATTTTGTCTCTAGCCATTGAGGAAAACGTGCCCGAATTTGTTTTCAATATTCAAGCACTTGCAAGAAGCATAGAGTTATGTTGTTGAGTGCTTACGATGTCTGAAAAAGTTCTTTTTATTGCTTTTCCTGACTTTTCTTTTCGTTTTTAATGCTAATGAAGACACTAAACATTAATATCGTGCAGTTTGTTGATACCATGTTTATATTCACAGAAAACAGTCACTATTTTTTCTTGAGTAATTAGTGATTATATTTGCGATTATCGATTGTTTTGCGGTTCATTTAAGTCGTGCGATATAACAGTGCAAATGTGTCGCATGCTAAACCTTTTTAAGTACATATATGACCGGACTTATTTCTTTTTAAATCGAGTCAGTCGTGGTTATGGGAGTTCCCGAATAATCACATACTATTATCGCGGCCGCATACCCCTTCTTTCGATGGAGTAGTCATATTTGTAATTTGCATGAAACTGCCGTGTTTTGGTCGAATGTTCATGAGAAATTAAGGGATCCAAAGGAGTGCGTATCATGGAAGAAAAACTGTCGTTGTTACGAGGAGTATTCCTTCTAAAATATAATGCCTTGGCAAGAGAAATGTTGCTTGTGAATTTGCCAATACCATTGAAGGGCTTTGAAGGGTAATTATTTCGCGGTCGTATTGTGATGACGCAGCGTGATTGCTCATAATCTGCGCACCGTCAAGGACCTCCATTCGTGTAAGTGGTTAATAAGTGTGGTTCAAGTGGGCGGTATTGTTGCGCTCATTGTGGGAGTTAGTGCTGGAAACAATCATTAGTGAATTGCCGTGCGTTCCCTCCTTTCCCTTTTGCGTTCCCAGGGTCCTTTCACTTGGCCATCACCGCAAGAGTGCGAAGAAATCAGTTACGTTCAACCAATGCTTCTTCTGTTCCGGGTGCTCCATTACCAAGAAAGGAGGCATCGTTTACGTAAAGTATGAGATTCGAATGAGTGCAGGGGATCCTTTCTCTCTCTAGAATAGGGCCACCCAATTAGTTATTCCGTCTTCGGTGCACTGGCGGTCGCATTGTGCCATGCACCGCCTAGGCCCACCTACGCACAGTGCCAGAGACTCAGTAACGAATACTAAGTCCCCTCTCCTTCTAGGCTCGACGGTTGCTGATTTTTCTTTCAGCGAGAACCAAATATTGCGTTGACTTGGCAGCCGGCGCTGCCTGAGATGGCTTCCGCAATGACGAGTATGGGGGGTGATACATTTCGGTGGATGTTGAAAAAATAATTATTATTTGCTCTGTTTTCATTGGTCTGACTCAGCACAGGGGGTGACTGAATGAGAAGCCGATGAACTCTCTTGAGATTCAGTTCTTATACCGTGGAGCACATTCATTCCAATTCAGACGTACTCTTCCCCCCTATGACATCACTTTTCCCGCTTTTGCGGAGTATTTACCTCCCATCACAGGGGATGTTCTATTCGCTAAGCACACTCAATAGTGGAAGAACTTAAGGTGAAAGCCTATGTAAGGAGCTTAGAGTGTGCTTGTCAACTGCGGGAACAAGCTTAGCCAACTGGGCGCTGGATAGGGAAACCTTATTTGTTTTGAACACGAGCCAATTCCGTGGGAAAATGCGATCCTTTTCAACCGAAAGCTTTTTTTTTTACCACGAAACAATTTCCGAAGAAAGCGATGCTTCTCTCACTAAGTCCAGCGATTCTCATTATTTTCAACCAGTTAAAATGCATTTGGCCAACTTGTTATTATCAACATTGAACTCTCTAGTTCATTCAGCTCGACGTTGCAGCTGTATTTTTGATCTAATTAATTTATCTTAAAATATGGCATCAATTATATGAAGACCCTTTATTTTCTACTATGAAGTGAAGTGATGAATATTTATTTGGCTAAGGATATACAAGTATAGGAGCAAAGTGGCTGCAGTAAAATTCTTTGAATTCGATACCTTTCCCTTAGAAATAGAAACTACCTTTGCATGATGGTTTTCATTTTTGCTATTCAATTATGCTAAGACTTGTAGTAAGCCATAGAGATGCAGCGCCGTCCTTAGGGTAGTGCGACAGGTGCCGCTGCACTTGGCCACTGCACTGCACTCCACCTATGGGGGCCCCGAACGGGCTTGCCTCTTTCAGACGGCGCGGAGAAACCCGCCTATTGCCCGAAATTACCTACAACTTGGTACACATGTAATTTTCTTGAAATCATCAGCCAGTTAGTCGGTAAATTTCCCACTTTCCTTGAAATACGCTTGAAAGATGCTACTATATCAATAATTAGTGAATGCGTTAAATTATGGAGAGTTGGTCATGTATTTTTAAAATAACCTCAACTTCCTTATTTTTGCCAACGCTTCGCCTTTTACGATATCGAGAATGGTTATTTTTATGATTTATACTATTAGTTTTTTATTATTAGCTATTATTTTTACTTATTATATTTTTTATTCAAAATTTTAGGTTAGGTTTCCATTTTGGCTTTCTTTTTTTATTGGTGTTGATTTAGTTTCCAAGAGGAAATGTTTGTTTTTGTTAAATTTGTCGTATTATGAAAATTGATCTCACCTTTAAGGTACTAAATTTATGACTGTAAACTTTCTTAACTTTGTGTTATTATAATTGTTATTAATTGTTTTCCTCGCAATGTGCTGCAGCCCTGGTGATGCTTTAATTAAAAGGCGAAAAGTTCTCAAAAAAGGAAGTTGAGAATTTTCAAAAAGACATGATCAACTCTCCATAATTTAACGCATACATTAATTAAGTGGCCAATAACCAATTCAACGAAGTATATCAATAAGGGAATGCAAAGTTTAGGGGGGCCCCGGATTTCGTTTGCACAGGGCCCCTCAATCCCTAGGGATGGCCCTGCATAGATGCCATTATCATGTAACTCTTTTCTAGATAATGGCTATTATTTCCATTTAATGAAAATTCAACTCAGACTCCATCCAATTACCTACTTACTACCAATGGTTACTGGTCCAAACCAGAATGAGCTAGAAAACATGGGAATGCAATGGTTTAGAGATCCATAGATTCATTCGCACGTCTTAGCGATGATGCTGCAGGTTGTCAAGTGATTTATGTCAGGGTTGAAAAAACTTCCTTGGTTGAGAGAGAGAATAAAATATTTGATTTTAAGTGTGAGACAAAGGAATGCACTCATTCGACGGATAAATGGTGAACGCAGCGGGTGTTGTAAGGACACGGAGAAGGGAAGTAGGGCATATTTGAGGTTTGTTTTTGCGCATCGGAGGATAATGGAGAAGGTCAGCAGCGTTGTTGCTCTGCTGCCGGTAGGGGTTGGGGCGTAGTATTTAGGTAAATGCGTGGAAGGAAGACCGAAGGCTGTGGGGTGGGGTATGTTAGGGCGTGGGAAGGAATTAAAGTGGGGATGGGGGAGGGGGGGGAAGGTGTTAAAGTGGAGGGACGGAGGAGGAGGGCGCCGGAGGCGGGCGAGCGAGGAACTAATGAAAAATGAGCCAGTTGTCAAGGAGTGTTGGGGTGGAAGAAGTTTTTCGAGGAGACAATGGGTCGGTGGGGCTAATGGAAGGGAAGCAACGATGGATTGCCTTCCTTCAATTTGTTTCCCGCTCCCATTCTCCCAAGCCGTTCTTTCCAACTCTGTCTCTCTTCACGTCCTCTTGTCACTCTCTTATCTCTCTCTCTCTATCCTCATCTCTCTCTCCATTTTCAAATTTGCTTCACTTTCCAGTGCACACTAAATGCTCGGACCGCCATCTACTTTCCCTCGCCCAACCGTTCTCTCCACACAAATATTCTCTCTCACAAATATGTCGAAGATTACGATAAAAAGGACAAGCGAAAGTGCAGATTGTGGTTGATAATAAACGCCTCGAACAAGTGGATTCCTTTGTACACCAGGGGAGTGGGATTACGAGAGATGGGCGAATTAGGGAGGAAATACGAAGTAGAATTAATCAAGGACAAAGCGCTTTAAACAAAAAATTTAAACTTTTTACGCCCCGATGCAAGTCTTCAAATAAGAAAAAGGCTCCTTAAAACCTATGTCTGGAGCGTATTGTTATACGGGTGTGTGGTACGTGGACCTTAGGGGTAGAAGAGAAAAGGAGACTGAATTCGTTTGAACTATGGTGTTATAGGCGTCTGCTAAGAATTGGATGGGCAGACAAAGTGACGAATGAAGAAGTTCTTCGACGAGTAGATGAAAAACGCAGCCAAGAGAAATCCATCGTTCAGAGACGAGTAAATCTTGTTGGACATCTGTTGAGACACGAAGGGCTACTGAAATTAACTATGGAAGGAAACATTAAAGGAAAGAGAAACAAACCACGCCTGCAATACCTGGGGCAGATAATGAAGGACATAGGATGCAGGAGTTACGTTGAAATGAAGAGGAAGGCAAATATATACGAGAAGAATGGCGAGTTGCTGAAAGCCAATCAAAAGATTGAACACTGAAGAAGAAAGAAGACGATTAAAAAAATGTTCCATCGTCCGGTGTGACCAACTGAAGTTGAAAATAATTTGAAAACTAACGGAAATAATTGGAATCGGGACGAAAAAAAGTTCCACCACAGGGAATCGATAGTACAATCTTCAGTACATGGGACGAAGTTTCTAACCATTGCGCCATCTAACATTGACAAGGGGTGTACGTTCTTTTGAATTTATACTAGGCGCATTCTGAGAATATAGCGAATGAAAAATAAATTATTAAAGCAAAACTAGAGCTCATTCAACCAAACCACGACATATTCCCAGCAGCATTTGGCATTCCGAACAACATAAAAAATATGGCATTCAAAAAGGCGTAGCAGCAACGTATGCAGCAACGCATTGGCAGTATCAAGCTTTCCGCTGTTCATGGAACCCGTTGGGTTTGAGCGTTGTATCGCCTCCTCCTCCCCAGTTAGGAGCTCATTAGAAAGAGGACAACCGGACGTGATTTCAATGAACAACAGGCCGAGAAAATGAAGCATGCACCCGAGAAAGTGCGAGAGTAAACTTAGTGATAATTTTTATTGAAGTTAGGAAACTTTCATTTATATCTTCACACTTGTCAGACCCTGCTGTTATTATGTACTAATTTCATGCCACAGCCTTCAACTATTAAATGCTGTTGTTCAATGCATTAAATGCTGCACGCATAGGTCAAAGAAGGGAATATGTTGAGTCTTTACAATGGTAAATGAAGCCTGCTTTTTTAAAAGCATTTTTTGACAAAATGATCTACCCAACATTAGTTTAGCAAGAAATGTGTACCATAGCGTTGAAAATCAATCTATATATTTTTTATTTATGTACATGTATATATAGACAATCTATTTAAACAATCTAAATTTTTTATATAAGTATTAAATCAATAATCACGATACCGTCACAATTCTTCAACTAGTATTCGACTCTCAACTTACCTTTCGCGATCACATAATTAAGACTACCAGGAAGGCGATGTCAGTTGTCGGCCTTTTGTACCACCACACGGACATTCAGGATTCTTTTGCTTTCCGGACAGTATTTTTTGGTTGTGTCCTTCCTATTTTAGAATACTGTGCTCCAATTTGGTCGACCGCTAGCCCAACATCCTTGAATACGCTCGATCGCCCTGTTAACTTCTTTCTCGCCATTAATTGCCCACCATCGAATCCCTTCCCTCAGAAACTTATCAAAAGAATACATCCTCTCTTCCCTTTCAATCCCAAACCTCTCTCTCCGTCATGTACTATGTGACATGAAGTTCCTCCATAGCATTTGGAGTGACTCTCTCCGCACCAACTGCCTTCTTCCTCTCTTTCCTCTTCATGTTCCTCCTCGTTCCCTACGCAATAACTCCCTTCTTGACATTCCAAAATTCAGACTCTCAATATCCCAACGCTCCCTATTCTACCGCACTTTCAACTACCGCACTACTAAAATTTCAACTCCTTAACCTCGCAGTTACCCTCCTCCCTTGACCTCTTCTCTCCACACCCTCCTCCGTGTTCAAATCAGTCCTCAGAAAACATATTGCCGAGTTGACTATCCCTCTATCCCATCTCCTTGTCCATAAATCCCAATACCAATCTTTCTTTCCAATGTATTTCTCTGTTATCTTTTACATTTTAAGGGTGTATTTTGTTAAAATTTCTATTAATATGTTTGCTTGTCGACCAATGTAATAAGCCTTTGTGCCGTTTTTGGGGACTTTTTAAATAAATAAATAAATGAATAAAATATCTTATTTCGGCGTATAAAAAGCATTTCAGTTTCGTTCCATTCAAAGCTACCGTCCTTCTCCCCTGTGGATTTTTGGTGGCTTTATAGGAACAAGGTTTGCAGGACTGCTAGACATTTATGATGTTAATAAGTAGTAAAAAGTGTGCGTCTAGACCCACAGTCCGCGAGTATAAAGCCATACACGGAACACAATGAGGTGTTCGCTCTTTTTGACCAATTTTGGGGATCCCGGTCAAGGCGAATGATTTTTCCTCTGTGGAATATAGCTTGTAGCCTGTCCGTAAATCTCAAAGTTAAAGTATCTCTTTGTAACCCTTTGGGAGTGTTCTTTTCATGTTTATTCCTTTTCTTCCACACCCCCGTTACGTCTCTCTCTCTGCACTCTTTCCCTACGAGAACTTTCAAATCCACCTGATATGCCAATTTTTCCGGCCTTAATGACTTCTCATCCCCTCTCATTGACTACCACTCACCGCCCAATATCTCCCGCACGGATCGCATCTCGCCCAGATGGATCTCGCCCAGATGGATAATTTGTCGCGTGTGAGTGGGACGGAGGTTTGAGTTTATCCCCGGGAGAGTTTTAAAGGGTGGGGGGATTTGAAGGTAGTCGATCACGACCCCCTGCCACCACCAAAAGAACCCCTTTCTCCCACGTCACTCCTTCCAGCAGCAGACCTTTTATATAACGCCATCAGGTAGTCATCGATTCCACTGTTTTTTTTTCTTCTCTCCCTTCCGTCCCCTTCCTCGCAGTGGACCGCGAAACTGTAGAATCGACTCGTCATTTGTTTGAGCTTTGCCAATAAAACAGTCAGCGGTGACGTCGTTTTATTGTAGGTGAGAGTCAATTTGGGTCGGATTCTGGCTTTGAAATAATTTTTTTTCATCTCCTCTCTTCAGTTTCTGCGAAATTGGTTTCGTGGGATGTTTTATTTTTTATCAATTAGTCTCTTTCAAATATCATGCTCCCGTGTTTTTGGGGGAACATTTTTTTCGTTGTAAATTTATTTGAATGTTATAATGATGGCATCCGTTTCCGCAATTTATGTGATATTCTCAGAATTAAATATGAAATTGATTGAATTGGAAGAGAATTATTTGATGATCGAAAATATAACTCTGACATAAGTATGTCATCTCATCGCAGACTATTGCTTTTATTATGGCCGTGAGTAAATATGCTCTTCGTCTTTATTGTGTGCATCTAAGTATTTTAATTTAATGTACTTATCATTAATTCATTTCTCTACCTATTATATAAAGCTTATATTGTTTAAAATTCTATAATACCTTCTTGCGAAATGATTGCGCGTAAAACTACGTCATACTGTTGCTTTGAGTGTCGAATTCTTGATAATTTTTTTTTCATTTGAGTATTCTACCAGCTGATTGGTAGGTTCTTGGGACTGTCCCCATCCTGCATCCCAATTTCTGAGACATTGTCTCGCTTTCCCTCCTAAGAATATCCCGCCATTAGATCCCTCTTCAATTCCTCATATCTTCTACCTCCTCTTATTTCGTCCAGAATTCCTATCCTCTTCCTTCCTCTTCCACGCTTCCCCAGTGTTCTCCCTATAGAGGATTCATATTCGCAAGCGCGGAGATTTTTTTCGTGCTGTGTAATTGACAGGTACTGTGTCAAGTGTCAGCTTATATTGTACCGCCCTTATTTTCCACCGGGGCTTTTCCTAATTTTAAGTCATTACGGGTGCCTTATCTTGGCCTGCCTCGTTCCTTCTCGTTAACCTTATTTTAAATATTCTCAATGAAGGATAAGTACAGTGGAGCAGCTCTCGGGCGTACCTCCGCCTGATGTCCATGAGAGATGAAGCGGCCGCGAGATGGCGCGACCGTGAGATCTACATCTACATCTACATATTACCCTGCGAGCCACCTCTAGGGTGTTTGGCAGGGGGTGACAAGTCACCAAAATGCAGCATGCAAGCGGACCGCCACATGCACACCGCACGGTCATGAATATTAAGGATACTAACCAATTCCATCATTAACTAAAAACCATCATGCAGCATGCAAGAGAATCCCCACATGCACGCCACACATGTACGATGACACTTAATATTCTACATACTAATTAAGAGGGCAATCTGCCTATGAAGCTAGAACATGCAAAACATGCTGTTAGAATCACCATAAAACTCCGCAAACATGCTTTAAGAAATACATAAGTTAGTAAGCTACACTACCAGTCAACTAATCTATTTCTAAGTCCTTACACAGCCGTTATAGTCTCTTATCGCTCGCGGAAAAAACGACATTTTGAATCTATCTGTTCTACAGTCTATCTCTCTTATTTTATTTTTATGATATAATCTACCATAGTACGTTGGCGGTCGTAAAATATGATCAACTTCGTCGGAAAATAAACTACTCTTGAATTTACATAATAGATTTAGTCTTGTTTTCAATCTACGGTCTGACAGTGATTCCCATCCGAGTTGTTCTAAGAGGTCAGTAACACTAACAAGACTATCGTAACGGCTTTTCACGTACCTGGCTGCTCTTCTCTGTACACGTTCTAACTCTGTTTTTAAGCCTGTTTCATGAGGATCCCAAACACTGGAAGCATATTCTAAATGGGGTCTAACGAGGGAGAAGTAGCTTATTTCTCTCACTTTGTCGTCGCACTTGCCTAGAATTCTTTTAACAAATCCCAATTTACGATTAGCTTGACCTGTTATTTCCCGAATATGTTTATTCCACGATAGATCATTATTGAGCCTAACTCCGAGATATTTTACGGATTCTACCGTCTCTAATTGGGTATCCTGAATGAAATAGCTCTGTTGTGGGGAGTTATTTTTCCCCCAGAATTTCATTACTACGCATTTTTTCAAATTTAACTCTAGCTGCCACGCATCGCACCATGCTTGGATTGCAGTAAGGTCGTTTGTTAGTTTATCCTTATCTTCACTGCTACGGATTTCCCTGTATACTACAGCGTCGTCTGCAAATAATCGAAGTTTACTGTCTATTATGTCACCAATATCGTTGATATAGAGTAGGAAGAGGAGTGGGCCTATGACACTACCCTGAGGGACGCCAGATGTGACTCTAACTTCGTTGGAGGCTACGCCGTCTAATACTACTCTTTGCACGCGATCGCTCAAAAGTTCTCTGATCCAGGAAATTACATCATCGTCTAGGCCGTATGATTTTAGTTTTACTAATAACTTTCCGTGGGGCACTTTATCAAATGCTTTTTTGAAATCAAGAAAAATCGCGTCCACTGGAATGTTGTCCTCTCCGGAGACTAAAATATCGTGGGCAAACAGCGCTAACTGAGTTTCGCATGATCTACCTTTCCTGAATCCGTGTTGAGTTCTCATTAACAAGTTATGCGTGTCTAGGTGTTTCATTACTGAGCTGACAACAATGTGTTCAAGGATTTTGCATGAAATGGACGTTAAAGATATCGGTCTGTAATTACATGGCTGTTCCTTGTCTCCACTTTTGAATATGGGCGTTACATTGGCAATTTTCCAGTCATTTGGTACTCCGTGTTGCTTTATGGATTTAGTGAATATTAGCTGCAAGTAGGGGGCAATTTCTGACGCTAGTTCTTTATACACGCGAGAAGGGATTTCGTCTGGACCAGGTGACTTATTTGGACTGAGCAATTTCAATAAAATTTCTATTCCGTGAGCACTAATATCAAGGGGAGGCATCTTTCGTATGCAGTGATTATCAACCGCCACGGATGAATTCTCAGATGACTCGGTGAACACGCTCTTGAAGTAGGAATTTAATAAATTGGCTTTATCGGAACTGTTTGTTAACACATCTCCATTATCGTTTCTTAGCGAACAAACGGTAGATCTTTTACCTTGAACTTCCCTAACATAGGACCAAAATGCTTTTGGGTCATCCCGTAACTGCTCTACAAGTGTTTTCCTTTTAAAATTCGTGAATGCATTTCTGAACGCTTCCTTTGTAGCGGCTTTAGACAACTTATATTTATTAATTATTAACTCTCGATCACTAGGAGACACATCATGAATGATTTTTTTCATCTTAGCATGGCACGCTCTCTGTCGCCTTAACGATTTTCTGACTTCCGCGTCATACCATCTCGGTTCGCTACCTTCTTTTTTTATTTTACTAGGGATATATCTTTTGATTCCTGAATTTATGAGCGAAAGAAAAACTTTCCAAGTCCCTTCTACATTTAACTCCATTACTGATTTTTGAAACACGGGAAAAGCATTTTTCAGATTACTCTTGAACCCATCAAAATCAGCCCTTTTAAATATGAAAACTTTTCGTTCTCGTTTAAAACTTTTTGCGATATTTAAAGAAAACTTAGCTGTTACTGCCCTATGATCACTGATTCCCTCGACGGTGCTCACATTTATTACCTGATGTGGTATATTTGTCGCTAACAAATCAAGAATATTTTCTCCTCTGTTAGGAGCGGAAGCTATTTGAAGCAATGCGTTTGATGAAAAAGCGTGCAGTAACGCCTCGCAGATGACTCTATCTCTCCCACCGGGTATGAAGCTATAGGTCTTCCAATCTATAGAGGGTAAGTTGAAATCTCCGCCTAATATCAGATTTTATCAGGATATTTGGATACTATGCTGTTTATTTGGGTTTCAAAATCTAAAATTGATGTTATATCTGTGTTTGGTGGTCTATAGTACGAGCATACAAATATAGTTTTCGATTTAGGACATTTAATTGAACACCACACAGATTCAACGCTGGTCTCCGGTAAGGTTTCCGCTTGGCTGACAATTGAATTCTTTACAACTACAAATACTCCGCCTCCAGCTCGGTCAACTCTATCTTTCCTATAAACGGTGAAAGATTTTGGGAAAACTTCACTGTCTGAATCATCATCTGTAAGCCAACTTTCTGTTCCTATAATGACGTTACACTTCGTACTATGAATTAAATGGTGGAATTCAGGAATCTTATTTCTTAAACTACGGCAATTAATTACTGCCACGACTATTACTTCATCACTAATATTATTGCAATTTGGGAGTATTTTCGATTCGCTCTTTCCGATTAATTTATTTTTAGGCCCTGTATTCCTACTTCCGGGCACTGCAGAATTTTTTATCTCACTTTTTAAATGACTTGAATCTACTGACCTCTGATTTCCCGTTTTTGTCTCACCAACTGACCTACTACCTTTCCTTCCATTGACATTATGACGCAGCTGACGTTTCCCATGCTTAAAGGTACTAAATGTTTTATTGGAAATTAGTGATGCTGAGCCTGACACGCTGCTTTTCCTTTCTATTAATCTATTCTGATTTCTGGAGGAACTTTTGTTACTAAAAACTTTAGAAATTACCCCTTTATTTATCGACCCATTATAAGCACTACACTCTGGCCTTCTCTCTACTCTAAAAAAGACCTACAGTGCTCAAATATACTACTCGCTACACATCTAGCTGACTCGGCCGTGTAGTGGACTCCCGAACGGTTCAGAGGGGTCCGACACGATCGGATTGCCGGCCTAAGGTCCACGAAGGAGGCTCCGATGTCCGTGCAGAAACGACGCAGCCTCTGGCTTATGCCTTCCACTCGGCTCCAAACCAGAGAACCACGATCGATCCTCGGGACAAGACTACAAATCGCAAGCGACAAGCTAACCCCCTCGGCACCATTTATCCGTTTCACTTCGGAGTCCAATTCCCTGAAGGAACGTAGGATCTCCTCGGATCCGCGGTCCATGGCGTCGTTGACGCCAACATGTGCCACGACCTGCAATCTAGAGCACTTCGTGCCCCGTACCGCCGCACCAACCGCCCGCGTCACCTGCGGAACACCGCCACTAGGGATACACCATGATGTCACACGGTTGCTTACACCCTCGCGGTCTGCCCTTTCTCGTAATGGGACCATCACACGGCGCAACACGGGACGGGAGATGGCGCGGCGCAACACACCGCCAATTACCGCCATTAGCGTCGGACTGCGACGACGTGTCGACTTGACTCACCACGGATGGACAACTTTATCACAACAGCGAAAAACGCTTAGCCCCACGATACGCCCGATTGTTAAACCAGGGTCGGCTCCTGACCAGAGGTCCGGGGGGCACCAACGGCTCTTGGGGTATGGAATACCCCCTAGGAAAAAGGGGGTTCGTGGGTCTCGTCCCTGACATTCGCAACAAACTATGTGCAAAATGGTGCGTCATAAGTGATTTGGAAGCAAACGTTTGCCTTTTAAGAAGAGCAAGTTTTTACTAAATGTATATTTCCCTTCTAGATTTCCACCAAGTTTCGACTACTTCCAAAATTATTTTGATTTACATTCGCATTTAGCTTTTGGTTTTAAGAACTGTTTTAGGAACAGTACAATTTAACTGGAATTGAAAGTAAAATAACCAAAACTCCAATAGCAAAAAAGTAATTTAGGCTTATAATTTAAGGTCTACGACAAAGAAATACGCCGTGTGTTTATGGGTTAGGGGGGCAATTGCCCTTACTATTTACTACTATTACTACTCTCATCGTACTTATCCTGTTGATACGAAGGTTTTCGCGGGGTTTGAATAGTGAAGCAGCTTTCGGAAGTACCTCCGCGTGATGTCCATGTTCGACAAGAGTTTCCCCAGCCATCCTGCTGGCGTCTTCAGGTCTGGAGTGGCGATGTTCTGTTTGATACTATGTGAAGACGGACAAAAAGAGACATCGCCACTCCAGTTTTGGTTATTTTACTTTCAATTCCAGTTAAATTGTACTGTTCCTAAAACAGTTCTTAAAACCAAAAGCTAAATACAATCAAGTAAATCAAAATAATTTTGGAATTAGTCGAAACTTGGTGGAAATCTAGAAGGGAAATATACATTTAGTAAAAACTTGCTCTTCTTAAAAGGCAAACGTTTGCTTCCAAATCACTTATGACGCACCATTTTGCACATAGTTTGTTGCGAATGTCAGGGACGAGACCCACGAACCCGCCTTCGCCTGAGGGGCGAGAGCGGGTTCGTGGTACCATATTTCCCATACCCCAAGAGCCGATGGTGCCCCCCCCCCCCGAACCTCTGGTCAGGAGCCTGGTTTAACAATCGGGCGTATCGTGGGGCTACGCGTTTTTCGCTGTTGTGATAAAGTTGTCCATCCTTGGTGAGTGAATTCGCCACGTCGGCGCAGTCCTACGCTAATGACGGTAATTGGCGGTGAGTTTCGCCTCGCCATCTCACGGTAGGAATCTGCTCGTGTCTTCCGAGCGTGTTTTTCATGCGGCGTTTTATTCCGCGGGAGTCGGCTAAAAAAAAAGGCTCGAAACCGTTATGCGAATTCCCTTACTTCTCCCTGTATCTCTTCGCATTCTCTCCTCCCCCCATCCCCTTTAGATACCCCAATGGGGAACCCTTTAAAAGGACCGGCGGCCCCTCCTCCCATAATAAGGAGCTGTAATCCTCCCCGCTGTAGCCTCCTCATGTGGCTGGCCGTAAGTTGTGTATACACGCCTCCATCCCTCCCCTCTGCGAAAGAGGTTCATCGCCTTGTGGTGATCTGGATACCGGTCGTCTTCAGAGCGCGCTCGGCCGGAATGAAAAAGAGAAGAAAATGTCACGTTTGAAACACGAACTCCACGACTGGTTCGTGACTGGTGTGGCAGCGCGGGAGAGGAGTTTAATCGAGCAGCAGCCGCCTACAGCCAATGTCTCCCTTCTTCCTGGCTGCTTCACTCTATCTCACGATGCATGAGCCTCGTTGATGCCGCCGCGGGCTGTGGGCTAAGGCGGCGGCCGAGGAGATGGCGAAGATACGCGGTCAACCTCCTCGCCCTACTCACGGCATCCACTTTCCCTTTTCCTTGCTCCTCGTGCCCACCTTCACCACCTCTTCATGGCCGACCAGGAACAGGACCGGACTAATGTCGTTTTAGGAAGCGCCCGATATCTCTTTCTTAGCCTTGGCGCGTACCTAATTAATCCTTGGCTTCAGGAGGCAATCTAGGAATTTTAGTTAGGCGGAAATGAGCGCTGAAGATCCATGATTCGTCTGTTGCATTAAAAAGGAGATGATGCCACAGTGGAGGTATCAGTAACATTTACTTTCTTTTCCTTTTTTCCTCGATAGATGGGCGACGCTACGATATTTGAACCAGTATTTAATGAATGGATGTGCTTCGAAAATATTAGCGAACAGGTTGTCTCCGCAATCATTATATCATTGTAAGGCAATACTCGAGATAAATTCCTTACTCATTTCGAGTTCCTCTTCTAAGTTAAATGTTGTGTGTTTGTAGAGGTAAGCGACCAAAAATTGAATGAAGAAAGAATCATGCGAAGTTGATAGGCCGTTGCAGTGACGGATTAAGAAAATTGGGGGGCCTGTAGGCAGAACAAGCAACCCAATGGACCCACGTTAATAAACAAGTCGCAAGAGAAGAAAGGGGAAAAAATTCTCAGGTCCCCCAAAGCCTCCATAGGCAACTGCCTACTTTGCCTAATTGGTAATCCGGCACTGGCCCTTGACTGCAGCAAACCCCTTTCCGTTTTATTATTCCTCTCAAGGAGCTTATTCAGGAGGGGCACAACTTTGTCGAAAGTCGACAATGTCGTGGATGTGACGTTACAGTCGTAAAATCTCAACTTTTTTTATTGCACTATCGGTATTGTTTGAAATTTTCTATGATATCACGTCAATATTCCGTCACTGTCGGCGCACAAAAATCACGACGTCTTCCTGAATGAATTCCGGTCGTGGAAGGGATAGTTTGATTCCGGTTCGATTGTCTTTTTGGAATCCCTAATGATCGAATTCGCAGGCGGAGTGTTTTCAAAAAGGGATATGGTCCTCCTAACCCATTTTTCCAAACAATTCCGGTGGAGTTGGTCGGCGTAAACCTCGCATCCATTCCCCACAAACCGTTAACCGAACATTAAAAAAAAACTTCCTCCTCCCATGCCTCTCTTGTTTTACATTTCGTCGAATGGATTGGTTTGTTGACATGTATAAACGGGTCCTCCTCCTCTACGACTTAAGAGTTAAAGTGGTATCTACGGGTTCTGAAATGGCAGAATTGAACATTTCATTGGTATTCTGGACCTCCTTTCCAAATTGCTTAATGAACCATTAAAACCTCAATTGGAAAAGTTTTCAGACTAACAATAAGTTTGCTTGACTAAGCTAACAGCCGGTAATGATTCCTGTTATCTTTTTTTTACTTCTTAATCCCTCTATTTAGTTTCCGATTCTCTTATCATTCATTGATGGTGTGAAGTGTCTTTGGCCTGTAAGGAGCCATTATTTAAGACTCCTTAATCCGCCTCCACTCTCGCGACTGGATTCGAACCGGTAACCTTGAATCTAGTCGACGAACTTGCGGCTCAAATGAGAATGGCTTCCCAGAGTTGTAAAACCGGTTTGATTGCATATTGCGATCCCTGCGAAACTTCCTTGTGGGCTGCTTCCTTACTTGGAGAATTAACACCATCCTTAATCACTTTGTAACCTACTTTTATCCGCCACTCTCAGAATTCAAATACCACCGAGTTAATGGAGGTGTGTTAACTTACTGTCTCGGATACATTCGACCGCCGATTTATGTACGTAAGTCTTTTTCTTCTTCTTCGAAGGCATTTTTGCCTGTTCTTTATGATTATGCCTTTATTAATTGAGGTTGTCGGACCATCTCTCTCGCGGTTGACCTAAGCCCCTCTTTCCCAATGCTATTCGGTCTAAGGCAATAAGGGGCGGTGCAGGAAATACTGAACCGGTTCTCAGTTCGGAAAAAAAACGTTCAGTGGATCGTACCGGTTTTTTCTACTGCACCGATTTTTTTCTGAACCGGTGTTTTCTTCTGAGCCGTGTGTTTTCAACTGAACCGGTGTTTTCTCCTGAACCGGTGGTTTTTACTGAACCGTTTTTTCTACTGAGCAGTTTTTTTTCTAGAGGACCGCGTTTTTTTAATTTTATTTTTTATTTATTTATTTAATTACCATGCCTTTTACCGAGCCTTTACATCGGGGTATTAACAATCAACAATGGACAAGCACAAACAACCTTGTCCTGGGAAGTGAAAAATCCACATCTTTCTATGATCCACAAGTTTTTTTGCTAAAATTTTTATTTCACCGGTCTTTTGAAGTCGTTTTTTTTTCCTTAAAGAAGATAATTTTTAAGAACGCGGGTATGTTTTCCTAAATTGAACAGTAATAAGTGAGAATGCGAGTGAGAATAAGTGAGAGCCAATAGTTTTTATGCGAGATCTGTGGGTGCATATATATTGGCTTTTTTAAGTGTCAAGAAATGCACCTAAATGTTGATCGGCCAAATTTAAACCTGCCGCGTGAACGGCGATGAAATTCACATTATTGTTGAAGGAAGACATTGTAAAAATTTCCACACGTATTTATTTACTTAGTACGACGCGTTCCGTTGTTAAACAACATTATCAATTGCCTTACCGTAAACTTAGTTTTTCTGTGCACTATGTATGAATCACAGCTCACAGTTTGTCACTTAAAAGCTTCTTTCGTTCCACGTTTGACATCACGACTAGCCCACACGCTAATGAGACGAGGCTGGACCAAAACAAAGTTCGTAGGTCAGGGAAGGCGGGTTGTGGGCACGGACGGAGCCCGGAACGGTGTCACCAGGTTCCACGTATCCACGAGTCTCCGGCGATAACTAGCATTTGGGCGACTCAAGGTTGAGTTCTCGCCCAGAACGATTACGAATCTTGAGTCGCCGGGTAATCAACTCTCGCCTCGAGCGATGACGGATCACCGTTCTATCGCCTTTGGCGGTGAAATAGTCGCTTCCCTATGTCGCCCTCGACGAAGGGCGCTCTCGCAGTGAAGGGCAAAAATTTACTCAATCGTCGAGTACCCCCCTTTATTCCGATTTGCTTGGCGATAGTCTGCTGTTTAGTGTTTATAAACACGTACATATATAAGTGTATATAGCTAGTATCCATGGTATATAGCATACAATGCACACTCATATATCTATATAGCGTATATATTACTAATAAAGCGTACTTATAAAACACTGTAGTGCATGTATAAGTACGCTAAATGCGAAATATTTTTGTGGAAATACATTACATTTCCTTATTCTGCAGTCATGACTACCACTATATTATTTAAGGGTACCATTCCGGAATTATTTATAATTGTTGACTGCACGAAATATTAGGGTGCATAAACACTTTTCATTTATCGGAGTATTTCACCAACTTAATAGATGTGCTGCTATTTTTTTGCAACTACAATACCATTTACCCATGACAATATTCGCAGCTCGGGTTTCACGCGGCGGCGCTAAACCGAAGCAGCGAACGATCTCCGGTGTTTCAGAACCGCTTCGCCGATACACCAGTTAAGAACCGAATCCCCAGTGCACCGGTTTAGAACCGATGCCACAGTGCCCCGGTTCAGAACCGCTTCCCCGGTGCACCAGTTTTTTTTACTAAATCTGAATCGGCCTGCCGGTTCTGAGAAAAACCGAACCGCTGAACCGGTACTCCGTAAAACCGCCCGGCCCTAATTCGGTCCCTTGCTATCTTGACGATTCTCGAGTCGTCCATTCTTGATATGTGTTCATTCCATTCTTCTTTCCTTCTGCGTGTCCATTCTGTTATTGGAGGTATATTACGTAGGTTGATTGTATTTCCGTTAGAAATACTATCTAATCTTGTCTTGTCCACTATTTTTTCCAGTACAGTATGCATTCTCTGTTTATCTTATTTACTTAAGTCTTGTTTTTAATTGACCTATTTTGCATATTTTCTCATTACCCTCGTGCTAAACTTGAATTTAAAGTCAGCTTTTTGAACCGACTGTTTATTACAATATCGTATTTTTCTTTTCATGTTAAAATCAACGATCACTTGGGACGCCCCAAATGATCTAGAATAGTATTTTTAAATGGATTAAAACATGAAGGAAGATAATGGAAACGTTTTATTCTCATTGCTGACGCACTTCGATAGCTGTTAGTGGGCTGAACAAATTCGTATTTCTCCGATAGTGGGAAGTAATTTTACGATTGAAATCACCGACTAGTTGGTGGGACGCTGAATAACGTGGAAGGCATTGAAAAAAAATTAAAAAAAAACTAAGGGAAGATGAAAGAAAAAATTGTTTTCCTTTTCGACCCACTATAGTACAGGGGGCCTTATTCAGTAAGGACACGACACGGGCGAACCTCAGATAATAATCCGTGGGTTTGACGTCACAGCCCCCGACAAATCTCAACAATAGAATGACCCTATTTGAAAGTTTTAGACGCAGTGACGTCAAAATTTCGACACTTTCGAGGCTCGGAAATTCCGTGAACAGACAGAATAGCCCCCCTGGGGGGTTATTTTGTATTTTCACCTCATGGAACATGACGTCACGGATCGCTCCTTATTTGGAGAATACTACCGAAAGTGGAGTAGTAAACCGTGCCAGCCATACGGCGAAACCATCGACCTCGTTCATTTCTGCCGAGAATGGTTCATTTCCAGTTCTTTCGGTCGTGGAATTCAGCTTCAAAATTATTACTTCGAGAGCGGAATAGCTCAAATGGATCGTTCATTCGAGTCTGTGCTCTTCCGAAAGAGCTATTTCGGAAGTGGAATTACAGAATAGGTCTGTGGATGGTGTGAACAAAATTCATGTGCCCTGCTGCTGCTGCCTTAGGTCGAGCGTCGTTCAGTCCACTCCGGTGACCAAATGTTTTCAAGCGAAGGAAGGAAAGTGTAATAACGAAAAAGAATGTGCAAGCACAACAAGTCACCTCGTCGTGAAGCAGTTTACAACCTTGGAGAGAATAATAATCGTCCGGATTATTATTCTCCCCCGCCTCCTTTCTTTAACGTGCGTCTTTTCCTGTCTTCTTCTCGCAACCACTTTGAATTCTATCTCTCTTCCACAACCTACTTAATCTCTTTTTACCACCTCTCCCTCCTCCTCTTCTCTCACCTCCACCTCAGCTCTCCGTCGTCCAGGGCGACCGACACCACCGGTTCTCCTCTCCTCCTTCTTTATCTTATACATATCGCCGGTCCTTCATCTCCTCCTCGACCCTTCGGGGGCCGTCGGCTCCCTTTATATTTTCTTCCTCTTCACTCCTCTTTGCCACCCTCTTTCCGAATGAGTCAAGTGAGATAAGGATGGAGGGTGGGGGGGGGTGCGTTAAGAGTCCCCGACAACGCCGACAACCGACCGGCCCCTCTACTCCTCACCCCCCCCCAACCACGCCTTACTTTCCCCCCCCTCTCTCCACCCCTCCGTGAGCTCTCCCAACCCCTGCTTTTCCACCCTCCTCCTCCCTCCCACCTCCCCCCATCCAGAACACCAACCAGCCACTTCTTCTTAAAGGATACGAAAAACTGGAGATGAAAAATGCATGGACGTGAGGCAATCAGTCTTTCGCGCCGGGAATGGAAGGCGATAAATTCTGGCTCCTCACCTCTTGCGGCTTATTCCAACCTCCCTCTCACCCTCTGGCTTGGTGCGGTGGGAATTTTATGAGTGATTAATGGAAAGAGGGAGAGAAGCCGGAACGAAGGAGTTAGGGGTGGTGGCGGCGGCGGCAAAAGGGCGATATCTCTTGAAATGCCGGCGCTGATAACGTCGTGTATGCATTCCATAAGTTAAGTCATTTCTCCTTAAGCGACGCGCCGAATAAAAGAGAGTGGGGGAATAAGGTTTCCTCGGCGGTCCTTGCCCGCCCTCCTGTTGGAATTGTTATAAAGGTGTCGATCTGGGGATAAGGAATTCTCCGCAGACGTCCTCTGGACACATTTGAAGAAGCAATTAAGTCGGGGCGATTTTCGTGCGTGCCCTACTAATAGTAGCTTTCTTATGCCTTTCTTGCTCAATCCTCGCATCTTATGTCCGCTGCCATTTCTCACAGTCAAGGACGAAGGCCGTCCTAATTAGTGTAGAGTGTTTTTGTTGCTGTACCTGATATCCTGAATCAGCATATGGCATGTTGAAAACCGTCTGCAGTTTTTTTTACGAATTATTCCTATAAATTCTCCAACTACGAAGGTTTTCGTTGTGATTTAAAAGGAAAAAAGCCCTTTCATCTCGAGAAAGGCACATCTTTAATCAATGGAAAGAAAGTTAACCACTGTGGCATGTGACGTTTGAAATTTACTTTAATTTCATGTTTTGATTTAGTTTTAATTTGGCGTAATTTTTGTTTGAATGTTTTCATTTATTTTAGTGTGGGAATGTTTTACTGATAGTTGAAATGATATGGTATAATGATTAAGGGGTTGTCGAGGAAAAGGTGTTGTTGTTATTTTGCGGAAATGAAAGAGGCTGGAAACTGGAAGAGCTGTTCTATAAAAATGGAAGAATTACGTAATAAGAAATGGAAAAGAAGTATTGATTTTTACGAGTAGACACAGTCCGACGTTACAGGTAAAATATTGAATCATATTGAAATCGGTGAATCTATTTCGAGTACTTAACACCCATTTGAAATTCGGTTAGATGCGATTTTGAGATGCACTGTATGGACCTGAATAGAGCACTTCTTATTTATTAAAGCAAAAGTCCTTTTTTTCTGATCAAAATCGACATTTTCGGCTCGGTGTTTTTAAAAATCTAATAATGCTCATTTGTTTTGACACATGCTCACATGTTCGAATGTTCATAGAATTAGAATCTTAACGAATTATAATGGTTAGTATGTCAAGATCTCTCTTGTTTTCTTATTTATCCACTTCACTGTGCTTAGGTCTCTGAAATAGATCGAATACAGCGGAGAGCAACAAGAATTTTGAAAAGTTGTTACGACAAACCTAGCAGTGCTACCGAATTGTTGAAGGAATTAGGGAGGGAATTTCTAACTGATCGAAGGGAGAAATATAGGTTAAATGTTTTGCGCAAATTCGTAGCAGACAGTTTTTTGCCGGACGTTCAACATATACTACTAGAGCCAACGCACTATGGTAGAAGCGATCACAGGAATAAGATAAAGGAAATTGATTGAAGAACCGATAGATTTAAAATGTAATTTTTCCCACGTACAATAAGGGATCATAATAGTTGCGATAAATCAATCATATTAAACTTCCACCCTCAACAAGTAGAGTAGAATTTTCACTTAATAACACAACATCATTACTAACAATTCACACCGGTTTATTTGTCCGGCATTATTTTATTTTGTTCTCTGCATGAAGTAGCATCTAGTAGCACTCAAGAATTAACACTATTAGTAATATTAACCACTAGATGTGTGTATAGCATTCTTTTGCATGTTTGCATGTTCATTTACGTATCACTCTCCCAGTTTCCGGTTGGACTGTGCACTGTTCTCCTGACTGCTTTTGGCCTGCGCCTAGCGCCAGGGGGAGCGTGCGAGGCTCTGACTTGTGCTGGGACGAGTGCTGCATGTCTGGTGTGGAATCACCCCGTGCCACACACCCTAGTGGTGGCTTGCACGGTACTTCGTAGATGTAGATGTAGATTTTCAGGCGGAATGAATTCGAAATGATAGTAGGCCCGAAAAATTTAATTTCTGATTTTCAGTATGTAAAAGTTCGAAATTATAATAATGATTGATCTATTGTTTTACTTTGTCGTTGAGCACCTGACTCAAACAAATCTTCAATCCCTTGAGGTCACTGGAAGTTAGAAATTTACTCTGAAACTGATGACGGAGATAATAAAAAAAAATCTTCTTCGACAATTTTCTTGGTTGGATGGCGAACTTCCTCACTGTGCAACAACCCGCATGGCTTCCGATCATTGTCTCGCATTAATTAATAGATGATTAATTAAGAAATTAATTAAGTGGCCTTCATTAATCGAGGCTTAAGTGTATTACGCGCCTATTTGCTCTTCCATAAAAATCAACCTGAACACCTCCTAAACCTCTTCCCAGTCTCACCATCTACTCTAACAATAATAACGAGATCCTCATCCCAATATCTGTATTACTACCCAGGACACCGCACCGCAACCTTCCATAAGTCATTTCAAGTCACTCCCTACCTGATGAATTTAAGAAACTGCAGTCCCTGAACCAATTTAAAAACCGTATTTATAATTGTTATTAGGCAAATAAGTTTTCTTTCTTCTCTCCATGTATGTACAGACGTGTATCACCCAAATTTTATATGTAAGCTTGCACGTTTTTTAAAATAACTATTTTCTGTTAAAATATTGTTTTGATGCAAAAAAATCGAACATTCTATTGTTGTTATACTGGAACCTTGACAAAATGTTTTGTAGTGTATTGTTATAGTTAAGGGACAATGTCTCAAATGCAAAGAAGTTATTTATCTATCAATCTATTTGCCTCACTTCACTTCGGACTGCTCGCCGAGTGAGTCAGGACTCTCTATCGAAGAGGAAGTCCTCGCGTGAGATGTGTCCGAGAAAGGGGTTGGCAATATCAAACGCATTATGATCCAGGAAGCAGCGAATGTTTCCATTCCAACTAGACGACTCCGAATCCATCGCTTTCCCCGATCTAGTGTCGCTGTTGTCCCTCAGGCGGTTATTCTTTTTTTTTAAACTCTCTCAAGTGCTCAGGCGGTAACAGTCCGGCGATGGCAGGGGTGGGTTTTCTCGCGACAGCGGGAGAATGTTTACGTAGCCCCGTGTGCCGTTGGAACGAAGGGAACGGAGCCCGCCACCTCGTTAGCCTACTTTGAATGTGGTGTGGTTCGCGGTGGGTGAGGCAGTATGACGTTGTCGCTTCTCTTTTGTTTGTCCCTGATTTTTTGTTCCCTTCTGCTCTCTCTCTCTTTCCCTCCCTCCATCTCTCTCCACCACCCCTTCAATATTTTTTCTTCTATCTCTCTCTCTCTCATGCACACACATACTGGATCGATTTTGGTTCCGAAACCACCCCCCCCATACCCTTACTTCGCACGCTTCCCCCTGTATCCCGCTTTTCCTCCTCTTTTTACAACTCTTCTTCCCTCCTCGCCCCATTCCTCCCCCTTATACCCCGTTTACACCACTAGCTTTATACGCTAGTAACCTGAACGCATGTAAAAAGAACGCAATTTGACGCAAACTCTAGTAAACTTTTTCACCGCTATAATTTTACTAGGGTTGGCGCTGGTTTCTGGAATTTGGAACGTATGTGACCGGAAGTCAGTTAAAATACCAGTAACAAAATGGCGTCTAAATTGGAAGGATCGGAGCTGAGGCAGCAATTTCGTGGGGGAAGTAATCGAGGTTTATTTGGACGTGAAGCGCTCACCAAAAATCACACTTGCTCCGCAATATCCATCTTCTTCAACCGTGCATATAATCTTTTGTTCTTCAATTAGTTGCGCGCGCGTCGGTTGTTTCCACTGTTTGTTTTGGCTATTTTACTCTTCACCAGAGGTCATCACCATCTCTACTACAGTAAACTTGAATGCGTGTGAACTCAAGTTAGTTAAAGGCGCCATATTAACCAACATTCAAACTTAGTTAGTGATGTAATCGGGGCATTGCAGTCTCACGAAATTCACGGCGGCTTCGCACCACCAACAACACCCCTCCCCCTAACCCCTCCCTGCTCCCCCTTCCCCCGTTCCTCCCCTCCCCCGACAGGTCGTCACTCGACATCGCCCGGGTTTTTTCCTTTTACAACCAATGCGTACTAACCCTCGCGTATCTCATTGTCAGTCACGAGCGAGGGAAGTTGAGGGAGGGGAGGGAAAAGAGGGGGAGGAGGAGGGAGGAGAGGGTAAAGGAGGAGGAGGGACTCTTGATCATTCGCGTGCACACGTCAGTGCCAGAAAGTTAGTTCAGATGTGAAATGACCGGAATGTCATTCTATACATATTCACCCTACTCATAGAGGATCGTGCCCCCAGATTGATACGAAAGACGCGAATCCTTCCTTTCCACGCAATTTTTCCTTTTTCTCAAATGGTACTTGACATTACAATATGTTATTAGTGGGGAAATACTCATTTTATATATATATATATATATATATATATATATATATATATATATAATGTCTTGGTCAAAAATCGCTCTCGGCGACGATGCACATGCATAAAAAAACAGTAATACAGTAAACAAACACAGAAACACGCAAAAAGGACACTCACAAAA
Organism: Pyrrhosoma nymphula; assembly: GCA_963573305.1. NCBI lineage: Eukaryota > Metazoa > Arthropoda > Insecta > Odonata > Coenagrionidae > Pyrrhosoma > Pyrrhosoma nymphula. Next base: position 175,976,532 of record OY754329.1, on the reverse strand, counting down.
TAAAACTTGGACGTTTCGGCGGTCAGGCCGCCCCCGAGACTTCCAATACCTTATACACTGGCTATAAAGGCTACATTTAAGAGAATTGAACCTTCTCGGAGCGTATTTAAATAGCTTTTAACGATATTATGCCTTCAACCTATACGATTTAAAATGTTTTATAATGATTTTTTAAACTGTTTCGTAGCTTTGACACCTCTCCATTTGCTCATGTCTACGGACTCTGTTGGGATCGCACCAGATTCCTCCATTTTACTTCTGACAATTCTTTACGCCATATTCCGGGTTTCCCTCTCTCTGTTTTTCCAGGAAACATTAATCCTTTGCACCTCCTTTCTGAAATGTACCTCGAAACGCCATTCTACAAGTCAAAACCATATAAAATGATAATGTTCTATGCTGCATTACCTCTTGGATTTTGTAATTATGAACTCAAGTACTACGCCATGAGCTTAATATGTCAATTATAATAATTGGTGCCTCCACAATCTTCTAAAACTGAACACCAACAAGTCTGGTCTCATGTACTTCGCCACCAAAAATAAAGCCACTGCTCCAATTTCCGAGAGCGTAGATGGAACCTGTATCCCGCAAATCTCCAGCACACAATTCCTCGGAACATCGCTGACCCATACCATTTCATGGAATGAACACATCTGCAAACTCCAAAGTAAGGTAAGCTCTACATGCTTTCTTATTCGAAGCATAAGATGATCAGTAAGTGTTGACGTGCTGCTAGCCATATATTATGGTGAATTTTATTCACATGTAGTTTTTAGCATTTTGTTCTGGGGTTCCTCCCCCCATTATCTTTAAGATTCAGAAACGTGTGATAAGGCTAATATGTAATGCTACGGCTGATGCACACTGTCTTCCATTGTTTAAGAAGCTCGGTTTACTGCCGTTTCCTTGTGTTTACATGTATGCTGTTTGTGTGTCTGCCAAGATCAATTTATCAAACTATATAACTAATAACAGTATTCATGGTCACAATACCAGAAGGCACATGGCCCTTCATCAAAATTTTGTAAGGACAACCACTGCCATGCATGGACCAATGTCCATGGGCTTAATCATTTATAACCATCTACCATCTGAGCTTAAATCTGAAACTAAGGTTAAAGTATTCAGAAAAAATGTATTAAAGTTTTTTCGCCCCAAAATATTTTATTCTGTAAAAGAATTTTTGAGCTCAAAGTTTTAAATATCTGAACACATATTGTATAACACTGAGTGTATGTTTAACATACTGTGTCTATTTACAATCCTGTGACGTGCCTTATATCTCCTACATATCTAATGTAACATGATCTTCGGGAAAATAAATGATTATTATAATATTATTATTATTGAGATCCGTAAAAATAAAATGAAATGTGAAAATCCATTGTATTTAGTTAGACTGATATTGATTGAATTTCAAACTGCCAAATAAATGAAATCATGTTCAATTACAAATATTTTACCTCAAAATTGCTCAATGGCATAAAAATAAAAGAAAAAATATAGCAATTACTAAGAAGAACAAAGTACATATGTCATGGAGCCATTCGTTTTATGCTATTTTCTCATTATTATATACTTAGGTCAGAAATGGACACAGCTAAAATCATTTCCATAAGAAGTAAGACCTTATTGCATTCGTTTTTAATGATTTACAATGTCCTTTCATACACTTTACCCCTTCCGCTTGCAAACTGCAAGCACCCATTTACTAGTTAGTTAGTAATATATAAAGCTACAAAACTGACTCACTCACTCACTCACTCACTTATTGACACGAATTCCTGGGCATTTCTAATCGAGCTAAAAGGTTGAAATTTTTAAAGGAGGGTTTGAATTTTATGTCGAGTCAGGAAAAAATCGAAAACTCCAATATTTTTCATTAGGTTCGAATCCAGATAGTATTTTGTTTTTTTATGGGTTTAAATGGGAAAAACGAATAAATTCCGTGTAGAGTAATTTTCTTTCATTCATTAAAATATGAAATAATTGAGATAAAAGTTTCATTCTTTCACCAAAATGAGGCCAAAAGATCAAAGAATTTAATTCTTGCAACCGATTTCCCTCTAACGATCGATAAACTGAATTATATGAAGTTTAAACTCAAAATTAGTGCAAATTTCGATCTTTTTTCATTTTCGTTGCTAGGCAAATTTTTCATTGTTTCCGAGGCTTTCAAGACCTTATATTCTGGCTATTTAAAGGTTGCATTCAAGGGAATTTAACCTTCTTGGTGCGTATTTCAATAGCTTTTAATGATATTATGCCTTCGACCTGCATTATTAATAGGACATGTGCTATCAGTGAATCACTGTTAAGCAGTGGGTCTAATTTCTTCCACTTCTTCCTGGCCTCTGAAATTTTACTTCTGAAACAATCCCTCCACCTTATCCTAGAAAATATTTATTCCTTCTCTCTGTTTTTTCCGTATTTCAATAGCTTTCAACGGAGTTATGCTTTGACCTACACGATTTACTATGTTTTATGATGATACATATAAATTGTGGTCATTTAAAACCCTGTGTTCTTGCAAACTATGAGTGAAAAAAATGGAATTATGAATTACTTTACAAAAACATATTCATAAACGAGACAGTAATTGCACTCTCACATCTGTAAACCGTAGTGGTGCTCTGAAATTATATTAAAATCAAAGAAAAAATAACCAGCACTCTCATTACAAGGTTGCTTAAAAAATAAATTTGGTAGAGGCCATGAATTGATTAACACCTCAATAGATAGAATGGAGACTATTCCTCAGCAGAAAATATTATGATATATTTTGTAATTTAACGGGTTAACGTTAAATTTTTTTAATAAAATATTAAATTGCCTCTTTACTAAGGTATACAACATGCGATAACATATGAGGCGCCCTTTTCTCAAAACATAATTCAAGTATGAAAATCCATTTCATTTAGCCGGACTAATTCAAAACCAAACTATTTGTTAGTTATTATAATTTTCTATTCATATGGGTTGAAGTAGCTAAATGGCACATGGATTGTGACAGAAATATTTCGAGCTCAAATTTACAACATCCAAAGCATTTATATCAATAATGGACTCATTCATTCACAATTAGGATCCTTAAGTTATACTATTTACTGATATTAATTTAAAATCGTTTAAGTATTAAAGATTATTACAGTTTTCATGCTAAAGCATTACCATTCATCGTAAAATAGGGGACCCCGGAGCCCGCGGGCCGTTTTGCTACCCACGAAATATTTTATGCGGCCCGAGAAAAAACATTTATTCGGCCCGCATAGCTTACAGCTGGTAATCATTTTAATTTAAAGACCAAGTCATTCAAGGTAAGAAGTTCTTGATCATTTTATTAACTTGGGTTTATCACGTAACCTTCAGAAGTATGATGAGGTTCACAAGCAGTAACACTCCGAAACAGACATTATGGAAGTGAAGAAATTCTATGCTTGAAATGCGAGAAATAGAAAAATTGATAGTTAACGTCTGATTTATGCAAAACACCGAGAAAGTAGAAATTCGTCGTCAAATGTCCATGAAGTTAATAAATGCAAAAAGGGTCAGTCCATGCTGTTATTTTGCTCATGTCTAAAGGCCGTTTTACACTATCAAATTCACTTCAAACTCCGTTGAAAGACTCGTTGAAGAAGCTTTCTCGAATGGACATGATGGAGAAATTTCTATGCGAAAGCACTTCGTATTTTATGCTATTACATTATAATAAAATAATAGTTTATTGCAGCATATACACTTTTTAACGTATAAGTGACATTGTGCTTTGAATTACCTACTGTATAATAATCACCGATGTGTATCGTTATATGTCAGTAATTTTTGCACAAGAAATACACGTGAAGCTAAATCTTCATTTAGCTGCGGAACTTTTTTTGATTTGCAAAATTAAATTAGGAACAGTGGTTTTCTCTTATTGGAAAAGGTACCAACAGAAAGATAATAAAATAAAGATTCTTATTCCTTCAATAGAATTTTGTATTCCGGTTGAAATTCTGAAATATTTGCTAAAACGTAACGACTTTTCGCAATTTGCGCGTTTGCTTTTCGCGTTTTGGAGTCATCGTCCCCATAACGACCTTACCATTGCTTTAAAGTCGAGATTCCGTGTGTGTCCATTAACTCAATGGTTCTTTGCTCTAAATAAGATAATATAAATGATTTATTACAATGAATTGATGTTGATTTTTTTCCTTCCCATTAATATTCAACGGACACCTTCTCTTGTGACTCTATATTTGACTTAAAAGGGAAAATAATGAAGTTTATCATTGGTGACAAATAGGATACTTGAAGATCGGGGAATAAATATATATTATAGATACTCATTGAATTAGAAGTTTGAAAAAGACGGTGGAATCAAAAGTTTCCGGGCTAAGCAGGACAGAGGATGATGGGTAAGCATTTATTTACATTTGTCAAGTGACGCAGAATCGGATTCGTACGAGTCATGTTTGCTTGGTGATATTCAGGCAGGCTTTCTTTACTTATCGAATATGAATTCTGTGAACTGGAAAAAAAGGGCTCCTCAAGTCAAGAGGAGAGAGATTAAGGGTTTCAGCGAGCTGTTTTCATATGCGTGACGAAAACAGGATAGACCAGAGTCTACGAGAAAGTCGCATGTCAGCTGAATTCGAAAACCCCGAAATGGTGAATTTTTGACGCGGAAAACACGAGTAGTGATCCAAGTTGCGATTCGTTTTTGGGTGAAAAATGTTGGGTAGTCCCTCTTACTGAGGTCTGAAAAAATCTTCCCTGACCTTGTAATTTATTGGTTATTGTTGCTAAAGTTTTCTTGTGCTGTTAAACCTATTTAGCGCAAGAAAATTGAGTTAAAATTTTGTTTTGTTAACCGACTATGTATCATCAGAACCATTGTTATTCTTATGATTATAATCCTCGGTGAATGTGGCATAAATCTATCATGTGTGCAATACATACCTAGTTCTGGCTTCTTTTGATGTAGCCATGTATGTCCTTTGAAATGAAAAATGTTTATATTTGGATTAACTCGTCATTACGTTTCCACCAGATTATCATTTTATTCTTAAAGCGCAGCAGAAAAGGTGGATTACCTAGCAGGTTGCCACCTTTTACGATACCCAAGTTATTTAATGATTGGAAATTTCAAAAAATGGGTAATGACTGAAAATTGAACTAGGATGACGAACTGCATTGCTTTGTTAAAATTTACAATTTTAATCATGATGGACAGAACACTTAGTAGAACAGTAGATCTAGAACTTAGTAGATGGACAGAACACTCAAGGTATGTGCATTGAAAATGACGCTGTAGACGTCGAAATAATTGCACTAACAATAAGTGTTCTGTCCATCATGCTTAGAATCACGGAATTCTTTGCAAGGACAACTTAATTTTCGAGAATTTCGAAGATGCTCCGACAAGAATACATTCTTCCAATGCGAATGAACGGTACGTATTTACTCATTACTGACTGTTCATCTCTCCATAAAATATTTCAGATACCTCAAAAGGATATAAATGTTTATTCTTGCAATGAAGATTACTACATGTGGTACTAGGATTATACGGAACTCATGGCATTCAAGTAAACCTGGTATTTGGGGAAAATGTTTTGGGAAAAATGCATTTTAACTTTCCAGTTTTTTTTGTGATTGATTGAAGCCTCATATTCGGTCTGTGAGGAGCGCTCGTCTGGCCTGACTTACAGGGAATATTCCAAGGAGCGATGGAGTACTGTGAAAGTTTTGATTCAGGGAAAAATCATCCAGGGGAAATATTTTTCCAAAATTCTTTAGTACGAAATTTTGGATCTGGGACGACGTCGATCGTATCTATTGACGTCCTGCTGACCTCGGGGCTTCTTGATGACCTCATTTTATAATGGACCAATTGAAAATATGCTCGCTTTTACATTAAAATCTCTCTCTCTCATTTTTTTCATTCCTTTCGATTTACTCCTCAAAACGCTCGCTCAAACGCTCCTTGTAACAGCTATTGCATAAAAAACATAAAATTAGAGACCGTAGAATCCGTTAAGTACCTCGGAGTTAAACTGACTAATGATCTATCGTGGAGTAAACATATTCGAGAAATTACCGGTCAAGCTAATCGTAAATTGGGATTTGTTAAAAGAGTACTTGGCAAGTGCGACGATAAAGTTAGGGAAATCAGCTACTTCTCCCTCGTTAGACCCCACTTAGAATATGCCGCCAGTATTTGGGATCCTTATGAGATAGGCTTGGAAACTGAGTTAGAACGCGTGCAGCGAAGATCGGCAAGATATGTTAAAGGCCGTTATGATAATCTCGTAAGTGTTACTGACCTTTTGCAGCAACTGGGATGGGAAAAGCTTTCAGACCGTCGATTAAAACTTAGACTAAATCTATTATGTAAGTTCCAAACCGGTCTATTCTCTGACGACGTTGATAATATTTTACGAAATCCGACATACTACGGTAGATCAGATCATGAGAGTAAAATTAGGGAACTAGACTGCAGAACGGATAGATTTAAGATGTCATTTTTCCCACGAACGATAAGGGACCATAATAGCAGCCATGAGACTTTTATCTAGGTTTGTCGTTAGGTAGTGTAGCTCTTAGTAGTGGTAGTACTCCTAATACTTGAATCCTTATCTGTTACCTAGTACATACTAACATGTTTTGTTTAGCATGTTTTCTACATGGGTCTTGAGTCCCTGTCCATCTGTGTAGTTGTAGAATGCATGTATATTGAGGTCACTCTCCATTTTGATGACATCTGTAGTGTAGTGTTGCATGCTTGTGAGGCTTCGCCTCATGACAAGCATTAGCGATTTATGCTGATGCATAATTAGTCGTAGTTACACTAACTTTAGGATATAGTGTAATTTATGTTGGTGATTACTCACCCCCTGCCACACACCCCTGAGGTGGCTTGCAGGGTATTTTGTAGATGTAGATGTAGATGTATGTACGTTCTGTCGAATGGTCGGCGGAATCCGCGTCCGTAAAGATTTTGCGTCCGAGCTCACTCTGGTCACGGAATGGGTGGATGGGTGGTTTATATGGCACTGAAGAAGAGTGAGGTGGAGCAGGGATGTGGGCAAGAATTTTGTTCTTGATTTGTGTGAGTGGGTCACTGGCGTAAGTTAATACTTCGTAAACCTGATTGTGTGTGTGATTGAGCCCTCGCGGTATTTTGTTTCTTCAGCAAACCCGTGAGTAGAGTGCGTGAGTGAGTGCTTGTCCTAATTTTTAATTTTTGTTATCTTTTGCCCTTTTTTGTCCGGTCTGGTTAACTAACCTTTAAAACCCTATTCATCCCTCCTTTCCCTCCCCGTTTTTCGCCCATCAAAGAGTACGGCCTTGGGGAATTCATTTTCTTTCAATAAGTCAAATGCTTGCTCCTTTGTTGGAGATATATTTTTTCGTATTTTGAGCATCGATGAAAGCTTGTTGATTTTTTTAAAAAGATTCTTTCGTCGTTTTACCGTCATCCTCTTTTTTCTGAAACCACCACAATTGCGCAGTCTTTTCGTGTATTTGATTCTCCGCTTGCCTATTTGTGGGAGACAGCAAAAAGGACTGAATGGGGGTGGAGATGGCCTCTTTGATTCATTTTTGTGTAATTCATAACCATAGAAACTGCTTCATATTTGATCATTAATAACATTTATCCCGAAAGTTTGGAGCGCTCTTCTGATCTTGTTGGGAAAGTCGCTATTGTAGCTTAAAATAATCGACTCTAAAAAATGCTGCTTCGTTGTTAGACTGGTACTTATCTCTGACTGGATTTTTACTCTACTACTAGTTAGAATGGGTCTTTACCCTAGTTTATTATAAATTTCCACTCTCACCTATTCATCTATTTTATTAATATTAACCTTACGCTGTAATATCCGATTCCGATATCTGAATACTCCGATTTTTTGTGCTAAACACTAAGGAATTTTTACTGATTGTGAGTGGTCAGTACATTTATGGAATCGCAACTGTCGGACTTGCACAATGACTTCCTTTATGGAACCACATTCCTTTAGCCGATAGTAAAAGATCTCTCTCGTTCACTCATCTCAATTATTTATAAGGCGTTTGAGATGTTGAGATTAGCAAGAATAATGGAAGAACTACATTTTATGGCTTCATTCGAATCGTGTTAATGTGGCGGTGCTTTGATCGTCGGGGTAGCGGTGAATAAGTCATTACTGCCTGTTATCGCGGCGCGTTAGACAGGGAGATCTGTTCGTTGGGGGGGAGGGGGGTGGAGGAGGGGGGGATAACAGTTGACGAGCCGCGCCAATCGCTCACGATGTAAATCTATTTTCCCGACAGCGATAACGGCGCCGAACTTTCGTCAGCCGATGGATTTAACAAATTTAGGGATCGAATTTGTTATCACGGAAATGAGGAGATTTAACGTTCGACTCATGGTAATAGCAATTGATAAACAATATTTCACTGTGGTAGACTTACTAAAGGTAAATGATACAAAAACTAAATACATGAATTTCTCAAGACACCAAAATGGAAATACAGGTCCTCAGCAAATAGATGGGCCTGACTATAAGAAATGTTGACCATTGTAAATATTTAGGAGTAATTGTAACAAATGCCGATACGGAAGAGCCAGAAATACAAAAACAGGTTACATCTCGCCAGCTGATGTCTACATCCATGCAACCGAATCCTATCTTCTAAATCCCTGTCACACAAAACAAAAATTAGACTTTATACAAGGCTTGTAAAAGATAATTTGCCCAGTACTGCTCTACTGATCCAAGGCATGAAGGCTGTCAAAGAAGGAGGAGGAAAACTAATAGTGTTCGAGAAGAAGACATCGCGGAAAATCTATGGGCCCACATACGAAGAAGAACAATGGAGAAAAAAGCACAATAGAGATATTAGGAATCTATACAAACATCCAGACATAACAAGTGAAATAAAGTCCAGAAGAATCAGGTGGGCTGGACATCTTTTAAGGAAAGAGGAGGGATGCCTGCTGAAGGAGGTACTACATGGGATTCCTGAAGGAAAAATACCCCAGGGGAGACCACGGCTAAGATGGTGGGACCAAGTTAAGACTGATATGCAAAATATCGGAGCAACAGAAAGAGAGGCAGAAGATCGATGCAGGTGGAGGGGATTTGCTGATGCGGCTAAATATCGCCTAATATACAGATGGCCCTAGGAGTAAGAGTAAGTAAGACTGACTTTAACGGCTTTTTGTTGAATAAGGACTCAACATATCGGCTTTTTTATTCAAAGAGGGACCAGTATTTGAATTAGTATTGAGTGTCTACCTTGTTTAATTCAGCAGTGTTCAACTGTTGAATATTTATTGAAAAAAGGTTTAGGTATAAACTTTATCTTTAGACGCACGGGGTACTTGATTTGAGATGTCAAAAAACTCTTTAACTCTAAATTCACCCATAGGGATTGACTAAAACACCTAGATGTATAGCTCTAGGCTCTAGGGAAACTTCATTTCTACATCTATATCTACTACTTACCCTGTAAGCCACCTCAAGTGTGTGTGGCAGGGGGTGAATAGTCACCAACATGCATTACATTATACCCTATTAAAGCTAGTGTAACTACGACTGTTGATGCATAAGCATAAACCGCTAATGCGTGTCACGAGGCGAAGCCTCACAAGCATACACTACACTATAGATATGCTACCAATGTTAGAGGAGCCGTTAGTATTTATGTATTTTGCAACTACATAAAACGGACAGAGATTCAAGAGTTACGCTGGAAACATGCTCGGCGTGCTGTAAGTATGAGGTAGCAAATAAGGATAAAAGTATTAGGGAGCACTGCTACTACTAAAAGCTACACTACCTATCGAAAAAGCTAGTTAAAAGTCTCATTGGCAGCTGTTATGGTCTCTTACGACATTAGAAATTTCAGGCCATTATAAAGATAAATCTCCTCTTCTGAACCTTTGATGTTCCGATTTTGCATGAAATAATATTCATTCATTCCTTTGGTAGAATACAAATTCAAAGCCTCTGGTCCGCCGCGCCTGCTAACCGCGGTCAGCGAAAATCATCAAGTGGTGTCTCCCGTACTGAATTACATATAGGTGAAATCCGATCCATTCCGTGGTAATTTTCTTGGGAAAATCAGTAATTCCTTCCGGAGGTAAGGAGATCGAGTTGATTTTGGGACTAGAGTTATGGCTTCCCATCCTGAACGCCCAGGTTCGTATTCCGTAGTGTAGTAGTTAGTACTCGTTACGATGGCCGGACGTTAACGTCGCCGTCAACGGACAATCCGGACAGAGAGCGAACTTTGTCAAAGTCTAACTTTTCCGTTACGCTACGTTACCGGCAGCCAATCAGAGGAGAGTTTTATTGCTTCAATATTTACTTTATTTCACTTCTAGGTTGTCCACGTTACTTTTTAACTTTGTAATTGAACATAATTAACATTGTTAAAGCATTTTTGTCAGTATTGCATGCGGATTCTGTATATATTGTTTTTAAAATATGATAATAAACTGTGACTCCGCAATCGCTTAAAACTCCGTGTGCAAAAACGATAAAAAATTGGCGTTGATCCTTCCGTTAGTCGTAATAAACTCGTACTTGAAGGGAAGACAACGGAAAACTCAACGCCTCCGTTCGCTAGCGTCACGTCAGAAAGCGTCGATCGTAATCCTGCCCTTGATGTCCCCGAATTTCTTACTTCTTGGTGCAGACTTCTCCGGGAATTATCTCCCTGGGAGTTGGAAACTCCTCTACATCTACAAAATACCCTGCAAGGCGCCTCAAGGGTGTGTGGCAGGGGCTGAGTAATCACCAACATGCATTACACTTTACCCTAAAGTTATTGTAACTACGGCTAATTATGCATTAGCTTAAATCGCTAAGGCTTGTCGCGAGGCGAAGCCTCACAAGCATGCACTGCACTACAGATATGCTACCAATTGTAGAAGGACCGTTAGTATTTATGTATTTTGCAATTACATGAATCTAAACTCGAACGCGCACGTATAAGCATTCAGTGGCAAGAGGCAGAGAAGGCGCCTCCTCCCCTTGCGAACACAAATTGGTCCGTCCATTCATCCGAAATGACTCTTCCGTCTGGCGCGTCGCGTCGCCCCAGAGAGTCCTCGTCGTCGTCTTTCAACTGTTAACCCGGGTCGAAATGATTCCTCTCACCCCCCGGCTCACCCCTCCACACACCCACGCGTGTATATAGTTATACAATATACACTCAGTCGCGCAGACGATACCCTCCTACCCCGTCGCCTTTGGGAGGTAGAAGGAGGGAACGAACTCTTCCTCCCTCCCAATCCTCCCTTTACATCCTCCGTCCCAAAAGGCCTCCGCTCGAACGATCACCCGCTGGAACGGAAAACAAGCGAGACCATCCAGAAGAAAGATTCTTCCTCCGTCTCCCCCCCCCCCCTCTCCCCCTACCTCTCTCTTGGGAACAGTGAGGAGGAGTCAAGGTATAAGAGGGGGCAGAGCAACTTGGAGCAGAGGAAAAAAAATGTGGAGAGCAATCGGAATGAATGCATAAATAAACAAGCGACGCTATCGTCAAATAGTTTGCAAAACATTTTGCGTGGGGGATGGAAAATAGAATTTTTCCTTGGAAAGGAAAAAAGGATGGTGTGGCTGAGTTCTTCCTCTCTTTGATATTGACGTAATCTGAGAAGTTTTCATAGATTTTTCCGGTTGTTAGCATGCTCCACAACATTGCAAGGATAATTTTAGAAAATCACGAACTCTTTCCCGCGTAAAAGATTTTTAGGACATAATTTTGTTTAACGTTGAAATATACGAAATGCTTTCTCTGCCCGATTTTCGTTAGCTCGAACAAGAACAGGTTCTGTAAAAGATTTGGGTAAGAATAATTTTATAAATATGAACATTTTGTCCGCGGTGATCATACTCTAATATTGCAACCTCCGTGAACACAATGATTTTTCTCCTGGCGAACCTCTTCCTTGATTTTGAAAATTGAAGTGCGGTGGGTAGCCCGGATGAGAAGGAGGTAGAGAAGGAGGAAGGGAGAGAGAGAGAGAGAGAGGAAGGATAAGATGGAGAAGGGAGAGGAGAAGTTGGAAGGGGGACGTGTATAGGGAAACTTGGTTCATTTTTTCCATCATGCCTCCAAACCAATGGACTGTTGGAACGAAAGAGCGAGAGAGGTTCCTTCCCCTTAGCTTCCCTCTAACCCTACCAGCTTCTCACGTTCGGAACCCCTTCCCCCCCCCCTTGCCACCCACAGGATTTCCTTCGACCCCGATCCTTGCATCCTTTACTTTTTTGCCTTTTCCGTTCGTGTAAGCCAACCCATGAAATTCGATTTTCACTCTCAACGCAACATATCCCGGAGCTTAAACTTGTAACGCGTTTAGAATGCCTCTTTCATGTTTAGTCTAGCCACTTTCTTTTTACGCTGGCCCTGTGAGGTCCTCTAAACGTGCATCCACTCTATTTGTGTGTCTTGATACGCACCCATTTTATCTCACAAGAATAACCGAAGTTGTAATAAGGTCGACTTAAAGGTTTCTGTTAAAATTGAAGCGGTCATTAGTCCGTTATAAGTGGAACCGATTTCCCTAATTATTTATTTGCCCATTAGTTATTTACAGTTTCCTTGTTTTCCCCAAATTTTCTGGTGAGATTTTTCAATTGATCTGATGTAGTATACTACTTTTGCATTATTCATGCAAGAAATTAGTTGCTTCTTGTGGTCGGGGCTTATAGAAATAGATGAGGAATTGTCTCCACGTGCTCCTACGTCAGAGGAGGAATATTTCGCGGCTGTAGGCCATTATAAAAAGCATATATTGAAAAAACGGCCCGGGAAGATATGTCAGCAAGGCTAAGATATCCGGCTTACTTCTCTGGGAAGGACCATGGGTACAAAATCGAGCCTCCCAAACAGAGAAATAACTCGGGGAAATTCTCCTTTTTGAACATGTGGATGCATGGAATGGCTTAGAAGCAAATGTTTTCCATCCATTCCCTAATAATGTCAGGTGCTTCACTAAAAGACTAAAATAGGATTCAATGCTGTTATTCAGTGTTTCCAAAACTTTTTCGAGTCACCCCTTGGTTCCACAAAAAGCCCCACAACGCCCCCCAACCGTGAACCCTGAACTGATTTTTAGCCTGCAATATTTCCTTTCTATTTTGAAATCGTGAGTAGTCAGTGGCGGATTACCAATAAGGCAAAGTAGGCAGTTGCCTATGGACCCCGAGGCTTCGGAGGCCTCGGAGGGACCACGAGAATATTTTCCCTCTTTCTTCTCTTGTTTTTTAACGTGGGCCCTATGCCGTTGTGTAGGCAGTATAAGCAACGGCCCGGGCCCTGGGCCGTTGATTATACTGCCTACAGGCCCCCAAGTGTGTTAATCCGGCACTGTCAGTAGTATTTTCGGTATTATATATTCGGTATAGTATTTCGGTAGTTTCACTGTCATCATGTGTGGACCAAGGCTTTGGCCGCTTGCGACCCATTCCGGTTCACAACAAATCGTCTTTTCTCTATTTTTATGATTCTTCTGAGCTACTTCTACCACCAATTGCCTTGCGTAAGCGTTTGTTTGGATTTAAAATCCTAAGAATGCAATACACAAATAATGAATGCTGGTAATTATAAGCCATGGACCTTAAATTTCAATCGCGACGGTTTATATCTTTTCAGATTGTTGGTGTGCATTAATTTGAACTCATATCTCGTATAGTTCATGGTCCCTGTACATGTGCCTAGGTACTTTTTGATTGGATAAGTAATAAGTCTTGTGCTATTGTGCCCAGCTAATGAGGAACATTAACTTTACTTGGTTATTCAAACGCAAGTGTGACTTGAGCTCCGAAGAACAAAAAGCTTGCAATATTGAAAATGTATTTGCATCTCTAATATCGATGCATCCCACCTGAAGTGAAATCATTAAATCTATTTATTAAGGTTGTTCACTCGTGAGAGAATAAGGATGCCGTCTTCTAGTATCCTTTAATTATATTATGGCCGGGGATGAAGGCGAGTAAGTAATGATAACAAATATGAATCATCGTCAATTAATAAAAGGAATAGGTACCACATGTAATAGAATAATTTAACGAAAGAAGTTAAGGAAAAATAATTGAGTCAGCAGGTGGAAAGATTAAGCATGCAACATATCGTTTTTAAAATGAAATATGCTGAATAGACCGGTAGACTGTTTACTATTTAACCAGTCGACAATCGATTGCCTGTGAGTTGTTTGTAAATGCACTTGATTACCTAATGTTAGCTCCGTTCGTAGCTTGAGAACAGAGCTAAGCTAAAGAAACTTTTTTGAGTCGTTTGTAGCACCATGGAACACCTTTGTAATGTTATTTTGCCTCAAAAGAATCTCAGGAGAATAGTATTATAGAACTATTTTGGGTATTCAAACCATTGAATGTCCCCAAATGGTGTCTATTTTGTCTAAGTATATATTTTTTTAAATAGTGTCTATCTCGGAAAGCATTTTTGAAAACGACGATGAGGTTAAAGAATCTACGAAGGGAAACGAATTCGGTCAATCTCAAGATGGCTAAACTTATGAAAACGAATGGCTTCTCTTATTCCGCCCCACTGCGAGCTAAAAAGAGGAGGTTGAAACCAAGGAGAGAGTTTCAGTTTGTGGACAAATCTCTTGGTGCAATGAGGAGGAATTGGAAGGCCCGGAATCGACTTACTTACTGAGGGAAAAAAAGGAATGTTTTACCGAGTAGAAAGATTTCGTCGGATGGAGGGGGGTAGGGAAGGAGGAGGGGGGAAAGGAGATAAAGGAGGGGAGGGGAGTTGATGTGAGGGAGGGAGATTGTGGGGGGGGGGGAGACTTTGAGAAGGAGAAGTGAGGGGAAGGCGTCGGAGAGAGAGAGAGAGGGAGATGGCCGGGGGAATGGGAGACAATGCAAGAAGACGGATGTCTTGTCGGCGATGGTTCGGGAGAAGTGGGAAGAGGAGAAGAGGAAAGCGCATTAGAGCAGAGTTTAAGGGTTGGTCTGGTGGCTAGAGGACCAGTTTCCCATCCAGAGGGACAATATTTGAACTCCCGCAGTGAGACTTCTTACCGGATGATATCAACATTTTTAGGGTGGCGTCCGCGTATTATGTCTAGGATCATGACAGTTTCGCGAGCTATCCTGCTGCTGGCGTCCTCAGGTGAAGGAGGACGCCAGCAAGATCAACCTTCACCAGAGGACGCCAACAGGATAGCTGGCGAAACTGTTGTGATCCTAAACAAAATACACGGACGCCACCCGTAAAATGTTGATATCATCTGATCAACGCCGCGGAAACTTACGAACGAACACTTCTTACCAGAATTTAGATCCCCCGGTTGGGATCTAATTGGCGGAAATTTCAAGCATAGTTATCCTTCCGTCGGATGGGACGTTAAACTATGGACTACGGCGCCTTTCGTCAAGAGCAGGGTGATCCCGACGCCGGGTATTTCTCCATCTTTCCTCCCCTTCACAGGGTTATCCCTCTTCCCCTTCCCAACCTACCCACCAAGGGCGCAAATGACCCAACTACCTACCAAGCAACAGAATGAAAGTGTGTGGAGAGAAGGAGAGATGGGAAGTGGTTTTGAGCGAGGAAGGAGAAGAAAGGGGGGAGAAGAAAATGGATTGAAGGAGGCGAAGAGGAGAGGGGGATGAGCCGATATCCCGTGGCTCCGTAAAGCGCCCAGAAAATTGAAAGAGCTTCATTATGAAGTCTGCGGAAGATTGGCCTGTGCCCGAGTAGGGTGGGGGTGTAGAGAGGGGGGGTGTTTGAGGAGGGGGGGGTAAAGAAGAGAGAAGGGGCAGGGGGTGTGTGAGTGAGGCGGTAGTTGTGAGTGGGACGGTGGGTTTTTTTTTTAAAGAGGAATGGGGGGGAGGAGGTGATGCAGTCATGGTTTCGGCTTGTTTGTTTTGCGGATGAGGACGGAGGGCTTTTTCAGGGACCGGCAGGCAGGATAAAAAAGGGGGAAGGGAACAGGATGCAGGCAGGGTACGTCGGAAGAAGATGGCGATGTGGGCTTTGAGGAATTTAAGGGTTTGGAAGGAGAAGGGAAAGAGGGTGGTGGTGGGAGTAATTCGATTACACGAGTTTTGTGGATGGCGAAAGGGCAATATGTGTGTGTTAGTGCCCAAAGGGTTTTGCTAAAGGGTTTGCTTCTTCTTTACCGAGTGGGAGAGAAGGCAAGGGCCTGGAGAGCAGACTGCCCCACCCAACAGGGCACACACAGTTTTCCAAGAGGCTTTGGAAACAAGTTTTTGGCCGAGTATTTTGAGGGCCACGTTACTACGCAGGATCGATTGGCGTCTTTTATATTTCTTCGGCGCGAGTAATCATTTTCGGAATCTGAAGGTTAGTGGTGACCCGAATGCTCATTATGATATCCAACTCTGATGTAGTAACGTGTAGTTGAGGGATCTTGATGCCTTCAATTCAACAAAATCCTGTGGCCTTTGCATCATATTGCGTTTACCATTCAGCCAAAGTTAGTCTCCTTCCTTAGGTCATCTTTACTTTCTTGCGTTCCTCTATATAAATGATCAGCTTGGCATTGAAAAACATTTATATTGCTGTGTTTAATCTATTTCAATTTGAATTCTCGCTTTCCTATCCATCATATGAAGCATAAGACGAATGCACACTAAAAATTGAAGTATCACTATTGAAGTGTTTTTCATTTTTATTTCCACATTTATTTCCTCCAGGCAAAAAAGAATAATAATATTTTGTTTTCGGATGATTAGACGATAGAATTTTCAGTATAGATAGTAAAAACGGAATGTTTAGCGATTTCTTGCCGATGAGTGAGATTCGTACAAGTTCTAATAGCATCTAATGTTGCTCCGTGCGATAAGTCGATTCCACGCCCTGTAGGGTCGCACAGAGAAGACTTGTCGCATCGTTCGGAAAATATTTTTTGGAAGGTCTCTCGACTGCTGTCAAATCAAAGCGATCTTAGATTTTTACGTTGCGGAAGGTCAGAGATCAGAGTGAAAAGGGGGAAGAATCCAGCATTTTATGGAGCAAGTTGTGCAGAAAGAGCATTAAGGTTTACTGCAGTCGAAAGGAGAAGAGCAGTGAGGATTTAAGAGCTTCTCTCCTCTTTTTTTCTGTTGCTTTTTTCTTCCGGAGTGAGTGCTGAGGGGAGGGTGGGGGAGCGGTTCGCTAAGACGAGGAAAGAGGATTCGACAAAGGAGAAGAAGTCGACGGTCCGTGGCCGACGACGAGAGACAATGCACCAACGACGGCAGTTCACATACATTCTCATCTTAGGGTTGAAGAGGAGGAGGTGGTGGAAGGAGGCAATTTGGAATGGAGGAAGCGGAGGATAAACTCCTCCAAAACCCGCCTACTATTTCCCAAAACCAATTCTTTCTTTCTCCTCAGCCAATCATCGTCCTCCATTTTTCTTGACCTTCTCGCCTTTGTGCCCTCTTGACAGCTTAAGGCGCTCACGTCTTGCTCCCGACTTAGGAGTGGAATTCCTTCTGGTAAACGCGCCTCGCATCAATAATGCTGTCTCCTCGCGCTATTTTGACTGCCCGGGTTATTACTTACGCCACGAGGTTTTTTCTAACGTCTCGTTTCATCTCCCAGGGCAGCTTAAACGCGAGCAACACTATGAAAAGGTTATCTTCAGAGCTTTTTCTTTCTTCCTTGTAATAATGGGCCAACTTAGTCATTTTTCGCCCATTTAGGTGTGAGAGAACGCGTTTTTTTCTCCCTCTTGACAGTCACTTCAGCTGTAACTATACCTTCTAAGTATAAACTCTTATAATGGTTTAATAAAACGCCTCTTGTTTCCTCATCATTTTGCAACATGAGACATAATGTATCATAAAATAGCATGAACTTTGTATTCGTACATGAATCTGTGTGATTCTCACACTAAAAACGTGCTTGCTTCTATTTTTAATGTAATCTGTGTATATATTAATGCTGTAAAAATCTGTTTTTATATGACTTGGTACAAAGAACTGGTTTTTTCCCATCGACAAAGGTAATTAGTTTTGACTTTAGTAAGTATTCTATAGAGGAAGATCAGTTTCGAAATTCTTTTTTTAAGACAATATTTCTTTTTTCTTGGCACATTAGTTATCATTCCCTTCACTTTTTTTACAACGTAACCCACAAGCTAAAAGCTAAACATGTGAAAAAGCCATTAATGACCGAGAAATTTATAATAGTCTTTATATTTGGACTTATTCACGCTTGCAGTATTATTGTGTTGCAGGAAATAAAAGAGGCTTAGCTTTTAATCATTCATTCAAAGATCTTATGGTATTTATGATAGGAATATAACGTTAAAGGTAACCAGTATGTAGTTTTTAGTAAATATGACAAATCCTCATTTACCGAAGTGAACCTATTGACGTGATAGTAATGTAATTATTTAAATAACGTATCGATTCACTGTGTTTTAATGAACTTTTTCTCATCTATTTCCAGGTTAGTGTTTCCACTATCGTGATTAGAATGTGGACTGATCCCCCGGCTCTCCCAAGTGTAAGTGGTGACATGACATTTGCATTTTTAATTATGCTTTTTAGAGCGATTTTTGACGTGTGTTTAAGAATTCACGGTTTAATCCCAAGCCGTCAAAGTGGGTGAGTGGGAGCCTCTCTCTTAGGAGAGACACAAATGGGAGAGACTCGTGCGGAAGAAATCAAATACTATATCTGGATTGGAATTCAAACCTAGATCCCCTCTGAATTCTCGCCTGGTGCTTTACCAATGAATGCACACGGGCGTCCTTTCACACTTGAGGATTCCAAAGTGACTTCAAAGGAACTAGACATTACGAAGAGTTACGTACGAAACATGCATATAATGAGTAGCACAAAATACTCGCATTTGTGCGCATGGCACAACATCCCACGATGTTCAGGTCGCTTTTAAGGATTCTATATGTCTGGGTTGGAATCCCAGGATGCTATTTTTTCCATGCTAACTTCTCTTTATTCGTAATCCAGAGTTTGTTATTCTGTTTCATTTTATCATCGGGTTTCATCGCGTTTGGATGCTTCCTATACATACATATTCTCCCCTCTCGTCCAGGAGGCGTCTTTACGAGGAATTATTTATTTTGCAATTCGACGTTGTACTACATGAAGCAACCAAAAGCGATGGAACCCGATATTAAAATAAAGCAAATGAATAAACATCGCGGAAACCTGAAGCAAAGTTTGTTACGTCGAAATCGGGTAGCCACTAGCTTAGATAATCATGTAAAAAAGAAGATTAACTTATCTTTGTATATCTCTCTCTGATATCCTCTCTAGTAGCTTCCACTTTACCTTGTGTCACGCTACCATCACACTTATAATTGGTTTAATGGTTTTAATCAGTTGTCATCCTCAATAGATCCACTTATAAAAACGTTTCTAGTTTCTAATATTCGACGATTATTATTTTCGCTAGGCACTTCGAGACGGTCCCCTCATCTTGGCAATAATTCAGGCAAACTGTCTTTGTATGTTTTCATTAGTTTCCGTTAGAGGCAGCAAATTGTTTCTGGCTAGTTAGCCTATTGGGAGTTAAGGGTTGGAAAATTGTTTTTATAAGACATTCTGGTGGTGAGTGCTAGCTCATTATATATGTTTAAATCTTGGCGTAGGTTGCACTGCGATTCTTACTGTAATAAACTTAATTTTTATGGACAGTTTTGAAAAATAAAACGATTAGTCTTATTCGACAGTCGAATATAATCGAAAAGTTGACATTCCTGCCTCCGTTGCTGGATTGAATGTCTCTATTCCCTATAGTCCTTCAATAAATAATGGACTGTCAGGTTTTTTTAAAACCTTTTTTCAAGTTGCGATACACAGATGTGTGGTCTAAATGATGTAGTACTATCCTCAATGATCATTCCTTTACCTAGAAAGAAAGAAACCTTCACTATCTAGGACAGAGAGAATGCTGTATGCAAATACGCATGCTGCTATCATGTGTCGCAGTATGAATAATGATTTGGTCGCAGGCGAGGATCTAAAACTGCACACTTCCATTCCATGAATTGATGATAGCGTGTGCGCTTGCATGCCGTTCGAAATGGTTTTTAAATCCCGTATCCTTCGGAGGAAAGAGAGCAAAGAGGAAAGAAGCAAACTAAATTAATGTCGCGCCGTCGTCGAAAACAAAGATTTTTCCGAACCGAGCTCCCGACAGGGCGCTCTGCCAGAGACCCTAGTCGACACTAGTGCCATCTATCCACACGCTCATTTATCAAGGAGCGGCGAATCCTCCCAGCGCTTCCGCGACTCCCGCTCTGCCGCCGTCTTCTTTTTTTTCTCTCCAGAAATGCGGGTGGAGGAAAGAGACAGGGTTAGCGAGCTAGGGAGAACAGGGTGAAGGAATTCCTCTTATTTTTTCAGAGGAAAAAGGGTCTCCTAAAGAACCACCAGCCTTCTTTTCTGGAATCCCCACTCCTCCCCCATCCCTCCTCTCCGTCCCCCGCTGCTGTCTCCAAGGAGATTGCTGATGTCTACTCTGCAATATCAGTCGAACGGAAGCGAAACGTTTGACGTCAGAGGGAAGGTTTCTTTCTTTTTCTTTTTAAAAGTATCTGCTGGGTGCCGTGCATACGCATAGGCAGCAGGACGTTGCCGTCGTGGTAGGACGGTGGAGGAAATGCGGGGGTGAGCTGGTTGGCGGAGGAGGGTTGTGTTGAGGTTCGAAGCGTGGGCCGAGACTCGCTTGCATGGCGAAAGGAGGGTTGAGGAGGTTCTTTATTTGTATTTTTACCGAGACGGAAGAGGGAGACTCTGCGAGGGTATCCCTTATAGGGTGTGATGTCGGTGGAGGACTTGGGGGTTCCGACCATGTGATGCCGAAATGCTATTTGCCTTTCAAATCCAGAGGGATTCCTAAAATGCTTCCTGCATTCAATTTCGTTATTTTTTTGTCGGAAGAATGTTATCGAACATTTTCCGCCGAAGAATCAGCGTCGCTCGTCAATCAACGCGGGCGTTTTCATAGCTCACGGGGGCCATTGTTAAGGCGAGATTATTTACCCATCCTCCGGCTTAAATTCTCGTTGCCAATGTATGCTTTAGAGTCGAGTCAAATGACGGAATTGAAGCCCTTTCAAAATCATTTGGGGCGGCATTTCAGTCGATTGACAGCAGTAAATATAGTCAAAGGAACTGGAATTATTTATTTATTTTTTATAAAAAAGGTCGCTATGGTAATGTTTTGGAAACATTTGAAAGCATTGCTAAATATGAACATTCTGCCAAATAACTCTGCCATTATTCGAAGAACCTGGCTTTTCGCAAATCGAAATACATCTTTTCGGAGATTAAGTAATTCGATTAATGAAAGTATTCTGTAATATTTTTCTTTAAAATTTTCTATCTTCGCAGTCCATATAGTTTACAAGCCTGGTGTATACCATATAAGCCGAATGCACCGAATTTTTGTGAAGCCGAATGTTTGAAGGGCGCTATAAACAATTGTGTATATATGATGCGTGATGAATTCTTTGGAGTCGAGTTCACTGAGGTTTTTTTAGCTGATTTTTTTTCAAACCCCTTATCCACTCATCATCACCATATGTTATCACTCCGAGATGTACTTTTTAGCATCGACTAAGTTATCATAACATCGCTCAATTCCTTTGTTCCTCCAGAGTAGCCTTGCATTCCTTGCTCCTTTCCTTCTACCCCTGCATTTGCTCTGCTGTTCTTTTTTTGCTATTCCTTCCATTTCAGAATGTCTTCTGTTTCCTCATAACTTGCTTCAGTGACTCCCTTTGAATTCTCTTTTCGCTCTTTCTTTTAAGGGCTGAAGAGCTTTACCCAGAGTGAGAAAAATGCATTAATTCCCTAAAAGATTGTCGAGATACATCTTCTCAACGAATTGTCACATACTTACAACCTCATCCCCAACTCATCCCCTGCCACACACCCCTGAGATGGTTTACAGGGTATTTTGTAGATGTAGATGAATAATTATCTCACAAACCTTCACCTCCATGACTCACGAAATATGTACCACGAAACACCCTCGTCGTCCATCTAAGTCATTGAGAGTAATGCACCCACATCTACTGAATACCCTGCAAGCCACCTCAAGGGTGTGTCGCAGGGGGGGTACTTTCGTGGACGCATCTTTTACCTAGTACGAACAGCGCGCCGTGCATGTTTTCTAATTCTTGAGTCTCTGTCCATTTGTGTTGTTGCAAAATGCATATATGGTCCCTCTAATTGTCCCTCTCCATTGTGAGCATATCTGTAGTGTAGTGCATGCTTGTGAGGCCTCGCCTCGTGACAAACATTAGCGATTTATGCTAATGCATAATTAATCGTAGTTACACTAACTTTAGGGTATAGTGTAATGCATGTTGGTGACTACTCACCCCCTGCCATACAACCCTGAGGTGGCTTGCAGGGTATTTTGTAGATGTAGAACCTTTTATTTTTGCGAACCCTATTATTTTGCCTCCCGATTATGCTTTTGTTTGATTCCACATTCCGAAGTCTTAAAGAGAGCAAGAGAATTAGGGGCAGGAATTATTCGGGTCGGGGCTTTGGGAGAATAGAGAGGGAAGCAAGGAACGGGAATGCGTAAAATCATTATTTTCTCCCTCTCTCGCTTCTCTTTGTAGCGTTTCTGAAGGTCTCCTTTCGGCGTCTCAAACAATAGAAATTTAAAAAAATAAAACTCTCTTAAAGTCATCCCATAGTTTTCTCTGCTTGCTCCGCATCATCCCGCTTCGGTCTCTTAATTAAAATTAATGAAATATTTTTACACTCTTTTACAAATTCGGAGGAGCCTTTTGCGTGACGACCGTCTTTAGAGGGCTCTTAAACAATTGTCTCCTCCTCCTCTCGTCTTATCGCGCTGAACTCTTGTTGTTTCCTCTCCCCCAGTTTCCTTAAATTTCATTTATTCACCCCGCCCCTCCCTCCATGCAAAAATCGATCCGTCCTCGCTCCCTTCCTTATCAGATACAACTTCTTGAATCCCCAATTTTTAACTGCGCCCCACCCCCCACCAATTCCTCTTTCCCCCCCTCCCGTTCATTCACAACTCCCGTTCTCCGTTGATTTTTCCCCCTCAACAGCACAAATGATTGTCTTCCCTTCTCTCCCACTCCCCGCCCACTCCTTCGTCGTCTCACCTCATTGTCCCTGAGCTCTATTTCTTCCCCAGTCTATTGTCGGCCTATTTATTTTACGCCGTCGAACCCTTTAAATCAGTCCAATAGTTGATAAGAAACGTTCCGATAGTTGTTAAGACCCCAGCCATGTTCGAAGGGAAGACTCATGTTAAACCAATCAGATAGTAGTAGTGGTGGCACTAAAAGAACACAACAGTTTCATTGAAACTGATTCTCAACCGATACAGTTTCAAAACGAAACGTTTCACCGAAACACCCAATAGCGGACAACAGCTAAAGGTATACCAAAGAACAGGCGATCGATCGGCGCTGTTAGAACATTTCTGGTAGTTCTGTATAATATGCTAGAATAAATATTTCAATTAAGTAACAATCTCATTTGGATTCATATAAAAATACTTCACAGTACCAATTTTATCTTTAACGATGGGCGGGCATATGTTGGCTAAATAAACTGGCAACCTCCGGCAACAGACTCAGATCCAACAAATTGTAGCTCATAGTTACAACGCAGCCACACGTGCAGTGCAACTGGAACAGAATAGAAGACGAAACAGTCAGCATCAGCTTCATCAGTTGCCGCTGCACAGCAGAAAGCTCAACGTCGCGTCTGCGGCACGATCACGATACTAACCTGTTGTTTGCAACAGTCATTTGAAACAGTTGTCTGACCGAAACAGTTGTGACTGTAGCCGTTTTGCTCTAACAACATTTTGTTCCACTGTTAGATAGTTGTCGAATCTCGTTTAAGTTGTTGTGACAACCCCTTTCACCGTTCCGATTACCAGAGTATCTTTTTGCAAAAGAACGCTGATTTATGCTGCAATCGTTCCTATTCATTTGTCGTATTTACTTTCGAAGGATCCTTAACAATGGTGAATAAATGTGGGGTCCATTGTGGTAGTAAAGACATATTTTTTTTTAAAACTTGTACTTGCGTTTGTGAAGTATAGGTATCAGTTTGTTGAGGCTTTTATGAAACACCAATGCGTACCTATTTTATTCCTAATGCACACTTTCGTCTCATATATGGTTTGCTTTGATCGCAAATTCCGTAATGGGACATTCCATGTTGACCAACGTAACATTATTACTAACAACGTTATTTTTTATTATTCATTACAATGTAGACAACATTGGCTAAGAGAATTTAAAAGCATTCGACTCAGAAAAAGTTATCTTGTCTTCAAAATTAAAATATCTCTTAATCTGTGGCCAACGTAACAAACCAAAAATGCAGTTTACTTAAGCCTAAAACTTCTACATACCTGAAAATTTAGCTGAATTACTGATTAAATTCAGTTGAAAAGATGGTGTTCCGTTTATAATAAAAAGCAGGATCTTTCAATGTGAGTTCAATTCACGCAGATGATCGCAAATACAGACACTTATTTGTTATTTTAACAGCAGCATTCAATAGGACGGGGTTACCATGACGTTGCTAACACGGGAGACGCCATTTTGAAATCCTGATGCCAGATTTTATAATCAGCAGGAAGTTCTCTTAAAAATGTCCTATAACACTTTTGGTTTCTTTAAAATTTAAAAAATAAGTGTGAGGTTGATATTACCATGGAATGTCCCTAATGCATTACATTCATTTGATTAAATTTGATTTATCAAAAAAAACGGGGTCCATTGCATCTCATTGGCAATCTTGGTCTTGTACCCTTTCTGATCTCCTACGCCTAGTTCCCCCTACCAACCACAATTGGTGGTCTCACCAACCCCTCCTCTACACATTCCATCCATTTTCTGACTCTTCTCCACTCCATTCTCATCGTTTCCTCTCTCCTCTTCTCACTTTTCGTTCGCAATTGCTCCCATCCTTCTCTTTCTTCTCCCCTCAGCGATCTCCCCAACTCTCTCCTCCCGCTGTTCGATTTGCTCCTCCAACTTGGTCGTTCCTCCTTCTTTCCCTCTTGGCTGCATCGCTTTATCTGTCACACTGGAGCCACTGCCGAGGAGGAGAGAGATAGGGGGAGTCAAAGAGATGGGCACTATTTGTCATGGAGGGCGCAGTGGGAAATGCCTTCTTTCTGGGAGCGTATCGCTCTAGTGCTGATCGCTTCTAAGAGCAAGTGGCAGTTATTTTAAAGAGTATTTTTAAAAGTATAAAAAAACCTGCTTTCACTACTCTAATGTGCACAGTGGAGTTGGTGAAAGATTGATGATCTCACACTAAGTATGAACAATTATCTTAATATCTATAGAGATAGATTGACGTAATATAATTATATCGCTGGGGAAAAACAATATTGACGAAATATAATTATTTTGCAAAGGAAAAACAAAATTAAAGTAATATAATTATATTGCAAAGGAATAACACTCGCAACTTTGATATGAAAGGATAGGATTGAAACTAGTTGCATGTAAATGGTTGTTTTGATTTGTGATTGTTAAAGAAGGTGTTGACTTGTTGCTACACGCGTAGAGATTGACTGTTTTGTGTGAAATATTGTAATAAAAAACATATGCAGAGTGATATAGAGTTCATTTTAATCGCTTTGGTGCATCAAAATAAACCTTAACCCACTTAAATTACTCTTTTCGTTTTTTATCTCCACCTTTTGAGAGCCGAGATGGATCGCCGAGATCAATTATTTATTTCGCCAGTTGGAAAAAAATTGCGTCGAGTACAATCAGGAGATCTCCTCTTTACGAGATTTTCTTTCTCTAAACCCCCGTCGAGTTGATGCGCCATTTTTATTCTCATTAATAACGTCTCACGTATGAAAAGAGCCACCCGTAAACATGTAAAAAGATGCCAAAGACCAAAATCAAAACCTACGTAGTTTTTGCAATATGAAAATGTTGTAAACAAAGAAAGTCAGTAGGGTATTTGTGCGGTGTCTGAACGCTGTAACTCTGCGGAATTTGGATGTGAATAACAATTGCTCTGTATAATTATGTTTCTCCTCTGTTTCTCCATTCATATCCTGGTTCTTTCTTTCCCATCCACCTCATTAAAGGTCTCAATTTTCTCCCTCGGCCTTGCTTTTTTGCTTATTACTCATCAATAATCACCATAAAAATACCGAATCTTTGGGGAGCAAAAAATAAATTGTTAGTCAACGAGTAGATTTGGAAATATTTTATATTTGTGATCTTGTCTTCGCAATAGATATATTTTGATATACTTCCAACAGTTACTTGTGCGTTGGACGGAAAGGAAGACAAATGAGGAAGTGCTTGACATGGTGGGCGAGGAGAGGAAACTTAAAGATGAGATTAGGGGAAGACAGGGTAGGTGGCTGGAAGGGGTAATGAGTGACGATGGTTTACTGAAGGCCGTGATAGAGGGGAGGATGGTGGGTAAGCGGGGAAGGAAGAGAATCGGTTTTATGGACGGGATGAAGAAAGGTAGGACTTTCGCTGAGATGAAGAAAGAAATACTAGAGGTAGAAAGGGCACGGCACGTGTAAGAGTCCGTTGGATATTCTCTGACTTTCATCACAACCTACCTCTAACTGATTACTGTCATGAAAGAATGAATACCATGTTTACGTTATTTCACGGAGCTATTCTTGGTATGATGGAGTCTTTAATTGTGAGACGAAAATACCGTGTGGTTGTGTAAAATATTTTTACTAATATGTACCCTAAATTGTAATGCGCGCATTTTGATTTTCGAGATTAATAATAATCTGTTGGCATGTCGTCGGAAGATATCATGCGTCATACGGGTCGTGCAACTTAGGGGGGGGGGGGGGTAGGGCAGGGGCTCCACTTAAAACCTACTGCGTGTAACGAGGTAGAGAGGGGTGGGTTTCTCTCTAACAATAAGTAACGTAGCTGTTACAGTGCGCCTGTTTACTTTTCTTACTCGTCAACATCGCGTCGACAATACCACAGAGTTGAACATGCGGAAGGTTGCGCGGGGTGTTTCTTAAGCTTTAATTTAACTCATTGTAACTGAACCAAGCCTCTCATATGTTACAAGTCTTCATATCATCAAATTGCTTACATTTCAGCATTCTCGCGAGTTAAATAGCGACCTCGTAAGAACACTTTTCAAGGCAGCAGACAGTCAGAAACATGGGGAGAACAAAATAGATGAACACAGCTCTTTACGCCGTGATTCATGGTTGATTTTTTAAATTTTAAAATGAATATTACTTGTTCCAATTGAGATTAGATAGTTCTATTATACCTATGCGGTGGGATTGGGAAAAATCCGATGGTAGTCAACGAAGGGGGTGGATGGGGTAGTAAAATCACCGAAAACGGTAACGTAGTTTATGCTCGACCCCATAGGTTATCACTCGTTTTCTCTTGTCAGATTCCAGTTAAAATATTTCTCTCTTTGCATTGAAAATTCCGAGAAAGGGTGAAATTTTATTTTTTGATCCACAGTTGGTACTCGTGCAAGGTGTTGGCGTGTGCTATCCAATTCGGATTGACTTGAACGGAAGCATTACAATTTTACAATGGAATTATGGTCCTCTGTTATTGCGAAATCTCTTGAGGATTGAGCGAACAATTAATTGAATTGGATTGGTTTAGTGGGTTGAGGGAGAAGGGGGTGAGATACGAATCGATTGTTGGGGTGGGGGGAGGATAGCACGAAGGGGAGGGGGGGTGTCGGTTTGAGGGGCGGCAGATTTTGGAATTGAGCGATGTGCCGAAGTTTGCGTTCCCGGTGCGATATTGGGGTAGAGTTTTGGAGGCCATGCCCAACGTAAATTCCGTCAGACATCCATTTTTACTAGTGGCTGAATCCTTGAGCTGCGCCTTATTCATAAATCAAGGTACTTTGAGCGACATATCACTTCACCTAGAATTTGAAGAATTTTACTTCATTTTAAAGATAAAACACCCATCTTTCCAATGACATAAAAATATAAACCCCTTAACGAACTACTTTTCGAGCAATTTGCCTGAAAATACAAGCTGATGTACATGGGATAGATTACAGCTGTGGTCTCCAAAGGGAGAATATTGAAAAAATAGGAATTTTCAACTCATAGATTTCGTCAAAGAACTAACGGTGTGTAGATTTAGTTTTTTCAACTATGTATAAAAAAATAATCACTTTCTCACCGCAGTACTTTTTACAGAATCGCAAAAAAACCTGTTTTGAAGGCGATTTCACCGCACGGCGTGAAAAAATGAGTCAAATGGCTTGTGAGGATATATTTATTTAACTACTGAGAATTTTTGGCACATATAACTATATTCTTGCGCCATTAATATTACAATATTTAATTCATACTTCTTACAGACGCTTAAATTAAAATATAAAATTGGAATAAGATCTCCATTATGACTCAATGGGAAATATCTCGCTCAAACTAACTTAAAATGTCAATTTAAAACATTTTACAACGCGCATATGCAAAAAGCTTATCACATTCGACGTTCCTGTTATATTTATTTTACAAGTACTCATAATACTGAAATGTAATGAGAGGTGACTCACGTACGTGAAAAGAACACGATACTTCAAGAAGTGCTACACCTATGTACAAATGGATTTTGGGTTTAATTACAGTTTGGGTATAATTGGGAATGGAACTCTTGCTCTGACGTCAAACACGGTCATCATTTAAGATATTGTGGGTTAAACAAATCAAATTTATTAATTGCAAAACACTAGATTAGATAAAAATAAATTAGATAATTGTTGGCTCACGCTACAGTAACTAAGGCTATAATTTGCACTTCTCTTATCAAATCAAAACCTGAGTATTTAAGTGTTATTGAAACTATAAAAACTATTTAGTAAATGCCTTTATAGTGAAGCATGAAACAATTAATAGTATCATATATTGTAGCAGGAAGTAGAAAATACAGAAACATAGTTTAAAAGGCATTGGAAGCAAACTTCAAATAAAGCAAATTATAAAAGATGTAGTGCTATAATTAGATATTATTGTACGTGTCACTGTGGATGATTTGTAAAGAATGTTATCGAGGCTTGGATATGTTATACCTAGCTCCTAATGTTCTACCATGTATTTACCTCTCTAAAAGAAAAGATCCACCATGCTTAATTTTTTCTCATATTATGAATTTTGCATAGATTTTGATGTACATGCCCAGGAGGTGGTTACCTTGGAGACGATGGCCGAGGGAAGGGGTCGTATTTGTGAGGGGGCATTAGTCGGGGGCAGTGGGCTGGGGCGGACAAGCGCCGGCGGCCTTGACAATGACCCAGTTGACCCCGAACCGATCCGCGATCCAAGCGTCATCGCTCCTCTGACAATTTCCTGATTTAGGGGCTCCACAACCCTTGAGTATATTGAACCCGCTGAAGGGCAACTGCGCGAGTCAAAACAAATCAGTAACTCCGACATCAGAAAGGGCGCTGTCGGAACATAGTAAAATTAGTGTCGTGAACTAGTTAATAATTTGCATAATTGAAATGAAAACTTGGTGTTGTCTATACTATTGAAACTTTTTAATGTCACAAAACGTTCAAATGCGTTTGCCTCACCATCAGGTGCCTCATGATTTCACCTCTATTGCAACAACAATCTTCCGCGCAAAAATAAATGTTTACATAGCAACAATATGCCCTCCTCTTCAATTTAAATAAAAGAGGACTTAAAAATGTCTCAAAAATGAACGTAATCTTGAAATGATGAACATTTTTAATACGGAAATAGACCTATATTTGAACCAGGCATATTAGCTATGATCATACTTAATTTCAGCTCACTCTGGTCTGGGGTTTTTACGTGGTTGAGTAACAAACACACATACTCAGAAACCGTCACGTTTTTATGCATACCATTTTGTATTATTCATACGGCATATAATACCGTAGGAATGACGTTTCCATCAGGTGCCTGACTCCTCGTTTACCCCGTGAAAGTTGGCATGGTAGAACCGTGACTACTCAACTCTTTTTCGAATGACCTTTCCAATTTCACTCTGATTTGCTTACGCGTTCTACACTTTCTTAGAAGAACCCTATTTCTACCCAGTTTCACTCTATAGACCACCAAACAGTGGCATGCCATTACCATTGTATCTCTCACTATTATTCTCACTCCTCATCATACACAATGTAATCAATCATACTCACACGGACGCCCCTTTGCCTTGCAAGAATGAATTGTTTTCTTATGTTTAAATCATGCATTCAAGGCAAAGTCTTTTTGCTTAGCAAACACTCACCAATTCATCACCGTTATTATTCACTCTAGGGTCTCTAGCCACTATCTGAGATTCACCCCTTCCATTACACCAACCCAGCCATTCATATCAACTTGTACTCTTATTCTCCTCTCAACACGATCACATCCATTCCACAACTCTCAACTAGTTTTCTCCAAAGCTCGTCTTTCACGCTCACTTTCTCCATCTACTGTTGCATAGCACTCCACAATCACAACTCTTCAAATACCTACTTTCATACGAGCCCAGAGCAATCAAGGTGATACCAACTCGTATTTCCTTGCTAGCATCTTAATGCTACCCCAACGTCATCAGTTGTAATATCCTGTTACTTGCACTTGGTTTCAAATGCACTGAAATCGTCCACCCGTCTTATTTTCATTTCATTCTTCGACTCAAAGAGTTTTTTTCCATAAACCCCCTCTCGCTTTCCAAGTACTGATTCCGCGCAAAGTGCAGCTTTCCCCGTTGACTGCTGCGTCGCTCTGTCAATATTGGCACAATTTTCGAATACGCCACATGAGGGGGCAAACCCTAGTAATGCCCTATGCCCGCTACCGCTATTCTAATAAGGATAGAACCCCTTATAAAATAGAGACTACCTTGAGAGCTAGCATACCGTTGCTCGGAACCTGTACACAAGCCTTTTACAGATACCCATTTCGAATATAATCATGTTATCAACTTCACACTTTTTTTTATTTACGACCAACCAATGTTTCGAACGCTTTGTATCACCTTGAATACATATCATGAATTTGCCCTTGACTCATTGACCAAATAATCACTTTCTTCAAATAGATCATGAATTTCATTTTAGGCTTTCCTAATCAGTTATTTTGATATGCATTTTCCACAAATATAGTGATTATATGATCGGAAGCTGGATTTTTTTCACGAAATTTTTGTGTAATTTGGTTATTTGAAATGTAAGTTATTATGAAATTGACTGATGCTGCGAATTTGTGAACCATTTGGCATGTTTAACAAGAGTCTACATACATTCTTGTATGTAGTTTCTTTTTACGATCATGTTTTCCCCTACAGAGACCAATCAAAGTGGCTAACCGTTAAAAATAGACGATTGTATTTGCAGTGTGTGTTTTTGCACCAGCTGTTCTCATTCAAGGAGTCTGATTATCTGTTCCAATTTTTTAAGTCTGTACCTAGTTCTCGTCGGGTCATAACCAGAAGCAATTCCTCTATGTTTAATTTTCCTGCACATCGCACCAGCAAATTCAGTGATTCATTTGTTGTAACATCAACCAAAATATGGAACCCATTGCCAGTAAATGTTAAAAAAAACACTAAATCAATTGAAAATTTTAAAAGTAAAATTTATGATTTTTTTTCTAAATTTGAAATAGCAACTTTGTTGTAATCTATATGTACCTACGTATACTGTTTAATTATTCACATATGAACATATGTGTATGTACGCAAATGTTTTTATTTTTTGATCTTAAGGGTACCTGTACCTAGAGCTATCAATAAATTATTTACT
This sequence comes from Pyrrhosoma nymphula, assembly GCA_963573305.1. Classification (NCBI taxonomy): domain Eukaryota; kingdom Metazoa; phylum Arthropoda; class Insecta; order Odonata; family Coenagrionidae; genus Pyrrhosoma; species Pyrrhosoma nymphula. The sequence goes on along the minus strand of OY754329.1, from coordinate 175,944,805 downwards.
CACCTACTATTTACAAAACATTTAGACACTTCGGGAATATTTAAGGAGCTTAAAATCTTCTTCATATCAAATGACATTCTCCGTAGTTTCCTCGAGACGTTCAATCGATCTCTCGCACGCGGTGCAGTGAAGGAGAGGGATCGTGGAAAAACCGTTCAACTCTTGGTTAAACCTATCTTCACTTTTCTGGTCGGTTCCGTTATCCGCCGAGCTTACTCGCCGAGATCTCTCGTGTGTGTCGCCACCTACTGCTGCCCCTCATATTTCCTTCCTCGATCTCTCATTATTCTCACGTTCCTCTCTCCTCTTCTTCCTATTGCCTCTCAAATTCCTGTTAAAAATCCTCTTATATCTCCCCCCATCCTTCCTCCCAATTTCACACGCCAACGCCTTCCTTCTCGTTCTCCCTCTCTTTCTTCTTCTTCTCCGCCCCGCCGCACACACGTGTACACATCCTACCGAAAACATGTTTTCCTGCCAGAAATGCGCGCATATATATTTCTCTTTCACTCCCTTTCTATCCAATCGCCTCCCCTTCTTTTGTGCCATTTCCCCCCCCCCTCTTTATGCACAAAGTTCCTCCTTGGTGCGATAAGAGAAAGAAAATACCCTGAAAGCCACCTCAGGGGTGTGTGGCAGGGGGTGAGCATTCACCAACATGCATTACACTACACCCTAAAGTTAGTGTAACTACGACTAATTATGCATTAGCATAAATCGCTAATGCTTGTCACGAGGCGAAGCCTCACAAGCATGCACTACTACACTACAGATATTATCACAATGGAGAGGGACCATTAATATATATGTATTTTGCAACTACACAAATGGACAGAGACTCAAGACTAAAGTAGAAAACATGCACGGCGTGCTGCTAGTACTCGGTAACAGATAAGGATTCAAGTATTAGTGAGTACTACTACAGTTGTTATGGTCCCTTATCGTTCGTAGGAAAAATGAAATTTTAAATCTGTCCGTTCTGCAGTCTAGTTCCCTAATTTGATTAGGTATAGTACCAACCTGAGTCAGGTTGGAAGAAGTTCTTCGAGATTACCGTCGCCATCTGTCGGGCGTGATAGTAATCAATTCGTTAGTTGGTCATGCTAAACAGTTTTCGTTTTCCCACTATAATCTCGCGGTTGCACCCCTAGCTGTTTTTCCGGCACCCTGAAGTGCCACGGCACTCCGTTTCGGAACTCTTAAGTAATTGTCCTTTCTCTTGTGCTATTCCTTCTCTGCGGAAACCGAGATGATTTTATTTCTGTCCCGTTTCCATCCCTTTCGAATTCAAATCCCCCACGAACTGGATTGCGGTCCGTTTCCTCATCCGATTATCGTCTAATATTATGTGGCTCAAATGATGACTAGGCCAACTACGTTTAAATCTACAGAGTATTTTATTGGTAGATACAACTAGTTTCAACGCTACGGCGTCATCATCAGGTACAAGCATTTCCTCGTGACAAGAATTAGCGATTTATGCTAATGTATAATTAGTTGTAGTTACACTAACTCTAGGGTATAGTATAATGCATGTTGGTCAATACTCACCCCCTGCCACACACCCCAGAGGTGACTTGCAGGGTATTTTGTAGATGCAGATGAAGCATTAAAGTCATGGCCAGTGGTACATATATACTCAATAATCAGGGTGGAGAGGGGGGAGGGATTAGGTAAGGGTGGTGGTATGACGGGGGAGGAGTTAGGTGTATTCTGGGAAGAGTGGTGTGAGGGTTATGGGTCAGTGGAACGGCAAACATTGGGGTTCAAAATTATTATCCCTAATGACCAGGGAAGCTAAAGCAGTTGAGTCACAGAGTATAATTCCATATTCCAAATCTTTCAAACACAAGAGTTAAAAACGAAAAAGTATTTTTTTAAAATTCTTATCCCTAATGATCAGGAAAGCGTACGTAGTGGGTTTGAGTCTCTGGGTGTGAGTTCATTTTCAAAAAAATCCACAACAGAATGAAAATTTCCTATTGGTTATAGACGGGGAGGTTTCAAGCAGTGGGGATGGCTTGTCAAATATGATGTCATTTACAATAGGTCCATTTTTTCGGTGCCTTCTTATCTCCATCTATTCTAACTTGTCCATTTTACACCCTTTCCTCGTCACGTGTAGTATTTCCGGCGTGAAGTCACTTCCGTGCCCCTCCTCCAACAGATATTTGGCGAAATGGGATTGTGAAACATTCCCACACAGGAGGCATCTCCGGTGTTCTTTGGCCCTAGTGCGAAGGGATCTTCCCGTTTGACCCACGTACGTTATGGAATGCAATGGGATTTAAACATAGTTCGCCTTGTCTTTATTTGAAAATGACTTCCACAAAGTTACGCCAGAACGGATTGAATTCATTATGTGGCTCTTTTCTTCACTTGATATCTATTAAGTGTGTGCTCTGTGCCAAATGTTCGTGTGCACATAGCAGCCATGCATGTGGAAAATAAGTTTCTGAGCTGTTTTTACTTGAAAAAGGATCTGGTTGGAGGAGCAAGAAGAGTAGGAAAAAAATTCGGTTTGAATGAATGCGGAGAGAGTGACGCGGGGAGCTTCGTGCGGGGACACTCTTTTGAGGGACACTTTTCTCGGACTTCGCCGCTGCCCCCTTCTATCCCTTGACTTTTGAAAAGGTAACGAGAATTCCACCCTTACGACTGCCACCCCATAAATTTCCCGGCTTCGAACCCCTCGTCCCCTTCCTCCTCCCCATCACCCCTTTCACCGTATCCTTTTCTCATCCCCCCCTTCCCCATTGAGGAAGATTGCTCTTTTCAATTCGTCGCCTTCCCCAGAAGGAAGAGGGTGAGAATGGATCGGAGAGAGTTTCTCTTTAAGGATATGTTTTCCCTGGATACGGTCGCTGTGCATGAATTGATTTTTTCATTTTGTTGGGATGCCTGTTTGGAGGCTGAGGTGCCAAATATTCGCATCACTACGTCACTCGCTCCACGTTTAAAAATAAGTTTAAACATTAAGAACCACGTGTTTCCAAAATTTCCCCTCAATTGAAGGTTTCTGGGGGAATGGCGGAACGCGGAAGTCGTTCGGGTGATTGTTTAAGGAGGTTTAAAAAATTGATATCGCCACCCGCATGCCTTTCGATAGCTCGAAATGGACGACAGGGGTGGGATTACGGTTCCTTCTCTCGCGTTGTCGTTATCGTTATCCAAAACGCGAATCGCTCTAGTTAAGGCAATTATCTCAGTTAATGTACTGAGAATTAAATTCACAAATTAAAAGTAGTGATGCTGACCACCTGACAACATTTGGAGAATGATGATCACGTTTTCTCTCTCAAGAACCCAATTGAAAAATAACAATAACGCGGGCGCACGCGTTATGGAGAACCGTGATCGCGCCCCAGGTTTATAGTTGAATATGTATCGGTCTTTTAAGCAGGTATGTGATCCGAAAAGGAACTTTACATTTAGTGCCGGACTTGGGAGGCACGAAACTATACGTTTTAGTAAAGTGCCGGACCTGGGAGGCACGAAGCTATACGTTATGGTAAAGTGCCGGACCAGGGAGGCACGCAGCTATCCGTTTTAGTAAAGTGCCGGACCTGGGAGGCACGAAGGTATCCGTTTTAGTAAAGTGCCGGACCTGGGAGGCACGAAGGTATCCGTTTTAGTAAAGTGCCGGACCTGGGAGGCACGAAGCTATACGTTATGGTAAAGTGCCGGACCAGGGAGGCACCCGAACTCGGAGTCCGAGCCTCGGCGTCGAAGGCGACCCAACCCTTCACCGCGGGTGGTTTATAGCACCAACTGACCAGTCACACTATAGTTTATAACTTCTTAAAATTAAACATAAATCGCAAAATGAAGTTCGTCTTCGTGTTGCACTAGTCACGCTGATGAAAATGGTTTTCTCATCGCAGTTATACGATAGATATTAACCATTTTATGTACTTGAGTAATTGTATGTACTTTCATTGAACTGGCTTGGTTTACTAAAGCAAGTAAAATGGTTAATATCTTTGATATAACTGCGATGAGAAAACCATTTTCTTGATCGGCGTGACTAGTGCAACACGAAGACGAACTTCATTTTTCGATTTATGTTTAACTTTTAGAAGTTATAAACTATAGTGTGACTGGTCAGTTGGTGCTAAAGACCACCCGTGGTGAAGGGTTGGGTCGTATTCTACGCGGAGGCTCGGACTCCCGAGTTCGGGTGCCTCCCAGGGTACGGCACGAAACGTAAAGTGCCTTCAAAGGATCACATCTCTGCATTTAAGTCATTTGAATAGTTTGTCAAAATCATTCTATCGTTCTTGTGGCTATGGTTATACAACCTAATTCTTAAATTATTTAAGGATTCTTCTCCCTTACTATACATTTTTCAACGTCATTCATTATTTACAAACCACCCATTGGAAACTTACCTACCAAAAAAAGTCTGTATTTGAGCAAAAAAGCGGGTTTAGGTTTTTATCGTGAACCCGTAAATATTTTTTTATATGCAAAGTGCTTTTGTTGACGTGCCACAGGTTCACGTGAATTCGTGTCGCTGATAAAACTTACAATTCAGGGATTCATTTTTTATTTGACTCCATTTTTAATAAAAAACTTTGTACTTTTCTATTTGTACTTTGACTATTAAATCCGCTTTGCGGGGTGACTAAGCTACCTTGTCACTTCGTGGGCACCTCTATTATCATCCCAGTGAGGCATTTTTATTTTTACATAAGCGTTACTGTTTCTCTTACTGATTCTTTGGCCTGCATATGATGGATAATCTTTCAACATGGTAAGAGAGGACAAATCCATACTACCAAAAAAGTAACGATGCGTGGAAAATTGCTATCCCGCCCTCTGCGAAAGATGAAATTCCTAGTAAAAAGGCAAATTCGAAGGAAAAAATCCTGAGAAATCAAATTCTCAATGATACACACCCTGAAACAAGCACCTTTTTTCTTACCGCGATGGGTCATGTGAGTGATAGTTTGAATAAAATCATCAATTATTTCAAATTAGTGCGGTTTAGTTTTTGAAGTGAATTTGAAACTACGGAATGCCGGCAGGTTACCGAGCGTTTCGCCTTTTCATGTCGTTTCGTTCATCGTATTTCGTGTGCGCTGATGTCTGCGGACGTGTTCCGATCTGCGCTAACTTGAGCACCTAGAGTGATTGATTGTTCCTCCTCCCATTTGGTACCTATCAGCCTTCGTTTTCCGTTTTCGCGGGCGTCCCAACTCGGACCAACTTTACGAAGACATTCCCACTGTGGGATTGAGAGACGAGAATCGACCTTCGCACTAACTCACCCGGATGGAGAGGGACGGGGTCCAAAGAAATGGCGATTTACAACTATGTAGTGCCGAGCGAAGCGAAAAAATGATGTAGTCTGTGTTCGTGAGGGAGGGGAAAAGAGGATGATATTCGGGCTGGAGAGAAGTAGCCAAGTCCATTGTGGAATGGGGTGGGGTGTAGGGGAGGGTGGAATGGGAGAAAGGGTCGTGGAAGGGTGAGGGTTAGGGATAAAGAGAGGGCGAGTGAAGAAGAGGGTGGCAAGGAAGTAAAGGGGGAAGTAGGAGGTGTGATTGAGGAGTCGGGAGTAGAGTTAAGATTTTCTAACGCGGGGATCGATATTGGCGCCGGTGAAGGGCTACTTTTTCGTTATGGCTTTAATAACGATCGCGGGAAACTTATATCAATTGTGAGTTCAGAAAGGGGTCGGGGATTCTTTTATTTATTTAGCGACTGGGGACCCTTTCCATCTCCATTTTTCCCCTTCCCTATCTTTCAAGGGTCACAAATCCAGGCGGGAACATTTCTGTGAAAGGAGGAGAGTTATGAAGAGTCATCATTTGAACTTAATGTGACGCCAAATGCATTGTCGCATTGCATTGTGGTGGTCTAGTAATGTAAAAAAATGCGTTCATTAAAGGAGTAACCAGACCATTGGCGATGTCCCTTATTCGTCTTACTTCCCGTACTGCTTTTAGTATATTTCGCGATTCTCCTATTGGTTCCAAGCTATTGAGTAAATGCTCATGTTATTTATCTCTCATTTGCTCTTCGGTTTATTTGAGAGCAATTGTCACTGAGCATAGGAAGTGAAAAGTGAAATATATTATTTATGCTTGTTGTATGAGCAACACTTTGAAACACTATCCATTTGCAATAAGCGCTAATTCCAATTTTGATCTGTAGAACAAGGAAAATACCTCCCTTCACTGGCTATATATTTAAGTTCCCGGAGATAATTTCAGTTCAAATTTGTAAATGAGGAACAAAAAAACGTACGTATTTTCGACTTTAAACTGTTTATCTTGTGTTTGTCTTCATACTGCGTTAAATTATTATGATAAAGAAAAAGGTTTTGGAGATTTGTTCTTTTAGTGTTTGGTCGGCTATTTACAATTTTATTTTTTCTGCACTTTCTTCCTTCTTCCTTTACATTGATTTATATCATCTTCAATACGGGTCTCGTGGTCCTAGTCCCGGTCTCCATGACGTATTATTCGCTATTCCTTTCTCCTTTGTAGGTTTTCTTAGATATCTCAGGTTAAATACACACAGTTGAACAATGCAGAAATAGTTCTCACCTTCAATTTTTCAACATTCACAATGTTAATGACATTGAAGGATTTTAAACGCTTTTAAAATTCTCTATTAGGATTCATGTAGGTTTGACTCAGTACACAATACAGGTCATTAACTTTTAACTAAAAGGACAAGCATAATTGCTTTCAGTTAGTATAATTAATCCAACCAGAACTAAGAGAAAAACTTTATATTCTTATATATATATAACTCAGATGAAAATGTTTTCACATTATTCAAGCATGATTTTTATAGCGTAACCACAGCTTTAACTAAATAAAGGCACACTTGCGGACTCTGCGCATGAAACTTGCTTTATAACAGCTAAAATTAAAACAGACAAGCTAAATGAGGCAATGATCAAACGATCACTTAAATTCATCACGAATAGGTAATAATGATTTTTGGAAACATTACAAGAGAAAATAAGGATTACAACCACTGTTCTTGTACGAGGTGCCATTGAATTAGTCAATAATCTCGATACTCTACTGAGGCCATTTATCTATAAAGAGACCCAGCTCGTGCCTCAGGCTCCATCATAATTTTCTTTAGATGATGTTCTTTTCCTTTTTTTGTATCATTGATGTTGACTTGCCCCATTAATAAGGCTTTTCCAATACCGTGTAGACCAATACCTTTTAGTCCCCTCCAGACTTTATAGGGCTCTTCTTTCTTCTTGATAGAGTTCCCAAGTCAGGATTCGATATTCAGGGCTGTCTGCGTCTTGATGGCTATCGCATTAATCTGTTTTGAGCTTATAAATCTTAAGCAGAAAGCTCTTGAATTTTCCGCAGAACAAGAGTATTGCATTTGTACACAATTGATATTTAAGTATTCAATCACAAAAATAATATTTATGTAAAGAATTACTATTTTTAATAATGGCCGTTCTAGCAGTGAAATGATAAATTTAAGTCTTTAATTAAGAAAGTAACTTAATCAAAATGCAATGGCAATGAAAACCGAAGGAGTAATCGATAATCTAAATGAGATTCATTAATTATTGTTGAACTCATATGTTTTGCGGATTTGGTATGCAAAAGGGATTTATTTCTGTGCAATTCAAAATGAATCTTGTCATTTAATTTATGTTTTGCGCTGTATCATTATCAATTAATTGTACGCACAGCTCTCAGTCCTGCCGATTTAATTCTTTCGTTTTGATTTTTCACTCTGGTGCCTCGAACAAAAAAGACGCGGCTGCTCGCTGATCAGCAGAAGGTTGTGGGATGCATAGATTTTCATCTCTCTCTCTCTCTCTGACATGAGCAGGAGGCAGATCGATGGTCGATTCTTTATTAAAAAAATCCATTTTCGTCAAATCACGTACGGCTCCGCGTTCTTTTTTCTTTTTTTACCCATCGCCGAGATGAGCGCGAGGGTCACGGAGAGAGATGGAGTTTGTCGGAGTCTCCGTGTGAGAGGGGCTTGCCGACGGGTCGAGAGGAGCAGCATCCCTCCAATCTCCATCCATCGCACTGAATCAATTCCTAATTTTCCATCCAAATCCATGTATCCAAGATCTGCGAGGGAGTTGGGTAGCCGTACGAAGAGCGGTCATTTGGTCAGTCATTACGGGTTTTCATCTACACCCCCCCCCCCGTACCCTCCTCTCCACTGGACCCTCCCCCTGTGACCAAACACCCCTCACTGTATATCTCGCGACTCACCTCTTATCCGCTATCGCCACGTCGCACAGTGGTCTGAAATGGGAAACAGTTGGCAAAAATTAGAAAATAATCATTCGATTCCCGTGAAATTTGGTACTTTGGGATTTATTGGATTGATAATTACGAATCAAAAGTTTATTTTTCAAGAAACAAAATGGCAGACACTATATGCCAACTCAAAAAATTCATACAAATTCAATTCATTCTATTTTTCATATGCATCTACAAAATACCCTGCAGGCCACCTCAAGGGTGTGTGGCAGGGGGTGACTAGTTACCAACATGCATTACACTATACCCCTGTAAATTTAGTGTAACTACAAATATTGATGCATTAGCATAAATCGCTAATGCATGTCAGGAGGCGAAGCCTCACAAACATGCACTAGACTATAGGTATGCTGTCAATGTTAAAAGGACTGTTGGTATTTTGCTACTATTTTAATGGACAGAGATACGAGAATTATACTGAATGAATGCACGATATGCTGTGGATTATAGATAGCCGATAAGCATAAAACTATTATTTTGAAAATCAACAAATTAACTACACTACCTAATGAAAATATATTCCGTTTTTTGATATTAGATATAGATTCCGTTTTCTAGGTTTTTCCCCACACTATATGCTCTTAAATCTTATCTTATATTTCATACAATTTAACTCGAGCAGCACGAAAAATGTGATTGGAGAGCCCTGCTGATGTTAGTTTCTTTGAGCAATTCATTGCTTCAATGAAATTTAGATTTTATGCTGCATTACTCGACGTTTACCTTTGGTTTATTTCTATGCTGATATGCTTTCTCTTTGTTAAAATTTCAGTCATGTATGCACGTACCGCTGCGTTTATCTGCTCGGGTTGTGCAGTGGAGTGCTAAGAAATGTTGGGTGTGCCGTTGGCGATGATGTTGATGATGTATGTACATGCGTCGCAAATTTTAGTGGTCGTGGAAACCAATATTAAGAATGGCTAAAATGTGAGAACCATCTCTTAAAATGGCCGAATCCTCATACATGATAGGAATATTTATAGTAGGCTTTAATGTAGATAGGATGGTATGCTGGTTTCAGAAGGTTAATTCGGTGGGAGGAAATATAAAACAATAAATAATTTTTTCTTATTTGATACTATGCTTCCAATTGTACTCTGAAATCAAAATGATGGAATCTGACCTGACATGATGGAAACGAAGTTCTATATCCATGTTGAAAAGAACAAACGCTGTCGTTTCGACAATGCACATGCGTTCCAGTGGCACGGTATACGTGTTTCCTCGCTGTAGCAAATGAGTAGGTACTCATACTGATACTTTTCAATGAATGTGTAGGCTTCTGCTCACTCAGATAACGTCGCCCCTTAACTACTGCTATCTTCTGTTCCCCTCCGGCCCTTCATATTTCCTCCTCTTTACATATTTTTTCCGATGCCATTATTCCGCATTGCTCCAGTGTTTTTTTTTCACTCACCCGTGTCATCCTCTTCCCCCTTGGCCGAGTGGAGGTTTTGCACGACCCTCGAGGTTAGGGGGGAACACGCAGAGGGATCTCTCTCGCTCTTGTGGATCTAACCTCGAACAAATAAAGAGAGTGTAATCAAGTCAGCTCGGACCCTTCGCCCCTTTATACCTCCGTCCCCATCAGCCTGCTCCACGGCCGGGGCATCTCAATATCTACCACCCTCTTACTGTACCTACGCCTCCCCTTAAAAAAAACGCACACCGTTTCCGTCCTCAAACCCTATTGGTCATGGGTGAACCCTTTCACCATATCCTGCTCGTTTTACCCAGTGCCCAGCATTACTTGTGGTGGGAGTAGGAACACAACGTCCGTCGGGAAGAGAAAATTGGGGTGTATCTTCTATCATTCTGGGGAAGCGAATTGTTTCCGAAAAATATTGCGTCAACTTGACACCTCGCTGATATTAATTAAAAATGGTGAATTAGCGGGAATTGACGTCACATTTCCTGCACTGTGTAGGCCGGCCTTCTTAATTTACAAGATTTAAGTAGAAAGTTAGTTTACATATTCTCAAAGCTGCTTTAAGTATTAAATCTTTTTGCTGAAGAAAGAATTGGGAAGGAGGATTTAATATTAATTATAATGTTTGAAACTGTAATTATTGCAACATATATTTTGTATATTGAAGATATGAATTTGTTTATTAAAATATGGTAGATCATTGGACAGAAAAGGATGTGCGTGGAATGATGTGGAAGGTAAGGACGTCGGACGAGGAAATTAGCTACAAGCAGAGTGGATGATGATCTGAGTGAATATAGAAGGGATTGGAATGTTGAATATCGGGATAATATTGGCATTAATAGGTTACCGTGGAACATAGAGGAAACGAATATGCGTACCCAATATTATTAATAGAGGCGAGAATAATTCGGAGACATAAGTTGAAGCGGTAGAACATAATACTTAATGCATAAGGAGGAAAAGAGCAGAGAAGAAAGAGTCCATTAGAAACCTGCTTCTGATCGGTGGAATACCATTATTATTACCAATGGATTGATAATAAGTTATTCACGCTGCATTTTCAATGTTTTCCTCAAACTTTAATTGACCGTAGTTAGAAGTAAAAGAATAATTGATTTGAAAATTTTAATGAATTATCACTGAATAAATTCAGCAGTTGATTTTGTAAAAATGTTATGTGACCGTCTTAAAAGGTCCGTAACAGTGCGTCAACGCAAACCAGATAGCGTTTTAAAAGCCATTGTGAAGTTTCATTCGCATATATATATTTTTCCTTTCGTTAAAAAAAATTCACGTTTACATTGGTCTAGTGACATCCAAAATCCTCCCACGAATTCACGCATCCACTAATATTTCACGTTCCCTGCGATCCGTCGGAAGGCGTCCTTCTGTCCCTTCTGCAATTCCCACCCCTCAATGTCCAGCCTCTCCTCACGATAAGGGTGTCACCCTTCCTTTCGGAGCATACATTATAACGGAAGAGATAAGTTTTTCAACGGGTACCTATGTCTTTTTTTCATTTTATTTTTTCCCCTCTTCCATCCCTTTAACCCCCTCCACTTTCTCCTCCCCACCAAACCCCTTCGAAAATCCGGCGTCTCATTTGTTTTTCGGGGTAGCGTGCATCCATGTGTCCCCTTTCTCTCTTTCGTCCTTCCTCACCCCATCGGCTCGACCCTTATCAACATACGCGACGGTGAGGGGTGTCTGCTGGGGGTGGGTTTGAGGGGAGGATTCGTGTGGGAGTAGTGAAGAAAGGCTCTACGGCGTTTCCGGGGGTTCGGGGTCGGGGGGAGGTGAGGATTAGGATGGACGTAACGAGGGGGAGGGAGGTATATGAGGGGATAGGGGATGAGGGGGGGGTGGAGAGGAGGTGGGGAAAGGATTGGGAAGGTCAGAGTGCGGACAGCCGCAAGGTTCACTGTCGTTTTCGGGGTAGGGTGGGGGGGGGGGGAGAGGTCACGGCCGAGGAACGGGGTGAGGGAATTTAATCCGCGGCTTTCACGGCCAGGCATCCTTTCCCCCCCTCTAAACCCCTCCCACCCCTTATACACCTCATACCCCCCCTCTCTTGTTTCCGCAGACTGCATGGAGATCGGATTGGTGTGGCGGCCACTACTGTAGTGCTGACTTGCTTCCCACCCCGAGACTACGGGTTCGAATCCCAGTGGCAGAGATTTTTATGGAATCCCGATCTCTTCGTGGGTGCTCTGTGGAGAGCATTTCAAGTGTAATTAGGATCTCCGTCCGTCAGAGGGGACGTTAAAACTGTCCCCTTGGCGCCTTTAATTAAGTGCAGGCTAATTACGACGCCGGGTTTCTCTCCACATTTCCTCTACTCCCCAGGTAATCCCATCCTAGGGCGTTATTTTGTAATTATTCACCTTTTTTTAATGACCTTCCGGGTTAGAGAAGAGCCAAAGAATTTATTTATTGCCGTTAGACCTAGAAAACTTTTAATAATCCCCTCGAGAATACCCTATCCTTGCAAACCACTTCCGCTTCCCTTACGCTCATGCATTGCATCATTCACGGTCTCCTATTCTTAAGAATCCTTAATATTGCTTCTCTTTAAGAGTATCTTTCACCACATTTACCCATGACTTTCTTGGTCTACCCCTTCCTCTCACACCATTCACTCTGCTATCATATTTCTGTTTCGTTATTCGACTGTTTTCCATTCTCTCAACATGGCCAAACTAACGAAACACTCCTTTCTTTCATGTCCGTTACGGGAGCATCCAACCCACATTCTTTCATTACCCATTCAGCTCTAGCCCTATCCATAATATATTTGCCGCAAACATTTCTCATGTACCCCATTCCCACTGAATTTAGCCTACCCTTATGCTTATTCTCACATACACAGGTTTTGCTGCCATATCATGACGTCTGGAGGAAAACACTTTTTTTGCGCTGTGATTTTCGCTTCTCTAGACAAACACATTTATTCCTAAATAAGCTCCACGTGTACCACCTAGGAGATTCCTTCTGGTATTCACAGGCCTTGTAATCTTTCCATTAGTCCTTTGATATTCCGGAAACATGTGCCCGAGATACTCAAAAATCTTCTACTCATGTTGATATCTACTTCATCATTTACCCTCATCATACAATGACTCTTATGGGAAGTTAAAGCGCATGGGGTTAGCGGAAAGGAAAATGAAGTGGAGAGTTAGAGTAAACCAATCTTCGGATTGATGTATGCTAATAATGCTGGATTTTTGTTGTTTCTGGAAATGTTAAACTCGTATCGACGCAAAATATCAAATTTTGAGCCCATATGAATCCTCATGACCACGAATAAATGAGTCAAACCTCGCCAACGGAGGTGTAACTTTGGCTGCCGCCAGAATACGGCCGCAAGACTAATCTTGAAGCGGATATTATAGCCCCTTCCCCTCAATTCCCTCTCTTCATGTAATTGAAGTAAATATTTCCTTACTTTCTCGCAAGAGCTTTAGGTTTTTGACGACCCTTTAAGTCGCAAGTTCTTCGAAGACATCTCCGCACTTCCCTTATTGCTGAGGATTGAGTAATTTCCAGATCTATTCTTACCCTTGTCAAACAAATGAGAAACCAATGAATATGGAATGCATAACTCGGGAAAGTGCCGATTTCACGTATGAACTAGCACCGATCAACCCTCTATGGTAATAATGCGTTTGCGTAATCCCATAACGCACTCTCCGCGCGCCGGAAACAGATGCCACGGCGTCTTCACTCCCGCGCAGACCGTCGTTCTCTTGTCTATTTGCCCTCACATTTCTCTCCTCTGCTCCCACCTCTTAAGACTCTGTTCCTCCCGTCTCTTCGGGACGTGTGCCTCCAGTCTTCTCAAGTTTCCCCGCTCGCCATCAGCCACCAAACTCAGCCGGCGTGCAAACTCCCTGCTCTTTTTCCAGCGCACGCTTTGAGCCAAGGCGTGCCTTTATGCCCACCTCGGAGGAAAATTAAAAGAACACCCGGCGAGTCAGATTCCCTGACGTAGTCTACCTTTTCACTCCTTCTTCCTCAAGTTAAGCGAAAATGTATATTTGAATAAATATCTTTTGGTTTTCTGCGGTATAATTACTTTTTTGAGCAACGGTTTCGCCGAGCTATTCTGTCGGCTTCGCCAGTCTTTCTGAATCAACAATCACAAACAAATAAACAAAATTCGGCGGTTATTATGTTACAGAATTAATTTCTTCTTGAATTGAGCTCACACTTTTAGATGAAGGTCACAGTATACACATCAAAAGGGCGAAACTTTTATTTAAAGAAAGCAGTTACTATCCCCGGGCCATCAGGGAAGCCATAGAAAAAGAAAAAAAAGACCCAACAACTTAGAGAGGATGGCTACAAACTCCCTTATACTTAGAAAAGAATTTTGCGAAATTCAAGTATAAATTAATAATCTTTTACATAATAACCGCCGAAGTTTGTTTATGATAAAAGTAAGAACTCAAAAGAACAACGTCACCAAGTACTCACTCATTAATGTGGGAATAAAAGATAAGAACCGGCTGCCTGATGAACTTTTTAAGTCCTTTACTAAATCTCTAAAATCTTTTAAGTGTAGATGTATGAAACGCCTTAGACAAAAACAAGATCCTTTTAGTGTAAATATATACGTCAATTCATTTATATTGTTTAATTGTTCTGTTATTTTTATTTTCATATCCACCTGGCAGATTCCTATTTGCAATGTAACCCGTAAATAAATAAATACATTTCTGTTATACTTTTTCACCAAGCATTGATGCTCACTCATGCCATCTATTTTCTGAAATTTTATTGAAATCATTTAAACCATTGCCACTTCTCAATTCTATATTCGTTGAATATAATGTTTCCAGTGAAACAGTTCCAAGTCAAATAATCAAATTAGAATGAAATGCTGTGGTTTCTCTTGTCTCTTCAAGTTTCTGAGGTTGGATGTGTGACCCTCCTTCAATACCTCAACCGTGGTGCTCTTGTCCCCTTGTCTGCAAGTGGCAGGCAGGTTAAAGGTGGGATGGCGCAATGGACCCAAAAAGGCCTGGAGGGCTCTAGAAGACCCTCGCCCACCCTTGCAATCAATAAATAACCTTTCTCAGATTGCTGGTCGTCTACCTCTATTATAATATTCCAGATTTATACCTTGTAATTCCTGCAAATTATTCCAGATAATATCCCTAAAAAACACTTTTTTTAAACTGGTCTTATTTCAAAATGCACTATTTTCTACTTTTTAGTCTCCACACTTTTATTAATTTAACAATAATTGAAATTTTTTTAAGCTTTTTTAAATTCCGCTACTACTCCTGTTTTAGTGATCGTAATCTTTTTGCAATGCTTCCAATGTTTTACACCTACGTCTACGAAGTTCCGTGCAATCCACCACTAGGGTGTGTGGCACGGGGTGATTCCACACCAGGCATGCAGTACTCGTCCCAGCACAAATCAGAGCCTCGCACACTCCCCCGGCCGCTAAGCAATTCAATTGAATGCGTAATGCTTTGTTAATGTTTTCTCTATGTACTTAAATAAAAAATATTTAATTAAATTAAATCTGACAACATGAAAAATTCGAAAAAATTACCAAGATTCTGTCATCAAAATTATACATGCATGCAAAATTTGGGAAAGATTGAACAACGGGAAGAGGTTAAAAAAATTGGGTAATAGATATGCGATTAAACTCACGAAGCAGGTTAAAATACGACCAGTAAAAAAATCAATGCTGTATTTGCTCCATGAATTCATACCCTGCATAGGCAAATGAATCTTTATATCGTAGGGATTCAGTGGAAACAAACACCTGCGTATGTTTTCGAATGCTGGGGTTATGATTTTATGCTGCTCCACACCACCTGCCAACCTCCCCCTAGCTCCACGCTTTTGCTCACGCCCTCCCTGGCATCATGCACGTCGTTCACGTGCGTGCGTGTGGATAAACTCCCATTCTCTCCTGCGATGCGTTTGCTCGGAACAAGATGTTTCTCATTGTGTGCGGGTGGCTGTGGTTGCGTGGAAACGGGAGGTAGGCGGGGGGGGGGGGGGAAGGGAGGAGGGTGGTTGGTGTAAGGAGAGAGAGAGGCCTCCCTCCCTCATATCTCTTTTTGTCTGGTCCTCCTCGTATTTCTTTTGTATCTTTTTACGCTGTTTTTTTATTTATTCCATTGGAGCATCGTACGAATAAATATCCCCTTCTCCGCTGACACGGTGCCACACGAGAGTTTTCGCAACAGTACTTGTCTCTTTTTTTCCTCTCTCTCTCAGTCCCTGCGTTTCCGTTTGGCGGGTTTGTTTCTCGTGCAAGTGCGTGCGTTATGCATTGGGAGTACACCAGGGTGTGCTCCTATCCCCCCTCCCTTTTCCTCCCGCCATAGTGTGCCATCTCCGTGTGCACTGCCGAGTTGGAAGTTAATCTGAGAGAGAGAGAGAGATGAAAAAAAGTGAATTTTATTTTACTCTCCGCGGAAGATTTGTTCAATCCGCTGCTTTCTTTTCTGCGGGATTAATTTCCCGTGAGAAGGTATTTTTGCAACACGAGTGAAGGCATATTCAACGCTCTAAATAATCTCACGCAAAATGCAACATGTTTTTTTTTTAATTTTGCGTGGACTTTTAAGTTGTAGTGCAGGAAATTAATTGCTTACTCGTTTAGTGGAACCATTGGAAAACAGGCGACTGCACAAAGAGACTAAATGCACTGACGTTACGTCCCTCATACACATATATGCGTGTCAGTTAGTTAATTTGTCGTATGCCGGTTGAAAAGGTCAGTCTTTGGAGCGAGGAGAAAGGCGAAAGCGAGTAATTCGAGGAAGCGGGCGAATTCTTAAACCGTCGTCAGTAGGCATGCGTCGCTCAAAATATGAGACCACAAAAACGAATTACCGGATGCCACTCACGCAGTTTTATTCATTTAAAAATGAAGGGAATGTAAATGGGTTACTAATTACGAGTATTCATTCTAAACGCAGTAAAAGCGTTAACGTTGGACCACTATGAATGAGGTGCTCATTCATCCATGTAATTATCAATACTGAGTTATAGCATCGCGTTAAAGCGATCAATGTTCAAACATATCGTGACATCGCACCTTACTAGATTAAAATACCTATATAAAATACAGTCCTTAAAAGACATGTGACCTTTTTTCCACACTTTTCTCTAAAAGGGCAAGTTAAGAAACATTTACGATTAAAATGTCCAACTCGGTCATTGATGGACTGATGATGACTTTCCTCCCCGTTTACTCCGGAACGCCTCTACATTTTGTCAAAAACTAAGTCAAGAGGTACATATTCTCAGGGTTTAGCTTGTAAAGATTATCATAGTTGCTGGAAGTTATTGTTTAAAGTTGTAGTTTTTCTTGAAATATGTGCATGCATTCTTTACTCGGTGCATTTACGATTTCTAATTAAAGTCCTCTCATCGCTGAAAGGAAAAATTAATTTCTTAGGAGAGAGTATTTAATATGGCATCATCGCCCTGGAGAGATTTCGAGTGTCTACTTGTGAAAACTTGAATGTTTTTTTTTCATATGGAAATGCTTTCACCCGTCGAATCCGCCCCCTACGCCTCCCCACCCCCATGCGAATATTCCAACCCCCGACATGCCAATAGGCCGGGGGGGTATAAAGGGCAGACAGAAAACCAAGGTTAAAAATGAAAGTAATTTAATATAAAAAAGAAACGGTCGTCAACAAATCACCTCGCCGGTGGTAGCGGTGGTCGTAAAAAGAAGGTGCCGTTGGTCCTTCTCCCGGGAGTAGCTCTTCCCACGTCGAACACTCGACAAGAGCCTCACCAAAGCAATGCTCAACGCTCGACGAAAAACATTGCTTTAAATATGTGGGGCCCATCTGCCACCAGCTATGTTAGGCCCCTGCTGACCGGAGGCTTTTTCCGGTACTGTGGCGGAGGATAACACCACCCGCCAAGCTGCTCTACCGATATCCTTGAGTGAGGCACGGCTCACTACTGCTGAAACAGAGCGAGTCCGCTTTAATCCACCTAAACTCCGATTTGCCAGTCTTCCTTTCGCTCTTCCGATTTCCTATTCTCTTCCCACCGATGACATAAAACTCCCTGCCACTCGCATTTGGAGCGTTTCGCACGGTTGCATGTTCATATGGATGATCACTGCGTTATGTAAAAAATCTTCCCAATATTCTGAGCAATTTATACGGTAGTAGTACATACCAGAGTAGAGCCTAACGTTCATGAATTGGTCGCGTATTCTTGGATGGGCGTAACAGGAAGAGTTAGCATCGTTCTCTGACTATTCCTTTAGCCATTTAACCACCCAGTACCTACCTCCTTGTTTAATCGTAATGTAACATTTTTCCAAGTCACTATGCCAGCCGTCCCTCACACATAATCTCCAATTACTGTTACATCAAATTTTCACTAGTTCGTTTCATTTTGATTTATTTTGTAACAATCCTATTAGAATGGAGAATTAACGAAATCCTAATTTATCCATCGCGTTACAAAAAAGGAACTCACCTTATCCGGGTTTCGATGAAGGTAGTGTTTAAATCTAGGTGAACTATTGGAACCATTGAATTGTTTGGGGCGTGAAGTCGATGTAATGAGCGACCTAGACCGTGCGAACAAAGTATACTTTAAAAGTGGTTGAGAAGTGTTGCTGCTTTATTCCCGAGCACGTTCAACTTCGATAAAATTATGTCTTGAGTCTACGCATTTCGTTTTAGTGGTACGTGGACGTGGTTGAATTTATGCTGCATGTGTGACAGTGTCCGCGGTGTGATGAGGCAGGTCTTCTGCCGGCCATTAGTGTTTGAATTGGTCGACAGATGGTTTCATTTTGTCGCCTCCGCCGCCGGTGTGGTTAAAACCATCGGAGTGCTTATGCATATGTATGTATATACACATACGCGTGTATGTCAGTGGTGTATTTAATGTGTTTTTGGAGGCGTTTTGTGCCGGTGGTGGTGTCTTTCCTTTCCACTCTCTCCCCTCCCCACAGTTCCCCTTCTTTCCCCCTCGCCACCCCCCCCACCTGGACCACTCTGTCCCGAGTTTGCGAGTGTAGGGGATTCCGGATCGATGTCGGCGTTCCCATCACGCACACGCCTCTCGCCTTTCTTCTTCTCTTTTCCATCTGTCTTCTTGCGCCTCCGGTCCTTCGCTTCCCCTCGTCCCATTCTCCTCCTCAGTAAACCTCCTCCGGTGCCTACAAACGCGCCATCCCGCCTCCCACTCCCGACGCACTCCAACCTCGGGGGCTATTCTGTATGCTCTCGAAATTTCCGAGCCTTTCTTAAAGTGACGAAATTGGGACGTCAAACCCTCTTAAAATTTCCGCTTCGGTTTATTGTTTAATATCCATCAACATAGACAAAGTAATGTAAGACTTGGGTGCTTTCCTGGCGCACGATGTGAATGAATTCTTCACGGGTTTCCCACCAGGTGAGATGTTCAGCCAGAGCCGACGTTTCAATGGGTAACTCTGCCATCGTCCTCAGGGCGTTGAGTGCTGGGTCAAAATTTGTCCTGGTTTATAAATCTTCCGGCCGTGCGTCAGGTCGTTTCTGATTGGCCGTCGTCGATCCTGTGGTTGCTGTTTTTTTCGCGCCGTCTTAATTATCCTGAGAACTGGTTTCCATGCATGGCTGATCGAGTATCCCTTATCGCGGTTGAAGTTTTTATCCGCCAAACTTATCTCAATAGCCTCCTTTGTCAACCGGTCCCAGTATCCGCTTGATCTGTAAAGAAGTTTTGCGTCTAATCAGAGGAAATAATCCTAAACTGAGGAACCTCGCTCGTAAGTATGCCATAGTGTTCTGTAATGCGCCGTAACAACTAATAAATTGAGTTGAGATTTTTGTCGGGGGGGTGACGTCCAATCCAGGGATTTTCCGAGGTTCGACCGTGTCGAGTCCTTACTGAATAAGGCCCTTCCTCCCGACGGACGCGGGATCTCCTTCCTCCTCGCCCAGGGGATAGTGGTTTTCCTCCGCGGGGAATCACTTCTCCTTTTCGGCGGTGTTCATCCCACGCGGGGTGGGGTTAAAGCTAAATTTGTTGTGAATCTCAAGTCGTCCCTATCGATGGATGTGGACTTCCTTTATGTGGTGGGCGCGCTAAAGAACGAGTTAATCAATCGGTGGTGGGGCGGTGGGCGGGCAGATCTCTCGCCGTATTGATCGGAGTCGCATTCACAGTTAAAGCAGTGGGTTCCCTATCACGCGGGATGTTCGCGGGAGGAATCTGTAGTAGGGGGGTGGGGGTGAAGGGGAACCTAAAGGGATCGCATATGGGGTTGGGTTGGCTCTTAAAGATATGACCACGCAGGATGTACTACTTCTTGCTTTAAATGTATTGATTGCTTTTGTTTTAGAGATGTGACGTTCTTTCAAATGGCTCTTCAGGCGTTTTGAGCGAGATTTCTTTCTCTCTCGTCTTAATAGACATCTGTAACGTCAGACGTTTAATTTCGTTTCAAAACTCATTATTCTTTCCAATACAATGTTTCTTGATGCATCCAGAATCCTCTCCAAATCCCATTCTCCCCAACAATCCCCCTTTCCTTTTTATCAACAACTCCCCAGCAACCCAGCATCAACAACACAATTCATATCATACGTTACAGTCTTCCTCCACCGTTTAAAAAATTTTGTCCAGGGATGTTTAAATACTTACATCACTGGACAAAATTTTACTGAGATCCCGTTTTAGTACCCCTTTGCCAATTGGCGCCACACCCGAACACGATCAACTGCAGCCCGTCCACTTCTTCCGCACCTCGACTTCCAACCGGCGCCGGCAGGAAGAAACCAAGACGTCTTCGCTCGCAGCTCCAACTTCGTCACTCAATGTTGCGTCCTTCCTTGAAGCAAATACCGCCTCCAGTCAGCTTCCTCGAACCGGCAACCGTAGATCCAATTAATCCGTTCCCAAATTCCGATTCCGATGCCCTCCGATTCCGATTCACACGTTCAATCCGGCCGCTGCGTTTTTTCACGTTCCACGGGCTATTTTTTTTTTAAACCCGTGACGAATATCCCATCCTCGTAGCCAGAAAAGTGGGTTCCCACCTCCGTCTGTAACGTCAGACGTTTATTTTCGTTTCAAAACTCTTTATTCTTTCCATTACAATGTTCCTTGATGCATCCAGCATCCTCTCCAAATCCAATTCCCCCCAACAATCCCCCTTTTCTTTTTATCAACAACTCCCCAGCAACCCAGCATCAACAACACAATTCATATCATACGTTACACATCATACTCGAGTTTTGTTTTAAAATTTAAGCAGTTGGTAAAGGTATAATGCAAATCTAATGACATTGATGACACAAAAATTTTGTTTTAATGACTGAACTCATTAACTCACAAGGTAGGTATATCTGAGGCTTAGACTTGACTTATGCCGTACCCTGAAAACACCCTTTCACACCTGTGGTTTTATTTTTTGCGATTTGACACAAAATAATACGTTCATTGATTTACTTTTAGAGTAATTGCGAAACTCCACTTTTTTTACAATTAGACGGGATCTGTTCGTGAGAAATTACTATTTTTTTGTAAAGTGATGTCTCCCTAGAGCGCACAGCTGTGCCGTATACCACGGAAAAAAACTCCTTGGTAAAGTAATAAGTAATGTAATAAGTGGCTGATATTTTGGTATCATTCGACTGCACTTATTATTTAATTCATTCATAATGAGGGTAAGTTCATTGGAGTTCAATTGCAGTAATACCTCGCTCGCACACACTCTTAATTGATTTTGATTGATCCTCACTCCTCCTTATCACTCTTTTCAATCGCCCAAACAACGCTAGCTCTCCATTTGTTTTTTCGCTCTTCTCCTCAGCTTTTCCCATTCCACTCTGCGCCCACCGCTCCCCCCTTTCCCTCAACCCGAATTCGCACCCCCTCTGCCGTTATAGATTCTCTCTCATTCCATCCCTTTACTTTCCTTTTTTTTAGTCTCGCAGCTCAGCTAATAAAATGGACGTTTGGAAAAAAAACTGCCCACGTCTCTCGTTTTTATTCCCCCTTTGCCACTCTTTAAGGCATCCATCTCCACGCGATTACTCTTTTTGGGATGTCATTTTATTCATTTAGCTCTCGGCGTAGGTACATATATGCACGAGGGCAGGTACACATTTTAACACCCAGCAAGGTTCCTTTTGTGATGCCATTCCCTCTCATGCTCTGCCACGTTTTCGCGTCAAATGATTTTTCCACAACATTCCTGTATTTTTTGTCCTTTTTTTAACTCAGTCGCCTTCCTTCGCGGTTGCTCTCTGAGTACTCTACTGCTCTACACATTCTCACTCTTTAACTCTATTCACTGGTTTTTCACACCCCCTTCTTGTGTGGGTGTTTTCCTGCAGTGGGTTTTTGCGTAAAGGATGTAAGCATAATTATCCTCACGTTTTTCCCACACTGTAAATTCTTTCACACACCATTTCTTGTGTAATATTGATATATTGTGTGTATATATTTCTTTTGTATTCATTTATCATTCTTTAATTCCTATAAGTATATTCTTTATAGATATTTTTCTATTTTTAAACCTCAGACTATAATTGTTAGATATTGACCATCATATGTTATATGTAATTAATTTGACGAGAGGAGTTAGATGGCAGAAGGGACAGTTTTGTCTCAATCTCGCCCGATAAAGACCTTTTATTGTTTTTATTATTCTCATCATCTCACCATTTCGAGGACAGTCACACGAGCCGAATTCCCATAATTCCTTTTCACTGGCTTGCAGCTTTGGGATTTTAGACTTTCCATCTAAAAGTTTTCAAGTTAAACAAGCCTTTTACTCCGAAAATTTGTATGAGAGTATACTTAGCACATTTCAATCCAGCCACATTGATACATCGGTTCCCGTAAGATCACCGAAGTTAAGCAATAATTGGCCCGGATGGTGGTTGGATGGGTGACCATACATACCTTCACCGTGGCGCCCTGTATGCATGTGACAGACAGGCATGGGGGGTTGGCACAATGGACCAAGAAGGTCAAAATGCCCGGGCTCCTGTCGAAGCCCCCCCCCTACAAACAATCTAGCACATTTCAAACATATTTGTCTCGCAAATACCTCATTATGTAGGAGAATTAGAGGTTTGTACGCTATTGTGTCAATTTTTCTACGCGAAAATTATTTTAGCAACCTAATTACTGGATTCTAAATTGCTCTAGTCCTATTTATGCTCTTCAGACATACTCATAAAACTAAAGGTGAAATAACTTCGTCGTAGTCTGCTACAATATATAATACAACAGGCTTAAAAACAGAGTTAGAACGTGTACAGAGAAGAGCAGCCAGGTACGTGAAAAGCCGTTACGATAATCTTGTTAGTGTTACTGACCTCTTAGAACAACTCGGATGGGAATCACTGTCAGACCGTAGATTGAAAACAAGACTAAATCTATTATGTAAATTCAAGAGTAGTTTATTTTCCGACGAAGTTGATCATATTTTACGACCGCCAACGTACTATGGTAGATTAGATCATAAAAATAAAATAAGAGAGATAGACTGTAGAACAGATAGATTTAAAATGTCGTTTTTTCCGCGAGCGATAAGAGACTATAACGGCTGTGTAAGGACTTAGAAATAGATTTGTTGACTGGTAGTGTAGCTTACTAACTTATGTATTTCTTAAAGCATGTTTGCGGAGTTTTATGGTGATTCTAACAGCATGTTTTGCATGTTCTAGCTCATAGGCAGATTGCCCTCTTAAGTAGCATGTAGAAAATTATGTGTCATCGTACATGTGTGGCGTGCATGTGGGGATTCTCTTGCATGCTGTATGATGGTTTTTAGTTAATGATGGAATTGGTTAGTATCCTTAATATTCATGACCGTGCGGTGTGCATGTGGCGGTCCGCTTGCATGCTGCATTTTGGTGACTTGTCACCCCCTGCCAAACACCCTAGAGGTGGCTCGCAGGGTAATATGTAGATGTAGATGAATATACATATATATATATATAATATAATTGGTATGCTATTCAATTGACGCGATATGTTTCGGAATTAACAGAAAGGCACGAATCATGTGTCAAGTTCAGCATTTAATGTGCACTGTGTTGTTTTATTTTGGTCCTGTACCAATTTGAAAGTAGAATGCCAAAGATGGGTTGTCAGAAAGAGCCGTATGAAACGGTGATTTTATGTGGTGACAAGCAAGCGACCTAGCAAATCGTTTTATTCTTGCGCTTTCACTATCGCAGATTTTAACTTACGGAAATGGCGATTTAATATTGTTTGGTTACTTTGTATCCAAGAGATAAACAGTAGGCTTGAAATACATTTGTCAATTAAGTTCCATTTGGCGTGTTTTGACCATAATTTTGAAAAGAAATCATCATTCCACGTAAATGCTTATCGAGTCTGAAATATTTGCGAGGAAGAACTTGAAATGGAGCAACTCAATTTATCCAGGGGCATGTGAACACCTTGGCACTTTTAACTCGAGCAAGCCTCTTCCCAGGATGCTGACATGTCTTTCCTTAATGACTGAAGGAAATTATCTCGAAAGTAGTTCGGCTTTAATAAGCTTGAAGCATTGTGGTTGCTATAAATTTGGCATTTGCGATTTTCCTTCGAGAATTTTGGAATGTGCTTGGATGTTAAACGCGTTAATGAAAGAGTGCAATTTTTTCTGCCCCCTACTCCCTATTTTGAGCGAATATTCTCCATTGTGTGTGCTGTGTGTTTTTAACAAACAAAACAACAGCATTGTGACAAGAACATTTAATTATCCCAAATACTCTGGCGTTCTTTTTAAAGAACGTCTTCAAAAGTTCATATCTACCGCCCAAATGAAAGGAAGAAGCTAATTTCTATTCTAATAATTTCGTGAATTATTCAAGATGTTGCGATACTCCTGGAAGATTTTCGAAACCTTCTAACCTTTTTCCTTTCCCTAACTAGTATGATGTATTGCTGGTAAAAATCAGTTATTGGCACATTTTGCAACATAAATGTCTCGGGACCCGAGGATACTAACGAAAACATCATTGAGTTAGAAATTTGATTTAAAGAGCTCAGGATATTTACTCTTAATTTGAAATGCGTTTAGATATATATGTGTAGTTACGGCAAGTAATTCCGTAAATTCCCTTTACATTTCTGGCAGGTAAATTCTCCCTTTCCTCATGTTACTTTATTTAAATAACTTTTTTTTTTTAACTTTTCTAAAACGGATGTAGCATTTAGCTGAGTTGCGATTTCTAGCAGTGTACGTTTCCTATTCGTTTAATATAATACACCTCACTCAGTCTTCGTTCTACCAACGCCCCCTTTAACCACGTTCCCTTCCCCCTTAGGGTCGCACAATTCCCGTCTCTCTCTCTCTCTCTCCCAGTTCCTTTCTCTCTCCTCTCTCTCTTCCTCCTTCTGTTTAGCATTCCCTTTGTGTCCACGTGGTTTTCGCACTTCCTTCCCCCCCCCGCACTCCTTTCAACCCCTATCTCCCCCCTCCCTCCTTCCCATACGTTTCCTCTCCCCTCTTTCTAACTCTGTTTTTTTCCCTCCTCCACCACACCGGAGTTTCCACCCAATCCCCTAACCCCTCCCCCCTCAGCCCCTCGTACCCTTTCACCACATCCCTACCCTCCTCCCCCCACCCACCCACCCGTTTCTTATCGTCCGAACTCTCTTTCTCGTCCTTCCTAACTCCCCCCTGTCTCCTCCCCCCCCTCATCATCTCACTCCCATCCTTTCTTTCTCCCATTCCGCCCTTATCAAAAACTCATTCTCCCCTCTGCATTTCTACCCCGCCCTTTTTAATCCTCTCCCATGTCGGCATACGAGGGGTAATTGCGGAGGGATAGACAGATAGGTAATTAGACAGGCGGCCATATTGTGGTCAGATTAAGACTAGGTAACCCATTCTTCCATCTAACCCATCATAAAATGTCTTTGTGTGATATAGTTTTCTTAGAAAGTAGAACAATTTTATTACCTGGGTAGTACGCTAGATGAGAATGGGCACAGTAGCAAAGAGATTAGGAGAAGAATAGCGCCGGTGAAAGAAGCGTTCAATAATAGAAGGGAGCTGATGACGGGGACCTTTAGTAAGGATGTAAAGAAGAGGCTGGTGAAGAGCTTGATATGGAGTGTGGCGTTGTATGGGGCAGAAACGTGGACATTGAGAAAGGAAGACGAAAGCAGGCTTTCGAGATGTGGGTGTGGAGGAGGTGCGTTGGACGGAAAGGAAGATAAATGAGGAAGTGCTTGACATGGTGGATGAGGAGAGGAAACTTGTGGATGAGATTATGGGAAGGCAGAGTAGGTGGCTGGAAGGGGTAATGAGGGACGATGGTATGCTGAAGGCCGTCATAGAGGGTAGGATGTTGGGCAAGCGGGGAAGGGGAAGAAAGAGTTTTATGGACAGGATGAAGAAAGGTAGGACTTACGCTGGGATAAAGAAAGAAATAATAGTGGTAGAGATAGCACTGCAGGTGTAAGAGTCAATTGGATTTTCTCTTACTTTCATCATAACCTACCTCTAACCGGTAAATCACTCAGATGATGATGATGAATATAGTTATATAGTAATTTTACAAAATGTGACTTACTATAAAGATTTGTACCAATACCAATGTGCAAAATATATTATGATGTATGCCAATGCACATAAAATAATAAATGGGTGAAAGATACCAAAAGGTATGGGAAATACGTAAGGATGACAGACTGGAATTCTTAAATAGAACTCAATGTAAGAAAACACCCACGCAGGAAAGAGGGTGGGTGTGATACAGCTGCGAAACCTACTGAGTCCAAGCTAACGTGTACATTTTCACACCGTCCACGTACAACAATTCTATGAGCAGATAAGAGAGAAATGAATAGAAGGAGTGAAAAGGAAAGCCGAGAAATAAATACATGGACCAGATGAAGAAAAAGGCAGACAAAGAGAACAGCCAGGGAGTGAGGGAACTAGCATTATATAGGGAAGGATGGAGGGCTGCAGTCAACCAATCATAGGATTGTTCGACCAATGAATTAATAGAGTCCATTTCACCTCACTCACTCATGAATTCCTCGGTTTAAAATGTTTAATCGGAAAATAACTTTCACAAATACCACACTTAACACATCAAACATGACCCGGGTTACAACGATTTATCGCCATCATCAGGATCGTCTACAATTAATCGCAATCACCTGAGGATGACCATGAATCGTTGAAACCCGGGTCGTGTTAGATGAGATAAGTGTGGTATTTTAAAAAGTTATATTCCGATTAAATATTGTACAAATATGGAGTACCACGAAGTTACTGAAGAGAGAGTTTTATTTATTTCTTCGGTCTACCTCTTCACCAGCATCAACTTATTACAAATTCTGTCCTTAATGTCTGCTGTTTCTGCTACGCCGTTACGTTCGAAGTAATATTTCACAAAATCACGCAGTACTTGCAATACCCTCTTCTCTGTTTAATGCGCACCCAGTCTAAGAGGGGCGTGATGGGGGCCGAAGGGAAGGAGGTGTTGGGATTCACTATCTTTCACTGTGGCGCCTCCCACCGACGCCGGCGCCCATCCATTCCCTCCCCAACACCAGGTCGGCGTTTTTGTCGCCTCGCTCCCGCTGTTCCCTCACCCCCGTCGTCGCAGCCACCGCCTCTCCTCGTCAGAACTCCCTCCCGGGCGGGGATGAAGGATTGCCAGTGGGCCCGGACGGACAAAGGGGGGAGGGAGGAGGCTTCTTCTCCGGAGATAAGGAGGGGTGGGAAGAAATAAAGGGGCAGGAGAAAAAAGGGCAGATGAAACCCTGGGCGGGGAGAGGACAAGGTGAGAGGAGGCGAGACGATTTGCTCTCGGCTTCAGACGGAGATGCCAGTTGATCCGCGTCCCGCACCTCCCCGCCTGCGTTTTTTTGTTACTTCTTTGGCGTGTTCGACGAAGATTTTAATGCAGTCTGATCGAGATATCACCACGCATTAAATTCAGTATATTTGGCCTAGTTACGTAGGAAAAGATCTCATCTTTTTAATGTTCCCGAAAAATATCAGCCACTTATCAGACTACTTTTCGAGGTATTTGCCAAGAAATATTAGCCGTTTTACATGTGATATGGCACGGTTGCGAGCTTTAGAAAGGCATTACTCAAATAAAAATGAGGGATTACTCAAGCACAGATCATTTCAAAAAGTAAAAGTGTGAAGTGAATTATTTTGAAAATTCAATTGGTTATTAGCAACGATATTTATTAAAAATAGGTTTTTTTGCATGGGATATGATCCGAATATACTCTCCAAGGAGTCATTAATTAAAAAAATAGGAAGTTCTGACGCGTCATAAATATAATTATATGCATTTTCCGTGTGTTTTCGATTATGAAAAGCAAATTATTCGTTTATCAGAATTACATTTGAGTTGATCCTTCGGCTAACCTTCAGAGAAACATTTAAAATATTTTCCCTGGCTAGAGTTACAGTTAAGTTCTACAGGGACAATTCTTGAAACCCATTGTTACTGGCCCGTTTTTTAGTCTCCTTAATTACACAACTCCCTGCAGATATGACATTTCAGTGAAACTAGTGGTGAAGCAGTGGAGAATTAATTTCGTATCAGTGGGTCAAAATCCTGCGGGATCAGCGCAACGTTTTCAGTTCTGAGACATTGATCCAGCGTAATAATAGCTTGATGCATCCTGCGATGGAAAACAATAGTTACACTTTGAGACTGTAAGACTGATCGTTCTAGCATTACAAAATTATATATTCTGTTTCTAGACTTCCGGCTCTCAGTCATCGCTGAACTTGCCTGGTCGGTACCTGGCCACAATGTTGATTTACAAAACACAAGGGTGATTACGAAGGAAAGATGATACTTCCAAAGGGTGATTCGCATGGCCATTGAGATTACGAAGAATTCAGGGAGATGATGAGAGGAATTCAACAGAGAGGATAGGTATTCACTGAACACAACATTGCAAAGGGTGTTCCAACCCCTTAACCAATGGAAACGCAGAGCCGAATTGAGCATTTATTTTGGCGCGACTAGCCTGCCATTATAATCCGGAAACGATCTACATCTTCATCTACGATTTCCCGTGCAAGCCACCACTAGGGTGTGTGGCACGGGGCGATTCCACACCAGGCATGCAGCACTCGTCCCAGCACAAGTCAGAACCTCGCACGCTCCCCCTGGCGCTAGGCGCAGACACCGAAAAGAAGTCAGGAGAACAGTGCACAGTCCAACCGGAAACTGGGAGAGTGATACGTAAATGAGCATGCAAACATGCAGAACAATGATATAGACACATCTAGTGGTTAATATTACTGATACTGATAATTTATTAATGCTACGAGGTGCTACTTCATGCAGAGAACAAAATAAAATAATGCCGGACATATTAAGCGGTGTGAAGTGTTAGTAATGATGTTGTGTTATTAAGCACAAGTGAAGATTCTACTCTACCGATCCAACATCTCCATTTCGAACTGGAGACACCTCCTGTAACGCAGGAGAAACTGTTGTCATCACAACGCTGACGCACGCAGTTGAATCTGAAAACATGGAATACAGTTCTCCAAGCCACTGCGAAAGCCTTCGCTTCAACCGTATATTCTTTTACACCATTATTATTTCCTTAAAAACTCGCTTCTTTCTTTTGGTACCTGGCCTTTTCAATAGGACTAAATTTGAAATATTTTATCAGTCGAAGAGTATTTTCGACAACAGATTTTTCAATTATCTTGTTATCACAAGTGCCTTTTGAAACTAGAGTTCTCTTTTGCTCATTTCCTGAGGAACCGCTTTCTGCTGGCGTTAGTTATTTTCATGCAGGCTCGTGACTTCCTCCCTGGTAAGCAGTCTAGGAAATATCGTTTCTCGAGCATCGACTGCTTGAATAAGCATTATGAGTTCCGTCCTTGGTCTGGTGAATCTGAATGCACGTTTCTTTATATATGTATTTTACTCCGGAGAATCGCGCTGCGATCATTCAATTGTTTGCACGGTCTGTTAAATGCGCGGTGAAACGTCGCCATTATTCGTATTTCTATTCCAGGGTTTCCACTCGAATTCGGGAAAATATGGATCTGCCTGAAAACGCATTATAATGGGCTTAGGCTTTCATAGCGGGTGCGAGAAATTTGACGAAGTAGGTTGTTAAGTCTGGCTGATCGGCTTACCTACCAATGAAAAGATGAAGAGAACCGTCTCCCTGGAGATAGATTTCTTCTTTTGATATGAGACGAAAGCGGTCCCTCTGAACCATATCCAATATTTTTACAGTTGTAAAAAAGGTTCGCTAAGCCAATGTAGGATTCCATAATATGAAGTGTTTAAAAAAAGTGGCAGTTCTTCAGAAATAATTATTCACTTCGTTGGCATTTTAATTCGGTGAGAGGAAGAATGCCTCAAGCCATTCAACGCATTGAAGGTACCCTTTTATCCTGGAAATAAATAATACATCTCTTAATAATTTACGGCCCGTGTTAATATGAGTTATTAACGCAAGTTGTTACTATATCACGGCCACATTCAATAAGCAACCGAGACACCAACCTGTTTAATTCTCCCGTGGGTAATTGCATTGTGAGGCTTAATTAATTGCGTTAACACAATGGTTAGGGCGCATGCAGGCCGCATTCCTGTTGATTCTAGCCTGCGTAAGGCCTGAGTAGGCAATAATTAATTACTTTTGAATGGTCTCCTGGAGAGTGGCCTTAACGGGATTTTCTAATTAAAATGTTTTGCCTTTTTATTTTGTCGGGGAGCGTAGCTTGGAAGCGGGGGCGGGGCATTCATGCAGCCGGACGTTTTGATTCAGGTCGCTCACTCCGTAGATGCGATGGACGAGAGTGGACCTCAAAGAATACGAAAGCAATTCGCACTCCCTCCCCTTATCCCTCCCCATCTTATAAGAGTTCCACTCTCACTGTCTTCTCTTCATTCGGACGTCATTCACCACATCACGCTGGTCACGCGCGCCGGTCACCGATTTCGCTCTGCCCACACATCTCCGCGGGATCAAAGAAAGGGAAAAGCCCTTTGGTGGGAAAATCATCCGCCTTGACCGGGACTCGAACGCTGATACATTGCTTCGAGAGCACAATCCAATTAGACCACCGAGGCGTCCTTCTCCCCTGTCGATTTTCAGTCGAGATTTGAGATTTCCTCAGAGAAACGTTCGCATTTGCGGCTGTCGCCTTAAAAGTAATCCCACGGCTAGGTCGCGGTTCCCTAAAAAAACTTAAATTATTTCATTTATTTTTATTTTATCTATTGGTCCAGGGGATGTGCGAATACATATATAAGACCCGTAAAAATAATACAATATAATAAAGTGACAAATTGATACAATATTATATACAGACTGAGAACAATGCACATAATTTATTCTAGTTAAGAAATTACTAATTGAGTAAAAAAATTGACAAGAAAATATTTTTTTAAATTGAAATTTAAAACAATTGAAACTTTTTCATTTTTTATTGTTAAAGTTAAATTATTAAATAATTTGCAACTCAAACAGATTGGCTCTCTGCTATACATAATGAGGTTATACGAGATTTTTACATATTAAGTTTATTTATTGTGTGGTAGTTATGCACCTCTTGATTAGTGTTCGGATTTAGATTAGATTCAGTTTTTTTAAAGAATAGAATAGGCTTGCGAGGCACAAACATACGCCCCCTTCTTCTTCCCTACTTAAATCAATTCATAAAAGTGCTGGACATCTTGGCACCGCTAAATTAACAGGAAACGCCGGAACGCCTTGATATCATGGCAAACGCTTCCGAATCGAGGCCTGGGGGCCTATTCTCTTCATCGAAGCTACGGAGCATTCTGGCAAAAAGATGCGTCAAGGAGCAACGTGCTCCCATCGGTATTCTCTATCATGAAGCTACCGGTAGCTTATTAGACTCTCACCCGTATTCTGTAACTGTCACGAAGCTACTTCCGTAGCCCTAATAAGCTACCACGGTAGCCTCACGAAGCGCGGCCTCCGAATACCCTGCTTAAATATTGGTCATTTTCTAACGCTTATTTCTGTATAACTATCCATCACACAGGTATGTTTCTAACATTTCTTAAATGCGCATTCATTGCACTTTCACTAGGTTACTTTGTCACTTTCACTATTAATGAGAGTTTCTCACAATAAAGATATTAGCTGGAATGACGGAAAGCCATATTTACCTTCGGTAGGTAGCGCAATTCTAGCTCATAATTATATAATTTGTGAGCCGTGGTTACGTGTATCACCTTTGCATTTCTTTCGAAAGCTTCATCTTCGTATATTATTTAAATGACTTGAATCAACGAGTTATTGACGAGAGTAAACAGCACGAATCATATTGAATCATATCATAGACATTATCCCTTATTCCCGAATATAGTTACGAACAATCTTATTACAATTGATCATAACAGCCAAGATGGACGTCGTGCGTTCGTATTCACGACACTGATCGCGAGTTTATGCGAGCAAACATATTCTAATATATGCGATATAGAACATGTTCTGAAATGAAACGGTCTTATTTCTGACTCGGCTTTCTCATTTATAGTTTAGAATCGTACCCACTATATCGTCGATCCCCTGCGATATGTAAAAAGATTTCGGCAACGAACTTGGCGTCTTGATTTGCACTGATGGATCACGCCCAAGTACTTCGTCATCAACCCCTCCCCAACCCCGGCCATGATGTCCTCGTAATAAGCGAGTCGAATTCAAAATAGGCAGTATTTATTTGGAATCGACGTGTTTCCGAAACATCCTTGTGGGGATATATGGAGATTTGAGGATTTTTTGAATGAGAGTGAGGAGAGAGGGTTTCGGGTTTGGCGGGGTGAGGGGTGGTGGAGTGGGGAATAGGGGGAGGAGAGAGGGGGCGAAAGAGGGAGGGGGGGGGAAGAAGGGAAGCTTGAGTGTGTGGAAACGGAGAGTCGACGTCTCGTGATTTCATTAGTGAGTCCCCAAAGCCAGCCGTGCGAGTGTAATATTAAACACGGCGCGCACGTATGTAACATGCGTCGTCCTCCACGTGTGTCTGTCTGTGTCTGCGTGTGCGTGAATACTGTGCGTGTACAGTCAGAAGTCCCTTTGCCTGTTTTTTCTGTGAGATGGCAGTGTGTGGTTGGGTCAGCCCCACTTCACCTGAGGAGGAGTGGGCGCCTCATCATAAGAGTGACCCCGCGCCCCTTAACCTCTCATTCCCTCTCCATCCTTTTCTTCTCCCTCTCCCTCTTCTCTCTCCTTCCCTCTCCTCTCTCCCCTCCCTTTTCACTTCCACCCCTTCCCTAATGCGGAACAAGAGAGGGGGGTGTGACGGGGGAAGAGCCGCGGATGAAACCCTCTGAGGCCATGTTGCTTGCTCAGATCGCATTGCGGTATAAATTTTACTCACGCATAGACGCGATTATTTCGCGTGCCGCATTCGTCGCTTTATGGTATATTATAATGGCATCGTATTACATCTCATATCGCATTCCGTTTCACATATCGTTTGATTTCACGTCACATCGCATGTACCATCACGACGCATTACATAGCATGTCGAACTGCGTCGTATATCGATTTAAAATCGACTACGAGAGAACGGAAAGTGTTACGCATCTGACGGAAATCTTGGTTGGGAGTTGCTTGAATCTCGGAGGCTGCACGCTGGACTCTGTGACGTAGCCAGGATTTTGGTTTGGGGTGCTGGGAGTGGGGGGGGGTCAATCTGAACCCTGGGGGGGTTCTCTCTTGGTACAATTTTATTTGTTATTGCAGTTTATTTATGGCTACAGTTTTTTAGTACATTACTGCTTTGTTATCGCCTTTTTCTCCCTCTTGAACCCTTGTATGTTTCATCAAATATAATTAATAGATGGTAAAAATAAACTAACAATATGATTTGAAACTTTAGGGGGGGCTGAGGCCCATCAAGACCCACCCTGGCTACGTGCCTGGTTGGGCTATGATTGCTTGAAAAAATCCATATTAGGTGATCTCCAGGGAGACACGGAGGATATTATCTTAAGCACATGCTATACTACCAGGAAAGTTAAATGAATTTTCAGCACATTTTTCACATGTTGTTTTATTTATCACGACTGTGATTTCGTTACAGAGTAGCATCTTCAGGTGTTAAATGCTGAAGATGTTACTCTGTAACGAAACCGCGGTCGTGATAAATAAAACAACGTGTGGAAAAAGCTGTGCTTAAAATTCATTTAACTTTCCTGCCATGAAAGACTTCCACAAAGTTACACCCGAAGCAGTTTCCGCTAGGACTGATACAGGTGACAAAACAAGAGGGACACACAACCGAATCGATTGGTACAAATATTCCCTCTTTACGCGCGCCATTAGCACACGCAGATAGAGCAGAGGAAGAGACATTACAGGCCGTGTTACACGAGGTACTTTATTGCACAATTTAAAGTAGCATCTGTTTTCGCAATGCGAGAATGTAGGCTCGAAATTAGAGCAGGGGCAATTTTCCCATCTCTCGTCAATGCATTTTCGTATGCATTCTTGCAATTCACCGCTTTACACGACTCAATTTTCAATTTACATCAATACATGCATCAGGCTGTGCAATTAAGTGCCTCGAGTAAAACGGTCTAAAGACACTCCGTGAACATTCATGCCACTTTTGCCTCATCCCTCTCTTCCCATCTCTTTCCCTTGTTCATGGCTATGGTGTCTTAACAATCCCCTGCCACACGTCTCTGTGGCGTTTTGAAGGAATCCGGTTGATGTACATTGTATTTAGATTAATCGAAATGCCTGGAAGATGGAAAGGATTGCGAGATCTCCAGCATATCGTAGCTGATGCATCACTCTGCATATGTCGATGACTTCCTTGGACTTCCTTGTCGTTGTTTTTTTATTTTTTCCCGTCAGTCTTAAGGCCGTTTTACACGGTGCATTTGTTTGTACAAACTCTTCCGTGAACTCTTGCATGAGGCAAAATGTATCGTGTAAGGCGGGAAATTGTATGAACGCTTGTGCGAATGTCTCAAAGCCTGCACGGGAAATAGAACCTGTTCTAATTTCGTTGAGACAAACGAACAATCTCACGTACATCCTTTTGTACTAAATCTTTCATCGTGTAAAGCGGCCTTTAAAACGTGAGAATCCTCAAAGCGTTCATTTTTTTCATTTTTAGCCTTTCATATTCCGTGTGGTCACAAGCTAATTTTTTCCCCAAATATGCATTCATATGGTCAACTTGAGAAGTTAGCCCGAAAAATCGTGTGGGATGACGTCACTTGTTAACGCTACCGTGCGCCATATTTTCAATGAGGAAAACATGTCCCTGTTATGAATAAGTTTTGCGTACAGAGTTTAAACCGAAACGGAAGCTCATTAGTCGTGATTACTTCCTTGCTATAGCAAAATATTCATTTTTGTTTTTCCTGTTGTTCATCGGAAGCAAAATAACGTGGCCTCAGGTGACCATCTTATTTCCTCTTTTTCGGAAATCGCTTTGACTAAATTTTCTTTATAATTGAATGAAAAGTTTTGTCTAAAGTTGCACTTGACGTTATAATACATACTAATGAGCTGATTTTATGTGTTGAGAAAGTTAAATTGGGTTTAACCATACTATTTTTGCATTGGGAAGATTTATCAAAATGGTGGAAACAATTTGATCGGTCACGAAATCGGTCGGTCGGTTATTGGGTAGAAGAGAATACAACGCTCCGAAATGTTGCATTAAGCCAAAGGAAAAATTAGTTTGGACCACGAATTATTTCTATTTCGTCATCTACATCTACAAAATACCCTGCACGCCAACTCAAATGTGTGTGGCAGGGGGTGAGTAGTCACCAACATGCATTAAACTGTACCCTATTGAAGTTAGTGTAATTACGATGAATGAGCATAAATCGCTAATGCTTGTCACGAGGCGAAGCCTCACAAACATGCACTACACTATAGGTATGCTATCTATGTTAGAGGGACCAGTGTTAATATATTTTGCAACTATATAAATGGACAGAGATACAGAAGTTATCGTGAAAACATGCACGGTGTGCTGTTAGTACCATGTAGCAGAGAAGTATACAAATTATAGGGTGTAGCATGTATCAGTGCGCTTCCTACCAACACTTTCTGCCTTCTGAGATAGTGCTAATAGTAATAAAAGTGAAGTAGTGCATGCTTGTGAGGCTTCGCCTCGTGACAAGCATTAGCGATTTATGCTCATGCATAATTAGTCGTAGTTACACTAACTTAAGGGTAGAGTGTAATGCATGTTGCTGAGTACTCACCCCCTGCCACACACCCCAGAGGTGGCTTGCAGGGTATTTTGTATATTTAGATGTAGAATCCTTAAATATCTACTTTATTCGTCCCTCGGTCCGAAGCTCTTTCCCAATGCTTCATTCGCACCGTGAGAGTAATACTGGACGATTAAGTATTTTTCACGCCAGCTTTTATGGGAGTTAATGTTTTCATTAAAATATTTCTTTTTCGGAAAAAAGAAACGGTAGTACTTAATAGGAAAGATAGGCAATATAAATCTGTGAAGCAAAATCGACACCTTAGATCACCTTAGCATGGGAGGTAAATTAATTATAATTTTTGTAGAGGTTTCTTTCATTTTCGGAGAGGAGTAATCACGCCCCTTAAATCCGCCATGAGCCAGCACTTCTTCCTCGCGCATGTTCCGCAGCAGAGGAGCAAAGGACCGAAAATCCTGGCGGCCACGCTGACCTGTCTGCCCATCATGGCATCTCGCTGGACTTAATGCCCGCCATGATTAGCATGTTTCACTGCAAACTGCCAGTTTGGATTCCGGACGACGGACATAACACGCACCCAGCCTCCTTGTCCTTTCCCACTCGTCTGCGCGGGAATCTATGTGACCCTTTCCTCTCCTCACCATGTGTCTCCATGGGCCCCCTTCCTCCCTCTCCGATTCTCTCCACGCCTCCATCCGCTCTTTTTTTTAATTCTTTCTTCTCTCCCCCTGAGTTTTCTGTCCGTTTCCCAACTCAATCCTTTACCCTTCTCTCTCTCTCTCTCTCTCTCTCTCTTTAACTCTCTCTCTCTCTCTTTAAATCTCTCTCTCTCTGGTCCTTCTCCAATTTCGGTTTACCAATAATAATAATATTAATAACTCTTCATATATGCTTTATTATGATTTGACGATCCAAACAGACAAAACCATTAATAACAATAGACCAGACCTAATAAGAACTTAAAATTAGCAATTTTCCACGGATAAATATTTTAATTCGACCCGGGTTTCGATGCACTGCATAATAATCACCTGATGATGATGCAGTGCATCGAAACCCGGGTCGAATTAAAATATTTATCCGTGGAAAATTGCTACTTCTAAGTTTTTATTATGTTCATATTCCACAACATCTCGCCTGATTTACTATTCTCCCACCAGCCCTCGGACGGAACGGACGTGACCTTCGGGCGCTCCCTAATCCCGGGTCTACCTGCCCTCTCTGCCTCTCTGACTACCTGCGCTTGCAGCTACTGCTTGCTTGGAGCTTTTCTGCTTGCAGTGTAGTGTCATATACTTGTAGCTTATTTTATTTATTATTAGAGTAGGATATTTAAATTAGACCTTGTCTTAATATAGTCGCGTTAGTTAAGTTTCCTGTTAGTTAAGTGTGGGTTTTTGTGAGTGTGTGTGTGCGAGTGAGTGAATCTCCAGATTTTCTTCGATCCCGGTTCGTGCGCCGAGTGTTTCTGCAAGAGTGCCTGCTTGTAGCGATAAGTAGAAACCCTATATGTATTTCTGTTAATTTTTTTACTGCGTAGCTAGTTGCACGTTATCTTTTTGCGTGTTTTTGTGCCGTACACTAATCTGGTGATAGGATTGTTGAATAGATTCTTTACGTAGCTGCTTTGGAATTATTGTTGTCTAAGAATTATATTAAATAGTATTTTTTATATTACTTTAATAACTTTGTGATAGTAATCCTCTTTTTTCACCTGCCGTTACACTTTAACTTATTATATTACCAGTTAAAGTCTCTGTTGCCCATTGATAGTTATTAAATCCTAACTCACCTAGCTTTTACTTAAGGACTAACTATATATTTTTTCTTAAAGAGCTTATAATATCCTTATTGTTATCATCGTTGTTGTGAAGTTATTTTTTTGACTGTTAGGTTCTGAGATCTTTAGTAACTCTTATTTTTAGCATCAAATTCTACTCCCAGTTCGCTGTTAGAGAATATTTTTGTACATTTTTCTTCTAGTATAGTTTATCTCCTTCGCTAGTTGTTGGATAGTTAACCGTTTTTCTCGTGAAACACAGGTCCTTTCGTCCCTCTTTATCAGTGAATCACCCCCTCCTAGCTCTCACAAAAAAACAACACCTGTCCTACCCTACCACTAGCGTCCTTGAAGTGTAAGCCACTTCCCCCCCGCTGACAATCCCTTCGAGTTAATCCGTTACGTCTATCCGCGTTCTACTCGGGTGAGGATTTAGAGTCTAGGAAGTAGACCTTTTTCTTCTTCAGTTATTTTTCTGTTGTACTTTTGAGCTTGTTTTTATCTCGTTGTCTTGTTAGCGTCATTCAGGAGTGAGCTTTTTTTTAGGAGTCAACTCTTTCTAGCAACTACATTCTATCTGATTACTCTCTTACCGTATACTCTTGCCGAGTCTAAGAACGTTTATTTTTTTGTTGCAAAGTTTAGCCCTCGTTCTATAGGTTACATTTTTTTGTTGGGGATTTTATTGCGAGTAAGGCTAGGATGGCTTCGAATAGGTCACCCGTTGCGGTGCTCGAAAACGCCGGCGAGGGTGTGGTTCTCAGAGCCCGCATCGCCGAGTTGGAGAGAATCGTGCGGGAACTCCAGTCACTGGTAGAAAGGGTAGTACGCGTCCCTGAGATGGATGGAAATTTGGGTGACTCCTTGAAAGTCCACCGTTCCTTAGGAGCTGCACGGGTTCGCTCGATTGCAAACAGAGGTTGGACGATCAAGAGTTTCCCCGAAGATCCTTCCACCGATGAAGGGGCAGTACCACCTCCTATACCGGAGGTTTGGAGGGTCGTGTCTCGGAGGAGTGGCGGTAAGGTCACTCTGAAACGTGGCGCGGGGGATGCTCCGGCAGATCCCGTTCCCGTTTCGAACAGATACCAGTTGCTGTCGGAGGGGAACTCCGAGGTATCTGACGTGCCTACTCCTACTCCGAGACCGTCACTTAGGAAGAGTCGTCAGAGTGGGAAGGGGGGGATTGTAGTGATAGGGAGTAGTAATGTCCGCCGTGTGATGGTCCCATTACGAGAAAGGGCAGACCGCGAGGGTGTAAGCAACCGTGTGACATCATGGTGTATCCCTAGTGGCGGTGTTCCGCAGGTGACGCGGGCGGTTGGTGCGGCGGTACGGGGCACGAAGTGCTCTAGATTGCAGGTCGTGGCACATGTTGGCGTCAACGACGCCATGGACCGCGGATCCGAGGAGATCCTACGTTCCTTCAGGGAATTGGACTCCGAAGTGAAACGGATAAATGGTGCCGAGGGGGTTAGCTTGTCGCTTGCGATTTGTAGTCTTGTCCCGAGGATCGATCGTGGTTCTCTGGTTTGGAGCCGAGTGGAAGGCATAAGCCAGAGGCTGCGTCGTTTCTGCACGGACATCGGAGCCTCCTTCGTGGACCTTAGGCCGGCAATCCGATCGTGTCGGACCCCTCTGAACCGTTCGGGAGTCCACTACACGGCCGAGTCAGCTAGATGTGTAGCGAGTAGTATATTTGAGCACTGTAGGTCTTTTTTAGAGTAGAGAGAAGGCCAGAGTGTAGTGCTTATAATGGGTCGATAATTAAAGGGGTAAATTCAAAAGTTTTTAGTAACAAAAGTTCCTCCAGAAATCAGAATAGATTAATAGAAAGGAAAAGCAGCGTGTCAGGCTCAGCATCACTAATTTCCAATAAAACATTTAGTACCTTTAAGCATGGGAAACGTCAGCTGCGTCATACTGTCAATGGAAGGAAAGGTAGTAGGTCAGTTGGTGAGACAAAAACGGGAAATCAGAGGTCAGTAGATTCAAGTCATTTAAAAAGTGAGATAAAAAATTCTGCAGTGCCCGGAAGTAGGAATACAGGGC
Organism: Pyrrhosoma nymphula; assembly: GCA_963573305.1. Lineage (NCBI taxonomy): Eukaryota > Metazoa > Arthropoda > Insecta > Odonata > Coenagrionidae > Pyrrhosoma > Pyrrhosoma nymphula. The sequence goes on along the minus strand of OY754329.1, from coordinate 175,905,085 downwards.
CTAAAAATAAATTAATCGGAAAGAGCGAATCGAAAATACTCCCAAATTGCAATAATATTAGTGATGAAGTAATAGTCGTGGCAGTAATTAATTGCCGTAGTTTAAGAAATAAGATTCCTGAATTCCACCATTTAATTCATAGTACGAAGTGTAACGTCATTATAGGAACAGAAAGTTGGCTTACAGATGATGATTCAGACAGTGAAGTTTTCCCAAAATCTTTCACCGTTTATAGGAAAGATAGAGTTGACCGAGCTGGAGGCGGAGTATTTGTAGTTGTAAAGAATTCAATTGTCAGCCAAGCGGAAACCTTACCGGAGACCAGCGTTGAATCTGTGTGGTGTTCAATTAAATGTCCTAAATCGAAAACTATATTTGTATGCTCGTACTATAGACCACCAAACACAGATATAACATCAATTTTAGATTTTGAAACCCAAATAAACAGCATAGTATCCAAATATCCTGATAAAATCTGATATTAGGCGGAGATTTCAACTTACCCTCTATAGATTGGAAGACCTATAGCTTCATACCCGGTGGGAGAGATAGAGTCATCTGCGAGGCGTTACTGCACGCTTTTTCATCAAACGCATTGCTTCAAATAGCTTCCGCTCCTAACAGAGGAGAAAATATTCTTGATTTGTTAGCGACAAATATACCACATCAGGTAATAAATGTGAGCACCGTCGAGGGAATCAGTGATCATAGGGCAGTAACAGCTAAGTTTTCTTTAAATATCGCAAAAAGTTTTAAACGAGAACGAAAAGTTTTCATATTTAAAAGGGCTGATTTTGATGGGTTCAAGAGTAATCTGAAAAATGCTTTTCCCGTGTTTCAAAAATCAGTAATGGAGTTAAATGTAGAAGGGACTTGGAAAGTTTTTCTTTCGCTCATAAATTCAGGAATCAAAAGATATATCCCTAGTAAAATAAAAAAAGAAGGTAGCGAACCGAGATGGTATGACGCGGAAGTCAGAAAATCGTTAAGGCGACAGAGAGCGTGCCATGCTAAGATGAAAAAAATCATTCATGATGTGTCTCCTAGTGATCGAGAGTTAATAATTAATAAATATAAGTTGTCTAAAGCCGCTACAAAGGAAGCGTTCAGAAATGCATTCACGAATTTTAAAAGGAAAACACTTGTAGAGCAGTTACGGGATGACCCAAAAGCATTTTGGTCCTATGTTAGGGAAGTTCAAGGTAAAAGATCTACCGTTTGTTCGCTAAGAAACGATAATGGAGATGTGTTAACAAACAGTTCCGATAAAGCCAATTTATTAAATTCCTACTTCAAGAGCGTGTTCACCGAGTCATCTGAGAATTCATCCGTGGCGGTTGATAATCACTGCATACGAAAGATGCCTCCCCTTGATATTAGTGCTCACGGAATAGAAATTTTATTGAAATTGCTCAGTCCAAATAAGTCACCTGGTCCAGACGAAATCCCTTCTCGCGTGTATAAAGAACTAGCGTCAGAAATTGCCCCCTACTTGCAGCTAATATTCACTAAATCCATAAAGCAACACGGAGTACCAAATGACTGGAAAATTGCCAATGTAACGCCCATATTCAAAAGTGGAGACAAGGAACAGCCATGTAATTACAGACCGATATCTTTAACGTCCATTTCATGCAAAATCCTTGAACACATTGTTGTCAGCTCAGTAATGAAACACCTAGACACGCATAACTTGTTAATGAGAACTCAACACGGATTCAGGAAAGGTAGATCATGCGAAACTCAGTTAGCGCTGTTTGCCCACGATATTTTAGTCTCCGGAGAGGACAACATTCCAGTGGACGCGATTTTTCTTGATTTCAAAAAAGCATTTGATAAAGTGCCCCACGGAAAGTTATTAGTAAAACTAAAATCATACGGCCTAGACGATGATGTAATTTCCTGGATCAGAGAACTTTTGAGCGATCGCGTGCAAAGAGTAGTATTAGACGGCGTAGCCTCCAACGAAGTTAGAGTCACATCTGGCGTCCCTCAGGGTAGTGTCATAGGCCCACTCCTCTTCCTACTCTATATCAACGATATTGGTGACATAATAGACAGTAAACTTCGATTATTTGCAGACGACGCTGTAGTATACAGGGAAATCCGTAGCAGTGAAGATAAGGATAAACTAACAAACGACCTTACTGCAATCCAAGCATGGTGCGATGCGTGGCAGCTAGAGTTAAATTTGAAAAAATGCGTAGTAATGAAATTCTGGGGGAAAAATAACTCCCCACAACAGAGCTATTTCATTCAGGATACCCAATTAGAGACGGTAGAATCCGTAAAATATCTCGGAGTTAGGCTCAATAATGATCTATCGTGGAATAAACATATTCGGGAAATAACAGGTCAAGCTAATCGTAAATTGGGATTTGTTAAAAGAATTCTAGGCAAGTGCGACGACAAAGTGAGAGAAATAAGCTACTTCTCCCTCGTTAGACCCCATTTAGAATATGCTTCCAGTGTTTGGGATCCTCATGAAACAGGCTTAAAAACAGAGTTAGAACGTGTACAGAGAAGAGCAGCCAGGTACGTGAAAAGCCGTTACGATAGTCTTGTTAGTGTTACTGACCTCTTAGAACAACTCGGATGGGAATCACTGTCAGACCGTAGATTGAAAACAAGACTAAATCTATTATGTAAATTCAAGAGTAGTTTATTTTCCGACGAAGTTGATCATATTTTACGACCGCCAACGTACTATGGTAGATTAGATCATAAAAATAAAATAAGAGAGATAGACTGTAGAACAGATAGATTCAAAATGTCGTTTTTTCCGCGAGCGATAAGAGACTATAACGGCTGTGTAAGGACTTAGAAATAGATTTGTTGACTGGTAGTGTAGCTTACTAACTTATGTATTTCTTAAAGCATGTTTGCGGAGTTTTATGGTGATTCTAACAGCATGTTTTGCATGTTCTAGCTCATAGGCAGATTGCCCTCTTAAGTAGCATGTAGAAAATTATGTGTCATCGTACATGTGTGGCGTGCATGTGGGGATTCTCTTGCATGCTGTATGATGGTTTTTAGTTAATGATGGAATTGGTTAGTATCCTTAATATTCATGACCGTGCGGTGTTCATGTGGCGGTCCGCTTGCATGCTGCATTTTGGTGACTTGTCACCCCCTGCCAAACACCCTAGAGGTGGCTCGCAGGGTAATATGTAGATGTAGATGTAGATTTCTCCCTTTTTGAGACCTGACCTAATTCTAATTAGCAAGCAAGATAGCACATGTTATTTAGTAGATATTGTAGTACCACAACTTACCAATAACATGGAGAAAACAATAACAGAAAAAGTTGCCAAGTACCAAGAATTAGCAATAGAAATCAAAATAATTTGGGATATGGAACAGGTTTATATAGTACCCATCGTCATTTCAGCTACTGGAATAGTCCCTAAACAAATTCAAAATAGTTTAAAAAGACTCAACCTGAATACAAACACATATATCAAGTTACAAAAACCTAAAATAATTTCAGCGTGTCATATTTAAAGAAATTTCTCAATTCTGCAGAACAGTAAAGTGAACCTTGATGGAAACCCGTACTCTCTGCTTAAAACTCAGTTAACACTGAAGACAAATGGAACAAAAAATATTACTTTATTATTAAATTAAATTAATTAAAAATTATGTATAATAATTTATTTCCCCTTGACATGATAAAGAATTACATAATCACATAGCAAAAATAGTTTACAGGAGCTTACAGGTGGCCCCTAAGGCATTTGCCTGTTGTCGTGGGCATCTTCAGGACAAAGAAGAAATACGTATAACAAAATTATCACTACAGATGTAACAGTGTGAAATGTAATAGAAAAAATATTTTAAATGTAAAATTTCCGAAAGTGGTAACAACAGTTGGCTAAAGTCTTCGAACTGATTTGTTTGAAGTCGGCAACCAGAGCTTAACCACCTCAGTATACTACCGTGTAATATAGTCATCATGTGTCCGGTCTGTACTTACGAAGTGGAACGGTAAACTAGCGCTTAGACATGTGGTCGAGAAACACGTCGAACGCATGAGTGGCAGCAGCCGTCAACTAATAATGTCTGGCAAAAACCCGAATAACATATATTTTTCAGCCAAAAAGAAGTTAATCAGTCATGATTGGAGCATCACAACTGTTGTAGAATGATCTGATGCTTTCCCGGCGTATGATGCAAATGAAGTCAGGGTTTGCAACCGGGTCACACACTGTATTTCTCCCGACGTTTTGATGTATGTACGATTCGTCTCTCATCCTCTACGTCATCAGGGTATCACTATGGATGACTCGTACATCGAAACGTTGGCAGTAATGCACAGTGTGACCCGGTGGAGAACCCGAATTAACTTCACATAACAGTTTTCAAATAAAAAATATTACATGATAATTGACGTATGTATTCAAATTTACCTACATGATCACTCACGATGTTGACGACCCTAACATGTCAGACGTCACGTTGAATTGAGTTCGACTGTTATGGCCGGTTATCGTGCCTTGCCTCATCCTATCCCCTAACATCCCTTACGCGGTCATAAAGTAGGTGCATAGGCAAAAGATTGTGACGAAACTTCCTGAATTTTGGGAAATTCAAATGCGGCTGGTATACCCTAAGGTGATACGGAACACGGTTACTTACTTCTTCCCTAACCCTGCTTCCTCTTTCCTATTTTCTGTGTTCTCTGCGTTAATTCTATCCTTCCTTTGTGGGCTGAAAATTATTTCTTTCCCTTCTTTGTATTCCTCCCCATTCCACTCCAACTCCGTCCGTCGTCTTCCCTTCTTTTCCTCTTCGCTCTCTCTCTCTCTCTATCTCTCTCTCTCCTCCTCATCCTTTTGCCTCTCGACTTTTCTCTCCGCGCCACCCTCCTCTCCCTCCTACCGTGTTGACACTCATTTCCAAGCGATAATTGCCTCCCTGGCCTCCTCTTCCACCCCCCCCACCCCACTCCCCCCCCCAACCCACCCACGCGGGCTTTCCGTCTCTCTCTCTCTCTCCCTCTCTCTCTCTCTCTCTCTCCCTCCCACCTTTATCTCCCTCCCACCTCTCTCTCTCTCTCCCTCTCTCCTCGTCACCCTCCCCTCAACTGTTTCCCGACCTGTAATACCTCCGTCCATCTTACCTCTATCATCTCAACGTGTTAACATTTGTACTTCGACGTATATCTGTGAAGGAAATTTTTTTAATTTCCCTTACCCACACTCCAATAAGAAATACAGCTTGTATTAATAACTGGAGGTGATTTACCGTTTGAGGTAGGCTTATCTACATCTACAAAATACCCTGCAAGCCACCTCAAGGGTGTGTGGCAGGGGTTGAGTTGTCACCAACATGCATTTCATTAAAACCTTAAGTTAGTATAACTACGACTATTGATGCATTACCATAAATCGCTCATGCTTGTTAGGAGGCGAAGCCTCACATTGTATGCTATCAATGTTAGAGGGACCGTTAGTATTTATGTTAGTATGGGTATTTTGTAGATGTATGTATTTTGCAACTACATAAACGGACAGAGATTCAAGAATTATGCTGAAAACATGCACAGCGTGCTGTAAGTTCTAGTTAACAGGCAAGGAGTCAAGTATTAGGGAGTACTACTTCTACTATGAGCTACACTACCTATCGAAAAACCTAGTTAAAAATCTGATTGGCAGTTGTTATGATCTCTTATCGTTCACGGGAAAAATAGCATTTTAAATCTGTCCGTTCTGAAGTATAGTTCCATAATTTTATTCTAATTATCTGATCTACTTCCCTTTTATGGAGTTTTGGGCTAGCAATGCTAATATTTTTCCGTAAGGCAAGAGTACTTCCTCCACTTCCAACTTCCTTGTTCGTCTTCCTTTCTGTCCACCGAACTCTTTCCGTTCTTCTTCACTGTTAAATGTCAAAAGTTACGATTCTACTATTACCCTATTTTCCATGTGTATCCCTAAATTTTTATTTATTTTAGTGCAAGAACTTTCCCTTTGGTTTTTTCAAAACGGCCTTGCATTGGGTCCAGCTGTTCTGGATATGATATTCTGAGTTAATTTCACTATTGTTCAATGTCAATCGGTCAGTGCCAAGAACACGTACAACCTCAACTGAAATTTTTGTTTCCCTGTCATCATGTCTCTGCATTATATATTTGCTCTTTTTTGCCAAAGGATCTTATGTGCAAAGAGAAATTCTCTGGTTTCCATTTTCGAAAATCATCCAGGACGTTATTTAGATGAGTGTTAAATGGAAAGTGGAGAATGTTTTGGGAGTGGATAGAGCAGAAGAACACGAGGGTAGGAGTGATGGAAGTGGTTTGGGAAGGAGGAAAAGTTGTCGATGGAGATTCGAAAAGAAAGATTATATTCTTTCCGAGATACTGATGAATATACAAGTTACATGGTGTTTACCTCGAGGCTATTTATTTTTCACTCTCATTTCCCGTTATTTATTTTTCTCTTTCAGTCTTCTGAAATTCATTCCCTTTCCTTTTGCGTCTTTTATTTCTTTATCTTTTGTAATTGAAACAAATCTTTGCGTTTTCTGGCCCTGCCCAACTCCTGCTTTTAATAATACGCCCTTTGTGCTCTGCTCTCCACCCATTTCCTTTCCTCTGTCTTTCCATTTGTAACCACCCTCTGAACCTCTCTCCACTCTACGATATTTCTTTCCATATTCCTCTTTATTCATTTAAATTCGTGGATTTTTTCTCACTCACTTTTGTGCTTTGGATTCAACCATGCACTCACAGTTTCATCATCCCATGTCCTCGGTGATCATGTCCCTCCTGAGATTTCCACACTCCCTTTTCATATATCCTTCCTCTCGCCCTCAAATCCATGTGTGTGTGCAGGCCATTTTTTACTCATATTATAAAATAATTCATGGTTATTTTTTGTTCAAGCTTTAAACCATTGTCTCATTTTCCTCTCTGTCCTTCGTACAAACCAATTCAGCGCGCGGGTTACTTTATTCTGCTCACTAACTTTTCATTCGTTTCCCAGCCTATCGTTTATTTTATCCTCGTCTACCTTTTTTTTTCTTCTAAGAATCCGTGAGTGTCGGATCCTTTTCTATCTCTTGCGGAAATTTCATTCCGCTCCCCCTGTAATCATTTTCGAATGATCACCAACTCCCTCCCCCTTTATCCCCGTTTTTATTCCCTGCGACGTGTCCCGGAAGGAATTCCACGCACATAAATACGTCTCGGAAAGTTGCTTTATTACTCTTAGAGCTCTCGTGTCTTCATATTTCAGCGCAGCCTCTCCCAACCCCCCTTTCTTCACTGCGTTTCGTCCTTCACCCCTTCCAACCCTTACGGTCTACTCCTCGCCTCCACATCACACAATACCTCGGTTCTAATTTTTGCATCTCCGGACGCCCCTCTTCCCTCTTTCCTCCCCATCACACACAAACATTCACACACTCACTCCCGTTAGCTGCTGCTGTTGCTAGGAGATTCCGACCCTGCCTTTCCTTCAACCCCCCCGCCGTGCCCCAGAAGTATTCCTATGACATACCTCCATATCTTATCCACAATTCCCAACCCATGAATGAAAATCCATCCCATTTCCATTTCCTGTTTTTTCCAGACTAACCTTCTCTTCTTCTTTTATTTTATGTTTTTGTCATCTCTTTCCCCAACACCCCCTCCCACCATCCCCCTCAACCCTTTAACCATTCAACCATAACGTGTGCCATCTCTTCGCCCCCTCCCCCCTCACCTTCGTTTCCTTGCCCCTCCCACTCCAGCTACACTCTCTCTCCACAAGTTTGGCTTCTTTTCCACACACGCAAGTCTTTCCCCTCCTCCGCGAAATCTTTTCTTCTCCCAGCCGTTCGCAATAAAACCATTCTTCACCTAGATGGCCCATCCTCCCCCTACTACTATTTCTTATTCTCTTCTCTACCCCACCCACCTCCCATCACCACCCCCGACACCACATCGCCCTCTCCTGCCCCCCACACCCCCCATACACTCCCCGACGCCCGTTTTTCTCCCGGCTACTAGCGTAAAACTCCCCCACCACCACCACCCACCCACCCACCCACTACTATATACCACAACTTCTCTTCTTCCCTCTCCCTTCCCTCTCTTCCCTATCTCTCTCTCTCTCTCTTTTGCGTTCATTTATATCCCCCGGGACTTCCTCTGGTGTTCGTCCTCTCCGTTTGATACTTCCAGCCAACCCTCCATTTTTTTATTAAACCCTTTCCTTCCCCTCTCCCCCCCCCCCCACCCCCTCATCTCTTTCTCCAGCCGTAGCCTTTCGAATAATATATTTTTTTCCCAACACTTTCCATTCCTGCTCGCGTTTATATATTTCACTCCTCGCGAATTTCTTTCCTCGGATAATTGATAGCTTTGAAGTTTCTCTCCTCCTCCTTTGTTTTTTGCTGCTTGAAAAATTGAATTTCTGTTATGATCATTTCCTATCTCTTAAGGTGGTTTGAGGAGCGAGATAGTTCCCTAGTCATAATGGAGACCATATTCAAATTTTATTCTTTAATTTCAGCGTCTGTCAGAAGTACGAAATAAATATTGTATTATTAATGGCGCAAATATATAGTTATATATGCCCAAAAATCTCAGTAATTAAATAAATAAAGCTACATAAGTCCCTAACTTGACTCTTTTTTTCCCGCCGTACGGCTGATACCCTTCAAAACAGCAGGTTTTTTTGCGATTCTGTAAAAATTACTGTGGTGAGTAATAGGTTATTTTTTATAAATAGTTGAGAAAACATGCAATCTACCCACCATTAGTTTTTTGACGAAATCTAGGTGTTATAAATTCCTATTTCCTTCAATATTCTCCCTCTGGAGCGCTCAGCCATAATCTATCCCATGTTAAACAGCTTATACTTACAGGCAAATTGTTTGAAAAGTAGTTCGGCAAGGGGTTGACATTTTTATATCATTGGAAAGATGAGTTTTCTTTCTTTAAAATGAGGACAAATGCATCAAATTCTAGGTGAAGTGATTTTTCGCTCAATCTACCTTAAAGTTCCGTCTAGAATTCTTATCTTGCGTCTTTTCACAACTATTTTACTTTGTCATAGGTTGCGTGTGTTTTTTGCCAGGGATAAAAGGGAATGGATGTAGTATCGCAACCGTATAAGATATACATCATGAACTTTTATACACGTCCAACTCTCCAGTTGCTTCTGACGAATGTTTTATGATATGTATCTTATGTTACTAATTTCTTACTCAATTAGTAAACAATTATGCCTATTATCGAATGGTAGATATTGCTACGCTAAGTTAACTTAGGCTTACGCTCACAGGTAGTGCTGTTCTGTGTCACAATGGATATTATCCATGATATATATCTTCTTTTCAATGCTATCTTTGAAGATGATTTGTTTCAAAATTAAATGTAACCGCTTTGGACAATTTTTTGAGCCATAATGGCTTATGTGCGCGCAAAACGTAACCCATGAACGAAACTAGATGGATTGAAATCATTTTTAGATTTATGCTCTACATTCTCATAAAAAATGTGTCCTCTGCTTCATTTGAAAAACAAATGCCCACGTTATTATGATATTTTTTTTACTGCAATTTGAACTTGAAATAACATGGTGATAGTTGCACGAATGGCTGAAACATGGTGTACGTGTGAAACACTGGTGGGAGTAGTATTTTTCCATCTAAAAAAATACCATTTTCGCAAAAACTGATTATGAGAAGTGGATTCTTTCAGGGAAGTGAATGTTAGTAAAATTCAGGCACCTTATCTTATTCAGGAATCTTATTTTTGAGTATTTGGCAAATAACTTCAGGAAATGAATTAAAAATGCATAAATTCAATATAAATGACGCTGCAGTCAGCTCGTATGGCAGGGAAAAGGATTTATCAAAAATGTATTAGCCAACTCATATAAACATTTCGTACCTTAATTTTATTTATTAAAACACAAGATAAAATTCACCGGTGAAAGTATTATTTTTTAAGCAACACAGTAAATTAAGAGGTGGACTCTAATTGATTGCTTTGACTGACAGTTGCCGTAGAACCTTAAGTACATACATCTCTACATCTACGAAGTACCGTGCAAGCCACCACCAGGGTGAGTGGCACGGGGGAGAGAATTGAGACTGAGATGAAGAAGTTGCAAGGCAACTTTACCTTAGAATACTGAGGAAAACATTTTTAACCAAAATCTATAAAACGGTTATTTTTCATCGTAGAACGACGATTAAAAGACGAGCGTATTTGCACGATTAACAGGAGTGCATTTGTTACAATATGGCGTAGTTGTTAAAGTTTAAATTATACTGGGTGAGGTCAGTTTTTGTTGCAGTAGCCCCCCACCGCGTGGGTCGGGAAGAGATGCCAGCGTTTGGGGCGAGTGCTCGAGAAAGGGTCTGGGATTTCGATCCTTCGCGAGGTGTACCACACCCAACTGGCGTATACCTGCGACATGGTCCCAGAAAACTACCTTTAACCAAGGAAAACAAATGACATGGATATGAATATAAAAAAACAATATTATAAGGTTTTGCTGGACACAACAATTTGTAGAGGGACAATATGCTCTCTGGGGTGAAATACTAAAGGAAAATAAAATTTGTAAGGACTTGGGTGCTACTTTGACATCAGCCTTAAATTGTGGACCGCAGGTGGAAAGAATTACAACTAAAGCGCATACAATCTACATACTTGGTGCCGTAAGTTAGTACTCGGTGCCTCTATGAATATCTAGAGTGTAACTTCAGGGTGGTCGGAAAAAATTGCTGAAGGGTAATGGGAGGGAGGGGGAAGGGGTTGATAAGTTTAGTGGAGGTCGTGGTGTGAGACGTATGGAGGCCGACAAAGGGTTCCGTGCTGTGAAGGGTTTTGGACGAAGCCAAGAAGAAGGGTACTATCGGAGGCCCTGAGGGGAGATTTGCACGAGGGGGAAGAGTGGGCTGGTAAAAGAAGGTGGTGTTGGGCTGAAGGAAGGAGATACGGGGTTCGGAGTGTCGCGAGTGTATCGGTGGGGGAGGTACTAGACGCGGATACTGGTCGCGCACCGCTTGTACAGTAGTCTCGGTTATATCCGACCTTTCGCGTTATCCGACCTTTCGTGTTATCCGACCGTCCCCGTGTACGATAACTATTGTAATTTATTTATATTTCGTAGTTCACTGTACTGTAAGTACCTTCTATACAACATATTTATTACTTTGCCGTAAGTAATGACCTATGCTTTCGAATGAGCAGGAAAATACGTTTATTTGCTGACGACGCTGTCATCTATCGCGAAATTATTGATCACTCTGACTTTTAAATTCTATCATCGGATTTAAACAACGTTCATGTGTGGAGCCAAGAGTGGGGACTCGAACTTAATCTGAGCAAATGCACGGCGGTACATTTCTTGCGGAGGTTGTCCAACTATCCCCATGTATATGCTGTGGATGGTGTTAACATAAAGGCGACAGATGACGTGAAGTATCTGGGAGTTACGATGACCTCAAACCTATCGTGGGGAACACATATAAGAAATATTTGTGGCAGAGCTCTGAAGAAGCTAGGATTCGTCAAGCGTATTGTGGGAAGATTTTCAGATGAAAAAGTAAAAGAGAGGTGCTATTTCGCACTTGTCCGGCCACACCTCGAATATGCAGCAAGCATATGGGATCCGGCGCAGAAAGACTTAATTCGGGAACCTAATAAAATACAAAGGAAAGCTGCGCGATTCGTCAAAAACAGCTACGGGCGTACAGACAGCGTTACACAGATGTGAAACGAATTAGTCTGGGAGCCGCTAGAGACTCGGAGGCTGCGCGCTAGGCTTAGATTACTTGAGCAATTAAGAATAGATATCATTAAGAGCGACACGGAGAACATCATATTAGAACCCCACTATGTTTCCAGGTCCGACAGAAACGATAAATTAAGAGAGATATTTTGCCGAACGGATAGGTATGGGAATTCGTTTTTCCCCCGAACAATAAGGGTCTTTAATAAATGCTAGGCGTAAAATCATTAGAGCGTCTCCTTTTATACGTAAAAGGCTGGTGTCCTAACACCCCCCGCCACACGCCTATTGAGGCGGCTTGCGGGGTAGTATGTAGATGTAAATGAAGTGCAGTCTTTCATATTATTACTTGTACGTCATATAAAGTTAATTAAGACACATGTATTTGAAAAGATTTCTTTGTGCAAATTAAATTTAACATTTTTTTTACATTGTTTTTATTATTTTCCGTGCTATCCGACCTTCTCACGTATCCGACCTTGCCGCGGCCGGTTTAGGTCGGATAATCGAGAGACTACTATATTTGTGCCCTCCCCTCTTGATATTTAACCCTTAATGGCAGTACTTGTTGAGTATGACACTTTTTAGTATTTTGAACCACCAAAATACCATCGCACCATAATTTCCTGCCTCACAAATTAGCATTTTTCCGTGTCGCAATGGCACGAAAAACTCTCGTAACTTAACAATTTTCCAATCGTTGCGATGTCACAAATGATGTGGTCCGCAGTCACGCGCACGGGTGCGAAGATATATATACACCATGAAGACGGTGAAAGTCGACATTTTCAGTTAGGACTCCAATCATTGCGATTGCACAAGTGACATCATTTATGCAATCTCAATGATTGGAAAATTGTCAATTTAGTCGTTCTAAAGTGACGATTTTGGGTTTATTCTCCGCGACTGTGGCATATCATGCACGACTACGTCTCTTGTGCTACAATGTAGACTGGGGACGAGATCAGTTTGTCCGTATATAACCCCCTGCTGAAATACGCCATGAAATAAGATGGCTTGGTGGTGTAACTGACTAACACACCTGACCGGTCATTGGGAGATCCGGGTTCGAATTCCGGTCAAGTCAAATGATTTTTTCGTGGCGAATTTCTCCGTCTTTGGTGTACATCTCGTAACTTAATTTCATGCCGCAGTTTCGTTCCGCATCATCTGAGAGAAAAATCATTTTCCGTAAGGGAGCACATCATAATTGGATTAATATACTTTTTGAAATTAATATTAAAATATTGGCCAATCAAGATAATTAATAATAAACGGTGCGTTACATTTTGCTGTGTAGTTGCTATTTTCAAGTGTGGCGGCGTCCGCGGCTCGTTCAAAAAGTAACTAATTGCTGATCAGTCTTCTGCCTGCTACGTGGAACTCGGATTCCTGGAATGAAATGGCACCAAAAGAGTACGAACAAGGTTGGAAAACTAATTCCATACCCAAGAGAACATCCCTGACCGTAATTTCGTACCATAGGTTTGACCAAAATAATTCGTAGTAGTAGTAGTAGTGTGAAGATTAGGGTGCGTCGACGTCTGAGTTCATTTTGCACCACTCAAAACCTTATTCATGCTGATAATATTTGATATTATTAGAAGGATATAAATACCAAGGTAAATGTCACATAGGTAAAATAGCTTTATACACTTTTTTGTAAAGTCCATAATTATTTAAAAACGTTATAACCTTGGTGATGCTATCTGGGTCATCTCCTGGGACTTGTCCTATTTCTCCCCGAATGTCTAGCCTCTCGCGTGCTACCCGATACATACACAAAATAATTCGTGCCGTATCGTTATTTCGTACTCTATATAGTCCTTGATATTTACGAGAGAGGAGGATTTCGCGTGTGTTACGAGGGGACTGCGGTGTACGGTGAGGCGGGAGGGGGTGAAGGAGAAAAAGGGACTTCCTCCTCCCTTACTTGCCCCGGAGGCTCCTTGCTTGGGGTGGCGGGGAGAGGAGGTAAACGAGGATTTTGCTTGCGGTCCTTGTAAGTGTAGGCGGAGAGAGAGGGAGAGGGAGGAGAGAAAGAAACGAGGTGGGTTGGAGAGAACGTATCTGATTCGAGAGAGAGGCGTTGGTGTTCGGGGCGCCCTAATTTCCCAGAGGGAGGGAAGGGAATCTTACGCATAGCGTAGTGCTCCTCGTTATTCTCATTTCCTCTCCGTCCGCATCACTTTGACGTTCGAATCTCCCGCTCTTCGTTCCTCCCTTGTTTCGTATTTTATACCGGAAAGTATTATTAACGTCGTCGGAGAATAAATCGGTCTGGAACTTAAATAATAGATAAAGTCTAAATTTAATCGTCGGTCTGAATGCGGTGTATCCTCTCTACTCTCGTCACGTGTCTGGCGGTCCAAACTCAGAGCGACTCCTCCCTCACTGCCCCTTAAATTCTTCGTCGTCTCTCCTAAACTCTCCCATTTTGCTCGCATCTCCGGAAGAACCGTCCTCCCCCCCTCTGCACCCCCCCCCCTGCCCCACCCTTTCCCCTGCTGGTCGTCCCCCCCCTGGTAGGCCTTTCTTCCTCTACCCATTCCCTCCTGTGGTTGTCGCATCGCTTTTTCAAAGGCACATATTCAATTGAACACGTGCCGATGGCGCGCTGCTCTCCGTCGGCTTTTGCGGTCGCCGGGGGAAACGAGGTCCGCGTAACTCCGGATCCGTGCTTCTGGGAGTTTCTCTGACGACGACTCGTGTGTGAATCGAGTTTTGGTTGGTTCGGAATGTTTCATTTTTAATCTTTGATCGGATGGCGTGCTCTAAGTTGTATCATGGAACAATTTTTATTTTTGCTGTTCTCAAGTACATCAGAAAATATTCTCTCAAGCTCCAATACCGAATGATCTCACGAAGTGATGGAAAAATCGATTTCGAATCAAATCGAAAATCGAGTTTTAATTGTCAAAGATCGAGGAAATCGAGATCGAGCCATGATCTACGATTTTCGACCCTAACTCGATTTTTCAACTTCGATCTTGAACATTTCGTACCGTTTCGCGATCAGAGTGCTGAGTATGATAACGTCAAAGACTTTTCTCTAAGGCCGATAAAATTGGAAAGGCACGCCCTAGATCATCAAGAAAGCATCTCAAATCAGTTGATCTTTCTTAAAAATTTTAGTGAAGCCGAATGGTTCCAAGCGGTGATCCCCAAACTTTAATGTGCGTGCATTTGCAAATTTTTACTACTAATAATTCAAGAATGTATTGTAAGTACATTTTTAAGGATTTTTTCATACTATTCAAATATGTATTATGA
Organism: Pyrrhosoma nymphula; assembly: GCA_963573305.1. NCBI lineage: Eukaryota > Metazoa > Arthropoda > Insecta > Odonata > Coenagrionidae > Pyrrhosoma > Pyrrhosoma nymphula. The sequence goes on along the minus strand of OY754329.1, from coordinate 175,890,077 downwards.
GCATTTTTCGAATTAATAATAAACATTTTTTTGTACCAACTGTATTTTTTCAAAAAAGAACAGTCGATTTTCGATTAATCGATATTTTGGTTCAAATTTCGATTTTTGTTGAAAAGTCGATCTTTTCGTTTCGATTAAAAATCGATCACTCGAAAAATCGATTTGAACAACATTTTCCCATCACTAATCACACGCACGACTTCATTTTACCCACAATATCTTACGGAAAGTGTACTTGGTTGTCCTGATTTGATTTTATAATAATTGATGTCACACTTCCTCAGATCTGTTTTAGCTTCCTCTGAAGCGATTTATTATATTATTGTAAGGTAAGTTTCTTTCTAATTGTAAAAAAAATCGTTTGCTTAATGCTAAATGACACTTCTAAATCATTCATGGTACCATTTGTTTTATTTTCTGTAATTGCAAATGTCTTGTCGTTGTTCCTCTTTTTATCGTTGGGTGTGGAATTCGTGAATTAAAAATTTATTAGTGTGCATGATTTTCTGGACAGTACTCCTGGTAATGAGTGTATCTTTTTTTAAACAACTTTGCTGGTTGAAATAATACTATTCTCCTTAGAAAATATCTGTTTTTTTTTAGTATTCTACCACGAACATCCATATTTTCGGGACAACAGTTCCGCTGGCGTTGGAGTTGGCGTCTTCTGGGCGAAAGACCAGATCTTTCTAATGAAATTGTCCACGGAAGCCTTTACAAGGAGTATTACTCTCGTTTTACAAATGATTTTGTGATTTATAGTGATAGATATCCTCCGATGTCTTTGAAGTTTCATCTCCACTGTCAACGTTATCATTTTTACAAAGTTTTACAAACTTTCCGTGATTGATTTACTCGCTAGTGACTTAATTTTAGACAAATTTGTATATTTCGTTAATCTTTGTGCATCACCAGGGGCCTTATTCAGTAAGGACTCGACATGGGCGAACCTCGGGAAATCCGTGAATGCGACTTCACTTTCCCCGACAAATCTCAACTATTTAATAGCCCTATTTGAAATTTTAGAGGCTGTGATGTCATAATTTCGTCACTTTCGAGACTCGGAAATTCCAAGAACCTAGAGAATAGCCCCTCTGATCGCTAATTTGAGATATAATTCCTATTGTCCTGAAATATATGTTCTCTGTTGTCTGATTGGTTATTTGGGAAGGCGGCTGACAACTGACACCAGATGAGCCATTAGGATAGGTGGGTAGGGTGATGAGGGAAGAATCACTTGAGGGAGTGGAATTAGGGTGGAGAGAAACCCGATGTTGGCATTAGCCTACTCATTAGTTGGCATTAGTTTATCGTCCCATGTGAAGTGCCCTCCACAAGACACTCGGGTAGGGATCAGGATCAGGCAATCAATTATCTCCTCCACAGCTGCTGTTCGAACCCGGGTCCTCGGGGTGGGAAGCCAGTAGGCACTTACTCTAGCCGCCGCTCCAACTCTTTTGCTCCTATGCTGTTTGTTGTTCAGTGCTTCCCTTCAGAGATATCTATCTCCTTTACTGATCTGTTTCCCTGTTACCATGACGACGGGACGGATATGGGAGTGGGTGGAGAGGGAGGATGATGTGTTCTCCGTTTTGCCCGATTGGGGTCGTTTGTCCCCTCCCTTCCTCTCCTGCCCCCCCCCCCCCTTTCCCCCCTCCCCCGCCTCCTGCGTCTTTTGATTTGCTCCTTCCTTTTCACAACCTCTCCTTGTTAGCCAATCTTTTTTTTCTCTCCATTCCATCCTCCCCTCTCCCCTTATCCCCCCATTCCTATGCCTGTGCTGCAACACCACTATCCTCCCCTCTCTCGCATGTATCCGTACACCCCCCCCTGAACCCTCCTGGAATACCACGGACCGACTCACCCTCCCCCCCCCCCCTGAATCTCACATTTTTGCGGTTTCCATTGTAATTTTAATGTGGTGGGATTTTTCATCTCTCCCCTTCCATCCCACCATCTGAACCCTCCTCCCTTTTTTTTTATAAATTCTTGTCCCAGCATAACGCCCTGGGGTACTCCTTTGTTTTCTTCCTCTCACTCCTTTCCCCACTCTTTCTCCCTCTCGCCACTTTGGCTCTTCCGTTCCTCACGTGTTTTTTTGTGTGCGTCGTTTTCTTTCTGCTGTAGTGTCCTCCTCATACGCGCATGACTGACTGACCCAGTGTGAGGAATGGATTCACGTTATCTTCGTTTTAATTTGGGACAGCTGTCAAATTCTCCACCTCAGAACCCAGCGGTTGTTCAAACAACGTGACCGTTTCCGTTTTCCGATGTGCATAACCGCGGGTCCCTCTGAAACCGCCGCACAGTGGGGCAAAATCGAAAATCGCCGGACTAAAGTCCAAAATTGCTTTTTTTGAGATATCGACTTGAAACTTGGCGTATTTACACACAAATGATTGTTGATTATGGAATGATAAAACATTTCTCATAGGTCTTACCCGTTACTTAGATACAGAGGCTCAAACACGACCCAATTTCCAAAAAAGCGCCCGCTCTCATTTTTCTTCGAAAATCTTAAAAGTTGAGCAGATATAGGAGTAATGAAAGGATTTTTATGAAATAAAAAACATTACTATTTGTAAACAGGGTACGTCACCTATACTATGCATAACTTTCAGACATTTCAGGCGCGCCGCCCCGCCGCTTTCAAATCACCCTAAAATGATAATTCGTTTAACTTTCTTCGCATTGTGTTTTTAATTTAAACGGCAGGACAGCGCGACACTTAAAACTGGAATGGCGTTTTCTTTGCCTTTTAATATGACATGGAAATTAAAACGATGTAGATTTGTAGCAAGAAACTTTGATAAAAATGGGTAATTGCGTGATGAAATTTATGTTAAAGGTAATATTTTTCCTAAACAAATTACTATATGAATGTAGCCTTCATCTATTTTTCCAGCCAGGAGAAATATAAAAACTTTTCATAAAAAGAAAGGTTGCCAAATTGGAATTGTTATGGCTTCAGGAAAGTTATTCTCTGTCCACTTGATTGTGGCTGCTGAGTATTTAGAAACATTGTGAGAAATTTAATCGTTCATACCATTCCGACTTTCCATGCTAGATATGCAATTCGTCACCTTTGGTCGGGATCTGGACGATTCTCTCTTTCATAGCTAACATTTAAGGATCCGAGAAATTTTGTACTCGATCATACTATTCCGAATTTCCATGCTATATATGCAATTCGTCGCCTTTGGTTGGAACGTGGACTATTCTCTCGTCCATGACTAGCTTTTATCGAAACGTGAAATTTCGTGTCTTACACCGAAAAATGTTGCAGCTCAATGCATTGTATTAATTCCGGCCCGAGCAGAAAGATACTTATTTAATACTACGCATACTTACAGTAAGAATATATCGTGTTTGACTGTTTCATTTATAATAGGATACAAAGGAACGTGCTTCGCTGGTTGTGTCAATGCATTGTATTAATTCCGGCCCGAGCAGAAAGATACTTATTTAATACTACGTAGGTACGCATACTTACTGTAAGAATATATCGTGTTTGACTGTTTCATTTATACAAAGATACGTGCAAAGATACAAAGGAACGTGCTTCGCTGGTTGTGTCATGTTTAGAGAATGGATAAGAGACCATTAAATTAACAGATTTATGACAGTGGAGTGAATAATGTGAAGGTAATAGGTAGACCGAGGAAGTAATGGGTGAATGAGTGCAAGAGATATAAAGAGTAGATAGATTTAAAACCGATAAGATAACCGATAAGATAAAAAAGATCGATAGATTTAAAATGTCATTTTTCCCACGTACAATAAGGGATCATAATAGTTGCGATAGATCAATCATATGAAACTCCCACCCTCAATAGGTAGAGTAGAATCTTCACTTGTACTTAATAACACAAAATCATTACTAACACTTCACACCGGTCGATTTTGTCCGGCATTATTTTATTTTGTTCTCTGCATGAAGTAGCGTCTCGAAGCAATCATAAATTATCAGTATCAGTAATATTTACCACTAGATGTGTCTATAGCATTGTTCTACATGTTCATTTACGTATCACTCTCGCAGTTTCTGGTCGGACTTCGCACTGTTCTCCTGACTGCTTTTGGCCTGCGCCTAGCGCCTGGGGGAGCGTGCGAGGTTCTGACTTGTGCTGGGACGAGTGCTGCATGCCTGGTGTGGAATCACCCCGTGCCACACACCCTAGTGGTGGCTTGCACTGTACTTCGTAGATGTGGATGAGTATAAAGAACTAGAGAGCGTTCTGAAGCAATTTCTGAATGTGGCTGAAGCGAAGGAGGTTTGTAGGGATAAGGCAGTATGAAGGAATCAATAAAAACGGATCCAGTTTTTCGGTCCAACACCTTGAATTTAGCTCTTTTCATTGTGGTCAGTCCGGAAGAATATTGCGTGATGGGTGTGTACCTATGTATGTCATTGTTGATAGACTCTATTCAAGTACCAAAACCGAGGTGTTTTTCTGCTATTCGCGGTTTCTCAGATTGTGTGATAAAGCGCTCACGGATCTTAATACCTTAAACGTCCACCCCTCTGCTGTGGAGTGGACTCTGGTAGATATTTCATCCTCCAGGCGATGGCTTTTTATCTTTTTTTTTCTCGAAGTTATAGCCTCGGTGTTGACTTGGGACGGCAAGAAAGGGCAGTTACGCTCTCTTTTTGCAACCATTATCTTGAAAGTCTTTAAGGAAAAAGATGCGAAACTGGCATTGAAAACTATAGCCTCATTTCACATAACGTAGGTCGTAAATTTGTCTCCCTCCTTCCCCTCCCTGGTCAAAACTCCATCCTTTCCCCCCATCCACTCCCTTTTCTGCTGGGAGAACCGTTTGTCCTTTGGCTACCATGCTTACTCCTTCCTTTCTTTTCTCCACTGACCACCTCCAAGTCGCCCTTCCTGCTTCTCCCCTCTTGCTTCCTCATCCTCACGTATTCATTCGCCTCCCTCCTCCCAACTTTTGTGGGGAGAAGTCTCCTGGGGGCGTACGGGAAGTGTGCAACGCCTTCTGACGACAACACGTGCCCATCTTTGCCTCACCGCCCTTCGCCTTGCGATATGCATTCTTTCTAAGTCAACGTAGTCCGACGTTATAATCCCTCCTCGAGCGCTACGTGGACAATATCACTTATTCTAGAATTTGATGGATTTGAATTCATAAAAAAGAAGAACACTCCCATATTTCCAATGATATAAAAATATTTACTCCTTGTTGAACTACTTTTCGAGCAATTTGCCTGAAAGTACAAGCTGTTTTACATGCGATGAATTACGGCTGTGCGCTCCAGAGGGAGACTATTGCAAAAAAAGAATTTCTGACACCTAGATTTCGTCAAAAAACTAAAGGTGTGTAGTTTTTATGTTTAATCAACTAATTATGAAAATTAATCAATTACTCACCGCAGTGTTTATTAGAGAATAGCAAAAAAACCTCCTGTTGTGAAGATGTTTTCACCGTACGGTGTGAAAAAATAAGTCAAGTTAGAGACTTATGTAGCTATATTTCTTTGATTACTGAGAATATTTGACGTGAATAACTATAACTTTGCGCCATTAATATTACAATATTTACGTCATCACAACATCATGGAGGTGTTGAAATAAAAAAATAAAATTCGAATATTGTCTCCATTATGACTGGGGAACTATCTCGCTCAAACTACCTTAAGTGCATCACTCCGATCTTACCGATGGGAACTGAGAACCCCCAAAGGGCTTTGTTAAAGGTAGGCTAATGACAACTCCGGGATTCTCCCCACACTTAGTTCATTCCGCAAACTTGTTCTCTCCCATACCACGTTCCCGACCATCCTAATTGACTAAAATGCTCTCAATGGACGGGTATCTCACTGGAAAACTAACTCAAAAAGTCAATCGAACTCTCGAAGCGTTCTGAAATCCTTGAATTCCACTTATGGAGAGTTGAACGTGCATCAGTGGTAACCCTACTGAACGGACCACAGCTACTTTAAAATGAACAATGCTCCAGATTAACAGTTAAATGTTAGGATCTGTATTGATAATTAATTATTTACCTACAGTTTTTTCTATATCCATGCTTGAAATGTGTTGTCCATACGTTTTTACAACCTCCGGGTTTGCTGATTAAAATTATTACAGAGGGTGGAAATATCTTCAAAACCTTTAATTGCTCAAACAATTTTTTTAATATGTGGCTGATTTTTTCCACTTGTTTGAATATCTCTTGGGTTTTACACCGGGTCCGGTTAGTTATTTACTTTAACGTTTCTTCGTTTGTTGTGCTACTCGCCCTTCGGAGTGTTGGGTAAAGAACCTGGCCCGGCGAAATTCCCGCGTGATTTTCACCCATGAGATTCGTCGGAAATGCACGAAATCAGTTTAAAAAATTCAGTTTTGACATTATCAAATGATGGTATAGTTGAACAGATGATTTCTTCCATCTTGCCATTCCCAGGATTTAAGGTTTTCCCGGCGAATTATATTCGTGAAGGATTATTGGGTTGCACACCGTGTATGATTATTAAAATTCATCGACGTTTCGATGGTTGACTCAGCCAACGTCATCAGGATAATGAGTCGAGCGAGGATTCTGGCGGTTATATATTGCCGCAGATTGTTGTGCCTTGAAATTCTTTGAATTTGTCAATTACCGGTCTCCAAGCCAAGCCAAGTTGAAGCCGTTGTCTCTATTGATGTTATTTGTTCCACCTGTATCAATATTGCTTCGTTTGTTATTCTTACCCAATATTTGGACGCCCTGGAAATTAGTGTGGAATTAGGGAAATCGATACGATGACCATGGTCAAGGCTATGCTCAGCTAATACAGACTTTTCCGGTTGGAAAAGCCTAATGCTCCTTTCATGCTCTTAAACTCGAGAAACCTTAACGGATCTAGAATTATATAAACTGGCGTTTTAAGTATGGCTTGCTTCTTTGGACTTTCTTTCTTTAGGATTTGGGTGACGTCTGTCTGGAGCTGGTACTTGTAATAAGCTCCCGGTAGCTGCAGCGTTAGCCCGGGTGAAGTCTCCACTAACGCTTCCGTCTCTTCACTTGGGATAGAGGGAGTTGATGGCGGCCAACGAAGGATATTTCAAGGTTGACTGCAACAAGCGCATCCTAGGGGTAGCGGAGGGAAACAGTCAATCACTCCAAGCCTTCTCTGCAGGAGTGAGATTGTCAATTAGCCCATCACCCTCCATCGCTGGAAAGCCTTGTGTCCTCCTTCGCTCCTGCCTCTGCCCTCCATCACTCACCACGCTCTTAACTATTTCTCTTCTTCTCCGAAACTTTTGCGTATTCATTTCTCTTACCCACTTCATTTACACTGTTGAGATTTTATTGACTTAACAATCTGAAAAATGTTCCAGTCAATCTCATGGAGTGTATCGTATCTTCCCCTTTTAAATATATCGCTCACAGAAACATCTTCAAAGGTTTTCTCCTGACAGCTTTCCCTTTATTTATTGACAGTAAGGGCATAGTTATACAGGTCTTCTAATTTAATTTTCGCATACTCCTTGCATGCGTACTTTTCTGAATTGAACGTTAGGCATGATTTAAATAGTCAGCCAATGAAGAAAATGAGTTTACCTCAACTATGTATAGTTTTGGAATGTTTGTCGTAGCAGTTTAGTTTTTATTACAGTCGTTCATATTCCATCTCTCGGCAGAATACCTTGAAATAACCAGGTGCCATCTCCAGCATAAAGCATCTCTCTATCGTATTTTATGGTGGCAGTTTACAAAAATTAAAATATAGGTCTCAATTTCAATTTCATTTTATTTAAACAAATTATATCAGGTCTAAAAATTTTTGTTTTTAAAATTCAGTTTATGTGATTACTTATTGTGAAATGTTGACATTTGAAATTACGTGTTGATATTTCAATCTGTTGCGGCAGTAAATGTCCGATTTCACGGATAAAAATATTGACTTCTGCAGAAATATTGTTATGAATTACTGACATTTTCTGAATTACTTATATTTATTTCCTTTTTTTCAGGTAAGAACCCGAATAGGAGATAATGAAAGACATTGGCAGACCTGACCTACCATTACATCTACTAGTGAGATCTGCTAATAGTATGTATGTACTATATACCGTTTTGTGTTTACCTTTACTTCATTATGCCTCAGTTGATGAAGGTTCAACCAGCTTTATGTGATTCGGTGTTAAAAGTAATGAACTGGAAGCAGTAAACACTTTTGGGAAACAATTAGTGAAAATGACATCGAGAAACTTTCCTGGTACAGAGATCAAGAGGGCTTTTCAGTCGCAACAAGGAAAGCGTCAAAGGCTTCTTTAATCTCGTGATTAAAAGGGCTTTGTAAAGGATTGTTTATCATCCGCGACGACTTTGTTACATTTCATCCTTTCTCATTGAAGCGTTCTTTTGATTACTATAGAAAAGATAATTGGAAATAGATGAAAATACCAAGCCATGGAATAGACATTTCGTTCCTCTTTGGAATGCACTGTTTTATATGCTTATTTACAAGAGCATTTAGCTCCCAAATGATAATTTGAATCTTTCATCGAGTTCCTTAGGCTTCATCCAACTCGTACTCTCTGTATTTCGACTTTTTAGGTGTAAATTTTGTGATTACTGTGACTATTTCAATGCACGTATTTTAAAAAGCATTAATTGCTGTATTATAACGAATACATGGAATAACATTATGCCTATTTGAAACAGGCGGAGAACAACAGTTCAATGCTTCTTTGAGGCAGGTGTGACATGTTATCTTATTCGAATTGCCAGTATATAATATTAACCCTTATTAAGAAGAGGTTATATGTAAAGAAGTAGCGACCCTATCGGAAAATTCCCTAGAAAATTGAACCCCTGTTTTCCCTAGAAAATATGTGTCTAAGAAAAAAGTTCTATAGAGTTTTAAGGTCATTTCTTTAGGAAAGAAAAGGTTTTCCCTAAAGTAGAACTTGATTCTAGAGATATTACTGACCGAAGTCTGTCATTTCTAAGGAAAAACGTTATAGGAAAAAAATTCCCTAGAGCTTTAAGGACATTTTCTTAGAAAATAAATTTTTTCTAAGGAATTTTAAACTTTTCCCTTGATTTTACGTGTTCTAGGGAAATCTTATCGGGAAAATTTCCATCAGGGGGGCGGTTAACTGGCATCGTTATCTTAATGGGCCTTAATACATCTCTGGATAGGTGTATATATATACTGGATGACTTCCTCCGGTGTAACATAGCAAGTCCTTTCGATCGCCGTACCCGTATTATGCAGGCTCGACGCCCACGGAATCAGCTTCTTGTCAAGTTGTGTCTTCCTTCCTCGGACGGACCAACTTTGATTCGGTGAAGGTGGTTGGGGGAGGATGAAGGGTGAAGGGGGAAGGATGTTTGGGGGGATTAGATGACGGGAAGGGGTGAGGTGGGTGGGGGAGGGAGGGTCTACCGGATGGCGGGGATTAGCCCTTCGGTTAGGAGAGGGAGGGGCGGAGGGAGCGAACGAAGAGGAGAGTGAATATCCTGCAGTTGGAGATCCTCCTCGGGGCCGTCGACTCAAGTGCTCGAATTACCGCTCCTCGGCCTCCTTCCCGCCCCCGCCCGCCCCCACCTTGCCCCAGACACTGTGTTCTCCTTCAAACTTCCCGTCTCCTCCGTTTAGGACTCCGGGGCATCTCGCCCCCTATCTAACCCTTAGACGCCCCCTCATCGTCGGGACCAGAAGTGTGTTCCCGATCCCTGCTCTCCCATCCCGCCTTACTGCCCGCAGGAGGAAAGGGCGAATCCCCAGTGTCTGTACCATCGGCAGTGAGTAACAGTCTCCTCTATTGGAATTGCCCCATCTCATCACTTTACCCCACACTTCTTTCAATCGCACTTTTGCGATAGTTGGAGCGAAAAATCATTTCACCTAGAATTTGTTAAATTTGACCTCATTTTAAAGAGAAAAATATCTCATCTTTCCAATAACATCAAAATATTAAATCTTTACCGAGCTAATTTTCGAGCAATTTGCCTAAACATTTAAGCTGATTTACATGGGATAGATTACGGCTGTGCGCTCCGTAGGGAGAATATTGAAAAAAATAGCAATTTCTAACTCCTAGGTCTCGTCAATAAACTAAAGTTGTGTAGCTTGTATGTTTCCTCAACTATTTATAAAAAACGTTTATCCATACTCACCGCAGTAATTTTTACCGAATTGTCAAAAAACCGTATGTTTTGAGAGCTTTTTAGTAGTGATGGACAAAGTCGGTCTTTTGAGAGCTCGAAACCTCGGTCACGCCTATCACTCCCACTTGTGATTCGATCGTGAGTGTAAGGTGATTGATGTTCCAGCTAGTGATCTGTTCATGTTGCCTACGATCAATGATCTCTTAGGAAAGTCGTGAGTGATACAAAATCGTAACGAACGCTACTCTCGCTGGCCATTCGTGATTATATACTGTAATCATGACCGATGTGTACAGCTACCTCGTTCAGTGCCGGTTTCTGTGGAGTTTTGAGTAATTCTTCGAAAACAATTCAAGGTACAATTGTGCAATACGTTCGAAGGTTTGTTTTGTTCTTACACAGTGTTCTTGGTTTGTGAATTTTAGTAAGAAGAATTTATGAAATACCCCTAATGATTACAAAACTATTGAAGAGTGACATTTTTTATGGACCTCAAATTATTCAAAACTCATTATAAAAACCAATGATAAATAAAATTGATTGTTTAAGGCTTGACTTAGTGAAAGTGATAGATATCCATTTTTTAATAAAAAACTTTGTACTTTTCCACTCATTATTTAAAAACTACGACCGGTTTCACCATAATATGGAATCTTCTGGCACATTCTGAAGCTTAGGTCATACAATATATACCCAGAGAAAGTTAAAAATGGTGGGGGTTGGTTTGAAATGGGGGAGAGAGGAGCAGGGGGCGGTTGGCGGGCATGGCAGAGTGAGAAGGGGTGAAAAGGAAAAATCGAGAGGAAAGGAAGGAAAGTGAATCGGGGGAAGACAGTGGGAGGAGTAGAAGGTCACCAAGTTATACTCTTTCCTATTTGGAGTCCTTTCTTTGCAGCTCCTCACTTCGCGGCCTATTTTGAATCATTGTTTCGGCAGATCTTAGCCTACTTTCCTTGCCCTTCAGTGACAGATTTTTGGGCTGGGGCTTTAACCAATCTTCCTTTTTAAAAAAATAGAAAACAGTATAACTTGGTGACCTTCTACTCCTCCCACTGTCTTCTCCCGATCGTAACCCACTGCATAACCTTCCTATAAAGTCCTCGTAAATCATATTTGGTAGCCTAAATGGCTAAAGCACTCAGCGCGAAATAGAGGGATCCGGGTTCGAATCCCGGTCAAGACGAATAATGTTTCCTCTGTGGAATGTCGCACTAATGTTTTTCCTCCCGGGGTTAGAAGAATCATCGTTTATTATATTCTTACCACTACTGAAATTTTTTGTTTTATTTGTATAATTAAATTGTATTTGCGTCGCTACCCCTGAACCATTAACCACGCACCCCTGAAGGGTACAGATATGTTGGGAACCGCTGTTGTAACTAACTATTTTGTCAATTGATGTTGACGATTCTTTCTAAGTTGATAATTCTTGCGCTTACTTTATTTTTGCCGTCTATTAAATCAGTTCCTTTTCCTGATAACTACTAATAACTTATATTTTAAAGAGTATCTTTTCCTCAGTTTCAAAGAAAACCCTGTGTTTAGGCGACACAACAATGGCTCCTTTTCTCGAATAACTGTTTTTTAATTATGCACTTAGAGAATTTTGAGAACACTTTCATTCGCTGTTTTTCTCATTTTACGATTCATTGCCTTATGCTGTTTACCCTTTTGCATTCCTTTTTATGTTTGATTCTATTATGACATTGTTTTTGTATAAAAGATGATTTATATCTTGTTTTTGGTTCATCGTTATGGAAACAAAAACTTCCGGCTTTAGTTTTTCTCGTGAAGCGTCACTTAGTTTTCTCTCATGGTAAAATCGTTGCACCTATAGTGGCTATAGTTCCTTTTCGTAAAGCAATCGTTACGTATTTGCTCGAGTAAAGGTAATTCGAGTGAGGAATATGTCTGTTGACTAGTTGTGTTGAACATGTTACATAAATTTCATGTTTCATCACTCGTTGGCAATGATTTTCAACTTGATCTGTAGCAGTGCAGTTCCAAAGTTTAAAAGTTGAACACTAATTTAAGGAAACCGGAAGTAATTACGGAACGACGATGGGATAAGAATTCGCCAACATGAGATCGAAGCATAATAAGCTTCTAGTGTGCACTTATTGGGCAACAACGGTAGAGTAATTCAAAGCGGGAGGTATCGATGGAGGTAGTGTGCAGGGGTTTACCCTGGGGTTGAATGGTGCAGTGGACGCTGCAGGTCAGACGCCATTCAGCGCCAGTTGTGCTCCTCCCTGCAAACGGCCCTCATTTTGCTCGCTATCCCCCATTTCTCCAGCGTATTGCAAAAAGGGACGGCGGAACCCTATTCGAATGGCCTCCAATAGTATGCGCTGCCCTCCTCCTGCGCTGCGGTCTGTCCGAATAAAGGTTTTCGATATTCTCTTTTCTTCCGGCCATTCGCGATAAGTTATTGATCCTTTGGGGCCCACAGGGAATGCTCTAATGTGAGCCTGGTGATTTTTTTTTGTGCTTCGCGAATGTTCGGACATTGACTCGAAATTATCCAGGGATTACCTATCTCACTGGAAGGGTAAAAGTTCTCATTGTTTTTTTTCGTTTGGTTAGATGTTTGCGCATGAGGTAATAATGACTGAGCTATAATTTCTCATTTTTGTCATAATTCATTCTTTGGTTGAACACCATAACGTTATAGACTCATAATTTGAGAAAGGAGCGATTTCACAACGTATGTTTGATGCGTTTTTTTGCGATGCGAAAAGATACGAATTTTGTTACTACATGTTAGTAATTTATTTTAGTATAACGTAAATCATATTTGGCAAAATATGCTTCTACACATAGCGTATCGTATTGGGATATCCTAACGGAATTGGCTCAATTTTTTGCATCTGTTTCACTCGTAATAGACGAAATATTTTTGTTCCTTTAGGTATCTTGATTTCCTCTACAGACCAGGCATATAGCCAGGGGGGGCTTTAGGGGCTTCAGGCCCCCCCCCCCGAAATTGTTTCCCAGTGCGGCGACTGCCTATCGCCAAGGGGACCACTAGCCAAGGGGTACTCATTGTCTGAGCTAGACTTAGCCCCCCCACGAAGCAAATTTATGGCTACGTGCCTGCTACAGACCGTTTAGTTGAAGTGTATCCATTGTAATCCCATTGGTGGGTTACCCACTAACTTTAGGGTATGGTGTAATGCATGTTGGTGAATACTCACCCCCTGCCACACACCCCTGAGGTGGCTTGCAGGGTATTTTGTAGATGTAGATGGTGTATTTAATTAAAAAATACCTCATTATTCTCATGCCCGATGTCATGTATATCTATATTCCTCACATCCATGCAGTTTTGGCAGCGTTTCAGACTCTCCAATCTCTCTCCAAGCGCATTCATATTTTCATCATTCCTCTCTGCATATTTGTATTGCACGCTGTGAAAAGAATATAGGCCATTATTCGCTTTTTTCCCCTCCCGTGACTTCAAGAGCATCTTGAGTAGTTACTCTCGTACGATGGAGGAAACTTATTGAACCGCCGCAGAAAAATTTGCGTGCGCGCTGCGATGTCGGGCTGCCGGAATCTGAGTTTCCCCTCTCCGCACGCCGCTATATCGTCATCGCCCCAAAACAACTCCTTCCCCTATCCCCCTCACAGGCCGTGGAATATCTCCCTCCTCCCTTCATCGACCCCCCCCCCCCACCCTTTCCCGTGGCGTTCCTACCCACCCCCTCCTCCATCAGTACTCCTCAACCCACCCACGGCAGCGTGCATACAACGAGCCATGCGTTCGGTTGCCTTTTGAAATCGGGAATTACGAGTTGGAGAGTACTCCCGCGTGGCAAGTGAACGGCATTGAAGAGGGGCATCACGGGATTGGGGGAATGTACGCGGGGGGAGGAGGAGAGGGGGGGGGTGGGGGTAGAATCCTCTTAAGAGGACTGCACGGAGGGAGTGGGAGATGGAGAGAGAAGAAAAGGGCAAATGAGGCGAAGGGAAAATGAGATGGAGGATGAGAAAACTAGATCTACATCTACAAAATACCCTACAAGCCACCTCAAGGGTATGTGGCAGGAAGTGAATAGTCACCAACATGCATTACACCATACCTTAAAGGTAGTTTAACTACGACTATTGATGCATTAGTATAAATCGCTAATACTTTTCAGGAGGCGAAGCCTCACAAACATGAACTGCACTCTATGTATGCTACCAATACCACTTTTAAAGTATCGAGGGTAAATCAGACCGTTAGTATTGATGTACATTGCAGCTACTTTGAGAACCCACCTAGATTGGGGGTTAGAGAACGCGAGAGAAAGAAAGAATGATAAAAAATAAGAGAATGAGACGTGACTGAAAAAGAGAAAGAGGGAGAATGAGAGGAATGATGAAGAGGAATAGGGAGAGGATGAGAGAGAATGGGGAAGAAGTAGAGGAGGAGGGAGAGTGAAAAAGGGGTGAGGACGGTATGGGTTGCATGCGTCCATTGGTTGGCCCCTTCTCCTCCCCTTCTCCCTCACCAAGTATCCACTCCTCCCACTCTCATCCCTTTCACTCTCTTCTAACTCTCCCCTTCTCCACTGCCCTCCCGCCTACTGCTCTTCCTCTGGAGGGCCATCGATGTGGTGGTAGTCGTCGTTGTGTGAGAGGTGGAGTGGATCGGAGGCATTTGTGTGTGTTGCGTGTGTGTGTCTGTATCTCGCCAGGGTGGGAGGGGAGGGATACGCCCTCTCCCTCTCTCCCCTCCCCCCCTCCCCCCTACCTCGTTCACTCTCACTTCCTCCTATTACACTCAGGAGAGGGAAAGAATGAATGCGTTTTGAAGAGAGTACCCATGTACCTTCATAATCGCATCAGGATGCGCAAAGTAATTAATTACTGAATGGAGAAAAATCTTTATGGAGGGTAAAAAAATAATGGAGGAGGAAAAAAATGACTGAGTCTGGTGTTCTTCTCTACTCTACCCTTCCAATTCTCTCCCCCCGTATCGCCAGTTCACTTGATTTCCATTTCCCATTTTCTGATATTTCGAATACTGATGACGTTTTAGCTCGGTGATTGTGCCTGAAATTGATCTCGTCCTTGAACTTTCTTGCTTTATTTCATGTGTAAGTGTTTTTTTAAACTCCGCCGTGTACCGTACAGTGGCTACTACTAATAGATAGAATAATACCCTCCCCCTATTGCCAGTTCCCTTGATTTCCATTTCCCATTTTCTGATTTTTCCGACTGTAACTTAGGAGGGAAAGAGAGACTATGTCTATGAGGTTGGGATGCAGAATGGGAACTGTCCAAGAACCTACCAATCAGCTGGTAGAATACTTGAATGAATGATGACGTTTTAGACAGTATTGATGTAAGGCCTGGTTTTCATTATGTCTGGTTAAATATTTTCCGGAATGAAATCCGATGTGGGTGTCGTCCATTATTGTCTGGGGACACGTCAACAAACCGCCTGTCTGCGGCATTTTGAAAATAGTAGCTCTCAGCCACCTTATGGTTCGAGTTGACTAGACATGGCCCTAAAATGTATATAAAAATGGGACTAAAGTTTGCGATGGGTTGTACTATGCGCTTAATGGATGGAATTGAATAGGCCTTTTTGAGGCTTAATTTCTTTAGTGTTGATAATATCAGGCAGTCGAGTAAACCGTTTGGTTTTATGAAATTGCAGCGTTTAGCAAATTATCAATATTTTTTCCTGAGTCTTACCTAATTTTTATCATCTCATCCGCTGGGTAATGCCGACAATTTTTAGGCGTTCATACATTTTCCATGGAATAAATTTTCATTGGTTTTATGTCCAATGGTTTAAAGAAATTCAATTCTCTTTCCTCAACTGCGATTCTACGAGTGTCTTTATGGCTCTCTCCACTCATTGACCTTTTCTTTCAATTACTGTATTGTACGTTTTCATCAATCTTAACCCTTAGGAATTACTTACGTTAGAACATTAACCCTGTTTAATGACTCCTTCTTAAGATTGAATTTGCTTTGCTTTTTTTCACTTTGGGGTGAATTTGATAATCTTAGGAATTTAATAAATTGCATTTATGAAGCAAGGAAGTAGGAATTCCGGGACCTAATAAAGTATAATCCTGCCCATCGGAATTGGTTGCTGCTAACTTTCTATGTATTATGTAGACCAGCTCACTTGCACGTTTCTTTGTCATGGAATCACATCTATTCTGGATGTCTTCTGCGCTTCCGTAGCTCCAAGTGAATTTTTACACGTTAATTAGGACGTATTTGAGATTCCTGTGTTTTACTTCAAGAGATTTCTCTGTTTTCTTGCTAAAATCCTTGCGGCATTGTCATTAACTTTCGGGAAAATGGCTTGTATCACATTTAAAAGATATTTCTTATGTATGCCCTATCAACCTTGAAACATTATACCTCATAACATGCTTTTTATCTGAGCCAGCCATCAGTTTTGTTATTTTCTTTTTCCCCATGTTGATACAGATTTAATGTGAAAAATGACTATCATGCCATGAACACGATCCGATGCAGTTTCTTTTGTCGGCCGCAAAGTTCATTTCCCTCCGCCTAAGCTGAGTGACTCTTGATACAGGGTGGATAGAGAAAGGAGAGAAGGAGATGCCTGTTGCCTTGAGAACCATTGTTGTTGCGCGTCATTGGCCACGGCGCCGGGGATTTCAAGGGGGGGAGTGTGAAGAGGCCCCGGGTGGCTTTGACGAGGAAACGTGATCAAAGAAACGAGAGAAGTGGAGGTGTAAGAAGGTGGAAGTTGTGTTCAGGTAAGAGGAGCAACTGGTCGATCGCTGCGCCATCTACGTGAAATATGGTAAAACTGCATTTTTTCCAATATGGCGTAGAGGAAAAAACGCACTTCTCATATTTGACACTTAGTCATTCCTAGAATAAATGTAGTATTGTTATGTAAAAACTGTTGCATAAATGCACAAGGTGTGCATGATAAATGAGGTGAATGTTGTGGCGATACCTCTGTTGGAAGTGGGTGAAAATCGAGTGGGTGAAATGTTTGTTGGTGAGACGAAAGCTCTCCTTTGCCGGGTCGAGGTCTGGTAATAAGCTGTGAATACTGACAATGTTTATGAGTCTGCGAGGCGATGGGAGGCACAGGAAGAGAGCCAAACAACTCCACTCCCTTCTGAAATTTTAAATCCGCGCACCAGCGGAGACCGCAGGGGCGCATCCTTGGTGCCCCCTCCTCCGTCGTTTCTGCTCGCTCGCACTGCACCGCTTAATGTTTGATTCGCTTGAGTTAAGACAAGGCCCCGTCTGCTCTTGCTTCATTCACTGCCCCGACCACCGCCGTTAACATTCTTCACCGCCCGCCTTCTCCGTGCTCTGAAGTAGAGCTCACTTCTTCCGGCACTGCCTCTACCTCCTTCCTTCGAGAGGTGTAGCCAGCCGTCGTGGGAGGAAGTAGATACCTACACTTCCCGTGCATTAATTGCTCCCGCCGTCTCTTCCTCGGAACCGAGTCCTGCCTTACTGACGTAAATAGAGATGGTACATTCAGTTAGAAAATTGTTCAAAATAAAAATAATAGAATTTATTCTTCCACACATCAAGGATATATACATTTTTATTAACATTTCAGGAATTTTAGATAGCTAGTCTATTAGGTGTGTTTTGGTGAACTTCAAATAAAAATTATGCTATAGAAAGAACTAATCACCGAAATAAACTTACAATAGGCAGACGGAAAAATACAGTACGTAAAGAAGTTATTAATTTATTGGCTAATAGAAAAGGATTGCTTTACAACATGAGATGGGTAGACGTACCTACAGACTGCGTAGTCTGCAGACGCAGGCTGCTGATGTACAGATTCAAACATGAAATGGTCAGTCGTACAGACAGACGTATAAATTATGAATGAATTAATCATACTCAACATATATTGATGGTTCTTCGGGTTTCCGACCGGGTCAAACTCTGCTCCATTGCAGCCGAAGTTTCGATGAACGAGTCGTTCATCATCCTGCCCTTCCTTCATACCCTGAGGATGATGAACGACTCCTTCATCGAAACGTCGGCAGAAATGGAGCAGAGTTTGACCCGGTCGGAAACCCGAAGAACCACCAATATCGCTACACGCCTGGAAAGCCTTGGATATTTCATCATACTCAACATATATTTGCTCATATTGTACCTCAAGGTATACCTCCCGCTCTAATGCCATTTATAGTATTAATTGCAACAATTAGTAATATGATTCGACCTGGGGCACTAGCAGTACGATTAATTGGAAATATATAACTGCGGGTCATTTTTAAATGACATTATTAGGTTACACAGGACCATTATGTTTGGTTTAAAATAACATTTCAATACTGTCAGTGGCCAATATCCATTGATGAATCAAACGTAAATATTTAGTGAGACAAGTAATATGTTTCATAGTATTTTGCAGTTAATTAAACGATTTAGGCCCCATGTACGAGAAATTTCTTTTATGCAAATTATAAAAGGCGTTTCTTCAAAGAATTCTCCACTAGGTGATTTTGAATTTGAAAGGAAGCAGCGTGGCCACAGGAGAGGAAGTATACATGTACATGCGTCCATTAATGGAGTGCTTGTCTACGGTGTGGGAGCCGCGCGATAAATGTCATATTAAGGGACTGAAAAATGGGTGAAAGGGACTGAAAAACTAGGTGTTTCCTATAGTGTTGAAAGGAAAGAGCGTGATGGAGACGTCAAGAATCTTGGGTTGTGGAATGTATAAAATTATGATAAAGGGAACAGCTTGGGTGATCGCTCCTCAAGGGAGTCGCAGAGCCAAATTTCAAAGAGGAGGTTGACCTCGGCAATGAAATTAAAATAAAAAGGTAAGAAACGAAAATAAAGAAATTCTCATCACTTCAAAGAGCAATTGTGGAATGGAATCCATTAATTGGAGAACTTTTAGGCCCATTCGAAACAGGTGAACAACCTTTTAAGACTCAATTTAGCAATTAAACCACACTAAACGTTTGATAGCTGAAAAACATTTTATTTTGAATTGAGCGCAGCTAATTGGTATATTACCACAGCTATTTCAAGGTGTATATTTACTTGTTTATTCATAGTTCGCATTTGAATTCTACTCTAAGTTAATATTATATAATATATAATACATTATTTTATAACATATAATATATATAATATAAGGTAATAACCTAATATCTCCTAGTCATGAGCCTGCTTGCTTATATTTAAAAAAAATAAATAAATGAATTTTGAGCTCCCAGGCATGGCTTCAAGTTAGCTTCGCTGGCATGCATTCTCATTTCGCTCGTGAAACCCTCATTGAAGCCCACAAATCAGGAGGGAATATGCACGTAGATAGTGGCTGAGATATGTAGTACATACGTTGGTAGGTAGTCGTTGAAATTGGCTCGCGTTGCGTGGGGACTAGGGTGCGAATTCACCGTGGAGACTGAGCGGTCCAAGTATGCGCATATTTCCGTATTACACCAGTGCTGGGAAGCGTGGTGGACGTCTCACATAAAGCGAAGCGAATGTGGCTGTCGTCGGAAGGAGGTATGCTCGTCGCTGTGCCTCTTGAAAGTTACTAGGGAACGGTGACTATGGGCAGAGGGGCACATCCTCCCGGAAGTGACTCAAGTCAAGATTACAGGAATTGTGGCCGTCATGCTGTCTGATCATTAGTGGGTTGCGCTGGGATATTTCTAACGGAATTTTTAATGTTAAAAGCTTTCTACTATTACAATACAAGAGTAGTCTAGATCATGCCTTGATTCCCACTAAAAGTACTCTCTGACCTTGCTTGAATATGTTAGGATATTTGAAATGATGCTATCCTATTTTTTTTGTTAATTTCGTGTATGTATCCGTATTCTCTAATGAGAGTAGATGCTATACCTACACATTTTCTTGAAAACAGTAATTTGAAAAATGGTATTTAATTTTGTATCCAGTCATTTTTTAATTGCTTATTTCAAATTGTGCGTTCGCTTTAGTGGACCCATAGAATAGCTGATTTCAAGTCGACGCCTTGTATGATGCCTTTATTATTTTTTATTTTTGAGCTAATACCACATTACCTCGCACTGATACGTCACGTTTACCTAATTTTAAGGTATTCGTAATTTCGCACGCGGCGCGGTGGCTAATTTAATGCAAGGTTCAACTCTCGACATCTTCCACGGAACGTACATTAATCAGAGAACCAGCCAGAATTTACTCGGATCTCTGACTCCTAGGCAACTCTAATGGATGCTGTGTGGTGGAGTCAATGGCGCCAAAGGGAGGATGAAGACGTTGCCTAATTACGGGCGCTTGTTTATGCGCCGCGCGTGGAATGTAGCACCACGTCTTTTGTGGATAAATGTGACGTGCACCCACCATGCCTTGGAATGCAGTCAAAAGTCTTGACAGGCTGAGCGGAAAGCCGGCGTCGGTTGATGGAAGGAGAGGTGTCTTGTCTTCTCCTCCCCTTAGCCTCCTCCCCCCCACCTCCTCCCCGCGTTTGCTGCGACCCTGGAGATTGCGCTAATCCTCTCCTCTCTCCCCCCCCGTCTCTATAGCGACGCATCCAATTTATTGTCTTCTCTCCGCGGAAGACCTCATTTGGTGGAGTATTTTATGGGCCCTGTCGTCGACAATTGCCCATCATTTTTTGTCAGCCTACTAATCTTCGTGGTCTGAAGAAAAAGAAGATTATGGCTCGAGCGGGAATCCACCATGTGTTTTTTTTATCACTTCAGCATACCTTGCAGGGGCTCAGTATCCGACTCAGTAAATATTAATATGCTCCTCTGCGGGGAGGAGGTAGAAATATACAGTATGTCGATGATCGTCTCATTGAATTTTTATTTTACTGTCTACTTTTTAGAGCGCCATATACTTTTGAAATTACATGTTCCCTCTTTGCAATTTATGCCCTGGCTGCTTTACCACATCACGTGCTTTAAATCCATTAAAATATTTTTTCATACAATTAATAAAAATATAAATACGTCCGCCTTTTAGCTTCCGGATAATCTCTCCATAATTTTTTCGAAAGTGGGGACGAAGTTAGTTCCCTGTTTCCCTGTTGAGGTCGGCATTAATGTCGTTGGTGCCCTTCTCCACCAGACGTTCTTTTTCATTCGCGTGATTTTAAAACAAGTTTCCCCGCAATATCCCCTCCACTCTCTTAACTTTATTTTCATTTTTAAGAGCTCTTTCTGTGTAAAATGGTGGTGTCTCAAGGTCTCCCCTACCTTTTCCTTGCAAGCTACATTGTTAAATAGGAATCGCAATTTATTTATGGCAAAGTGCACTTTGAATCGTTTAGGTAAGGGAGGTGAAGAGGCACAAATGCGAAATATATGCTTCCGTTTAATATCAGAAAATAGATAAATTAGAATAGCATTATGTCTATGTTTGCGGAAA
Organism: Pyrrhosoma nymphula; assembly: GCA_963573305.1. Lineage (NCBI taxonomy): Eukaryota > Metazoa > Arthropoda > Insecta > Odonata > Coenagrionidae > Pyrrhosoma > Pyrrhosoma nymphula. The sequence continues at coordinate 175,868,600 of OY754329.1, read as the reverse complement.
CTAGTGTAATTTTCCATTCTATTGGCATATCCAAAGTAAACGTATATAATTATAGCATTTGAAGTTTCGCTTATATCATAGAGTGATTGTTAGAGTCAAATGTGACTGCCTTCACCAATGTGACTTTAACAATGAAGGTGTTATGTGCGTGACAAAATTTCGATTTATTCGACTAAGTTCTACTTTATTTATAATACGCAAAAACTATTAGTAAAACTATTTTGCAATTATGAGTCAGATATAGATTTTAATGCGACTTCTACTTTCATGTGTCATTCAAAGAAAGCTGATGATTTAATTTGAGTTTAGCCTGCGAGGCAAAACAAATGTAAATGTTTAATCATGGTGGCAAATAAATTAATTCACTAACCGCGTGAGGATAATTAAATCGCCGCCACCTGAGAAAAACTGTAAAAAAACAGATGAACTTATTAGCAATAGCCTCGTTAAAAGAGAAAGGTGTGCTTTGGAGTTTATAAAAAGCATTTAATCTAAGTCGCAAACATTGTTTTTAAAAATACTTGTTTAATTTTATGATTTCACCATTTGATTATATTTGAAAAAAGTGTCTCTTTTTAAATCGTTCTTTCAGTGTTTGTTTCACTTTTAATTTATTCATCTGTCATGGAATAAATAAATGAATGTTATATTTTATCTTCCCTGGGATCCCAGTCCAGGCGAATGGTATTTTCGCTTTGAATGTCAAACAATCATCCAGAGCGAGTAATGCCTGTTGAAGTGTTTTCATGCTTCAAAGTCACTCAAGTTCATTCTTACTCCTAAGCTGTTTTTGGACAAAATTCTAGTATCTCACAGACCCAGGCGAACGATTGATATCCCACATACACACCAAGCACCTTCTACGTGCGGGAGTGTACTCAACGTCCGTTTTTGTAGGTGAAATGTTTTTAAAAGTATATGGAATGAATTAATGGCCGATGATAATGATACAGTAAGAAAATATTATGGTATTTCAATAAAATATTAATAAAAGACTACGATGCGAAGGAAAATTGAATTGCCTAGAAGAATGATGCAGAAATAAAATAGATGGTGAGAATCGTTAATGAAGAATGGGGGTTTATCACGTTTTTTGCTTTTTACTTTATCGTGCAGGGGACCATGACAAATGATCATTTGCAAATCATCTCTTTAAGATTCCAAAAATTGCCAGAGATATAATAGTCTAAAGTTGAATGGACGGCCAACCTTCCCATTACGGCCCATTTCATCCATCGCTTCTTCACTCGTATTCACAATACATTCTAAAAGATGCCTTAAAAAGGCTTTTGTGAAGATTCCCACCTCTGCTGGAAATTTAACAGTATAAATATTTATAAAATACTTTGAAAAAATATCCGTCTTCACTGGGAATCGAACCACGGGCTCGATAGATGAATGAAATGACTTCAGAGTTCGTTTTGCGGAAACAGAAAAAATACAACTCTTTACGACTAGTTATTTGGTACTAATTAGGCCTTGATTTTTCGAAGCAACTCCGTAGATCTATGTGAAAACCTTTGCAAATTTGATTTCAGCGGTAATATCGAAAAAATAATTCGAATGATAATCCCCCATTCCTACAAAAGAGATGAGTAGGAAAGATGTAGATTCAAAAACTCTGAGAAGATAAAGACAAACTCATTCGAATTCCTCGGCTACTTCCGGCAAGGAGACTGCCCTTCCTCTCTCTCTCTCTCTCTGGCTCCCGCCTCTCCGCCCCCCCTCGTTTGGAGGGGCTCCTCGGAGGAGGCGTGTGTCTTCGGGGGCATCATACATCCGGAGGCAGATGCTGCGCGCCCCCTCATCAACCCCCACTCTCCTCCCCAACCCCCTTTCAACGCACTCCCTAAGACGAACGGCATATTGTCCCTCGTCATCGCCTCCGGTGCTTTCACGCGGCAGAGAGAAGTTGGAGACGAGAAGAGTGGTGAGATCGCAGTTGGCAGAGGGAAGATGAAGGTTTACGCGGATGTCAGGGGAGGTGGCGGAGAGCGCGTTTGGGTTTTCGGGCTCCACGAGAAACCTGGGAATTAGATTTCCAGCTGGTTCGGTGACGCCATAGCCGGGAAGGCGAAAGAGAGAGAGAATGAATTCGTTCTTACATTTCCATGTCTGGTGAAAATGATTCGTGATATTCTTAAGCCCTCAGCGTAGTCTCAATGAAAAATATATTCTCCGTTTTTTAACTATCTGCCTATGACACTGCCCTTGGCACATAGGAGTTTTTTGACATGCTGTTCTGTATTGCTGATTTTTATGTTGAAAATAAGATAAGACCAGCAGTAAAGATGATTGGAAGCAATGTGGAAGGGGGTTAAAGGCAATATGTCATTGAAGAGTGATGAAGTTCAAATGAGTAGGGAAATGTGCAGGCACGACGGAATCTATATTTTAACTAGGTTTGTCGATAGGCAGTGTAGCTCTTAGTAGTAGTAGTAGTAGTCTTCGTCTCTCTCTCCGGATCTCGACACCATTCACCGACCAGACCATGACATTAACACCATTCACCGACCGCCGCCCAAACTGAGGGAGCTCATAGTCAGAGCGAAGGACCCTATTGGCCTGAAGACCCCAGGAGTACCTATACCGCGTTCCGTGTGAATGCAGGGAAGTGTACGTGGGTGAGACAAGTCGGACGGTGGAGACGAGAATCAAGGAACACCAACGTCACCTTTGATTGGGCCAACCTGAAAAATCTGCTGTTGCAGAGCACAGCATCACGATGGACCATGCCATCCATTTTGAGAAGACAAAAATAATTGCCCGCTTTTCTGGCTACTGGGACCGGCTCATCAAGGAGGCCATCGAGATCCGGAGAGAAAGACGAAACCTTAACCGTGACTCCGGAAACAACCTGAGTCACACTTGGAAACCTATTGTCGAACTTATGGGAGAGTCAAGGCCACCGGATGTTACCTAATTTTCGCGCCAAAATTTCGGACCTGACCTACCCATGGGGTATATATTGACCTCCATCTCTAGTCAAGGCACTCACCTCTGCCCTGAGGACGATGCTCGACTCGAGCATCGAAACGTTGGCCGCCATGGACCTAACTACCCGGTGCAAACCCCGAAAGATCGCTGGCATAAATCTTCGCCGGGAAAGCCTGAAATCCTTCATAATACGGTTTAGTAGAATATTGAGTCAGTTAAGTAACTAATGCGCTTAACTCGACTCCTTTTGATGACAAATATGCTCTTCTATGCTGTGATTGTGATTGGGCATTGACGTAGGAATGCTCCTTTCTATTTACTGAGAAACAGATTATGTCGTAACATCTCGCGTTGCTCGTGTTCTATAGAGGATGACGCTTTTCAATATTCTACTTGGTAATGAATAATATCCTTCATTTTGATTTATTAGGGACACCATCTGAATTCCGTCAATCTTTTTGTTAGAACGGTATGATAAAATTAATATTTTGATAAACTGATGAAATTATGAGTAAGAAAAAGTGACAATAAACTTATATCTTAAATTTCTTTTAATTAAGTTTTAAATATATATGTTTATGAATTATTTGTTTCAATTAATTGGAGTTTTATTTTTAACCGTAAAATGCGAATAATATGCTTTGTCTAATTTGATTGAAATGCAATTTTTAAAAGTTCTTTTTTTTCCGTATCGCAATTAAATGGACGCATTCCTTCTTTACTCTCTCCAATCCAATTTCGTAGTGATTTATTTCAAATATTGACGAACCAGGAGCGATTATGGGTTCGCTTTAATGGAAAAAAACGGTCCAATTGAAGAGAGAGGCTTTACTGAGCTCTTGCATGCATCGTCAATCCGTTTATTTTTGTGCGTGGCAACGATTTTTAATGCTTTTTTTTGTATCTCTAGCTTCAGTGTTTTGTACGCCGCCCATTGCACCGCTTTGGATGTCACTGGACGAAAATGAATACAGCTAGAATGGAGTGAAGAAATAAGTTGAAGTCGATGTCGAAGAAAAATTGCAAAGGGGCGCATTGACACATTTTGGGTTTCGCGCTTCTTAATTCCGTTTTTCCGTGTGCTGTTCAGTGGACCCACCTTATGTGTTTCCAACCTCCCAATTGTCCTCTGTGCATTCTGCTGGCCACACAGAGGTGTACAAGGGCAAGGATCTCCCTTCCAACGATGTACAGTTCTCTCTTTGTTCTTTTTATCGTTATTCGAAGGAGGTGGAGGCTGGTGTTCTTAAGGATTAATGGTATCCGTTGAGACATAAGGTGACGGCAGTAGGCTTAAACATTTGGGAATGATAAAGTCGTCTCACTGTCTGAGTAAATATATACTGTTTCAATATTGGATTCTTTCTAGGCTTGTGCAAAAAGTCGAATTTAATGATGACGGGGTTAAAGTCTGATACAGTGCTAGCAAGGTTCGAGTCCCGCGAGGATTGGTTCCTCCATACTAGTCCAATTAATAGGTATAAACCCAATGTTAATTTTACTCCAATTCTATAGTGGATGAAATGTGCACAGGGGTGTGGAGGTGGGCATGAAATGACCCCCCCCCCCATGGGCGGTTGCTAAATAGTGATTGTTTATAGAATGAATGAATGAATGAATAATTTAGGGCGCCGAAATGACTTTTTTGTTATTATTTCAATAACTAATGAACTTACGAATACATATTTTGAACAAAAGTTGTGAGTATTCAAATAACCTGCAATTAGAGTCGTCGAACACCGAAATCGGTGAACTAGTTATTGCAAAAATGTAATCGATATTTTTTATAAGGTGATTTTTGAATTATTTGTTGAGATATGGCCAATTGTTTATCCGGAGACAGTTTTTAAAGTTAATAATTGATATCTTGTCGTGGAATTATTGAGTAAAATCCGACCCATGGAATGTGTGTTCGGGCGCGTATATTCTTGTTTCAATGCGATATTCTGGTGTAAAAGGCCTTTGGCGCAGTCTCTTTTTAGGGTGTAGTGAATAAATTAATATATTTGTTTGAGCCACGTTGAAAGTTTTTTCTAAAGAGTTGATTCGTTAACCATTAGTATTAGTTAAATAAGGTAATATTGTTCATTAAAAAAATGTTATTACTGAACTTATCAGTAACTAACCAAGTGCACTCATTTGAGAATTTAAATTACTTGTTAACTTATATGTCTCACGCTGTACGCTGACAGAACCTTCACAACGAAAGGATTTTTTTACGCTTATTGAAAAGCTCTGTGGTGAGTAAAGAATTTTTTTTTTTTTTTAATAAATGAGGAAACGTACAAAATACCCTCCGTCACATTTCTGACGATATCTGTGCGTCAAACTTTCTCATTTCTTTTTATAATGTCTCTCTGTAGGGCACCGTCCTATAGGAACACACGGCAAACGTCTACTTCGTTTCACATGTATCTCGAAAGAAAATACAATTTCTTCTCATTCTTCTTCCTATTTCCCATGTCACTTGGGGTCGGTCCTTCTTCGCCACTCAATGCGTTGCTGCGTCATTTCAGGTTCTAGGTTCAAATCTAGGTTCATTTCAGGTTCTAGGTTCTAGGTCCCGATCCAGGTCGTCGGCGGGCGGCCTGGACCTCTTTTGGGGTTGCTCTTTGTTTTTAATTCTCTTTGTCATATGTTCCTCGTTACGCCTCATGACGTGCTCGTATCAGCGCAGACGATTTTCTCCAAGTTTGTCAGTTCCGTTAGCCACCTTAAATGTTCCTCGTATGTGCTCTTTCCTAATCTTGTCTTTAAGGGTCACACCTCCGGACCATCGTAACATCTTCATTTCTGTAACATGGAGCTGCTGTTCATCTGACCGCCGAATATTATTCTTTTATATGCAGATGACTGTAAAGTATTTACAGCAATTAACAGTGCGGTGGATTCCCTTAATTTACAGTCATCTCTAAATGCCATTGATAGCTGGTGCGCCAAATGGAAACTGCGCGTGAATCCTGAGAAGTCTGCTGCAATATCCTTCTCCTTAAAACGCAAAACCATCTCCTTTACCTACGAACTTTCCAAGTACCCTATACCTTCTGTTAGTTCCCACAATGACCTAGGGGTTACCTTTGATCAAAAGTTGATGTTCCATGAACATATTTCTGGTATTTCTAAAAAGGCAATGTCGATAGTGGGAATTCTCTATCGGCTCAAAGAAATAACGGACCCATTTGCCCTAAAATCTGTGTTTCTTGGATGTGTACTACCCATCCTAGAATATTGCTCTCCCATCTGGTCAACTGCGTCCCCCACCACTCTTAAATTACTCAACCGCCCCCTTAACTTAGATTCTTAATTCTACGTTAATATCCCATTGCTATATTATTTGCATCTATTTAATATATCATTATTTTCACGCTTCATTTATCCTATATTTAGTGGTTTTTATTGTTCTTTTTTGGTTCTTTGTTGTACTTTATTGGTATTTTTTTACATATCGTTAGTCTACAAATCTGGTGTTCCGGTATTAAAAGAACCTCTAATTAATTCAAGTTAGCCTAATTCTTAGTGTCAGACTAGTTATATATATTTTATTAAATATTCCATTGTTATAATCTTAGTGCATTTTTAGTTCTAAGTACTGTTTATCGCTATTTAATATTTTAATATAGTTATTTTTTGTCATATGTAGATAGTTTACACTCCATTTTCACCTTTTGATTTTTATATAGATTGAATTATTTATATACATTTAGGTTAGACCGCTAATATCTAGTAAAATCTAACATATATAGACTGTTAAAATATCTATAGATTTTCTAGCGTTAATCTACTTCAATATATTTTATTTAGGTTGAATCGTACCTAGTTCGAAGAAAGGTTAGTTTTTTTCTCTCCAAGTTACTAATCAACTCGTAACTTATTATATTTTCAACACAGTCTTAGGTCTACCATCTGACTACTAATCATTCGTGTAGAAACTAGCGTTAGTAGAGCCTTGTGAATTTAAAAACTTTTTAAACTCTAATCCGCCCCACACGCAAAGTATAAACAGGATTCTATTGTTCACCCCTTACACCTGTACATAGAACCCCTCCACAGCTCACTTGCGTCATCTGTCCTCCAACTCCACCCCCCCAACAACAACACGCTAGGAGTGAAGTCAGTTACCACCCACTGTCAGCCCATTAGCCCATCCCCTTAAGGGAATAAAGTCGTAAAGCCTTCTGCACTCGTGAAAGGGTTTTTGAGAATAGAATGACTCCCATTAGGACTGCTCTTAACCTCTTCAGGGGCTCACCCGATCGCGAGTCCTTAGTGGCCCGGATCGCTGGGCTTGAGAAGACGGTGGACGAGCTCCGTGCTCTGGTGGAGCGGTTGGTGGAAGGTCCTGGAAGGTCGCGGCGGAATGAGGAGGGCCCTAAGCGCTCCAAACGCGTCAAGGCCAGGGGAAGCCCAGGCTCTGTCGCGGGATGGAGAGTGGAGGACCTTTCTCGGACTTCCGTGTCTCCGGTGTCGTCTCCCTCCGTTGCTTCGGGGTCATGGAAAGTGGTCTCGAGGCGTAGCCGCGGGGTCACCCTCCGAAAACGAGGATTGGCAGGGGCGGAGGCTGAGTCAATCCCCGTCAGCAATAGGTTCGATGTACTGGCGGAGGCTGAGCCATCGGAGCTAGAGCTGGGAGGTGGGTCGCCGAGTGGGAGTGGAGAGGGAAGGGAGGGAATTTTAGTGATATGTAGCTCCAATGTCCGGCGTATAGTGTCCCCGATGCGTGGAAAGGCCCGACGGGAAGGAGGAGAACCACGGGTCACCTCCTTGTGTATACCGGGAGGAAAGGTGCCACAGGTGACGAAGGCGATGAAGTCGGCGGTCAGGGGCGCGAACTGCTCCAAGTTGCATGTGGTTGCCCATGTTGGGACCAATGATGCCGTGTTTATGGGATCCGAGGAGATTTTAGGCTCTGTGAGAGACCTATGCTCCGAGTTCCGCCGTATTCGCGGAGGTTCTGGTACCAAGTTGAGGCTTACCATATGCAGCTTGGTACCTAGGACGGATCGGGGTTCGATGGTTTGGAGCCGAGTGGAAGGAATAATCCAGAGACTCAGTGAAGTCTGTGGGAGCGAGGGAGTGGAGTTCCTGGACCTCAGGCCGGTGCTGGATTCGTGTCGGGTGCCTATAAATCGCTCGGGTGTCCACTATACATAGAGGCATCGCAGGAGGTAGCGCGCAGGATACTTGAGCACACTCGTCGAGTTTAACATAGACGGTAGGCTACAGCGCAGGTCAATTAGTGGGGTCAATAATTATGTGTTGCCAGTTAGTAATTTAGCTAAGAATACTCCGAATATAGGGTCCAATAATAGCTTAATTGAAGACAGCAATCTTGAAATTACCCCGAATCGCATAAACAATAATCATGAAGCATTAGTCGTTGCAGTAGTTAACTGCCGTAGTTTAAAAAATAAGATTCCAGAATTTCACCACCTTATTCATAGCACGGAGTGTAACGTCATTATTGGCACAGAAAGTTGGCTGACGGACGATATTTCTGATAGTGAAATTTTTCCTAAATCATTCAATGTTTACAGAAAAGATAGGTCCAACCGAACCGGAGGCGGAGTATTTATAGCTGTAAAGAAAACCATAGTCAGCCGAGCGGAAACCGTCCCAGATACCAGCATAGAATCTGTATGGTGCTCTATTAGATGCCCTAAATCAAAAACAATATTCGTGTGCGCATACTACAGGCCACCTAACACTAACACCGACGTCACCTCAATTTTAGAACTCGAAGCACAAATAAAGAACATCACATCCAGGAAAACCGAAAGAAATTTAATCATAGGTGGAGATTTCAATACGCCCTCTATAGATTGGAGGACCTACAGTTACATATCAGGAGGAAGAGACAAAGATATATGCGAGTCCCTGCAGCACACGTTCTCATCAAATGCCCTACATCAGATAGCTACGACGCCTAACAGAGGGGACAACATTCTTGATTTATTGGCAACAAATATACCGCAACAAGTAATTAAGGTAAACACTGTTGAGGGCATTAGTGACCATAGAGTAGTTACCGCAAAGTTCTCTTTGAGTATCATTAAAAGTTTTAAACGAAGAAGAAAATTCTACATTTTTAAAAAAGCCGATTTTAATGCGTTTAAGAGTCATCTAAAAAATTCTCTTCCCGAATTCCAGGAATCAAGCTTAAAGTTAGACACGGAGGGTAGTTGGAAAGCTTTTCTTTCGATCGTACATTCAGGGATCAGAAAATACATTCCAAGTAAAGTAAAAAAAGAGGGCAGCGAACCAAGATGGTACAATGCAGAAGTGAGAAAATCGTTAAGACGTCAGAGAGTATGCCACTCCAAGATGAAAAAACTCCGTAGAGATTTGTCCACTAGTGATCAAAATTTAATATTTGAAAAATACAAATTGTCTAGAGCCACTACAAAGGAAGCCTTTCGGAATGCATTCATGGATTTTAAAAGAAAAACATTGGGAGAACAATTACAGGACAACCCAAAGGCATTTTGGTCATACGTAAGGGAAGTTCAAGGCAATAGATCAACAGTTATTCCACTACGAAACGAAAATGGCGAATTATTAACAAGCAGCTCGGACAAGGCCAACTTATTAAATTCCTACTTTCAAAGCGTGTTCACCAAGTCATCGCAGATTACATCCGTAAAGTTAAATAATAACTTCCAGCAAAAGATGCCGCCTATCGAGATTTGCACTCAAGGAATAGAAAACTTGCTAAAATCTTTAAGTCCAAATAAATCCCCAGGTCCTGAAGAAATTCCTGCCCGCGTGTATAGAGAATTACCTTGTGAAATAGCACCCTACTTGCAGAATATATTTAGTAAATCCATCAACGAACACAAAGTACCCATGGACTGGAAAATTGCAAATGTCACCTCCATATTCAAAAGCGGTGATAAGGAACAGCCATCGAACTACAGACCGATATCTCTCACATCTATCTCTTGCAAAGTCCTTGAACATATAATTGTTAGTTCAGTTATGAGACACCTCGATATAGAAAACTTGTTAACAAAAACACAACACGGATTCAGAAAGGGAAGATCTTGCGAAACTCAATTAGCACTTTTTGCTCACGATATTTTAGTCTCGGTTGAACATAACGCTCCAGTTGATGCAATTTTTCTTGACTTTAAAAAGGCATTTGATAAAGTTTCCCACAGTAAGCTACTCATGACATTAAAATCCTACGGTTTAGACGACGACGTAGTTTCCTGGATTAGAGAATTCTTAAGTAATCGCGTGCAAAGGGTTGTATTAGATGGCGCTATCTCTAATGAAGTAAAAGTCACATCGGGTGTACCACAGGGAAGTGTCATAGGCCCGCTTCTGTTCCTTTTGTACATAAACGACATCGGTGACAAAGTTGACAGTAAGCTTAGATTATTTGCTGACGACGCAGTGATGTATAGAGAAATTCGTAGCTTTAATGACAAGGAAGCGCTAACTAAGGACCTCGAGGCAATACAAGAATGGTGCGATGCGTGGCAGCTAGAATTAAACCTGAAAAAATGCGTTCTTGTGAATTTTTGGAAACGGAAAAACGCTCCTTGTAACAGCTATTGCATAAACAACATAAAATTAGAGACCGTAGAATCCGTTAAGTACCTCGGAGTTAAACTGACTAATGATCTATCGTGGAGTAAACATATTCGAGAAATTACCGGTCAAGCTAATCGTAAATTGGGATTTGTTAAAAGAGTACTTGGCAAGTGCGACGATAAAGTTAGGGAAATCAGCTACTTCTCCCTCGTTATACCCCACTTAGAATATGCCGCCAGTATTTGGGATCCTTATGAGATAGGCTTGGAAACTGAGTTAGAACGCGTGCAGCGAAGATCGGCAAGATATGTTAAAGGCCGTTATGATAATCTCGTTAGTGTTACTGACCTTTTGCAGCAACTGGGATGAGAAAAGCATTCAGACCGTCGATTAAAATTTAGACTAAATCTATTATGTAAGTTCCAAACCGGTCTATTCTCTGACGACGTTGATAATATTTTACGAAATCCGACATACTACGGTAGATCAGATCATGAGAGTAAAATTAGGGAACTAGACTGCAGAACGGATTGATTTAAGATGTCATTTTTCCCACGAACGATAAGGGACCATAATAGCTGCCATGAGACTTTTATCTAGGTTTGTTGTTAGGTAGTGTAGCTCTTAGTAGTGGTAGTACTCCTAATACTTGAATCCTTATCTGTTACCTAGTACATACTAACATGTTTTGTTTAGCATGTTTTCTACATGGGTCTTGAGTCCCTGTCCATCTGTGTAGTTGTAGAATACATGTATATTGAGGTCACTATCCATTTTGATGACATCTGTAGTGTAGTGTTGCATGCTTGTGAGGCTTCGCCTCATGACAAGCATTAGCGATTTATGCTGATGCATAATTAGTCGTAGTTCCACTAACTTTAGGATATAGTGTAATTTATGTTGTTGATTACTCACCCCCTGCCACACACCCCTGAGGTGGCTTGCAGGGTATTTTGTAGATGTAGATGTATATTAACGGTCCCTCTCCATTGTGATAATATCTGTAGTGTAGTGCATGTTTGTGAGGCTTCGCCTCGTGACAAACATTAGCGATTTATGCTAATGCATAATTAGTCGTAGTTACACTAACTTTAGGGTATAGTGTAATGCATGTTGGTGAATACTCACCCCCTGCCACACACCCCTGAGGCGGCTTGCAGGGTATTTTGTAGATGTAGATGTTAACTTCTTTTTAGCCATAGTCCGTCATCGCGTGCCCTCCCTTAGACATAGCTCATGTGAAGAAATCCTATCATCTCTTGGCCTATCACACCTCTCCCTTCGCCGGCTGACTTCGGACCTTAAATTCCTGCACTCCATAATGAATGGGTCCTTCCGCTCTGATCTTCTTCTTTCCTATTTTTCACTTTCCGAATCCCAGCCCGCATCACTCGCAATATGAGTCTGTTACACACACCCAAATTCCGTCTCTCCATTTCCCAACGATCACTATTCTACCGCCTACCTTCATCTTTCAATGCCCTAACTAATAGTCACCCCACCCTTGACCTTTTCTCCTCACGCAACGTCTTTTTCTCCCAACTGAAACGTAATGTGTAACATTCATGTCATCTTCGCCTCATTCTTGCCTTGTTTATATTTTGAATTATTCTGTTTTGTTTCTACTACTAATGTTGTTTTTTAATTTATTCTGTTTATTGAACCCAATGTAAAGGCCTTAGTTGCTGTTTTTGGAGTTTTTGATAAATAAAATAAATAAAAAAATAGCCCAGTATTCGGACCCATACAGTAGAGCTGGTCTTATTGCTCTCTTGTATATTTTTCCCTTGACTTCTATTGGCACCTTGCCATCGCATAGAGTGTCGGTTAGTGATCTCCACCTCAGCCATCCAGTTGCTATTCGGTTTTCAATGTCTTAAAGGTGATATTATTTAGTGTCTGATATTTTTGAATCTTTAGGAAGATGAGATCTTTTCCTTTGCAATGAGGTCAAATCCATTGAATTTTTATGCTTGGTGATATCTAGCTCGAAGTAGGTATGTAACATGCATGCATTGAGGAAGAAACGCTTGTGGAGAAGGAAGTGGGAAGTGAAGTGGGGGGAAGGAAGCGGTTGAGTTTTTAATTTTTACCCGTGTTGATGGGAGTGCCGGAGGAGGGTGGCGGTTGAAGGGGAGGGAGGGAGGGTTGGGCCGTGAGGAGGGGAAAGGGCTGGCTGGCTGGCTGCGGCGGGTGTCGAGTTGGCGGGGAAGAGACTGCACCTCGCCACCTTGCCCATACATCACGCCTCGGGCGTTGCGTTGGATAAGCAATGAGCAAGCGAGCGAAGATATATAGATAAGCCGCTATTTATTTTTACTCCCACCGTGACTCGGCACCGGAAGATGGCGGGGTGACGTCATGCGTGGGCGGAGGGACAGTTGAAAGTGCTGTGTGCGTGTGGAGGAGGAGATTGGTGGCGATGTTTTTATGGCTGGCGGGGGTAGGAAAGGGGGGCGGGGGTGCATAGAGGGAGGGGGTGCATATTCTGCCTATATAGGGGGAAGGGTATGATGAAGCCGTATAATTTTCATGCTTCCAACTCTCGCCAAAGCTGGTGGCAGACGGACGCGCAGAACTTTCATCATATCCTACCTCTAACCGGTAGAATACTCATATGATGATGAATCTGTTTAGTAAGTTCCACATTGATTTTATCTCTGACGGCTTTAATAATATTTTACGAAATCCGACATAATACGGTAGATCAGATCATGTGAATTAAATTAGGGAACTAGACTGCAGAACGGACGGGTGTAAAATGTAATTTTTCCCGCGAGCGATAAGAGACCAAAACAATTGCCAATGAGACTTTTAACTAGGTTTGTCAATAGATAGTGTAGCTAGTTTCTTGATTTATTTCCTAATACTTTTATCCTTATCTACTACCTAGTACTAACACCACGCCATGCATGTTTTCAGCATAGCTCTTCAATCTCTGTCCATTTATGTAGTTGTAAAATACATAAATACTAACGGTCCCTCTAACATTGGTAGCATACCTAGAGTGCAGTGCATGTTTGTGAGGCTTCGCTTCCTGATAATCATTAGTGATTTATGCTAATGCATCAATAGTCGCAGTTAAACAAACGTTAATAGGGTATAGTGTAATGCATGCTGGCGATTACTCACCCCCTGCCCTTGAAGGGACGTGATTACTCACCCCCTGCCCTTACACACCCTTGAAGGGACGTGATGGTATTTTGTAGATGTAGAACTCTTCGCCACGGAGGGGACCATACCCCACCATCGAACGCGCCAACGTACCTTGCCGTCATGCATACGCAACACACCGTCGTCGTAACCCTGTGCTGCCCTCAGCAGGAATCGCAGCGAACAATTGAAAAGAGGACGGTCATTCCGATTGAAATTAAAATTATCGCATTCCTGTGACGATTCGAACTTTCGAAACGATTTTAAAATCATATCACACTATTTTTTTTGCTCATTTTGCCAAAGTAACGCGTTACTCATCTCCATTTTGATTGCCTTATTTCATTATCGTGCTTCATCTTTCCCGGCTTCTCCCCCAGCGACACCGGTGCTCACCATTTTAAGTTGGCGGCCTGAGGAATGTAACGTCGTGTCGTGCCTTACCCCACTAAAGTGATCGCGTTGATTTGTTTGAAGCCGAAGTTTTGTTGTTATTAGTTGTTCTTAAATTAGTTGATGGTTGTTTGTTTATTTAAATGAATTAATTATAATTCTATTGATGTTTTTAAAGAAATTATGATTTGTTAATTGTTGAATGTTGATTTTAAAAAAGAGGTTGTTGGTAAAAGGAAGAAGGAGGGATCGTCGGGTGAGAGATGATGGAGGAGAGGATCTATTATGTATTGGAAGAAAATAAAGAAGGGTTTTGATCTTTATAAAGTGAGTTTATAATTCAAAAAGGGTCACGACGTCACAGGAACAACTAGTGCGATGGTTATGACCGTGCATGAACACAACGTTCAACGCTTACGATGATACGAACGATGGTCGTTACGTTGGTGAGGTGAGGTACGCGCATTAGCAATATCAGAGTTAGGTTAGTGAGAAGGACGGGAGGGCAGGGGAAGTGATAAAGTCTGATTTGCCATACAAGTATATGTACAGTTATAATATCGGGCGCAATGCACGCAAGAAAATCGGAAGTGATTGGAGACGCTCATGAACTACTCATTCATCTGCAGAGACCGTTATTTAGGAAAACAAAGCTTTTTCTAGGCCCAAAAATCGTCCCCGCTACTTCCACGAACTTTTGCGAATACTTAACCTTCCTTTCTTTATACCTTTTGGCGGCTTCCCTGTGAGGAAAATATTTTCCATTAATTGGTGAAAATGCAAAAAAAAAGTAAAAAAAAAAAATAAGCTCATGAAACCGTTGACTCATCGCCATGCGGGAAATATTTTCATAATATGAGCGAATTCGAAAGAGGAGTGAGTATAGGCGAGAATCCTCGAGTCGAATGAAAAAGGCACCCATTTTTCTGCCGGCGCAGTTTCGCGTGGAAAATACCACCGAGCGCGGAAATGCGATATCAGCGGCTATTTGTCACTGAAAAAAAATAGTCGCTTCGCCGTAATCCCAGGTAAGAGCTCAGCTTCCTCAGGAATATAATTCATTCTTCTCTCTCTCTATCACTCAGGTGCTTACCTACTAAAAGAGTTTTATCTTACCCCCAGCCGTTTTTGCTCTACGTGTTAAAACATGAGGTGGATACTTAAAACCAACTACAGCTATTTTATGTGCAAATATACCCGTTTATTTTGATCCCTACTGGATTAGCCACGGTTTACTTTTCCAGTTCATTCCTTGATCCCGCTAGGGAATAAATCTGCCCAAGAGTATATTCCGATGAAGATATCCCTCTGATTATATTTGAAGCATGTCCTCGGAAGATACTTCTGGGTGCAGTGTCCAGTTGTGCTTGTTCGCTCATTTGGTGCACGTCATTTTTTAATGAAATCCTCATTCGCATTTGGTTCATTGTATGGCGAACTACTTGTTCAATATTTGTCCTAGGATGGGACATGAAATGTTGATTCCATTGTACTAATTAGGCTAATGCTGACGACGGTTTTCCCCCTTCATGCTCTCGTATCCTCATAACCCTCGTAGATACACTAACTTTAGGGTATAGTGTAATGCATGTTGGTGAGTACTCACCCCCTGGCTTCCAGGGTACTCCGTAGATGTAGATGACTAGATGTAGAACCCTTCCTAATGTTACAAATGACCTTGGATATCGATCGCTCTTGGCTATTACCATTTGAAATAAGCCCATCAACTATTCTTATTTTCTTGTGATTTTTTTAACTTAGGCATGAGGTTATCCTCTCCTATAAAGGCATCGTCTGCTCGAAGATATCCTATTAATATTAGTCAAATGTGAACAGTTCCATCAAGCCATCAATCAACTGATGTTTCACGATGGATATTAAGTGCATCTAAAACTGCTCGGCGAGTCAAAAGAAACTGTTTTTTTTACCACCAATCTATATATTCCTCCTCGTGAATAATTCATTAGAAATCGTTAAGACGCCCCGAATTATCCTCTTTCACCTCCTTCGGAAAAAAAGAACAAGGAGGGTCACATCTTACGCAGAGATTTAGAGCATCGCTTTCGCCTTCATCCTTGAAAACCGTCCTCTCAAACTCCTTCATCATCTCCAACCCTCCGGGACCCCCAACAACTCAAACTCGGAAAACCCTTTCTTTTTCACATGGTGTAGTCGGGGTACCTAAAGCTTTCTCTCTCCCCCTCTCTCTCTCGCTAGCACCCTTTCTCCTTAAAACGTCGTTAATGGCCTGTCTCTCATCACGTCATGTGCTCATCCCGACCGCCAGCGCCACTTACGACCCCGCCCCCCCTTTCTTGGTTCTCCCATTATCTAACTCGCTTCCCCTCCGAGGGAGGGAGGGAAAAAAACTCGGCCAACCTCCATGAGCAGCCCTCCGGCCAACTTCCTCCTTCTGTCCTCTGCGAATTTTGATCCTTCGCCTTCCTCGCATAGAATAACACTGCAAAACCTCCTTCGGAAAGATTTCATCTTTCTCTACCGCGAACTTCCATTTTTGGGGACAACGGTTTCCCCGGCGTTGCAGTCGGCGTCTTCAGGGGTCTGTTTCTCAAAACTGCAAGTCCACAAGTTACAAGTCTACACGTTACAAGTCGGAATCTTACAAGTATGGCTTACAAGAGTTTCTCAAACGAGAACGGAGGACTTGTAAATTCTCCACAAGTGAACAAAGATTTTACTAGTGAAAATGGCGGACGTTCAGTCCATATTTAGCAATTATTTGAAGCTTTCAATTTTTTTCGCGAGTTTCTCCAGCCATATTCTATAACCAAGAGTCAGTGTCACATTGTTTGTTGTCTATGAATTCGTGAATACAATATAAATGGTATTTTTGGTTCACAGTTTGCCTTAAAATATCCCAAGCGAGGACGAATCACCTGCAAAACTTTAAAATCATAATGAAAATTCGTTTATTCCATCGTATGACGTGGAATATATAATCGAAATGAACGTTATTCACAATTCTTGCATATCAAGTACTCCAGTTTGGATAACTGGACGGTAGGTGCTAACCGCTATCACGGCTAGCACCTACCGTATCGCGTTCGTACTCCGTGTGATCCGTTAGTGCGGTAAAAGCAATGTAAACAAAGCCTTCGTTGATTGGTAGATTCATTCATCTTTTTCTTCATACTTTTTCTTTTTCTTTGAATGCTTATTACCTTTGTTTGTTACCTTCGTAAATGGTTTTGCATGAGATATATTTAAATTGAAGATGTCTTACGAAGCAATTGTCTTTCATCCATCCTTTCTTGCGTTGCGAGCCACTGAGACAGCTTCATGTACCAATGTAATTTTCCCTCAAGTAATTTTAAGCTTTTTATTATGTTAGATGATAACATTAACCTTCACGAAAATTCTCAATACACCAAAATGAGTATGAATCTGTGCATCACCTGTAAAGTTTTTCAACTTAATTTGAATTTGTAGTCAGTACCATAATTTTGTTAAATATGAATTTCCGTCAGCCTTTTGCCTATCTAATTTAAATTTTGCTATATATTGCATGCCTTCAAATGTTAAAGTAGTGAGATATGCTCTGTCCACATAAATGCTGTATCATGTAATCTCAATTAGCATTTCGGAGATTCATTGATCAAGTTTTTTTTTATATGTAGCCCAGTGGGTGGAATGCTTTCAAAATAGTCTCAAAAGATAAACCTTCATGCGTGATACAACTGTCTTACTTCTGGTAATTAATACACTTGCTAGATGAATATTTACTATTTCAATTTATTCACTAGGCACGCTGATACAAAAAACCCTAATAAATAAAATATTCAGATAGGTACTCTTTCACATTTACGAATGTTAATAAAAATATCTGCTGCTAAGGGGCCATTCAAGTATCACGTACGACGTTTTTGGTTGTCGGGGGTGTTGGGATCATCTTACATTGCCTTATCTAGGAGGGGGGGGGTTTGGGGGCCTTGAACCAATTCACGTAAGATTTTTGTCCGTCTTGAAACGTTGTATCGTTTCCGAATTAAATTTAGCAGGGATATGGAGCATCCGCTAGTTAATGACGTATTTTCCGTAATCTCACCGCTACACCAATTCTGTCGCCTGACTGGCTAGCTACATTACCTACATGCTCAATGAATGTGGTACTCCAACACTGCATAATTATATGATATCCAGTGCTCAAAACTTTACGATGGCTTCCATGGAAAGATGAAACTGCAGAAAGCGAGCATTTAACGAAGAGTAGATACAAATATCTGATATCTTACGTAAGAATGAGAGGGGGGGGATTGGAAATTTTTTACATTGTCTTACATAGGGGAAAGGGGGGGGGGGGTAAAAATGTCAAAAATCGTCTTGCGTAATACTTGAACGTATGTACGTATACTAAGCAGAACTATGCCCTGCAAGTGGCGATACAAATCGATACTTTGCTGCACTCGCTACTTCCATATAAGTCAACTTCCATGTGTAAAGCCGCCTTAACCCGAGCCCCTCAAAGCCTTAGCGTATATAGAATTAAACATAGAAACATGGAATTGCATCGCACTTGAAGTGGCGTTGCATTGACTCGATTAACGTCACTCATGACTCTGTATCGCACTGCACTCCCACATTCAGTTCCTCGCGTGGCCATTGCGATGCGATTCGATGCCGTATCGCTGTATCGCGGCCGCCGCATCTCACAGCAAACCCTCTTCCACCCTCCCCACTCTCCTTCCTGTCCCTTTCTCTCATCCACAATTGAAAACCCCCCCCCCACAAATGCCCGCATTCTTTATCTCTTCTCTCCATTGCCGTTCCCTATCTTCTCTTCCTTCCTCCTTACGACCGTCCTCTTCCTCTGCATCCATCTTTTCATTCATTCTCTTTCCTCCCTTTCCCGCTCTTTCTCGTTATATCCTCCAATGTTTTCCGTTCGGCGTTCGCTAAAGGGAGGCGGGGAGGAAGAGGAAATCTTTTTGCGCGGTAGCCAACCCTCAAGGACTTGGCACGACGTTTTATAAGGTTTTCAGGTCCCAGAAAAACGCATCTCTTTTGACTGTATGATGTTCCCTTAGTTATACAGTTTCAAGGTTTGGAATATTTCCTGTCCGTAAGCGTAACCTCATTCGAGCTGAAGCGTACTCTGAGATTTTTTTGTTTTCTCTTTTTTTGTTAACCCAATCATGGTTGTCGTTGGTCACGGTTGATTTATAGGTACGGTAATGTAGTCTCTATATTTTAGTTTAAGGTTGCTTCAAGAGGAGTTTCAACCTACCAAAATCTCCCATTAATTAAAAAAAAAGGCTGTACTACACGACGGAGCAGCCCTGGTGAAAATCGATTGTGCTGTTCACAAAAAAATAACATTGTGAATGGGTTATATGTTTTTTTTATTACTAGTCTCGTCATCTGTCAATAATCCTCCGGAAGTTGTCATTTTTTGATTAATCATGCTCATTATTCTATTTTTCACAATGAAAAGAGGACGTGGGAAATTTTTAGTCGTTACTATTATTTAAAATAGGAAGCGAGTTTTCATCTTGCTTTAAAAATGGTTTGATAGCTTATTCCCTAGTTCGTATTCACGTTCGTTTTGATCTATTCCTATTGTGTAATTCTCTGTCTTGAGTTGGCAGCCCTTCCTCTTCAAGTCTCCCTCCTACGACGCTATGTCCTCCTTCGATCGTGCAAACGCAGGCGTACTCCTTTCTCTCATTCCTTCCTTCATTCCCTCTGTCCGTTTTGTCGATGACTTTTCTGCCCGCACTGCCTGCAGACCCCGGAGTGAACTTCATGCATAAAGAGGAGCCGAGGTTTTGTTGGAGAGCTAACCTTAAGGAGGAGATGGTTTTGTGGCAGGTTAGGGCATTCAGAAAAAAAAGATGGAAAGAAAGATGAGGGCTCGAGAACTCGAGTGCGCAATAGGAAGACATGACTAAATTCTCTCATGGCTCTGCTTTACTGAAGATGTGATGTGAAGATTTCGATCGTTAAGGCAACCGATATTAAACGAAACACTAAACGAGTGTTCGTTATAATACATACATTGGAAGGTGTCTGGCTGTTTGTGGCGAAATAAATTAGCAAGGCAAGAAAATATGTGCACTATTATCAATGCTAATCTCTACTATTATTTCGGCATACTTTATTACCTTATATTATTCAATTAAAGTGTTTTTAAGGTAGTAGAGGTAAAACGATTAAGAATTCTGTGGGGTGAAAGAATTGGGTGGAAGACAATAGACTGTTTAAGGTGGTGAATGATTTTGAAATATTTCGTTACTGCCTTCCTTACATGCATTTGTAATGTAGTTTTAGGCCCAGTTTCATAACTGATGGTAAGGTAACCGCAAGATGGCGTAGCCTTTTCGTGAACATGTTAACTGAGACTTTGGGTTTGCTTATGAACTACATCGGGCTTTCAGTCAGTCGACGTGAATGTTAACGATGGGAGATTTGGTTTTCATACCAAGGTAATGTATAACCGGAGATTATAAAATCGAGCCTTAGTGTAAAAGTAGATGATGCTTAATATGCATAGCCTTTTATTGTGTGCTATCATAATCATGTAACGTATACTTAGTGTGAACCTTTAATGTGAATGTGTCAAGAGCTGTGCATGTACTATGAAATCACACTTCCCAAAATACTGCTCTCTTTTCAATGCGACTCAGAAACTAAAATTAGCACAAAATAAAGCCAGCAACGAAACTCCAGTAAACGAGTAAAATTAGGGAATAAATTACGTTTAATCAAATGAGAATAGCAATTAAATGTCTAATCAAGGTTTTTCGCTAAACCTTAATGACGCTCTTAAATGGACGATTGCTGCTCATCCTATACTCAAGGAGACTGACTTTAATTATTTCCCGTGATTGATTTTCACCACTGAGCCCTTATCAAAACAAAAACTCGAGTACTTCTTGTTGATATATATTTAATAGCTTTTGTGTTTTTTGGCTCTTGATCAATTTGGTTTAGTTAAATATCATTCTAAACTTATTTTCTGAATGTGCCGCAAAAGAATTATAAATTGATTTGTACTAATAAATAGTACCAAAGTGCGATTTTATCAATCATTATTGTAAATACCTTCAGATAATTTCGAATTAGAAGAGGTTTAAGTAAATTTCAGACGAAAAGACGCAGAACAAAGATGTATATACATATAAAAAGGATGCTGAACATGAGGTTAAAACCAAACGCATGGCAAACCCCTTTATTTTAGGAGGTTCACTAATAATATTTTCTTCATTTTTTTATGCCAACTATGTGAGTATTTCGTAATTTTTCCGTAATATGCGTAGTACGGTCTCATTTTTAAGACTACATCATTGAAAAGTGATGAGTATGAGTATGATGACCCTTTAAATTCCTGGAGGTTTTCTCATGTTTTCCCCCTCTTCGTAATCTGTCTGGACTGCTCACACATCAAGTAATCCGACCGTCTGGAACTTAGCCTTCGAAATCCACGTCTGAGTCGAGATTGATCCTTACACGGCCATTGAATTGCGGCCTGGACTGTCGAATGTTTTCGACTCGGTAGATGAGAGAGAATAATCGCATAAAAATTGGTGACGGCGAGTGAATGTGTCTGCACGCAGGTGGAAGCTAAGCACAGAATCCGCTGATGAACGCGATCCGCGATCTTTTGTGCTCGGCATTCGCCATAAAGGTGGTCGTGAAAGGATGTAATTAAAGTACCGAGTTACGACCGACACTTTGTCTGTTTAAGC
The DNA here is from genome assembly GCA_963573305.1 of Pyrrhosoma nymphula. Taxonomy (NCBI): domain Eukaryota; kingdom Metazoa; phylum Arthropoda; class Insecta; order Odonata; family Coenagrionidae; genus Pyrrhosoma; species Pyrrhosoma nymphula. The sequence goes on along the minus strand of OY754329.1, from coordinate 175,846,875 downwards.
TCCAAATTCCTCCCCCCCACTCACAACTCCCCCCCCGCTCCCTGGAAACCGAGACGCATGGCGGAGATGCAACGCTGCGTTTTAACTGTTTCTAGATTTCACATTGTCGTTTTATCTTGGTGTGACCAAGGGTCTGACACTCACATTATTCCAATGGTTATATACACTTCAACCAGAGCACTCTAGCGGTCAGGCGCTAGCTATGAGCTCAACAGCGCGACAGTTACATACGCTTTAATTGAATTAATCTTGCAGATTTACGTGGGAAATCACCTATTTATTTCTCAGGGGAAACTTAAAAAGGTAATTGTATAATCAATTCTGCATCCTGAAAAATTCTGGAACCTGATTGCAGCGCAATAATGCCATCTAGTCCTTCTCTTGGCGTTTTCGCAGTGTACTTTCCCGGCCATCTTCTTTGTTTACTTACGGTTGCGATGGCGATGTCTCGTGTGGTCCCAGGCGTATTATAAGTGGAAGCTGATAAAAGTTTTACAACAAAAGAAATAATTACTGCATTTTTTCACAAAAAAATAAAATATTTATGGGAAAGGCATACAATCTTGATCTGTTTCACGCATACGTATTTTTCCATTTGCGCCTGAAACAATTGGCGCTAGTAGTAATCCATATACGAGATATCGCAATTCCGTCAGACTCTTGGGTTTTGACGCTCCCAGAGTTTTCATTATTTTGACAGACCTCGGTGTTTTCTAATTGCTCTCCTAATCAATCATCCCGCTGCTGCTGCTGATCCCGTCTGTCTCTTCCCCCGTCGAGGGAACAAAAAGGCACACGATTCGATCTCCTTTGTAAAAGGCCAGGGAAAGAAAAGGGGGAGGTGGGTGAGTCGGGAAGATAATTCGTCGGGTGGGGAAGGGAAGACGGGGAGGGAGGGAGAGGTCGGAGGGTAGGTATAGACAGAGTGGGTTTTTGGGTGGAAGGGGGGAGATGGAGGGGCAGGTAGGGCACCATATGACGAGGGTCGAATGGAAAATAAAGAATGTATGCCGTGCGTAAAAGGAAAGTGAGTGAGGTCGGGGAATTGAGAAAGGATGACGCCCCCTCCTCGTTTCGTGTCAAACTGATATATAAGACCGTTTTATGGGTTACCTTGTCCCTCCTCCTTCTCAGTCTGGGTAATATTTTATAAACACTTGGTTGGGGATTATTTGTTTTATCAATCATTCCCCAGCCTCTGTTACATAGTGAGACTTTGAGGCAGTGACGGCCTTACAAATGAGATCTTTCGTCCTGGCTTTCCCTCAGAAGCTGTTTATTAAAGGGTCATCTCTTGGTAATGTCGTCCAACCAGACGTGGGTTGGGAACGGAAAGGAGAAGTCACAGCTAATACGTGGTTACCTCATTAAAATCCTCCGGTAAAATTTTGAAACGGTTTGCTGAAATGTGAAGTCTATTTCTGTTTGAGACTTTCGTAGCGCTGTTGTGCTGGTATCTCCATGTTTTTCGGGCAAAGCTGCGTCGGTGTATCTTTACGATGACGTTTCGTAGCCAATCCAGGCCACATCTTCAGATCAAGTCCGAATGTCAAACGGTGAAAATTGGCCTGTACTTATACCGTCCTCAAGGGGGCCTTCCGTTAGCGCAGCCAATCAGCGTTGAGCACACTTCATGTTAAGTCTATTGTTTTGGATCTATTTCAACGAGGGAGAGAGTATTCAGGAATATTTACTAAAGCTAGATAAGCGTAACCCTTTGTTTGGATTTCACTTCGTATGGTTTATTTTTCTTCTTTAGATCGAGCTATAAATGTGTCTTATAAGCCGAGCTCCTCTCAAGCTCCTTTGTGTGCTCCTCTGCAGAGCACAAATATGTTAGAGAATTGGAGCAGTGGTACAATAGCTAAGATTTACACCATTTAATTCTTCAGGAAGTTGAAGAAATGCACTTGTTTGGCAACGTGGATCGTTTGATTGCCGGAGGAAATGTAAGTTTCACTAACCTGCGGAGATTAGTGAAACCTGCCCTCCACAGAGCAGTGAGGAGTGGAACAGGGCATCCCACTTTTTCACGATCGATAAGTACCTGTGCAACTGTTCGCTTCTCGTCACTTATCTCCTCTTTTCCACAGAATTTTCCGATATGCCATTTGATTATTATTTCTATCATTGGCTTTATCGTTCCTTTACAATCGCTTGTAAAAGAGCACATGCTTCGCTGCTATCCGCATGTGGGCGCTTTGTGTGTGCCCCCTGCTACGGAGGTGGTTGTGAAAGGAACGTGGGAAGTGATTATGTTTCATTTCGTTTTCCCCTCTCGGGGGTCACTCGAACAGCGGAAAAGGGAGTCGTCATTGAGGTGTGGCGTTTGAAGGAGAGTTTTTGCGCTCTGCTGAATCTATGACGGATGTTCTCGGTGTGCTCGGACTATGGGTGATTCCCAGTTGAAGCTCGCTTAGCTAGACACACCATTGTAGAAATATCGTATCGCCAACTTTGCTTTCCACTTAAGGAGGTTCCGCCGCGACTTTTTGAGTCAAAACAAATACTAAATTCCACATTTTTTATATTTTGTCCAAAAAATCCTGCTTTCGCTGATGAAATGCGTTACCTATAGAAACCCAAAAGTAAGGTACAAAATATGAAGATTATTCCACGAATGTATTTTAAATTAGCACTGATTTCCAGCCATAGGAGCCGACTGCAGCGCCATGTCCTACGAAATACCGCATTTTGACTTCAATTACGGCTGTAATTCCCAAATAACTAGAAAGATAAGGTGGTAAGATGCCTGTAATTTTATTTTTATTCAATTTCTCTGGATTATTTCCTTCTAAGAGACAGTTTTCCCCGCAAATGTCATTTGTATTTTATGGATAAATACTATTTTTCCCCGTGTTTCTCGCAATCCCCCATTGAACACCATGTAATTTCAAGTTCAATTTATAGAATAAAATAGCGTGGAAAGGTATTATTTTGTTGTTCTTATCAGATAGAGGACAAATTTTTCTGCAAATTGACAGAATATGAATAAAATGACATTTAGTTAGTTTGAGCGAGATAATTCCGTTATCATAATGGAGACCATGTTAAATTTTTTTTTTTTAATTTCAGCGTCTGTAGAGAAGTGTGAAGTAAATATTGCAATATTAATGGTGCAAATATATATTTGTATATGACAAGAATTCTAATTAAATGAGTGTAACCACCTAAGTCTGTAACTTGACTTATTTTTTCACGCCGTGCGGTGAAGTCGTCTTACAAAAAGGTTTTTTTTGCGATTCTGTAAAAATTCCTGCGGTATTTGGTTCATTTTTATAAATAATTCAGAAAGCAGACAAACTGCACACCGTTAGTTTTTTTTGACAAAATCTGGGTGTTAGAAGTTCTAGTAATTTTTCCAATATTCTCCCTCTGGAGCGCACAGCCATAATCCATCCCATGTAAAACACCTCATATTTTGAGGCAAATTTCTCGAAAAGTAGTTCGGCAAGGGGGGTTAGTATATTTTGATTCCATTGGAAAGATGGGAGGTATTTTTTCTTCAAAATGGCGTCAAATTCGTCAAACTCTAGGTGAAGTGGTTTTTCGCTCAAACTACCTCAAGCATCTTCGTGTTGAATGTTGGTAGTTTTCTGGATTGCCCACGTCATAATAGTTTATCTAATGATTCCTTGAGTCTCTCTCCTTGTACTGTGCAGTGGACCCATGTCGTACGGTTTAGTTTTTAGAATTGCTGCTCGCCGTGCATTCTGCTGTCAAGGTAGAGGCGTTGAGGAGACTCCCTCCTTGTCGCGTCCAATTGTTTCTATATTTGTCTCTTTTATTGTTTCTTCTGTTGGTGTAGACTGATCAGGATAATGGGTGTCCTCACGCACGCTACCATAAACTTCAAACCTTTGAAACATGGGCCGCAAAACTGTTACTTATTACATTCGGCTTAATTTAGACCACTGAGTGACATGTAACAATCGTTTGTAATCTAATTTCGCAATCAATAGTGAAAAACTATTTTTTTAAGGTGGTACCACCATGAAATGACTTAAATGTCATCTTATTCATATTCTGTCTACTTGTAGAAACATTTGTTCTCTATCTGATATGAACAACAAAATAATACCTGTCCGCGCTATTTTATTCTATAATTGAACTTGAAATTACATGGTGTTTAATGGGGTAATAAGAGAAACACGGGGAAAAATAGTATTTTTCCACATAATACAAATGCCATTTTCGTAGAAAATTGTCTCTAAGAAGGAAATAATCCAGAGAGATTGAATATGGAAATGGCGCTGCAGTCGGCTCCTAAGGGCTGGAAAAAAGAGCTCATTTAAAATACATTCGTGGAATAATCTTCATATTTTGTACCTTACTTTTGGGTTTCTATAGGTGACGCATTTCATCAGCGAAAGCAGGATTTTTTGGACAAAATATAAAAAATGTGGAATTTAGTATTTGTTTTGACTCACACAGTCACGGCGGAACCTCCTGAAAATTTTCAGCGAGAAATACCTCCAGGAGTTTACACATTTTAATTAAATTGGTTGCTTTAATCCGTTCCTTTGTTGAATATTGTGAAGTGCAAAAATATGAATGAAAACATCTTTCATCGATTTTTCTTTATTGTACCATCGATTTTAACGAATTAAAATTGACGTGCCATCACCAACTGCGGTCAATTTCAATCGTCTAATGTGTCGCAGTGATAAGAAAGGGAGATATTTCAATTCTCGACTGCTTATCAGCATGTTTAAGGTGAGGAGAAATGTGTATGCGTGGGTGTGTGTGTTGGGTAAGGGCGGCTCTTGGTGTGGCTGCGGATGTCTTACAGCGCCGGATATGAGTGGCGTGTTGCGGTCGGACAAGAGCGAATCTGATTACGCGCGGCTGAGGGGCTCAAGACGGAAAGTTGCTGCGGGTGGTGGTGGTTGGGGGTGGGGAAACAGGTCTTCCGAGGCATAAGATTAAGTCTCGAGATGTGTAGATGATGGGAGGACGAGTGGTTGTGCGGTGACCGGACTCGGGGGTGGAAAGAGAAAAAATGGAAAGTCCCGACCGATATCCCGTTTTTTCGAAATGCCGGAGAGGTCGCTTTCGGCTCGATAACTGCTCTCCGATCAACCGAATGAAAACGTTGATGCGTCCAGCCCCTCCTCCTCCTCGGCCTTTGTGTGAGTGCGTGCACGCCTAGTCGACTCTCTTTCCCCCCCGTGCACCGCACTTAACCTTACTCCCTCCTACAGCACCACCACCACCCATCAGCCAACCCCCTCCGACTTTCCCGTCGACCCCCATGATTCTTCTCCCCCCCATTCATTCCCCATTCCAGCCCTCCACCCCCCGTTCGAGATCAAATTGAAGTGGGTGGATTTTGAATGGCTCCATTCCGTCCACCACTCAAGTTACTCTCCACACCCCCCTTCCCCCTCAAACTCCCCCGCCCCCCTCATCCATCCAGTCTCCTACCTCCCCTCCAACCCCTTACGGAGCCTCAACATCCACCCCTTAACCCCCATGCACTCCTCCGCCACCCCTCCAACATTCCAATTTGCAAATTCAATGGTTCGATTTATTCTTTTATATTCCACCATCTCTCCCCTCTCTTCACCTTTTTCTTCCCCCTACCCCCGCCTTCTCATTTCCTCTGTACCTAATAATCTCTTGCACGTTGTCTCCTACTCCTCCTCCATCCGGTCCTTCTCTCCTCTCTATTCATCTCCCGATTCTTCTTCTTTGTGCCACACATCCTCCTCATCTTTCCCTTTGTAGCTTTCCTCCCCTTTCCTCGCACACTCAATCATTCCTCCTTTCTTCTTTTTTTCCCAAACCTAGTGCGGCTTCTTCGGTTGCCAATTATTAGTTTAGTAAATCTTTCTCATTAATTCCTGGGTTAGGAGAATGAAATAAATCAGAGTAGAAAGACCTCTCAGGTTGTGCGGTAAAACATGTTGTAAAAACCGACCCCTTCATTTATTACAATCGATTCGATATAATTTAACATATTAAAATTGCCATTTTCAAACACTCCGCCTCTATTCAGGTATTGTTCTCGGGCTCTGCACCAGGTAATTGGTAACTTAAATCGTTTATTACTTCGCCTCTACGTTAGCAATTTTATGAGGAAGACCTGAATGCTACGAAAATACAAGATAGTGAGGAAATTATTGACGCTTTTCCTTGAACAATCATTATTATAATAACGTCAATAAAAAATAATTGAATTTAAAGTATATGAAACAAAATATTCAAAATATAATATTAATCAATTGCAAAGGCTGGAAGTAACAAAAATATTGTTTTTCCTACAGCACTTATTACCTCACATGCCTGGGCCCATAACCTATAATTTTAGTAGACCTTTCTCATTTCTAATTCCTGGGTTAAGAGAATCAAATAAATCAGAGTAGAAAGTCCTTTCAGATTCAGTGTGGTAAAGCTTGTTGTAACAACCGACCCCTTTATTGTTACAATCGATTCGATATAATATAACATGTTACAGTTGCCATATTCCAACACCCACCGACTCGACGGTCCTCTCCTAGATATGTTACCTAAATTCGAATCCGCGTCTCTCCTCGCCACTTCTCCTTGCTGTCCGATACGTGTATATTTTCTCATCTTGAAATTTTTAATATGATTACGTGGGGTCGAACGAAATGAATTTTCACGATGATGGAATGCTTGCGCAAAAACTCAGAATCCTCTTCGGATTCGAGAACTTATCAAATTGAATCCCCATTTTCGTTCGTTAGTGACCTAATTCTGCTCTGCCATACGTTTTAAGGAGTCTGCAATGTTTCTCTTCCTTTACTCACGGATTTTCCTTTTAATTAACATGTATTTTTGTTTCAAGCGATGTGCAAAAAATCGAGTTTTCATAACCTGTCACCAGCAGCTCTTGACCTGACTAGTGTATTTAAGTGTTTTAGGAATTTTTATTGGTTCTACTTCTGTATTTGGGGAAATTTAGACATCGATTTAGTTTTTTATCAGAATACTGTTTCGTATTGCGAAAATATAGACGATTTCACTCTGGCCATTATGGTTATAGAGTTGTGTTAATTAGTTATATGATAAAGATTCAAGTTTAAATGAGGTTTATTTAATTGATTTAGTTTAAAAAAATACATTTCAAAGATATTTAGTTATAACCGCTTCCGTTTTTGCAATCTGTGAGTTCTAGCTCATCCCCTGGGAACCACTATTGGTTGATGTTTTGGTGAAGTACTAAGCAGTACCTTCTTATTCGTCCTTCTTGTAAGATATTTGCACGAGAGCTTAGTTGACGCATGAATTTTCAGATTTTGTCGCTATTGTCTAAAATTCCGTTCGAGCTCGCACCAACCTTGTAGGGGTTAAGTGTCTCCAAGACTTGCCATGAAACACATTTACCAGAAATCCTCTTTAAGTAACCGTAGCACGCTGCTCTTGAAAGAGGAAGGTTTCCCTTTTCAATGGTACATTCTGGTGACTATCATACGAAACTAATTATTTCTAACCGTGTTTTACGAGAATTCAGTCTTCAAGCATTACGGAATTGCGGGTCTAAAAGCTTCCTTTTAGGCTGCGGTAAATCACGGCAGCTCTCGGGATGTTTTTAAAGTTTCGGTGATTTCGGGTTGGCTTACAGGTGAGCCGTCCATTTTGATTTCGCCACAGTTGTTTCCTCTTGCGCTCTCATTTTCGTTCTCATTACATTATTTCCGACCTCTCCTCACGCCGTCGGCACTTCTTCGCCATTTTGGTCCTCTTCCTCTCATTCCTCCCTCCCATCTCTCTTAGCGCGCCTTCATCTCCTCCTCTTCCTCTGCTGCCCTCCTCCCTCACCGCTACGACCCCTTCAACATTGTTTCCCCTTCCCTTTCTCGTTTATTCGCTTTAAAACCTTAATGTTTCATTTCTGATGCCATTCCCCTTTCCAGTTCCCCTCCAGTTCATCCATACCTTTACCACAGTTCCCTCCCCGGCAACTACCCCCCCCCCTCCTACCCAATCTCTCTCCATTCGCAAGAGGAACAAGGTCTAGTGACTTTTAAATTACACCGCTCCCGTCTCGTAAATTTGATGGGCAATTGGAGCCGTAATTAGACCCAGGGTTTTCGGGATGGAGGGCGTTTCCTCGATGGCACATGCTGTCCAGGAATATTTTTACGGAGTGTCGGGCGTAATTACTTAAAGTACAATCACCCATTTTTCTTAGGGTTGTTGGGTGATTTTCGTTGGCAGGTCGAATGTTGGCTTAAAAGAGTCCCAACTTTCTTTTGAATGGTTTAATTATTCCGTTACTACTACCTTTATCGACAAATGTTCCCAACTCATTTCCTAGCTTAAATTGTCAGGAGTCAGAACAATGTTGTCTTAAGAGTTATATTTACTTACTCTATTCTCACTGAATCACCTAGTAGTATTCAAATAAAGAGGCACACGTCGTGCTCAGCGGAAATGAGATTAGAGACAACGAAAGCTCAAGTTTAGGGTTAATTAGTGATGTAAAATATCATTTCGTTGTGTAATATCTAGTCGAGTGAATGTTTTGCTCTCGTATTTCTAAGCACCTTATTTTATTTCAGAATCGACGTCGCCTCTCAACTCACTACACTAGTACACTATTCAGTAAAGTTGGGGCACGTTGCAAACGATACTTCTAAAATATTTTATAAGTATTAAGCATAAAATAATTTAATAATGCATTTTAAATATACGCAACGACATAAAGGACAAAAATTTGCTTTTGTATTAAATTTTTAAATAATCATCTTAAAAGGTTTTGTTGAAAAGTATTATGATAATTCATTATTATCTTTTATCGCGTTTTTCGTTTTATTCCTACCTGTTTTGCTTATTCATTAATTAATTTCCGCTAGGGTTCACTTCGATGCCTAGTCGGTGGGGTTTCTCCAAAAGGAAACGTACTGTCAAAGTCATGGAGGCAAATTCGTGCCCCGTCTCGGTCATGAGTGCTGCATGACTTCATTTCGATTCCTAGAATGCCCGAAAATAAAAGGAATGTGGCTGCTCGCTGTCTCCCTGGGTGCGTTGAGCCCTTCAGGGAAGCGAGAAAGAGCAACTTGAGTTTCCATTGGCTTGGAAATATTCGAGACGGTAATGCCTGCAAATTCCTCAAGTTTTCATTGCTAATAATTGTGCAATTTTTTTAGAATTGCTCAGTTTAATTTACGGAAATAATTACGCTCTGGTTAGCAGTACCTGTTTAGATGTAAACAATGAAATCCTTGGAAACTTATTTTCCTTCAATACATTTGAATTTTAGAGGAAGATATCCTCAATAAAATCGGGCGTATTTCCCTTTTCAAATTACTGAATGCGCTCTATATTATGCTTTCTGTCACTATGGAAATATTTATGGGGTAAGGAATCTTATTTATCCAGCTTAATCGTCCGCATCCATACTCGCGTGTGCTAATTTACTCACTCGCTCGACATGTGTTTAACGCTTTGCCTGCAGGTCTGCTGAGGGCTTATTTATCATTGCTAATTTCACGTGAGCAGAATTAATTAGGTTTGAAAATAAACGAGTACATTTTCCTGGGGATAATGGGCTTACTTGTCTTCATTTAAAGAAATAAATCGTTTGCCCTTGGGTGCTTACTGGTAATTTTCAATGTTACCTAAGTTTCATGCTTAAGGGCAATTTGTAAGAATAAAATGTTTAGGAGATAGTGTCTAGTTAAACCGAGCAGTTGTTAAACCAATCAGGTGCGCTTACGGTGGTTAAAATATTATTTATTGATGTTTGGTTTCGTGAAGGTAGACGTATTTCATTCATCACCTCTAAATATTAAGGGGAGATCGTCACCTTGCATCCCAGGGCGAACTGATCTTTCTATCTTTGCCCTCTATTCTTTATTGAGGGCACTATTGTGATTTGCCTTCGTACTGCACAGTAGATAATCATGAGCAAAACCTATTTTTTTATTGTGTAATGTATGACGTTTGGTAACGCTGAATTACTGAGTGTGTTGCATCATTTAGTTGCGGGTTAAGTTACTAAATTTAAAATTAAAATAAAAAACTAAAATTACTGAAATAAAGCTAAAACTAGTTGTGGGTTAGTTTTGTTAATTAGTTGATTTTATTCACTATGTATAAACTGTAAAGGAAACCTGTTGTCGTTGACTTTTATCATTCTGGGCTCATGCATGTTCAATTTTTCATCTTCATCACGGAGAATTATTCCTCCGTCTTCGCGACTTGGCTGCCTCTTCACCTCCCCAATGTTGCCCCCCGCGTATGTGGTTCGAAGAGTGTAAAGAGTTGCCGCACCTGAATGAAAGAGCTGCTCACTTCTGTGTCCTCCTCTCTCCTTAAGACACGGAGTCTCCTGCCCACATTCACCGCGCCCGGCGGCAGCCCAACACCCCTCATCTATTCATCTTACTACCTTTGAGCCGTCCCTCCCGCCACAACCTTTCCCGTCTCTCTCCGTGCCGTCGTCCGCGTGAGCAACACACCCCTTTTTTCACTCGTTTCAGGGCAAAAAGACGCACTCCGTCCCCACACATCCTCCCCACTCGTTGGATATCCGTTGGATGTACTGGGGAGGGGAAGTCACAAGAGGAAGTAGGGGTTGTTGGGTGGGGGGGGGGGGGGGTCATGTACATGCGAGGCGGTGCCACGGTCGCGTACATAGGCATGTCAGTGACACCTATTTTTTTCCCGCGCTCCTCTCCTTTTATATCATACAAGAGAAGGTGCCTGTTCAACATCAACGTGAAGAATATTACCGTTTACATTGATTATAATCAACCATTTATAATAATAATAATAATAATAATAATAAAACGTCTTTATTGGGCGAGATTGGGACTAGAAAGTCCCATCTTCCATCTAACCCCTCGTCAAACATAAAATTATTGCAGTTAAATACATTGTCAAGTTGCTCTTGGAATTACATTCAACAATCAAAATTATAAGTTAGCAAAGTGTAAAAAGATGTGAGCAAACGTGGGAAAAACCTAAGGATATTGACTGTCGTCCTTATTGGAAAAAAACCCACTGCAGGAAAACGCCCACACAAGAAGGGGGGCGTGAAAAACCTGCGAAAACCTACTGAGAAAGAGCTAATGTAAACATGGATGTATACAAATACAAGAAAATATCACCCAGTACCTGGAAAGAAAAAGAATATTAGATGAGGCAGGAGGAGATTAGTGTTGAATCTTTCCTACTGTTCCCATGGTGTTTTATGTGTCTCGTTGTTGTTCTCGGAGAAGTTTTTCGTATAGTGCCCTTTTGAAGGATGCGAGTGATGATGATTTACGTAGCGGTAAGTCAATGTTGTTCCACTCGCGACATGCGGTCACAATGAATGATTTATTGAATCTGACTGTCCGGTGGTGAGGAATAACGAGTTTATCATTTCCCCTCGTATTTGAGTCGTGTACTCTACTAAGTGTTTGAAACTCGTCTCTTAGGTACGCTGGTGTATTTGTTTGTAAAATTTGATAGAGAAGACCAAGGATATGCAGCCGGCGTCGTGAACTAGGTTTTAACCAATTGAGATTGTTAATATAATTGGTAGTATGATCTGATATATGTAAATTAAATATGAACCTAATGCAGGCGTTGAAGGAGCGTTGAAGTTTAGTTGACAGGGCCTGAGATATGTCTTGAAAGGCAACATCGGCATAGTCAAAATGGGGAAATATTAAGGTTGAAACTAATTGCTTCTTTAAGGAGAGAGGAATAAAGTGTTTGAAACGAATTAGAGGAAATAATGACTTATTCACTGCTTTACATACCTTAGTTACATGAGATGACCAAGACAGACTTTCATCAATGACCAGTCCTAGATTAATAACTTCGTCGCAGTACTTTATAGGAGAATCAGAAATGCGTAGTTGCGGTAATTGATCCCTGTCGATTGACTTGAGTATTTTCGGATATCCAATTATAATAGCCTGCGACTTACTAGGGTTTATGCTTAGAAAATTGGATTTACTCCAATTGTTGATGTTTTCTAGGTCATTATTTAAATTACATATTCCATTGCATAGGCTTTTAACATTTGAATTTAGGTATACTTGGAGATCGTCAGCATAAAGATGATATTTGGAATGGTTAATCACTGAAGGGCAATCATTAATGTACAGGGAAAATAGCAGAGGTCCTAGTATAGAGCCTTGAGGCGCACCTCTTGCTGTTTTGATCCACATTGAGCATAAATCATTTGTAATTACTCGCTGATACCGGCCTGATAAGTATGATGTTATCCAGTGGACTGCTGTAGGAGAAAAACCCATGCCTCTCATTTTTGCTGCAAGGATATCTTTGTCTAAGGAATCAAAAGCTTTCGAAAAGTCAAGCAACACGAGTACTGAAACTTCTTTTTGATCCATGGAGCGTCTCAAGTCATCGGTGATTTTAGCTAATGCGGTAGACGTGCTGTGACCGTGTCGGAAACCAGACTGGCATTTATCAAGAATATTGTTGCACTTTAAGAAATGTGTTAACTGCTCATATACAAGTTTTTCGAGAACTTTGGACAGGATGGGAAGAAAGGATATTGGACGGAATTCTTTTTCCCCTTGGGAATTATTCTTTTTTGGAATAGGTCTGATTAACGCTCGCTTCCATTGACTTGGGAAGTGATTCTGAGATAGGGAGGAGTTGAAAATATTGGTGATGTATGGGATAATAACAGGAAATAGCTTTTTTAAGAAATCTAGCGGTATACCATCAGAGCCTTGTGCTTTAGACTTGATTCTCTTGAAACACGATTCAACTTGTATTTGGGTAATAGGGGTAAATTCGAATTTTTGGTCTCTATTTAATATGTATGAGTCTTTAGAGGCGTACAGTTTCAGAGTTTTATCTTTGATTTCGGTTTGAATAAGGTTCGGGGGTTGGGAAAACTTATCATTTAAGGAGTTCAGACACAAGTCAGGAGGGAGAATGAGGTCTTTACTTTTACCTATACCAAGTGATTTAAGTTTGTTCCACAATTTTCCCGAGGAGTGGTTAGATTTAGTGACTGAGTGGAAGAATTTAATTTTCGAATTTCTTATAAGCTGTTTCGTCTTGTTTCTCAAGTTTTTGTATCTTTGAAATGCATCGAGAGTCATTGTTTTCTTAAAAAAACGGAAGGCTGAGTCTCGTTTTGCCATTGATTGTTTTATTTCTGAATTTAACCAGGGCGCTCGTGGCTTCGAAACTCGGATCATCTTTACAGGAGCAAATTTGTCAAGCAGATAAATCATCAGTGAATTTAGAGTCTCAACTTTGTCGTCAACTGAATCAGTGAATTCAATATGGGCCCATGGAAGTGAGAATGCTGCATTAAGTAATTCATTGTCGTTTATTTCCCTGATATTTCGTTGACTTATAAACTTCTGCTCGAATTTTTTAGCTTTAACTGAATAGGCAAGGTACAGTAAATCGTGAGAAGAGATACCAGGAACTGGAAGCTGTCCGTGCGCAATAACCTTTTCTCTTTTTGCCGTAGCCATAAGATCAATCCATGTTGACGAAGTTTTCGTAGTATTAGTCGGGCCTAAAGGTAGGATTTTGAGATTGTTTTCGGTGAACATTCGCTTAAAGTAGACTGTGTCATGCGCATCTGTATTAAAGTTTGCATTGAAATCTCCTGCTATTATTATATGTTCATATTCCGTGGAGTATTCCGATATTACCGAATCCAGATCGTCTAGGTGACCCAGTTTAGGTGGCCTATAGATGATGCCGATAAGAATCTTAGTGAAATCTATTTTAATCTCAACAAAGAGATATTCCGGCCTCCTGTCATAGTTGGACTCACTCATAGAAAGTACTTTACATTTTAAGTCGTTGCGTACGTATACTCCTACGCCACCACCGCGTTTTCCAACGCGATCATTACGAAAAAGAGTATAATCCGGGAGTTCAACTGCTTTAGACGGCATGGAGGGCTTCAACCATGTTTCGGCCATGCATATGATGTGTAGATTGTTGCTAGTGAGAAGTGAACGTAGCTCGTCATAATGAGCTGGCAAACTTTGTACATTTAGGTGTATCATTTTGAAAGAGCGTGGAAAGCATTTTATTTTGTTTTCTAGAAGCTTCCCCGTGGAATATGTATGACACATGTTAGATGTTGATTGGCAACTATTAGAGTGCTTCCCGCTTATGCGTGAGGGGATGAATTCAGGTACATTAGGATTTAGGTTGGTTGTCTGTGCGACCGCGGGGGTTGGGACAAGTGCAGGTAAAAATGCTTGGGCAAGAGGGATTTCAGGTGAGTCATGTGGGAGGGGGGAATTTCGCCGAGTACATGAGCTGTGGAATGTTGCCGCAGGGGTCGAAGTGAGGGAAGGGACAAAGGGTTCAGCTAGAGGGTTTAACGATGAGTCGCTCGGGAGTGGAACATTTAGTGAGTCATGTGGGGGGGGGGGATTTCGCCGAGTACATGAGCTGTGGAGTGTTGCCGCAGGGGTCGAAGTGAGGGAAGGGACAATGGGTTCAGCTAGAGGGTTTATCGATGAGTCGCTCGGGAGTGGAATATTTAGAGGACGGGGCACTGCATGAGGTGCATTTTGGAAACGAGGGGACATTGTAGTTATTGAGGGAATGCTGATTATCGCAGCAGAAGCTTGAAGCGACATCTGACCGAGTATGGGATAGGGCGAGCGAAAAGTGTCACTATCGGAATTATTCAAATTCTCCATTGGAAAATTAACTTTACACTGACAAAAGAAATATTGGCATATAAAATAGACAAAAAGAAAAGTGAAACTCGAAAAGGGGAATGAAAACCACTTGGGAACACACACAATTATAGATCACTTATAGTAAAATAGTATGCCTTTTTTTAACACTTAGACACTTAGTAAGCACTAACACACACTTAGATAACACTAATTACCCTTCAATAGGGCTATATTACACTATGGGATCACTTATTAACACTAGGGGACACTAACGCTGGGGGAGCACGAGGATATTCCGCTGGAAAGATGATGCCGGGTCAGCGGTGTGGCGTGAGACGAACAGCGATGAAACGGGAACAGGGATGACTGGATACTCAGGAACAGGGATGAGACTGTGGGCCGTCAGGGATGAATCTGGCGTCCACAAGAATGGGTTGATCAGGCGCGATGACGAAGCAGGAACAGGGTTGATAATGGTCCACCAGGAACGAGGATGAATGAACAACCAGGAAAAGGGATGAACAGGCCAGGAACAGGGATGAAATAGACGATCAGGTACGAGAGCGAGTGGATTACCAGGAACAGGGATGATTGGGTAACCAGTAACAGGTGAATAAGCGATAGCAGAGGTAACGATGTGCAATGACCAAAACACAGAACAGCGTTGCCTTCTTCTGCCTCTTTGTCAGATGACTATGCTATGTTGCGGAGACTCCGTCTCTTGTTAATGAGAATTTTCTAACCTCCCCTCTCCCTCTGAAGGTCCCTCATCGAAGATATGAAGGCCCTCGTGCCATTTTCTCGTAGAATGACTATTTTTCCGTCTTGCGTCCACGCATTTATATCTTATTTAGTGCGAAGAATCATTGAGTTAATGGACATACACGGAATCTCGACTTTTAACATTTGAGTATGGTCGTCATGGGGACGATGACCCAAAAACACTAAAATATTGCGACAAATCGTCACGTTTTAGCAAATATTTCGGAATTCCGACCGGAATACAAAAGTCGATTGAAAGAATATGAATCTTTATTTTATTTTCTTTCTATTGGTTCCTTTCCCAATAACAGCAAACCACTATTTATAATTTAATTTTGCAAATGAAAAAAGATCTGCAGCCGAATGAAGATTCAGCTTCACGTGTATTTCTTGTGTGAAAGTTACTGACACATTTATATACACATCGGTGATTATTATAGTAGATTTGTTGCCTCTACATCCCTTGCCAATCGCAACCCATACCCGTCCGTTAAGCGGCGTTGGCTGTCCATCCCCAAGACTATCCTCCCCTTCCTCCCCTCCTCCCCGACACACCAATGCCGGCTCCCCTCTTCCGGTTCCGCCTGACATGCCCCCTCCCACCCCCTCCTCCTCCCTATCATCCCCTCCTCCCCGCTTTCTCCTTTCAACCTCTCTCCCACTCTCTTCTCTCCCTCTGATTACTTTTCATGAATACGCTATGAGTTCTTTTATATGAACGTTCGCTCCTTCACTCTCACTCTCTCTTGAATATTTCTTTTTTTTCTCTAAGTTTTCGCAATTTTTTTCGTGTATTCTTTTTTTTCTCTCAAACGCGGCCTCTTGTAAATCCATCTTCCTCTCCCGCACTCCTCTCTATATGCTCTTCTTTCCCTCTTTCGCTCGCGTGGTTGCATCCAAGAGAGAGAGACAGCCATGTCGTCCTTCTCTCTCTCTTCTTTTTTCTGCTTCCTGTCCTGCCCCACGGCTCCTCCTCCTCCCCCTCTCCAACTCCTCCCTCTCGTTCTCTTTCATGTGCAAGGAAGGGAGAAAGAGAGAGAGAAGAAAAGGGCTGGGAGAGGAGGAGGAGGAGGAAGAGAAAAGGGTGAGGGGCAAGAGAAAGGGAGAGAGAGCGGTGTCCTTTCTCCCATCTGCTCATTTCGCGGTTCCGACGCGTTCTTGTTTGGTCATGAACACACGAGAGCAAGCTGTCTGACTCCTCCTTTTCTCTTCCTCTCCCTTTCTCTGCTCTCTTTTCGCCGATAATTTGCTCTTCGCATCCCTTATGCTGCCTTCATTTGCTCCGCACATTATTTTTTTCAAGAGGAGATTATGGTGCCAAACGCCAACATTTGACGTTCCCTGTTGAGCGTGCGACGCAACTAGGCTCAAATGCACTTTACTTTGCTGTAACTCTGTATTGAAGCTTTATTTTTCTCATCTGCGTTCAGCGAATGCATTTCCCTATCGGTCATGTAGTAGTATTGTAATTTAACGTGCTTCTATGGCTATGTTCATTTCGCACACACTGTCTGCCACGTGCAGACAGGGGCAACAGCACTCGGACGAATCGGGAAGATCACCCCTATCCAAACTCGATCCGAGCCCAACGATGCTTAACTTCGGTGACTGATCGGGAACCGGTGTTTCCATCGTAAGAGGCTGTTGCCCCTATCGTCCTTATTTGATATTTTCTATGCATTAATTTATGCCAGCAGGGAGAGTAATATACCTACCGCATTATCTCTCTGTATTGACGATTAATTTGCGTTGAAGTAATTTCCCTTAGCTTGTGTATGTTAGCACGTCTGTGTAATCAGTCTTTGGGGGGTATTGAAAAAGGTGTTTGGCCGCGAGAGGAAATGTATTATCTGATAAATAACCTTAATTAGGTTACAGTTTCCAATTTTACTGACCTTCCTGGATTCAAAATTTTGCATAGTTTTGTTCTCAATGATATTTATTTAGCTAAAACAAAAGTAATGAGAATCACTAGGACAAGGAAAGCGAGGCTGGTCATAAAGAGTAGGAAGTTACTAACTGGAGCAAGTAGAACAATTTAATTACTTGGGTAGTACGCTAGAAGAAACAGGCCATATTAGCAAAGACATTAGGAGGAGAATAACGCTAGCGAAGGAAGTGTACAATGATAGATGGGAGCTGATGACGGGGACCTTAAGAAAGGATGTAAAAAAGAGGCTGGTGAAGAGCTTGATATGGAGTGTGGCGTTGTATGGGGCAGAAACGTGGACCTTGAGAAAGGAAGACGAAAATAGGCTGAAGGCTTTCGAGGTGTGGGTGTGGAGGAGGATGGAGAAGGTGCGTTGGACGGAGAGGAAGACAAATGAGGAAGTGCTTGACATGGTGGGCGAGGAGAGGAAACTTGTGGATGAGATTATGGGAAGGCAGGGCAGGCTGGAAGGGGTAATGAGGGGCGATGGTATGCTGAAGGCCGTGATAGAAGGTAGGATGTTGGGTAAGCGGGGAAGGGGAAGAAAGAGATTAGATTTTATGGACGGGATGAAGAAAGGTAGGACTTATGCTGAGATGAATAAAGAAATACTGGATGTAGATAAGTCACTGCTCGTGTAAGAGTATGTTGGATTTGATGTGACTTTCATCATAACCTACCTCTAATCGGTAGATTACTCAGATGATGGTGATGATAACCTTCTTGTCTCAGGCGGCAATCCGACAAATCCTCTCAATGGCTTTCCTCCGCTTGTCTTCTCGCAGCTCGACACCCCTGACCACTCGGCCGATTACTCGCGACACCCAAATCGCCCCTGCGACGGATTCTGCAATTTCCGATGTCTCCTCCGATCCTCACCCGACGACTCATGCCGTCTCCTTCACTCTGCTCCATCCACCATCGCCCGCGCGAGGAACGTTTCCCCATTTGCCCCAAGTGCTTTTAATCCGATCGCGTATATAAATAATTCATCGGCCCAGTCGTCCTTAAAATTCCACCTTTCCTGCGACTTCTGGGCCCTTTTTATTATTACGCGCTCCTGCCGCCGAACGAGCGACACAAGTGGCCCTTCCAAGTGCCCGCGTTGAAGGGGGAGGAAAGGGGTATGGGGGTAGAACGCGCGCCCTTCTTATCCTTTTCCATCCCCTCCTCCTTCGTTGCACCTCGGGACGGAAGGGCGTGAGATCCTTCCTACCCGCTGGAAACCCCTTTTCATTAAACTAACGAAGATTGCTTGCTTTCGTCCGGCGCAAGAGGTCGGTCGGTCCGGGAGGGTTGTGGGTGGGGAGCGCAAGCGCTTGGAGGGAGCCGTTTGGAGGGACGCCCGCGTTTTAGGTGGGGAATTTGGATTTTCAGAGGGTGAGCACTGAGCATTATCTTTCTTACCTCCTCCATCCTTCACCTGGCCGCGATATCCGTACATCAGCTCTTTTTTTTGCGTAAAACAGCAACAGAATAGAAGTTAAGTTAGTTTGAGTGAAATATTACCCTAGTCGTAATGGAGACCATATTCGAATTTTATTTTTTAAATTCAGCGTCTGTAAGAAGAATTAAGTAAATGTTGTAATATTAATGGCGCAAAAATATAGTTATGTGTGACAAATATTCTCAGCAATTAATTAAAAATAACTACAAAAGTCTATAACTTGACAAATTTTCTAACACCGTACGGTGAAATCGCCTTCACAACATGTTTTTTGCCATTCTGTATAAATTACTGCGGCGAGTAATAGATTAATTTTTATAAATAGTTGAGAAAACATACACACTACTCCCCGTTAGTGTTTTGACGACATCTAGGTGTTATCAATTCCTATTTTTTTCAATATTCTCCCTCTGGAGCGCACAGCCGTAATGTATCTCATGTAAAAAAGCATAAGCAAATTATGAGGTCAAATTCGTTAAATTCTAGGTGAAGTGATTTTTCGCTCATACCTACCACCTTAGAGTTTCGGGAGTTTTGCAACGAGTTCAAGGTCGAGTGTTATTCTACGGGCGTAATTTTTTAGGTTGCCTTGGGAACCATGCATGATATAGATAAGGTGCCGTGGTGGGAGTTTCCCGCTATTACTTCTGAATTCTTTCAAATTTCTCGAGGGAAACGTGATCACCTCAGTCATTCAAAATTTCTGGGTTTACTTAGGTCTAATTCATTAATTCCGATTTCATATTATGATACGGACGGCGAAAATATCTTTTAGTGATAAGGAATACGGACGCTGGAAATAGTTTTTATATCTCGTGTTACAGCAGAATGCCGAAGGCTTGAGAGAATTCTGAAGTCCCCTTGCCCATTGAACAAATTTATATCCTTCTTCGAAAGGAGGTGATGGATAGAAATCCCACTGTTAATTTTCCCATCAATGGCGTTCTTTTTTCGAGTTCAAGTGATGCATCTCCTATGATCGGATTTTCCCGCACTTTGCCACAATAATTTCTTCCTCGGAAAGAAATAAGTTTTTTTATCCATAGTGAATAGTATACTTTGTACTTTTCCACAGAATTTATTTGACGGTAGAACGCGTTTCGTCGATCTACGGCAACATCCACTTACAAATTTACGGAATATTTTGTTTATTGACCGTTGTTCAGTTGTCGTAGTTACGGGAGTTGGTTTGAGTGATGGGGAGGAGGTGGTTTAAACCGTGGCTTGGATGTGTGGACCGGTGGACAGGCGGATCGAATGGTTGATTTTTCTTAAGGTTTGTTTCTCGGAAAGGAGTGGAGAGAGTACTGCGGGAACAATTGCTCATCACAAAGGGTCGTGTGTCAGGGTCTGTGCCAAGTGCCTTCTTATTTCGACTTGCTTGAGAGCATCCATTTTTTAACCCCTTGGGAGAGATGTGGAAATTTTCTGGATTTTTTAAATTATGCATACTAAATATACTTTCACGAAGTGAAGCCTGAAACTATAGTGTGTAAAGAAAGGAAACTGTTGTTGGCTTGATTTCGTGGAAGTTATCAATTGCGGAAGAATAAAAACAACTTAGTTTACTCCAATAGTAATATTTACTATCACGACCGGGGTTTCGACACTGTGTCATCTTCAGGTGGACCTGAAGATGATAAAAAGTGTCGAAATCCGGGCCGTGGTAATTAATATTACTATTGGAATTAACTAAGTTATTTTAATTCTGCTGGAGTGTAAAGAAGTTTTTCCTTTATTCCGGAAAGAGGAAGAGGCGGTTTGCTTAGAGGACCCCGTGATTTTCTCTCTAACTTTGCAGCCGAGATCTCGCTTCCTCAACACTTTCCTCTTTTTCACATACATCGCCCGTCCTCCCATCGCGTGCATTTTTCGGACAGATTTTATTAATTTCTCTCAACCTTCGGATTTCCTCACCCGTTCCCACACACCCCTCCTCCTCCCTCCGTAGACTCCTTTTCCCTCCGCCGGAGGGGGTACCAGCCCCTCCTCCCTCCCCGAACTCATGGGAGTCCCTCCTACTCCACCCCTACCACCCCACCTACCACCACATAAACCTCATTTTCATGGGCAAATCCACTTTCTGAGGGGCTCTCCTCTCAATACATCCCTCCTCCCCTCTCATATACACACACATGATCCACACACACACACACACACTTCCTCCTCCCAAAAAAAACATCCTCCCACTCTCTTCACATCACTTTTCTCACACTTTGCAGCCCAGCGCGCTGAAGCTCATATTTATAACCCACTCCTCCTCCCTTTGCCCTCTGACATTTTCATACACTCGCTAACACTCGCGCTAGCCCGTTCCACCGTGAAGCACTCCTCTCCCTCTCTACCTCTTTACCTTTAACGTCTGACCTCATCCTACTCTTTTCTCTCTCCCTCCATCCCCTCCGGACTACGGTGCCATTTTACCCATTGACATGGCACCCATACACTCCACACCCTTTTGCAAGGGATCGCACACGTACGTACACATTCACCCGCGGATGCAGTGCCGGGGCACCCCGTGCTGCGGCCTTCCCGCCCTACCCTTGACCCTCACGGCCCTTCCCCCGTAGCAGACTCCCCCCAAAATGCCCACCGACTTAAGTGGCTCATAACGTATGCATGAGCGGACAACATGCCGGAAAAACACTCGGTGCGGTTGTTTCGACGTCATGTCCGACGACTTCTTTATCCTCGCTGCAAATGCTGGCGCATCGTCGTGTTATTACCGTACCCTGAGGGTGGGCCGGGGGTTAGTGGGGTGGAGGGGGGTTGATTCTTTCCTCCTCCACCCCATAAAACACCCACCCCTACTCCCTCCATACTATCCATCTATTACCCCCCTTCACTACATTCTACTGCCTGTATGTGTGTGACTTTGCTGTTGATCCATATTAAAAAATAACCACTGATGCAAATTTCCACACTTTTTTTTAATTCTCGCTGATGATGGCATAATGTGATGAAACCGTGGTCGGTGGCGGAGAATGAAAAAAGTGTGGAAATTTGTGCCAGTGGTTATTTTCTATTATCTATAGTCCATAGTTTCGTCAAAGTTAGTGCCGATACGCTGTCTTATGTGCTGTTGATTATTATTATTATTATTATTATTATCCTAATTTTTTCGCCTCTTGCGGAGTTTTTAAAAATTTTATTATTTTTTTTTTAATCTTCCGTTTCCATGGCTGCGAAATCAGCGTTAGCATCAATTACCTTCGGCTTTTATGCGATCGCTCGGTTCCGAAAGAAAACACGAGCTCCCCTTTTACCACCCCCTCCCCCCATTCCTCTCGTAGCCATGGTAATGAGTTCGTGGAGAGAAACAAAAAGGGGAGATTTAATTATTTAGCGAGGCGTGTGACGAAGCTCTAGGCGTTTTTTATGGGAAATGCCTTTTTCGAAGAGAATAATTTGACGTTTTTTTCATCCTTCTGACGTTTTGTTCCGAGCCTTATCATTATTTCCTTTATGGATTCATACTTTTGTGGAGCCGGGTTAACGGTTATCTCCCGGGGGCTCCGAAAAAATGGTGTGTGCCATTGGGGATGGAATAATTTGAAAGGTAATTTTTGGGGAGCGTTCAGGCACTGTAGCCGCTTTTGATGTACTTTCAGATGTTCAGGTGAAATGTAATAGAAAAATTAATGAGTTTCGAAATCGTTTGATATATGGTGCTTCAGGAATTACTAGACCTTTGCTCTTTTGTTTTATGCTCGTGGATTTTTTACTACGGAATTTTTAATCGGTGCGATGATATAATTATGGCTATTTAATTATCATTGCAGGAAGAAATTCACTTCAGCGGCCCTGTTTAAAGTAGATTTATGCTGTCATTGTATCCGTAATTGCATTTCAAGGATGCAGATTTAATAAAAAATGCGTACCATACTTTCGAAATAATTGTAAGAATATAGGATGACGTTGCCAAAGGAAAATGAACGAATTTGTATCGATTTCTAGATCCATGCAAACTCTTTCTCTCATTGATATTAGACATTTTAACGGATAAAACTTATTTAGATAGTTCTGTTTTTCATTTTAATGGACTTATACAACATGCATTGTTTTTTTAAGGGTGAACTAAACACTTAAAGTGTCGAATATGGTAATCAAAGAATTCACATTCAACTGTTTGTTTTCACTCTCTGCGTAAAGACTTTGTCTATGTTCCCATGTACTTTAATCCTCTTCTGTTACAAGTAAATAAAAGCTCGCATGGCACATTATATTGTACGTTTTTAATTTTGCTAGATGCTCGAGGGGGATTTTAACACTCAAGTTTCAGAGCTTTAGTTTTCAATTTCTTGGTAAGCATTCAAGTAGGTTGTGGAGTTGAGGAATGGTGATCTTATTTTGCTTACGAGGTTTTGTGGCCAGTAGAGGAATTTTGGAATTTTCCCTTGAACTTCGTCATTTCTGATATATAGGAATTCGTCTTCTCCTCGTATTTTGTTCGTGTCATTGGTATTTCGGCCGTTTCGGAAATATTTCTTCTTCGCGGTGGCGTAATCAGAAAGCAAAAATAGCTCCTCCTTTCACTAGTGGCGTTAACAGCGTTGCCAGATTCGTCCGCGCGGGTTGTTTTGCGCGAAAACTCTCTTTACTCTCATCGGTGGAATTTTTGTACTCTCACTTTTTTTTCCTCTCTTGGTATTAAAAACTTTTTCGCTCGCGGTCTTTTTAACAATGGACGAAGTTTTCCCCGATCCACCCCTGGCAACCCCGTTCTCCGTCCATTCTGCGTGGTGTTGTCATTTTGCTCCTCTCCGTTCACCTCCCAAACCCCTCCCTCCCGAAAAGGTATCACTCACACCCTCATCACGTGTGCGTTCTCTATTCATCACATCAAACCCCGCGCATCATTTTCCCATCTTTTTCTTTTGTTTTTACCCCCCCGAAAACCACCTACCTTTTTTTTCCTCCTCCCCCCACGAGCTTAATAAACTCGGTTGACGAAATTTTCTAATTACATTTGAGGGATTAGGAGATGGGGAGGAATGACAAAACGATGGACATGTGATGATGCATACCCTCGCCACCGAAATGGAAAATGGGGGTTCGTTCGTCCTTCTCGGACCCCCCCCACCCACCTCGGTTCTAATTTGCTCTTTTCCTCTTTTTCTTCCTCTTTTTTTCTCCCTCCCTCCCATTCCCACAATCCATTCCCTTCCCGCTCATCTTTCCCTCCAACACCACCACCCCTGACACCTCAGTCCAACTCATTTTCCATCTGCATATCTCCTTCCTCCGCTTTCCCCTTTAGGTAGTTTGAGCGAGATAGCTCCCTAGTCACAATGGAGACTATATTAGAATTTTGTTTTTTGATTTCAGGATCTGTAAGAAGTAGGAGATAAATATTGTTGCATTAATGGCGTTAAAATATAGCTGTACGTGACCAGAATCCTCACTAATTAAAGAAATATAACTACATAAGTCTCTAACTTGACTCATTTTTTCACGCCATACGGCTAAAAAGGCTTCAATACAGCTGTTTTCTTTTTTGCGATTCTGTAAAAATTACTGGGATGATTGTTTGATTAATTTTTATAAATAATTGAGAAAGCATACAAACTACATACTGTTAGTTTTTTGATGAAATCTAGGTGTTATAAATTCCTAATATTTTTTCAATATTCTATCCCTCTGGAGCGCACAGCCGTAATCAATCCCATGTGAAACAGCGTGTGTTTTCAGGCAAATTGCTCCAAAAATAGTTCGGCAAAGGGTTAGTACTTGATATAATTGGAAAGATTGGAATTATATCACTCTCAAGATAGAGATGATACACTCAAGATAGAGAGTTAAAATTTATTTTATCAGATAGGTACCCGAAGGAATGAAGTTTCTAATTTTTTTTCAATTGATTCTCCTCTTACATAATTAGTAATGAAGGAATTGTTTTCCCGAGCATCGCAGGGTAATGTAGCTAGTAAATAAATTGACGAAATTTTAGCACCGCGCAGTCCTTATTCCGCGCACCTCGTTCTCATGTTCTGCGAACTTTCTTCTCCCCTCCTATTCTTTCTCCCCTCCCCCCTTCTACCAGAAGGATTACTTCTTCCCCCCCCGCCCCTCTTCAGGGTTCGTCCCCATTCATCTCGGTTTGTCTGCTCGTGGTGTCCGTCTGTTCCCCTTTCGCCCTCATTTCACACTTCATTCCCTCCACCACCCCAACGCCTTGTTTACCTCATTTGGAATTGGTTTGCTGAGGAATCCATTCAATATCTGGGAGCGTGACTGTCTCATGGCCTCTCGTGGGGTGAACACATTCGGGCAATATTAATAATAATAATTTTGTGCAAATATCAGGAGATTTTAGGTCAATTAATATATATATATTTTTCAAACTTCAGCCAACGTTTCGGACCTTTATTGATCCATCTTCAGGACTATAAACAAAATGATACATGATACATACATTTTATTTAAATGATACATGATACATACATTTTATTTAAATGATACATGATAGTGAAAAGTGTTTTACGGTCCTATTTTTATTATAAAATGGTTAAAATATATAATTTACAGACATTAAAAAGAAAAATACGCGGACATATTGAAGATTGTTACCTTTCAAGTTTGTTGCCGTTCTTATTTACAATTTTAGCTTGGTTGCTTGGATTCATTTCTTTGTTTAAAATTCAAAAGGTTGTTAATTTAATAAATGACATATATCTTTTCAACAAAGAAATGAATCCAAGCCACCAAGCTAAAATTGTAAGTAAGAACAGCAACAAACTTGAAAAGTAACAATCTTCAATATGTCCGCGTATTTTTCTTTTTCATGACTGTAAATTATATGTTTTACCCAATTTGTAATAAAAAAGGATTATAAAACACTTTTCACTATCATGTATCATTTAAATAAAATGTATGTATCATGTATCATTTTGTTTATAGCCCTGAAGATGGATCAATGAAGGTCCGAAACGTTGGCTGAAGTTTGAAAATAAAAAACATATCTATTAATTGACCTCTATTGATCTCTCCTGATATTTGCACCAAATAGTATAAGAGGTCGAGAAATAAATACCATTTGAATAATAATAATTATAAATCTCCAAGTTAGTAGTGAAACAGGATTGACTGACCAGGTACCGGGCAAGTGTGACAATAAAGTTACGGAAGTTTGTGACTTCTCCCTTTTTGGGCCTAATTTGGGATGCGTCCAAAGTATTTGCTATTTGGTAGCCTAGTAGGCAAAAATGCCGAATTAAAACGAAAACATATTCAAGATAGGCAAAAGGTCGTTCATTCAATTTCATTCAACATTCTATGATTACGACCTCCTCAATGCAAAATATCGAGGGAGTTACTAATCACAAATAGGCTGCTTCCTGTAGTCAGGAGCAATATAATTCTGTTGTTACAGTCAGAATGCTGCGCTGAGATGCTAGAACAAGCGGCAGACATAATCATAGAGTCTGCTTTAGCTAACAAAATATGCATTCATTATTTTGGCGCAGGAGGCACTGTAAATTCTTTGTTTCACTGTTTAAATTCACTGTTTGTAGAACTTACAGATGTACTTCGCCCGTCCAACGAGTAATTCCCTGCGCTCCTCGTTCTTCTTCTGTCTCTCGTGACTCGATTCCCGCCTTTTAACTCCCGCCTCTCCTCTCCGTCCGCCAACTCCTATTCGTACAATAGAGTATTTGCGTAAGTGAGGTATTTTGTTGAAATTTATTATAGCGAGTAGTGTTTGGTTTCGAAATGCCACGTACGAAATACCAAGGTATAATTCCAACTAATTAATTTAATAAATAGCTTTTAATATGCATTGTTTTAGCATCGAAATTGCCTAGGTCTAAACGCCCAACCATTGGTTCTTCGTAGTGTGACGTCATCTCCCATATTAGTAGAAGCGAAATAGCCTATATGTGCGTTGAGAGTGAAATAGTATTTGCCTTTTCGAAGTTATTTCGATGTTTGCTAATTAATAGCTAAAGTTTCGTCCGCACGCTAAGACTACACAGTCACACAATCTCCAAATCAACAAATAGTCGACTATGGGAGATGACGTCAGAGTCTACAAAACATGGCGGACCAGTGTTTCGGCGCAATAATAATTTATTAGATTTTATTAGCTAATAAAAAATTAACGAAAAGCCTCTCGAGCGTCAGAATGAAAATTTAGTGTCTGAAGTATCAATAGATTTTTTAGATGTCACTTCCCAGAAGTGTGCAAATACTCTATTCTCTGCGTTTTCGCGTCGCCACCGCGACCGCTTTAACTCCCTGGGAGCTGTCCGACGTGGGGTGTTATTCACTGCTGGTATTAATGTTGCGTGCGCACCCTCTCTCGTATTTTGTGTCAACCTCCCCGAAGCCTTGTGTTGGCGACGAAAGAACTCGTGGCAAATTAGGATGGAGGGCTGATCGAAGGAGTCGGTTGACGGTCGACATGTTACGGATATGGTCTCTAAGCTAGATGAATACATATCTATTTCTTTTAAGCTCTTCGGCTAATATACCCCACACGGGAATAAACAGGCATTCACCAAGACGTTACCAAGATTATAAAGATGAAACATTTACGTGTAACGGGCCATGGAGTACTTGAATTACGTCTTATTTTCCTGTCACTACTACTTATATCTTAACTTCTAATTCGTATTATGTATTATAAGCAGGGTAGCCAAATTCGCAGGATAGCCTTTAATGTTTTTGTTTGAGAATTTTAACTTACGAGCTATTCGTGATTAGCCCAGGGAATTTCAATCACCGTGAAAGCTTTTATTCCACTGATATATTTGACCCCTAGTTGATAGATCATTTTTGATTTATCTGCGAACTTTTTAAAATTACTGTTCCTTGATTGATTTGTATATAATTGCCACGTATTACTTAATTGTTTTTTTTATCACTATCTGTTGTGTGGACAAAATTGTGAAAGTAAGAGACTCCTAGTTTAATGTGGCAAATTAGAAATGTAGCATAAACGAATAAGAAATCAGAAATGTATATGATACTTTTGTTCCTACTAACTAGGTTTCATTTATCTTTCACTTATAACAGTCGCAGAAGATGTAAAGGCCTATGTAAAAAAATATTTTATGGAAATTTTTCCGTATAAGCCTTCCTTTTTTATGGAGTTATGAATGATCTCCCTTGCACTTGAATCATTAATACAAACTCAGGTCATTGTGCTTTTCCACTAGGTCTCTAAATAGCCGAAATACTGGAAATCGATAATAGCTCTCCGATGCTTGTTAGGATGTGGTGGAGACATTTCCTTGTTATTTTTACTGGTACGCGATAGCTTATCGGATCAATGCTCCATATTTATTACAGTACGAGGATTCTCGCTTAATAGTGCAAATATTTCAGCGCCAAAAGCATATGGAAGGACGCAGAATAAAACCAAACAAAACGACTCTCCATTAATCTATTTATCTCACACCTTTAAGATCATTTTGTTTATCCTGCCATCAGATGTGGGTCACCTACTTCATGGCATTAAGCCATGAGCTTGCCGTAAAGTGCAGTGATCGATTGAGATTAAAATTGTTGAAGGAGAAATTTATATTTTTGTGGAAAATATCTTATTTTCAAGAATGCACACCTTAATGGCTAAATGATTTCGAATCGCTCCTAGCTTATTGGAAGATGGACGTGGACAATGGACAACTATTTGGTGTATACAACCTGTGCACCCTCATATCTATAATGAGAACATTTGTATGATAGATTTTAAATGAGAAAGCAATCCATTCCATCTGATCAGGGAATCTAATCCGCATAGGGTTGACTATTGGGCACAGATGCCGAGAACCTCCGAAACAACATTAAACTACGCCACACGATCAATCCAATACCTGTCTCGCATGGAGAAAGAGCACCTGAAGTGCCGATTTAAATAGAATTTGGGCGATTATTTTCTTTGCTGTCTTGTTTAACTATCTGCCGTTTGTCTTTATCGCATGTGAATGCTTCCTCTTCAACCACCTCCCCCTAAGCTTGTCTTTGTCGAGCTAAGGGTTGGAAGAAAAAGTGAAAGAGAGTTGTTACTTTGCTTCATTCAGGCATCACTTCGAGTGTTTCCCAAAGGTCCGACATTGAGACCCAGCGAGGAAAGACGTAGTAGCTCGTGAACTCAACATTCCAGAGTTTCACTCGGTCGAGAGAGGCATATCATTTCAGCCCCGCACTTCATATGTGGAAAGGATAAAGGCATCAGAATAAGATGAACAGATGGTTTCTAGATTTCCCTCTTCGCTCCATTAATGGCTACATAAAATGAACAGCTTGTCAGAAAATAGAATCATAACACATCTCACCGTCCCTTCCATCTCTTAAGTCATCTCGCCTATTCTCTATATATTCTTCCTATATTGCCCATCTTACTCATTGGCCCCAGACTCTCTGCCGCACGACCTTTCGGCAAGGTAGCGTGTAGATAGATGTAGAACTCTCTCTGGTAGTCAGTGGTACCTTCATGTTTGTCCTCATAGGTTGGAGGCCTTTCTGAGAATAGCCGCAGAGGCTGGCCATTTTTTGCACGCCGCCTCCGCCGATGTCTTTGTTGGCCGGGAATCGGTGCTTGGAATCGAAATTTGCATCCAGCATGTGTTGCTACTGTTGCTCGTCCACCCAAAGAATGGCACGCGTCATTGTATATTGTACCGCCAGTAGCAAGCGTGTTTCAACGTGCTTTTCCCCTCATCTCCTACGTCATTAGTGAGGACTTACTCAAACCATTCATTATTTTGTTACAAAACGTCATATGTGATAAGACCATGATCTTGTCACGCACATTCTATCACCTATCGTCTTTAAGTAATGTCACCCGCTCCGACAACTTATTTCTATGATTTCAAATGCCTGGATCCGTATAAATCGTTAGACAGTCAGAATTTGAACAAAATGTAATTAGTTTAAAACTCATTTATCAACAAATCAATTAATTATATTCATGGAATTTAATCAAATTTTATTTAAATCCTTCCTTTCAAATAATACTTAAACCAATTTTGGTCGAATACTTTGTAAAACCTGTTGACCGTGGGACAGGCTTGAGGAACATAAGACCTGGTACCTTTCCACCGTACTTGATGTAGGAATTCTTCTCGGACTCCCCACCGGGTCTGGCTCTCCTCCTTACTGGCCGTCTTTTCGATGCCCGAATCGTGCATGTTCATCAGTGCTGTTGAGTCTGGTTTCGAGATTTCGGCATTCGACTCGGATGTCTTTATCACTGCGTCAGGTGCCTCGGGAGGTTTGAGGAACCTGTCAGTAAGTAGACGCCGTATACGCCTGTGGATTGACAAAGGGCAGGTCGCCGCTGATGACAAAAATGTTGGCGGTGGGCGGACTCCCATCTCAGAACAATGCCTCTGACAGCGTCCGTCTTTATTACCCCTCAGTCTGCTACCCCCCCCCCCCCCCTCAACCGACTCCCTCCATTCATCTTTTTCTCTTTCTTCCCCTCCTTTCGCATCTCACCCGTCTTTTTTTTTTAGGCTTCCGTATTATTTTGTTTACGTCCCTCCTCTCTTTTTAAGAGTTTGAGAGGTTTCGCGATGGAAAAAAATACAGATTGTCTTTACAAATATACTATTAATTTGCATTTACTCATTCAAGACCGAGAAGCCGAGTGTTTGGTTATTTCTACTCAGTTTATCCATTTTACCTTTATTAATGGTGGGAATTCACTTCCTATTCGAAAAAATGGAGTTAAATGCAACACATTTATCAAACACTAATACAAACCAAGACCGGGGAATGATATATATAAATGAAAATTACCAAAGTATTCAAAAAACAGTTTATAAAATAGCACATAAAAACCATAAAACTCAGCATAAACTCATATATTCAAAACTTAAAGTCAGAAACCCCTATACAGCTAAGAAGCAATTTAATTTATTCTATTCCATGTAAATACTGTGACAGTAGCTATATAGGCCAAACATGCCAGTATTTAAAAAATAGGATCTCGCAACATAAAACATCAATTAACACTAAAGTTCTACTTGGTGCATTAGCAAATCATACAGTTACAAACAATCACTCATTTAATTTCGAAGAAGCCAAAATTTTAAACTTAGAACAAAATTTATCAAAAAGATTATTCAAAGAAATGTACCATATATCCATGAATAAAAAAGTTGCAATAAAAGAACAGACATTACTTATCTAAGCAAAATTTATCATAATTTAATAAATGACATATAAATTTTCAACAAATAAATGGATCCAAGCAACCAAATTAAAATTGTAAATAAAAACAGCACCTTACTTTCAAGGTAACAAGCTTGAAATGTCAATGTATTTTTATATTTAATGACTGTATATTAGCCATTATGTAATCAAAAAAGAATTGTAACAACAGCATCATGTATCATTTGTTTATAGCCCTGGAGATGGATCAATAAAGGTCCGAAACGTCGGCAAAAGTTTGAAGGTGTATATATATGAGGTCGAGAATAAATACCATTTAAAAAATGCAATGTTTTTGTGCTTCAATTTACGTAATTTGACATTCCTATTAAAGGGCATATCACAAGTAATAATTGCGATTCCAAGTCTTTATGATATTTTAACTAGTCGCCTACGGAGAGTCGAATAGTTTCGGGTTAATTAAAATTAAGATAAATGTAATTGAACATGTGGTTGTTAGGGACAGTCGTTGAGCAGTGTTGTGGTAAATAAATGGGAGACTTGGTTTTCGTTTTATCGCCTAGTTGTGTTTTATTTCACGAATCCCAAATTCGTAACAATATCATGGATATTTTCGTCCCTGATATAAACAAAGTCATTGCTAAGGTGGCGCAAATCCTCGATGTAGCTGCAGTGAAAAATAGGTCATCATCATCATCAAAACTCATCAGTCCAAAGATTGGTTTTGCTGTAGGTTCCCACTCCACTCTCCTCAGAGCTAACCGCTTTATTTATTCGTTCATAAGTCTTCATTTCAGCGTCCCTCGTTATTTTCCCCATGTATTCCATCCTCTGTCTTCCTGGGTAAATCTACTCATTTATTTCTCCTTCCCTTATTGGTTCCCGGAGACCGTTGGTTGGTTATTTGGAAGAGGCAATCTTGTAATCGTAGTCGATTACGTCATTGAGGACAGGAGGGTAGGTTGGCTAGAGCAGGATTACTGATATAGTGGAAGGGTGGAGAGAAACCCGGCGTTGGAATCAGACTTATCTCCACGGAAGGCGCTAAGGGAAGTTCTCTTCTCCATATGGCACCCAAGTAAGGTTTGCGATTCCGCTGAAAATGCCACTGCCGGGTTATACCGAGGATATGTACAACTGCCGAGGTTCAAACTTGATCTATCAGGGTGGGAAGCCAGTCGTTTAGTCACCACACCAACTAGATTCCCAGGGAGGGTGTTTTGGTTGCAGTATATGTTCAATAATTTTGCTTCTTCGTAAAATGGACCCAAAGGATTATTTCTCCAGTCATTGCGATGACACAAATGATGTGGTACCCAGTCACGCGCACGGGTGCGAAGTTATACACTACACGACGGTGAAATTCGCGATTAAAAAATCATTTGAATTGATCGGAATTCGAACCCTGATCTCTCAATTGCCGGTCAGCTGTAAGTGGATAACACACCTGGCCGGAAATTGGATTTTTTCATGACGAATTTCACCGTATTTGGTGCATACCAAACGAATAGATCCAGAATAGAATCTTCAATCCCCTCCTTATGTAGTTTTAGAGTTTTCATGTGTTACCTCCTCACCGCTCTCTTCTGTTAACTTTTAGGGTTCGGGTGGTGTGTTGAGTACCTATTGGCTTCACATTCGAAGGGCACGGGTTCCAATTCTGGTTGAGGCGGAGATTTTTCAATGGAATCGTGAGCCATACTTGGCTGTGTCCCTCACGTGGAGAGCATTTCAAGTGTTGTACCTCGCCCTCTGATTGGACGTTTAAACGTTTACTCCTCGGCATCTTCCATTGAGAGTAGGTCAATGCCGTTGCCGTAACCCAAAAATAACTAACATCTACATCTACATCTACAAAATACCCTGCAAGCCACCTCAGGGGTGTGTGGCAGGGGGTGAGTAATCACCAACATGCATTACACTATACCCTAAAGTTAGTGTAACTACGACTAATTATGCATTAGCATAAATCGCTAATGCTTGTCATGAGGCGAAGCCTCACAAGCATGCAACACTACACTACAGATGTCATCAAAATGGAGAGTGACCTCAATATATATGCATTCTACAACTACACAGATGGACAGGGACTCAAGACCCATGTAGAAAACATGCTAGGCGTGCTGTTAGTATGTACTAGGTAACAGATAAGGATTCAAGTATTAGGAGTACTACCACTACTAAGAGCTACACTACCTAACGACAAACCTAGATAAAAGTCTCATGGCAGCTATTATGGTCCCTTATCGTTCGAGGGAAAAATGACATCTTAAATCTATCCGTTCTGCAGTCTAGTTCCCTAATTTTACTCTCATGATCTGATCTACCGTAGTATGTCGGATTTCGTAAAATATTATCAACGTCGTCAGAGAATAGACCGGTTTGGAACTTACATAATAGATTTAGTCTAAATTTTAATCGACGGTCTGAATGCTTTTCCCATCCCAGTTGCTGCAAAAGGTCAGTAACACTAACGAGATTATCATAACGGCCTTTAACTAATCTTGCCGATCTTCGCTGAACGCGTTCTAACTCAGTTTCCAAGCCTATCTCATAAGGATCTCAAATACTGGCGGCATATTCTAAGTGGGGTATAACGAGGGAGAAGTAGCTGATTTCCCTAACTTTATCGTCGCACTTGCCAAGTACCCTTTTAACAAATCCCAAATCCCTAACCCAAGAGACCGTAACCTACCCACCTGTTCTCGGGGCATGGGTGCTAGTGGTGGCACTAAAAAAACACAACATTTTCATTGCAACTGATTCGCAACCGAAACAGTTTCAAAATGAAACAGTTCCGCGAAATACCCTGTTGCGGATAACAGCTAGAGGCACACCAAACAATAGGCGATCAATCGGCGCTGTTACAAACATAGCTAGTAATTCTGTATTCTATGTAATAAGAAACCTTTCACTCAAATAAAGAAACAATTTCAATTGTATTCATGAATGATAGGTACTTCACAGTTCTAATTCTATCTTTAACGATGGGCGGGCATGTGTTGGCTGAATAAACCAGCAACCGCCTGCAACAGATTCAAGTCCAACACATTGTAGTTTTATAACCGCGACGCAGCCACACGTGCAGTGCAACTGGAACAGAATAGAAGACGAAACATCTTCAGCTTCAGCTTCTTCAGTAGCCGCTGCACAGAGCAGAGCGCAACTGCGGCACGATCGCGAAACTTACTTGTTGTTAGCAACAGTTATTTGAAACAGTTGTCTGACCGAATCAGTGTCGGCTGCATCCGTTTCGCTCCGAAAACACCTTATACCACCACTAATGGGTGCAAATGACCAATAGAGTGTCGTTCGCCTCTTCCAAGTAACCAACCAACCAACCAACCAGCCCTCTCTCTGCCTTGGTTCCCTTCCCCTCCTCCTTTATATCCTTCGCTGTTTTGCTTCAGACAACCGTCGAGACGGCCAATACTTACACGCTAGCTTCCTCATCACCTCCCCACCCCCGCTCATACACTCCCTATAGCAATCTTCATCCTCCCTCCCACACCCTTCCCTCCCCTCCCACCTCCTTCCCGGCTATTTTTCATCCTCGGCGCGTTTCATTAGTCATTCGCAGGTCTCCTCGCGGTAGAAAAAAAATGCAGAGCCCAACAACCCTTTCAGCTTCCTCTCCTCCTCTCTTTACCCACATGCTGCTATTCGGAATGTTCTCTCTCTATCTCTCTCCCCGTTGAGGGTGGACATTAGGGAAACATCGATATTTTAACAAGTTTTGAGGATACCGGGACTAGCCACGGTATAACCTTTTACGGAGCCACTCGCACAAGTGCACATAGGTGCGATATTACTCAGAGTAAAAATCATTCACCTTGACCGGGTTTTGAACCCGGATCCCCGAGTGCTTGAACCAGTTAAGGTAGTTTGAGCTAGATATTTCCCTAGTGGAGATCATGTTCGAATTTTATTTTTTAATTTCAGTGTCTATGAAATATATGAAGTAAATATAGTAATATTAATGGCGGAGAAATATAGTTATGCATGACCAAAATTCTCAGTAATATAATAAATATATCTGCATAAGTCTCTAATTTGACTCATTTTTTCACACCGTACGGCTAAAAAGCCTAAAAAGCCTAAACAGCAGGGTTTTTTTGGAGATTCTGTAAAAACTATTGCGGTGGGTACTAATTGATTAATTTTTATAAATAGTAGAGAAAACATACAAACTAAACACCGTTAGTTTCTTGACGAAATCTAAGAGTTGTATTTTCCTATTTTTTCAATTATCTCCCTCTGGAGTGCACAGCCGTATTCTATCCCATGTAAAGAAAGGTTATATTTTCAGGAAAATTGCTCGAAAAGTAGTTCGGCCAGGGGTTAATATTGTGATGTCATTGGATAGTTGGGAGTTTTTTCTTTAAAATGCGGCCAAAATTCCTCAAAATCTAGGTGAAGTGACTTTTCGCTCAAACTGCCTTAAGCTACCGACGCGTCCTCCTCCCTTTGTGGATATTTTAGGCCATTATGGGAGCAAGTTGTTCTCGACTGCAGGAAACATGGCGTCACTGAAGCAGTGCACAAGCAATGCGCGTTTCGCAACAGTCCACGTTGATAGGGCCAAATTGTGTATGGCGAAATCGAGGGATCCGGGTTCGAATCCCGGTCAAGGCGAATGGTTTTTTTTTCTCTGTGGAATTACGCATCGATATTTGACCCAAAATGTCGTCATGTGCATGGAAAAATATCGCCTACCACGTATTTGCACCTTTTTTTATCGGGGGGTGACGCTCAAATGTTAATGCCGGCAATGAGTTGAACCCCTAGATGACCTTTCAAACAATTTCACGAAAAAATATGAAAATCGTGTCCGTGCGCTTTAAAGTGTTTCCGTTTTTCCCAAAAATGAATTGTCTATGATTTATTTAAAAATTGGCATAAGCGAATAAACCTTTGCTATAAATGTAGCAGTTGTATATTCTTAAGGACATAATTAATCTCGGTCCATTTTATGTGCTGCGAATTTCAGATTCCACGTCAGAAGTAAATTAATGGCAAGGAACTTAACCTAAAGGAGGAATTTAAATCGAATGCAATGATTTCAAAAGTTTTAAGGATTTAACTCAATTAGGTTGTTGATATTAATTAAACCGAAAGATGATTTTCAGTTGATGCCTTGTGTCGCCCACTGTAACGCTTTTCATATTTAATCTTCTTTCTTTCATTCGTGTGGTTGAAATGTGGCTATTTTTGAATTTATAGATTACTCTTTCCCCTTCTTGAGATATCCATAATTTAAAAAAAATTCTAACATATATCTCCCCGCGATACTTTCGTAGGGTTTCTTCTATCCTATGAATTTCACATGCAGTGACTTATTGGTGAACATATTTTATAACCACGTCGCATGGTGTCGTACGACTTCTCACGTTTCCAATTGTTCTGCGCGCAAATTGGTTTTCCTACGCGAAAATTCCAATTTTCCGAGTCACACGACTGAGATTCCTATGGTAAATTAGTTTGATTAGTTACATAGCTTTGCTTTCTTTGCCCAGCAGACGATATCTGAATGCAAAACGTTCCCAGGAATCATGTTGGGAACAGAAGGCGAATAATGAATTCGACAGCCAAGTATTTATTGAATTGTTGAACGCACACACCTCCAGTCGTGTACAAACTCACTGAGGGATTATGTCGGAATTTCATATACACACCTATGACAACCGCGGACGAACTCACAGTGGAAGAGGAGGGTAGGGCTTTACAGCCCAAAAACAATAACGCTGCTACATTAAGACTCAAGTTAACCTCTTCAGCGTAAATGAATGTGCAATTGCAATCAGGAAGTTAATGGCGAACGAAGAAGGAATGGACCAGTATCATCATTCCAATGTTAGTGAAGGAGAAGTGGAAGACCGGTAAGAACGTTATGTATTTTTCATTTTAAATGTATGGTTTTCAGGAACACACAGATCACCCAGGATTCACCGCTAAAATTATATATAATTTGCTCACTTGGTGATTAAAGGGCCGCTAATTTGGTCCCAGAATCTCAGATTTTTTCTCCATGTTGCTATGGATGCATTGAAGAAGCACTTTTATGAGTCAAAGTTGTCCCGGGGAGTCAATTTCAATGCAAATAGTCGTGCGACTTACAAGTAGACATCGTGAGACCTATGTTGAGGTTGCTAACGACACAGTTTTTCTGAAACTAGAAAAAGAGAGTGTAGAAAAAGTGTCACGGCTTTCTCTCCCATTGGCCGGGGTTGGCAAGAAAATTGCTACCGTATTTCTTCGAATATAAGCCGCACTCTAATATTAGCCGCACCCCGTTATTTGGGGTATCAAACAGGGAAGAAAGTTAATACGCGAATTTAAGCCGCACCATTTTTGGTGTATCCCGTACTACCTACAGTATCAGGCATTAGAATTTTATATCTGTTTTTACATTACCTATGTAACTGTGACACAATGTTACCTATATTATCCTTTAATGTATGATAAAATTGTGCACCAATTTCACCTTTTTCAGCGTTATTTCTTACTTTCCCCGTGGCATAGGCGAGTTAGCTGGGGCGTCCGCGTGAATCTGAATGGCTGGTTTGCTCAAATCGGCCATTTTTACGATTTTTAAAATGAAAGTTCTCGAATATAAGCCGCACCCCGATTTTGAGGCCCCAAAATCGGGAAAAAAAGTTCGGCTTATATTCGGAGAAATACGGAAATATAGAATTTCTTTCCGTGTAAATTCTTTGCAATACTCTCTCTCTCTCTACTCCAAGAAACACCGTCGCCGAGTAGGTCATGACGTTACAAGTTCACTATAATTCATTGGCAAGGGTTTGCGGCTCTCTTGCGACAAATTGTTTTTCTTTTGAATATGTTTGGGAAACAATGTAAGATACCCAATCCCGTACATTTACAACGGTAACAACAGCATTTTTAGTTTTCAACGTATTTCCTGGATTTATAACTAACTCTCAGGGGAAAGTAGAGCAGCCAATTGCGCTTACACTTTATCTACACTCTCTCTCTTGCGACATTTCAAGGCAAGTGAACCTCAAGCTTCAGAGACTAGTCAATACAGGGATAAGGTATGTCTTCGGCCTTAGACGGGATGTGCGCATCACACCTTACAGGCGGGAATTGGGTTGATTCACAGTCAAGGCGCGTAGGCATTACTTTGCCGCCTGCCTCATGTATAAAATACTAAAAACTGGGCTACCCAAATACTTAACTAGTTATTTCTCTGTTTGTCACAGCACCAGACCTGTATGAGGGGTGAGATCCCACCCCTGGCGATACCTCGCTGCTCCACGGAGACGCTTCGTAACTCCTTCCACATTACTTCCATCTTACTTGTGGAATACACTGCCATCTCATGTGAGAAACGCTCCCTCATTTACAACATTCAAGACTCGATTGCGATTACAAATTAACACAATAGAGGGCCAACCCTAAATTCTGTCTACAAAAAAACTTTATGTATTTATTACTTGTGTACTTTGTATTTTATTTATTCATTACCTGATGTAACTACTCAAAGATTTATTGTACAATATAATGTACGAGAGTAAAAAGTATCTATCTATCTCTCTCTCTAGTTTCAGAATGACATTGTGTCACTGCAGTTAATGAAACAAGAGCAATTTCCACAAGTATGACATTTAATGCACGACCGGTTTCGCTTTTTACAGCATCTTCAGGTCGTGCAGGAAACCGGTCGTGCATTAAATGTCATACTTGTGGAAATTGCTCTTGTTTCATTAACTGCAGTGATGTTCCGGTTCCACTCCATCACGCCTGAAACCTCAGATTATGACATTGTGTCGTTAGCGACCTCAGCAATAGGTCTCGCGATGTCTCCTTCTTAGTTATTTTTTTCACACACATCTATACTTCCCCCCCCCCCCCCCCCTCCCCCCCCCTCGTGCACGTGGCTGGGTGGGCACTCCATTACTTGGAGACGCGTCGTAGGACCCACGAACTGCGTCGGCCACTCTGCGCATGCGTTCGTCATCGCCTGCACGACCTCGAGATTCTTTCACGTACAACTCCTTCTGCGTTCCCCTGTCGCCCGCCCCCCCTCTCCCCTCTTATTCCTCCGTCTCTCCTCCTCATCCTCGCGTCAACCACTTGAGCGAGTGAACCACGACACGCCTCAACCTCACCTTGCCTTCCGTCTTGCTCCAGTTTTTTAATATTTCATTCCTCTCTCTCTCTCTATTGACTCTCTCTCTCTCTCTTCAGGTGACATCTACCTGAAGATGACATAATGTGTCGAAACCCGGGTCGTGAATAAACTATCTATTGTGAGATTCGCATAAATTTTATCATTCCTAATATGGAAAAATTTCACGTAATACACCCTGAAACCGCAAGTTTTCTTCGAATTTTCTTTTTTAATTTCAGGGAATATAAAAAATATGAAGTAAATATTGTGATACTAATGTCGCAAAATTATAGTTATTTTAATATTTGATAAAAATTCTCGGTAATTAAATAAATATAACTACATTAGTCTCTAACTTGACTCATTTTTTCACGCCGCACGGTAAAAACACCTCCACAACAGAAGGTTTTTTGTGATTCTGAGAAATTTACTGTGGTGAGTAATAGATTAATTTTTATAATTAGTTGAGAAAACATACAAACTACACACCATTAGTTTTTGACGAAATATTGGTGTTAGAAATTCCTAATGTTTTCAATATTCTCCCTCTGAAGCGCACATCCGTAATCTATTCCATGCAAAATAGTTTGTATTTTGAGGATAATTGCTCGAAAAGTAGTTGGGAAAGGGGTTAATA
Source organism: Pyrrhosoma nymphula (assembly GCA_963573305.1). Lineage (NCBI taxonomy): Eukaryota > Metazoa > Arthropoda > Insecta > Odonata > Coenagrionidae > Pyrrhosoma > Pyrrhosoma nymphula. The sequence goes on along the minus strand of OY754329.1, from coordinate 175,807,236 downwards.
TTTCAATATCAATGGAAGGATGGGAGTTTTATTTTTTAAATAAAAGTCAAATTCATCAAATTCTAGATGAAGTGATATTTCGCTCCAAATACCTTTCAGTTTTCAGCTGTATTTGAGCAGGGAAATAGATTTAGATTGAGACGGATCAATCAAAATGACTCAATAAGCAGGAAAGGATTACAGAAATATCAAATAATTGAATGTATTTTGTAAGATTTTACTGATATGTCTAAAGTTCTGCCGTATTATGGAAATGTTAGCTCTGCTGGTTAAGCGAAATCTGCGAATGCTTGATTGGATTTTCTCTCAGATGCAATTAGTACCTCATCAGAAAATCTTTCGTCTTAAACTTGATGATTCGCGTCGTGCATTTCAACTTATTGCCTGTATGTTTTCCATTGATTTAATAAAAATATCCAACAAATTCGTGATGATTTGTTACCGCACCCCTTTCATACGCCGTGATTTATTTCCCTCGCTGCGACCCGTTGTACCGAACATTGTGATGCGAGTATTTTCCCTCCTTCCTCATACCATTCACCACTTCACACTTGAATCAATAAAAAACTAAAATGGTGAACGTCTCACACCATTGAGTCGTTTTTGACAAGTCAACAGTTTATATTTAAGGTTGGTTTCACTCCTTAGGAGACCAGCATTGGGAATAGGGACCAACTCCCGCACTTATGAAACTTGTTCTGCTCGCACTTATATCGCAACCTAATACAAAATTCAAGATTCATTTACCTAAAAGTCGAATAGAACCTTATCTTATGGTAGAATAGAATCTCTTCAGAAGCACTTTGTGATGCTCCTCGCCTACCAGAGTCATAACACCCCTCCCCCCGCCCGTGTTCAAGTGACGGCATGTAAGATGAGACATAGAATCTGGTGTGAACATCTGGATGTGGACTTTGAAAGATTACTGATGAGGCTTCACCGCAATTAAATGGGTGGGAACTCGGGAGGCAGGAGTAGGGAAGGCGAATAGAAACCTGGCATCGACTTTGGCCTACTTTGAGGAACACGAAGTTTACCAAGCCGTCTTATAAAGTCCCAAATGGTGCACGTAATGTACAAACCTGGAGAGATCGGCTTGGGACTTGAAGGAACGACCTTTGACTCCTCTATGTATCCCTCTGCCGCCACCATCAGTGGCTGTCCTTGTTGTGTTGTTCTTCATTGTGGCATCCTCTCATTCCCTTGTCCAATCACGTGCATCCTCCTTTTCCCCTCCTATCTTCGGCTTCACTTACTTATGATTTTTTGAGCGAAATGTTTCCCTAGTCACAATGGAGACCATATTCGAATTTTATTTTTTAATTTCAGCATCTGTAAAATGTATGAAGTAAATAATGAGGTATTAATGGCGCAAAAATATAGTTTCATATAATATATGATAAAAAATATCGTTATTTAAATAAATATATCTATATTAGTCTCTCTAACTAGACTCATTTTTTTTCACGCCGTACGGTGAAAACACCTTCACAATACAAGTTTTTTTTGAGATTCTGTAAAAGTTACTGCGGTGAGTAATAGATTAATTTTTATAAGGAGTTGAGAAAACATGAAAACTACATACCATTATTTTTTTTACGAAATATAGGTGTTAGAAGTTCCTTATTTTTCAATATTCTCCCTCTGGAGCGCAATGTCATTATCTATTCCATATAAAGTAGCTTGTATTTATAGGAATATTGCTCGAAAAGTAGGTCGGCAAGGGGTTAATGCTTTGATATCTTTAGAGAAATGGGCGTTTTTTTCTTTGCAATGAGGTCATAATTATCAAATTCTGTGTGAAGTGATATTTCGCTCAAACTACCTTAATTAACGAATATTTTGAGGATTATTTTGAGGAAATGATATCAGTCATTGCGTGTGACTTCTAAAACAAGCACAAACAAGGGCGTTATGTGTTTTGAAATTGTGCGACCGATTGTTGGCTGTAAAAAATATACACTTTCTTTTTTCAGAGACGATAAAATGTCCTCATAAAATAATAAGGCAGAGTTAATCCTTAGCCTGTTTCCCCATGCATATCATCATGAAAATATCTCAAACAGTGCAACTTGTATACATGTTAATTGCTCTGGTGACAGTATTCTCCCCATCCGATACCTGGAGACATTTTTATTGCTCACCGAACTTCCATTTCCGTTAAATGTTTCCCCGTAAAAACTCAGTGCGTGTCTCAGGGCGATTGGGAGGATTAATGAATAATATACTGATGAGTTCTTCTCGGGTTTCCCACCGAGTTAGGCTCTTCATGATCGCCGACGTTTCGGCAGGACAAGGCTCATCCAGAGCCTTTTAATGACAGGAAAGTCTTCTGCCGAAACGTCGGCGATCATGAAGAGCCTTACCCTGTGGGAAACCCTTGAAGAACTCATCAGTAGGTATCATTCGCCGGGAAAGTCTGAAATCATACAATGAATAATATATTTTTGACAACATGTTCTGTTTTGGTTCAACTCTCAGTATGACGATAATATTGACAACGTTGTTCATTGTTATTTTACTCTTTCTGGTTGCACTGCCGTTTCAGTGGTAAAATATTTAAGTAGATATGTTAATATCGTGATTATATGATTCATCATCGATCACTCTTTATGTGATCGTGGACAACTAAATCGGATGGGGATGAAGATTGCATTGGTTGCTGTTCGCAGGCGCTCTTATTTCTACTTGATCTCATGGCTAATAGTATCACGCTGCGGGGACGACGCGTGACTATTCTTGGAGTGCGAAAGTCGTCGTCTTCCTGGTAGCAAAGGCAGAAGGAAGAGGAGGAGGTGGTTGCGGGGGCTTGCTGCATTGAGCCCATCTGGGCCCATCTGGCCTCATCATCCCTCGGGACTCTCTGGTTGGTGACCCTTCGCCCGAGCATGTCGTATCATTTCTCCTCCATTCTCTTCTCATTCCGTCTTACGTATTGTTATGTCTATCTGGCTTCTTTCTCGCCGTCGTATCTCTCCTCCCTCCCTTCGCTACACAGAACCGCCTTGTACGCGACCCCCTGCGTCCATTTTCGATTCTTCCCGTCTTCCGCTCCTACCCTTCATTCCACCCTCCTCCCCCAAAGCACTATTCCTTGAACCCCCATCTCCACCTCCTCCATCACTCCCTCCTCACACCCCCTCTTCCCTCCCACCGAGGCCGTCACCCTCTCTTGCGTCGGAGGACGCCTTCCCTTTAACACCCTGATCACGCGTTCCTCTTGGGCCGCATCCCCCCCCCCCCCCTGCCCCTCTCTCCACCCCCAATACCCCACTCCTTCCTCCCTCTCTCCTCCACAATCCGTCTGTCCCCCTCCTTACCCCCCCCTCCCTCCCTCCTCCCCAACCTTGCCCGTGCCTCAAGGAAGGAGCCTTCTTCTTCGATCTTTCGTTTCTCTCCTCACTGCTAATATACTTACGCGCCTCACACAATGACGTGCCAACTTCCCCCAACCGCCCCCGCCAACTTGGAATCACCCACCCACCCTCCCTGCCCGCGTCTCCCCTTATTATTATTTCTTCTTCTTCCTCTTTTCCGTTCTTTTTTCAAGTTTCTCTTTCCCTCATCCTCGTGGCCTGCATAATTTCTCTACCCCTCCCCATCTCATCCCTCTCACATATTTTTCACCTCTCCGCCTCCGCCATTTTTTCCTCGTTGCTCTTAGCTGCTTATCAAGTAGCAAACGCTCTTTCGCAGCTGGTGCGAATACATGCATACAACATGCAAGTACATATGTATTCAGTGTGTTTTTTTGCCGCCTCTTCTTCTTCCTCAAAAAGTTTCGGTTTTTCGGCTCCCCGGAAGTTTCTCTCGCAGGCACTACGTAGTTTTCCGTTGTCGTTCTGTACGAGGGAGTCGCCCATGTTGTCGTCGATCCCAGGGGAAGAGGGTCTTCTTTTTTCAGCAGAATTATCCAACGCCTGCGAATTTTTTGACCCGTGTGAATATATTTTCAGTGGACTCAGCCAAGGCAATGGTTTTGTTTTACATCTTTAGGTTCTCATTTGCAAGTCTGTTTTAAAGGTCCATGCTCCGCTGAGTGAGACAAGTTGTAGTCACCTGTCCTCGAGGAAAATATACAAGCTGCTGTTTTTTCGTTTCTGCCACGATATAGACGTTCATTATTGAGGTGAGAAGCAAGATACGCAGTTAAGCTGTAAACGTACTCTATATTTGAGTAATATAGCGTTCGAAAAAACCTTGAAACAGCATAATTGCTTCAGCTAGAAGCTGAGGAGCTATCATAATCACGTTATCCTTTTGTTTCAGGATTAGGATTATTTATCTCTAGATGGATTCGTACAGGTATAAATATGAACTTGGTTGCGTTCATTTTAGGCAGACAAGTGTAGTTTTATATTTCGAATATAAATGACTTTTCATTGGAAATTTCGATCTTACAAAATCGTTTTTGTGTACTCCAGGAACACTGAGACACAAGCCGCCAGTTTGTAAATACTAAAAAAACGTATCTCAACTGAAGGTCTCACATATAGGTTTACAATTATTTACGACTTTAAAGTATAAAAAAACATTAGGAGCTTCATTCATTCATTTGTTTTTCTGCTCCAGATGGCAGGTTTTCTCATGGGCTTCTCCTCCATTCCACTCTTACGACGCTTTGTGTCCACGTACCTTCCGCCTATTTTGATGTTGTCTAACATTTGCTTCCTTATCCTTCCCCGCTTTCCTTCCACCATTCCTTCTATATGTACCCGACGTTAGCAGACAATGTCTTTGCAGTGAATGTCCAATCCAATTCCTCTTTCCTCTTCTAATCGTTTCCATCAGAGTCCTATCTTCGCCCACTCTCCTCAGTACCTCCTCGTTTATCACTTTATCCTTCCAACTCACTTTTAGGAGCTACATAGAAACACTCTTTTATGGGCAATTGGTTATCCAGCGTGACGAATGTGATGAGATTGGAAATAAAATTCCTTAAGTTTACTTGGGCTCACTTTGTTTGAGGAAGCAAAACATATTACTTATAATGTGTGAATTTCTGGAAATGTTAATTGATCAATGATCAGAAAGATCTTTGATCTGAAGTTCATATCTTCCAGTAGAATAGCTTTTGAAATTGCGAAGAATTGAAAAAAAACATGCGGAGATATCGGTTCGGCGCCCTACTGTTCTATTGCAAGTAAAGCACTAAAGCAGAAACGCGCTGATTGTCAAATCTTCTCCAAACACGTTTGTCTCTCCCCGCAGAGGAGGAAGTCCCGAAGCGGATCTCGAAGCACCTGAGATTCCTTCGACGGCGCGCAATATGCGAGCGGGTGGTGTTGGTGGTAGTGGTGGTGTGGTGTGGGAGGGGGGTGTGGGTCCTTCGAAAGAAGACCCGGCAGCCACCAAGCGATGGTAGAGAAAACAAGCGGGCTCGCGCGGGCGGGAAACACTATTTCGCGAGTCATTTGTCTCCCGACGCGTCTCTCCCGCAGGCAAGCCGAGAATTCCTCTTCCCGCCCCGCCACTCTGCGCCAAATCTCTTTCTTTCCATCGCTTCTCCTTCCTCCCTTCTTACACTCTCTCCCGCCGACCAACCGACGACTCCTCTTCCATTTTCGAACGATGCTTCAAACCCTCCCCATCCGCCTGTCCCTCCCCCCTCAAGACGCTAAACCCCCTCTCTCCCCGACCCCCTGTTCCTCTTTTCGTATTCCACTAGCGAACGACTGCGTTACTCCTTGCCTCATTCTCCTCCCAACATCCTCTCCTCCTTTCCTTTTACTAAAGTCCCTCACCCACCACACACATGCACACACGATTTTTCTCTATTTTTTCCTACCTTTCCTTTTTCCTCGTGTTCCTCCACCCCCTCCCACAACCTTCTTCCCTCCCCCCACTCCACCACGCACATCCCTCCCCTACTACTTGTGCACCTCCTATAGCAACGCCGTCCGCTCCCCAACCCCCTTCTACTCCTAGGCTTTCTCTACGCCTCTCATCCTCCTCCCCCGTAGCAACCCTCTCCCCGTGAGCCGTCGTCGTCATATCCCACAGACGCCATGCTCCTTCGTACCTCCACCCTCTTCCTTCCCTTGGGAACCCTCCGTGACTGAAGGGAAAGGTTATGTACACGTTGTGTTGCCACGGTTAGGGCTGAGCGATGTTCGAATTTCAATATCGCATTGCGATATATTCGAGTTTGCCTCGCAAAATTTGCGATGTATTGAAATTGGAACGTTTGAAATTTACTTTAATTTTGGTTTTGATTTGGTGTAATTTTTTGTTTAAGTGTTTTAATTTATTTTGATATGGAAATGTTATATTGATTGTGGAAATGTTTTGGTTGTTAACGGAAAAAAGGGTGGTTCGGATTGGGGGGTATGAAAGAGACTGGAAGCTGGAAGAGCTGTTCTGTAACAAATAGGAGCATTGCCTCGTAAAAAATGGAAAATAAGTATTGTTTAGACGAGTAGACATAGTCCGAAGCTACAAAAGACGTCGCGTTGTTTCGCATTACGTCGCGATGTGATACACCGCTCAGCCCGGATGACGATTTACCCTTTGCTAGGCAACGGCTTGGATTCGGAGGGATGATCCGGCAATTCGTACCAAGTGCTGCTGCACCCGTCTGCAAGTAGCGGACGAGCATTGCGAAAAGGGCTCAGCAGTAGAAGCACATTTCTCTGAAGTACTACCACCACTGCATCTACATCTACGAAGTACCGTGCAAGCCACCACTAGGGTGTGTGGCACGGGGTGATTCCACACCAGACACGCAGCACTTGTCCCAGTACAAATCGGGACCTCGCACGTTCGCTAGGACCCGCTAGGCCGCGGGACCCGCTAGGCGCAGACCAAAAAGCAGTCAGGCGAACAGTGCGCAGTCAAACTATATACTAGGAGAGTGCTACGAAAATGAACATGCAAACATGCAGTACACTGGTAAAGAGACATCTAGTGGTTAATATTACTAATACAATTTATGAATGCTACGAGATACTACTTCATGCAGAGAACAAAACGATGCCGGACATATCGACCGGTGTGAAGTGTTAGTAATGATGTTGTGTTATTAAGCACAAGTGAAAATTCCACTCTACCTATTGAGGGTGGGAGTTTCATATGATTGATATATCGCAACTATTATGACCCCTTATTATGCATTGAAAAAATGACATTTTAAATCTATCGGTTCTGCAGTCTATTCCTTTTATCTTATTCCTGTGATCGCTTCTACCGTAGTACGTTGGCTCTACCAAAATATGTTGAACGTCCGGCAAAAAATTGACTGCTTCGAACTTGGGCAAAAGATTTAAGCTGTATTTCTCACTTCGGTCAGTTGGAGATTCCCACCCTAATTCCTTCAACAATTCGGTAACACTGCTAAGTTTATGGTAACAACTTTAACACTACTATGTACTACTGTAATATCTAGTGTACCTGCGATTCCGGCGTATCGGTATCGCACATATCGGTCAATGCAGCGCAGCGTCGCTTTGCCCAAGTAAGTATTGGAAGGTTCAAGTGGAGGGGATCCGTTTGTGTTCGGGGGGAGGGATAGGAGGGTATGTGGAGGGTTAGGAACTAAAGATGGAGGAGGCGAGAGGAATGAGGAAGGAGAGTAAGAAAGGCTGCGATGAGTATATGTGGATGTAGGGGGGGGGTGGGGGGAGTGGGTGGGTTAGAGATAGAGAAACGGGTGAGATAGAGGAGGGGAGGCTTACGCGAGAGGAGAGTATTCCTGCCTACCTTTTCTTCTCTTCCTCCATCGCAGGAGAGGAAAAGAAATAACTTTTTTTTGCCAAATCGAACTGCGGCATTTAGTCGGCAATGCGTCTTCTGCTTGCTCTCTCTCTCACTCTTTCGAAAACGGAATTTTCTTTCCTCTCTGGATCTCGCTGCTTTGCAATTGCATCTCGTCACATCGTCAGCCGAGAGTGCGAGTGACCACGGAAGAGCAAATGCTGTCATGGTGACTACTACTTTGTGATTGTTCCAGGTTATTTTTTCAGAGGTCGATTACTTTTTTAGTGCTCTTTCAGTTTACGACGGCGCAGAGGAAATTAGCAAACGTCGTAATGAATCGCTTTCGATTCCCGTCTCGAGCAGTAATTAAGCTTTCATTAATTGATGTCTAAATGTCATTCGAAGTGTACTAAAGTTTGGATCCAATTACCTGTGCAGCTGTTTTGTTCAAGGCCATTCTCAAGTTTTTTATCCGCGAGACACTTAAATCCATTCGGTTGTTTAAATTGCTTGATCGTCGTATTTCTGCATGCGATGGAGTTTATTGCGTGCATCACGTATCGTACTATAATATGACTTTTGATTTCGTTTCAGCCATTGATCACCCATCTTATTCTGCATCAATAAGTGTTTAATTTAATTCAGCTGAGTTTTTAACCTTGATAATTGAAGCAATCAGCCAAAGCCGGCTTAGTGAAAATATTAGGATTGCCGAGCATCGCAATTAGAGCAGCATGTGAGTGCATCTAAGGTTGACAAAAGGTGTCGGTGAAAGATAGAGCAGGGAGAAGGAATGGGAGGTGCACATAGAAAACCAATAGATGTTTGTGAAATAATAAAGTGTTGAATGAGAAACCATCTACATTATTCAATACGGGTCTTCGAGCATGAATCTATATTTTTGCCTTGAGACAATAGGTACTTTACTTTCTCAATAACTGCGCGATGAAAGGGATTACTGTTTCCTTAAAACGGGCCAATACATTTCGAGTTACCATGCCATTTATGCCATATTTATGGTAAATGAGAGAAATTGATCGCCAGTATTGAGGAACGCATGAAACTTGATTTTCTGGGGAAGGTTAAATTATAATTGTCACGATCGCCCATAGACCAGAGGGTGAATGAATAAAAGTTCATTAAGGGTTTGTGCTTAAAAAAAACGGTTTAGTTACGAGTAAAGAACGATTTCCATAGAGTTTGGAGTAGTTAAGAGTTAATTTATTGATTTCTGCTAAAATGAAAGAAAGGAACTCGCCATATCAGCTGTTTCTCCTGTCGGCAAGTAGGCAAGTGCACTAAGAATCAACATAGATTTTTTATTTATCAATCGCAATCAATGATAATGGCTACTCTTTACACCGAAGGCGCAGTCCGGGTGACGGTGGATTGATAGGTCAAATAAACATGGCTGCCGCTACAAATGCTCCTTTTGACGTTGTCAACCGCTGGATTGTACCCTACTATCCAATCCTGATTGAGATACTTAACGCACATATCAAAGTTGAATAGCGCTACTCAATTAAGTCATTGAATGCATACATATGTATGTATACAAGGGAAGCGATGAAGCCGTCAATCACTCAGAAGATGGCTCAAGAGAATCGGAGGGATGAGGTGACCATCTATCAACCTGGGTGCTATTTAAGTAGTAATAAGTCTGCGTGCCCATTTTTGTGTTTCCCGTCTTGAAAGAGGATCAACCGTAACTCATCTCTCCGTGCACCTGGAAAATGGTCAGCATGTCTACTACAATGAATTTAATTTAATTTAATGAGTTTGTAACCTATCTTGTACGTTGTGTACAAGATAGGTTACAAACTCATTAAATGACCACGCCGACACTATTCTTCAGGATTTGTAGTTTTCTCATAAAATATGTTCAATGTTTTTCACACGCGTTGAATTTCAACGGGTACCTTCCGCTTTCCAATACGTTTCGATTTAATTATAAACCATCATCTATGTATTATCAAAATAGCATTATTCGGTTTTCGATTTTTTATCTTTTTGATCTAAATTTAAAAGTGATTTCATTATATTTTTTTCTACTCGAAATCATATCCCTTTTGTATAAACAGCACTGCTACATTATTTTCAAGTTTTTTCTCTCCCGTTGAGAATCAACGGGTATTTCCGCTAGTGTAGATATATTTATTTAGTTACTGAGACTTTTTGACATATATAACTATATTTTTGTACCATTAATATTACAATATTTACTTCATACTTCTTACAGACGCTGAAATAAAAAAAAGTCAAATATGGTCTCCATTATGACTAGGGAAATGTCTCGCTCAAACTACCTTAAGAGGAGAAATATCAGGAGTCTTAAGAAGAAGACACCTTGAATGAAGCACTGCTCGCAAGTGAAATGTGCATGATTTTTGCAAAGTGGAAGGAGGTACGAATTTATGGATTTATGGAAGAAAGTATTGGAATTGAGCCAGTTTTCTAGGCCTAACACCGACAGTTAATCTCCTTAGACTATGTCTACCCTTAAAGAGAACATCTTGATGCATATGTACTATCGTTTTCAAAAGTCTGAGTGCATCCACTTTGCCCTATTCTACAAACCGTAGAATGGGGCATGTCCGGAAAAGTTTTGAAAATTGGCACCACCTGCGGACTGCGTCTTTTGCTGGGCTAGCTTCACTTGTCGTGAGACGACGGTGGGGTATGAGATACTGAACGAAAGAATCGACGGGGACGGAGTAAAACACGGGAGAGGAAAACCCCATCGGAATGCTCCGAAGGTTATTCGCGCTCATGCGGTTGTGACGCGACGATGAGGCCTCCGACTTGGGTGATTTTCGTTCTCGAAATTCACATTTGTGCTCACGAGTGACCCACTGTAAAAGCGGCGCGGTAGCCGCGTGGTTAAGACTGCCTCGAAAGGCGTATTTAAAACATTCCCAGGTTCGATGCTCAGTGTCTGTCTTTTTTTGCTCTCAAGTAATTTCAATATGACTGTGATAATGAACCTCGAGTACAGCCTCTTTATATCAACGGACCCGGTACAGTTTATTATATTACAGGCATTCAATAATGATGGAGGACTACCTAATACCAAATTAGAATCCTTGAATCCTTATCTCTCCTTTAGCCAATCTATTCACAGTGAATAAATACTTACACGTCTCACTAGCTGAATATTTTTGGTCTAACATTGAGTATGGCAAAATCTCCCGAGAGGTAAAATCCCTTTGCTCGAAACAAATATCTCGTTTTACCAACAGGATATCAAATCAACGGTGTCAGGCGATATTTGGTGGAACATCGTAATATATAAAGTAATCGATGTAGTACGTCCACTTTATTTAGAAATATACTGGATTGTAATCATACCTGAAGATGGCTTAGTATAAAGCTGAAACACGTGTAGTGTATTTTTAAATAAAGTGGACGTAGTACATCGATTACTTTATATATATTTATACCAGGATATCAAGTCACATTCTAGGTATGGTATTTTGGTGAATCGCGAGTGATACGTATCATCGAAATATCTTAGATAGGCCTCTTATTCAAACTCCTGGGGCTCAAAGAAATAATATGCTGTAAAAAACAGTATTGATGCTATAGAAAGAGGGTTTCTCAGCAAGTGGGTGTACGAGCGAAAGTAAATCATACGGCTCGGGCCGAAAAAGTATCCAGTTATTTATTTACCGTAGTCTTCTGACGATTATTGTGTTCTGGACATATATATTGAGAAGCGTAGCCAGGGGGGGGGGGGCAGTGGGGGCGAATGCCCCCCCCCCGTTCCCTATGTTCTGGCTACCCTGAGTATGTGAATGTTTTCGCCCTAAAGTCCCAAATACGATCGTGAATCAATTTCATAACTTCATTATCAACAATAAATTCTGCAAAGTCTACAAGTGTGGATAGTAAATTACGAGAATAACAAGTATGTAACAGTTTGTTTAATAAACTGCTGAATATATGAGTCGGAGCCCCCTAAACCCCCCCCCCCTCTCCCTGGTGCACCCTAGACCCGAAACCTGGCTACGCCACTGTATATATTATTTTAAAATGTCATTGGATGTGGCATAGTTTTTCGAAAACCGAAGTCACGTTTCTCTGTTAACCCTTTCTCGGGTAATTTCAGCGGGTATGCATTTCTGGAATGGGAAAGGATAAGAGAATTTAAAAAGGGAGTTGTTAATCCTTTCTTCTTTTCTGTCTTTTACACTATTTTATTCAATAGTCAGACCACCAGACTAGCTTCCAAAGTTCATATTTTCTTCATTTCTTTGGAAATGAGTGGATGTTATTAGTGAAATTAATATGATCTGCAGAATATGACAGTGATAATATTTGCGCTGACATAATTCTACCAATTGTTTATTAGCTGCAACGGACTGTGATTCGTCATTGTCTCTGTATGCAGCCGCGAGGAAAGGGGTGAAAAAATAAACACATGAAATTCTTTAAATTTTTTATGTTTTGTTTCGTCAACCCCCTGAATCCACCACTTCCTGTAACCGGCGATTCTCTGATGCGACTAAGTTTTCGCATATTTTAGGCCGTCTGCGGAAGGAATCCCATAACTTCCGGACATGGGCTTCTAATGCCTCCACATATTTTGTTTCAACCAATTTCCACTCCCGAACCTTAAGTCCCAGCGTTGTAGCTAGGGGCAGGCCAGGCGGGTGGCTGCCAGGGGCGCAACCCTCAAGGGGGCGCACTTTGCAGGCCCACAGCCTGCGGGCCGCTGGGGCACACGCACAAAAAATTAGTACATGATTTTACCTCACATAAAAAAACTTACACTTGATTACAACAGGCCGTTTCTAATCGACTCCGGGGGGAAAAACACAGATTAGAAACGGCGTGGCGCCCCTAACTTAACTCACAAAATTTGTACCAGACCCTAAATATAAGGGGTAAAACATGGCGGGTAAATATCAAGGTGTTCAAGCGCGAATCTTACAACTGAATGAACCTGCCAGATTTTAAACTAGTAGAGCTAACTAACTAAAGTTAGTTGAAGTGCATACGTTTTGTGTAACACTAGAAATTACTACGTTTTTCGACACAGTGCAAAATATTTTTAATTATTTTCCCGGATCGATTGAACGTTGGCAAGCTTTATCAAATTTAACATTTACTTTGAAGGGTCATTCTGATAGTAGATGGTCATCAAATTATAATTCAATTCACGCATTGCATACTCAACTACCGCAAATAATGGAAACATTACATACCATTGCAGAAGTAACTGATGAAAGGAGGACATATACAGCTGATTCTGTATCTTTAGCTAAAATTATTTTTAAAATGATAAAATTCGTATTTATTTGTATTGTGGTCGTATGGGAATATCCTCATAGAAGTATCGAGAACGTTAATATCATTTTAAAGGAAAAAACTGTTTCCATTGAGGCAGCATCAAAACACTTGCAGGGTCTTGTGGATTTTTGAATTATTTCAGAAAAGGCCAAATAGATAGCTGTGTATTGATTCAGCAAATAATCTACCAAAAGAGCTGTCGATTTAGCCATAACTTTCTAAATAGAGTAAACGAAAGGTTAATACAATGTTCGATGAAAGAGCCAAGAATGCGGCTATAAAGAATCCTCTTCAAAAGTATAAATTTCAGCTTTACTGAGCACTTATTCAGTAAATGGGATGGAGATTTCAAAGTTTAGCTGCCGTAGCTTCTGATTTTGGTCACCTAACAGACCTTTTGCTGCATGAAACCTCCACTGAAGATCTAAAGAAATCCGTAGTGGATCACGCATTAAAATTCAATGATGATTTAAATGCCAGCGAGTTGTGTTTAGACATTGAAAGGTACAAATACCAAACAAAATTGCCTGTTTGCATTTTTACCTGATTTAAAAAATGCAGATTACATTGCACGTCTTAATTGCCATGAATAATATGGCTTAGTGACAAGTTATTCCAAGATAGGGATTGCACTTTGCCTAGCATTGACGTTACATGTGACTTCTGCCAGCTCTGTAAGATCTTTCAACAAATAAAAATTAATAAAAAAATATTTACGATCGTAGATTGTTCAAGATCGTTTGAGTAATCTCGCTATACTATCGATTGAGTATGACATTGCAAAAAACCATTAATATAGACGATATTATTGTCAAATTGGTCACAGAAAAAGCCAGAAAAGTAAACTTTTAAGAGGTTTTATGTCTAAATGAATGAACTCGTATGTTATTATTTCCCTTCCTACATAATATTAAGAACTAATTTTATGCTTAAATGTATGCAAATCTTAAATTACACTTTCAAAGTTATAGTGTTGTTTCTTTTCCCAGAAAATAAGTCTTGGGGGGCGCAAAATTCAAATCTTGCCAGGGGCGCTCATGACCCCTAGCCCTACGACGCTGATAAGTCCCCACAGGCTTTCGATGGGATTTAAATCTGGTGAACATGCCGGCCAAGGTAACACCACTAATTGTTTATTTAGAAAAAAAAGTCCTCCACAGTTCTGGCCGTATGTATAGGACAGCTGTCCTGTCCAAAATTCGATTCCACGTCCGGGGCAACCTCTTTTGAGAACGGTATCAGATTATCTTCTATTACGTTAACGTACTCGAGCGCGTTCATTCGAGTCGAAGTCCTCACTAATAGTCCAGGACCAGAAGCGGTCATTTCCCCCCAAGAGATTGCAGTAACACGCCCAGATGTTTTTTTTCTCAAAATATGGCTGGATTCGTATCTTTAAAGACAAAATTATTCGAAGATACATTAAGAAACATCATATTTTACATTTTAATTAGGTGTGTAAAATGTAATTTATTTCTTAAATTTGGCAGCTATAAACTAAGCTATTGTCTTCTGCTGCGTTACATTAGTCTAATTGTAAATGAGATCGGATAATTTTCTATGTCAATGATTGGCTTTAAATATCAATAATCAGTTTCATCTCTCTTCGTGGCAGTTTACCGACGCACTTTTAAGTGCTAAAAATATATGCATTTATCACTAATAACTAACTTTCTTCGTCTAACACTTAAGCACTTTGTGATTGAGGGAAATATCAACAGAAACAGAGGAAGGCGTTGATTAAAAGGTAATTCAGATTAAGGCCTGAATAAATTCAAGATGAAGCATATGCAAACGGAAAACTTATCGTGTATTTCGCGGACGCCATAAATGTATTCGGCCGCTACAATAACTCCTGAATGTTTTCTGGTCAGAAAATATGGTGAGGTCCCAGAAAGCTTGAGGCAAATTCATGTAAGCGTTAGCAAAATGCAGCCTTGCAGAACATAGGGGTCGGGGGGGGGGGCATTCACCCCCACTGCTCCCCCCTGGCTACGCTTCTCAATATATATGTCCAGAACACAATAATCGTCAGAAGACTACGGTAAATAAATAACTGGATTTTAAATGGATAAATAACTGAATATTTTTCGGCTCGAGCCGTATGATTTACTTTCGCTCGTACACCCACTTGCTGAGAAACCCTCTTTCTATAGCATCAATACTATTTTTCACAGCATATTATTTCTTTGAGCCCCAGGAGTTTGAATAAGAGGCCTATCTAAGACATTTCGATGATATGTATCACTCGCGGATCACCAAAATATCATACCTAGAATGTGACTTGATATCCTGGTGGTAAAACGAGAGATTTGTTTCGAGCATAGGGATTTTACCTCTCGGGAGATTGTGCCATACTCCGTGTTAGACCAAAAATATTCAGCTAGTGAGACGTGTAAGTATTTATTCACTGTGAATAGATTGGCTTAAGGAGAGATAAGGATTCAAGGATTCTAATTTGGTATTAGGTAGTCCTCCATCATTATTGAATGCCTGTAATATAATAAACTGTACCGGGTCCGTTGATATAAAGAGGCTGTACTCGAGGTTCATTATCACAGTCATATTGAAATTACTTGAGAGCAAAAAAAGACAGACACTGAGCATCGAACCTGGGAATGTTTTAAATACGCCTTTCGAGGCAGTCTTAACCACGCGGCTACCGCGCCGCTTTTACAGTGGGTCACTCGTGAGCAAAAATGTGTATTTCGAGAACGAAAATCACCCAAGTCGGAGGCCTCATCGTCGCGTCACAACCGCATGAGCGCGAATAACCTTCGGAGCATTCCGATGGGGTTTTCCTCTCCCGTGTTTTACTCCGTCCCCGTCGATTCTTTCGTTCAGTATCTCATACCCCACCGTCGTCTCACGACAAGTGAAGCTAGCCCAGCAAAAGACGCAGTCCGCAGGTGGTGCCAATTTTCAAAACCTTTCCGGCCATGCCCCATTCTACGGTTTGTAGAATGGGGCAAAGTGGATGCACTCAGACTTTTGAAAACGATAGTACGTTTGTGTATTGCATAGTGAATCGTTTTTGGTTTTGCTGCTTTGTTTTACGATGAGGGGACGTTAATTGATCGCATTCAATTCTCTTTGCCAGATTTGAAGTTCCCTTGCATTTACATATTGCAATAATAGTTTGACGCTTTCTCCTTTATCACAACTTGATTTGGACACATGATTGACTTATTGCTTTTTCTCGCTGCGTAATTAATCGAGTCATCAATGCCGGGCGAGAACTCGGGAAAAAGTTCTGCTGCAACTCACGTTTTGTCTGGGAGGATGATGCTGAATTTTTTTAATTTTACCCCCGGAATTCATAGCGCGGTGCTTGAGTCTATTAGATTACGACGCGACGTGGGATATAGTGGAGGCGACGAGAAGGGAGAGTGGTGAGGCGAATGAGAGGTTTAAAGGCGGTTGGACTCTGGAGGGTTTATTTGTGGGGGATGGAATGGGATGGTGAGAGGATAATAATTAAATGGGGGTGAGATGGTTTGAAGGTGGGAGGGTTGAGAGAGATCCTTCGCGAAGGGGATGGAGGAATTTAATTGACAGAGGAGAAGAAAAGCGTGGAGAGGAAGGCTAGCGGAGCTGAGGAGGAGATGTTATGGAGTTGGTGGGAGAGAGAGAGAGTGATGGGGGGGGGGGTTGTGGGAAGGGGGAGAGGGAGGGAAGATGTCGACGAGGCGTAAAGAGGAATCCGAGGTCGGTTCCGTGGATGGCCCTTCCAAATGCCATTCCCACATCGTCTGGCGATTCGGAATACCGCTAAAGCCATCGGTCTCCGATTATGCAACGGGAATCCGTCTGCTACTCGCCCGGATCGCATCGTTCATTGACCGTTTCCTGGTTTTGTGGTGGGCCACGCTTGCTTTACTTAACGGCTCGAGTCTTCGCACGAACGACCGTCGGGGAGGGTTTGCCATTAGCGACGCTTAACGAGGATTCAAAGTGGAACGGTGGAGTGGTGGTGTAACGAGGAGTCCGAATAGTTATACAGAGGCCTCATTGCACTGGTTATTTAACCCCGTGCAGTAGCGTTAGTAGGCCTTAAGTTTTTTGGGTGCCCCAAATGCTAGAGCTATATCGCACCGGCCGTGGTCCTTGGAAAAAACACAACTTCACTGCCGAGCCATGATTGGAACCCGCAACGTTTTGAGTTTTACTTGGCTGGCACGTTACCAAACTGGCTTACACGCGGTCGGCGTTTTAGTACTTGAAAAATTATGAAATTTGAGGAGGGTTCAGTTTGCCTGTCATAACGCTGTGCACTTAGATTATAGTGGAAGTGTAATGCTGGTAGTGGAAGGAGAAATGAGATCAAACTTCGATTCTTGAGGGTTACACTGACTAAAAATGTCAGCTTTTTATAACGTTAAAATCATAGTAGTATTTTCAACCTTTGATGAGAACTTATATCCCAAATACTGTAGATGTATCTGAAATATTACACCAGTGTAAATTTTGAAACTTTTTGTCAGAAGATTTATTAAAAATATATGTGTTCTTGAATCGCTTTTTTATGCTGATTCTAAAAATAACTACAATTATTTTATCACGTTAAGTTTTTTCACAAAATAATAATTATGGTTTCAAGATTTTAACTACACTGTGAGCACAGTTGTATTAAAATTACTTCACGCAATGACAATTTTTGTAAGAAAAATGAATTAAGGGTGAATAACAATTCCAAGGTCACACAACAATAGCAGCAGTTGTACCAACCTAAGACTCATCAGCTTGGGCCAACCTAAGGCTCATTAGGTTGTATTGAGAAATACCCCGCGCACAATAAACACCCAATGAAACACATAATGCATTTATCAATAAATCTTAGGAGTAAAATCTGGTCCATCCTAAAGAAAAACTGTCCGTGATAGAAGAGAACTAAGAACAGTACTGAAATCAGCATATCAAAGATAGCTATTATCACTTACTAGTTTTCAGTCATCTGATATCTACATCTGCATAACATCTTGCAAGCCACCTCAGGGGTGTGTGGCTGGGGGTGAGTATTCACCAACATGCATTACACTATACCCTAAAGTTAGTGTACCTACGACTAATTATGCATTAGCATAAATCGCTAATGCTTGTCACGAGGTGAAGCCTCACAAGCATGCACTACTACACTACAAATAGTATCATAATGGAGAGGGACCATTAATATATATGTATTTTTCAACCACACAAATGGACAGAGACTACAAGACCCATGTAGAAAACATGCACGGCGTGCTGTTAGTATTAGGTAACAGATAATGATTCAAGTATTAGGGAGACTATCATGCAGACTAGTGTTACTAAAGGCCTCAGTAGAATCATCTAATTTAAATCATCACATTTACTTCAAGGTTACTAAATGCAGGAAAGTAATGTGATATTACTTTATAAAAGTTTATTTATTTTCCGTTTTGATTAATTCTCATTTGTGTCTGGTTTTTTGGGGGACGTTCAGTACTTTGATGCTTGATGATGTGATTTTTCCCCAGTACTGTGCCCTGTCGCGAGAGCCCTGTGTAGATGGATAATAGGTCATTCATTCAGTATTACTGTGACGTGCACCCAGTGGATTATTTTGGCGAGGGAGAGGCTTGCGTGCAGGATTGTTTGAGGCACGTGAGTGACGTCCTTCTCCACCATAGATCTCCACGTCGCCAGGTTGCGTCTTTCCTCCTCCATGGCTGTAGCAGATGGCTCCCACCCTCAAACCCCCTTCCCTTTCGAACAATAAGCCGCAGAATACAAGGGATGGCGAGAGGGTGGTGGATGCTTCCAAGGGGTGGAAGGGCGTGAGTGGGTGGCTTTTTGAAAACTGGGCGGAGCTTCTTGGATGAGACGGGGCCTGAATGGTTCAAAGGTAGGAGAGTGAACGATGGAAATGGTTGTGAGTGCAGAGATATTTGGCACATCGTTTGACAACCTCAAAAAAAGTGGAGGTTCGTCTGAATGAAAACATTTTATCCTGCCTTTATGAAAAGCACTTATCTTAGTACAAAGGACTTAGTACTTAGGAGTCAAAGTTTTCGTGGGCTTTCTCCATCGTGCTAAAAAAAGTCAAATATTTCACGTGGCAATGGGAAGCTTACGAGTCGCGACATGTTCAAACGAATGAAGTAGGTACCGGATTATTGTGGCCAGGAAACTGTATTACTGAAGCTCTTGAAATCTTCTAAGATATTGAAATATATGCTGCGCAGTATAATATATGCATATAAGTGGAGGAGACTAAATCAATTACCTGTGAAGGCAAATCTCTAAGAAGAACTAAAATAATTGCAAAAATAAACTTTTAGAACAAGTGAAATACTTTGAGCGTAGGTGAGCTTTTTGATAGCAAATAAGATAAAACAAAACATAGAAGAACCAACTCAAAAGTATAAATATGCTTATGGAGGTGTAAAGAGGAGTACTAGGAAGCTTTTAAGAATAAAGGCTTTAACGATGTTCAATGATGTAGTAAGTAAACCAGTACTTCTTTGCGGCAATGAATCTTGAGTCTTAACGAGAAGTGACGAACAACAAATCGAACCTGTTCAAAATCTCTGAGACCCATAGTCGTTGTGACCGGAAGGAACTGTGCCAGCTATGATATACGCCAGAGAATGAACGCAGAAAATGTAGCAGCTCATACCACAGCCACGGAAACAAATAAAGTAAACGCGTAGAAAAAAATGAGTGACGAGACAATTTATAGGGAGAGTAAAGATTTTGAGTAATTATCAACCCGTAGGGAAAACAAAAATTGGGAAACCGATGAAAATATTGAGAGGACAAATATTATAATGCATTGCTTTGGAATGGTAAAACAGTACAAAATCCTTGTGGAAGTGTGGAAGAAGAAAACAATATTGTATTAAGAAATGCCGACTTATTATGAACGGGTAGTGATTTAGA
Source organism: Pyrrhosoma nymphula (assembly GCA_963573305.1). Taxonomy (NCBI): domain Eukaryota; kingdom Metazoa; phylum Arthropoda; class Insecta; order Odonata; family Coenagrionidae; genus Pyrrhosoma; species Pyrrhosoma nymphula. The sequence goes on along the minus strand of OY754329.1, from coordinate 175,787,349 downwards.
TCCTCGTGTGAATGTGGTATTGGCGGTAGAGAGGGAAATAAATGTTGGTGCGTTTGAATTGGTTGAAGGCGTGAAGGTAGGAATTGTCAAGAGTATGTTAGCTGTTGTGGGGGAGAATTCATTGCGTGTAGAGTGTAGTAATGGAGTAGGAAGTATTTCATTCCGTTCAGAGTAGTAATTTTTTTATCCATCCATGTTTACATTTTTGCTACTGGACATTTGAAGTTTTATTTATGAATGTAATTTACCTGTTTTTGGTCGATGTACAAGGGAATGGAATGACACGCATTTTAGGACAAATGTGTTGCTTATTACCAGGAAGTGTTCTGATTTTACTATTGGGAGAAACTAGTTTTCCATTTAATTTTCACTAATTGTCATCCAATCCTAATATTTACGAGTAACTGGTCTGACTGGACAATAAATCTGGTAGGAAATGTATGAACGAGAAACTCGTGGGCATGATTTAATTTTAGGATTAGATACAGTTTAGGACTCTGTATTACCTTTTACTATCGCATTCATATCGTTATTCATAAAACGTTTTGCGAAATGGGATGTTGTCCCATCAAGCTTCATATCCTGAGGTATAAAAAAAAAAATAATGGCCAGTCCCGGTCGCTCGTGTGTACTAAATTTAATTGACGTTATTTTTCATGCGTATAAATTTTGAAATGATATCCATTAAACGCGAATTACAGAGGAGAAAACAAACACGGCGAGCGACGGAGAGGGATGGAGCAGGGACATGCAAATCTCAGAGGGATCGGTTTAATTCTCATATCGCCTCGGGGAGACCAAATATTTAAATAAACCTGAGAGAGAGAGAGAAATAGAGAGGAGGGGACGACGGGTGGGGAAGGTGGGCTTGTGCCGTGCGGAGCGGAATAAAAAAAAAGGTTTTTTTATTGGGGGGGTTTGGCGGGTGGGGATGGAAGGGTGGGGGTGGTATTCCTAGTCGCAATGGCGTCCGCGTCGACTTTGGGGTGGGGGTGGGTGGGAGGGAGGATTAGAGGGGGGGGGGAGGAAGGGCAATCGTGTTTGAGGAGTGGCGGTGGTGAGGTCTGCTTGATGAGGACGGAGTCACTCGCATTGAAATCCTTGAAAAATGGGAAAATCCCCTGAAAATATGCACTAGAATCATTCATATCATGAATAGTGTAATGTACCAATGTATGTACTAACATTTATCCTATTGATTATGCTACTCTGGTAAAACATTATAATTTGAACGACAGTTACGCTCAATTCAGAATTTATAAATTGGCAGCTTTTATTATTATCTCTGGGTTTACGCAGCTATGCATTACTACTGTGAAGATAGCCTAAGCTCAGTTATTCTTAGAGGATACCTTAAGCTTCCTAAAATGTGTTGTTTTTGGTGAATGTTGTTTTGGGAAGTGATTAAACTTATATAATATTATATTATTTATAGCTACACGTACTTTCAATACTGCTGCTCTCGGTATTTGCGCATTAACGTACTGCCCGGTAGTATTGGGTTGATAGAAAAATAATGCTCGCTAGTACCGAATAAAACTGGTATTCTTTTCCCCATCCCTAATGTCATTCCTCCACCCGTCTCTATTCTTCCGCATCTCATAAGCTCCATCTGAACGCTCCGTCCTCTCTTGGATAGTTCCTCTCTTTTCATTTCATTCCTCCTTCCTCATTTTTTTTTACACACCCCCTTTTTTACCCAGCCAACATGGCTTAAATCGCGAGCAACTTTTCCCGGAACTCTCCGCGTTCGGGAAGAGAAGGCCAAGACGGCTTCTAAACGGAGCAATGCTCTAAATTTAAGGGGGCGAGGGGGAGGGAAGAGAAGGAGGGTGGGGGGAGGGAGTTTTATTCCTTCACTCCACTTCTCTCTTTTCTTTCCGAATCAATTTGACTCCCTTGCGTGAAATGGAACCCTCGCCAGATGTGGCATTTCCAAATATTGTTCAATTCCCTTTTCCGCAGAATCCCAGCAAATGTCTATCCATCTTCCCCCCGGTGTTTGGAATTCGTTGTTCGTCCCTCCTACGGCCGACCCTCACCTATTATTTCCCCAGTTTCATTTTGAATTAGAATAAACCTTTATTATACATTAGGAGGAGAATAGCGTTAGCGAAGGAAGCGTTCAATAATAGAAGGGAGCTGATGACGGGGACTTTAAGTAAGGATGTAAAAAAGAGGCTTGTGAAGAGCTTGATATGGAGTGTGGCGTTGTATGGGGCAGAAACGTAGTCTCTGAGAAAGGAAGACGAAAATAGGCTGAAGGCGTTCGAGATGTGAGTGTGGAGGAGGATGGAGAAGGTGCGTTGGACGGAAAGGAAGACAAATGAGGAAGTGCTTGACATGGTGGGCGAGGAGAGGAAACTTAAAGATGAGATTAGGGGAAGACAGGGTAGGTGGCTGGAAGGGGTAATGAGGGGCGATGGTTTGCTGAAGCCCGTGATAGAGGGTAGGATGTTGGGTAAGCGGGGAAGGGGAAGAAGGAGATTAGGTTTTATGGACGGGATGAAGAAAGGTGGGACTTATGCTGAGATGAAGAAAGAAATACTAGAGGTAGATAGGGCACGGCACGTGTAAGAGTTCATTGGATATTCTCTGACTTTCATCACAACCTACCTCTATCCGGTAGATTACTGTGATGAATGAGTGAGTACTCTAGGACAGGTCCCCTAGAGCAACAATACGATACAATGAAATAGCAGCGAGGTAATTAACAAATCAACAAATGATTTTGTTCAAATCAGAAAATAAATGGAACTTAACACTAGAATGATCGGGGACGGTCAATTGACCGTTTGCGTTTTTATTTCGGGCACCACTTCCCTATCTTCCGGTTTATGAGGCTGAATTTTTTTGACTTTTAATATTTTGGAACAAGTAATGCGAAAATGAAGTTTTTTTGGGGTGGATGCTTCAGGTGAAGAACAATTGCAGCTTTTACCTACAATGACCGCGAGCGGTCAATTAACCGTTCTTGTATTTTATTCCGTTATTTAGATCTCTTTGTCGATTCTTGGTGTCAATTGTGTCAAATATCATAGTGTGCACCTTACCACACAAGTACACTACTCAAGTTTGACTCTCATGTCTTCAAAACAGTTTTTACATATGATTTTACCGTTTATGTGAATGAGAGACACATTAGCAAAACCACAGTATGTTGCGTCGTAGAGAGTCGCTACTGAATATTTTATGGGAAGTGGCGGTCACTCCTTTAGCTGAAATGCTCTGTTACGTTTGTGCCTAGCTGCTGGCAGCCAAGGCAAGCGCCGCCGCACCCCCGCTGCCCCTGCCCGCCGCGTAACCTGCCAGGGCTGCCCGTGAGAGCCCGGGGAATACCCTTCCGCGACGTGTTACAATACGCGTCGGTATAAGAAACGCTCCATGGAGAACGGCTCCCCCTTTCATAGTCATAGTTGGTATGCGATTTACCCCGGTCATTCTAGTGTTAGTGACATATAAAAAGAATTACAGAAACAACTACCCTCACTGAAAATAATAACTTTACATGTGATACAATTAAATTCAAAGATAGGCACAAGATAATCGAAAAGAAATAATCCTTAAGGTTACAATACGTATGAGATTTGAAAAAAAACAGTTTTAGCAGTTATAACAAAAACATTGAATGGACAATGAATAAAAAGACTCCAGAAAATATTTACTCCTTGTGGATTTGGCTATCGATTGCTGTACCTTATAATGACAACGCGTCAAAACTGTAAATCTTAATTCTGTCATTCGAGGTTTCCGTGAAACTTGAGCGCTGCGGTTGGAAGGTGAGCATAGCCCGGAGACTTTTGAGTTGTGGGTTTGGAGAAGGATAAATAAATAAATAAATATTTATTACCTGTAGGTAGGTACAATACCCCTAAGAGCACCAACAATACAATTGTGGTGAGCTTTGGAAACCAACATAGTATTAAACATGATCAATGAGTTTAGACATATTTGAAACACAGCAACACAAAGAGAATAACAACATTTTTCAAATATTCATACCTCAAAATAACAAAAAAAAACAATTAAAGATATTTTAATGAAGATTGAACAAGAACAAAGTAAGAAGCGGGTGGTGATATAGATGTGACGATGAGAATCAGAGATTTATGTTTTTGTGTAAAAGGTAAGAATAAAGTTTCTTTTTGAATGAGTGCCTGTTTTTACTCTTCTTTAAGTCTATGGGGAGAGAATTCCATAATTTTGTGGATTTGACCAGGAAAGAATAGTGGTGTTTGGTGGTTCTATGGGCGGGGCTTCAATGTAAGTCAGATGCATGATTCAACTCTTTGTATTCATATTCCGGGACTGAGGTTGGTGTATAAACATGTCCATCGGATATTTAGGTTCTGTAAGGATGGAAAAAATGCTCTAGTTGCAGGGAAAACAAACGAGTAAGTGCAGAACAAGGTAGGAGAGGTGAGGAAGCTGCTAGGAATAAATTAGAGGAGAGAGCAGTAGTGGCTGGAGGACGGATTTATGGGCTCGTCGAAGGTGGTGTGAGAGGGGAGGATATGTTGGACAAGCGTGGTGGAGGATGGAGATGAATGAGAATATTGTTACGGTATGGACCGGGGCCAAAAGATACAGTGCGTCGATGATGACTCGTGGAAATAATTGGCATGTCGGTTCATGGACTTACCTTCATTTGGGGGAATCGAATCACTTGTAGAAGACTTGGAAACTGAGTTAGAACGCGTACAGCATTGATCGGCAAGATACGTTAAAGGCCGTTACGATAATCTCGTTAGTGTTACTGACCATTTGCAGCAACTGGGAAACCCTTTCAGACCGTCGATTAAAATTTTCACTCAATCTATTATATACGTTCCAAACCAGTCTAATTTCTGATGACGTTGATAATATTTTACCAAATCCGACATACTACGGTAGATCAGATCATGAGAATAAAATTAGGGAACTAGACTGCAGAACGGACAGATTTTAAATGTCTTTTTTCCCACGAACGATAAGGGACCATAACAGCAGCCAAACATTAGTAGTAGCAGTACTCCCTAATACTTGTATCCTTATCTGTTACCTAGTACTAGCTGCACGCCGTGCATGTTTTCTACTTTAGTCTTGAGTCTCTGTCCATTTGTGTAGTTGCAAAATACATATACATATTAACGGTCACTCTCCATTGTTATAATATCTGTAGTGTAGTGCATGCTTGTGAGGCTTCGTCTCGTGACAAGCATTAGCGATTTTTGCTAATGCATAATTAGTCGTAGTTACACTAACTTTAGGGTATTGTGTAATGCATGTTGGTGAATACTCACCCCCTGCCACACACCCCTTTGGTGGCTTTGGTATTTTGTAGATGTAGTTCCCGCGACGGTTAGTCTTCGATAGCACTCGATCAAGTGTTGTGTCTTCGCACGTGGTATTCTGTGACAGTTCTGAGTTGTTATATTCCGTATAGATGGACCTACGTGTGCGTGTGACACCCTGCAAATTCAAAACTATTGGAGTACTTCCATAAATTTGGATTTATTGACACGGCCAAAAGATTTGAACAGGGAACATTGTGCACTTCTCGAAACGCTTGAAAATCGAGAGCGTGATTTGTGTCATCCAATTTGCCGCGAACGCATGTCCGATCTGAAACACATGTTACACATAATATTCTTGGCCAGCTCGCTAAAAAAAATAAAACGTGCGCAGTTTCATCTTTTTAATTTTATATATTTTTTAAAAGCCTATGGAAATAGAACGGAACGCTGATCCCTGTCGGATAACAATGCTCGATGCCACTGCAAGCTATTAAATCCGTCGTATGGAAATGAATCGCAATTATCGGCGGCAGTTATGTGTCGAAACGCGTTTTTAATGCGCTGCAATGATTTTTTCACCGTTAAATTTTTATCGTGGCTAAATCGCGACGGATATTCAGCCGGGCGGCATTGTGTGTGGAAATGACAACGGATGGCTGTGTGTGTGGGATAGTCAAATCAAGTGAACAACAGCGGGCGCTGGAAATTTCATCCCGCACCATTTTGCCTAGCCTCGTCTCGCTAGAAAATGAGAAGTAGTGCAGCAAACGGCAATTGAATTGCTGCTTCGATACGTAACAGCGCAGCTCTCTCTCTCTTGCTCTCTGTATCACATATCTTTTTTCTTCCTTCTGTCTCTCAGGCCTGCTCCTTCCCCCGCAAGGCTGACTTTTTTCCCTCCACCCCTCTTCGTTTATTTTCTTATTTTTTTCACTTCATCCCTCACCAGCCTCTCCCTCCAATAGCCGGCCACTTAGCCATTCACCCCCCTCAACCCTTCGAACCCCCCCCCCTCCAACCCCCTAAGCGTGCGTATCCATCCGAGTTTCCTGCCCCCCCGCGCTGTTTTTCATCCTTTCGTAGTAGTTAGATCGCGTGAAAAAGCTCCTTTTAAACGTTCCCTTCCTCCTCCTCTCCCTATCTCTATCCCTATCCGTCGGGCAGCCCGAATCATCGTCGCGCTTTATTTACAGAACTCGATCTGGCCGAACAAACTACTCGACTTTGTTAATTGATTATAAATTCTATGAATTTCCAATGCGAGCGGAGAGTTCGTGTAGAGAGAGAGAGAGGAGAGGTTGGATGGGAGTGGGGAGAGGGTTAAAGGGGGGAGAGGGAGGGGTAAGGGAGGGGACATTTGCATCTGTGGATGAAGATGACTAGTAGGTTGGAGGGATAGGTAGAGAAGTAGATGTGGGTGGGAAATCGCGAGAGAAGGGTTCTGAAGGGGGGGTGGGGCAGAGTCTGAGAGGAGTAGGGGGAGGGGGTGGGATAGGGGGGGTGAGATATTTTGGAGAAGGGTTGAAGCGAAATGAAAGAGTCAGGGGTTTCCTGAGAAGGATGGCCGGCCGGCAGGTGGCGGTAGGGAGAGGCGCACGACAGGGGAATAAGAATATTTGATGTGTCGTAAGGGGGGTCGGTGAATTGGAGCGAGAAATTTGGCGCAAACAGTTAGACGTATCATTCGAGCTGGTAGGCGATGGGACCAACCATCCAGTGTCGTTCTTCTACCTTTAAAATAACAGCATCGACAAACATATTTCGGAATACAATCTGGAAATGGGCCAGTGAAGAATTTTTGCATGAGAATACTTTTCGGTTGGTTTTGAAATTGGCTGCATTTTTCGGCAATTCTTAGGATTAACAAAGAGTGCTTAGTTAAGGCACTTGAGGAAGTGTAGCATGAGGAAATTTCTTGGTTTAATTTTAGATAAAATATTTATAAATTTCCTTTCACTAGATATGAACGTTAGGCAATGATAGAAGACTAGTGAAGGCATTTCCATGGTTTCAGGGTTTCGCTCCATTGGGTTATCTTGATGGAGATAAAGTTTCGTAGCCAATGCAGGTCACATCTTCAGATCAGGTCCGAATGCCAAAAAAGTATGAAAGAATTAGATATCAGTTGAGTTGTTACAAGTATGAAGCATAATGAAAAAAGAAGAATAATACACTAAATGGGTTTTCCAGCTTGTTGACGGTGATGTGCCCTTGTTTTATTCCAAGTCGGTTGTTCAATTCATTTTAGCTTTTACAGCATCTAACTCTTGCTTATGTTGGGACGCTTCCTAACAATCCGAATCGAGAATGAACTTAAATCTCGTCAATGGCCTTTGCTGCTAAACATTTATAATCCAGAGCTTACGGGCCTGATCTGAAGATGTGGCCTGCATTGACTACGAAACGTTATCACTCGGTAACCATGGAAATACCTGCACTACAGCGCTGCGAAAGCCTCAAGCAGAAATAGAGGACTAAACTTAATCGTCTTTTTTAAGAATGTGAAATATGTATACTTTGCTGAACGTGTTAATATTTACGATTGAAAATTTTATTAATACCCGCGAGACCTTACTTTTGTTGTTACATGGCACAATTAAATAGAATTGGTATGCGCATAGGAATAATGTGAAGTATAAAGTGGTATTTTCTTGAGGAATAGTACTTAACCTGGTTACGAACAGAACGACGAAAAAACATTTCTGGGAGAACATTATAAAACTCAATATAAAGCCTTGGAGAGTGTATATCACATGTTCGATGTTGTAAAAATGGATCCAGAGCTGTGAAAATTTAGGGATTATGGTTATTGAAAAGTAAGCTCATGTACGGCATTTATATGCTGTGTAGTATCGCTGTTATAGCAATTTATGCTCATTATGGTAAAATTGTTTTTCTACTGAGAAAATAATTAACACGGGAGCAATAAAATATCATCCTAAGAAAGAAATATCTTTGACATTTAGTCTAATACTTACGCATACTGATAGGTGAATATACACATCAGTGTATGCTATACGCTGCTAATACATTAAATTATGGGATGAGTCCTTATGCAACGGTAGGCCCATGTAATGAAAATAGGTATAATAATCACTGTTAAATGTTGGCCCGAAAGGATTGTAGGTATTCTCATTCAAACTTTATAGTTGCTAATCTCGATGGCGTTGCTCTAATTTTTTCACGGCATTAATCATATTGAACTAGTCATATACTTACTAGACGCCACGTAGTTAGAGGCGAAATAGTAGTAAATCTGGTTATTGCATGTTAAACGTGGTGGACAGCTGAATTGCATACCTCCATTTCTAACGTTGATGGCGAATGGTGCACTATTTTCACCCTGAAAGCTGCGCGATAAAACTGGAAACTTGTGGTGAAATCTATCAAAATAAAACTCGTCATATTTTATATCGCTAGTCTTGCCAAAGAAAGCGGAAGGCAGAGATTATATTTTTCCGTGTTATTTAAACTACAGCCATAGTAATTGATGGAAAATGGAATAAAGCTGTTGAAATCAACATTTGTGCTCGTTCTACAGTAGGCCATGGCAATCTCTTTGATCAAAAGATTCATCTAACTCCTTTAAGCATAATTTACTTTTGTGGGAGAGAGATAATTTATCTCTTCAACTGTAAAGTTGTAATGTAGATATTATTAAAAGTCGGTATCTGAATTCATTCGGAAGCGTTATGTCGCAATATTTTGCCATTCCATTTTATTCTTCTCTAAATAGCGAGTACTTGTAGTCCATCGATTCTACTCATTCTGATACTATTTTCATGTTTTCATTTTCATGGAAAAAGGTCGGTTTAATGGTTGAATTTGCATCATTCCTTCGAATATATATTCAGCATTTCCAAGTAACCATCCATTGAAGCTGAATCTGCTGCGCTGCTATTGATCGGACCAAGCGAGGACAAAGACTCGGGCAGAATCTCTAATATAGCTTTACCACCGCTCTTTAGGTTTCAAATACAACAGTGTCGACACATTCATGGCCCATCAAAGCATCCCTATGGTCCGCAAATACCTAAGTACTTGCTCTATAAAGAGGTTTGGAATTATGACGCTGAAGAATGAACTAGCAGTTGATGTCATTTCCGATGAAACTTGGCGTTTGAAAATAGTTGTAGTTTTGTATCCGTCCAAACCTAATTGTCATCGGCAGAGTTCTATGAATGTAAGGTAAACGTGAACAATGTAATTTTGCCTTAATCTGCATCATATATTTATTAACGAGGATTAAAAATACTTAGCCTTTTCCGCAGTTTTTATTATTGCTACCTGAACGGCTTCGATGCTTTACATGATCATACACCTACTTCTTTTGATCATATTTCAAAACGCCGAAGCCGGTGAGGAGCCAATAATAGAGTGGAAAATTGCTGGACATGTTTTAATTCTCGTTAAAAGCAAATTTCATTAACATATAGAAGCGCATCAGGCTTGACATTGTGGAAATATGAAATGTCCATTTTAAATAAAACAAAGATGGTAAATTTCCACACAGTATATTATCAACCACAGTATATTAACAAACACCGACCAAGGTTTCGGCACGTAATGCCATTCTCAAGGTCTTGAGAATGAGAATGAGACCTTGAGAATGGCATTACGTGCCGAAACCTTGGTCGGTGTTTGTTAATATACTGTGGTTGATAATATACTGTGTGGAAATTTACCATCTTTGTTTTATTTAAAATGGAAATTTCATTAAGTTACGAAGTTGAAAATTAACCCTATGTATATCTTAAAATTATATCTAGATGATTTTTCTTCATGGCCTCTTTTTTATATTTTAATTTTTTTCTTCTTTCAGTATATATAGGTTTATTAATTTTAAAAATACTTTATTTCTCATTACCAACGTATCGCATTGGTGTACATGCTTCTTCAGGGCCCATGAGATTCAGAAGGAACTCTCTCTCTCTCTCTGAGCCCTGAAGAAGCATACACACAAATGCGAAACGTTGGCAAAGAGAATAAATATTTTTCAAATTAATAGACCTATATCTCATGAAAGAAGAAGAAAATTAAAATAATATATTCGGTAAAAGGGGAAAGGTTATCTTAGCGACGAACTGAAAGTTAATTATTATTTCAGGGGAGTAAATGACAAGACTAGGGTTCAAACCCTTGGTTAATGGATGCCCGCTCGATTATTCTGCCATCTGAGCTGTGTATTTTTTCACCTAAAGACTTTTACATGTATTTGTAAACGTACGTAAATGAATGTAACTGTGTGTTTGCACTATGTGCGCGTATGTAGGAGTATGAGTGCGGCAAGGAGTGCTCACAAGTTTCGCTGTTGAAGTCCGTAGCGAGGGGAGGTGATCCCTTCTCCCCCCCCCCCTACCCTCCCGCCAAACCCCGCTCCATCCCTCTTCCCGGCCAGACTAATAAAGGCTCTCGGAATCGTCGGTCTAGACCACCATGGGGCGGCCCTGAAGCTGGCTCGCTGGCGCGATTATAGCTATCTTGCCTCTCTCACTCTTCTCTCCCGTCCTGCCTTCGCCACCATCGTCCTTCCTCTTTATTCCATATTTTCCAACGCGCCCTCTTTTCTTTCTCTTCCTGCTCTCTCCTCCTCTTCCTCGCGGAAAAATTCTCTCCTCCCTTTCTTTCCCTTTCGCATCTACCATCCCTCTCCGTCCACCAAATCCTTATCTCCTTTTATCCTTTCTCTCTCTCTCTCCCTTCTTGTGTTTCCTCTTTCTGCCTCTGCTCCTTCTTTTGTAAGTTACCGTTGGCTCAACAATGTACACTTTCGTCCTGGGGCTTGGAACATGTCTGCAGAGAGGGGGGGGGGGAAACCCTTACTCTTTGAGTTTCAAAGAAAAACGAAAAAAAAGAGAGTGCCGGAGAGCACGCTCTTGAAGTCTAAATGTTAAAACTTGATAGTTTCGTGTGGATTGCTGCTCTTTAATAATTTATCTCAGGAATTTTCTTTTTGGAGGTTCCACAAGGTCGTATGGTTGAACCTACCAACTATCTTCAGCCAGAAGGTCGGTTTCAGTTTGTTAGGAGAGGGTAGGCCTATGATATGTGACTTTTTCTATCCAGGGTGATAGGGGCTACATACTTTGTGAGGCGTACTGCGGTTTTCTCATCTTTTACGTATAAAATAACACGCCGTAGGATTATATAGCTACAAAGGTAACTTCACTTTGATTTTACGGAAATATGACCAAGCGTTAGTGCTCGAGGTGTTTTGCTGGATGAAGAATTCTGGTGTTGAGAATGCAAGTTTTAGATGAATATTAATTTGCTGCTTGTACTTTTCTATTTATATTCCTAAGCGTAAGTATATTACGTCCAGTTTCTCAAAATCACGTTATTTTTGTAGATTTTTAGTGAAACTTGTTATAATTTAGTTCTTAAATTAGTCAATATAAAGACAGAAATCATGTCTTGGCAAAAATTGTTCATGACTTGATCACAAGTAATCCCTTGAATATGTGTGACGTCAATAAAGAGTGTAAGCTAAGCGAAAGATATCAAGAACGATTTTTCCATCGTCTCTTCAGTTTATGAACTCACTGACAGTATCTAGAGATTGGTCAAGGGGTTCAAATCACTTGAAATATTTCCCATTATTCCCCATTTATCTATTACCTATCTCGCCTCCTCCCTACTCTCGGGTACTCCAAAAGTTTTCCTTCTTCCTTTTTAGTTTGCCTTTTTATTGGCACAAATGTTGACAGGCCCAAATAAAAACATAAAAAATATATATCTATTCTTGTATTTTTGTACCTGTCAGCTGGCTGGAATAACTTATTTGTCGTTTTTGTAAGTTAAACGTAATGCTGTAACGATGAATAGTCCTTTAAAAATTGCAAATTGGTGCCATTTTTTATGTGCATTTCAAGTAATATACCTTTTTCTTCTAAAGAAAAGGGATAGAACTCTTTTAATTTCTTAGGAATTTTAAAATGGCTTACTTAAATCAGTGATTTGCTTGTATAACAAAAAATGTAGAGGAGATTATACGCATGGTAAGAATGTTTTTTCTCAGCTAAGTAAGATGTGGAAACAGTACACTGTCTGAACAATATCTCTTACAAACCGGCGTCACTCGGTGCTCACCTTTCCTGCTATTCTTCTTCCGAGCGATTCCCTACCATGCGGTTCAAAGACAGCCTTCCCATTTCGGATTTATTCCGGGACGCCTTTCTTCCGAATCCTTTTTACATTATTTGTTGGACTAGCGTCCTTCTTCATTCCTCGTCCGAAAGAACTACCGCTTCGCCGCTTTTATTCCGCGCGCCTCCTCGTGGAACCCTTCTCTACTCTTCCTGTCTTCCATGCTCTCCACTTTTTGGCCGTTCGCCCCTTCCTGATCCTTCTCCTCTCCTTCTGTTTTTCACTTCCTCTTTTTTCCTCTTGCCTCTCTCTCTCCCCCAAACAGCCTCCCTCCCTCCCCCGCCTTTGATTGCCATCGGGAGTCTTTTGTTTGCCTGTTCGAGGCTGCCTTCGTCCTTTGATTGGAGATCTGTCGTGTTCGGCATCAGCGGGCTTTTTGCGTTCGGGAAGTTTTACGCCCTTCTTTCGCTTGTCTCGTCTTCTTTTATTTTTTGGAAAACCCTCTTTGAGCGCCAAACTGGGTGTGTTTCGGCTGATAGCAATGCGATATTTATACGCTCAATAGGATAGTTCGCTTGTATTCCTGGAAGGTTTAATTTGCCGCTTTTGTGAGGTTTTTGTTCTAACATTTAATGGCGTTTGGGTGTCATTTAATATTCTTTGAACACCGTGAAAACTATTAAGGAAGTTCATTAGTGGAATTATTTTTCGACAACAGAATAGATGCATGCATAAAGCGAAGCAGATGCTTTCATGGCGAAATTATATCGTAATATATACTGCTTGCTTTGTAAAAATCCCTATTTTTTGTGACTATTTCTTGCTTAGGTTAAAGCTTCATAAGCTTTGCCTAAAGCTTCATAAATGTTGGGATTTCGATATTTTTGTGCCATCAATAAAATAAATGCATATTTCCTGGCTTACTAATTGGTGTAAATCTGGTCGAAGCGTCTGCTTCCAGCTGTGATTTATTATTATAGATATTTAGTTTTATTTAGCTTGTGTAGACTGTATGTATTTCGTGGTTTGAGAAACATCTAAACTGGGCAACGGCCTACCAAGATGGAAATACCGGTTCCCGATCAGTCACCGAAGTTAAGCATCGTTGGGCTCAACTCGAGTTTGGATACGGGTGATCCTCCGATTCGTCCGAGTGCCCCTGTCTGCATGTGGCAGACAGTATGTGCGAAATGACCTTAGCCGTCGAAGCACGTTAAACAAAAATACTATGTACTACTAACATTTAAACTGAAATGAAAGATCTAAGGCTTTCCCGACGTGTAGCGATGTTGATGGTCGTTCGGGTTTCCGGGCCGGGTCAAACTCTCCGTATCTTCTGGCGTTTTGATGTACGAGTCGTCCATCGAAACGTCGACCGAAATGGAGTTTGACCCGGTCGGAAACCCGAAAAACCACCAACATCTAAACTGAAAGTTAAGTTAAATATATTTATGATCGTGAAGTAATCATTTAGAAATACATTACTACATTTATATTTAATCATGTATATATATATCATGGAGAGAATAGTATATTATTTTACAAGTTTATCTGCTGCGGTCTAACGTTTTTTCAATGAAATATTTTTATTGAGTTGGGGTTCATTTGACAGATAAGTCATCATAGTTCTCATTTGGAAACGTTACATCTTGAAGTTTTTCTTAAAGCTACGTGCTACCAACTTATTTCGTGTGGGAAATTTCTCGAGATTGAGAGGCTTGAAATTGACTCTGGGCGATCGGGATTCAAATGCCTAATGTTGTGAATAGCGGTCATAGACTGAAATACCTCTCCTTAAACACGCTGTTAGAGTATAAGCATCGCGTTCGGCTGTAATCAGTTGTTTTTGACGATTACCATAGAATCCGTGTTTGGAACTTTAAACAAATGCGTTTCTGAAGTATTGCGCAACCTCATGGCGCAACCGATGCCTTATACCCAATTGGACTTAAATTCTGACTCTTGTCGGCACTTGCCTTATTTTTCGTGTGTTTCAAAGGTATTAGTAGTCATAGCATTTTAAAAAATAAACACTAAAAAGTTGAAAGTAGGAATAGTTATAGAATGGCGCGTGTTGTGTATTTTTAATAATATGCTCTTCTTGACTGTAGTTTTAAAAATAGGATCTGCCTATCATATGTCAAGGGCGTTCGGTGGTTTCATTCAACTTAAGGGAATTCGTCGAAACTTGCTGGAAGCATTAATTATGTTTTCCTTAAGCTACCTGAATTTTTTCAAAATCATCTACCGTAGATTTCATAGGATATTAGATGTGGAAGTGGGCATGAAATTACATTGGTTCTTATGGGAACGCGAGGTGCGACTAGCTTTATTCATCGAAAAGGACTTTTTTAGTTAAGAATAAGAAAAACAAAAATAATTTAAATAATCAATAGAATAATGTATGAAAATCATTTGATATACTTTAATTTTATTATTTTTGTTTTTCTTATTCTTAACTAGAGAAATATTCTTTTTGATGAATTAAGCTACTCGTACCTTGTGTTCCCCCCTCCTTAAGCGTTTTTCGTGAATCTATATTCCGCTGTTACATTTTCATTGCTTTTACTTGTGTACCTGATTCAGTATTAAAATATGTCTGGAAAGCTATATGTACTAGATTTCGTTCTGAATTAATTAGTCGGAGCCTTCTATCTTTTCTAGACTCCTTGAATATGACGTGAACCAATCTAACAAGGGGTTTATTCTGCACAAGATGTTATCATCGTTCACAAAAATACCTCGAACTTGATACCATTTCCGTTATTATGAGATCGCAGTTCTGATTATTACTTATTTGCTATGATAAAATTTATGAAAATTATTTGCCGTCATAGGTTTCTAAATCAGATAATGAGGTTGATGAGCAAAGCACTTTGGGGGATTGGTGAAATCGTTAAGTAGTTGAAAAATTTTTTATTCCCGTATGTTTGAAGACAATTTTGAATTTGTGTAGTAGGGAAAAAATATCAAGTATGTCACATTTTTTCGTAGAACTTTTATGCAAGTGAATCAAATTCAGTAGGCGTTTAAAATTAATAGTGAGTTTAGTTTTAAGTTAAAAGTACGTTCTAGTTGAAATTTTAATCCAAACCATATAGATACAAATTAATGTACTTGTTCTCATAGACGTATCCAGGGGTTTTTTTTGGGAGTTGTAACCCCATTAATGGCTTAATTTAATAACAATTTTTAAAAACTTTGATTCAAAACATGCAATTGGGAATTTCAATGGTGGTCAGAACACCTTCAAAACGTCATTTTAAGATGTATATTTTTCTAAATTCCCGGACCCCCCGTTTTACATGGGGGGTATTCCGCACTCCCCCCCCCCCCCGCCGACCCCACCCCCTGGTGACCCCCCCTTCAGACGCTTCTAGATACGCCTTTGCGTTGTTCTGGGAATGGTAATGTCATCACAGATCATAAGATATATATCTATTAAAATGAATAATTGAAAAATCCTGCTGTTTTCATGACTTCCACGAGGTGTTGATGTTTTCGAAAATTAACCACTATGCTGTTGACGCACAGTGGATGGGATTGTCGGAGCGGAGCAGCGTTCGGAATTTCACTTTCAAATGCCTCATCAAAATCATAAATTTCTAATTTCGAACTTTACGACGTGAGACACGCAAAAAAACCGTAAAATGAAAAACTTCCGATCTTCCGAAAATGTTCGGGAAAACTTTAATATTGGCCAGATTGGGAACATCTGCTGGGAGGATCTAACGTTTAGGGGCCATGGGGGGAGCTACCGCCCCTCAATCTCTCTCCCCTCCTTGCTGAATGCGTATATGATTAGTCATGACATACAGTTCCGTTAACTTTCTGAATTACATCCCCGAGGAGCATTTCCTCCGTATCCCGGGCTGCTCCCTCCCTTTTTACATATTCATGGCACCGAATACTACGCCATTTTTATTCCAGGCGTGAGGCGTCTCTTGCACACACGTCTTATATATATATATATATATATATATATATATATATATATATATATATATATATATATATATATATATATATCGTAAAAGTGGTTCTCTGAGAAATGCGAACTAGGCTTCCTCTTTTTTTTGTGGGCTACTTTTTTAGGACCAAAGAAAGCAAGCGAGCAAAGAGAAGGATCGAATGCGCTTCGCAAGCAACCTCCACCGACCGACTCCAACCCGTAACATCTTCCCTTCCCCTCCCATACCAACCCCATAGGAGAGGATACTTTACGAAAACGCGTATGAAAATACACCATAATGCAAAAGTATTTCGCGAAGGAGCTATGGGTGTGGGGATGGAATCGCAGAGGAAGGCGATTCTGGCGGACTGCGGGAGTGTGGCGTGAAGTCCCTGCCTGCAT
The DNA here is from genome assembly GCA_963573305.1 of Pyrrhosoma nymphula. NCBI lineage: Eukaryota > Metazoa > Arthropoda > Insecta > Odonata > Coenagrionidae > Pyrrhosoma > Pyrrhosoma nymphula. The sequence goes on along the minus strand of OY754329.1, from coordinate 175,770,633 downwards.
GACGGGCCGCCGAGGAAGGCGTATGATATTCTCCTCGGTTATCGTGATTACAAAAATTATGGAGCAACAAAATTATCGAGAAATGACCTAATTCAAAGGTGAAGGGTTAATGCATGAGTTAGTTGGTTTTTGTATCACTCCCCAATGCCGAATACTACTAATTGTAAGCTGAAATGATTTCATTTTATCAAAGTTCTTGGTTTTCTTTTTTTAAGATATGAATGGTATCATTTGCTTGAACAAACTTTGAAAACATGCAAGTTTTTCCCTGTTTCTCCATCTTTTACGTCTCTCTCTCGCAGTTCACATGAACTGTTTCTGAAAAGAAGTTGCTTAATGTGAAACTTTTGAAGTTTACTTTATTTTTGTTATAGTTTGGTGTAGTAGTTTTTGTTTAAACTTTTTAATTTATTTTAGTTTGTAAATGTTTTATTGATTGTTGAAATGTTTTGGTTGTTAAGGGGTGAATGGGGGTGTATAATGATTTTGGCTTTTTACTTTATCGTGCAGGTAACCATGACAAATGATCATTTGCAAATCATCTCTTAAATATTCCAAAAATTGCCAGAGATACAAATAGGAGTCTAAAGTTGAATAGACGAGCAACCTTCCCATAACGGCCGTCATTTCATGCAACGCTTCTTCTTCACTATACATTCTAAAAGATGCCTTAAAAAGGCTTTTGTGAAGATGTCCACTTCTGCGGGAAATACAACAGTATAAAGATTTATACAAAAACTTTGAAAAAATATCCGTCTTCACCGGGAATCGAACCGCGGCCCTTTGATCGATGGATGAAATGACGCCGGAGGTCGTTTTGCGGAAACAGAAAAAAATACAACTTTCTACGATTAGTTATTTGGTTATTAGGCCGTAAATGTTTCGATGCAACTCCGTAAATATATATGAAAACCTTTGCAATTTGATTTCAACTGTAATATCGAAAAAATCATTTGAATTATAATCCCCTATATAGGGAATGAAAGAGAATGGAAGCTGGAAGAGCTGTTCTGTAACAATAAGAAGCATTGCCTGGTAAAAAATGGAAAATAAGTATTGCTTTGACGAGTAGACACAATCCGACGCTGCAACTGCAATAGGGGCACTCCGTCTTATATGTGTGGGAAGGGGCGGGGGGTAGTAGTGGACCATAACGTGGGACGCGAATGGGGGTTTCGGCTGCTGGGCGATGCCATGGGAGGATGGGGGTCCCTTGCCTGTGTGGTGCATGCGGTATTATTGAGTCCACCCCCATCCCCACCCCCCCAGTCTCAGTCCTCCCCGCCCACATGCCCAACCCCCCGCAGCCGGGCTCTTTCTTCGCCTCAACCAAATAGCACACCACCGACCCACATGCACGTCCCGACCAACGTCTGATGACCACCTTCCCTTGAAACCGCACGGCACACGGAGGGCAGTGGAAATCGAGTTAACGCGCTGTCTCACCCCCGACCCCACATCATCTCCTCGTCTTTTCCCCTCCTTTTCACTTAATCGCCTTTCAAAAATCTTGAAACGACGAAAACCTTGTACGTACTACGCCTCCCAGTAGAGCGGGGAGACTTGTTACTGGCTGGGCTTAGTTAGAGATCGGTCCTACGGAAATAATTCTTCTATCATCCGTCATGCATGTTACCCATGATATCTCATGCTCCCTAGAAATAAGAAGTTACCTTATTATTATTTAAATTAGTTACTAGTCGACCATTTGGTCGGGTGGTAACATAAATGTTTATGGACCAAAATATAATAATCCAATCAATGAAAAGAACGAGCTCACAATAAACATGGACATATACAATGATCTAAAACTATCACAATTCATTTTAAAAACTCTAAATCTAAAAACTATCACCATTCCAGATCTAAAAAACTATCACAATTCTATTTTTTTTTCAACCTCGTCATCAGCGTTTGAATACTATTTGAGAATGGCTTTAACGTTTTCTCGGGTAGGCCATTCACATTCCCTATCCCCCCACTATGCAGAAAGGAATAATTTAATGTATTTGATAGCTGTATTGGAGGCTTAATTTTGTAATTATGGTCTTTCCTTGACATATAACAAGGAATTTTAAATCTTTCCATATGGATATGTCAATCAATATGGGATCACCAATGTAGGCTTTATATATAATACACTTAGGTCGTTAATTCCTCCTCCTCGATTGAGGTGATTTCTAACCCAGAATTCTTATCATCTCCGTAACGCTAGCCTTCTTTATAAAATCACAAATCTTGCGGCTACTAATATCTGATAGGTAGAACTATATAATAAGATAGGTAGAGCTATATAATCATTGCTTGAATTGGTAATTTATCTTCTTGATTCATAATCATTTTTATATTGCTTGTTATAATTTCACTAATAATTTGAGTGGAAAAGAATCATGGATCAAAAATGCTCACCATTAGGCAAGGTACGACGATTAAAGGCATGACCTGTGATATTTTATGATGCATGATCCCATTCTCCAGGACTTAGGGTTTTTAAAATTTGAAGTGATCTTTAGTCTGGAATAAGAATTTGACTCTTATTTTTACAGGGGTTTCAACATTATGAACACTCATGTGTAACGTGCAAATTTTCTTCCCATAAGTTAATCGGTAATTATTTAGGCTTGAGTGGTACTGGAGACACCGGATTAAAAAATACGTGAACGTGCAATTTGGAGCGAAATCAGGGATTGCAGGGATAATTTTAAGGCCGTTTTACACGCACTTATTCCACAGTCTGATGTGTGGATTGGTTGCAATAATGACTGCGCGAATGCTTGAACAAAAGACATGCAAATATTCTCTGCTCCAATTCCGTGCCCGCATTTTCGCAGTTTCTGCACATCAAATTGCGCAATCAAGTGTCATGTGCACAGGCCGTTTTACACGAGGCACTTTATTGCGCAGTCTCATGCACGTATGGATGTGCATTGAAAATTGCGTCGTGTAAAGCGGAGAATGATAGAATGCATGCGCAAATGCATTAACGAGTCTGGGAAAATTGCCCCTTCTCTAATTCCGAGCCTACATTCTCGCATTGCGGAAACAGATGATACTTCAAATTGTGCAATAAAGTGCCCCGTGTAAAACGTCCCAAAACAGGCTTAACGGTGCAGTCAATGCGTGATATCGATTTCTAATCGTTTCTAATTGACTCTCTTTAATTTCTAACCCTCCTTACTATCCATTTAATATAGCTTGAAAGACAACATACTTCACCTAGAATTTGGTGAATTTGACCTCATTTTAAAGAAAAAACACATATTTCTGAAGATATAAAAATATTAACCCCTTGCCGAACTACTTTTCGAGCAATTTGCCTGAAAATATAAGCTGTTTTACATTGGATAGATTACGGCTGTGCACTCCAGAGGGAGAATATTAAACAAATAAGGGTTTCGTAACACCTAGATCTCGTCAAAAAACTAACGGTGTATAGTTTGTAAGTTTTCTCAACTATTTATAAAACTTAATCAATGACTCACCGAAGTAATGTTTTCAGAATCGCTAAAAAAACCATCTGTTGTGAAGGCGATTTCACCGTACGTCGTGAAAAAATGAGTCAAGTTAGAGACTTAAGTAGTTACATTTAAATTTAATTAGTGAGAATTTTAGTCATGCATAACTATATTGTTGCGCCATTAATATTAAAAAATTACTTCACACTGCTTGCAGACGCTGGAATTAAAATATTAAAATCGAATATGGTCTCCATCATGACGAGGGAAATATCTCGCTCAAACTACCTTAATTGCAAATAGGATACCGGATCCTTGGGCCGCTGCGCTCCCGACGCAGAGAACCTATTTCCCGTCGTGCCTCTCGCACGGCTGTAGACTTGCGGTGCGGGGAAGAAGGGTTGGGCTCGCAGGAATGTGCACGCCTCTCTGAGGCGGCGGCGGCATGCGATAGATGTGAGAAGGTCTCTCTCCGTCCTGCCGCTGCTGCGATGGTCTCTCGACCCCATTCTGGGGAATTGGGGCCGCTCCTCCTCCTCCGCCTTCCCGCACCTCTTTCCTCACTCACTCTGCACCCCGCGCCCGTGTTTACAGCCGCGGCGCGCTCCGCTTCGATGGGCTCCAAGCGGGAAGTACGAGTGTCTCCTCCTCTCCCTACCCTTGCAGCTACACGTTTCCCCCCGCCCCACCATTCTTGCGTGAGGCTTGCGGGAGGTTCTCAAGAACTGCCTGCCTGTCTGCAGAGCGGACGGGTGCACCTCCTTCTAGGTCCGAGAGGAAGAGGAGGTACACGGGATATCCGGAGAAGGGGTTAAAAGGCCCTTAGTACGCACTGAGCGCAAGAACGTAACTCGAGTACGCGACTTAGGTAGTTTGAACGTGAATCATAAAGTAGATCATATTCCAACTTTAATTTGAAATTTTAGCTGTTGTCAGACTAATTCTTAGTAATTTTCCAAACATTGCGATTTCATATATGATGTGGTTCGCAGTCGCGCGCACGGGTGCGAAGATATACACCAAAGACGGTGAAATTCGCCATGAATAAATAATTTGAAATCAATTATCAAAAGTCATCCCGGTCAAGTCAAGTGATTTTTTTCATGGCGGATTTCACCGTCTTTGGTGCATAAATTCTCAGTAATTAACTAGATGTGCATACATATTTGAGGCTTGAATTTACTCTTTACATACGTGGGTCTCAGTCTACGTTTTCAAAATCCCTGGCGCCCGCCTTGTTATTTTGAGGCCAAAATGAATTGAACTGATACGAAATTAATGTAGTACCTGAATGAGTCCTTGGCTAAAAGCTGTGATGTCTCTGCATCGGTTTGAGTACAAACTTGGACAGACCGCTGTCGAAATATAAAGGCAGATTTGATGAATTAAATTCTATGATTGATGTTTATAGTTTTCCTTCTGTTTTATTACTTGAAAACTAGATCGGCGGATGGAGCTATTTTGTGTTAAATATTACCGATATCTAGATATGGTTAAAATGATTTTTTTTGCGGGGGGTAATGGGTTACAAATGATAGTAAATGAAGAATTGTATCATATTTTTAATTTTTGATCCCCAATTAGTCATAGAAATATGTATCTGGTTACTTAATCTAAAATGTACTTCTCGCTGGCCTATTCCAGCCGTTCCTCTTCAATCAACGGTACCTATTTGGTGCGAGCCGCGAAGTTGCTCCCGTGATTAATCTGTGATTGATAATGGAATTGTAATTGCGGTTACCACATAAATAAACCGATGCACTTAGCGCGCCTGCGATGCTCGGTTGGAGATTGACGGACTTGCCGAGATGCGGTGGATAATATTTCACTCTATATCGAGAGATGAACGCTGTCGCTCCCTGACTTTTCCCGCTTGCGGACGCCTTGCAAGCTTTAGATGGCAGGAGTAAGAAGGGGAAGAAGAGAGCTAGCTGCTGGCGCTGAAGACGTGCAAACGACCGCAATTTGCAAATAAAACTGAAAGCTACTATTAGGCGCTCCTCCTTGTCCATTATAAATGCCAGATCTTGTTTTTCAACGGGACGAGCTCCGTCGAGACGGATCGAGGGAGATGTTTTTAGTCTTTAAAAGCGCGTGCGGTGGGGACGGGGAGGGGGGTTGGTCTGAGTTCAAAAGGAATATGGGGGGGGGGGGTGGGTGGGAGAGAGTGGGAGGACCCTTGGAGGCGTGAAACCGCTTATTTGATTCCCCTCCCTAAAAACCTATCATTACACGACGAGTCCTTTTATGAAAGACGAAGCAGCACCATTAAGTTTTCTTCGTGCTTTATCAAGAGGGGGATTTGTTTTGGAGTGGGCAGAAGGGGGGGGGGGATAAACAGGTGAAAGCGGTTGCTTCTTCGTCGTGTGCAGTTAAGAAGGGATACCTCCTCCTTTTACACTCAATCTGCTCCCTACCATATGTAGCTATGCGAGACCAAATGGATTTGTCTGCCCCCTCATTGTCCATCTGTCCTTCGGTGAATCGACGAACTAATATAATGTTACTTCTTAATCGGAATATTTTTAACGGATCTCCGCAGTTTGGTGACTGTCTTGAGCTCTGGGTGCACGTGGAGCTTTAGAAACCAATGCCTTTGTGTGGGTCCATTATTACCATCGTTCTTTAGCATGCAGTCTCTCGGTCGTCAAGCTTAACGTAGCGTGAAAACGATAAAAAAATTATTTTCCTTGATTCAGGATTACAAAATATTTTTTTTTTTCAGGAAAAGCTTTTTTGTGTTTTTCTCCAATTCAGTTTTGGCGCCTTGTTTTTAATAACACTGCGGAAGGATTTCAATGAAAATCATACTTCAGATGTATGAGGAATATATGGGATTGGAAAAATTTAGTTTTAAAACTAACTGCATCAAATCAAGCTTAGGATTAAATAGTGCTGATGGTGATGTGTGAGTGTATCTTTTTGGAAGAAATGGGGGATTCTCACCCTTAAAAGGAATTCCGAGAAACGCTTGTGTGCTAATAATGTTATTCGACGGAAAATAACTGTGTGAATTGGAAATCCCATGGGACATAGCAGACATTGTTAGTGAAGTAATTCAAGTAAAACTAGAAGGGAAGACCCCGAGAGGAAGTTCAATAGGCAAGTAGTACATAAGACAAATATGGAGGAATGAACGGAAGAATAATTTCGATGGTATATTGTAACTAGCTATGAATGGAGAAGAATGGAGGGTTCTAATTAATAGTTAAGTAAAATACTTAGTACTTTTCGACAATCGTTTATAGCACGACGCGTTTTGCCGATTTACAGCATCGTCAGGTGAATCGTTAAGCGAATGCCATATATCGTTGAAACGCGTCGTGCTATTGAAAGATTGTTGAATATCCTTTAATGTTTATTATGACTTCAATGTTTTTTGTTCTCTGTATCAATTACCAAATCCTAATTATGGTTTAAAAATAAAACGTTGGCAATGAGTTGAATTTAAATTGAATTGACCAAAAACCTCAAGAATATTTGAATAGACTAAATGTTTTATTTAATTAATGAATACGAACGTTTAGAACTTCTACCAAGTGAAGCTTGCAACAATAAAGTTTATAAAGTATGGAGGACTTCAGCTAACTAATTGATTGAAATACTGACGGTGATGAGACCAGTAGGACCACTCACCCCCTGCCATACACCCCTGAGGTGGCTTGCAGGTTATTTTTTAGATGTCGTACTCACAGCATGCCGTGCATGCATTCAGTTTAATTCTTGCATCTCTGTCCATTTATTTAGCTGCAAAGTACTAACGGCACTTCTAACATTGGTAGCGTACTTGGAGTGTAGTGTATGCTTGTGAGGCTTCGTCTCTTGGCAAGTGATTTATGCCAATGCATCAATAGTCGTAGTTACACTAACTTTAATATGGTAAAGTGTTATGCTTGTTGGTGACTACTCACCCCCTGCCACACACCCTTGAGGTGGCTTGTAGATGTAGGAATAATAATATAAATGGGAATGAACCTGTCGTTTCTTTCCCGCTTTATTTCCTTTCGAAATTACAATATGAGGGTATCTATTATTCAACCCCTCTGTTCCAAACATTATACTCTTATGTTAATTATTATATTTATCTCAGTTTTACATCAATGATGTCCCACAGTAGGAATGTCGCGATATTCGCTTGTTCCGCTGGCTTGGCTCGAAACGCGCAACATTTCGTCCTAATAAAGCCGCTTTTAAAACGACCCACGGATTCCCCCCTCGTCCACGGTCCCCTCATTACGGGCCGGGAGACGCACTGTGCGTTTTGTATCCGAGACGAGAGCGAGCCAGGAGTCCTTCGGGCATTCCGCGTCCTCAAAATGCTGCTCTCCTCCCAACCTCCTCCGTGGTCGGCGAGGGGAAGTGACGTCAGCACCACCACACCCTCTTCGTTGCATTCCTCCGTCTTCCTCTTCAGACCTCTCCTCTTCCCCTTTCGAGACCTCTGCACGCGTTCCTCCGAAGAGGTTCAACACTCCCGCGACAGACTTCACCAAATATTGCATCGCTTGACGTGGGAATCACGCTCGGTTTAACGCACGCATTCGTCTGTGAAATCGATTTTAGGATCGGCTCTATTGAAGCAATGGAAATCTGCAGAACGGACGGATTTAAAATGTTATTTCTTCCCGCGAACGATAAGAGACCATAACAGCTGCCTATGAAACTTTTAACTAGGTTTTTCCGATAGATAGTGTAGCTCTTAGTAGTAGTAGTACTCCGTAATACTTGTATCCTTATCTGCTACCTAGTACTTACATCTACATCTACAAAATACCCTGCAAGCCACCTCAGGGGTGTGTGGCAGGTGGCACTTACAGCACGCCGTGCATGTTTTCAGTACAAATCTTGAATCTCTGTCCCTTGATGTAGTTGCAAAATACATAAATACTAATGGTCCCTCTGACATTGGTAGTATATCTATAGTGTAGTGCATGCTTGTGAGGCTTCGCCTCGTGACAAGCATGTGCGATTAATTCGAATGCATCAATGGTCGTAGTTACCCTAACTTTATAGTATAGTGTAATGCATGGGGGTTATTACTCACCCCCTGCCACACACCCTTGAGGTGGCTTGCAGGATATTTTGTAGATGTAGATGTGATGTTTTAGAAGGATAATGAAGATCAAATGGACGGAGAGAATCACCCGTGAAGGAGTCCTACGAAAAGTAGGAGAGGAAAGGTGTCTATGAGAAGAAGAGACAAATTTGATGAACGCATTTTGCAACGCAATATCAGGACGTAATCAACTATGGAAAGAGAAATGAAAAAGAATAATTTTAGATGAAGACCAAGAATGGAATATATGAGGTAATTTATGAAGGACGTCAAAGTGAAGAATTATGTAGGAAAGAAGCGGTTGGCTGTTAGAAGAGCAGTCTTTTACACACCATTAATCCTTTGCAAGTACCGAGTTAATGTTTAAGGCAAACGAGATAGACTTCTCAAGTCAGGCACTTATAAACTTAATTGCACTAGTTTTATCACTTCAATTGTTGGTCAGAAAGGTAGAAACTTCGTGATTCACTCCAAGGAACACGTTAGGTGTCACAAAAATAAGGATTCCAGCTCCCTCTTCGATAAACACCTCCTGAAATGCAACCACAAAAGCGATTAATGTTCCCGAAATTTTACACATCCTCTCCCAAGGGATTAAAAATAGATGCTGTCGAGCAAATCGAGATAAGAAGACACTTGGCATACCCTAACGCGACCCTAAGTAATGAGGAACTGTTTCCCGCTCTCCTCCCCACTCCTTTGCGAGAAATTAATTTTAGGAAAAATCAACCCTTCAAGCCACCTGTCCGCGCCCACACTTCCAAGCTACGGTATAACCGCCACCTCCCCATCACTCAAACCAACCCTCGTAACTACGACAAGAAACAACGGCCAATAAACAAAACAAACTAAGAGTTTGTACCAAATGATGCCGTAGATCGGCGAAACGCGTTCTACCGTTTATAAATACTGTGGAAAAAATACAGAGTATATAATTTAGTATGGATACTTAATATTTCTACAAAGTGAAGCCTGAAACCATTAAGTGTTAGTGGGGTGGAGATCTGCAATTCGAATTGGTTGAACTGCTGGTGATGATCTATTTTTTTTAACAGTTTTTATGCAAATGTCAATTGAAAATGAGGAAGGAGACTTAGCGCTAAGGCTTGGGATATAATCTAACTGATAGAAACGACTACATTCCACTTTTTTCAAACGATTCGTAGATATTTGTTCGTAGCCCAGTCTTTGCAAGGCTAACAAAGTTCCCTTTGTATTCGTTCAGCAGATATAATGTTGCCGTTCCGTTGACAGAAGCTGCATTAACTACCCAACGTAGGGAAACTAATTGTAAACCCATTCCCACTTGCTAACATTTCCTTACTGAGTTCCTCGGGTCTCTGGAACGGATGACAAGTGTTACGGTGCAAGAAATTGAGTGCGTAGTATTGCTGCCGGGAAAATCTGGAGTAACTTGTGCCGTGGGACTCTGGTGAATGGCCTTTTTAACTACACCATCTCCTTCTTTTCTCCCCCATCACCCTTCTTCCCAGGCACCGTGCTTCGGAAGAGCGCATGGGGATATTCCATTGCAGATCGGCGTCCTTGTTCCGTGACTCGCCTACGCGATTTCCCGATGCTGCGGCATTTCTTGACGCTTGGGTTTTCCGCGGTAAGCGCAGTCATTTTTAAAAAAGGCGCGCAAATCGACGAGCGTATTGCGGGGTGGGGGAGAGATTGGAAAGAAAGATAGGGGGGATAGCGGGGGACGTTCACCTGCTGTGTTGTGGATGATGTCTCATTTGTGTACCTCCTGCATCTCCTCTCTGGAGAAATTGCCTCTTCTCCGGTGTCCTGGTCGGAAGGAGGGTGGTTGTGCTTATCGATTACACCGGTTGCATCGTGAAACGAAAACCCACTGGGGAACGTCTTTTTTCCCGTTTGACTCGTTGCCGCAGGGAGAGATGTTCGCCATATATCACGGGATACGGCGAGAAGTTCGTTAGTCCAGCGAAGAACACCACTTTAGGGAATCGTAATTCAAGATATACTCCTTGCATCAAGCGCCTTAGTTTTTTGCAAGACAGTTACCATCAGCGGCACTTCGTCGCTGAATCGCAATGCCTTCAAACAGAGGAAATTATGTAGTGCAGATTTCTATTATTGGAGGTAACTACGGGTTAGGGTAGTTTGAGCGAGATATTTCCCTAGTCATAATGGAGACCATATGCGAATGTTATATTTTACTTTCAGCGTCTGTAAGAAGTATGGAGTAAATATTGTAATATTAATGGTGCAAAAATATAGTTATAAATTCTCAGTAATTAAATAAATATATCTACATAAATATCTAACTTGACAAATTTTTTCACGCCGTGAGGCTAAAAAGCCTTCCAAACAGAAGGTTTTCGTGCGATTCTGAAAAAAGTACTGCTGTGAGTAATTGATTAATTTTTATAAATAGTTGATAAAACATGCAAAATACACACCGTTGCTTTTTTTACGAAATCTAGGTGTCATGAATTCATAATTTGTCCAATATTCTTCCTCTGGAGCGCACAGCCGTTATGTATCCCATATAAAACAGGTTATATTTTCAGGAAAATTGCTCGAAAAGTAGTTCGGCGAGGGGTTAATATTTTGATCTCATTGGATAGATGGGAGTTTTATTTTTAAAATGAAGTAAAATTCATTAAATTCTAGGTGAAGTGATATTTCGCTCAAACTACCTTGAGATGGAAGAGAGATTTCTCTCTTCCATCTTAACTTAGGTTAATATGGAAGAGAGAAAGACTTCCCTGTAAGTTTTACAGGCACAATCCCCCCTTACCCGATTTCATTCTTCAGCTCAGCATACGTCCTACCTCACTTCATTCCAACCATAAAGCCTATGCTGTGCATATATCTGAACAGATGTTTTAGACTTGTACTTCTTCTCTGGGAATTTCTCTAGGCACGTCTGACGGTGAGTGTTCTCAATTATTTAACCGCTAAATTTTGAATTATTCCTATTATAGCCTATTCCGCGGTGTTTCACGATAAAGTGATGCTGGATGGCTTCCGGTGTTCCACCGCGTTGTGTCCCTTGAAATGACGACAGATTCGTCCTCGTTCCAAAGGACATCTTTAGGTTGAAATGAAGACGTCGACCTTCGATCTGAAGATGCCCTCTGGTATGAGGACGAAACTGTCGTTATGTCAAGACACAACACGGTGAAACACCGTAAGCCATTCAGCATAATTTAATTTGAATTGTCCTGTATAGCGCAATGTTATTTCCTTCGCTCTCTAGTGCTACTTTCTTATGTGATGATCCTTTTTATGTTCACTCTTTTTTCCTTTTCTATTTCTTCATTTCATTCTTTATTAACTTCAAATGTATTTTTTATCGTTTCAGGTATGTTGGTGTTCTAATTCTCCCGGTCGGCGATCTATGGTAAATGGTAAATCAATGAATCACGCCATCCAGAATGCTGGTAGGGATGAAAATTTGTTAATTTATAGTTTTTTTTGGATCCTATTGGAAAATAAAACTATTGTGCAAATGAGCGATGATCTGGATTACTTAGTCCAATTAAATAGCCTTTATTTTTTGTTTGAAGAGTTAATATTTTGTTTATGTTTATGTGGATCGACGTTTTGTCGAATTATCAACGCATTAAGGTGTGAAATGAAAAAAGTTGTTTGATACCCTTCAGACGATGATTGGTTGGAAGTTAATTTAATAGAAAGGGATTATATTACATAACGACAATTATTTTACTACAAGGCCGCGGTAACGTATAATTAGGATGCATTTTCCCTCAGAAACGTTTTGACGGGTGACCTTAGATAATTGTAAACCTATGTGGTGGCTTGAAGTTAAAATAATGTAAAATATTGGATGTAGTTTTTTCTGCTGTCCCGGAGAAAATTTAGCCTTTCTGATGTAATCACTTGTTTCCGTAATTCCATGTCATAACAATACACCGCGTTGAACCTGCGGCTCATTTTTGGTTCGATATTTTTAAAAACGTTCTTTTTACATTCGAACAAATTTATGATTCACTGCTTGACCTCACTCGGGACTTGTTACTGAGCTTGGAGAACGTTTTCTGTCAAAGATTCCGCTCATAATATCCTTGAATGGTCTGAATTTCGTTTGAGATCGACTAGACTGCTCATAGATCCTTTTCGACTCGCGGTATTTTCCACTTAGCCATAGATGGCGCTCGTTCAAATCACTTAGGACGTCCCTTGCGTCAAACCAGAGAGAAGAAAGAGAGGTTGTATTCGGACATGAATCCAACTCTCAGGAACGGCTCACCATTCAATTTTCACATTCTTCTCGCCGGCTCTGCCAATATCCATCACCGGCCATCGATCGACGTCGCCCCGTTTGCGATATATACTCTCCCTTTCATTCGAGCGTAAGATTAGAATGGACTTGCTCTCCTTCCATTCCCACCAACCCCTCTCTTCTTTTCCACCCACTCCTTTTAAAAATTCGACACTCCTCCCCGCCCACCTCCCGTCCCCAACAATACGTAATGTCGATCGATCATCTCTCCTTAAGTGCGTGGTCTATCTTTCCTCTTCCTCTCCGTTCCCGGGCTGGCACCACATTCTCTCCGGGTGAGAGCCTGTCGGTGCAGGGAGGGGGGTACGGGGGTGTTAACCAACCACCGGAGACCGCATTGCCATCCCTCTTCCATCTCTATCTCTTCCTTATCCTCCACCACCGAACTTCTGCCTTATTAGCATTTCTGCCGCCCGTTTAATGCCATAAAATACTCTTCTTTCAATATTAGTGCCAAGTGGAAAGTTATAATTTACTCAACCTAGTTATTATAATCATACAAATATATAAAAATTGAATGGTGTTTGTCTGTCTGTCTGTCTGTTGCTCAAGCACGCAAAAACTACAGAACCGGTTGAGCTGAAATTTGGCGTAGAGAGAAAATGTATCAGGGTGTAACATAGGCTGTTTAAAAAAGCCCTCAGGGCCCTTCTGGTGGTCCCTGGTGATTGGAAGTGGCGTATAATTTTGAATGTTAACCCCATAAACAATTTAGGGTAATTATTGTTACATAAATAGCACTGATTAAAATATAAACCGTTCATTTATAACCTATTACCACCGCAACTTTGGTTCTAAATCAAATCTTGACTTTTGGCGGCCAGAATCCGCATGTAGACCTACCGAGCGGCCGTCGCCACTACCCACTGCCACCACATTCTGCCACTACCCACTGCCACCACATTCTGCCACTACCCCCTGATACCACCCCCTACCACCACCTTCTGCCACCTCCTCCTGCCACCACCTCCTGCCACCTACTTCTGCCATCACCCTCTGCCACTACCCCCTGCCACTACCCCCTGCCACCACCTTCTGCCACCACTCTCTGGCACCATCCCCTGACGCGACACCCCACATTTCGATTTCATTCTTCTTCACCCTTTCCATCATTCTCTCTTTACCTTGGGGGATCTTCCTTTTTTATTTAATTTCGTCTCCTCCCTTCGCCCGTCTCTTCTTTGTTCACTCGACTCTAGACCGCAGGGGGGGACGGGATGCCGTGGAAGGGGACGGCCAGGGGGTGGGTGCGTGCTCTGGAACGAGGAGGGGAAGGGGGTTTTGTGAGGGAGGAAGACCAATCCATTCATTAAAAGCGGCGAGGGGGACGGGGGGTGGCCTTAGAACATCAGAGGAAGGACGTAATCTCAAATGTAGTACGTCGCTTTTTCTCCCACTCGGGTTGCCGCCGAGGGATCATGTTGCTCGAGCGTATTGATAAGCGCCCTCAAGTCAATGCTGCATAAATCACCTCGTAATTATTTCTCGGCTTGAAAGCTTTTCACGTGGTGTATTCGGTTACTAAAGTATGTTTTACCTTCACTTCTCCAAATATTCATACCGGCACATTAGTTTTACTGCATTTGTTTTCTTCGCTAGATAATAATTGATAATAAATAATTTTTCAAAGACAAATTTCTTCACTTGTAGCAATGCCTGGGATTATTGATTCATCTTTCTTTCCTAATTGCGGGAAACGAAGCCTCGAAAATAAGCACATGGGGTACAAGAACGAAATTTTGCCGCACCAGATGGGGAATAAGGTTGTTATTCTCATGCTCATCTTAATGCCATAGCGAATGGAAATTGTAGGTATATGTTTGGGCCAATTATCATGCAAGGAGAATCTCGGTGATAGGTGCTCCTATTTTGTTAATTTGTGTCTAGGCGTGATGCTGCCGGTTTGTCGAACCCACGTATACGCCGACGTGGTCCGTGCAGTCCACATGGATGGCTTAGTCAGGGCCCTCGACACGGATTCCCTCCGTCGTTGTCGTCGATTATACTCCAAGGGTACCCAGCACCTTGATTGGACGGAGTTTGCAGGATCCAACTGATTACTTGGTCTCAGGGAGTTGACCGTCTGCGGGGCAGGAGATCACTGACTACGTGGTGACCTTTTGGGTACGGAATCCAGAGGGTGACGCTACCTTGTACGGCACTGCATTTTTTCAGCTGGGAGGAACATACGTAGTGGTTCTCTTTCGCTATCCAATGAAAAACGCTGTTTGTGGTTCCATCCTTTTTTCAAAAGCCTATTCATCACTGAGAAGGAAATGTGTCTTCGTTGAAGCTTTCGCGGCTCATGCTGTTGATAAGGTAATTAATAATTAGGATATCGCCGCGTAGGATTAGGTTTGCCAAACATTTCATGACAATTGCTGATCATTCTGTTATTCCCTCCTTGAAGAAGTGGCCATCAAAGATCACGAAGTTTCGGGAAAGTCTATTCTTACGCGGCGATACCCTCATTAGTCACCTTTTTATCATCATAAGTCACCATCTTATCAGGAAAGATGACGCCCTGCAAGTTCCTGAAAATTGAAAATAGAACATTTGGACCTGTTTTTTTAAAACGAGCAAATTGCTCTATGCCATTGTTGATGTCTTTTTCGTAATATGGTCTTATTACCAGACATTATTAGCTTACAATTAGTGGTGTCAACACTTATTTTCCGATGCACTAATCGCCAAGCTTTCTGGTCGGTAATTGCTAGTATAATTAACTATTAACATGATTAAATGTTACTCGATTTAACTTTTGCTGTGTAATTTACCATCTCTATTCTTTATATATATAGATATTCTTTAGCAGATCCCTATATTTCTTTTACTATCAAAGTTTTCTGAACCATTTGTCTTGCCAGTATTTGGATTCATGTAAATGTGCGCCCATAGCTATTGGTTCGGTTAGTTGAAACAATGAAGTGTCAGAATGACTTCAAGCGATCTTCTGGGTCAATTAAGTGTTCCTGATCTGACCGATTGCTCCTGCCTATAAAATCAGAAATACAGTCGTGCTGCAATTTTTTTACTCTGCATTCCCTTTATTTTTACCATCAGTTTCTTGTTAGTGACGACGTCCCGGCCCCATAACCTACTAAATTCCTTCGGTATTAAAATTAATCTGAACCATCTCTTTAATCCTTTTTATTACAACAATTAAGTCTTCCTTCCCCTAGAAATTAGATACCAAAAACACAATTTAAAGATCGTACCAAAAAATAAAAGAGCGATGATACTGCTGATAGCGCAATCGGACATTGGCGTATATTAAGTTACTAATCTTTGTTAAGTTGCCTCAATTTCAACAAAGTTGCAATTTTAGTCCTTATACTACTTAACCATGGATGCACTGCCCCGCGATGTTCCTCCAAGGATAACTATTTCGTTATTGTGTGTCTTGTTAGTTGACTTCAATGTGCAGGTCATTACACAGTGCTAAAGCCTTGCTTGGATATTCACTTTAGCATAGGCGTTTGCTCTTGGGTGACGGCCGATAGAGAAGAGGTATGTGATCCCGTCGATACTCCGTTTATGCCGCTGACTTTACGTGCTGCATTTTTATCTGCAGAAGAATTGATGAGCCGTTCATCCGCGAAGCGTCTGACGGCTGCGTCATTTGGAGGGACAGCGAGGTGGATAACCCCAGGAATGGAATGGGGTGGGGGGAAGATATAAAAAAAAAAGACAGCCGTGCCCCGCAGTGTCGGGGACTGTTACTTATTTCGCAGTTGCCCACCCCCTCGCGTCGCACGGCACGGCTCTTCCGTATCGGCTTGACCCGCTCTATTGTTTTTAAGTATTTAAACACGTGTCTCGGCTTTTTCTTCCTCTCACGTGCGGATCCCTCTTCGCTTTTGTTCTCGTGAGTTACTGCGGGGGGACAAAAGATCGCCAAAAGCGGTGCTCCCTGTCCAGCAGCCTCTTTCTCTCTCTATCTCCCCCATCGTCCCTGTCCATCCCTCCCGTGTCTAGAAGGGCGAGTAACAACGCCGTCTCGTAGGAAAAGAGAGGCACTGGCTGAGAGAGAGAAGAGGAAGAAGGGGGGAGTAAGAGAGGTGGTGCACGGAAAGGGTTTGCAGGGGGAAAGAGGCAGAGCAATAATTAGGGACAATGGGGAGAGAGGAATGGAGAGAAGGATGGAGAAGAGTCGGCGATGGAAAAGGTTTTAACTGTGTTGAGTGCGTTGGGAGGACCAGAATTCCGAACGAACACATGAAGAGTTGGTCCGCGCAGGTCGAAGGGGCAAACTTGGACGTGTAACTCATTATATGGAGTTTTTATGTTGGTGGTAGCACTGAAACAATACTTCGACCTTTAATTAAGCTGGGATATGTCAAATTCAGGAGAAAGGCTTCGATTGCCTCCCAACAAGGTTTGATCGAGCTCTGAGAGCATTGAAAATACAAGACTTTACTATGTTGCTGAACATTAATTATCTCTTGGTGGTTTCAGGCGCTACTTAATCGAAATTAATTTTAAATTATGAAAAATAACACTCAGTATTTTCCAAAGAATTGTGTGGGAAGTGCAGTTGTACAAGGCAACAACTGTACCAAAGTACAAGAACAAAACTTAGTGTTCTTTTTCATCATTGTTTATTATCTCCTGTTATTCCCTTCAAACAGTTTTAATTCAAGGGATATATTAAAAAAATATTCCAAAAAAAACATTAAATAGAACACCTTTTCGAAATTGACTTGTCTTTGGTGCATTGCAGTTCTGATCTATGGGTAATTTCTGCAATATTTTAGTTTTTTCCAACAGTTATATACGTCATAAGAGATTCTCGATATTCCATTGGCTAAATAGTGTAATTATCTTTTGATATTTAGAGTTGTTTGACAGTCTTGACAGTTTGAGACTCAGACAAAAATGCCCTAAACTTATAATCAGGAAGTTAAGAAAAAACGTAGGTAAAATATTTAAGAATACATACTCTGCTTGTACTTATGTACTTTATCATTAGGGTTGGTCATTTTAAATAATTGTGCGCCACACGTCTCCGATATATAACGAGTTAAACACTAAATTAAAAGAAAACTTTCACAGTATATGGCAAGTTTTTCTGTAGCTGATAACTCGTTATTCTTAACTGCATTCAATATTATTTTGATATAAAGCTTGTTTTGGTACATGTTTGAGTTCTTAAATTAAAGATTTAACCAATTTAAGTTGACTGATTCTACAATTTTTTTAAAATATTGTCAATTATTGGTGAGAATTTCCAATGCATTTATAGAGTCATGCGTGAGTAAGCCCCGAATTGAGTGCGGCGGCTTAATATGGACGATAACGTCAGGTGCCCTCTTTTCATTCCTTCAGTTGATTAGTTTTTCTTTGGGGGAAACAATACGTGCTTCCGGCACTCTCGTTCTGCCTCAAGAAAGGCAAAACTAAGGAATTAGGAAAACTCACCCAAATTCTGCATTAAGTAAACGCAATGGCCAAAGTGTGGCATTAAGTCCGCGTCTTTGTCTTTGTAAATGTGAATTTATGAAAATACTGAAACTTTTAAAAGTATCTGCAAATATAAAAATGGTAGATAACTGTAGTAATAATACAAACAATAACTTATTAATAAGATAATGAGTTGCTATAACTTATTTCCAAAATCTAAATTGTGATACTTTTAATATACGAAACGTGTAATAAAAAACCTATGATGTATGATAAATTTTAAAAAACTACATATATGCAAATATGGAATGTAAGATAATTGTTATAATGCGAACAATTTTAACCTAGTAATGGGGTTTATAAATGTGAAAATGAGCTTTTACTCATTTCCGAATTCCTAATTGTGATAATTTTGAAATATGAAACGTGTGTAAAAACCTATACAAAACCGTACCCAATGTAAAATTCTACAAATTTGTGTAAAATGAAAACCTTCAAAAAGGAAAATGAAGAGGGGAAAGCAAAATTGTATATACCCTCAAAAAAATAAAGAAACTTTCAAATTAAAAAAAAACTCCATGTAGTACCTTGTCTTCCATGTACGGCGGCACAGGGTGACGCTTCCATTCATCCTCCTCTCACTTCCATTGCAGACGAATATCAACTCACTCCGCGAAAACGTTAATTTAATGAATGCGTTAGCTCCGAATTTCTGCTATTCCTCTTCTGCTATCGGCTGTGCATGGGGGAGGTCTGGAAAATAACGGCGTCGAGAAGTGTAGGAGGCGCATGGCGTTGCTACCGGCGACGAGACTACATCGCCGCGAGGGAATTGCATTGCATTGTTGAGAGGAGGCGATTGCTATCGCAGGGAAGGAATGCCTCCTACTCGCAGGGTGGGGATTAGTTGGGAACGGGGAGAGGAAAGGGGGGGGAGGTAGTCCTCGTTGGCTTGCGGAGCGAAGTTTAACGAGGAGATAGGAATGGAGTAGGTATGTACCCACTATGTAAATACGTACCGGAACACTTAAGAGACCAACCAAACTTGTTGGATTAAATCCGGCGAGATAAATAACTGTCCCAACTACAAATGCGAATTCTATCCTAAATGGATTGCTAGGCCTCTCTGTAGCTTCGGGGTAATGTGTTGATGTGCTACAATTTATTGTTTTTGCCCTTATTTCTGGCCCTTGCAGAGTAATTAGTGGTAATTAGGGAGACGATTTTCGACGGATTGGTGAATGGTGTAGTACTTTGCGGGAAAATTACAGACACGTGGAATTGGTATTCGCCGGCTCTTGACTAGAGGTTTCAAGAAACCGTCAGTTATCGTACTCAAGTAAGGGACCGTATTTCTCTGGAAAATATTGGCTATCGCCGGTGTCTCGAACCCAGGCCCTCTGGCCAACACATCTACTCCACCTTCTTTCGGAGACTAACTACTTGACAGTTAAGGCTTCCCTGAACATTTGGTCAGCATTTTAGGAGCAGAGGAGTTTAGACCGTGAGCTTTATCGTCAGCACGCCTTTGATTTGAAATATTTTAAAATACCGCCTTGATATTTTTCTCTTGATTCAGGTGATGCCGATTCGAAGGTTTGATTCAAATATTGTCAATAGGGTTCTGTTTTCTTTGGTTGTGTCTTGTGCTTGGAGTACGAAGTGACACACACCAAAAATACCTTTTAGTCCATTCTATTCAACGCTCATTAAAATATTTGTACGACCGTTAAGGTCGCGGTAACCAGAACGATTACGCTCCGCCTTGGCAATCCTATGGATCAGGGTTCAAATCCTGCCTCAGTTGCGGATGTAGCGACTGTCTTACGGGTGCCTGAGGGTGCAATATGACCCTAGCAATCAGAGCACCAGCAACCAAAGTCTTCTCTGCGTGAGAAAAGAACGAGCTTACTCAACGATCGCGAGAAATGGTGTGGGAGATAAGAAGAAGAAGGGGAAGTAAAATTGCTATATGCTCCCAGTGTCACGCACTGATGCAATGTGGATAGTCTTTCACCGTCACGTTCGAATGGTAAGTAATGTGCTCGCTTCGTCGCGTCGTAGTAGGCCTTCTTCTTTCCTTCCAGTTTTATGTGACTCATTGGATTTCAGCGCGGAATTGCAGAGAGCGAGTGTGGGGGCGTTGTTGTCTTTTTTTATTTTTTGTTTCGTTTCCCTTCCCACAATCCCACGCGACCAATGGATGGGAAGGGTAGTGTTGGGCTGGAGAGGGAACGAAAGTGATTCATCGGCAGATCGAGTGTTTGCCGTCGGGAGGAAGAAATAAATGGGAAAAATCTGATTCATTATCGAATCGAACGTTGTTTTTCATCCATTTCCCCCCCCCCCCACGCTACACCCTCTCTTCTTCCTCCTCTCTCCTCTCCTCCCCTCTCGGAATCCTTGCTCGAACGAACGAACGAAACAAGATTCATAATTTGCTTCGGGATTGCGGAACGAGACGACCGAGATGGATTTACGGACGGGTTCTCTCTCTGGGACTTTATGCGGCAGCGCACATTTGCGGTCGCGTCTAAGCGCGAATCCATCCTCATTCACTCACATGATTAAGGGATGCGCCCAGATGAAGCGAGCCGAGTTTTCTCTTCTTTTTTTGTGAATTTTGATACATTTCCTGCTTCCCTCTCTCTCTCTCTCTCCCCACCTTACGGCATGTGAATTAACGACTCATTTTCCACTCTGAGAGTTAATGAGAAGTATTACGGAAATGCCTCCGCAGGCCTTTCAATGTTCTATTTTGAGGCAGGGGAATATCTGGTCTCTTGGCCGACCCAGCTATCCTATGTTAAAGCTTCAAATAAATCAATTGGTTTTGATGCCGTAATAAATCTAGTTACCGATGAATTTGGAAACCGATAAATTAGAAAAGCGTCGTCTCTTTTGCTATAGATTGTCTGCTCCGGTAATTTTTCTACCGTCAAATTGCTTGCCGTCGATATTGAAATTTAAGTTGTTGAAGATATTCAAAGCACGGCGGAACTGGCCGCGCAGTAAACTTTAACGGAGTCACCCGCTGATTGTGTGAAATTCACAGTGAAAAAATAATTCGCCCGGACTGGTATTCGAACCCAGACCCCTCGATTTCGCGCCGAGTGCTCTACCAAGCCTGGGTAACTTTTAAGCTTCGAATCCGAGTCCAGGCGAATGATTATTTCACTGTGAATTTGACACAATTGTAGAAGATATTGGTTGAAATTTTGCAAAGAAAATAGTATTGAATAAATTTACAAGAACGGGAGTCGACAAAATGTTCATATCACACCTATCACAAACGCCTCATCAAATTGATCCTCAACAATTGGATGTCAAAGTTCAGGGGAACCGAATACGCAATATTCTCAATTAATGGTATATATCCTCTATCCTCTGAATAAAAAGCTGAACTATTGGTTATACTCTTGCGCGATGTCAATATATTTCTTAATATGAAATAATTATTTTTCCCCCTTTCATTATCTAAAGAGGCCACGGATTTTAAAGCGTCAACTAATTAATTAGCTGACTGATGCGAAAAAGGTTTCATTTTATTTTTCTTTCGGCTCTCAAGATTTGAGAAGTTTTAATTAATATATTGCATTAGAGCCTCTCTGTAATTTTCTCCAAGCAACATCAATGAGGAAGCTCGATCTCTTCAGTGATAACTGGAATAAGTAGAAATGCATTCATGTAACACAAAAAAATCAATTAAATTAAATTCGTATCTATTAAATACGAAGGTATAAGTTTTTTCCTTTAACTCTTTCAGTGGCGTATGTCCATAGCTCTCCATTCACAATATACTTTCTCCATCAGTCGTAGTAATATCTATATGCTAAAGGAAATATGCCAAGCATTTGCCTTATTTTAATTTTAGTTTTAGGTTTAAGGAGATAAATTTAACTTTTTTATCGTAAGAAATGAATAAATTCACCCTCTATCTAAAACGTGCGTGAACTATTTTATCTAGTCCAAGATAACCATGAAAGTTATCACATTCAGGGTCATACCTCACCTCATATATAGGTAACTGTGGGCTACTAGTGTAAACACATCATGCTTTATATTTTGTTACTTGTTGACGCCTTGAAATTCATTGAAGCTCATAAAACTTTCATTTTATCACGATCAATTGCCTGTGATGTTTTCACAAGTGCTATACCACTGCTTTCGCAATTCTTGATTACCTGCTATTTCGCAATGTTTATTTCATGATTACATTTCATTCCGTCTCATACAATCACAATTCCCTTAGTACGCTATTGCTGTACTTTTTCTCTTTCTTTGAATAGTATTGCTTCTGAACAAGGTCGCGAGGTAGGTGATAGCATCAGTATTTTGGAATATTGACTCAATCGTAATCATTCTATCATAGCATTCATATTAGTTTCATTCTCTTTGTAGTTTACTACAGAACTTTCTGCATTATATTGCGCATGGGTGCAGAAATATTATTGGAGGTTTGCAATGAGGAAATACTTTTGGGTAATGTTATAATTAGCATAGAAGAATGACGAAGTAGTTAGTGCTTATCAGTTATTTACCCTGATTCACTTGGTGCATTAGCTGAGAGGTTTTCGGCTGATAAAAAGTGAAAAGTCACATGGTAATAAATATTTCTAAAAGGCGATGTAGGATGAAAAAAATTAATATTTCGTTAAATTATTGAGAGCCTTAATTTTTTCTGATTTCTAATTAATTACTCTCCCTCAACTGACTTACTGACATGTTACATTGTATGTGTTGAAGTCTTTATGCGTACTTGAGAAAACATATTCGCCAAACTCTCACCTGTCTGAGCTCGAATGAATTTTCCTGAGTTGGTGGATTAGTGGGAGTTTCCTGAGTTGGCCCGTTGAAAAGCTCCTAATTCAATATTTGTAGTTGTAATCGAAGCTCATATGCATCTCGCGAGTTTCCATGCAGTATTTATAGTATTAAAATGTCTTTGTTAATCGAAGAAGGGCAGAAACCTCCCCAAGGCTTAAAGATGCATTGGCTAAAGGATAGGCGCCCGTTTTAAAATGGGCAAGATTTCCAGGCAACCCTGGAACTTACCTCGCGGGATGCGAGGTTCCAAAAGGATTTGGAGTCTCGCCTCCCGCATTCATGTTTTTTTTCCTCCGTGTTATGAGACTCATAGACTTTGTAAAATGATGAAATATTCTATCCAGGCGTAGTGCCTTGTGACTTGTGTCTGAAAGAAGGCTAAAAAAGAGACTTGCGAGCTACTGTTCTCCCAGCGTATGAGGAGACGGCGACTAAATGCGTTTAAGGTTGAAGGACGCTCTTAGCGCGAAGGCATTTCGTAATAACCGGGGAAAAGTTGGTTCTGGGAGCGAGTCTCACGTTTTTCAAGTACCTCCCACGAACTCAAAACTTTCCATCAATTATAGTCATGCATAAAAGTGGTATTTTTTCAGTTGAAATCATAGGTAATTTCTGTAAACGTGAACTATTTTAAATATAATGTTCGACCGTAGTCTGTGTCTTCTACGTAAGCGCTGCGACCTAGTTCACCTTTTTCACGTCTTTATCATCCTCTTAGTTCCTAGGGCAGAACTTAAAGCTAGAATTAGTCGTATTTGGCCATCTATAGCTGTATATAAACGTATTCCGTTAACTTTGTATATTTTTGAATGTCTACTGAGGACCTAGAGCGTACATAGAACGTATCCGAAAGTGGCAAGATTTATTTCTTTCTAAAAACAAGGAACGACTTAAATTTTCCTGAGAAATTATACATACCGCCTCTCTCAGAAACATAAAAACACTGGGATACAGGTTAAACGGCATTATTTCCGATAGTGACTCAGGTTCATTTTTGAAAAGAGCCCTGCGTCCATTCTCCCGAAAGTTCGTCGTGAAATAGTTTTTTTTTTAATTAAGTGAGCGGCAATAGCTGGCTCGTGTGTTCCGAAATTTTCCCTGACGAAAATTTTCCTGAGGGACTCGAAAGGTCGATGATCGTCATTCCAATATGCTCTTCGTTCATGAAGGGTAATTGAAAAATTTTGGCGCAAACACTCTAAGGTTCCGATCACGACACTTGCGTCCGGGTGCAAATCCTCCGTCATCGCTCCAAGCCTTCTTCTCTTTCTCTGCTAAACAATGGGTGGCCTCTGATATTTTTACTCGACGTGGTTCCGTTTTAGACTTCGGTTTTAATTGCCATGTGAATCATGTTAGAACAGGAGCACGAAAGGAAAAATTCCATCCACTACAAGTTGGCATATCGTTGCCGGAAATTCTTACTCGTCCCTTTTTTTATATTTTTCCCAGGACTACTAGTATGAATGGCAGTGGCATTGTGTGTGCGAGCAAGGCTATCGCTAAAACTTCAGGCGCTGGCTGGACATTATCGATTTTTCAACGAGTTAGGAGCTGTGTATTGAGTACTGTTACCTTCAGGCAAAAAGAACCGACGTGATATTCGATCAGAGCCATGCGGTCAGCCCTCTTGTGAGGCTTAAGCAAGTGAAAGATTTTCAGCTAAGGAGTCTCACCCATGAATTATATGAGTGAGATAATGTAACGAAAGTGAAAAATAATTGGTTATGGTAGTCATCATCAAGGTCAATGGTCAATCAATCCTCAGGCTAATTTATGCGTGAAATTATGAACTACTCGCTTTAGACGCAACGAAGTTACATAAGTGTCTACATGTTCCTGCCCTTGTCCTTGTACATGTTTTAAATCTTTTGTGTTATGAGGGCATGGGTGAATTTGTCTTGTAAGCGTTATTGTGCTTCATACCAGCAGTCCAAGGTGAAAGTTTTTTACTCCCAGCGTTTTTTTCTTCCCCGGAGGCGTGTAAGAAGTCTTTGTTGTTGGAAAAGTTTATTTTTTCCAGTTGTTTTCCTTCGTGTCTCTTCTCTTTCATAGGTTTTTGAGGGCGGAAGTAGAGTGCTGAACACAAATTAGCGTCCCTTTAGTTTTCCCAAGTTCCCGTCACTCCGGACCGGTCGTACCGGACTGCAGCTTACCCTTCTCCTCTCACTTCCCACGTCTATTGGTACTATTTCTTATGGAAGCTCTGTTTTTAGATTTAATATCGTGACGCGGCAACGTGAGAATTGAACGTACTTCAGCGCAAGGTTTGTTTTGACGTTTGTCAACATTATACCTCGATCAAGTGCGCCAACTATTTGGCAATGAAGATGATTACTTGATTATCGCACGCTGTTTGCCATTTTGTATTGTGGCTTGTCGATTGCTACGATACTACCGTCCAGTTTTAATGAAACCAATGTCCCGTTAAAATACCGAAATCATCATAATAATCATAGTATTACAGTCTTAGGATTGGTATACTGCTGCAGCCCTCCATTTCGCCCTATCCCATGCCAGTTCCTTCACTTCCCTATGGTTCTTCTTCCCCGTATCCCTCTTGACTTGCTGCCCCAAGTACTTGTCTCTTGGTCTTCCTCTGGGGACTTTTCTTTTACCCTCTATCATGCTTACCACGTAATTGTTGTGTCTCATGACATGGCCAACCCACCGTATTCTTCTTCGGCGTATGGTGCTCCACAGTGCCGTTTCTTATCCAATTTTTCTGCATACCTCCTCGTTTCTCACCCTATCCGCCCATTTATCTTCAGCATCCTCCTCCTGCACTAGGTCTCGAAGGCTTCTATTCCAAAATACCGAAAAGAGGGAGAAAAATGGAAGCACCCCGTGGTCTGATTTTTTCGTATTTCAGAAATGAATCAGATTTATTTTACCATTTGGATTTAGATATGCTAAATTAAATTGACTCATCATAATGAAAAAAAGGAAGATGTTTAATGCAATTTAAATCGTTTAATGGAAAACAAGTCAACTGTGCTTGCTTATTAAGGCGATGGCCGTCGAAGCAGTGTGGTGCATGGTTATAGTGTGTTTTGGGGACTTTTGGATATGTACATGTACATGAAAACTACATCGAAATGGGTTGATAAGGCTACCGATCCATTTTCAATGACCCCCTTAAGTAATTCACACTTGAATCTATTTTTTTCTGATTTAATAAATTAAATTCAGTTGAATCCGCTTGCAACCTCCCTATTTATTTTTGTAAATCTCTTCACGGAAGAGAAAATACCAGCCCGTCGTCATGACTGCGAATCACCTCTTATTGTTAGCGTAAGACATCCCTTGATGGAGTGCGAAAAATACCGGGAAGTATGCAACGGGCAAAGCATCAGGGACAACCTAGAAATAAATGTGGGTTACAACCCTAACAGACTAAGCCATATTTTTACATTTTTAAAAGAACCTAATCTTTTTAGCTCAGTAGTGTTTTAATTCTTAATGGTAATTTTAAAAATAGATTTTGTTTAACGAAACGAATTTAGTGCTACAGTGAACATTAAATTTTGATCCTAGTTTAAAAAAATGTCTATTATTCGGGTTGCGCGTGACGCTAATGACCTTTACTGTCGACTTACCCTAGCATTCCAAACCTACCAACCTGCCTCATAATTATGTCAGTGTTTCGATCTTGAAATAACGCCATCTACCTACTCATTAGAGTGAAAGGGTATGATCTGCCATTAATTTTTTACTCAATTTTTTCGAATGAAGATTCAATTGAAGGGGAATGGCCAAAGGGTGCTATAATAAAAAGAATGATCAGCCGTTGAGCCATTGTTTGGGAATGAGAAGGGTAGAGGAGGCAAGCATTGGTGACACCAATTCGAGTTTTGGGAGGCTTTTTCTCTTTTTCTTCTCTGGCTTGCCAAATTTGCGCGAAATGCGATATAGAGTACTGTTTTAGAGGACGCAAAATTTCGTACCCGCTCTGCTTGAAATATTTTTGCGTGTCTGTTTTTTTAAAATAAGTTTTCTCGCCTTTTCAAGACATGTCAGAGGTCCTGAGAAGCAATATGTGGTTAATTGGCTGCCAGCTGCTATACGAGATGAACATATCGTCGCACCGACGCGACGTGGCCATGGAAGTGGCTCTTGAAATTCCGAAACTCACCTTTTTCCCCATGACCGACTCTGCCTGTCAACACAGGCTCTTGCGCATAAACTCCTCCCCCGGCTCCCGTTTGACCCCCACTTTCCATGTAACCCTACCCGTCGACTGTAGCCTCCCTGAGGATAGTTTTCGTCGAATGTGCCTCTTTCCTCTCTTATCGTAAACATTGTTCCGATAACCAACATTGTCGCTGGGCATATATATTCATGGGCTATGTCATTCAAGCTCTTATCACCTGAGGTGCGTAATTTCCATATTTAATTGTGCTGTCAAATGGTTAATATTGCATCGACTTAGTAATTTTGTATATCCTCGTCCATTTTTCATTTCCTATCATGCAGAAGGCGAGAATGTTTTCCTCAGGGAGATTTCCGTAGTTCAAAACACACTCTATTGATCTGAGCCCTCTAATTATCGATTTGTTTCTCTGAACACCTGCCTCCCTAAATTACTTCCCTCATTGCTTCCGTAATGTGCTTAGCTTCGATCAAACTAAGTGAGAACGGGTGTATTTTTGAAGTTATACTTCTTTGCGCCCGTTGGAGACTTTTGGGATGGGATGTTGGTCGAGAAACCGCGTCACGCTCTTTTTTGGGTGAGAAAAATCCACAATTGTACGTTTTTGTATGGTTTTTTGTACGTTCGAACTTTGAACAAGAGCATCGATGGGTGAGTCGGTAGCGCACTCGACTTTCACCCAAGAGTCCCATGTTCGATTCCCGGTTGGGGCGATCTTTTTTTTTAAACAAAACTTCTTTTCACAGTTCGAACGTACAAAAAACCATACAAAAACGTACATATAGTATATAGGTGTATATAACAGATAATATATAGGTGTATATTATAAAAATTAAATCACTCATAACAATATATCGAAGAGAAATATATTGAATAATAGAGAAAAAATGTCTTTTATTTCATTTATATATCCTGTCTGCCTGTGTGTGTGAGCGGGTGTGTGCGACCGGCCAAAGAAGTATAACTTCCACCGTCTGGTCCGACGCAGACCACGTTTTTTATTTCAAGGTTCATTGATAATTATAGCGGGATTTAAAATTATTCTATCTAGCGAAGCTCAATTGATTTAGTCAGCGATATGAGTATTTGACTCTAAGCATTGCCCCAAAGCCTGTAAAGGAAATCGATTGAGTATTCAAATCGATTCAAAGCACCTCCTCTCGTGAGATTAAAAGCTTTTTCATTAATGAAGGAAGTACGCCAAATTTTTAAAATTGGATATGTATTTTGGGTGTATAAATAAGGTGTCAAATAATTGTTCAAGCGATTGATTTTGGGCGATGAACTGAACTACGGTTTATGCTGTTGTCCCTACATTATGTAGGAGCAGCGAAGAGGAGTATGTTGTATGCATTTCAAATCGTTATCCAGATGGATCCAACGCGGAGGACCGAAGCCCAGTGCAGCTTTTCCCGAAGTCTCGAGTGATCTGAACTTCTTTGCCCGGGCAAACTCGCTTGCGGTGCCTGCCTTCCCCCCCTGCCTCCCCTTACTTCGTGTGTCTCTTTCAACCTTTAAGCGACGGGGGAGTAGAGAAACAGTCCATTTCAATCTTTGTCCATTTCGGATGTGATGAAGTTGTGTGTGCTCTCTAAAGTCACTCGCGTATATACCCCGTCCCACCCCCCCTCCCCCCCCCCCCCACTTTCCCCCCACCCACCCCGCCACGCTCAAAAAGTCCAATGCTTCGCTGCCAACTCAACCCTCGGCCCGTCCGAGTAGGACATTTCTCGCGTTGTTTATCGGCAGTTAAAAAGCAGAATCGAGCCGTGGTCTCTCTTATTTTATTTTTACACTCGCTGTATCTTTTCGAGCAAGTGATTAAATCCTGTAGTCTTGAGTTTCGAATGCTCACGAGTACCTCCCATTTATTTATATATTTTTTTTGTGAAAGGAAGGAGGAAGAATTTTCCCCCTCATTTACATCTTCATATCGATTCTCGAGCTTGTTTCGTTGTCATTAGTAGAGCTTATTTCTCTCGTTGTAATTTAACATCCAACCCTTCGAAAATGCTACGCGTGCACTTCTAACGTCTTGGAAGCTTAATCGAGACTGCAAATCATCAGAGACGAGATCAATCTACATTCCAATGAAAACCATTCGTTAACTCTTTCCATGTAAACGACTTGAAAAAGGACGCGGTTGCATCTGCCATTTTGAACGCCATACTCAATTGCACTTGGTTGAAGAGAAACATTCGGGTACAAATCTACGTTTAATACTCAGTTTGCTTAATCATGTGTTAGCAGGTGATTTCAGTGATGATCAATGCAAAAAATTAGTGAGCGTATTCTTGTTCAGGTTCCAAAAGAATCCTTTTAATGAATTTATTAATGCGTGGTGTTGGATTGATTGACTCAAGGGCTTCCCTTCCGTGTGACGTGTGTCACCCCCTATTCTTGGACGGGTAGAAGTGCATTTTTAAATTTCCCCGTTAACTTAGTCCGTGCTTCGTAAACTTTATTGAAATTTCAAATCCTTTTCAGAGTTGCAAAGTTGTGCCAGCGTATTACAACACTGTAGGGGGGAGGGGGTTAAAGGGGGGGGGGGCTTCTTCGCTTGCGTTTCCGCTGAGGCTATGCGCCGTGCTGCGCGCGGAGATATGTACATACATATGCTCGACCGCGCGCGAGTACGGGGAGGGCCATTGATTTTTTTTTATTTCGCCCCCGAGTCCTTTTGTCACTCGCAGGTTCTCTTGCTTGGCCGCTCACAATCCACCGTGCGTGCAATAATGCTTGCTTCTGCCGCACCGCACAAAATTACGTGCTCCGCGA
Source organism: Pyrrhosoma nymphula (assembly GCA_963573305.1). Lineage (NCBI taxonomy): Eukaryota > Metazoa > Arthropoda > Insecta > Odonata > Coenagrionidae > Pyrrhosoma > Pyrrhosoma nymphula. The sequence continues at coordinate 175,740,682 of OY754329.1, read as the reverse complement.
CTCTTCTCTCGCAAATGCAGTAAATATTGCCAGGATTCTCAGTGACCCGAAATACTACTCAGGACTTCGCTGCAGTCATGGAGAAGGAAGAGATCTGCGCTACCAGGATTGCATGTCGCTATTATTATGCCTTATGGTCTTGGCTCTCTCCTCTTCGGAGAGCGAATTTGTGCTACTTTTTTCCCTTCATTTTCCAGTGCGAGCACAACTTGGCTTGAATGCTATTGGCGGCACTGTTTGCCATGACAACAACATCTTTCCCTATGGATTCGACTTTGGCAATCTTTTACATGGCTTTCTTAAGATCATATCCAGTTTTCCCTCCTTTGATTGAGTGGAGGCGATATATTTCGTTCTCTGTAAACGTGTTGGTATTTGATCATTTTAATACGTTTACGATTGTGTTTTAACAGATTTTAAAAGTTAAAATTAGAGGGACAACCAATCTTTAAAAATGAATCTTGACAAATATGATTTGCATCATGTGATATAGAAACTTTTGAATTTAAGGTAGTTCCACCGTAAAATGACTTAAATGTCATTTTATTCGTATTCTGTCTACTTGTAGAAAAATCTGCCCTCTCTCTGATGTGAACAACAAAATAATACCTTTCCACGCTATTTTATTCTATAATTGAACTTGAAATTACATGGTGTTAAATGGGGGAATGAGAGAAACACGGGGAAAATAGTATTTTTCCATAAAATACAAATGCCATTTTCGTGGAAAACTGTATCTAAGAAATTGAATAAAAATAAAATACAGGCATCTTACCACCTTATTTTTCTTGTTATTGAAGAATTAATGTCATAATTGAAGTCAAAATGCGGTAATTCATAGGTAATGGCGCTGCAGTCGGATCATATGGCTGGCATAAAGTGCTCATTTAAAATACATTCGTGGAATAATCTGTATGTGTTGTACCTTACTAATGGGTTTCTATAGGTAATGCATTTCATCAGTGAAAGCAGGATTTTTTACAAAATATAAAAAATGTGGAATTCAGTACTTGTTTTGACTCACACAGTCGCGGCAAAACCTCCTTAAGAATTGCTTTATCTCATATAGTTTTCTTACCCATTTATTCGTCAGGAAAACATTGGGTCTAATCTAAGGAGGGAGTCTAATAACTAGTTAAAAATACTTACTTCAAGATTAGATTCCTCATTTACTCAATCTCAGATCGGTGGAAGTTCGACCAATTTTGAAGTCGGTGGTCATAACATAATGCTCCCATTTCTGTGAATTCATTGTGACTGTGTCTCTCAATTTTTTATTGCGGTAGTATTGCTGGCAAAAGTATTCGAGTTCCCTTATTAAATGCTTAAAATCTGTCACGGTTAATACTACGTAGTAGATTTTGTTCGTGATTTATTCTGATGAAATTCAGAGAAATATAACTGCATCGGAGAACATGGACTAATAATTCGTGTATTTATGTAAAGTAGAAGAGTGCAATAAAATTGACATGAATTAGATTCGATTATAAGGCAGTCATTTGGTTCCTTATGTACATTTCTCCTAAGAATAGAGTATATCATGGTGTGGATCAGTCGTTAAACATTTTATTGTAAAGATATTGATTACGTGAATGTATTTTCTAAACATTTCTTCAGTATTTTTTTCATCAATATGTTTGGTCTTTTAAAAGTATGATCTTGGAAATATTGACTGCGTAGAATGCAATTAGATTTCTAAGTTCACAACATTTTCTTTGAAAAATAAGTGAAAGGACTCACTCTGTGAAACAGGGAATTTAATTAGAAAATACTTTTTTTTAAACATATGTGCAGATTATTTCTTCCATTAATAGATACTAAAATATATATGGCGATCAGCTAATCAAAAACAAATTTTTCACCGAAATGACGCATCGTCATCATGGAGCACTTGAGAGTTAAGTCTCACGGAAAAATTACCAGCCTCTCATTTAATATGATATCGGTTTTTTTCCTGTGAAAAAAACAATTTTATTTAACCGCATCATGAATGCAGTGTCGGTAAAACGCAATGTCATCCCAATAAAACCCTTTAATCCAATTCCGCATCGTTCCAGCTATTTATTTCTCCACTTTTATCTTACTCAGTAACTCAGTTACATTTTTTTTCAAAACTCGATAATGAGTTGACGAGCGAAAAAAATTGCATTGAAATCAATCCGCGGTTGGTGAATACGTAGCCCGATAAAAAAAAATCAACGAGCCACAAATGGCATTTTCGTACGGTTATCTTTTTGCGCGATCTTAAATTCCCTTCGCCCGTCGTATTTCTTTCGTTTCGCTTCTGACGATCAGCCACCAGTCGTCCGTGGCGTATCTTCATCGGTATCACGGCCCCGAAACACACATATATATTCATATCCTCTCTTCTTTTTCACCCGCTCTGGCGATCAGAGGAAAGACGGCCGAGACATCCGATGGATATTCAGAGAGACATCTCCGAATGAAAAAATCTTTTTCTCCTCCCTCCCTTGCCTTTCTTTCCTCTCTTCTCTCCCCCTCTCTCTTCTTCTTCTTAAGTTGTCAACCCTGAGATTGGTCTGCAGCACCTCCATACTCCGATATTCGTTCTGCTTTACTTTTTATCTCTTCATAGGAGGTGCAACCCTCTCAGTGACACTGGTGTATATATATATATATATATATATATATATATACACCAGTGTCACTAGCTGTGACGCACTTAATAAAGTAAAGCAATGGGAAGTAGGTTCAGTCCTTCCTATGCAAATCTTTTCCTTGGCTTTTTCGAAGAAATCTTTCTAAAAATTACCCTCAAAAATCTCTTCTTTGGCTTAGATACATAGACGATATATTCCTTCTCTGGCCTCATGACTTAAACTCTCTAAACGCCTTTGTCTCTTCACTCAACTCATCTGCCTCTGTATCTTTCACATCTTCCATCTCCAGCACTAACATCACCTTCTTAGACGTTGACATACACCTTTCCAACAACAAATTTAAAACCTCTGTTCACATCAAAGCCACAAACAAACAGCAATACCTCCACTACAACAGCTGCCACCCACCTCACACCAAACGCTCCATCCCTTATTCCCTTTCCGTCCGAGGACACAGGATCTGCAATAACCCTGATGATCTTCAGAATTTCCTTTCGCAATTACACACCTCTCTTCTTTGCCGCGGATACCCCGAAAAACTTTAAAAAATAAAATCAGAAAAAAACCTTATGTTCCGAATAAACCCCACTCAGAAAAACATTGCTCCCCTTCTCTACTCACTACCTACTTCCCAGGCGCTCATGCATTGCAGGATATCCTAAAGGACCTGTACCCCATTCTTTCTAACCACAAATCCACCTCACAGATTTTTCCTAATATTCCACGGATCACATACAAAAGGCCACCAAATTTTAGCACCATTTTTAAAGCCACCCGCCCACTTCAAAAATCCCTGCGAGTCACCGCCACTCCACCTTCGCCTTGCAATCGTCCCAGATGCAAGACCTGCATGATTTTTTCTCCACCCCCAGCCTCTTTTCTCCCCAAACTTAAATCCCTCCCGATATTTCCCTCCACCACCTGTACGTCCAACAACATAATTTACCTTTTACAGTGCAACTTCTGCCCAGCTTTCTATGTAGGCCAATGTACCACCCCCCTTAACCTCAGAATGAATAATCATCGTGCCTCCTGCTGCCCGTCATCCCCCCATGCTTCCCTCCCAGTGGCCACGCATTCTTTGTCCCACGACGCGGTCTTCAACTCTTGTTTCAAGGTGTCCATTATTGCTTCCCTCCCCCCCTCAGACTCCTCCCTCAACCTCCACACGCTTTAATTAGCGTGCATTTGGCGCCTAATAGCTTGCAGCGCCCCTGGACTGAATGTATCCTGCTAACCCCCTCCCACATCACCCCTTCTCCCCCTCCCGTTCGCTCGCCCAACAATATCCCTTGTTCCTGCGGCATTCTGACCCAGTCAGTCGACATCTCCTCGTTGAGAAAGAAGCCTTTGGCTTCGAAAGCTCCGGAAAAAACTTTTCTCGTGTGAGTGTTCTTTCTAAGTGTTTTACTTTATTAAGTGCGTCACAGCTAGTGACACTGGTGTATTATTATATTGTGCTACGCGCATCATTTCCTAAGAAACTGTATATATATATATATATATATATATATATATATAACCATTCATTCATTCACTCAAACCGCTCACAGGCGTAAATAATAAATATTTCGTTCAAACAGGTGGTGAAACAAAGAGGATAGGAAACATATAAAATTGGACAACACAATGGTGATGTGAAGATGGAATGATGGCCGATTCCAAGTGAAAAAAATTCGTCTAGACCGGGAATTGAACCACGGACCTTCCGATGTCGCGCCGGATGCTCTGAACCACTAAGCTATCTAGACTACTAAAGAAACACTGGAATCGGCGGGGGGTTTATAAGAATGAAACACACCCAAGATTGGCCCGTAAATGTCGCCTAGAGATGGCGTTGGGCATTTTCACTCACCGGCTCACCGGGTGTACGTAATTTCTTCTCTGCCGGTGAGTGAAAATGCCCAACGCCATCTCTAGGCGACATTTACGGGCCAATCTTGGGTGTGTTTCATTCTTATAAACCCCCCGCCGATTCCAGTGTTTCTTTAGTAGTCTAGATAGCTTAGTGGTTCAGAGCATCCGGCGCGACATCGGAAGGTCCGTGGTTCAATTCCCGGTCTAGACGAATTTTTTTCACTTGGAATCGGCCATCATTCCATCTTCACATCACCATTGTGTTGTCCAATTTTATATGTTTCCTATCCTCTTTGTTTCACCACCTGTTTGAACGAAATATTTATTATATATATATATATATATATATATAGGTATATATATATATTCAATCGACGAAGTTCACACGTGGTGCAAATATACCCAATAAGGAGTCACAGGCGTGACAAGTAAAAACATAGTGGCACAAACAAAAGAAACTCACACGAATGATTGTTTAATTTTCGACAGCATTCAAGAAGAAGACAGTTGAATGCTGTCGAAAACTAAAAAACCATTCGTGTGAGTTTCTTTTGTTTGTGCCACTATGTTTTTACTTGTCACGCCTGTGACTCCTTATTGGGTATGTATATATATATAATTCCACCTTGGCTGACTGAGGGACGCACGGTTCTAATACCTAAGAAGGGAGACTTGTCCAATCCAAAGAACTACCGCCCTATAACCTGCCTCAACACTGTATATAAGGCGTTCACTTCGATCTTGAACGACCTTATCCTACACCAAGTCCAGCCGGTGTGGGAGGAGGTGTACGAGCAGAGGGGCTCAAAGCGGAGAATCGCGGGATGCAAGGACAACCTGCTCATTGATAGGTGCATTTGCCAGGATGCCATCCGGCATAAGCGAAACCTATCAATGGCCTGGGTGGACTACAAGAAGGCTTTTGACACCACTTCGCATGAGCTTTTGATCGCCATGCTGAAGTTGATGAAAGTCCATCCAGAGGTAGTGTCCTGTATCCAACGCCTGTTACCACTGTGGAAAACGCGCTTCGTCCTGACCTCAGGCAAGCGGTCAGTTTCCACCGAGTTGGTAACATACCACCGTGGCGTTTTTCAAGGCGACAGCTTGAGCCCCTTACTGTTCTGTATTTCCCTCCTACCCCTGTCCTTCAGGCTCCGACGAGGTAAAGGATAAATGTGCGGTGTTCCAGGTGACAGGAAGCATAGGGTCACCCATTTGTTTTATATGGATGACCTGAAGCTGTACGCTTCTAATGCGAAAGACCTTCGCACTGCCCTGGACACCGTACTGGAATACAGTGAGGCTATAGGGATGGAGTTCGGATTGGACAAGGGTGCATCCATCCACTTTGCGAGAGGAAGATTTTCGGAGATCAAAGAAGACGTGCAACTTGTTGACGGGAGCGTCATTCGTCACCTCTAGGACGATGACAGCTATGAATATCTCGGCGTCCCCCAGCGCCGAATGCAGGAGGTTGCAGCAGTGAAGGGAAGGGTCACCGCCAAATACAGACAGACTCTCAGGAACATCTGGAGTTCTGAGCTGTCAGGCAAGAACAAGGTTCTTGCCACGAACATGTTCGCGGTTCCTACACTGCTGTATACCTTCGGATGCATGAAGTGGAACGTCAACGAGTTGCAGAACCTCGATAGGGGAACGAGGAAGATGATGACCATCTATAGAAGTCTTCATCCGAAATCTTCCGTCGCCAGATTGTATCTCCCTCGCAATGTAGGTGGTAGAGGACTATTGAGTCTGGAGTGTCTCCACAACAGAGTTGTCCTGGGTACAGCTCGCCGAGTCTTGAAAAGCAGGGACCCCCTGCTCAATCTCGTGAGAGATCACGAGAGTGCGGGAGCAGGGGCGTTTCTCTTCCAGGCGGCAAAGAGGGCAGCGGACGAAACCGGTCTCGACTTCGACCCGTCATCCGACGGAAGCGACAATGACACGACCATCTTGTCATTGAAGGCAGACGTCCTCAAGCTCGTAATAAAAAAAGCCGAGCAGAAGGCCTTGCTCAAGGTGCATACCGATAAGCCCATGCATGGAGGTTTCTATCGAAACATCGAAAAGCATGGGCTATCGAAGGAGCTGACGTTTGCCTTCCTACGCTCCGCCGGTCTGAAGTCCGAGACCGAGGGTTTTGTCCTCGCGTGCCAGGATGGTGTCATAAACACACTCGTGTACCGCCGCATTATATTCAAAGCGGAGGTTGCGGACACGAGATTTAGGGCGTGCCGAGCCCAGCCGGAGACTTTGAGTCACCTTCTCTCCGGCTGTAGTTATTACGCCAAGTCAGCGTATTTAGCTCGGCACAATGCGGCCCTACGAGTGTTATAATTTCATCTTCGACACCATTATGGCATCGACGAAACACCTGTGCTGCCCTATGCCCCTGGAGATATTGAGTCCGTCGTGGAGAACGATAAATGCACAATCTGGTGGAATTACTCCTTTTCCACCACCAGTTGGAGGCGACCAAGCCTGATATCGTTCTCCTCGACCACCTCACACGCTCCATGTTCGTGATCGAGTTTTCGGCTCCGGCTGAAACTAACATGGATGCGAAAGAGGTGGAAAAACGGACGAAGTATCAAGACCTGCTTTTCGAACTTCGACAGATGTACATGTGAAACTGGTGGTCCTCATCATAGGTGTGCTCGGTGGAGTTAAGGGCTCGCTGCTAAATAACATCAAGTGCATTCCGTCCTGCGTGGCACAGGCGTAATCACTAGTTGCACGCATGCAGAAGGCCGTCATCCTGGGGTCACTCCGTCTACTGCGGACGCATGTCCCGACAGCAGCGTAGCCACTCATCCGATGGGCGTCGGACGTGGCTGCGATTACTGCGCAACCGCTCTCGAGTCTCAGGCCATTATGACGTCAATGAAACCCGATGCTTGCCGGGGACTCGGAGGGTCATGTTACAACTGTAACAAATATAATATATATATATATATATAATGTATTTGTAGAAAATCGCTCCCGGCGACGATGCATATGCATAAATAAAACAATGATACACTAAACAAACACAGAAACACGCAAAAAGGACACTCACAAAAGAAAACTTGGACGTTTCGGCGGTCAGGCCGCCATTCTTCTACCGCCGACGATGACGGCCTGACCGCCGAAACGTCCAAGTTTTCTTTTGTGAGTGTCCTTTTTGCGTGTTTCTGTGTTTTTGTAGTGAATCACTGTTTTATTTATGCATGTGTGTAGAAATATATATATATATATATATATATATATATATATATATATATATATATATATATAAGCTACCCCTAAGCAGTGGGCACCAGTGTCGTCATGGATCATCTGCCAGTGAGTGTCCACTGATTTACTTTCCTATCCTTCCCCAACCTCAACGCCTTGTTGCTATCTTATACTTTTATATTTATTTCCTTTCCTGTTTTATATATATATATATATATATATATATTATTAGTTCTCCACCTAGTTCTCATCCTAAACTTCACACCTTCATCTATTGTCAATCATTAGAATGCACTCGCATCATCCTTTCCGAATATCAGAGTCTCTACAAGAAGCACCTTTGCGACCTCCTCTCGCTCGTTAAAATTATATCCCTCTTATCCCCCGAATCAGTAACTCTCCTTAATGATATATTCTCTTCTGCACTGCGAAACCAATGTCGTAGACGTGCTACCCACTTGCAGAAACTTTCCACCATTTGCGTTGCTTTTTTGAATAACGCCATTTCTTTGCCATTCACTGAACTGATGCCCCCTCCCCCTCCCAAGCCCCCTCCACTCTTTCTCTTTAAGCCGGACCTTTCCACCCTCTACAATCTTTCACCCCCCCCACGTGGCCCTCCGGTTTTCCCAAAACGCCACCCCCAGCCGCATGAGACCCTCCCACCTTCCGCCCCCACCGCTGACCGCGAAGTGTTAAACCTTTCCTCCTTCTCCCTCGATGCAAACCAACTTTCGGTGCTCCAAAAGGGATTGTCTTTTTCCCCCACCCCAAGAGTTATCCCAGTGAATATTCTCACTGACGCCCTTAAATTCTGCCGAAACTTGAGATGGCGTGCTTTCTGGAAATCCCACCCTAATATCCCGTCCATTCCTTCGTCTATTCGACAGCCCCTCTCCAAATTTCTCCCGCCGTCTCAACGGGAACCTAAAGCACTCCATGCTAACCACCCTGTTGAAATCTTCATTAAACTCTTCCTAACTAAATTATCCGAAAAGTCATTTCTCCAATCACTAACTACCCCAAGTAATCTCACCTGTCTAGAAAAACTCGCGTTAAAAAAATTATCCAACAATAATGAGATCATCATCTCTAAGGCAGACAAAGGATCAACGGTTGTCGTACTGGATAAAAATGCCTACATATCCGAAGGGCTTCGGAAACTAAATGATCCCTCTTCTTTTACTCTCCTCCCCCAAGATCCAAACGCTGATTTCCAGAAAGAAATAACTTTATTCCTGGAGGAATTCGTACCAGCCGAAGGCCTCACTCCCTCCGAAATCGCCATCCTCTCACCCTCTAACTTCAAAACGCCCCATTTCTATATGCTTCCTAAAATTCACAAAACCAACAACCCCGGTCGCCCTATTGTCTCTAGCATCAACTCCCCCACTGAACGGATCTCAGCACTGATTGATCATTACCTGCAACCATTAGTTATGTCTCTCCCCTCCTTCATCAAAGATACCTACCACTTCCTCGACCTCCTGCACGCCATCCCTATCCCTACTAACACTGACCTTCTTATGGCCACAATAGATGTCACTTCCCTCTATACGAGTATACCCCATCATGAAGTAATTGAAGCTCTGTGTTTTTATCTCTCCCAACGCCCTAAATCACATCTTCCCTCCACCAACTTTATTGTTAAATTAACAGAATTAGTATTAACTAAAAACTCCTTTTCCTTCAACAATCAAGTTTTCCTTCAGATCAAAGGGACCGCCATGGGTACTCGCATGGCACCTTCTTTTGCAAATCTATTCATGGGCCATGTTGAAAGCACTTTCCTCAAAAACCAACCCCTCAAACCTCTCTTCTGGGCCCGCTATATTGATGATATCTTTGGCCTCATGGCCGTGAATCTCTATCTTCCTTCATTTCTGCGCTAAACTCTTCCTTTTCGGTTTCTTTCACCTCTTCCGTCTCTGACTCTTCCATCACATTTCTGGATGTTAATATCCTACTAAAAAACAACAAATTCATCACCTCCGTCCATAAAAAACCCACTAACCATAACCTTTACCTTAATTTTAATAGCTGCCATCCACCACATACCAAACGCTCCATTCCATATTCCCTCTCTGTCCGCGGCCACAGAATTTGTAACGACGCCCACTCCCTTCAACAATACACCGATAACCTATATCACTCCCTCAGAGAACGTGAGTACCCCAAAATGCTTATTACCAATCAAATCCTGCCCCCCTCGGCCAATTACACCCCTCGGGCCAAAACCCACCATCCTGACTTGTATATTTTTATCGGCCACCCTCTTGGCATATTGTATATTTATCACCCGAGTGATTCTCCTGGAAGTTATATATATATATATATGCATAAATAAAACAGTGATACACTAAACAAACACAGAAACACGCAAAAAGGACACTCACAAAAGAAAACTTGTACGTTTCGACATCAGGACGCCATCGTCAGCGGTAGAGGTTTCCTCTACCGCTGACGATGGCGTCCTGACGTCGAAACGTACAAGTTTTCTTTTGTGACTGTCCTTTTTGCGTGTTTCTGTGTTTGTTTAGTGTATCACTGTTTTATTTATGCATGTGCATCGTCGCCGAGAGCGATTTTCTACCAAGACATTATATATATATATGCCAAGAGGGTGGCCGATAAAAATATACACACGGAAAAAAGAACACTTACAAATAAAATTGTGACGGAACGCGTTGGGCGTTAGACCATAAACCCCTTTTTATTTCGTCCGCCCCAGAATCTTGCGGCCGGGCTTTTCCCCCCTTCCCTCGTCCCTCTTCCCCTTCCCTATCCTTATCAAATTGGAAAAGAAAGTCTCTCGTGGAGGAAGGAAGGAAGTCTTACTTCAATCGTGAAGTAAAAGGGAGCAACACAAGACCGCGGTCAAGCTACTCTGTCGGTAGATATTAGAGGAAAATACTTTCTCGGGGGGGAAACTTGACAGGTGGGACACTATACCCCCATGATCGCGACGGTGAACGGAACCGGACGGACAGGACAACCGGGCACCGCGTCTAAGGAGTGAAAGACTCGCAGTTACAATGAACCATTGAACCCTTTTATTTAACCTTTTATCGACATATGACACCTTGACAAATATAAATTACCCTCTTACTCGCTAATGGGAGATGAGTGGGTGAGTGACTGGTGAAACATTAATGAAACAAATTTTACAAACAAAATAGTCTACAACGTGACATGATTTGTACAAAATTAGATGAGATGAAATGAAATTAAACCCTTATTTAACAAGTTCCTCGTCCCTTCCTTTTAGACAAGGCAATAACGTTCATCGGACGGGAAATTAGTGATACAAGGATTAACTTTGAACCAAGAAAACATCTTTCATTTCTCGTTAGTTCACAGGCCAAAGATACATGAAAACTTCGGATGAGGAAATCGTAACTTCCACGCTTAATGCACACGGGTTGGGCTTAGTGAGGAGGTGAATCCGGGAACACTTAAGGGGCTAGGTGGCAAATACTTAGACGAGTCGAAAGGGCCCGCGGATCCTAGTCGAGGACACGTGGCTTCTCTCCGCATCGGGATGAGACGTGTCAACTTCGATGTCCGGATCGGCGGCTGGGAATCTGCTGGTGAGACGAATGTCCGGCAAGCTGTGGTATCTCATCACCCACCCACCCACGCGACAGGTTCGCGAGGTTGCCTCAAACGTCCACGGCAGCTCTCCTTCCTCCCTTCTTTGTCTGGCCACTTTCTTTCCCTCTCGTTCGTTCCCACTCTCCACGAGAGTCGGATTGCTTCTCTCACGAGTGCTGGATTCCTTCTGTCCGTGTGTGAGCTTGCTTCCGCCCACATACCCTCGTAGTCATATGACCACCCATAATACATTTCACAAAAACAATTGATATGTGATATTTGGGGCGGCAGGTTCGAATTGTCGTGCGAGGCGTTCCCTCCCTATCCGCTAACCTTGGATAATCCTCAACGACGCGTCAATGAGGGGAATCACGCCTACACGAGCGGACTGTTACAATATATATATATCTATATATATCGGTTTACGAAGTTCTACGTCTCCTGATTCCCAATTTCCATGCCTCACGAACATTCCAGAGTTCTTCATCTTATCCTCTTTCTCTCATTTCTTTCTCTATCCCTTGTATCCAACTTTTCCTCGGTCTGCCTCTCCTCCGTCCTCCTTAACCGGGTTCCACATTGCAGCATTTGTTTCGGGAGTCTTTCATTTCCCATTCGTTTTACGTGTCCATACCGCCTCAACTGCTGCGTTATTATTTCATCTGTTATCGTATCATTAACATTCATTATTTCTCTAATTCTTTCATTCCTTACTCTTTATTTTTTTGATTTACCGGCTGCTCTTCGCCATAAGTCCATTTCAGTCGTCAGTAACAGTTTTTTCTGATTTCTCCGTTAGTGGCCATACTTCACAGCTGTAGGTTACTATGCTCTTCATTATGGTATTATAAATTCTCTTTTTGTTTTCATTCTTCGTTCAATCATTCTTTCTATTATTGTTCTAATTATATGATTAACACGTAGGATGTGCCCTATGAATTTGTCTCGTCTTTTTTGAATGCTAGTCCATAATGTCCTTTTTTTCTCTCTCTTAAACACTTCTTCATTACTTATTCTTTTATACCGAGCTGACTTTCAGCATCCTGAGGTAGCACCATGTTTCAAATGCCTCCAGTCTCCTTTTATCTTGTCTCCCAACAGTCCATGTCTCGCATCCCTATGAAAAAGTCCACACACATGCTTTCATGAATCTCTTCCTTGTGTGTAGATCAATGTCTCTATTGGTAAGGATGTTTTTCTTTTTAGTTAAATGCGATCTTGGCTTGTTGAATCCTGCTTATTATTTCCCTTTTACATTTACCATCCTTTGTTATTTTCCTTCCTAAAAAGGTAAATTCTTGAATCTCTTCCAGTTCTGTTCTCGTCAGGATATTTATTCTCTATTCCTTGGCTTGATCTGTGCTGCATGTCATTCCTTTGGTTTTCTTGCTATTTATTTTCATATTGTACTACCTGAATTACCCGGAATTGCTCGGGATAACACTTTCTTCATAACTCATCATTATGTAAGAGGAGAACCGGTTAAAAAAAAATGAAAAGCTTCATACTTTCGGGTATCTGATAAAATAAATTTTAACTCTCTATCTTGAGTGCAAGTAGTTAAAAAAACAAAAAAATACCACTGCACAATGCCCAATGCTTTGCATTCCTAATCAGCTAAACTAAGCCAAATGAATTTTAAATCGTTCAAGGCCAAAATCTGGTTGTCAAGGAAATATGTTATTGTTGATTTCAGAGAAAAATGTGCGTTTTTGCAGCTTAAAACGCGATTATCAGACAAATCACACACGCGATAATTTTGATAAATTTTGCTACAAGTAGGGCGGAATTAAACATAGACACAAAAGAAGGAACACTCACACAATTATTTATGATATTTCGGACGCTGAACGCGGCCTTTCTCACAGATGGAAGGATACAAAAAGCATTTTTTTGTATCCTTCCATCTGTGAGAAAGGCCGAAGTCTCCAAGAAGTTATATATATATATATAAAACTTCTTGGAGAATCACTCGGGTGATAAATATATAATATGCCAAGAGGGTGGCCGATAAAAATATAGAGACAGAAAAAAAGGACACTCAAAAATTTTAACTTCCGATATTTCGGTGGGATCGTGACCACCTTTCTCAGGGTAGAGAGTAGGAGTTCCTTCCCTTCGAATTTCTTTCTGAGAATTCGGTCCATTTCATTTACAATGTCTTCTAAGTCTTCCCCTGTATATGTGATTGCAGCAATGTCACCAGCATATCTTATCATGTCAATTTTCCTTCCATTCACTTTTACCCCCACCGCCAGTGTTTCTCTAATTGCGTTTATAGCATCTTGCGTGTATACGTTAAACAACACCACTTCTCTCCACTCTTCTCGTTCCACTATATTCCGTCTCTCTTTCCGTCTGAGGCGGAATGGGAGATTGGAATGGGGATATCGTCTCTACCCTCCTCACCAGTTTCCTCCGTTTCTCTCCTCCCCCCCCTGTTGTGCCCGGGAGAGCCGTCCCGAACCATCTCACGGCCCGCCGCCAGACTGCCTAATAAGTGCCGAGAGGACATAATGAACTGAGAGAGGAGGGACGTGGGGAAAGCCTCACGCAACCAACAACCACTCAGTCAGTCAGTCAGCTGCAGGAGAGCGTCCTCCCGCATGTCTCATCGAAGGGAAGCGCTGAGATGGAAGTGCGAACCGGATGCGGGAGGGAATGGACCGAAAAGGGTGCGGGAGGGTGTGCGGGGTGGGAAAAGATGCGAAGGAGGCCATTAGTTGGGGTTGGTAAATATGTTGCGGTGTAACGTAGTGCCACACCCCAGGTAAAAAAAATGATAGCGTTGATTTTGTTTAAAATCGAGGCTTCGTTATTCTTAAGTTGTTCCTCATTATGTTGATGGTTGTTTCTTTTATTTTAGTTATTAATTATAATTATATTACATGGGTTAATTTATGGAGGTTTGATCATGTCTTTTTTAAGAAACTCAACTTCCATCTACATACTACCCCGCAAGCCGCCTCAATAGGCGTGTGGCGAGGGGTGTTAGGACACCAGCCATTTGCATATAAAAAGGAAACGCTCTAATGAAATTACGCCTATCATTTATTAAAGTCCCTTATTGTTCGGGGGAAAAACGAATTCCCATACCTATCCGTTCGGCAAAAATATCTCTCTTAATTTATCGTTTCTGTCGGACCTGGAAACATAGTGGGGTTCTAATATGATGTTCTCCGTGTCGCTCTTAAAGATATCTATTCTTAATTGCTCAAGTAATCTAAGCTTGGCGCGCAGTCTCCGAGTCTCTAGCGGCTCCCAGCCTAATTCGTTTCACATCTGTGTAACGCTGTCTGTACGCCCGTAGCAGTTTTTGGCGAATCGCGCAGCTTTCATTTGTATTTTATTAGGTTCCAGCATTAAGTCTTTCTGCACCGGATCCCATATGCTTGCTGCATATTCAAGGTGTAGCCGGACGAGTGCGAAATAGCACCTCTCTTTTACTTTTTCATCTGAAAATCTTCCCACAATACGCTTGACGAATCCTAGCTTCTTCAGAGCTCTGCCACAAATATTTCTTATATGTGTTCCCCACGATAGGTTTGAGGTCATCGTAACTCCCAGATACTTCACTTCATCTGTCACCTTTATCTTAACGCCATCCACAGCATATACACGGGGATAGTTGGACGACCTCCACAAGAAATGTACCGCCGTGCATTTGCTCAGATTAAGTTCCAGTCCTTTTTACGCCAACGTTTCGCCTTTTCATTAATGAGGCTTCTTCAGGGCTTCAGTACAATGCAAGGAATGCAGTTGGTAATAATTATAATACTACAAAGATGAAAAAGTTTCCAATCATAAATTGAGTACCTCAAAGGATTAACTTTCTTACTGCGACAGTGGTAACAAAAAAACAAACTCTTCCTCTTAGCAACGAAATCAACAACATCAACAAACAAAACCAAAATGGAAAACCAAGCTAAAAGTTTATTTAAAAATACAATAAGTGAAAATAAAAATATTTAAAACATATAGTATAAAGAATGAAATTAACAATTACATATGTCGTAACTTCAAATTTAAATTAACCAATGTATTATTAAATTGGTCAATAGCCATTCAAAGAAGATATAGTTATATTGACATTTTAAAATGAAATGCTGTTTTGTAAATTGCTGAATGTTTACTTTTTGGAAAGGGTTGTTAAGATGTTGTTTTAAGAAAAGAATAAGGGATTATTGTGAGAGATGCTGAAGAGAGAGATCGATGATGTTCCGTGGTCTTACATAAAGAAGGGTCTGGAACTCATCAGTTCTAGCTGTATAGTACGGGGTTGAAATTATATTCTTTGTGTCATCCATAAACTCTTCTGGGGCCTTATTCAGTAAGGATCCGGCATGGTTCGAACCTCGGAAAATCCGTGAACGTGACGTCACTTCCCTCCGTCAAATCTTACCTTTTGGATTTGGCCCTATTTGAAATTTTTTAGACGCTGTGACGTCAACATTTCGTCACTATCGAGGCTCAGAAATTCCGAGAACATACAGAATAGCCCCTCAGATCTGAATTTGTCATGTGATCTAAGCCCAACGTGTAACCTCCTTCTCCCAACCTAGTCCTTCAATCAGCTTTTTTACACTCTTGTTTGCTCTTGGCGTGTTTTTTAACGAAGCGTGTGTGCCATTGTAATTCGCTAGACATCGAAAGAGAGAGAGAAATGAACGAAACAAGAGAAGCGCGCAACATTGGAATGGCGGAGAGGAGGAGGAGGAGGAAACGCATAAAACTGAGAGCAATTCCGCGCTGGGTTGTGAAAAAATTGAATATCGGATGTGGCGATGTTGTGAATGAGTCAACCATTAAGGTACGTTTTCATGTGGCCGTTTTTGCGTTGACGCACCCTGCGCGGCCAATCAGAAGCGAGATACTCAACGCAGATTGCGTTGACGCCGAAGTTGCCCATCTTTTATCTTTTGACGCAGCCTGCGTTGACGCAGCTGCGTCAGGGAGGGTGAGGACCCACGCTTGCTGCCTGTCATTTGTTGTTCACGAGATTGTTTCCCGAGGATTGTGGGACATCTGCAGATAGTTGAACTTTGGTGGGAGCGTGGTCTGTGATGATTCCCTCGCTGCTTTGAATTGATTGTGAAGTAGCTGCGTTTAATGACAATTTGAGCCGTGGGAATAGGCTTCGTAGGTTCACTAAAACGAAAGAGGTAAATAAGAAAGCGAAGACTTGTGCTTGACATTCTTGTTTTAAGTAAAAGAAGGTATTGACGAAGCGCACATTGCTATAGTGGTATTTTAATTGTAACTGAAGCGGAGGAATTGCATTCAAAAGCTTCCAAAGAAATCTTATCAGGATTTGAAACGGGAAAGGGCAATGACGAAGGCGTGCATCAGGAACATACATTTCATTTCTCGAAC
This sequence comes from Pyrrhosoma nymphula, assembly GCA_963573305.1. NCBI lineage: Eukaryota > Metazoa > Arthropoda > Insecta > Odonata > Coenagrionidae > Pyrrhosoma > Pyrrhosoma nymphula. Next base: position 175,724,015 of record OY754329.1, on the reverse strand, counting down.
TGCAGACGAGGGATCCCGTATCATTCGCTTAAAATCGCCGAGACAACGTACCTATTGTTTACCGCACAACGCACCGTCGTCGCAACGACGCAAAAACGGCCACATGAAAACGTAGCTTTATGCATTCAAGGTGTTGCCTCTTCATAACCCTTTTTGCATTTTCGACTGTTCGGTTTACCGAAGCCCATCCGATTGGAGTGAAGTGACCAAAACATTTAAATAGTTTTACATTTTAGAGCCGCCATCCAGAGAGAGAGGGAGAGTCGGGAAGTTTGAATTTGCTGTTTTAAAATGACATTTTGAGATGACAGTTATTTGAATGAACAATCGGCCGTTAGTCAGTCAAGCGGTGGAAAATCTTGTGCCATGCTTGCTTAAGGAAAATATGAAGAAATAATAGTTTTTTTTGGGAATATACTTGTTCCTTACCGCTGTAACAGCGAGGAGCAAATCGTTGTATCATGTACATATCATTATATCGTTGTATCGAATGTATAGTCCTCGTAAGTGTCGATATATATTAAATATGGTGAAAAGATGGTGATTTACCAAAAATAACTACGCGGGACATTTTTCATGATTTTGCTTTTTTTATATCCATCCAACTCAAATGATTACTCTTCCCCTTTAGCCAATCTTTCTTCTGTCATCACTGTTTTTTTTTATTTATACTTTATTTTTTTCATTTCAATGAGCTCATTCCTACCGCCTGATTTATTCTCTTATTTATTTAATTGCTCTGTCCCTTTTATTATCATTTACATAAGTATTAGTTATTATCTTTACTTGATCTGAAAATGCAAGTGGCTCTAGGATACGGGTAAAATATTTTCATCGGGTCAATACCATGCCTATCTGATTTAAGAAGCCTGAAGGACGCTGGAGCTAGAAGTGATTCTTCCAAGAAAAAAAGCTCAGTGTTTCGTTAATTACACGGAATAGAATCCATAATAAATAATGTACTTTGTATTTTTTCCACAGAATTTATTTACTGTACAACGCGTTTCGCCGGTCTACGGCATCATCAGGTACCAATTTTTAGTTTGTTTGTTTTATTGGCCGTTGCTTGTTGTCGTAGTTAGGGAGACAACAAACAACGCTCAATAAACAAAACAAACTAAGAATTTGTACCTGATGATGCCGTAGATCGGCGAAACGCGTTGTACAGTAAATAAATTCTGTGGAAAAAATACAAAGTATATTATTAATTATGGATACTAAACGAAGTAAAGCATGAAACCATTAAGAGTGTACACGGAATAGGCTTTGGAAGCAAGAGATAGGTTTTTAATTTGTGCGTGATAGTTGGGATGATGACCATTATGGGGTTGAATAGCTTCATTCATTAGCGGAAAATGTTATTTGAGCATGTAGACAGGGACTGGAAGGGTACTGAGGACAAGAAGTTAACGGGGTGTGGTGTGGGATGCGTTCAGGAGAGCGTGTCGTAATGCACGGGAAAAGGGTTTTGAGGCAGAGGGTTGGGTTGGGAAACCTGGGCATTAGGAGGACTACTACTCAGGGTGTGTGGATCAAAGGGGAGGGACATTGGAGATTAAGGGGACGGGGGCTTCGAGGGTGGATGAACAAGTTTAGGGTTTCCCAAGCATTTAGGGTGTATAGTCCACCTAAGCACATGAGAACGGATATTAACGCACTGGAATGAACCAAAAGGATGAGAGGAAAAGGGATTGTCATGGGTGACCGGCGATGAAAAATTTGATTACGTTTAGCGTAAAAGGATGCTTTTATATATAAATGGGACATATAAAAATGAAAATTTGTGGCTATTTCCAGCTTGAAAAATGTGTGACACTTGGTGCAAAAGATATTAGCAATGGAAGTGAATCAGTAAATTTATTAAAAAATTAAAATCTTAATCTGTTCACTTGTATTCATTTTTATTGCATCGTATAGTGGCATTGAGAAAATGAGAAGTAAAGGTACACTTGAATGAAAATTTTGTGTAAATAATTTTTAAAAAATTGTCCCTTCTCTAGAACTCATTTAAGTAGCATATATATATTTTGGCAAAACAATGAAATTTCTTTTGTTCAATACATCTTATGAATTTACTTGTTGAGCACAATGATGTTGCCAGTAATGAATACTCCAATCCAGAAATAGAAGCAGTATGTTTTCATCTGGTGAATTGCCATTCGTGTACATGATAGTTGATTGTATCGAGCAAATAAACGAGAGATGCCTGATTGTAATTATACGAGTCCTTGCTCCTTTGCTAAAAATTCAAATTAAACTGTGCCTTATACGCTTTTTCTCCTACTTTCTTTTTTATATTCGCTCAGCAACATGTTTCTCATTTTATGTTCCTTCTAAGTACTAGAATCGATGGTATAGACATATAATGAGTGATATATATTTAGAGAAAGGTGCGTCGGTTTTTTTTATAATGTCTACGTTTGTTGGCTATCTTTGGGCTTTTAATCTGATGTAAGTACTCCTGTCGTACAGAGAACGCAGTGTTGCCTTTCCTTCAAACCACGGGGTTTTTCCACGGTGATATTTGATAAGCTAACGGTGTTCATGTGTAGCTGTATAAACTCAATGATTCATTTCCTGCTGCTCAACACCCTTTTCTTATCTCCTGTTCTTTTTCTTGCTTCGACACACTTCTCCTTGTCTGCGCGACGCAATTCATTCTTTGCTTTCTCTTGCTCGTAACACTTCCCGTCCATTCTTTCCTGTTTTATTACCTTCAAGAGAACACCACGTCTTATATTGCGTCCAATGTGATGTCCTCTTCTTTCCCCAATGATGTTGTCAGATTTTCTGCAATGCCCTACGGAGGTCTCCGTTGATGTTTCTCTTCAGCCTTTTCCTACATTACGTTTCCTTCGAGATTTTACTTTTCTGCTATCGATTTTTTAACAACGCAATATGTGTGAGTAAAAAAATTCCCATACATCGTGTCTCTAATTAAACGCTGCTAGTACTAGTTTTTTCTGATTCTGCGATCACATTGCGCTGTTAGTTTTTTATGGGTGCATAGAACCTCAGGATTAATTGTTATATTCTTTAAATGTACATATTTTTACTTGAATGCTGATAATCGTGATCAACTGTCCTGTTATAGATTTTTGATATTTTTTTGCATTGCATTGATATATTTTACTGTAGGCATTTTGAATTCCTGTTATATATTTTTGTTATTTTTTTGCATTGCGTTGATATATTTTAATGTAAGCATTTTGAATTCCTGTTATAGATTTTTTGTTATTTTTTGCATTGCATAGATATATTTTACTGTAGGCATTTTGAATTCCTGTTATAGATTTTTGATATTTTTTTGCATTGCATTGATATATTTTAATGTAGGCATTTTGAATTCCTGTTATAGATTTTTGTTATTTTTTTGCATTGCATTGATATATTTTACTGTAGGCATTTTGAATTCCTGTTATAGATTTTTTTTATTTTTTTGCATTGCATTGATATATTTTAATGTAGGCATTTTGAATTCCTGTTATAGATTTTTGTTATTTTTTTGCATTGCATTGATATATTTTACTGTAGGCATTTTGAATTCCTGTTATAGATTTTTGTTATTTTTTTGCTATGCATAGATATATTTTACTGTAGGCATTTTGAATTCCTGTTGTAGATTTTTGTTATTTTTTTGCATTGCATTGATATATTTTAATGTAGGCATTTTGAATTCCTGTTATAGATTATTGTTATTTTTTTTCTATGCATAGATATATTTTACTGTAGGCATTTTGAATTCCTGTTGTAGATTTTTGTTATTTTTTTGCATTGCATTGATATATTTTAATGTAGGCATTTTGAATTCCTGTTATAGATTTTTGTTATTTTTTTGCATTGCATTGATATATTTTACTGTAGGCATTTTGAATTCCTGTTATAGATTTTTGATATTTTTTTGCATTGCATTGATATATTTTAATGTAGGCATTTTGAATTCCTGTTATAGATTTTTGTTATTTTTTTGCATTGCATTGATATATTTTACTGTAGGCATTTTGAATTCCTGTTATAGATTTTTTTTATTTTTTTGCATTGCATTGATATATTTTAATGTAGGCATTTTGAATTCCTGTTATAGATTTTTGTTATTTTTTTGCATTGCATTGATATATTTTACTGTAGGCATTTTGAATTCCTGTTATAGATTTTTGTTATTTTTTTGCTATGCATAGATATATTTTACTGTAGGCATTTTGAATTCCTGTTGTAGATTTTTGTTATTTTTTTGCATTGCATTGATATATTTTAATGTAGGCATTTTGAATTCCTGTTATAGATTTTTGTTATTTTTTGCATTGCATTGATATATTTTAATGTAGGCATTTTGAATTCCTGTTATAGATTTTTGTTATTTTTTTGCATTGCATTGATATATTTTACTGTAGGCATTTTGAATTCCTGTTATAGATTTTTGTTATTTTTTTGCATTGCATTGATATATTTTACTGTAGGCATTTTGAATTCCTGTTATAGATTTTTGTTATTTTTTTGCATTGCATTGATATTTATTAATGTAGGCATTTTGAATTCCTGTTATAGATTTTTGTTATTTTTTTGTCATTGCATTGATATATTTTACTGTAGGCATTTTGAATTCCTGTTATAGATTTTTGTTATTTTTTGCATTGCATTGATATATTTTAATGTAGGCATTTTGAATTCCTGTTATAGATTTTTGTTATTTTTTTGCATTGCATTGATATATTTTACTGTAGGCATTTTGTATTCCTGTTATAGATTTTTGTTTTCTCTATTGTTTTCAGAATTGTCGTCTCTTAAAAGAGTGTAGCGTTTTCGCAGGGTGTTACAATTTGAATTATTGCCCATATTGCCTAGGCAGACATAAAACGGTTACTGAGCTTCTGTAGCATGTATTAATTGATCCCAGCTGAAATTGTAAAATGATAATGAATATCCTATCCAATAAATTGTAAACTTTCAACTGGCTATGGAATCAAACGTTAAACTATCCTCATTTAAGAAAGCCTTAAAATAGTCCTACTTAGATAATTCCACGGTTAAATGGTCTATTTTTTTTTAATTTTTGCGGATCGTCCCTCAAACGTCACCTCCGAGGCCGTTTTACATCGCCTTAAGTCACTCCTGATGGAAATTTCCCTGTAAGAATTCCCTAGAATATAGGAAGAAGCATGGAAAGAATTGAAATATCCTTAGAAAAAAATTATAAGGAAAACTCATAGGGAAATGTAAGGAAATGCCCTAAAACTCTAGGGATTTTTTAATACAATTTTTTCCTTAGAAATGACAGACTTAGGTTAGTTTTTTCCCTAGAGCAAAATGCTACTTTAGGGAAAACATTCAGGCATATGAAAAATTACACCAGCAATTACATTGAGTACAATTTGCAGTGCATAGAGTGAATGACTATACACGAAAAAATGTATATTCAGTAAAAAAAATGTTCTGCATAGTTTCATTTATACAATCATCGAGTTATCACACTTAATTATAAGGAGACTGACGAAAGATTTCAATTTCAATAAAAAAAGATGTGCTAAAATTATAAAGAGTCACCTCTCACAGTCAACTACATTTTGTGTGAAATAAATATATTCACAGCCAATGAAAACCCACTTTCAATAGCATTTCCCTGGGAAAATGAATTTTACGTAAATTGTTCCCAGAGGTATAATTTCAAGAGAAAATGGGGGTTCAATTTTCATAGTTAATTTTCCGACAGGGACTATGCCTCAAATGCTTCTTGGCTATTGGCTCAAGAAGGCCTGGGCATGGGGAGTTATTCTGTATGTTCTCGGAATTTCCGAGGCTCGAAAGTGATTTTGACGCCTCAGAAATGAAATGAATGAAATTTTGACGTCACAGCCTCTAAAAGTTCAAATAGAGCCATTCGAAAGTTGAGATTTGTTGGAGAGGAAGTGACGTCACATTCACGGATTTTCCGAGGTCCGACCGTGTCGAGTCCTTACTGAATAAGGCCCCTGGTAAGAGATTGCTATAAAAGTGAAAGCATGTGAATAAATAGAAAATAATTCCTCGTGAGAAAAATTCGATTGTTGAAAATGAAAAGAAAAGGTTAGTGAGCGCGAAGGATTTGGTGTTCACGATCTCGCATAAAAGCGGAACGCAAATAAATGTTTTCCCCGCGGATAGAAGGAGAGAGAAAGAGAGGGAGGATTGAACAAAAGGGGTTGAATGGGACCCGCTGATCAAAGGGTTTGTGCCTCATTTCGTCGTGTGCCTCCCTTCCACCCACACCCCTCAAAACACCCATCCGACTCGCAGTAAGTCTGGGGCGAAGGCGTTAATATCCCGCAGGAACGGCCTCGGAAGAAGAGCGTTGGTTGGTTATGGAGCGACGGCGGGGGTTGGGAATCGTTATGTGGCGGGGGTGGGATGGGGGTTGAAGGAGGGGTGGGAGTAAATAAAGCGCGGAGGGGGACAGAGGGGGGTGGGATCGTGTGGTTGGCGGCGGTTTGACAGGGACGCCGATATACCCGGGGCGCGTCGGGGCCGGAAATTGCTCGCCTTCCTTCACGGCCGGGGTGCTGGGCGTCTGATTGCGTTTGGAGAACGAAGGACGAGGGTTTGGGAGGTGGGAAGAGGAAGGGAGGAAAAGAGAGGGGGATGGAAGTCGGGTTGGAGAAATTTTAGACTGAACCGTCTTCATTCATGCTTAGATTTTGAGCTGAACTTAGGTTAAGGCGTGATATTCCACAGAGGAAAAAATCATTCGCCCTGACCGGGATTCGAATCCGGATCCCTCAATTTCGCGCCGAGTGTTTTTAAGCCAGTTTCGTTACGTTTCATCTCTGTTTATTTATCATCAAAGATATACAAAGCAAAGGTCATTTTACAAAATGTTTCATTTAAACATACACACCAATAATAATTTATATTTTATTTTGATTTTTTCGAGAGAACATATTCATTAACCATTCATGGTTGATGCACGGTGTATGCATCGAGCAGTTGCTCCGGATTTTGTTTCTGAGACTGCTTGCTCTTGGTCACCTCAGCATAAGCGATATTGTCGATCAGGCGTCCTCCTCCCCATTGTGGATTTTCCCCCCGCACTCAAATAATTGCACACCGCGCGAAATCGAGGGATCCGGGTTCGAATCCCATTCAAGGCGAATGATTTTTTTCTTCTGGGGAATATCGCTCTAATGTACACTAGCGGGTGACTCCCTAAAAGGTTATACCGTGGCTAGTCCCGGTATCCTCAACATTTGTGGGGTAAGGCGATTTTTCTTGGTCTTGGTGAGCAGTGCTGGTATAATGGAAGCGCCGAACGAACTCCCTTGGGCCTCGCTTGAATAAAAAAATGAATATAGTTGAAGGGCTGGGGGGGAAGTAGAAATAGAAATAGAAAATAGAAAATGAAATGTATTATTCCTGGGACAAGTGTGTCCCTTAGGAACATACATGATAAAAGATTTACATGATGCATCAATATCACAGAATCCGACATAATATTTTACAAAATATTTAACAAAAAGGCAAATGTATGAATGCACATAAAAAACATCAGATTTTGTACAGTGTAGCACAATATTTAGTTCAATTGCAATATTTAGTTCACTTGCAATATTTAGTTCACTTGTAGTAATATTTAATGGTATTTCTTTTTGAATTGACTTGCATTTTCAGATTTTTTTACGTCGTCTGACAATTGATTCCATACTTAGCAAGAGGTGACATGGAAAGACCTAGCGTAGACAGATGTTCGATAGTGTGGTAAGTATATAAAGTTCTTTCATGCGGCGTGTTGGACGTTTATTTGTTCTAGCATTATATTGTACGATTAGGTGTAAATATGTGTCGTTATTAACTGGTACATGAATGTTGCCTTATGTATTTTTAGCCATCTAAGTTTTGCAAGTAGTAGGGAAAGGAAGTAGAAGGTAAGGGGGGGGGGGAGAAGACCACCTTTTCATAACTTCTTCATTGATAATAATTCATTTGAGACCTGAAGCAGAAGAGTGCGAACTCAAAAAAGTACATTGTAGATATAGCCGCACCTTTAGTTCAATCTGCTACGAGACAAGAATAAGGCCCGGGCTTTTATAATTTATGGTTATCATTTACCCGGTATAGAAAACGATATGGAAGAAATCGGCAACGCTACCCTCAACCAAACGAGTCTGATATACCTTAAAAATCCCGAAATCTGAAGTTTATCTCACATTGACTTCAAGGCCATTGTATAAGTATATTGGATGAATTAACGTGAAATTGTGCATAACAGTGACAAAACTTTACAATAATGGGGTGAGCTCTTACGGCTAGACAAATGGAAAAATTAAAGGGGGTCTCCAATAGCCGTTAACAATTGGCACCACTCGTCAGAGATCACTAACCTTGCTGTGTTGGTTTGCCGGGATGGGACTTCCACAGCAGAGACCAACCCCAGCCTTTCCACCAGAATACCCTCCTGTGATAGTTTACGGGAAGAATGCTTCCACGCCAGTGACCAACACAGTCGCAAGCACACAACCCAGATAGGATCCTTCGCTAGGCTAATAGGACCCCCCTAAGGATAAGGGGGTATAACCTGGGATCCTTCGTAAGGGTAATGAGTCCCTACTAAAGTTGCCTGTTATTATCACAACCAAACACAAACGCACACTCACAAGCAATCGCAATCACTCAATCACACACACACAAATGGGACCAACTTCTGGGAGAAACTGCTCCAAAAGAGCGCGGTAAAAATCTTGCAAGCAAGAACGGACGAGGGTCGAATACGCGTATTTCGGCCAATACGCTAATACCAAGTCTTTTTCGGCTACCACTTTCTTCAGCGATCCGAAGGAAAAGCGTCACAACAACTCAAGGTTGAAGTGAGGAATGATAATGACATCCAAGATGATGGGAGGAGGGGGGTTTGGGGAAAGGGGGGGACATGACGTCAGCAAAAGCGGGGGAAGGGAGACCGGCGTAAACAAAAGGCGAAAAGCAGCAACCAAAAAGGTTAGTAGTTAGTTAGTGACAAAACTGATGAAGGAAATGGCTAGGAAGCCGCAGGAGACTCGAAAGCTGAGGTTACCAAAATATTCAGATCTCATGAATTTCAGGCTGAGGCTATTGCTTTACCCCCGTGCTGTATCTGTGAGGCAAAAATGAAAAACAATTATGAAAAAAAGTGTTATACTAACGTTGAGAATACTTTCTTTCCACACTCCATTCACAAATACAACAAAGCAGATGGAGACGCTTTCACTAAGACACACCTCACTTATCATCCCTTTCCTTTTGCCACTCCTTTTTCCATCGGTGGTGTCCTAGCACCTCTTGCCACAAGTTCTTGCTGCGACTCACTGCGTACATGTGAATTGCTGTACATGTATGCTAGGGAGCTACATGGCCGCATCATCAATGCCGCAGAATTGTCGCAATCAACGTCTGGTTCTACTCCTTCTAAGGTGGCTCCTCCGTTATATGACTTAAATGTCATTCTATTCGTTTTCTTGCTTCTTAGAAAAGCACGTCCTTTATTTTTTAATGAGCTACAAAGTCATACTTTTCAACCCCATTTTTCTCGCAAATTGAACTAGAAAATACATGGTGTTAAAAGTGAGAATGGATGTAGCATGGGGGAAAGTACCTAAAATTTCTATATCCTAATATAAATCCCATTTTCACGAAAAACTTTTAAAAAAAATTGAATTCTCCCGCGAAGTTGAATAAAAAAATATATGGGCACCTGTTCATCATATTTGTTTGGGCTATTATAGTTCAATAATTGGTTTGAAGTTTTGTTAATGCAAATTAAATGGTGCCTGATTTGGCTCTATTGGCTGGAATAATTGTTAATTAACAAATATATTCGTCTAATAATCTATGTATACTGTATATTTATTTTATTTTCTAATAGATAAGACATGTTATGAAAGAAAGCATAATTTATAAAACAATGGAAACGAAAGTTTTGCGTTTAGCACTTGTTTTGACTCGCACTGTCAACCTCCCTAAGGTTTAAGGGATTGGGGTGACTGTGTTTTTTAACTATTAGAAAGTTTCTTTATTTATGAAGGTATATAAAAAATTTGTTTACCCCTCATCATTAATCTATTTCTGAAGGTTTACAGTATTTTCATAAATTTACATTTGGAAAGACCAATTTTAACACCTTCAATGTGATCATAATTGTAAACGGTTAGAATTTTTTAGGGTTAAATTTTCACATTATTACTGTATTCTAGCAATTTATATAGTGCACAAGTTGAATGATATAATTATAGTTGCAGCATTGTCAATAGGCCATAGTTAGATCCAAATATGACTACAATAACTACAATTTTACCATATCCAATTCAGCTTATACATTATTTAACGAAATATTTTCATTCATATTTTAAATTAAAATGACTGATCATTATTACGATCTTAATTTTATAAACGTCAGTATTTTCCGCAAGATCAACAGAAAGGGTGTGGGGTGGGGAGGAAGAGGAGCAGAACCTTTTTTTTTATCACTGGCAGTGAGTAAATTCAGGTATTGGGGGTGAGCTTTCATTTGGCCTTGATATTGCCACCTCCAATTGGCGGGCGACAGCGGAGTCGTCCAGGCACGGAGCTCGGAAGGTCGGCATTTTGGCGGTCGAGGGGAGATGTTTGGGTGTGGGGGAGCGGCAGGAGAGATGTTGGGTGTGGGGTGGGTTGCTGAGGGGACAGAGGGAAGCCTCCCGTACCCCACTCCTCCCCTCCATCTCCCCCACCCTGTCCCATTTTCGCCGTTTCCGCCCCACGTCGGGGCAATTTTGTACCACAAAGACATATGCGTTTCGCAGGAAAGGGCTTAGTGATGTCTTTGCCGTCACCACGTGCAGTGTGGTAACGTGGGAATTTGTCAGAGTTTTGTCAACACGCTCAGCTGTATGTTGTAGGGACGGGAGCGAGTTTATTTTAGCTAGAGCGGCGCTGCTCCCGGCAGTGATCAGTTTATTTTCTACGGTGGGTGTATAACATCAGAGGAGAGGTGATATTGAAGTACGTCAGATCCAACATACTGATTAAGTTTCCTCGCCTATGTGATGGAAGTCCTAAAATAATATTAGTGGAACACCACGTACCATTTTGTGTTTTTGATATTTTAGTTTGATGTTCACATTTTCCTCTTCCGTCTTTCAGTTAGGTATCGGCCACAGTCTGAACGAAACACTCTCAAAATGTTCTGAAATATGATATGCAGTGGACGTAGGGAGAGGTTTCTGATGTATTAAAAAAAACCTGGAAAATTTATTCAGACATTGATAGAAGTTAATTTTTCTTTTAAATCAATGAAATTAAATGCGTGTTTGGTGAAACATATACTGGTTTTGATATATTTACATTTTTAATGTTCATTTTCAATAATTTGACATTTCAAATATTATCTACTGGCTTCTTTCCAACCTTTGGATTGAAACTCGTAATTCATCAGGCTTTTGGCTTTGTTGTGCAGCATCTAAATTCTGCGTTGTTTGTGAATGAATTTTGTGCTAACTCAAAGAAAAAATATCCACGTTATAATTAATTTGACTTTCTAAACAAAACTTTGGGGGAAAACAACAAAATGTACTAATGTTATGACCAGGGCCCCCACCCCCTCCGCGTGGCGCGGAACCCGAGAGCATAAGATTTTACGTGGGTTCTTGCCCTTGGTGTCGGGAAGCGAATAATCACACACAAATATTTAAAGTCTTTTACCCAAAGTTTATTTTATTTAAAAAATCCCAAAAGAATCAATTCAATGAACAAATAGCAAATAATGAATGTGCGTCTAGAATAGCAGAAAGTGAAAACATTACCAATGTCTCGGGAAGGAGAGGAGCTGCTGGTGATGGCACGGGTGGATAGCGAGGCGCTTCGGTAGCACGGGCCCCATGGCCCGCGCTTCCACTCCTACTGATGGCTACATTGTGACTGTACCGTCAGTGAATGGTTGCAGAGTAACCAATAGCCGATCACTGTCCGATGAGAGACTAGGGAATCACTGTCTGACTGACTGCCTGACGAGTGTCGGGTGTACTCTGTCATAGCGTCTCCACCGTGCCATTATATAGGAAAGGTGAAACTAGGATGTTTTCGACAAAATGGCAAGGGAGGGAGGGGAATAAGAGAAGGAAGGTTATCCGTTCTCGAAAGTAAAAGGTACAGTTCCCGAGGTATAGTTGGACATAGCTGGCTATTCTGAGACGTCACACAACAACATATTTATGCATATTTTGGGAAATGGAATTCTTCCATTTCCGAATCACTACACTAAGAAGATTGTTCTGATGAAATTTTTCGTCTTAAAATACTTTCTGCGATCCCAATTTGTGGATCTTGGATTGATACATTTTGTATTTTGTATCCATTTTTATCCTGAATTAATTTTTTAAGTTTGTATCAATTACCCCTTATAAGAAATTGAAACACAAAAATGCCTTGAAATGTAAATTTGATGTCCATTTCTATCCTGATTTAGTTTTTTGAAACTAGTATCAATTGCTCCTTATAAGTTACGGTGAAATTGAAACGCAAAAATGCCTTGAAATGTAATTTTAGTCGCTTACTTGCGCAATGAAAAATCTCACAACCTGTTTCGTAATTTTTACCGCTGAACACAACGGGTCATGAAAGTGTGCGATTTCCTTCGGGACTTTTCAAGCAGTGACCTCACGCTCATAACTGCCTTCGTCGACACGTCCGCGTGGTTTAATTTCTTGCGGCGTAAATGTCGCCAATTATATCAGGTCCTTGCATCAGTCATTCCTCGAAACGTGGCCATGATGAATCCCCTCCGACTTCAGCACGGCTCGCCCACCTTCTCTTCGTCACTCCGATTTTCATCGCACGGCGTGTCATAGAATATTCTTAGCAAGGCGATGAGGAAGGCATCCTTCCGAATGACTCCCGTTCCTCGATCAACACGCTTACTAGTCGGATTGACTTGAGGGAGCTCATTCCACGTTCATGTCTTAAAGGGAAATATGCAGTAAGTTTTTCAAGTGGACGTAAGAATGACGTACCTCTTCTCTCTTGGAATGCTGGTCGTTTCGACACACGCTTGCATTAATACTCATGAGTGTTGATATGCGGTGGTAACGAAAATATCCCTTTGATCGACGGTATTAATTCATTATTGGGTATTCTACTTCTACATCGACAAAATACCATGCAAGCCACCTCAGGGGTGGTTGGCAGGGGGTGAGTAGTCACCAACATGCATTACAATATACCCTAAAGTTAGTGTGACTACGACTAATTATGCATTACCATGAATAGCTAATGCTTGTCACGAGGCGAAGACTCACAAGCATGCACTACACTACAGATATGCTCACAATGGAGAGGGACCGTTTGAACCTACCTGCTGGTTGGTTGGCTTATGGACAGTGCCTACAGTAACCTCCATTTTCGAGGTCACCATTGAACTTTCCTTCACATAAATCTACTTGCCCGCCATCAAGTCTCTCTTGAGTTCAAACACATTTTGTCTCTCCTCTTGTCGTTCAATATTCTGGAACTTTTCCTTCCTTTTTCGCATCTTTCCACTTTCATCACCCCGCCGTTCAACATGCCCGCTCTTCACAGTACGTCCTCATCCACATTTCTACCTTCTCCTAATCTTCTCCACTGTTTTTCCCCTCTCCAAATATAACTAGAAATTTCTCTTTTATCTTCCTTGAGCTTACCCTCTCTTTTCTTCTCCAAACCCACTTCTATAAAACCAACAGTCTGTGCATATTCCCATATCGCGAAGACCCAAGTTTCCGACCCTTCCGAACTCAACGCTCTAGAAATACTAAGGTTGATTCAGGTGATAGGCAGCTAAATTTGTTATGGAATGTGGGATGAATGTGTGATGGCCTTGTTTGGAAACGCAATTGTGAATTATAATTTAGGGAAAGCTATGGTATAGGGACCTGGATTGTAGGTTGACCCTCCTCAATTCCTCGCGTGGTAGAGTTTTAAAGGCAGGCAAATTATGCAGAGCGATATTTGCCTTTTCTTCCCTCTTTGATATAGATTTACTTATTGGAAAGGTATGAGTAGCTATAAACATTTGAAGTATTACAAAATCAGCTTATAGAACCTAAATAAAATAACCTCAATATTGTTTATACATGGTGCTGGAACCATGGTAAAGAGTGGAAATAAAAAAGTATTTTTATTACTCAAATTTTTGAAAGCTAAATATTTACACCAAGTGACACTTGCGACGTTCTCTATAAGTAGCTAAAAAGAGAATAACTGGCAGGGGAATTGTGGTTGTTATCAGAAAAAAAAGAAGAGACGTTTGTATTAAGATAGGGACTCCTGAGGGGCCAGATTACTCAAATGTCAAATGCATGAAAATAGGCTTAGTTCGTGGAAACTAATATTTTCGGTTAAACTCATTTTTGTCCTTTTGTATTCAATTTTCTGATGAGAATAAAATTTCATATTCATGTTAGAATCGGAGGAAATTAACGTAGAAAGTTATATTTTTCTCGTATAACCGCCGTTTTAGGGAAAACTGTTGAGCAGGAAAAAAGCCTGAAGAAGATGACTTCATGCTTGAGCAACCCAATAAAACTGGGGGATGAGGGAGGGAGAGAGAAAGATATGAAGGTCCATGCGGTTGGATGGGGAGTCTGTGGGCGGCTCGTGATGAGTCGCCCTGCGCCCTGCGGAGCTAGCTGCACCATCCCCCTCCCACCTCTCATCCCCTTCTCTTTTTAAAAAAAAAGTCTCATCTCTCCCTCTCTCTCCGCACTGACTGGCACACAATAGTCTCCGACGGCAATTCTCTTGCTTCTGTTGGGTGCTGCGTGCGTGCCCGCTTTCTCTGCGTCTGTGTGTGTGTGTGACTCATCGAGAAATTACATCACACGCGGTGCTCCTGAAAGGAGAAAGAGTAGAAAGAGGAGTGCGGCAGAGACTGGAGTAACGTTCTCTTTTTCCTCACGCGACCTGCGCGTGGTTTTTCTCTTTTGTTTTCCACGTGCGCCCGTGATAATCGAGCTCTCCCTTTCTCGCGTTTTATATTTTATTTTTTTATTTTCCACCCCCCGTCCATATCTATTCACTCGGCCGAACGCTGCTGTTTTTTTTAAATATTGCGACGTCTTCCATACCTCCTCCAGTCGCTTAGCTGCGTACTCTTTTCCTCGATCTATTTCATCGCTATCCCCGCTCGCTACTAGACTGTTTTCCTCGTTCGTGCCCTTTCAACTCCCTTCGCGAAGTTCCTCTCTTACACTCTTAGGAGGACGAACCTGCTTCGTGCTTTTTTTCTGTCCATTAGTCACGAAGGAGGACTTACGGTAGTTTGAGAAAAATATCACTTCACCCAGAATTTGATGAATTGGACCTCATTTTAAAGAGGAAAATACTCTCATCTTTCCAATGATATCAAAATATTAAACCCTTGCTGAACTACTTTTCGAGCGATTTGCCGCAGAATAAAATCTATTTTACATGGGATATATTTCGGCTTTGCGCTCCAGAGGGAGAACATTAAAAAAATTAGGATTTTCTAACTCCTAGTTTTCGACCAAAAACTAACGTTTTGCGTGTTTTTTCAACAATGTGTAAAATATAACCTATAACTAACCGCAGTAATTTTTATAGAATCGAAAAAAAACTTTCTATTGCGAAGGCGATTTCACAGTAGGACGTGAAAAAGTGAGTCAAGTTAGAGATTTATGTGGTAATATTTATTTAATCGCTGAGAATGTTTATCGCGTAAAACTATATTTTCACGCCATTAATTTTACAATATTTACTTGATAATTCATACAGACGCTGACATAAAAAATAATAAAATTCGAATAATATCTCCATTATGACTAGTTCTCTCAAACAACCTTAAAGCATTTCAAATCTTCTGTCATATAGCACGTTGTGAACAAAATCGCTACAGAAACGAGGTGAATGTCGGTTGCATCCACTATCTGCCTCTTCGCATGGAAAAAGATTTGCATGTGGTGAAAAAGATCCTTGTTTTTCGTCCAACTTTTGCGCTGCGTCTTTGCTACAGGGCCACTGAACAGTGCATCAAAGTCACGATGCACTTTTGGTACATGGAAATCTACGACGACTGGGTGAAATTTAGTTGATATTTTCCCCTAGTTTAGTATTTTCCCATATTCTTTCGCTGCATAGAAATTTCTTCGCTTCAGTCGTGACAATTACATCACGCTATCAATGAGTTATTATTTCTATACTTGCCGCGTTTTATTTTCAAATGGTCAAGGTCTTGTGTAGGATGTTTGTTTATGGAGCTCCCTTCCGAAAATACCTTTATTATATTTATAGCAGAAAATGTTTTGAAGCTGAACATTCTTATCCAAGATGGATATTAATTTTGAAATACGCCTGTATTTGGTTTTTTGTCGCATAATTTTGGGAACAAATCGTCCTTGGTTTGTTTTTCCTGCATGTGCGATTTCACTCGGCAGTCAGTATTTTCGCGTTCGGTAACGGTACGGGTAATTGGGTTTCGTGTGTTCCGACTACCGTCGTCATTTTGCTCCGTAAACACAATTCAAGGAAAACTATTGCATTTATCCGCGTGGCGTCAAGCGACATTGGATTCGGTGAACTTTCTGGTTAGCCGCCAAATTCATTCCCTCTTCTCGCCCCGGAATAAGCGTGTCCCTTTATTAAAATCGTGTTTTAGGTCGCAATTTGCTGATAACATATAGCTTCCCGGCTTGTTCAGCGAATTTGCATTATTTGATTGCGTAGTCAATTCTCCCTGGGTCCTGTCTCAGGAAAGGCCGAGTCATAACCGAGCCTCAAACATGACAAAATATTGACGTAACAACAAAAAATCTCGTTTTAATCATTGAAAAGTCGGGATTTTTCCAAACATTGGAAGTTTTACCCTCGATATTGTCTGGGTACGACTATTTCGAATTCTTCCTGAATCATGTTTCAGATTTACATATGAGAGTACGTCAAATTTTTACGGTATAAGACTTTATTCTTTTACCCTCCATCCTCCGCATACCTAACATTCTCTCCTCTGTCAGCGTCTTCAGAATTTCGCAATCCCTGTTAATATATCCTTCACCTAGTTTTCCTTCCTCCTCATTCCTGCTACTAGCTTTCTTTCCTCTCCTCTCATATCATCCTCGTGCTTACTGAACCCCACTTTTCCTCATGTGCTAGTTCCTATTGATAGGTACTCAAAAATCAACCATTTAGAAGCCTGAGTATGGCAGTGATCTGCACGTTGATCGGGAAAGCCGAAGGTCTGCGATTCGATCACCGGTCTAGGAAACTTTCTTTCCTCTCAAGCCAATATCTCAAGGTCAAAATATTGTTCAAAAACCTTTTGACATAGTACTAAGTTTGTCAAAACACATGCAAACCTTGTGCTTTGACAAATTTAGTAATGAACACGGTTAAGCGTCCGCTGGTGGCAGATGCCTACATTGTGTACGATTTTCTCCAGATATTTTAACCCGTTTGATCTATATTTACGGATAATTTTGACTGTGGGATGAAGGTTGAACTGCAAGAAGGAATAAAAGCTAGGATTGCAGCAGGAAATAGGGCTTATCGAGCTTTGTTGAAGGTGCTCAAGTCACATAACCTCTGCCGGAACTTGAAAACGAAGGATTACCGAACAGTACTCCCAAACATGTGACTATGTATGGTTCAGAAACATGGACCATGACCACTGCAGAAGAAGAGGTACTTAAAAGATGGGAAAAAAAGAACTAAGAAAGATTTTTGGTGCAGCAAAAAAAGGCGGAGAGTGGACAATACGGAGGAATAGAGAACTGGAGGAACTCCACAATCATCCTAACATAGTGTCAGAAATTAAGAGTTACAGCTTAAGGTGGTAAGGGCATGTTGAGAGAATGCTTGAAGATAGGATGGTGAAAAAGATATACCTTGGATATCCTGGTGGTAGAAGATTGAGAGGAAGACCTCGGAAATGATGGTTGGATGATTTAGAAGATGATCTAAGAAAGATGAGAATAAGAAGATTGAGAATGCGTGCAGGAGATCGTGATGTCTGGGCTAACATTGTCAGAGAGGCCAAGGCCCTACAAGGGCTGTAGCGCCGAGGAGTAAGTAAGGATGAAGATTAAACAATATTCTGACAATCCTCGTTTTATTTCGTCTTTCACCGCGCCCTCCTCAGCTGGGCCGGCGTCGACTCCCGCTCTCTTGCTGCTCGCCCCCGCTTTGTACCGCCCCTATTGCCCAACATCCTCTCCCCCCCTTCCCTCCCCGCTGCATCTCCCCCTACAAACAACAGTGGCCCTGTTTCAAGCACACCCTCCCCCATCCATCCGCGGATTCGCTCGCCTCGGTGCATAAGGGTCATTCTTTTCACGTGCATTATCGAATCGAGGGCCGCTTTCATGAGCGTGCGCCTTAGTCACGGACGGGCCGCGCGGTGCACGGTGGGCGGTGTAGGGCGCAGCACCGGAGTCTGGGATGGTGGTCGAGTTGGGATCGGTTTACGTTGGGGGAAAGAGAGTGGATGCTAGGCGGGAGTGCGGACGTGGGACACATTTTTTTCTTTCTGTTAATTCCCTTGCGCTGGGGATGTAGCGCAAAATACGAAACACTGCACGTGAGAAACAAGTGAAAGGAAGATGTGGAACGATGTTGGGGGAATGTTGGCAACAATCGAGAAAATATATTGTCTTTTTAAGTAACTATAATAATAATATTTATTAATGTTCATGGAATAACATCCACTATGAACATTGTTAACAGAAATGTTATAATAGAGCTCACAGTAGTTTATAATCATTTTACAAAAAATAAAGGTTCAAGGAGAAATTTACAAAGACATTGGTTACAATATAACATTTTGCTTGGAGTATTGCAATAATTATAGGGTTAGCAGCAAATACACAGTAGAAAACAATGGTGTTAACAGGAAACTAAAAACAAGAAAACAGATATCACATAATCCAGAGACATCATTAGGTAGTATGTCACAGTATTAAATAGGGGTATATCACATGACTGAATCGCCAATCTCTTTCTTTTTTACAGTGTCGGTTTTGATGTTTAGGTATTGAAGGTTGATAAAAATGTATACTTATGTCATTGCTGTTTACTTCTGTCGGGGAAAATGAAAACAGGGATACAGCGGTAGTTTTCATTCTTGAAATAAACAACTCTAAGCGGGTCTATTCGTGATTTTCTTCGTTGAGAAATTGGAAGTGTAAATTAGATTCTCTGTCCCTTTTGCCTATCTGGCCATTTTAGGCAAGTATTTCGCGTTTCATCTTTTTCATCCGAAATTAAGTCATTACTGAGTGTTAATACTCCCAAAAATAGGCTTGTTTTTCTCAATCGTTTTACAATGTTGCGGATATTAATAAGTTGATCTCACCTTGAAGACCGTTATATTGATCCAGCCTGAAAAATGAACTGAGCTGAAAGAATCTTATTTTCAAGATAATTCGATATGGAAACATAGGTCTAATCAAGTTCTATAAATCGAATTCCTGATATTATTATCCTTGATGTGGTTATACCCTTTTACGAGAAAAACCCTAAGCGGTGAGCGGAGAGCGTTAATTTGCGAATGATTTTTTTGGAAATTGGAAATTATTTACTTACTTAGACTTCGTGTCCGTCCGCTTTGTCGATTCAGAAGTGTTTTATTTTGTAAAGTCGTCGCGAATTAAAATGGTAAATGGGATGAGTTTAAAAAACGCCGGAGGGAACTACCGATGGTCAATGGCGCCTCTAGGCCAATGCATTATTTTCAAAGGCATGTTAGCTCTTTTCATTTTCAGCGCATTGTGTACAGATGACCGATTCCAACTATGGATTTGTTTGATCTACAAAATAACCATTCTGTCGTTTTGAGTTTGGTCATTATCTGTTAATCCTGCAAAACTTGCTTGCTTGGTTTTTTTCTCTCCCCATGTTTCGTAAGTATTGGCATAATATCTAGAAACTAGTTCATTTTGAAACATCATGTGCATGCTGTTTCAAACTGAACCTTACGCTTACGCAAACGTGGAGGATTGAAGCATGAAGTATGTACACATGGTTTAGCGGTCACTAATTTTCACCGTGAAAGATTTGAACAGTTATGGTTATGCGTGTATCTGCATTGGCCTTATCGGGGCCTGTAAGATTTTATTATCTACTGAATAACTTTTATTTCACGAGGCAGCATTAGTTTTTGGAACTTAGCTAAAATGACGAAGAGAAAAGCTACCGAACCTACGGTTAAGCTAAATTCATCACACTTCAAGATAGATACTATCTTGCTCTATCCAATACGTGATTACAAACCCATAGAGTAGAGAGAGAGAACCATCTAATTTCATGTACTATGCATCGCATGAGAGTCTAATGCATTGATGTCGATCTTGCGCTTTTGAAGCCAAATGCCCGGGATGTCGCTGTAACGTCATACCTAACGTAGGAGCAACACGAAAAATTTGCGGCGCTGCATTAAGCATGCTAAAATTAAATAGGTGAATAGTAGCAAGGAACTGTGATGAGGAAGTGAAAGAGAAGTGTAGAATCGCTCTGGTTAGGCCACATCTGTAATGCACCACGAGTATTTGGATAATGTCTTGATGTGCGAATAGTTCATGAACTCAAAGGAATAAGAACACTAAGACTCAATGATGGGATGAGGAGTGAATTGAAACCTATTGAAATTAGACATGATCGCTTTCATTCAGGAGAGAAATACATTCGGGCAGGCAAAATGATCCTCACCAGGCAATTCGTGAACAGGCAGCATGAATGTCTGACTTGTACGTCTTCTTGACATTCGTCTTTGTTCGTCAAATAATCTCGTGCAACTCCAGAATCACCAGGTTACCCTTCGGCACATCCCAGTTGGAGATGAATTCAGTACTGCTCCTATCAATGAAGTTTTAAACAAAAAATCTAAAGACGTTACCTCCTGTGCCTCGTCTTGTCTTCCTCTACACTCCTTGTGTCTAAAAGTCTCTATCTTCCCCTTACTTCCATTCATCTCTCTCCCACTGTCTCTCAAGGGCCTTCACTTTTTTCATCGCGAAGGATCGGTGTTTGGGGGTTTCGTGATGGGGTTGAAGGGACTGGCGAAAGGGTTTTCGAAGGAACCCTTGGCGCCCGGCCGGCGGGATCACGGGGGATTGTGCTCTGTATCAAGCCTAGGGGGAGGTATGGAGATTGGGGCACGTTTCGGAGGTCGTGGCTCTTCGCTGTGCATTTTAGACTTCCGGGGAGACCTAAACACCCGACCGTCGCAGTTTTTACTTCCCTCCTTTCTCCTGTTATTCTGCTGCCGCTCAACAAACATCTACGGTGCCAGCACTATATTCATATCCCCCCTTGTCACAGCGCTTGCCCATCCACATAAATGTATTTTATTTCCGAGACCCCACATACTTTTTAATTTTATCAATTTTTTTAGAACTCACAGAGCCCGAGTGCATATTTTTTTACTCTCGTTTCCGACGCGACGTGCATTTTTTGTTTTCATTTTTTTTTTCGATTTGTTTTTGGATCACCGCATGACCCCGCGATTCGCAACCTCCCGACCATTTCGAAAAGGTCTCGGGGATTTAAAAAAACTAAAATTTGAAATTTATTTTGAAAAATGCATTTTAGATATACTCTTGCGTGCACTATCCTCTCTCTCTTACTCTCTCTCTCTTCCGCTCGCTGAGTTTGTGATTTGATCCAGGCGTCGATAAACAGACTCTTTAAATGCTTTTTGTGTCCCAGGCGTGCGGTGCGCGCCCGCTAGTTTATTGTCGAGCTCGACTGGTGTGTTTAAATTTTGTGGCCAAAATCTAGGTCGCACACCAACCCATTCCCCTTTTAGAATTCTGCCTCCCGTAAGGAGAATGACTCTATGCGGGGGAAGTTTAAGGCTGTTTGGCGGAGAACACATGATGCTTGAACCGCTGTTGTCTTGTGAGGATATCGGGCAACCTTTTTTTTTGAACGGTGCGCCGGCCCTAATAGGAACAAGATCGATGCCGATTGTGGCAAGACAACCCCTTTTTGTGGACGTTGGATGCCAGCAGTCAACACACGGTGCCGCGGTGCATTGAAAAATAGTCGAGGTCTGTGTTGCCTTGCAGCGTGATATGTACGGGAATCGCGAATTTTAAAAAGGGTGACCTTACTGCATCCCGCGGGAATGCATGGTAATAATGTCATTTACATGCTCATGAAAATGCATTTATGATAGTTAAGCCGTTACAGATGCCATGTCATTCGATTTAATTTTCCGCGGTGTTGGAACATGAAAATTTACATTTATTTCTGCAGTGTACTGTTTTCTCACGCCGCAAGCAAAGGTTTGAAAAAATTATCTGGAGTTGGTCTATTAAAATGGAATACCTATGGTATTTTTAAAGTAATAATGTGCGTGTTATCTAATTTTTTCCGTAAGCTCTTTGTAAGCTCAGTCAAGGCAATGTTATTCCATAAAAGTGATTGGTGGTTGTGGCATGGAGAAAAGTTTTCACTCAAAACTTCAAATAAAATAGCCATTATCGTCTAATTCGTAGGCATTTCAATTGTTATTTAAGACTCCCATTACCCTGCATTTATGGTTTCATTTTAGTTTTCGTTCTTCAATATAATTTTCAAATCTATTTTAAAATTTGCATAGTAATCAGTGGTAGATATTATTAACGTCTTTTTATTCCTCCAAAGATCAATGCTATCAAGAAACAAACATTTGTGAAATGAAATACCCCGACCATTTAAAAAGCGCATTTTCCTTTGATATACCTGATGTTTTAACAGCCCATGAAAAGCTATTGTGCCTAATTAATGAGGAAAAATACTTTTTTCACCGACATTTGGAAATTAATTTGAATCACTGACCTGATCTGAATAATTGATGACACATTTCTCTCACTAATATTGTCTCATTTCAGCGTAAATCCTTTCGTTTTATCGCACTTTCTGAAAGCGTTTTGAACATGAATCATTACAGTCACTTGAATAATTGTTTAAACCTCTGTTTACGTCTCGTGGAAAAATGTTTTGGCTGCCGAAAGATTTCCTATTTTAAGATAGACTGAATCTTACCACAATTTCTTCAAAAAAATAAACCTTATTTACACTTTTAGGTGATAATGCTTTGAATCGACTAGGTTAGAAGAGAATTTATAATTTAATACTCGGTGGAATTGCGTGATAGTCATCGGATTTGATACGTGCCATTTACATAAAACACTTAAAAGCTCATCTGCATTTCCTTTGCCCGAATTGCCCGCAAACTAAGCTCGCCTGGCAACAGGCTAACCAGTCGGTCAACGTTTCGTGTTTGCTGAGTCGGTCGCGATTCCTCGCCTTCGTTACTCTGTTCCTTTGAAGTGATTCTTCCGGTGATCTGAAATTAATGCTATCGGGGGTGGAATCCGCATAGAGCGCAGTCACTCAACGTTTGCAAACACAATCATTTCAATTCAAGTGATGGTCTCCGCTCATCCGGAAGGCGAGCAAGGAACTTGCCCTTTTGCTAATGGCCAACAATCTAAACAAACAGCAGCTTCCCGTAGATGCGCCGTGCTTACGCAATTTGGCCTGTCAGGATGGTGGAGGAGGGGGAAGGAGGGTGAGGGAGATGGGGGGGGGATGGGGAGTGAGGGGGAAGGGATAACCTCGTTGCTGGGGACCAATCGTCGCTAGACTCTCCTTCGCTCCTCATGCTCCTTCGGTTTCTTGGGCCGGTTCGATATATACGATGTATCGAGTGCGAGAATCGACATTCGCATTGCGTTAAGCGATGGTTACATACAGGAGTTGGCTCCTATACGAGTAGTCCACTTGGAAGGTGAAACTTGGACGTGTATCATACCAACTCTTATAGGAGTTTGCCATCGATAGTGGCGGTATTCGATACTTGGACGGAGAAGCCGCCATCCTAGTTGTGGTTCCAAGTGGAGTCGACTCGATATAAATCGATCAGATAGGAGTCAACTCCTGTGTGTAATCGCCGCTTTATCGAACCATCTGGTTATGCGATGGATCGAGCCACATTGTAATTCCATCGTGCGCTATCGTGTGATGTGAGATCTTCGACGTAAACAATCTATATAAGAAAAGCCCTTGTTCCTCACTCACTGACTCAGGAACGCTTAAGATGGTACCACAGTCACTTAAGATTTAAAATGCCGTTAATAGGTAGAGCCACAGTCGCTTGAATTTTAAAACTCCGTCATTAGGTGGAACCACAGTCACTTAATATTTAAAATGCTGTTATTAGATGGAGTCACAGTCACTTACATTTTAAAATGCCGTTATTCAACTGCTTGCAAGAAACTTCATAAAAGCGACAATCATTTCTGATTTGGCTTCGATATAGACACCCACATAATCTTTTGAAATTGATTTTGAAATCCCACATAATTTTCCTCATGCATTTTATCCTTGGCCTTCCTTGGTAATTCTTGCTTTTTGTAGATCGTTCCTTTACAGTGTAATAGACTCTTATGTTTTTCAAAGAACTGCGGAACTGGCCTCGCAGTATTTTATGCACGGTACCTGTGAAGACATCTCGCTCCTTATAGCCTCAATGAAATTCACAGTGATAGATGACGCCTGGGTAGCTTAACTGGTAGAGCACTCGGTGCAAAATCGGGGGGGTCTGGGTTCGAATCCCAGTCCAGGTGAATGATTTTTTCCACTGTGAATTTCACACAATTGTGCAACTGTTATGTTTTGACAAATGCTCATATTCAAATGAACTTCACATATATGTATGTAATTCGCATGGTTTTCATTAGCATATTCTCTCCTCAGCTCTTTATAGAACTTCCTTCTTAATTCATTGATATCACCAAATTTCCAGTGCTTAGAATTTTTAAAATAGAATGTTCTTATTATGGTCCAAGCTTCAGTTCCTTATAAGGCGGTGAAGACTCGGATTACCTAATACCAAGGTGAGATAGAGAAAAACAGGAAGATTTAGGAATCCTGGGGTGTTATTTTGTAACTCTTCGGGTAAAAAGAAAATATATATACGGTTGCTGACGGATTAAATTTCGAAAATTAGGTTGGAAACAATGGAGAATCAATCGTTTGAGTGTTACAAAATTACGTGGGTGGAGCATTGGGCTCGACTGTGACGTATACCTCTATTTTTAACCACCAAAATATTGGTAAGATTGTTAAATAATAACCTCCCTGATATTGATTTTCTATCAGCAAACGTTAATACTATTTGGTGGTTGTCTGTGATAAATATTGACGGTGAAGGAGTTGCAAATTATGCTCAAGCAATGAGGAGATCGGCAATTCGCGCATCTGGTCCACGCATTCCAGCACCTTCCATCTTGCGATACGAAAATGATATCGAGGTGCGATGCGGAAATCCGAATATCGCTCATTCGCCTGCCCTTTCTCCCTCACTTTTCGCTCCGCCGCTTCAGACCCTGACCCCCCTCCCCTATATCCTCCCCTATATCCTCCCCTATCCTCCACGAAACCAGCGTTCACCCTTCTTTGAATCTCAACTCAACCTCTCCCTTTCATTCCCACTCTGTGTTTAACCCATTACCTCCGAACGAAATCTTATACGCTTCGTCCTGTCCTTCACCTCCCCTCCACTCCCACCTCCCTTTAAGCGTTTCCCTTCTCCCTCTCCTCCTACTCCTCATATCCTCTACCCCTCTCCACCTCCACCCATCCCGTCACGCGTACACCTTCAAAATCCAAATTGAAATCGCTGCCGTGCCACGCCGCGCCCCTCCCCCTTCCCCTTACACACTCCCTCCCTCTTCGGTGGAGTTCGTTTGAGGCCACCGCATCACCGAGCGCGGTCTGTTTGTGCGCGGGTGGCCGCCGGGAAAATAGACTTTTGGGGATGATGGGAGTTTGGCCGGCAGGGAGAGGGATTCAGAGGGTGGGGAAGGGAGAGGCCGGGGCCCTGAATCCACGTTTCACGCCGCCGGCCCTTCCGCTTCACCGATCTCTACACTCTTAAGGCTTGCCAACTCTCCCGCATTCTCTGGAGGGAGACTCCGGGATTGGGATGGAATATGATTTTTTTAAATGTTCCCAGCTCCGAATTTGAGACGTTGTTCTCTTGATTTAAGTTTTCTAATAATTTTGATTTAATTCCAGGAAAGAGTACTTCAAGGGGGTATGAATGGGAAGAGTTATCGGGAGAGAGATGAAATACGTGATGTAAATAATGAGGGACGTTAAAATGAAGACTAATGAAGAAATAAAACGATTTACTGATAGTAGAATAGAGTGGAGAGCTGCAGCAAACTTAAATTTGAAATAAAGACTACTGAGAATCAATGAAATAATCCTCCCAATAATACCGTTTGCAGAGATTTTTAATATGGTCCATATGTTTGTTACAAATAATTTTACCGAAAATATTTATCTAAATATAATACCAAATTGCGATTTATATGATTGGTACGTGATGGTGCATGGTACAGTGGAGAGGTTGCGTCATTGACGACGCTTTATCAAGATTTTGGTACACGAAATAAGAAACACTCGTTCCTAAGCCAAGGTTTCGAGTATATTTCACACATCATCAGAACTAGGAACAATATGTAGAAGCCATTGAAAAAATTTGTTTTACTTGCTAAACGAGAGGTAACAATTATAAAACAAATAATAATTTAATTAGAAGAAGTGGTATTTCTATCTCTTGTTTGACATGTTAAAAACAAGAAACAGTTTGGTTGATTCATATATCTCTATGCATGGTTTGCTGCCCTGATTGTGTGGAAATACAGAACGTTGGCGGAGGAATAATTTTATTCCATTTTGTGGCCGAAATCTATTTAAAAGGCGAAGATTTGCAAGTGATACGATTCTCTGTTGAAATAATGGTTGGTGAAGTCAGCTAGATCCTGAAAGTAGATTGAGCGAGATCGTTCCCTAGTCATAATGGAGACCATATTCGAATTTTATTTATCAAATAAGCGTCTGTAAGAAGTATGAAGTAAAGTAAATATGTAATATTATTGGCGCAAAAATATTTTCATAAGTATATGAAAAAAGTTCTCAATGATGAAATTGATATATCGACTAGTATCTAACTTGACTCATTTTTTCACGCCGTACGGCTAAAAAGCCTTCAAAAAAGCAGGATTTTGTTTTGCGATTCTGTAAAAATAACTGCAGCGAAAATAGATTAATTTTTATAAATAGTTTAGGAGACGTACAAACTGCACACCGTTAGTTTTTCGACGAAATCTAATTGTTATAAATTCCTAATTTTTTTTCAATATTCTATCCCTCTGGAGCGCACAACCGTAATCAATCCCATGTGAAACAGTTTGTATTTTCAGGAAAATTGCTCGAAAAGTAGTTCGGCAAGGGGTTCATATTTTGATATAATTGGAAAATAGGAGTTTTTTTCTTTATAATGAGACCAAATTCTTCAAATTCTAGGTGGAGTGATATTTCGCTCAAACTACCTTAACCAAATAGTGAGAGCAAAGGGGCTGGCGTTGTGACATAGTATTTTATTGTCATTTTTGTAACTTTGCATCGTGGAATCTCCCGGAAATCCTTATTCTTGGAAAGGATTTCTTCTCTGGAATCTACTCTTCAGGAGTTGGCAACTCTACCCCTCTCCTTTACCCTCCTCTACCCCTCATAGCCTCCTGGAAACGAGGGTTGATGGGCTAACTCAAGGTAGAGTAGGAGTAGGGGGAGGTGGAAAGGTGCTGAATGAGGGAAGGGGAGTTGGAGGAGGAAGGAGAGGAGGGGTGGAAGGGTTGATAGAATCCACGTAGCAGATTCGGGGAGTGAGTGCGTGGGTGAGTTCTGGAGCTCTTTACTCCTCGCCCCCCATTGGCTGAGCTAGTGTGTAGTGATCCTCTCGAGGTCTCCGCCGGCTATTTTTCCCTATATTCCCCCATTTTCCCCTTTTCCTGCAGTGTTTACGCGCTTGTGGTTATGCCGGGCCCCGAATTTCCCGCCCTTATCATCTCCGCACACGTCCACTCGAGTGCAACGCTGTGGACGCTTTCGAAATTTTCCTCCCGACGAACTCCCCCTACTACCCTCCTCTTGCTTTTGTGATCAAGTCGGTAGTTTCATATATATACACATGATATCACGCCTGAATCGCCTCTACCCAGTGCCATGGGGAGTACTAGATGGTGTATCAAGGAATAGGTTATATAGTTGCAGAGAGAGGAAGCAACATATCTCAAACGGGTCTATCATCGGTTTGGAATCTATTGAGATTGCGTACCAGTCTCCTTACCCTCTTATATTGCTCCCCGTTTGGATCATAGATGAGAAGCGATTCACAAGCGAAACAATTGGTATGTGAACGTCGACATGTCGCCAATATACTAATGCTGAATGGAATATTTTGCTGTTCTAGCATTGGTTATATAACCAGCTCACATTCATTTCACCTGCAGGATCGAATTGCTACCGGAGGTTAACTATTCTTATGCACAGTGATCTTTCAGATCTCTTTAGATATTTGCGAGCTTCCTCATCGTCCTAAGGGAGGAGTATTAATTTATAACTTAAATATTCATATTAATGTCAGAGCATGTACTACTCTATTCTTTGTTTCCTTTCGCAGTCGTTTTGTGAGCTACCTTGGAACACGATCGAAGTTCAATCAGAGATTAACTGTTGGTTCAGGTCGATATGAATTTTGTAATGCACGGTCAGGACTTATTTTCGCTTGGGCATTCGGAAACCACCATTACCTATTTCGCACATTGCTTTGCTACTAATGGAAAACTTATGTTACACGCAACTCCCTTTTTTCCTTAAATATTTATTAGTTGAATGCATATTTTGGGACTTTAATTTGAGATCCTGCTAAGAGGAACTGTTAAAGAGCTACTGGAAATCCATTACGTGGCCAGACAGCATCCCTGTGGAATACAAAATACCAACTCGGTCTCTAGCAACGGACGAGCACAGTGTCCGCCGACCTGACCCCACTGGATAGTTCTTCTTTTCCCTTGAATAGACCTGAAGAAAATAATAACCGGTAGGCTGGTTGGAGTTCATATTTATGCCTCTTGGCGTGGCTTTTTCCTCAATCGTTGTCGGATCCGTGATTCAAAGACTTTTACTTTTACTGACAGATTGGAAACTGGCGATTCTTTGGTCTTAGCGAAAACGAAAATAAAAAGATGAATTCGCTTTTAAACCTTAGGCGTAAAATGTTTTCATAAATTATTTTTTTCCGAGAAATACTTTTGTGCGCATCATGTTACTCTGGTGTAGCTTATCTTTTTTGTCTGTTGACTATTTCAAAGGTAATCAGTCGTGCTCTGTACATTCCTGGGAATCGTGAGTATTTTAAGGATCTAAATAAACCTAATAAACATATCCTTTCTGGAGGCTACATTCTTCACTAGTCATAATGATGGCATTATTCGGATTTTATTTTCTCGTTTCAGGGTATTTAAGAAGTATGCATTAAATATAGTGATATTAATGTCGCAAAAATGTGGTTACACATTTTAAAAATTCTCAGAAATTAAATAAATATATCCTCATAAGTCTCTAACTAGACTCATTTTTTCACGCCATACGGTGAAATTGCCTTCACAATAGGTTTTTTTGTGACTCTGTAAAAAATACTGCGATGAGTAATTGATTGTTTTTATGAGAGATGGAGAAAACATACAAACGACACGGCGTTAGATTTTTGGCGAAATTTTGGAGTAAGAAATTACTAATTTTTTAAATGTTTTCCCTCTGAGGCGCACATCCGTAATCTATCCGATGCAAAACAGTTCATGTTTTCAAACAAATTGCTCGAAAAGTAGTTCGGTAAGGGGTTAATATTTTGATATAGTTGGAAAGACAGGAATGTTTTCTTTAAAATGAGGTCAAATTCAGAAAATTCTAGGTGAGGTGATATTTCGCTCAAACTAGGCTCAAACCTTGATAGTTCATTCCCTGAAACTCACTTTGGGTGAAATCGTGGTGTTTCGGCCAAATCCCGATGCACTATGGAGCCCCATGGTCGGTCAACAAGCTCGAAGCGGAAGCTCTTGTTCCTTCCTCCTTCTTACACTTCCTTCCCCTCTTCCTTCCTTTTTCTTCCCCTTGCCAACCACTTTGCGTTTGCGTCGTGCCGTGCGCTGCCTGAAAATTCGATTACGTGGACGGCGAGGCGAAAAAAATGGGAATGATGGTAAACTGTCGTAATAATGGCCCCGTTATCATCCCTCCTTCCCCCGTCGAGCCAACCAAGGGATCCCTTCCTTTGCTTCTTCCCCTCCTCCCTCCTTTCTCATTCATCCATCCATTGTAAAGAGGAGGGCAGAAGGGGATTCATGTATGAAATTGGCGCCCGGGGCCCGGCGCCGTTATTCAAACCTTATTCTCCTCCTCCGCCCCTCCGTCCCTAATCCACTCGGCTACCGCGAAACCGTAAAATAGATTTTCTTCTGTTTCCCCATCTTGTTTTGTTTCACTTCAGACCCGCGACTTTTGTAATCTTTTTTCGAAATACTTGTGTAAACTGATTACCTACAAGCTCTCTTGGTAGATATATTCAGAGTTTGATTTACTTGGGGTTTGGTTCGATTAAAAAAAGCTTTTATTTTGGTGAGTTTATGAATGCCACGGGTTTCTTAACCAGTGGGTTTCGTTGAAAGACCTGAGTCTGTAATGGGGATATTCAGCTAATTCAGTTATAAAATACCGGAGCTATAATACGTAGATTAATCTGGATACTCTCATATAATTTCTGAATACATGTTGAGGAGAGAAATAATGACTTTAACTCGAATCTATCATGCTTTTTTTCTCAACTTCAGTATGCCACAAGATAATACATCTCACTCAGTGTTCTTCAAACATTTCTCTTTTATTGAAACATATTTATACTTAGGGTAAACCGTATAGTTATTGGCCACCCTGCAGTTATTGGCCGTATGGTATTTTGAAGAGCATAGTAAGAGTACTGTTGGACAGAAATTACAATCATTTACTATTTTAAATCTTGCAGACATTATTGTAAATATTTTCCAACTATACCCTCACTATGCTCTTCTAAATACCATGTGGCCTATAACTGTGCGGTTTACCCTACGGTGCAATTTCGAATAATGTTAGCCTAAAAACTAAGATTAACTTGAAGATATGAAGCTAAACATTCTATGGCGTTTTTGGTGCTGTAAAGAGAGTATATTCCACAAAATGCACAACGTAATGGGCATTTTAATTTCAGATATGTTTTCCGGGAAAATGTTCCACCACGGTTGAAATTCGTAACTGTGCCGACTCGTAAGCGCCTAATTCTGCTTACTTGACAGTAGAAGTTGTGTTACGTTAATGCATGTGTAAGTCCTATCATTTGGCTTAGAGTCTTGCGCAAGGGCTTTTGCTTATCCCGGCCTGCATAATCCCTCTTCTGCATGGAGATTACTCGGGAGAGGGGATGTTGGACGAAGGAGTTGTTGTATTGGGGAAGCGTAAACCAGTCGAGTGCGCTGGGGGTGAATTGCAGAACATTCGGCAAAAGAAGATGTCGCAGAGCCAGAAGCGATAAGAGGAGGGAACGAACAGGGAGAAATTAGTTTGTTTTAACTTTTGTGGAAGTATTTAATTGCGTCCGTGAAAAGGTCTAAAGGAGCACTTTTTTTTTGACAAGTGTGGAGTTACCGCTTAAGCACACTATAGTGTGTTTGCCATTAGTTCCCTCAGGTGGAAAAAATAACTCCCCTGTGCCAAATGCCTATTTGCATTTCAAACAATTAGCTCTCTTTTTACTCGGGTTTTGAATTCAGAATTATCATTCTCCTCGTACTCTTGCCGTGTACTGTAATGTCATTAGCTGCCATAAAAAATAGAAAATTAAAAGTTTCTGCTTTTTTTGGCTAATATCATTTGCATTGCTGTAATGATGTTGACATTTGCGTCATGCATCAGGTACTGTGTTATTACTCAGTTACTTTTGTTTTTTTGAATTAGCTGTAATTTAACCACTGCCCAGCCATTCCATTGGTTCCGTTGGTGGGACTTGAGAGCGTTTAATTTTAAATTTTCATATAAAATACTTCAACTGTAATATACTGGAGTACACCTTTAGTTAGCCATAAAAGAAGGTAATTTACAACTTAATATGCAATCTTAAAAATGAACTGGCACTGTTGTGATTGGAAAAAACCGTGGTTCTGGGTTGGACTAACACAAATGACACTTAATAACATAGACTTCTTCAACCTGTTAACTCTATGAATAGCAAAAACATTATATATTGATATTAATTACGGTAAGATTAGAGTAATTCTTATTTAATTTAAACTAATGGAGAAGTATTCAAAAGCATAAATTTTCTAGCTATAAAATTTTTAAGAAGAATTTTTAAGAAGTTCTGGGTGTGACATGGTGAAGTTCCGGGATTGAAGTAATTACACTTTTTGCTCTCCATGATGAGTGAAATTCAAATTTTTCTTTCAAATTTTGGTAATACCTCAGTATATTTGATTGATTTAGGTCTATTAAATCTGGCTAAGTTTAAATTTTAAATTGTGGAACGAAAACACTTATTTTTTCCGTATTTGTTGCTCACTTAAAATGGAATGTCTATGCCTGGGATAATTTTAATTTTTTTAGTGCCGAAGTTTGTTGCGGTTGTTGACTTTAAACTGGTATTTTGCTGTTGTTAGTAGCAAAATTTGTGTTTTACGTATGCGATGTTTAAACATGTCTTTTCTGTGTGGCTCACAGTCTATCAACTATATGTCGAGCTTCAAATTATGATTACGATAGGAATAAAAGGAGTCCTCTTATCATGAAGGAAGCACTTGGCTAAAAAAATTGAAACTAGCATCAGATTCATTTTTGGAGGCCATTTGTGGAGGCCAAGGGCAACGATCCGTGGTTCAGGAAAGGACTCGTGGCAAGGAGTTTCCTGTAAGATAAAGATTAGCGTAACCCATTGAGTGATTCAAGTATTGCTCACTCAAGTATTTTCTTAATCAAAACTCGCAAAAGTCTCCCGGGGAGAGGTAGGCGCCTGCAAGCGCGGTTGAAATGGTTTTCATCGGAAAATTACATTTGACCGAGGCAATGTGAATGAATTCCTGCGTGCGCCCCCCCCCCCCAAGGCACCATCTGGACCCCTATCTCATCTCTCCGACCATCTTTGATCTCGTCAAAGTAGACGAGCACTCGAGTCTTGCCGTCAGCAATTCACCAACATCGCACGCTGGCTTCCCTGAATACCTTTCCTGCTCCTAAGAGGGACGCGAGGGAAATAGTTTGTTATGCGCTTCAGGAGCAGCGGCAGGTATTACACGCACATCTACGTGCCTCGTCCAGCGGCGTGCCAAACGGGGTACGTGCTCAATGCAGTTAGTTGTCCTCCCACGTTCCACCCCTCAACCTCTGGCCCCACTACCCCCTGGAGCACCTCTAAAACCCACGTCTTCGTCCTAGCGCCAAAAACCCTTTGCTCTTGCAATCTGTAGTTTAGGTAGTTTGAGCGCTTATATCAATTCACCTCGAATTTGATGAATTTGACGTCATTTTGAAGAAAAAAACTCCCATCATTCCAATTATTTCAAATAAATTTACCCCTTGCCGAACTACTTTTCGAGCTGTTTGCCTGAAAATAGATGCTGTTTTACAAATGGGATAGACTGATGCGGCAGTGCGCTCCAGAGGGAGAATAATAAAAAAAAATTAGGAATTTATAACAACTAGAGTTCGTCAAAAAACTAACGGTGTGTTATTTGTATGTTTTCTCAACTATTCATAAAAATTAATCAACTATTCACCGCAGTACTTTTTACATATGATGTGGTTTCTCGACCTCTTTATATTTTATGGTGTAAGGTAAAGTTTTAGGTCAAATGAAAACTGTAAAACTTTTCTTCAAGAAAGGATTGTAGAAAAAATGTTTTACTGTATGATATTTCATTATAGCCATAAGGATGGATAAATAAAATATCCGAAACGTTGGCAGTCATTTAAAAAAAATCGCAGAAAAAACCTTCTATTGCGAAGGCGATTTTACCTTACGACGTGAAAAAATGAGTCAATTTAGAGACTAATGTGGTAATATTTTTATTTAATTACTGAGAATTTTTGTCGTGCATCAGTATATTTTTGTGCCATTTATATTTCAAAATATATAATTCATACTTCTTACATACGCTTAAATTTGAACATGAAATTCGAATATGGTCTCCACATTATGACTAGGGAAATACCTCACTCGAACTAGCTTAAATGGACGGATGTATGGGCGGGCTCGGGTCCTGAGGGGATGACGGAGGAGGAGACGGGGGGGATGATGTTTGGACCGGTAAGTGCTCTTCTTCCTCACCCCTCTCCCTCTCGCACCGGCTGTCTCCTCTTTCCTTCCCCTTGTCGCCCGCCTCACCTCACCGCACCTCCTCCAAACGCCTAACCCCCACGGAAACTCCCCAAAACCAACCAACCAACCCCCCAAACCCATTCGCTGCCGTCGCCTCGTACGTGCACGTGTGTTTATGCACGTGACGAATGGAGGTTGGCAAGGGGGGGTGCGAGGACTCCCGCCGCTGCGGGGGTTGATGGCTCAGGGCCGCTGGCGCGCGCCCTCTTGCGTCGGGACGAGTGATAACATGTGCCGCCGCGGCTTCCGAAGCTTTCACGACCCTCCCGCGCGTGCCATGGCTGTCGGGTAAAAAAGAGAAGGGTTTGGTGGGGTTTTGGGTGAGGCTGACACCCGCCTGACTGGTCCTGCCTTCCCTCCCACACAAACTCAAATCCAGATCATCCTCTCTCTCTGTCTCTTGCTTCTCCTGGTGCGATAACCCAAACAATATCCCTCCTCGCCCCGTCTTTCTACGCCTCACCCTTTCAGCGCCTTCCCCCTCATCCCTATATGATCTCCCTCCCCCTACGCCGCTTCTCCCCCTCACTCGAACCTCAGCCTGCATCTCCCGTCGTTCATCCACGCCCCTTTCCCTTCCGTCCTCTCCATCGTGGGTCTCTTGGGCTCCCGAGGCGCAAGGGGACCCATGGTCTAGTCCCACAGCGTTTCTTCTCGGGGTTCACTAGACAAGGGATCGGGCGCTTCAAATATCTAAGCAACACTCACGCATCCGTACAAATTTTCCATCTTTGGATTTTTTCCGAGAAATTCTCCCATTCACTGTTTTCGTTACTTATAATCATCATCTGAGTACCCATCGTCTACCGGTTAAAGGTAGGTTATGATGAAAGTCAGAGAATATCCAACAGACTCTTACACGTGCCCTGCCCTATCTACCTCTAGTATTTCTTTCTTCAACCCAGCATAAGTCCTACCTGTCTTCATCCCGTCCATAAAACCTATTCTCTTTCTTCCCCTTCCCCGCTTACCCAACATCCTACCCTCTATGACGGCCTTCAGTAAACCATCATTACCCCTTCCAGCCACCTACCCTGTCTTCCCCTAATCTCATCCACAAGTTTCCTCTCCTCACCCACCATGTCAAGCACTTCCTCATTTGTTTTCCTTTCCGTCCAACGCACCTTCTCCATCCTCCTCCACACCCACATCTCGAAAGCCTTCAGCCTATTTTCGTCTTCCTTTCTCAGAGACTACGTCTCTGCCCCGTACAACGCCACACTCCATATCAAGCTCTTCACCAGCCTCTTGTTTACATCCTTACTTAAGGTTCTCGTCATCAGCTCCTTTCTATTATTGAATGCTTCCGTCGCTAGTGCTATTCTCCTTATAATAATAAATATATTTATTTATGTCCTGTGGCAAAGCCACATAGGAACAACAATGGGCATACACGAAAAGCGTTTTTGCGTTTTGTCGCAGCGAGAACGTACAGAAAGATAACAGAAAACAAAAATACCAAGCAAGAAATAACTTATCAATTCTGGTAAAGACACGTATGGGAAGAAACCTAAAGCAGAAATAATATAGAAACATCATGGATGATTAATGCAAGAAAATTCATATCTTATCATATCATACACGTACAAAAAGTGGAAAATTCCCCTATATTAACCCCTATATTACACTTGTGCATACATAAATTAATGCATGCATATACATAGACTTAAACATAAATTAATGACTTATATAAGATAACATAAAAGCACAACATTAATTCAAGTAACAATACACGCATAAAAAAGTAGCATATGCGTTCCAATGAGTACTTGGATGTAGCTTCCTAAATTATAAACGTTCAGAATGTATGCAATTATGTGAGATTTATGATTAGCATTCATCACCATCAGATATTTTAGACAGACCTGTCCTCGTATTTTAAATCTCATCGTCAATCCTGATGTTACCCCCAGCCACGCGTCGTACATACTTTAAGAATATGACTAAGACAGCGATATCGGCTAGTTATTTTTTCGACCTATGTCCTGGCTAATACCGGTTATTAAAATATTTATATAAAAAATTGGAAATCTGAATTCCCTAATTTGGAAGATAGTGTTCCTTGCATTGTTTTTAATACTTGTACCATGATGGGTAGAAAAATAACAATAGTAACACCGGATAAATGTCGGTCATATCCAACTTTATCGTCACTAAACTTTGTTCAGATCGCATGGCGTTATGAAGATGTTAATCATTTTGTCTTTTACCTTACAATAACAAGTACTTTGATGCACACACAAATCATCCCTCTGTAAGAAACATTTCCCCAAAAAATACAACAGTCTTAGTTTTCCAGGGGATCGGTTGTTGTAGTGGCTCGAATAAGGGGTTTCTATTCCGAGATTCAGGGTTCGAAATCCGGTTGCCGTGGAGAATTCTCACTTGATGCCTTATCTCAGATTTAGTGACTTCCACGTGATGAGCTCTTAAACTACGCGACGCTGTCCGTCTGATGGTACGTAAGCCTTTTGCCCCTCTTGGCTTCTTTCTTTAAGATTAGTCTTTCGCAAGAGCCAGGTTTCTCTTCGCCCAATCCTCCTCCTTACTGAGCAACCTGCCTAATCTTAATGGTGTCATTGACCTCAGTTGTGGGGTCGCCTCCCCGAATAGCCAAGCGACTGGTTTCCAAGGAAACTTCACGCCAACTGAGATGGTGGCGAAGATCTCTCGCTGAGAAAAGTGAAAAATGTTTATCGCTGCTAACAGAAGAGGATGGACCGCCCGCTCGCTTCTCTTCTGTTCTGGGTATTTTAATAGTTACTGCTACGTATTACACCATGCATTGTTATTACATAAAAATCTGTTTGCCATTGGTTTAAATTGTTTGTAGTTCAAGCAAATAAGGTATAAGTTAAAAAACTAATTGCTTTTGTTTTAATTAAAATTATATAATGTGCTAGGTAACCCACTCTTTTTAATTCCCTTTATTTGTATAATTGATATGTTATATCTTTTAAAAATTGAGTCCAACATTTGCATGTTTAGTATTTTGTTCATTCTATGTGATAACACTCATTGCTTTTATATTTCTGTTTTTCAATTACAATAAATTGCTAAATAACACAAACTTTTCGTTTCCCTTCACTTTTTAAATTTTTTTCTTCTCTGAAGAATTGAGACCAATATTTGCAAGTTTTGTTTTTCGTTTACAATGGTACTTCTTATCGGAACTAATATGTGTTAATATGTAAAATCTTGCTCTTTAGGATCAAATGCAACTGGGACAGAAAACCCTTTTGTAGAACGTTATTATTAGGTTGGCTTCTTGTATGTCTGTTCGGTACAAATTTTACAATCGATTTTAAACTAACTTCCCGATGAGCTAGAGACTTGAAACCTTAAACATAGCTCATAACTGGATGACAATGCTATAATTTAATATAACAAACATAACATAACATAACATAAAATAACATAACATAACATAACATAACATAACATAACATAACATAACATAACATAACATAACGTAGCATAGCATAGCATAACAAAGCATAGCATAGCATAAAATAACATAACATAATATAATATAATAATTAATATAAAATTTAAATAATAAAAAAAACACGTTTTTATCGTAAAAAAGTTTTTTTTCCTTTAAAATTATTTTCTATTCCATTCTATTCTGTCGTTGCTGGCTAGGATGGTTGGTGGTAATCGGGAGGGTGGGAGCGGAGGTAGTGGAGTGGGGAGTGGGAAGATGGGGAAGAGAAGGGGAGAGAGAGGGCGTAGTGTGGGGGTATGAGCCCCGGCGTCCATTCCTTACGGAACTTGGGGCTATCTCTCTCCCTCTCGCTCGTTTGGCTTCACACCCTCTCTCTCTTCAACCCCCCTCTCCTTTCCGTTCCCAACCGTCTTCCACCCCCAATCTCACTCCCCCCCTCCCCTTCCGCCCCCCCCAACCCCCACTGTTCCATTCCTATCCTCTGGACGCGAGGGCGGTAAACACGTTAACTCTCCCGCCCCCCCCCCTCCACACCCCGCGAAGGAACCATAATTCCGTTTATTTAGTAGCTTATCTCCACCTTAAAGGTTCCTCATTAATGCAATGTTCTCTCTCTCTCTCTCCGGACTACGGGGGACGCATTGATTTAAGCCCTTTTGTCGGCGTCCGGGGAATGCGAAACGGCGAAATGTTTCTCCAGCTCTCTCCCCATAGCGTTTATCTCGCGAGAGTCATTTCATCCCCTTGTCCTTCCTTCTTACCTCTCGACTCTGGTCGGTAAGGTCTTGCAGGATTTGTGTAAACCTTGAGTGTAATCTCCTTCTATTTTGGTGTCGCCATTAAACTTGGCGCCGGAGCTAGCTGAACTGCGTGGACGCCGGTTATGCTACGCATCGATCATTTGAACTGCTAAACTACGTTTTCATTCCGAAATAATTTCTCGCCTTGCACATTCCACGCTCTTTTTGATTTTTACCGACCATTCAATGTCATTGGTCTTTTTCAGTTTCCACATATTAGGTATGTCAAAGCCATAAATAAATTAAATGTGGAATGTGCAAGGCGAGAAATCTTTTCATGTGTCGCGTTACCACAAAGTTATGCCTGGAACTGTAACTTATACGTTTTCATTCCGAAATAGTGATTTAGATATTTGACTGAACGGCACGGTCTGTTATAAATTTTGTTGTCGACCTCAGGAGATTTTGTTTTTAAGCTGGCAAAATATAGCATGAATTACTTAATTTGTTATTTGAAAGTCCATAAAAATAGATACCTATATTTGTTAAAGTATATTCATGTGTCCGAGCATCCCTTACATTCCTCTCGTGATTGACTCAAAGATTAATTGGGAAGCATTATTTATGCGCTCCTTTATTGGTCACAGTATTTAATTTATTTATTTGACTGCGTTAAGTGGGCTTTGTGAGACTTAGTGATTCACTCCTAACTCATGAATTATTTTAAGTTCAAAAAGGTCTATTTTTGATTAACGTTGTACCTGGGAGCTTTTGGATGGATTTTGGGAAAATATTATTTATTTACGAGTCCCCCATGGCTTTTGGACACCAATTAGTTTCAATGGAAACACATCTAAGTATTAGGCAGCTAGCAATTAATCACTGACGTTTTAATTTTGAGTTTTGTCTGTTTATCAACTTTTTAGCATTCAGTTTGCTTGAAAACACAAAATATTGTGGTGCCCTCATTATCCTATGTATTGTATTGGTATTGCCATTCATTTTATCTTTTGAGTGAATTTTGCTAGTTGGCTACTCATCTTGGAGGAAATCTATTTGAAAGAAAATATTTCACCAAGGAAATGAAAAATTATGACTCCATTAAGATGATATGGGGATATTTTGTGCCTAAAAAGATGTGAGATAACTCATCGGCGATGTCCATAGATTAGAGGATGAAATAGCGAAGGCAAGGGTGGGAAGGGGATGTAGAGAAGGAAATTGATGGGAAACAGAGTGTTTGGGCGAACATCTGCCTCTTCGCTAGATTGAAGGGAAGACGAAGGCAGGCCAGGGTAGGTGGAGGGAATGGGGGCGATGAAAGAGGCGACGCATTGTTTGGAAATTTCTGAAGAGTGAATTGTGTAAGCACACAGAATAAGATTTACTGCCGTCGATGCAAAGCCAATGCTTTTTTTTAAAGCAAGCTTGAGAAGGATTATATTTCGAATTTTTTTTATGCATTATCCTTTAATAGCAAAACCAAAAGCCTTTAGCTCTCTCTTCGAGGGCCCTTGCCCAGTAATAAACGGCATATTTTCGTGGATGAATGTCTAAAGCCAATTCAATCATCAATCCCGATACCAATAGAATTTCACAACTTATTTTACCAGTAGGCAAAGCCTGAGTTACTGCTGGTCCTCCAAATACTCAGGTATAGGAAGCCTAATATTATTATTATTTGTTTAGGAGTACTTCAAAAATAGATGTTTGTGGCGAAGGTAAAATTTGTTAGTTCTTCACCATTTCTTAAGCTCATAAAATTTGGTGCTCCTGTAAGACGAAGCCGCCTCGTGTCGTAAGGATGCCACTGTCTCGTTTTTATCCGTTAAGTGGAGATTAGTATAATAAAGAAGTGTGCTTCCATTTGACCTTCTTTTAGACGTGACTTTCCGTTGAAGAGCTTATACACAGTCCGTGGTCCGAGAAAGTAGCACAGTAGGAGCTGAGGATATTGGATGTAGTTAGTACAGAGGTGAAGTAGGCGAAGTAGTGAAAGAACCTCTCTTTTGAATGAAGCTGTGGCTGTACGAAATGCCATTAAATGATTCTGGTAAACCTTAGGTGCTAAATCTGTCTTGATAGAATAAATAGGAACGATTAACCTTCACAAGGATTGTCAAACTACAATAAAAAGGAATACATGGGTGGTTTTCGGTCTGAATTTAAGTAATCAGGGAGTTGAAGAGTGATTAGAAGTGAGAATACAGCCACAGTTTCTGTGAACTTAATGGCTTTAAATTTCTCATGACTCCTGAAAATAAAGTTTTAGAATTAGATTTACTCTAACGTGACTTATGATTGCTTCGTGACTAATAGAAGCAAGTTCATTCTTACAATATGTATATTTTGTGATGAAAACCACTTGACGAAGACATATTTTGACACAGGACCAAGGTGACAGCAGCATACCGGGAATTTGTTATCTATCATTCCATTTTTCACCTGAATGCAATAATTCTTAATCATGGGATTGAATTCCTCCAGAGATTGTATTGATCAAAGTTGTTTTCTTCTGTAAGGGATTTATCGGGTTTGGTATTGGAGTGACGGCATTAATGCTCATCTCTCAGTAATTAGTCAGCTATTGGAGGGAGACATGTGCGAGGGCATAATAATGTGTATACGCGTGCCTAATTACAAGACTTAAGGCAAATTGCTCAGTAATTAGTTTTTGTGACGATGACATGTGAATCCGCCAACTGCGATGTTTTTGTTGCGTAAAGTTGATGACAAGAGTAATAGGCACTTACTTGCTACCACATCGTGGCGTCTATTACAGGCCATTGATTAGAAGTCAGACGGAAAGGTTGGAATGCCAGCCTCGCGTCGAGCAATGGAGCTACAGAAACTGAGGAACCCTGGGGGCTCCGATGAGGCCGAGCATATTGGGGACCGATGCCACGATCGACCTGAAATGTGCTTGTTCCTTTGTTTGGAAGCTTCGAGGAGCAGCTAGCAAGGATTAGAAGCAGACGGGAAAGGTCCCTCTTCCCAATCGTACGAAAAATGTTAACTGGCGTCGACGCTATCGAGCTAATGCTTAAAAAAACCCCATCTTTTTTTATTGAATAGTGACTGTCTCAAGGAGAGTATGGGAGTAATTTAGATCGATGACAGCCGTAGATATTTTACTTGATATCAGCTGAAGATGAGGAAGAAAATGGACCACAAGATATTTGTTTCATATCGAGATCTGTCGTCTTTTCTCACCTAAGTCCGTTGCGGGGTATTTCATTTTTCTGTTGAAAGGAATCGGAGGAGTTGGAGGAAGAGTGGTTGTGGGGGGGATGAGAAAGGAGGGGTGGTGCTGAAGGCGGGGGAGATGTGAGGGAGAGAGAGAAAGGGGAGGAGGGGGAGAGAGGAAGTAAACCAAGGAGCAGGGGATCAAGGGGAAAGAAGGTTTGCGAGCCATCCCGGAGGGCCCAGCGTGTGTACTTTCCTGTTAGGGGGTTGCACAGGCACACAGCCGAGTTCCCCAGGGAGCAGCGGGACAGATGGAAGAGATAGGGAATCCAGGGTGAGTGTAGGGTGGGATAGGGGCTGTAGGTTGGTTAGATCTGCGCTCTGGTGTGAGCTGGCGGAGGAGGGAATTTCGTCGGAAACTGTGTGATTGAGAGGGGGGGAGGGATGGGAAGGGAGAGAGAATCAATATAAGAAAAGACCTTGTCACTTACTCACTGACTCATGAACGCTGGAAGACGAAGCCACAGTCGCTTGAATTTTAAAATGCCGTTTTTAGATGGAGCCACAGTCACTTAAATTTTAAAATGCCGCTATTAGATGGAGCCACAGTCACTTACATTATAAAATGCCGTTATTCGACTGCTTGCAAGGAATTTCATAAAAGCGAGAATCGTTTCTGATTTGGCTCCGACTGAGACAATTCTCCCTTTCATCTTGCGACGACGACAATTTCCAGTTATTGCGGCATATCGCATGTAATCGCAGTAAACTAGTCGCAGGGTCCACGTTGACCACGTTGGACTTCCAAACAGCAGTATTCTCACACGGACAACTGTACGTTGCTCTCTCTCTCACAAATTAATGGAAATAATGTAATATTTTCGTGCTGGGAATAAACTCATGATATAAACTCATTTGTCAGTATCTTCCTTGAATAAATGGGTGCCACGGGCGCCTTTTAAAACCTAGTATGATGGAATAGAAAATTAAATTTATTATTCCGGGACAAGTGTGCACCTTAGGAACATTTATGACTGTACATATCTTTAGAGACCAACAAATATTACAATAGCAAGATATACAAAATTTATTATTCCGGGACAAGATATACAAAATTTATTATTCCGGGACAAGTGTGCACCTTAGGAACATATATAACTGTACATATCTTTAGAGACAAACAAATATTACAATAGCAAGATATACAAGATGTATTAAGAACACAGAATCGGACATAATATGTAACAAAGCGGCAAAGTTGTAAAAATACATCAGATTTTGTACAGTGCAGCACAATATTTAGTTCAATTGAAGTAATATTTCATGATATTTTTTTAAAAAATTATATGCATTTTCATATTGATTTACGCCTTCTGACAATTGATTCCGTACTTCTCAAGAGGTGACATGGAAATACATAGCGTATGCAGATGTTCGATGATGTGGTGATATGTAAAGTTCTTCCATGCGGCGTGTTGAAAGTTTATATGTTCTAGCATTGTAGTATACATACCGGTGTAAGTATGTGGGAAGTTCTGTCATTATTATCTTGTACATAAATGTTGCCTTATTAAGTAAGCGCCTATTTTGTATTTTTAGCCATCTGAGTTGTTCAAAATATGTCGTGAATGAGAGAGGTGGTTAAAGCGTGGTAGGAGAGGAGTGAAATGAGATGATGTGTAACGGGAGAAGAAGCGAAGGAGGGAGATGGGTGGGGGGGGGAGGAGGGGTAAGAGACTTTGATGTGGATTTTTGGAATTGGAAGGAAAAGTGAATTGAAATGCGAGAGGTGGAGGAAGTGTGTGGACGGTTAGAGGGTTGAAGGAGAGGGAGTAGAGAGGGTGCGAACGGAGAGGGGGGAGAGGATAGTGCCTTGGGGAACCTCGGTGACGGTGTGGAACGGAGGCCGAGAGAAGTCACCGTTGCAGACGATTGGCGAGCAACTAGAGGAAGAAAGAAAGAAAGAAAGCGGAGCGGCGTTATTGTTCAGGAATTGGGAGAATGTGGTGGATCCATTCAAAAAAAGTATGCAATGATGGCCTTCGTGTTCCAAACGAACGCCGAAATACTTCCCATGTTGTTTGTGAACGTACGCTGATAAAGGCTTTTGTGTACTGTGTTCGCCTGGCGAGGGAAAATTTACTTGCGGGAAAATAGACTTCTTATTAAGACCTAGACTATGCGGTCCAAATTTTTTTCTTTCTCTTTTGTGATTTGTAGCCGTATTTGAGAGTTGTATGATGAAAAATTGGCGGATTTTGCTGCGTGTTAGCTATTTAAAGAATAATGATATATAGCACCGTTAAAAAATTTTTTTATTTAGTTACATTCGTTTTTTACCACCAAATATCTGTTGCAAATGCAGTTTATAGATAATTTCAATGATGATTTAAAAATTAGTTGATACTCAATAATCCTCCAAAATTCAAAATACTTGCCTTAAATTAGGTGGCTTGATCTTATAATTTGTTTTCCAACAGTAGCGCATGTGTTGTGTTTTCATGAAAATTATATTTACAATATTTAAACTTCAACTTTAAGTTGTTAGAAGCATTTCACGCCCATTTTCCATTATTCTTGGCTCAGAATTTCTTGTTGCGAAATCTCTTCACATTTCACTACCTATTGGTGAGCTTTACTGAGGGTTAATTGGCATTCAGACGACTGCCCCATTTTAAA
Organism: Pyrrhosoma nymphula; assembly: GCA_963573305.1. Lineage (NCBI taxonomy): Eukaryota > Metazoa > Arthropoda > Insecta > Odonata > Coenagrionidae > Pyrrhosoma > Pyrrhosoma nymphula. The sequence continues at coordinate 175,679,707 of OY754329.1, read as the reverse complement.
GTAATCTTGCTTCTAATATATGCAATATAAATTCATGCAATGCTTATCCACCCACGGGGTAATTATACTATAGTTTAAAGTTAGTGGATTTCATTGCAAACGGTTTCCCCTTCCCTTCTTCGTGTTATTGTGAGAAATTTTACAATATTAAACTCAAGACGGATCACATAACGGTGATCTTAGTGGGTAGAGCTGAAGGCCTTCGACTCATGAACCCATGGAAGGAGATTTTTTTGTGATATGGCACGATGGGCATTTTTTATTCGAACATTAGTGTGGTATCAACGTTTTCTTATCCTTTTCTAGAGCATGAGGTTTTATAGTTTAGCAACAAGGCAGTCATTTCTAAGTTTTAAAGAGAACTCCAATCAATAGTGGGTGGCACTGTGTATAGCGTATGTCCCTGAGCATTAGAGTACTATATTTTCAAGATATATTTTATTTTCAGTGATGAAATCTATAAAAAATTTCAATAGTATTTTTTTAAGGTGTGAACTAAACTAAAAATTGAATTAAACTTGCAAAAGTTAAGGTTATTGGCAGTGTTCAATTTCCATAATTTCTGACGAAACTACTATGTGCCATTTGTACATGTCAAAAATAAATCTACCGACACACCTTAGGTTTGGCAGGACCTAAATGTTTTCATATAATTTTTTGCGTTGAATATGATGTCACCATGTTGTTATTTATAATAAATTCAATTCGTAAATTTAAAAAAATACTTGTATGTACTGCATAAATACCATTTGAAGGGTGTTTAACGTAAAAAGACTCGCAAATAAAATATTATAATATCAACCACAACTAATTGACCAATATCACCCAAAGTTTAGCCGTATTAAGCGATAGCATAAAAATACCTTAACATTCTTAATCTAATGTTTAAAGAATATACCTTTAAAATATGTATCTCGCCTGAAGGTTTTTTTTATCGTTTTGGGAGTAACAAACCAACTGCTTATATATGTCATGTTATATAATGTTTATGATGATATATATCAAACCATATTCTCATACATATCGTAATGTGGTATTAATTAATTAGTAAGTCTGTTCAAATACATTTGACGGAAATTGTTTTACGTCAAAAAAAAGATAAATGATTGATTGGGATATCTATGAAAATGTTGGCGCTTAGCACATTCCGCGCTGTATATCTAGATCCCGGTAACCTCGCATAAAATAAAACGTCGTGACCAAAAATGAAAAGTTTCGTCAAAGTTTATAGCTAGGAAGTTTGTAGAGCACTTATTTAGAATCTTAGTGTGTAAATTGTTTCCCATTTTATGAAGAGGCCTTAAGGGAGGAATAACACGTCCTAAATGGAAGCCGGAGCGGGAGGAGGAGGCGGGAATAATTGAGGGAAGATGAAGAGAGGCGGGCGAGGCGTGGGGGCGAGGAACGGAGAAAAATGGGAGGCGGGAGGGCGCTGAAGGTTTCGAGGCGTCCCTGGGGGGGTGAGGCGGTGGGGGGAGAGGGTGGTATCTTGGGGGGTGGCTCCTCGCCCGCAGTACTGAGGCAGGGAGACTTCGCGGAGTGCTTTGGAAAGTGTTGTGCAGTTCTTGGCGGAGGAAGTGTGATGAGGCGATTCCCAAGGGAGGAGGCGAAGGCGATACGGCGGAGGATTGGAAAAGCAAAGTGGACGGAAATGGAGTACTCTGGGAGTTCAAAATTAACTAATGCATCATAATTTTTCCTGATTTACTTTTATATTCGTCGGTGAACCATGAAAAAATCATTTGACTTTACCGGGATTCGAACCAGGATCTCCCAATTGCCGGTCAGGTGTGTTAGCCAGTTACACTGGTTACACAAGTTACAGTTACCCAACTTGTTCGTATAAAACCCCGCTGAAATTCTCCTTGAGGCTTGGTTGTTTAACTGGCTAATAAACCTCACCGGTAATTGGGAGATCCGGGTTCGAATCCCGGTAAAGTCAAATGTTTTTTTTTTCACGGTGAACTTCACCGTCTTTGGTGTATATCGTCGCACCCAGGTGCGTGTCAGCGTACCACATCATTTATGCAATGGTAATGATTGGAAAAATATGTATTAGTGTTCATTTGTTAACCTTTTTTTGAAGCTTACGTTCGTTGCACTATTGAAACGTTTATTTAACGAAACATCTCTATCAGAAGCGAAATAAAGCAATAGCGATTGGCCATTGGCAAATTGGCCATAGAGGGAGATAAACTAAGCAATGCTATAATTACTATTTATGCGCTTGTTATCCCCGTTTACCACAATTTTATGTTCTGCCAAATCTTGTGAAACGTCCACTTCTTGTTAATTATCCTTCTTTGATGTTTGGCCTAACCCTCCTTGTTAACATTCTGGTAACTTCGCTTACCCATATTACTTTATCTCCCTCTGCTTTATAAGCAATCCCACCTATTCCTGCAATGCCTTGCCTTGCAAGCCATCTAAAGTTTCATCGTCGGCAAATTTCACCGCCTTTTATCCTTCTGTTTCTTCTTCCCAATTTATTTACATTCATTAGGTCCGAATTTTGGTTTAAATTATTTGAAAATTACAGGTACTAACGATCCACTCCTTCCTGCTTTCCTATCTATCGCTGTTACTGCTTTCCGTTTACTATACTGAGCATAGAAGGGATTCATGCGTAGCTTTTATGCAAGACTCCAATTTCTGTAGTGCTTCTATTTGTTTCACAAGATTTTCCTGTTCTTTTCTCTCGAATAGGTACATTCGTGAATAATGAGAAACAACCCATCGTGGATATTCCATGTTTCGCACAGTTGATATAAATTGATAATTAACAAATTATATTAGCAAAGTTGGATAGTCCAAATTCCTAATTACGTGACTCAGAGTGCACGTATCATTTCATAGTGACGATAAGGTTGATGCGAACGTAGTTCACGGTTAATCAGAGAGTATTCTCAGCCATTATGTAGGGTGCCTCGGATGTTCTCCATCGGTCAATTTCTCAAACTTCACGCGTCGTCAATGGTGATAATACCAGACTCCTCGTTGACTAGCACGTCACGGATACCCTTCCGCGGGCAGATATTATTGCGTGGGACGGATTTTTTTTTCTGGTGGAAGAAGCGTTTAAGCGATGAAATTAGAGAGGGGATGGATGTTGAAGATTGGTGGGACGCAATGGACCTTTAAACCTACGTCTCGATATTTGATTTTACGAGCGAACACGGGGTACCTCGCATGAGGGCGGCGCGGAGAGTACTACCTTGCAATGTAGTACGTGTATGGATGTGTGTCGAGCGTGGAAGCGATCGCTCTTTCGAGGTAATAGCGTTCCTGTTCGCTTCTGTGTGTGTGTGACTATCGTTTCTTCGCATCACGTCTTTTGAGCTCGGAAGATGGAGCTAGCCGTCTTCTCTTTTGTGTCGGACGGAAGAGAACCTGGGGAAATATTTTTGTACGGCCATGAGAGTTATACGGAGGGATGTTTGAAGCGCCTCCAGGGAGTCACGGTCTGAGCTGATCTCCTCGCTGGGAATCGCGAATGGCGAAAGCGAAGCGAGCGGAACATCAAGAGATCATCCCCGTGTAATCTTCGTAGTTGGCATCCTTTTAGCTTTCGTCGGAAGTAGTAGCCGTGTTGGTTTATTTTCGTCTGCAGTACTTACGTTTCTGTCTAATTTAATTAGTGGATCCCGGGAGCTACATAACACTCTGGTTGGTTGCACTGCATTAGTTACGTCAGGCGACGGAAAAAAAATTGGATTTACATTGATGCCAACATGCGAGGATAATTTTTTTTTTCTCGTTGCGCTGCGGTTTTATCGCCGGAATGATTCGCTCAAATCTCGGTTATTGCCTCTAATGCCCCAAAAACATTACTAGGGTTGAATGGTGGTTAATATGGCGGAAAAAAATAACCTGCGTTTACACCACCTACCCAGAACCGTCGTAGAGAGGGTTTTGACATCTGATGGTGAGTTATAATAAGTCGAAATGACAATAAGGCAGCGGATGGCGTCTTTTTAGTTTCTGGTAGTTTCTGAACATGTTTTAAGTCACAGGAGCAACTGTGAATAATTTAAATGACTTCCTGATAAGTGAATTCTATGTTTTAGTTCTTTGAAATCTAGTTATAAGCTTTTCTTTCTTTTAAATATCGTCGAAGTCCCCTTCACAGGGCAGAAATGAGTTCCCTCGTTCAGGAATTTTGTGTGTAATTTTCTGATAGCGATTTAAATGTGTTAGACTGAACGTATATTGTATCAGTATCTTATTTTTGTTTTGAGATGCAAGGTTATATGAATAAAGTACAAGTTCAGTAGTATCTGAGGAAAGTGCCCTGTATAGATACCAGTCCATGCAGGAAATAACTTCATCTGAATCGTTTTTGCCATCACATTCAGCGTACGTGAACATGTGTGCCTTACCATTGCTGCAACAGAGAACCTAAATTAAAGATATACATCCATAGTTGCCCACAATAGAACATATGTTTGAAGGAAGCTTTGGAAGTGGCGGATATTTCCGTTTTTCATCAAATGCTAAACAGGCAACATATTCATTTTAATTTGCCATTTTATGTAGATTCTTTTCACAGTTATGTTTATAGTTCTTAGTCATCAGTTTTGTAACATTTACATGTGTCTAGTTAAGACTGCGTTAGAGAGTCAAACGTCTTTCAACCTTTCACTACAGGTTATAACCAACCATTTAGTGACGATGTAACTGGTGGATTTTATTTAAGCCATGTTCTGTGATGCACAAATATAATTTTTTTTTCCTAGAGCAATTTTTAAATCTAACTTCTGAATTGATATAAACTGCTTGTTTTAAAGTCCTTTTTTAAGTTGTTCACTGCAAGTGATTCCTGTTAGTTTTGCTGCTGTCAATTATGAACCATTTGTACATAAATGGTATATAATCTTTGCTATAAAGCGTATGTGTACGCTATACGTCCTTCCCATACGGCTTATATTTCAAAGATAAGATTTTTTCCACTAACTTGCGTTTACACGCAGTTCAAATGCTGTTTACTATCGCCAACCATGGTTTCTCGACCGAGATAGAAAAGCTTATCAAGGTTAGCGCCAACTTGCGTTCACACGGTCAACTTCCAATCCTGGTAAGCCTAACCATCGTAGAAAGCTAGTATTGTAGACGGGGCATATTAGAGAAACATTCTTTATTATACGGAAATAAGAACTTCTGGATTTACAAATAAAATTTAAGATTGTACCTTCAAGCATTGTATACCAAAGCGAATGCTTCATATTCTCTTTTCTGACCTTTACTTTTAACTCTGTTATTTCCTTCGCAGCTAATAATGCTATAGTGTGCTGTGTAAATTAGAGATCTTTGTCTCACATGAGTTGAACAAAGACAAAGTAGAAGCGAGCGACAAGCACTTTTAATGTTGCTAATTTTCATAATATTTGGTATAGTCTTACTTCATCGGTTCTCGCATCTGTACGGAGATGGGGAATCGCCTCAGTAAAACCCTCTGTGACGTAAGAAGGGTTATCCGAAGTCTATTCATGGATATGACGTAAATTATTCGCGTCTCTTTATGAAGTCTGCAAGAACCCGTTATTGTCGAAGAAATGCCTTTCCCTCGGTTTGGGAATTGCCCCATTTGATCCTTGGCATCGAACTTCCGTATCCTCGTCGCGTTAAGCAAAAAAGAAAAATCTTTCATCCTATCCTATTCGTGGTGTGTGGTCTAGTAATCCACCCCCTCTTACAACTTACTCTCTTCACAACCCTCAGATGGGTGGGTATATTGCTTTTTTCTCGGGAGGGGGTCGAGATTAAGCATAAATATCGCCGCGTGCACAACACTCGTTTCACGTCTCCCTACTCAACATTGTGGGGGTATTCTGTATGCTCACGGCATTTCCGAGCCTCGAAAGTTACGAAATGTTGACGTCGCAGCCTCTAAAATTTCAAAAAGGGTCATTCTATAGTTAAGATTTGTCGGAGGCTGTGACGTCAAATCCACGGATTATCCGAGGTTCGACCGCGTTTTGTCCTCACTGAATAAGGCCCCTTCTCTCCGTTCTTCCATATGACCTCTCACCTCCCCCGGCCCCTCCCTCTCAAACCCTCCCCCAACCGACACTCACTCCCACCCGATCCTCTTTATGTTTACCTACACCACCACGCTTCGCCTCTTCTTCGCAGCATTCAATATCCATACATCCTCTCCACTGCATCTATACACTCACCCCCTCTCGAACCAATCTCTCCTCCTCATCCTCCTTCGCAGCCTTGTCCCCCCAACACCCCTGGCCCCTGCCGCCTCCATCCCAAGACTCCTCGCCCCCACCCCAACACCCCCACCTCCTCTGCTCCTTCTCCACCACGCCTCCGTGCCAACGCTACGCCCCAAAACTCCCCCGGGATGTTTGTAGCCTTTCCATTCTGCTCGTGTACCCTCCCTCCCTCCAGCCATTCCCCCCTGCAAAATATCCTCCCCCCGCTATAACCAACTCTCCCCCATCCACCCCTTCCTTCAATACACGACAAAGAGCGCAAAATTTCACTTGTAAAAGTTGCCTTCGCTTCAAAAGCCCCAACGATGAACATGGAGGAGACTGAAAGACTTTTCCAATCATTGTGGTTACAAAAAAGATGTGGTACGCAGTCACACGCACGGGTGCGAAGCTATACACCATGAAGACGGTGCAATTCGCGATGAAAAAATCATTTGACTTGACCGGGATTCGAACCCGGATCCCCCAATTGCTGGTGAGGTGTTGTAAGCCAGTTACAACACCAAGCCATCTTAATTCAAGGCGAATTTCAGCGGAGGTTTATACGAACAAGTTGTAAAAGGATTTTCTCGTCCCCAGCAGTGACGTAGCCAGGATTTTGGCCTGGGGGGTCCTCTCTTGGTACAATTTCATTCGTTATTGCAGTTTATTTATGGAATTTTTAAAATATAAAATGGCTTTGTTATTACCTTTTTCCCCTCTCGAAACCTTGTATTTTTCATCCAATATAATACAGGTTGAAACGAAACTAACAATATGATTTGAAATTTCATGGGGGGGGGGGGCTGAAGCCCCTCAAGCCCTTGTTACGTGTCTGATTCCTAGTCTAAACTGTAGCACGTAGGAGACGTAGGGTCGTGCATGATAAATGCCACAGTCGTGGAGAATAAACCCAACACTGTCGCTTTAGAACGACTAACTTGACAATTTTCTAATCATTGCGATTGCAATAATGATTTGGTACGCAGTCACACGCACTGGTGCGAAGTTATGCACCAAAGCCGGTGAAATTTGCCACGGCAAAAGCATTTGACTTGCATCATTCACGACAACGTCTCCTGTCCTACAATGTGACTTGGGACGAGAACATCTTGTTCGTATAAACCCACCGCTGAAATTCGTACTGAAAGACTGTCACTGAATTTATTTTATTCTTAAACATCCATGTGATCGAAAAAATCTGTGGAACTTTTTCTCTACAATTGAGCTCTTGAGCTTAAATTAACAAGTTTTTTTTTAAATTTACAATGGCCGTAATAAATTGGCACCACTCGTCAAAAATACACTGCAATTGTCATGTTGGTTTGCGTTTTAAACAGTCCCGGAAACCACCACAGAAGGGGGTTTTCTGGTCGAGAGGTTGTGGTTGGTCTCTGCCGTGGAATTGCCCATTTTTTCCCTGCAAACCAACACAGCAATATTCTTGTGCACTTTTGGACTAGTAGTGCCAATTTATTATTGAGGCCATTGGAGATTTTTTTAAAAACATGTTAATCCATATAATCGTATAACATATTTACCTAGATGCATTTCTTCAATTTTGATGATGTCAGAAAACAGTTTAAATAATTAGTTATTTTGGAAAAATATAGGAGAAAGCGTATTATAGCAATTTAACGTGATTTTGATTTTTTATAATCAGTCTCATGATCCGTTCTATGGTAAACTAAGTGTTGTGCGTAATGAACTAGACGTTACTCGATATAAAATTGACATAAAAAGATTATTTCCTTGCGAGTCAAAAAAGTCCCAATTTCCGGATTCCTACCGCTGTGGGGCGTTGTTCCTCTTCTTCCCTCGCCTGGGTCTCGCTCTTCGGTCCCTCCACGTGCAAGCCCCGCGAAGGCCTTGTCTCGTCTATCCTCCTGCTCTGATCTTTACTCGGGAGTGGTCGCTAAGCTACTTATCACGCGAGCGGTCGCGTGTGAGACTTCTCACACTCAGGTGTATCATTGATTATCTATCATAGAGCTATTATTGGCAATATATTACACTATATTGAGATTTAATTTATTTCTCTTAATGTTCATTTGAACAATGATTTTCACACAAACACAATTACTGATAAAATTACGTAATCATTGCTAATTTTACTGGCGATGATACCATTGGGTATGAATGAAGAAAATTACCATTCTCAAGAAGAAATATTTATTTATGAGGACATACTTTCTCATGACTCATAAATTTGCATTAATGTATCTGTTCTCCATGAAATTAATCAACTTTGCCCGCATGTTGCGAAAGTGTAACGTAACTGAGTGATGCAAAAACACTAACGATCAGTGGTCGCGCGATGAGGAAAAGTCTCACACCTTGTAGCCGATGGTATCAAACATATCATTACACAGTTGCAGACGCTTCATTTATAATTTTTTAGATGGTCGGTCAATAGCAAGTGATAAAAAGTCAGCTAGAAGGAAAGGGAACTTATTCTAACTCATGATAACAAAGTGAGCACAGGTTTAAATTTGGTGTGAGAGAAAATTCCATAGCGCTACCAATGGTGGGTTAATGCAGGCGAGCACGCGTGTATTGCCCCATGCATTTCGTTACCAACTTCGTCCGCACGTCGCCCCTTAAGAGTTTCGGTGGACTGGAGAGATGTTATTTAAGACATGACGTTGTCATCATTAGCAGCCGTCAATACGATGATCCAACCATATGGCAGTTCGAGCGATATTTTTTTCTAGACCATGTTCGGATTTTAGTTTCAAACTCATGCATTTGTAATTAGCATGAAGTAAATATAGTAATATTTGTGACGCAAATAAATTTGTTTTTATATGATCGAACTTCTCAGAAATTTATCAAGTATGAACATTTGAGGCTTTAACTAGACTATGCTTCTCGTTGTGCGCTATAACGCCTTCACAGCCGAAGGTTTTTTTTTAGAGATTTTATAATATATATTGCGGTGAGTACGAAATGTACATACTCATGCTAAAAAAATAAATGTCAACAAATAAGAATCGTTATATTTAGAACGCGGTCTGTGAGTTACAACTTCCTCATATATCTACGTATCACTATTTATTACACGTATATATCTACTCACTCATCCCTGAAACCCTCAACCGTACCATATCCCATTGAAAATGTTTCCATGGATTCCATGTTTTGGCAATTTTTGGCTTATATTTTGGCATCAATAGTAAGGTTAGATGTTTTTCCTTATGATGTAGCTCAATTCAATGAATTTTCTGTGGGGTTATATCCTGGTCAATCTACCTTTAATGTGCCAAAATACACTATTTTTTTCAGAACACCAGTCCCTCATGTTCTCTGAGTTTTCTATCATCATAGTCGGTAGCCGTCAATTATTGCATTGCTTTCCTGCAACTTTACACCATCTCCTTTTAAATTTCCGCTTCATCCGTTCTTAAGTCTTCATTTTAACTCCTCTCGCAGTTTCCCTCCATTATTCCATCTTTGATCTCCCTCGATAACTATTCCCATTCATTCCCCTTCTCCCATTATCGGTGACAAGAGGCTGTTATGTCTCAGAATCAGCCCATTATATTTGTCCCTTCCACTTCGCGTACTTGTCAACAAATATATTTTTTTCTCCAACTCTCCACGGGCCTTCTTCAATGGTAATTCTCTCTCTGCATTCATAAGTCATCGACAGGAAAACATTTCCATTGCTTCCAACTTTCTTTTTGCTTCTGTTCCTACTATCTTTAAAGCTACACCGCCATATACGAGGTGATCCACTAACGTATATTAAATAAAATGCTTCCTTTCGTGGCACAAACTAAAAATATGGAGCCTAAATGCCGACATATTACGATGGGAAAGGAATGTTTGGTATCAGGATTCTGGACAATGATTCTGGGTATCGCTTGAAGGCGTTGTTTATGAAGTGCTTGAAAAATTTGCTCGGTGAGAATGGGAGATCTTAGGTGAGGAACGAGTAGGTCACGAAAGAATGTGGATTGTTTTCTTCTCCAAAGGTGTAGTTAGATAGTATTGTGCCTGGTTCGTTTGGTCAGGAGTAGACAATAGATGAGAATCGAATCACTAAATAGATAATTGGAAGAGAATAGCTCATGCTGCATGAGGAAGAAGTTGAGAAAATAGTGGTTGGTAATGGCTGCGGATATTCTATTCGTGGAATTATTGTAGCATCAGTCCTTAAAATGATTATGAGAGTATTGCGGAAATAGAGTTAGTTCCGTATGACGAATAATAAAGGTCTTCAGGGCGAATGTTGGGTTTGTGGCTCGTGGAAGTCTATCAAGGGAATCCGGCATTGAGGTTTTCCTCTATTTTACTTGCAAGAGTAAAATAGAGGAAAACTTGACAAAGGAGGCTGTCTCAGGCTTGACTTGGTGGAATATTTCCATATCGAAAATATATGGAAAGAAAACTCTGCTTTTCCAACATAAAATATTTTAGTACACAACTCAGCATTTGTGCAGCTTCTTCAGCATCTCCTGAAGTAGCGGCACAGTAGCGAAACCTTGGTCGAGAAATAAAATATTTTATGTTGGAATAGCAGAGTTTTTTTTCCTCTCTTATCTATTCTCCCACACTTTGCCCTTAAGAAATGACCCCCGTCACCTTCTTCTTCCTTACTTGGCGTGCCATCGTAACCTTCATTTCAGTGGCTCTCAAATTCTAGGTCCTGCACCTTTTGTGGACCTCCGTATCAAACCCTAGGCCCTACACCTTTCCATATCGTCCTTCCCTGTTGAGAATTCAGATAAAATCCTGACGTAATTACATGGGGATGGACACGGGGAATCGAAGACTTGAAACAATTGGTTCTCGAGCGGCGATATATCGCTCATTTGTTTACTCTCTTGCTCTCCGTGTCCTCTCTCGTGTTAAGCTGCGTGCTCGTCAGAGTCTTCTTTCATTCTTCACCGTCACCCCCAGTCGGTTGTCGACGCCTTCCGTTCACCCTCCCGTATCGCAACACCCTAAACCTTTAGCAACCCCCTCCTCCGTCTTCCTCCATCCTCTTCCCGACTGCCTCCCCTTTGACGGCAGCTGTAGCTCACATGGCCGGAGCGTGCCTTAACGCTCTTCCAGAAATAGATTCGTGGAGAGAGGTGGCGGGTGATGAAGGGGAGGAAGGGAAGGGAGTTTTTGGGGGTGCAGCGGAGGTGAGGGCGAGTGATATAGAGAGAGGAGTTCAGCGCTTAGGGTGCCGTGGGGGGAGGGATGGGGCGAAAAGATTTTGAGGCGAGAATTCGGAGATTTCGACACGGGTGATGAAGGCGACGAGATGAGAGTGAAGAATGCCGGCCGGGTACGGGGTTCTCCTTGAGGGTGAAAAATTCATTGCCGCGTGTTAAGAAGTTAAGGAAACGGGCTGGGAATGTTTTTTTCTAAAGCGGAGCATATGCGACCCTCCTTTTAAAATGTCTTTCCCTGGTATAATCTTTAAAATCCCCTGGTAAGGGGTATTTTAGTAGCAGTGACTAACATTTCGCAGAAGTGTCTGCCCCGGTGGCGGCGGGGTAAAGTCCTCGCCTGCTAAACCAAGGATCGCGGGTTCAAGTCCCGCCAGGGTCGGTTTTTCGCATTCCCAGTTCATGGTTGTACATTCTGTCAAATTCTGGTGGTTCGGCTCCTGAGAAACCTGAAGATAAGTCAGATACGGACCACCAGAATCATCCTAGAGCAAAAAAAGAAAAGTTATCGGTTTAATTTTTTTAAGGTCGCAAATCACCGCGTGTTGTTTATTCGCAGGAAATTCTGAGCTTATTAAAATAAATATTTATATTTGATGGGGTATTTAGACACAATTTTTACTTTCCATTTAAGTAATAATCATGAAGTCTTTTCTTACCTCATATAGTACGTTGAGCGCCAATCCATCATATTCGTACCTAACTGATTGTGAGACTCTTGTACCCTTATATTTACTTTATTCTCCACATTCCATACTGTTTGTGCCTTGCACTTATCAGTTGGTTTTTTTCTTGGACTTTTATTTCGTTTTAATTTCCACAAACTCGTTATACCTCACTCTGTGCCCAATCCACTTGCTTCTCTCCATATTAACAGTTCCTCTTCGGATATTCTGCAAACTTTTCTTTCTCGTTGTGTCTGTCCATTAGATCCTCAGCAATTAACTTTAATACCAGCAGTTTTCTCTTTGTCATTAGATACTATAAGATCATTTCCCAATGTGGAGTTAAGTGTTTTTGCTCCATTAAAATTTTGTATTCCTTATGCTTTTTTTTTATTAATCGCAAATGTTGCTGGAAGGTTGTACCTATTCATCATGAAGTGGGTAATTATCAGCATCGAATTACTTACAACTAGTTTAAAGTACGTATAGGTACAAACTTCATTCATATACGAGATAATATAGTTAAAGTTTCTTTTCAAGTATCATTTTTAATGAAAAAATGGCATAAACTTAATGATGACTGCACAAACTTGGTTTTTATTCTTCACCTTATTAGACAGGTCTTCACCAAGACATGGATTTGAAATGTTTATTAAATTATGCGTCGGTGAAAAAATGTATTCGTCCTGTGACCAGTTCAGAAAATTCTATTTAAATATCATCGTCAGCAGTCAGTCATCATTGCATTAGAAGAACTACCAAAGAGTAAGAGAACAAGCATTAGAAAGGGAAGGATGCTTTCAATTAGGAATAAACGACCAATGATAATGAGAAGTCATCAGCACGAAGATTGGTTTGCTGCAGTTCTCCACTCCACTCTCCTTTCAGCCAACCGCTTCATTCCGACATAACTATTAACTTTGACTTCCCACATAGTTTGTATGATGTCATTCCTTTTAATCCAACTCTTAATTGAAGTCAATATTGTTGAGATTATGGCTTATATTGTGGAACACACATTCATATTTTCAAAGCTTTTTTGCTTGTTCTGTAACTTCCAGAGTTGGTTGGCGATCTTAAAGGCGAGTAGTGGAAAGTTTCATATCTCAAAATGTATCTGCTTGACTAAGGTCCGATTTACGGCGAGTTTTATTTCCTAGATTCCTCCGCGGTCATTAACATCAAGTTCATTCCGACAGAGCGTCGTCTCTCATAAATTTCCTTCCTGCGGCAAGGGATTGCGAGCATCATGATCCTTGCGAAGAAAAAGGGACTTCCTCCCCCTTCTCCCCAACACCCCCTCTCCCGTCCACAGCACTCGTCCGAACCGGCGTCGTCTTTTGTACTCCATGGCTCTTCTCTCCCCATCGATGTGAGGAATTATGGCCTTGTGTATGTCGCCTTGCCTCTCTTTAGCAATGCAATCAGTGTCATTGTACGCCGTACCTTAATTCCTGCGTGGTGTTAATGCGGGGAGGGTTAATGACAAGCGGCCAGGGAATCAGGGTACCCTGGGGGAACGGCGCGGCGTGATAGGGAGCGTGGAGATAGAATTGAGAATTGGTGAGACACGAGCAAGGGTGAAGGGTAGTCACGGTTCGACCGAAGTGAAGGGAAGCAGTGCGTAAGGAAAGGTAGTGCCTCCATATATTTATTTCGAGTAATTAGTTGATACTAACTGTTTCTTTTTTCGGGATTCATTCCGCGGTGTTTAAAATTGCAAAAAAACAACATTTCGCTGGTCCTCCTGCCAGCTACATCAGGTTAACTGAACTGATTCCTTAGTCTCGCTCGTCTTTATATATATATATAATCGATGACTCCCATTGTTGCCGGAATTTTTAAATTTTAAAAATTCGTTTAAGCTTTCTACTCAATGTGTAACCGTCTTCTCGGTTGACGTTCTCCGGTCTCTTCGCAATTTCTATAGCCTTCCAGATTAATCTTGGGTAATAGCGTACCTCCTTTGATATTAATTTTGTCTCCTCAAAGTTGAAATTATGAGTGGGGCCGCTGAGATGGTGTTCAGTTATTGCAGAAATGCGGTAAGCAAAGAAACAGTCAACACTACATCCGCGGAACCCTACGAGCTAATTAGTTGATACTAGTTCGTTCGCCATAGTAAACAAATAGAGCCCACAATATTAGGCGTGATTAGGTGGGGCACTATTATCCGAAAATGAAAAGAACCAGACTTCGTACTTTCATCATCATTTTACGATTTACGACGCGTGTTTTGGCCCATCTCATCGTCATTAAAGGTAACGTGCAATTTCACAATGAATTCAATACGACCGGTTTCATCGCATAGGCGGAGTCTTCAGGTTCATTTTCTTGTCAAGTACAGAATGCTGGACTGCTTTTAATTATAATTTCAATAGAAGTGCCATCAGTTTGTATTCGTCCGCGTTTTTGCATCTTGTCAACATTTTAACGGAGTCAAAATGTAAATGTGGTCGTCTTAGGGCAAAAAAAAACAAAGTAGTCGGACTCTTCCTCGGTTGACGGGAGTAAGCTCTTGTATTATTCCAAATGAAATGAAGCATTCTTGGACAGGAGGGGTAAGTATGAAATACAAAGGAGGCTTGTTACTCCAATGTGACGCGAGAATGGTGATTGAAGTTGAAGGGATTCGACTGCGTTTTGTTCGTTACGGAGAGAAAATAAGGGTGCATGTCGCTTAAATCGCCCTGTTTTACGTCTCTTCATTTGACGCGAGATTTGGGTTTCTCAAGAGAGGGCAGGGAGGGCATATGGTTCTCGTCATAATCCACGTAGTACCTCACTTCCTTTGACACCCGAAGGGAACTTCTCAGACCCCCTCCGTCCTCTCTGGGGAATGTTGCCATAGAAACGTGTGCCCCTGCTTGAGTGAGAGTAGAGATAGGGGGAGGGAGAGGGTGGACTGAGAGGGAAGAGAGGAGGATTGCTTCCGCTTCGAACCACGGGCTCAGGGGAGGCGCTGGAGGTCGGGTCGGCTTTGAGACTCCATCTGCAAGGGCTGCCACGAAGGCGTTGGTGCTTACACGTACAAGCCCGTATTCTCACGGATTGCTTCAGAAACCTCTCCTTTCTGTGAGGTCAATGCACTGTATTGCACTTCTTTGAGGAGCATTTTGCGAGGTAAGGAACATCTGGATGCCCTTCCCGATCGGAGCATAAATTTATATTTGCAAGACCATTTGGAAGCTGCCATTCATTTTTTTTTCCAAAGAATGGGAGGCCGTTTTTATGGCGAATTTCTACTTCCAATATTTTCATGCTGTAGCACCTGGTGGCCCCATTCCTTTCTGTGTGACATAGCATTTATGCAATAACTATCATCCAGTTCGTATGTGTACTATATGTATCCGAAAAATATGCAATTCTTTATGATTGGTTGAATTCGCCGGTTGAGCGTGACAAGAAGTGTGCAGAAAAAATTCTTTGGTATTGTTGTACGCTAGTTTTTAACGAATGATGGCATCCAAGATATCGTGGGGTTGAAAGCCATCAGAACATGATTTTTCATGAATTTGAATTCATGAATGAACAGTATTCATGAATTTGAATCAATTAACATGCCCGAGAATTATTTAACAGGTAGCATCGATAGCAAAATATGATATCAGCCAGGAGGAAGTGAGAAAACATATGCTTCCTTAGTAATAAATGTCTTGCCAGGTCTGATGTTATGTGCAAACTAATTTGAAATGCTGACTTGCATTGTAGAATTTCAGGCATTAGAATACAGTTCATACAATGAATAAGAGAATTAGCATGCTGGTTAAATGAAGCTATCGTATAAAAAAACGATTAAAAAATATATTTGAAAGTGTCCTATTGAAACGGAGGCGAATACAGAAACTAATATTTTATCCATCAGGGGAACGCTTTAGGAAATCTTTCGGAATCTAAAGATGGAATAGAGTAGGTAACTAATTATGTTGTAAATATTAATGTTATTAGAAACATGTCACAATTAGTGCATCCTCATCAACATTGGTATGAGGGCATGTAATTCCAAGAAAAATTGCCGGGGAATTGTTAAAAATAAATAGATATCTCGAAGCGGCCCTTAATATGACCTTAGAGCAGCGATTCTTTACTTGTGGTAGGTATTCTCTAAGGGGCGATGGGGTTGGCGATTTGGGGGTGCGCAAAGAAAGTTTGAATAATGGCGGGTTTGAGGTTGAAATAGCATTGAAACGCAAATTATACACATTTTTATAACAAAAAGGGCACGCTTTTTAGAAAAGGGTGACAAAGGGGTATACAGATAAAAAAGGCCGGGAACCTCTCCATTAGAACATCGTCCCGTCACCTTTAAATCGAAGAATAAAGCGGAAGTATATGCGATGAAAGTCGCTTTGCGTCGTCCATCCTGCATCTTTCTGGGACCCCTCATACCACGACCTTCAAATGCATCGATCCTTTGGGGGGAGGGACTAGATTTTGTCGTTGTGGACCATGTAGATATACAGGATTCATGTAGATATACAGGATTTCCCATCCCTCATATATTCTCCTTGCACATCCCCTGGCCGTAAGCGATCAATTACCGGTGCCCACGTCATCCCCAACCCCTTGATAAAGTGTGTGATCGAAGTTGTATCAACAACCGCTCTCTCGCGATTTGGGAGGCTTGACACACAGTGTGACGTGGGATGACTGTGCTGATGGAAGAATAGCTGTGCGGTAAGCGTGGAGAAACATTGAACGACGAAGCGTGTTATGTCGAGATTTCTTCGCCACGATCGTCGACGTTTTCATTCTTAGAATATCGCTTTCCTATCCTACTGTTCTCTGGAATATTTACTTCCATAATGAAAACGAAATATTTACAATGGAAAGTTTCGTATAAATAACTCCCCAAGTCCAAATGTAAACCCTCTGACGATCATTTGAGTGAATGGGATTGGAGGCTTCAATAGTATGAAGGCCTACACGCATGATTTGATGTTAATGGCAATTTGGAATTGAAGAAGTTTGAGGGTATATGGATGGTGTGATTCCAGCTTCAAGAAACATCTGCTGTTGAGAGAAATTCGACAGAATATGAGATTTAAACTGTGGAGGAGATAGATGCGAGGTTTTTTCTACTGAAGCATTCAAGGCTACGTCTAGAGAGGAAGGAAACCCTGGTATATTAATTACTCCTCCTTATTCATTCATTGTACTTCCCGGTATCATATTTTTATTTTCTCACTATCTTTTATGGGCAATGATCTAACGTCCTTTTCCAAAAATCTTTAAGGTAACTCACTCGTTTTCTGTGTAATAAATTGATGTGTTATAGTTTTCAAGAGTTATAATTTCAAGTTTGAAAGGGCTCATTTCAAATAGTGCTTCATTATTATTTTACTAGCACCTCTAATTTGATATTTTCCTGTTATTCATTCGTATATGAACGATATTGGGACACTGAGAGCAGAATTATCTTATGAGGATTTCATTCTTCATTCGTCATTCCGTTGATTTTTATTTAAAATTAATGATGTCCCGTCAACAACAAAATATTTTCTGAAATTCAAATATCGGTTTATGCCAGGGTAGATTTCGTTTTCTTGAGATCGCACTTGGTATAGAGATAGCTTGAGTGCACTTCATATATTCCTTCGAGCTGTGGATTGCTTTCTTACGAAGGTGGAAACTATTTTGGAATTTCATAGGATCGGGGAAATACTCGTCTTTTGCAATTTGGTGTGAATAAAGAGGCGATATTTTCCCCCGCGGTGTTAACCTATTACAAGTCTAAGTGAAAACGTTGATAATGCTTATTTGGCAAATCAGAATTCTTTAACGATGGTAGGGTTTTTTTATTTGGATTTCCATTTGGATTTATTGGTAGGATTTCCATTTTTTAGATTGGATTATTTAGTTGTGCATTAATTATATTTTTTGATGCACTGAATTCAAATTCCATTCCAGTTATCCACTTGATCTTATTCCCTGTGGTAAATGTTTGAGGCACTCTTCTGCAAGAAACATGAAGGAAACTGAGAAATCTCAGAATTTCTTTGCCCATTCATTACCTATATCTTCGTTTCGAGATGGTTCAGGTGAACCGAATGGTACGAAAATTGAATAAATCGATTATACGTATTTGCAATATGTTTCATTAACACTTGGTAGAAAATAGTGCTATTCCTCTTCTTGGTTTACTACTTTGTCAAAAGATTAAAAAATATGAGATATATGCTCTATTCAGATTTCACATCTCTAAATTTTGGGAAGTTAATGGAAATGTGTTGAAAATAATGCTGGATTTGTTTTAGTGGAATATAAAGTGTCACCCTATTCCATATTTCTTTCGTAAGTTAAATGTTTTTACCCTAGCACTTGATGCACATTATTTCTTTGCAATACAAATGGAAAATAATAAGTATAGCAACAATTTCGGGAGATCGTAAATATATAATTTATAGGTTTTAGAATGCCTGAATTCATGACGAATTTAAGTTACGTACTTAAGTCTAAAAATACGGGGAGTTTGGAATTGAGTAGTCGTACTGGAAGTGCTTTGTGTTGGGTAGCAAGTTGGCGGTCACAGGTATGGTCCGTGCACATCATCTACTTTCGAAGGCACACTTCGCGACACCCACTTCATGTTTTTCTCCGGCGAGCGCACTTTCGATTGTGCACTGATGCGGGACCATGGCAATTGATCCACATCTACGAAGTACAGTGCAAGCCACCACTAGGGTGTGTGGCACGGGGTGATTCCACACCAGGCATGCAGCACTCGTCCCAGAACAAATCAGAACCTCCCCCTGGCGCTAGGCGCAGGCCAAAAAGCAGTCAGGAGAACTGTACGCAGTCCAACCGGAAACTGAGAGAGTGCTACGTAAATGAACATACAATCATGCAGTACACTGCTGAAGAGACATCTAGTGGTTAATAATAGTAATTCTATTAATTTATGAATGCTACAAGATGCCACTTCATGCAGGGAACAAAATAAAATAATGCCGGACAAATCGGCCGGTGTGAAGTGTTAGTAATGATGTTGTGTTATTAAGCACAAGTGAAAATTCTACTCTACCTTGTGAGGGTGGGAGTGCCATATGATTGATCTATCGCAACTATTATGATCCCTTATTGTGCGTGGGAAATATGACATTTTGAATCTATCGGTTCGGCAGTCAATTTCCTTTATCTTATTCCTGTGATCGCTTCTACCGTAGTACGTTGGCTCTAGTAAAATATGTCGAACTTCCGGCAAAAAACTGTCAGCTACGAACTTGCGCAAAAGATTTTTTTGTATTTCTACCTTCGATCAGTTAAGAGATTCCCGATTGATATATACGTACGTGTGTTTTCCTCCACGCACTCATATGAAATGTATGTCCGCATTAATTCAGGAACTAGGAATCAGGCATGTTTCATTAGTCATCGGCAGTAAGAAGTTAAATTCCTCGACGACTGAAAAGTCCTCAATGCATTTCAATATGTGGAATGAGTGGTATCTGTTGAATACATAATCTGTCCACAATGTGGAAGAAAACCATTAATTTCATTTATGTTTTTGGTTCTCCCATTTGCATCAACGCCTGAAAATACACGTAACGCGAGTCACAAAATAAGACACCTCGCATTTCCAGCCTGTATAACAACTGCCCGTCCAGCAATATGGAGTCTCTGCCTTTACATTAGAACATAGAACAGCCCTCTATTTGTTGTTAGTGCTTAACATAGTTGATAAATCCATTTATGAAAACAGAATACCTAGTTGCGGTATCAACCTATGGGAAACTTGGCTTCAGAAAAAACAAATAGTGACATCAACAAATTGAGGCACTTTTTATTTTGCATTTGCTCACCGTTTGAAACTTGAAGCAAGAGCTTAAAGACATTAACCCCTAAAGTTGAACAACCTGATGTATACTCGGGGTCTCATGCTAGTGGAGTGATGCACTGGGCTTTGCTATGTAAACTATTTATATAAGAATAACTGTCGTATTTGTGCCATTTTTGCATTAAATACTTTTTAAGGAATTAATTTTTTTGTCTACATTAACTTGGACCCCACTCCATATTTGCGCAACGGACATAAAGCTCAGAGGGAAACGGCCAGGGCGGCCGAAGGAAATCTAGTCATAATTCATGCGGAAACTACCAAGTTAATCTCGAAAAAGAATGCGCAATTGCGCATGCCGCTCTTCTTATTATCAGAAACATTAAATTAGAATAAATACGGTGGATAATTTTATGCCCAATGAGTTCGGACTCCTTTTAAAGTCGCTTTCACATCAAGGGCCATTTTAAGTTTAGTGTACGGCGAATTCAGCCAACTTTTTAACCCTACTCCCCCATATTGTGTGGGACAACAAGTCCCTTCCTCCCTATCCTCCCAATCTTACGTAAGTAGCTGTTTATTTTTGGAAGAACGCACATAGGTTAACTTTTCAATGTTCTACTCAATTTAGACTACCCAGTGGAATATTTAATACAAGATATTGGAGGTGTTAAAAACTGTACGGCGATGGAAGAAACGTTTTATCGCCTGAAATAATACGGCTGCCTAGAGTGCACAGATCAACATAGAGGGCTGTTTTAAAAATTAACCGGAAACAATAGAAATTTTTACATTTTCGTGATTTTCTAGTATTGAAGTTACGTCAAACCATTGCATGCTCAAGAGTCAGTTATTATTTTGGATACATTCTTGCAAACCACGTAAAATATAAAATCACAAGTATGATCTCTAGAGTAGCTGAAATCATTCATTAAATGTGTCCTGACCCCGTAATACTCGATTCTCCATTTAGAAGGGAGCACTTAGACACCCGGCAGTTGTGTTCTGACTCTCGTTTTGCATCCTGCAGCCACCGTGCTGGTCTAGGGTTAAGGCGAGCGACGAGTGATTGTCGGTAGATGGCGTTCTGTTCGCCTTTATTCCTCATATCGTTATTTCTTCGTTTATTGTTTCACATTGGGTCTCCATCATCTTTTTTTTTGGTTCCCTTCAGGGTGGGCATTCTTTTAAGGGGATGGTTTTTCGTTCTTCATTTTTTTCGGGGGTAGGTCGGGACGGTAAGCATGGTGATTACGGGGGTGGAGGAAGGTTAGAGAGAGAGAGAGAGAGAGAGAGAGAGAGAGAGAGAGAGAGAGAGAGATGGAGAATGAGTAATAAAAAAGGGAGGAAAAAAAGAATGCCAGAATGCAATGCGGCGCCCATTGTCCCTTAAATTACTCTTCCCTCCGCGTCCGCGTTGTTGATGCTGCCGGTGGCGCCGCGTAACGGTGAGAAGGGGAGTCTCGATGACAGTGCTGCCACCACAAATTCGTCCGTGATCCGAGGAATCTCTCCCGCGTATGGATGTGTATATAAAAAAAACCTCATTCCACCGAGATTTGCGTCGTTACGTCAAACAGTGGCATTCCGCTAAATATTTTCGTTAAATTAATCGGAAAATTTGTGATATTTCAGGTATCTGCTTGGGAAATCACTTCCCTGCTTAAAAATCTCTTTTCATTACAAACACGGTGATGAAGTCCGTCACAATGCATCAAATTTCATGATCTATGATTCTGAAATTGGAAGTTGGCTCATGAAGTGATTTTATGATTTCCGCCCATTTTTTCAGTTCCCTTTCCTTGACATTCAGTTCTAGTATCTCTTCCCACCATCATTGACTTCATTGTGTGAAGAGTTAAAATGTGGAGTTGGCTGAAAAATAGAATCGATCAATAAAAATCACAGCGTTCACGACTCATCTTTCGTTTAACTCAGGAATAAGAGCTGGTAATTATTTACGATCATCATATTTCTTTTTTTAGAGCAAATGCATAATTTTGTGGCAATATGTTTTAAGTGCCGGATAGTTTTTTTTCTTCTCTTATCATCACTTTTTGGTAAAGTTGAGAAAACTCTATAGCCTACTGGAAGCCATATTTAGTATGTGTAAATGATTATACAACACTTTTTTCGAATGTTAACATAAGTTTCTATCTCATTCAGTTTTCTCCGCCGTATTTACTCCAGTTTGCTATTACTCGTCCGATGCATCCTAAAACTAAACGGAGATAGAAATTAGATGGTTGATTGATTCTGACTGTATTCCAATCGGGCAACGGCCTGCCACGATGGAAACACCGGTTCCCGATCTGTCACCGAAGTTAAGCATCGTTGGGCTCGGCTCGAGTTTGGATAGGGGTGATCCTCCTATTCGTCCGAGTGCTGTTGCCCCTGTCTGCACGTGGCAGACAGTGAGTGCGAAATTACCTTAGCCGTCGAAGTGTGTTAAACAAAAATGCCTTACAACATGGCTGCCAGTCTCGGTGATGTGAATTCGAGAACATTTTAGTGAATTAGAGTGCAGGCGGTGAATGAATTTTAATGGATAATAACGTTACCACATGAAGTGCAGAAAGGCGATTGCGTGTATTGAATCGAGATGTCTATATTTATCAAAGTTTTCTACATACTATCAGCATAACTGCACGAAGTGAAGTAGTATTATTTCTTTGAATGAACCGGTGACATTTTTAGTTGATCGGAGTGTATCTTCGCGCACGCTGGGAATTATTGTATTGCGTGCGAAGTTCTATTTATTATTTGAACCATTTATTTTAAATAATAAATGGTTCAACGAAAAAGTATTCTTCGAATTTTTTTGTTGTATTGGGTGTAAAATAACGCCCCTATGTAATAGCTTTTGAAGTTCTGGAATGCTTCATGACGTTCACGCGTAGTTCTAACTCCCGGCTTTAAAACGATTTTTTTTAAACTAATAAACTGATGGTATTCGCAGCAAACCCGATGTGAAACACTAGTATTTTTCATCCAGAACATTCGAAAAGGGCATCTCGAAATTTTCTCTTCATGCTGTCGTTTTCCGTGTTTTAAATATTCTCCCTGTTCACTTGTTCTCCTCTGGGTCGTCACAATTTTCCACTTCATCCAGGAAATGCCATGGAACTTTAATTGGAATGGAATGCGAGTATCTCCATTGTGAAAACAAATCCTTCCCCGGTTTAGAACACTCCCACCCCTCGACCAATTATTACTCGCTGTCGAGACAAGCGTGATGAGAAGAAATCATAATTACACTTTGGTCAAATGTAGAATTATTTACCCTTTGGTGTTTTTATGGAAGACTACCTAAGGAGCTGGAGTTATTTGATTATTAAAAAAAAAATCATCAAATATTGTGAATGAAAAAGTAATGCTTTGGTTTTTAACATACATTTAATATAGTACGACCATACTATATTAAATGTACGTGGAAAAACAAAACATTACTTTTGCATTCACAACGATCTGTAAATTCCACAAAGTCACGCCGGAAACCACCAACTTTAAACATCAAATAGTTTGAGCTTTATCACATTCATTGATTCTATTTTGAATGTTAGTGTTATGTTTTTTGAAATTGATAAACCGTGCTTGAATGTGTATCTATCTATTGTTATTAAAATGAGCGAATGTGCGGTTAACAGCTAGTTTTTAAAAAAATTATATAGTGGAGCGATATTGAGCGACGATGGTAATGAGCGGTTGGGTTGGCAGCTCCGTTAGGCGTGCCTAATGGGGGAGGCGGGTAGGAATATGAGAGAGAAAGGGACTTTTGCAATTGTTTTCTTTTCATCCATCCTCTCCGACCCCTTCGCCTCCTGCCCCACCCCCGACCTCCACCACCCCCGCTCAAATGCACGCAAGCCCCACGGGTGGAGAAGAAAGGGGGTGGGTGTAAAGGGGAGGAGGGAGTGCAGAGGGGTCACTCGCCGCCATCTCATTCCCCTCCGTAGTAAGTAGAGAGTGTACGTTGAATGTTCCGTGCACTGGAACCCCTTCCCCCTGGCAATTGTATCCTCTCCCTGCATCCCCCCCCCCCCCCGATATTCACCTTCTCTTCCTTTTCCTTCTCTTCTTCGGCCGTATCGACACGCGTTCGCTTCTCCGACGGCGCGACGTTGCCATTCTCCCTCCCGCTCGATGGACTTTGTGAATGGCGCACTTGTTTGCAGAGGGCTCGCCGCGAGTGATCTGGCAACGCCGCTGTCTCTCTCGCGTGGTGTGAGGGAGAATGGGAGCGGCGCGCAGTCGGCTCGTTTGGCGGGAAGGACATCGCCGCTCATTACGATCGCTGCCACCACCGCACCGACGACGCCTAGTGCCGGGATTGTGTGTCGGGGGATTTTACCGAATCGGGGAGTGGTTTTGTGTTGGCGATGAAGATGTGGTGCATTGGCTGCTTATGAATAGAGATATATACACGAGAGATAGTACGTGCACCAGTGGTTCCACACCAGTGTGCCGCGGCACTTCAGGCTAGTAGTGGCACTAAAAGAACGTAACAGTTTGCAACTGTTTCGCAACCGAGACTGTATTGAAACGAATCTGTTACCTGAAACACCCTTCTGCGTACAACAGCTATAGCTCACAAAACAGCAGGCGATCGATCGGCGCTGTTGGAACATTGCTGTCAGTTCTGTGTTCTTTGTAATAAGAAATATTTCACTTTAAAAAAGTAGCATATTCATTTGGATTCATGAAAGATCGGTACTTCACAGTTCTAATTCTATCTGCAACGATGGGCGGACATGTGTTGGCTGAATAAACCGGCAACCGCCTGCTACCGATTCAAATCCATCAAATTGTAGCTTTATGACCGCAACGCAGCCACACGTGCAGTGCAACTGGAGCATAATAGAATACGATACAGTCAGCATCAGCTAGTATCAGTTGCCGCTGCACAGTACAGAGCGCAACGGCGCAGATGCGGCACGAACACGAAACTAACCTGTTGTTAGCAACAGTTATTTGAAACAGTTGTCTGAACCGAAACTGTTGTGGCTGCAGCTGTTTCGCTCCGACAAGACTTCATTCCACCTCTACTTTAGGATGCCGGGAAAACAGCTAGAGATGCCGCCGAGAGATTATTCAATAATCTCGCGGTTTAATTTTGTTTTCCCCCAATAATTACTGTGGGAAAACAAAAACTGTTTAGAATGACTAACTTACGAATTGATTTCTATCACGCCCGACAGATGGTGACGGTAATCTCGAAGAACCCTCTTCCAACCTGACTCCTAATAACATGCTTTACGTAAACTATGCCAAATTTTTTCTTCGTTGGTGATGTTATAATTCTTACTTAAAATAAATAAAATAAAACTGAGGAAGTATTTATTTAAATGCGAAATTAAAATTTTCCTGATGCATACGCCACTTTCATTAATTAATATTTTTAAAATAAAAAAATCTAAGAAGGGTACGCCTACATTGTAACCCTAGTCTGAAGGGTGCTGCAAACGTAAAAAGGGTTGGCACTGACATACACGTTGAGGGAGATGCTTTTTTTTAGACGGGAAATGACAGAGGAAACGAAGAATCACGGATGATTCCCTGTTCGAGTAGCCTTCGGAATCCGGAGCCTCGAATAATGACGAAATGTTGGCACCAAAACCTCAAGAACTTTTTTCGTAGATTGTCGCAATTCATTTCAATTTTGGTAAGTTTCTTTTGGATTTATGCGATTAAACCAAACCTTTTTAGCAACAGTTTCGCCGTGCTATTCTGCCAGATTCGTCATAAATTCTAAATCAACAATCTTTATAAATAAAAATGGATTGCGCAATGGATTGCGTAAGCGGTTAACTTGGATAATGGCTGCACCGATTTCGCTGAAATCTTCACAATTTGTTCATCCCTGTTCCGGGATGGTAAATGGTTAATAATATATAGTGTATGAATAATAAATGAATTTTAAATTACATTTACAATTTTTTCCATAAGGTTACACGGAGTTTTACATTTTTCACGGTGCAGTGCTTTCATATTTCGTTCATTAAAATACTTGAATTTGTACCGATCGCTTTTATTTTTCCTTCATCGAAATGTCGAAACTCTGAACTATCTTATTCTTTCGATGTTTTTATAATAAATCATCCAGTTAACGATTAAATACGTAATTTTAACGATTTTTGTAGCTCTTTAAATGGGTCTTTCATTGTTGTCTCCGATCCATTTCTGAAGTAAACAAACACCGCATTTCGTGCTAGAGGGCATAATGATTCTTTTATTATTGTTGTAGCAACCAAGAATTTGGAGATTTCAAAAGGTGCACGGGACCCTTAATCGCATTGAAATGCCCCCAATAAGAACGAAGATTTATAGTCGCAGACATCGCAATGCTATAAATCTAAAGAATTTTCGCTCTAAGCGAACTTCAGAGCAACGCGAAGAGCGAAATGAAGTTGGACGTAATCGATTATCACAATCACGTTCATCACGCATACAAGAAGGAAGAGAAAATGCAAACGAAGATGATATGCATCGAATGAGACAACATCGGTCGACTCATCGAGCTGCATTCCGTTACAACGTGGCAATTGATTTCAGTGCAGAACAATATGTAGCTATTGGATCAATGAGTGTTGTGTGCCCATATTGTAAGGCATTGAAATACAGAAAAGAACCCCCTGGATTATGTTGTGCAAGCGGACAAGTAAAATTGGCTCCATTGGTCTCTCCAACAGAGTCATTGCGCTCATTGGTTTCGGGGACAGAAAAAGATTCCGCACATTTTCTGACACAAATCCAGAAATACAACAGTTGCTTCCAGATGACTTCATTTGGCGCAACACATGTGGTTCGGGACAATTTCATGCCCACTTTCAAGGTAATTGCAAAACCTTTCCATGATGAGATAACCACCTTTGTTAATTCCACAAACTTTCTTACGCTGGCACGACGCGCGTTTCACCACACTGTGGCATAATCATGTGCAGTGTGGTGAAACGCGCGTCGTGCCAGCGTAATAAAGTTTTGTGGAATTAACAAAGGTGGTTTTCTCATCATGGATATCCATAATTTCCACGAGGTCAGGTCTGAGATCATCAGTTTTATGCAAAACCTTTATTTATATTCCAATAATCTTTCAAATTATCCGACACTTCTACACTACACTATTATTCTACAACAATATTATTACCATTATTATATATAACGTTTACAGATTCAAGGACAAATATATCATCGAGCAGGTTCGCTGTTGCCACCGTTGGATACAGACTATAAATTTCTGCAGGTTTATTTCATGGGAAATTCACCACAAGAAGTAGATCAGCGTTGTGCACAAAACATTTCGGTGAAAAGACCAATTGTGGAACAACTGCAAACTTTTTTTCATCGACATAATCAATTGATTGCTTTGTTCAAACCCGCACTGGACCACATGCCATCTGATAATCACAAAATTATAATCAGAGCCAATAAGACGCCTGCGGGAGAACACGCAAGACGTTTCAATGCACCAACCATTCGCCATTGTCATCGTTGGTGAAAATTTGGAATGCCGTGATATCGTTCTAAATCGGCGGAACGATCAGCTGCAGCGTGTGTACGAAACTCACCTATCATATGATGCATTACAATATCCCATAATATTTTGGCAAGGTGAAGACTGTTATCATTTTTCGATCAAGAAGATAAATCCACTTACAGGTAAATAGCACATATACATTTTTTTGTAATATTATAACATTCAATAATTTCACTGACACAAAAATTCATTTACAGGCTCTGAAAAAATAGGGCATTGAAAATGAAGAAAAACTTCAATTTATACATTTACCCATGATAAATAACTGTGCATAACTGTTATTATTATGCTGATTGAGTAATTATCCACGTCAAGTATATATATAATATATATATATATTATATATATATATATATATATATTTATATATATATATATATATATATATATATATATATATTGAAATGACCTCGAGCGAAGCTGGGGGCATTTCAAGTACAGTACACCATCTGTCGGATGAGACGTTAAACTGTGGACCCCTTAGCGCCGTTCGCAAGAGTAGGCTAATGCCAACGTCAGGTGTCCCTCCATCCTTCTCTGTACAGTTTCCCTTGCCACAAATGACCTTAGTTGTCGGTCGCCGGCTTTAAAATACTACTACTACTAGCGAAGTGGGGCATTTTCGCTAGATTTATATAGAATCCACCCACGTCGCGTCGGAAGAGAATGTTGAGCGATTGAGAAAGTCATGTATACGATGTCCTAAGATGTCCATTTCTCGACGCAGTTTGGAACTTGGCATTGCTAAAATAACTATTCAAAATTATATATGAAGTCTTAAATTGCATGCTTACAATATTCAACTGAGGCATGAAATCAAACCAATGGATAGGCCTACATTTGTTGAATTTTCTGTAAAGATGCTGGCTGACATGCTGAAGTGACTTCAACATCAACACTGACATCAAATCTCGGGCAGGTGCTGCTCAATCACGCATTCATTTCATATTGATGCCTCGATAATAATTATGTCTCGAGTAATTGACAAATGAAATCACAAACAACGTTTTCGATGACTCTGTATAAAGATGAAATAAATATACACTGGCAGGACAAAGTCTGCCGGGTTCAGCTAGTGAAAAATAAATAAACAAACTTACGCGGTTATTACCTACAGCATGATTAATTAATACTTGAGTTTTTCAAAAGTCTTTTCCACGTATAATGAAGTTTGTAGCCATCTTCTCTGTTTAGGTTGTGAGGTCTTTTTTCTATTTCAATGGCTTCCCTGATGATCCGTGGATAGTAGCTAATTTCTTTACGTAAAACTTTCGCCCTTTTGATGTCAATAATGTGACCTTCTAAAAGTGTGTACTCAGCCACGACAGAGTGATACCAATCTTTCTTCCGAATAGCCCGTTCGTGTTCCTTCAGTCTGCATCCTATGGCTCTCTTTATTGTCTGGCCAACATATGATTTTCCGCAACTATAGAAAATTTCGTATATACTTTCGAACATTGTGGGAGATAATGGATCTTTAGCTCCTCTAAGATGATCATAAACTTTGGAGGTGGTGTTTTATCTTGTAATCATGTTATGCTTCTTCATGGTTTTACCTATGCGATCTGTTGTTCCCGCGATGTAAGGTAGCATAACATAGCAGATGGCATAGAAAATGGCTACAAACTTTCTTATACGTGGAAAAGACTTTTGAATAACTCAAGTATTAATTAATCATGCTGTACATAACAACCGCTTAAGTTTGTTTATTTTTTTTCATTGTTGATTGAGAATGCCTCACGAAGCTGGCAGAATAGCACGGCGAAACCGTTGCAAAAAAAGTTTAGTTTAATCGCAGAAATCCAAAAGAAACTTACCAAAAACCTCAAGAACTTCATAGAATAAATTGCCGTTTAACTGTAGAGATCTGTCGAGGCTGTGTCGTCACATCCACGGCATGACCGAGGACCGACAACGTTGTGTCATTCCTGAATAGGCCCCCCCGGGTGTCTGTTGTGAAACTTTTCGATCGTTAGATCTCGATTGATATGTGGTACATTATTGCCACATTTCGCACCTCACTAACTTACGAACAAGGAGCAGGTTGTCACTTAGGGAGCAAATGTGGCAACGTTGGGCTCCATCACACTCGTTTCCCAACGTTTGCGAAATTCCAAAACTGCTGCTGCCTCTTAGATTTTCATGGCAAACGTTCCTCGTGAATATTTCTCAGTTTTCATAGTAGGGTTGATTCGTTTATCATCTCTGACGTTCCGACGGATAACCCTGCATCCGTCTTCTCCCTGGATAAGACGATGCATTTGTTTTGCCGATTGTCTTACCTTATCGACGAAGTAACCGACCGAAAATCCCTCCCTCTTTTCCATGCGGCAAAAATGGTCGGGCACAGGTTAACAAAATCGGTGCGATGGTTATAATGAGAATTGTTAATGTAATATTTCTTGTTTGCGCAGAGAGGATTCCTGCTATGCTATTCTTTTGGTTGCCAGATCTGTGCCCTCGCCAATGCTAATTATTTAAGCTACCTCTGATTTGCCTTATTTGTCAACTTCCTGGAAGCAATATCGAATACTAGATTCTCAAAATGACGGGATGATTGCAAAGGTGGCACTAATTGAAAAATATAAGAACCTTGGTCAGTCCAATTTCCCCTTCATCATTTTCCTTCGGTGCTTAATGATTAATATACAGCATCCTGATAAATTGCATGCGAAACTCGGCAACCTTTTAAAGTTCATTATGCTCCATGGTTTCAAGCTCAACTATGTCGAAGTTGAACTTCACAAATGAAAAAGTAACTTGGTTTCCTTCCCACAGAATCATTATGCTATTTAAAATATTGAACGCAAAATCTCATTTATTTAATATTCACGTCATTCTTTTTAATTATTTCATTTCTTCGTGGACTTCTAAGAATGGTAGGTACGTATTGCCTCATTGCCTTCGATATTTCTCGCAGAACGGTCGCAGTACATTCCCCCCTCCCTGCAAAATATGCGATTACCACTTCACGCTTCTTATCCCTCCTTCTCTTAATACTTTGAATGAATGTAGTATAATTATTAAATCTCAATTCATATAGTTTTATTTATATTTTCAGTAATCGAAAAAAATGCAGAAGCCGCCTGAATACCAATACTTTAAATATTGATAAGTTAGTCTACTGACATCGTTTTATAGAAGAGAAGCTCTACATTATATTGTCTCGCACATGATACGCAGTGGAATTAAGGCGTAAGGAGACGCACTGGATTTATGACTGGAATTTAATGTTTAAAAAAATGTATAATGCCACCTAATCTATCGATGTTAGGTAATGGGAGCAGAGCAGTGAATAAATTAAGTTTCCGCCCAACTGGTTAAATGATGGCAATTTTGCTAATCGGTGTTATTCACCGTTATAGCTATAAATCTCTTTCCTTAAAAAAAAATGAAATATTTTATATGTGATTCGAAGCCGTTTGGAATTTGCTTCCAAATCCCTTTCATAATTAAATATAACTATGTAGGTATGTATAGAATGCACCCAGGCTTAGTTCTCCCTGCCATTGAATACTAATCCCTCGTCCCAGCTCCCCCTCCTACCCCTCCCTCTCGCCTTCTCCCATCTCTCAATCGATGCGACAATCGGAAGCAATCGGTTTGTTTTTTGACGCCATTGTTCCGCCTAAGCTCTCGCGAAATCTCTCCTTCCATCCAATTATGCACCGAAAATCCTCTTTTGGATTGGACACATTGTCCGTGGTCACACCGCTTCCCAGTCTCTTGTTAATAAACGGCTTATCTTTTGTGATTAGTTCGATATTCGGAGCGGAAGATGACGCTTGCGCGTGGGGAGCGTCGATTGGTGGAGCGCAATGGTTGCCATGGAGCACGGAAGCCAATTAATGCTGCACCCATTGTTCCAAACTCACATTCACATTTCCCATGCAGCTGATTCGTGTTTGCTGATACACTCCGTTTTGTTCCCTCTATATTATTACGGCTTGAATTATTCAGTGAAGTTAAAAATAATATAATCGGGGATACGCATGTTTTCCTTCATATTTTTGTGAGATATTCAAAGCAATTTAGTGACCATACGTAGAAAAAATGAGTTATTATTCGTGTATTAAATATCAGCTGCAGAGGAAGGAGTATTTTATAAGCTCATGGAGGAGAACATATGATTCATTAACAATATGTCATATTGTTCAACAATTGTTTCATTCGTCGTAATTTTTATAATTGTTATTTTCCCTAGAAATATGCGTGCAACTTTTGACTGTTGGCTTTCCTAGTGATGTTTGTCAAATAGCCTGTGTTCGGTCGATACTGCCGCACACTAAATATATGTGAGGTCAGGATATCTCTTCCGAAATAATAATGAATTCAGAGATACATTGATTTATTCTGAATACCGTTGATGGTACAAATTTGAGACTTTTAATTGACTGACTGCGACAGCGTGACTTCTTCACTGTCGTGACTGACTGACTCTTAGAGCGACTGCCAGGCGTAGCTTTCGGCTCGAGATCCAAGGGATGACTGTCTCTCGGCCGGCTGGTTCGTCTTGTCGTTGCCCAAGGTTGCAGCGCCCTCTTGACGCTGGTCTCAAAGAACAAGTAACTGCTTGCTGGCGTGAACACAGAGGCTCACGAAGTGTGTTCATCATTGTTTTGATTTCTGATTAAAACGGAAGATCCTATCCTGTGTTTAATTTCGTGGAAATTACCGCGTGATAACTGATATCGAATCCGTATTTGCTTGATTGAGCTCTGCCATCAATGCATACATTCAAGTGTGGAATAAAATGTAGAATATCTTACATGTAGCAACCCCTAGTGCTAAACGTAGAAAAATCCTGATGGCGATTTAGATTAAAATATTCATTCAGTGATTAAAGGAGAACTATACTATTTTTAAGACCTTCTTTTGAATGGTTAAATTTTAGGGTGTTTAAAGGATATATTTCCACCTTTAAACTCTAAAAATCAACAAAAAACTAATTTAATTGCGATAAAAGTGCTCATTGCTGGCGAATAAAGCATTAATGGAGTAAATTCTTAATTGGCTCTGCATATGAGCTTTTTGTTTCTCTTTTTTTTGTGTTACTAAACCGAACGCATTGAGTTTTATTGCATTAGCGTAACGGAAGAGCAGCCTAAAGTCGAATTCTCTGTCGCAAGATTGATTTATTCTCTGACGACGTTAATAATATTTAACGAAATCCGACATACTACGGTATATCAGATATTGAGAATAAAATTAGGGAACAAGACTGCAAAACGGACAGATTTAAAATGTCTCTTTTCCCACAAACGATAAGAGACCATAACTGCTGCCAATGATACTTTTAACTAGGTTTGGTGAAAGGAAGTGTAGCTCTTAGTAGTAGTAGTGCTCCATAGTACTTTTATCCTTATCTGCTACCTAGTACTTACAGCACGCCGTGCATGTTTTCAGCATAACTCTTGAATCTGTGTCCGTGTATGTGGTTGCAATATACATAAATACTAACGGTCCCTCTAACATTGTTAACATATCTATAGTATTGTACATGCTCGTGAGGTTTCGCCTCGTGACAATCATTAGCGATTTATGCTAATGCATCAATTGTCGTTGTTTCACTAACATTAGGGTATAGTGTAATGCATGTTGGTGACTACTCACCCCCTGCCACACACCTTTGAGGCGGCTTGCATGGTATTTTGTAGATGTAGATGTTAGTATGCAGAGGAAAGGTCATCGGGAAAATTAGGAAATGCAGAAGAGAATGAACCGCGCGCATAATAGAAGCAAGTGGTCAGAAGAGAAACGGGAGGGTGTGCTGTAGAGAGTGCCCCTGATTGTGTCACTGTTTCCCTCCTTCCGTTGATTTATCATTTTTTCAATGTTTTTTGAGTCTGACAGTGGTGAGTGCTCGCGTTGTAAAGCACGGAACGGAACGCGATGTGTAGTTGATCTATCTTTCTAATTTGACACTGAACTTAAGCCGTCATGTGCTTCGCTTGAGCTTTACCTTGATATGGAGTGTGGCGTTGTATGGGGCAGAAACGTGGACCTTGAGAAAGGAAGACGAAAGTAGGCTGAAGGCTTTTGAGATGTGGGTGTTGAGGAGGATGGAGAAGGTGCGTTGGACGGAAAGGAAGACAAATGAGGAAGTGCTTGGCATGGTGGGCGAGGAGAGGAAACTAGTGGATGAGATTAGGGGAAGAAAGGGTAGGTGGCTGGAAGGGGTAATGAGGGGCGATGGTTTGCTAAAGGCCGTGGTAGAGGGAAGGATGTTGGGTAAGCGGGGAAGGGTAAGGAAGAGAATAGGTTTTATGGACGGGATGAAGAAAGACATACTAGAGGTAGATAGGGCACGACACGTGTAAAAGTATTTTGGATTTTCTCTAACTTTCATCATTACCTACCTGTAACCGGTAGATAACTCAAATCAGGATGATGCGCTTTACTTAAAGGATCGTCACTTATTATAACTGAAGCCATTAAAATGAGCAATTCATGATCCTGAGTGATCATTATTTCGCTCCCTTTTGTCTTCGGCTTTTCATTTCCATGTGGGGGGGGAAGGGGTTTATTTATTTCGATCAACACTTTGTGAGCAGGGAAAGCCTCTGATCAATTTGACTTGCCTAAAGCGATGTGCTTATGCAACGGAACATTAATTTGTGTGCCCTTAAGTGCTGTGGTTATGTGTTTAAGCTTTGTTTCGGAGATCATATTTATTTAATTAATGAACTTTGATGGCTAATACACATGTAATTCGAAAATTACTCTTCGCATATAATTGTTGACCATTTGTTGTTCCATGCCCTTCATGTTGGGCTGGTTCTCGTCGCCTTGCCAGGACGTCGTCCTCTAAAGGCGAAATGAAATCGTCTCCGGGGTCTCATGGTGTCTCGGATGAACGTTGTAAGGCT
Source organism: Pyrrhosoma nymphula (assembly GCA_963573305.1). Taxonomy (NCBI): domain Eukaryota; kingdom Metazoa; phylum Arthropoda; class Insecta; order Odonata; family Coenagrionidae; genus Pyrrhosoma; species Pyrrhosoma nymphula. The sequence continues at coordinate 175,645,494 of OY754329.1, read as the reverse complement.
CCTACAGGTGAAGCCTCGGCATCTTTCCCCTAGGGAGGGAGTCAGTGGTGTCCAGGCTGGCGATTGGTCGCTTGTAGCGATCCCATGGCCAGACCTGAATCTTTGCGAGGTTGCTGATCGCCGTGTGCTGTGAGTCAGCCGCCTTGTCGAAGAACCGTCGCGAGATCTTCGGCAAGTGGACATCTAGGGGCTCCAACTTTCCATCTCGGTGCATCTCGGAGACGTGGTCGTAGCGTCCTCGTCCTAGGATGCACCGAAGTGCAGAATTCTGCACCACCTGGATTCGGTAGAGGTTTGTCTTGGGCACTCCAGACCATACAGGCGCTGCATACTCGATGACAGGGAGTATACAGGCCTTGTAAAGTCTTCTCTTTGTGTCCATGCTTAGCACCGGCGGACGCAGGATTGGCCAAAGCCTTGCCAACGCCGCCGATGCTTTTGCACGGACACTCTCCGTCTGAGGCTTCCAGAGAAGCTTCCGGTCCAACTTCACTCCGAGGTAGGTGACCTCGGAGTTCCATGGAAGGATGACTCCATCAACCGACAGGTCGACTCCTGGCTCCGCTTCATGTCCTGTATGGAAGACGATAGCTTTTGTCTTCCCAGCGTTTACTGCAATCCGCCATCGATGATACCAAGAGAGGGTGACATCGATGGCGTCTTGCAGTCTCTTCACAGCTACTCTCCGCTGCATCGATCTCGACAGGAGCGCTGCATCGTCGGCGTACAAGGACAGGACCATGTGTCTCCCATTATCCCGAGGGAAGTCATGGGTGAAGATGTTGAAGAGCACTGGTCCCAGAACAGACCCCTGCGGCACGCCGGCGTTGATATGTCGACGGCCAGAGGCTGTTCCGAGCCAGTGCACGGTGAAGGTCCTGTCCTGTAGATACGACCGGATGAGCCGGGTGGCCCATGCTGGGAACTGGAGTCGAACCATCTTCGCCAGGAGCGCTTGATGCCAGACACGATCGAAAGCCTTCGATATATCGAAGAAAACTCCGGCAACAGCTTCTCTCCTGTTGAAGGCGTCGGTGATGAAGTCAGTTGTCCTCACAAGTTGTTGGACCGTGGAGTGCCCTTCGCGGAAGCCGAATTGTTCATCCGGGAGGAAGCCAGCCTCCCGAACGAACTCAACAATCGGCCACCGCAGTAACCTCTCGAAGATTTTCCCGAAGCCGTCGAGGAGCGATATGGGCCGGAAATCTCCGGGAGCCATTTCCACTCCTCTCTTCTTCGGGATGCAGGTAATCTTCGCCCGTTTCCAGGTGGATGGAAAGTAGGAAATCTTGGTGCATCCATTGCAGATGCTGGCCAAGTACGCTACTGCAGCCTTTGGAAATTGCCGCACGACGACATTCGGAATGCCGTCGGTGCCTGGCGCTTTCCGCGGCTTCAGTTGGCGTATGACCCCTACGATGTCATTTTCGCTGAAGAAAGGGATGTCCTCGGCGTCCTCGATGGCGTCGTCCAGCGATGCCATCGACTCCGCGATCTCTTCTTCAGCGGCGGCTGACTCGGGAGTAGCTGCGTTCGGCGTGAAGACTCCCGCGAAGTGTTCCGCCAGCATTTCAGCTTTCTCCTTCGGCGATGCAGCAACCTCGTCCCCGAGGACGATCAGTGGGTCCCGCTGCTTCGTCGGTCTGAGTCTCCGGCAGACCTTCCAGATCGGCTCCGGCTCGTCTTCCTCTTCAAGGACTTCTGAAAGGTGTCTCTCCCAGTTGTCTCGGCGGACGTCCAGGAGAGCACTCTTCACATCCTCGTTGAGTCGGTTGAGCTCCCGTCGGAGATCCGCAGTGCGATATCGCTGCCATCTTCGTCGCACATTGTTACGTCTCGTAACGATGGCTCTCACTTCCGCGGGAAGTTGCATCCGAAGAGTGAATTGTTATCGTGGTACTTATACGTATAATTATACGTGGTACGTATATATACTTATACGTGGTACGTATAATTGTTATCGTGGTACTTAATTATACGCCCGTCTACTGCAGAATGACATCTCATTGCTGCATGTACTTATTAAATATTACTCTTTTTTATGTCTTCAATGTTTGACTTCATATCAAAAGATAAAACCCTTAAATTTCTATGCTAAAATTTTAATGTAGTTGAGGTGAAAATTTGAATAAAGAGAACTAGAACTATCGAGACTTAGGTATTTAATTGAGTTATAGGTATCTCCATTGAGATACTTTTGTATTTTAAAGCTTAAAAATGAAATGATGATAAATATATTGTTCATTTACTGTTAAATTTCGATGCTAATGTTTAATTATTTTTTTCAGGTGAGTTCCAATACCCCTGATGTGCAAGTATATCGTGACTCAGCGCAATTACAGTGAGTAATGAATTGTCTTTATATGATGTGTTTTGAATGTCTTTCTCGGTATAACTTCATCTTAGTAATCAATAAACAATCAAGTTAGACAATAAATATATGTTAATGTTTTTATTACTGGCTCCCAAATGATTGCGTTGTGATAAGGCTTGCTAGGATAAGATAATTTTCTTTAACATTATATGTTCAGTATTTGGATTTCAAAGAGCCTAAAGGTGATAAAGAGAGAGTTTCCCTGTAAATACTCATGAACTATTCATGAAAGTTTTTGACTCTTAATAAGTGAATTCAATTTTCGCCATTTTCACTATATTTCCTGACATATGTCATCCTCTTCACTGTATGTTTGTTGAATTATCATCACTCACTCAGTGATTCAACTCGAAGGTTGGTTTGGATAGTTGAGGGTAGAGCTCACCCCGGACTAAGCCACAGGCGTGTGAATTTCACACATTAAGGGTAGGGGGGCCAGTTCCTTTCCCTGGACCACCTCGCACTCCGAGGATTTCGTTCGGGGGTGTCCAGAGGCTTCACCTGGATTTGAACCCGGGACCCTTCGATCGGTAGCCAAGTGCTCTACCCACCACTCTCCCCTGAATTATCAAAAATCGATTATTTATTCATGAATCCTAGAACATGGCATTCATGAATACCACATCATTCAGGAATGATCGTTAGCAAATCGCTTTATTTTATTATCAATGCTTTAACTCGCTCTGTTTTTTGAATGAGGCGATATAAGTGCAAGACTTTTGGAACACATTGTATTTCCTGATTTAGAAATATGTACCTACCTCGGTTTCACCCGAAGTGTTAGGAATCAGTACTTCAACATAACCCAGCTTGTAAAAGCAAAGTGCCAGCACCATATTAAAACTTAATCTTTTGGGCGTAGTGAATGCGCCATCACAATTAATTTGGCGTAGCGAAGTATTTATTTAGGTGGAGGAGATCAATCATATTTTGTTGCGACAAATCTGTGAACTGATTTAGCTCTTATATATCACTTATTATTACTCTATTACTTTCTCACATTCCTGGCCTGGATTCTCATTAGTTTATTTCTTGATTCACAAAAGAAACTCATTTCCTTTTTTATTCCATATTTATATCACAATATAATTTTTATATAAATAAGGAATTAAAAAATGATATCAATTTTAGAGAATTTTCGCAGATTTGTGCTGACATTAACCGTGTATCCTTTACTTCAACATGTAAAACGAAAAATGTTTACTCCAAGTTACACCTGAGACATTCTTTCCGAGCAATTATTTTTGCCATAATCTGACCAACATAACATACAAGCATGCGTTTTTACAGTAGAAATAAAGTGAATATTTTAAGTATTATAGAGTATTATAACTTTTCTTATTTCTTGTGAATTGTGATGAATGCATTTTGTAGTGCTAGTCAGTATATTGTGGAGCTCTCAAACAATCGGAGATATGTTCCTGCTTATAAATATGAAAAATAAAGCCCGACTATCGAGAAATAGAAGTCCAGTTTGACTTTGTGGCGATATTTGCGGAGCCATTGCAAATTTAGTGCTCTAAATAATCCTTGATGTTAGAATTTATGGATAGAACTCGAGAGTTCGTGAGGATGCAGTTTACACCTTCAGGGCGCGATGGAAAAACCCTTAAAAAGCTGCAGTTGAGCGATAAATTATACGTTTCCCTAGTTTCCGGACTTTTATGACCGTACCGCATTGTTGCTGTGGCATTGGAGGAAATAATAGGTGATATTTTTTCATTAGCAAGTATAGTGAATAACCGAGGAAGACTCCATGCATTCGGGGGAAAAGTATCCTCTGCTTTGTATGGTTTGTTTTATAGACCTTTCATTATCGCGAAGACTGACTTTGAGAGTATTTTTAAATTCCCCAGGTAGACCCAATATAGAGATGCAATAATAGTGATTGAGTCTTCAAGAGCAAGAATAAAATATCGTAGTTTTGTGTTTAGGTGGTTAATTCTACCTTATCTTCCTTTGAAAAGGGTATATCAAATAAATTGATACATTAGGAAATGTAATATAAATATTTTATAAATATTTATTCACTTTTATCGAGACAAAGCAAAATATCATTTATTGCTCCTTAACTAGCGTCGAGATAAAGAGTGTCAACGTTGAAAAATCATTTATAAAGCCTTCTAAACCTTTCCCAAAATTGAAGAAAGTAAATCTGAAGTTCAGCGAGTGCAGAGAGAAGATACACTCTTAAACTTGAGCATAAATCTAGGAATTCTCACGGCTCATCTTGACCGAAAGAAAAAAGATCTATCGTTTCACGTTCCTAGTGAGCCAAAGGTAGAAACTTAAGCGGGCGCAGAAGTACAAGAGGTAACAAGCACAGTGGAAGTTACGTAATTTGCACACTTGAGATGCTCCCGGGTCGTTTACCTGACTACAAGAGAAGTTGACGCAAGAGTCGTTTAAAGTAGTTTGAGCGCAATATCACTTCACCTAGAATTTGAACTCATTATAAAGAAAACGCTCCCATTTTTACAATGATATCAAAATACTAACTCCTTGTCGAACTTCTTCTTGAGCAATTTGCCTCAAAATATATGCTGTTTTGCATGGGATAGCTGTGCGCTCCAGAGGGAGAATATTGTAGAAATAAGGATTTTATAACACCTAGATTTTGTCAAAAACTAACGGTGTGTAGTTTTCATGTTTTATTAACTAATTATAAAAACTAATCAATTTCTCACCGCAGTAATTATTACAGAACCACAAAGAAATCATTTGCTGTGATGGCATTCACTCTACGGCGTGAAAAATGAGTCAAGCTAGATACTTATGAGGATACATTTATTTAATTACTGAGAGTTTTTGGTATATATAAATATATGATAATTATACGCACCAAATGTTTAAATATATATATTTTGGGGCCAATACTATTACAAGATTTACTTCATACTTCTTACAGACGTTGAAATGAAAAAATAAAATTCGAATATGGTATTTAGTATGACTAGGGAAATATCTCGCTCAAACTATCTTAAGCGTGTTGGGTTGAGTTCACTGCGAGGGAATGAGAGGTGCAGGGGTGGGAGGAGGGGAGGAGGAGTGGGGGAGGAGTCTAGTGGGGGAGGGGGAGAGGCTGGGGCTAGGTGGTTGGCGAGGGTGGGTGGGCGGGGGAGGGAGAATTTCTCGGAGGGGGGATGAGGGGGGTTGGAAGCGGTGGACGGTGGCGTGATGAGGAGACGGGAGGGCCAAAGGGTTGCCGTTTTGCCGCACTGTTGATCGCCGTGGTGCCGGGGAGGGTTGCGGAGGAAAATACAATGTCCCGTGTGTATACAAATACACTCGCTGTGTAGCTAAATGGCTAAACTCGCCCACACACTTCTGTGCGGGAGAATAGAATATACCTTTATTATACTCTGGGACAGGTCCCCTAGAGTAACAATACAATGCAATGAAATAGCAGCGAAGTAATTAGCAAATTAACTAATGATTTTGTTCAAATCAGAAAATAAATAGAGCTTAATGACATAGAAAAAAGAAAGACAGAAACAACTACTCTCGGTGAAAAACAATTACTGTACATGAGATACAATTGAATTCAAAGATAGGTATGGATATGATACAAGATAATCAAAAGGTAAAAATCCTTAAGGTTACAATACGTATGAGATTTGTAAAAGAATCATGGATGGACCATGAAGTAAGAAACAATTTTTGTCTAGAAATAAAATAGTAATGAGAATTTAACAATTGTATTCAGGAAAACATTCTTTATTTAAAATTTCATGCAATTTAAATTGAAAAATTGTCAACGAACGAGATTTCCTCAAGTAAATTGGAATATAATTCCAGAGTTGTGAGGCGGCCACGACAAACGACTTGTGAAAGGCAGAGTGGTTCGATGGGTCGGAATTAGAAGGTTATTAGGTTCTGTTGTAGTAACCATTGCATGATTAGTAGTTCTTTTAGGAAAAAGATATCAATTAGGTAGAAAGGTAAGGGAGAGGGAAGCGGCTCACTGCTCGGCGACATTCCGAGAGCGGTGAGTAGCGGTCCATCCAGAACTGTTACGGAGGCTGGCTGCAGTCACGCGTCGGATGTATACGGGATCGATCCCGGACGCCCTTGCCGTTTTCCCCCGTGCCACGAACGCTTTTCCCTCTGTGGCGTCGGACTTTTGGCTTCTCGTCAGCATCACTTTTTTTCCATTTTTTAAATTATGAAGTACTTCCATCTGGAACAGAGCGGCTCTTCCAGCTTCCAGTTCGTTTTACCTCGCTTATTTTAACGGGATGAAGAAAGGTAGGACTTATGCTGAGATGAAGAAAGAAATACTAGAGGTAGAAAGAGCACGTGTTAAGAGTTCGTTGGATATTCTCTGTCTTTCGTCACAACCTACCTCTAACCGGTAGATTACTGTAATGAATGAATGAATGAATTTTAACTTGCCCTGTTAGTTCGTTGTTTGTCTGGATGGAATTTTGTGATTGAAATCTTACACACTTGCCAACATTCAATCGAGCTGAAATTAGGCGCAATTGCTTAATCTCAATTATACTACATGAATCAGTCATTAAATTCGCCAATTAGCAAGTTAATGTACTAAAATTAAATAATATTAGAGCGAAGGTTTCCGCGGTGATGGTTTGATGGAAGAAACCGCACGCCCGACACCTTCGACGCTGGCAGGAGAGCCAGCGAAAATGTTGTCAACATAGCCAACTGACGCGGAAGACAACCCGGAAACAAAATGCAGAGATAAAATTAAATAGTTTAAATTTGATACAGCAATTATCCTAACATGACGCAACCCGCATCACATTGTCTACTCGCAGTCAGCGCTGTTGCAATGAATTAATTGCAACAATCATTTTAGAGAGTGAAGTGAGAAGAATTGCTAATAAATTAAATTTCAAAGAACCGTTGGACAATCAACATAAAGACGAGCAATACGCAGTAATAGTGAGCCGACACTTCATGATCCGAATCAATTCTCTAATGAGATTCAATATAAGCGTGGTTTTTTTTAAAAGTATTTTTTATATATTAAATTATTTCCTTCTCTAGCCAATCATCCTCCTTTTTGTCAACAACCCCCCTAACGACCAAAAGTTTTTTTTTTTTTTTACAAACAGTCCAACATTTCCATACTCAAATAATTTAAATATTTAAACAAAAAATTGTAGGAAATTTAAGCAAAATCAAAACTGAAACTAAATTAAGTTTCAAACGTCGCCTTTTTGTAACGGTCGTTTTTATAAACATCAAGGAAGAGGGAATACTTGACGGAATCAGGGGGATATTTTGTAATATCACCTTTTGAATGACTCTTCTGCGGGAAGGGGGGGAGACCCGTTTCGCTTTCTTAACGAACGGCTCACGATCGGCCAAGGTCCGATGGTGGCTTCATTTCACGTTCTTAACGACAGGTGAGATGGAACTAATAAAATGCGGAGCCAAATGAAACGGATCGAGAATCGAAAGATACGGATCAAGAGTCGATAGAGCGGATGAGTCAAATAAATAGACCGGCAGTTCACCACTTGAAAGTCGAAGATGGTCACGCCGCCTGGGTGGCGTAGTTGAACTAAGAAAAATGATGTAATTTTCCACATTTTATGACGTATTCTCACTTAACTGAGATTACAAAATAACCCCCCAGACTCCAATGTGTGGAAGTTTATTTCAATAAAGCAGAAGTTTTTGTACTTTTCCTCAGCTTTTTTATTTTTTCCCATACAACGCGTTTCGATGCTAATACTTACGTACTTAGTGTAAACACAAAATTTTCTATGGAAGGGACTTATATAATGTGAGCAATGGTGGATGCGGGAGGGGTTTGCATTAACAACAAGTACCTGAGGATGATGTATTAGCGTCGAAATGCGTCGCATGGGAAGCAAAAAGAAAAAGCTGTGGGAAAGTGAAAACATTTTTTCTTACTGAAGGAGGAATGCGTGGATGGGGTCGGTGCTTGTAGGTGGTTTTAACGTGTCTTCCCCTTACGAGCCGACTGGATTTCGAAACCTGGTAGGGGCAGAGAATTTTCAAATGATTACCGATTTATTCTGTGGAGCTTTGTAGAGAGGGCCTCAAACGCACTATCACGTCCGTTGGATGGGACGAGTCTGTAGCAAGCTATTGTCATCGCCGGGTTTCCCTTCGTCCTACTTTCCCCAAATTATGATGACGCTGAGGCGTTGAAAGACTTTTGCACTGTGAAAGAGTTTCAGCAGAGAGCACTTTAAGTATGTATTTTATTTACCCTGTCGGAAAATTCCCTAGATAATTGAACCCCCGTTTTCCATGAAAATATATTCCTCTAGGGAAATATTTCTTTAGATTGCCTTTTCCATTTCCTTGGGAAATGCTTTTGAATGTGGGGTGATGTGGCTTAGAATATATTTATTTTACAAGAAATTTAGTTAGACTATAAGAGGTGATTTTTTACCATGGTTGCTCATCTTTTTTTCATGATAAATATTTTACCAGTTTTGTTATGGTAAATTGTGATAACTCTATGGTTGTATAAATCAAAACTATGCAGAATATTTATTTTATAAATATATATTTTTTCCTCTACAGTCATTCACTCTATTCACTGCACAATGCACTCTATGCAATTTCTGGTGTAATTTTTCCTGTGCCTGGATGTTTTCCGTGAAGTAGGAAATTACGGACCGAACTCTGTAATTTGTAAGGAAGAGAGTTCTAGTTCTAAAATATAATACCAAACCAAAACTTTGGTGAACCTGAAGGGCCTAATACTACATTAATAATATACACTAAAATTCATTTAAGAAACTTTTTACTGTACCTGCAAAGTGTGTCAAGTGTTTGGCTTTTAATTTACGGTGGACACTATAATACCAACTTGGTATTATATAGTCCACCGTATTACCGTATTATATAGTGTCCACCGTACATTAAAAAGGATTTGGACGTACGATCAATGAATAACGACTAGGAGTTAGTGTTAAAGAAGTACCTAATTTTGTACATAATATGATTTTGGCGTTTTAACTCTCGGCTTTATTTTTCTGATTTGACAGCACTATTTGTACAATGCTTGACGTAGAGTGTGTCTTTCCTAAGAACGAATAACATAACCGCACATTTAGAGATATCAACGGGATTATTGTTTTTTTTTCTCTGTCGTCGGGCATACAGGTAATATAAAGATCTCATTATAGGTAGAGTGGCCTCGGTCACATTTACCAAAGCTAATAATAGGTTTGCCTGTCTATTCTAGATATCTTTAAACCCATCATTACTCATTCACAATTCAGCTTTACGTAGTTATGTAGGTTATGTATGCCTCGTCATATATGTGCCCCACAGTACTCCAAAGTGATTCAAAAGACTCACTCAAGTGAACGAGTCATTGAAGTGTGTAACGGTCTTCCTCGGTGGGCAATAAACAAACACTTACGAACTCGCGTATAATAAATACATATATATATTGAAACAACAAAATGAAACATATACATACAATAGGTCACTCCACCGTCTTCTGCCATTCACTAGCAACACACAGTAAGTTAAAAAAAAACACTTTCTTCTCGTGTCGTTCGTTCCACTGGGGTGCGAAGGAGAGACTGCATGTAGGAGCTCCTCTGTCCTTCGAAGAAAACTCCCGGCGGCGACGTTACCGCCTCCTTAAATTATTTTCCTGGAAGTTCGCTGGCGGGTTTTCAAAATGCGATGTACAGCGATACCGTTGAACGGTACATACTCCTCCCCCCATCGGTCTAGGCCCACGTGGGTTTCTTGATGAGTTTTACATGAAGAGGCTCTTTGGCTGTGGAGTCATTGCAAAAAATACATTAGTAACAAAAATATGAAATCACATACTTTAAAAAAAAAATAGAAAAACTCAAGTTTCCCTTGAATGAAAAGGTTTGAGTTGTGATACATGCGCTCTGGTCACAAATTTGCCTGTGTTGACATCTGCCAGTCCCACAGTTACCGGAGTGAGGAAGCGTTGGATTATCACCGGTCCTTTCCATCGAAAACTAAGTTTCGCTGCCCGTTGATCAGACTCTTTAATAAGTGGATTGGATCTATATAACACCATATCACCAACCTTATATGGGTGCTCACCTCTGTTTTTATCATACGCTCTCTGTGCTTTGCGCCTCGCAGCTAGTAAATTATTCTTCGCTCTGTCCCACTTCTCCCTTATATCGCTAGTGGTCGGGCGGTTTGGTAACAGGTCATTTAAATGCCATAAGTTGGACAAAGGATCATTCGGTCGGTACGTGAACAGTAATTCAAATGGCGTGTAGTTATGCGATTCATGTCGAGCTGAGTTGAAGGCTATTTGCAACCACGGTAGATGTCTATCCCATGTCGTCTGCGAATGTGCGTGGTACGCTATTAGAGCAGAGCGTAAGTTATTATTAAAACGCTCCGCGTGTGACGGTTTGGGATAATATGGCGTTGTGGTGAAATGGTTGATACCATTTGAGAAACAGAAATTTTTGAAATTCCGAGACGTAAATTGCGAATCGTTATCGGAGACAATTTTTGAGGGAATGCCAAAGTTCTGGAAAATAATCGACTGTAATGAATTTGTTACCGTTTGAGTGGTAGCACGTTTCAACGGTATTAGCCAAACAAATTTACTAAATGCGTCTACGCACACCAGAATCATGGAATTTCCGGTCTTCGTTCTCGGGAATTTTCTCACAAAATCTATAAACATTTTTTCCATGGGACGTTCCGCAATATCCGAAGATAATAACCCAAATTGGGTTTTCTGGGCCGGTTTGCTTAAGGAACAAAGCTTACACCCTTTTACCCTCTCTTTTATATCCCTATTCATGCCCTTCCATCAAAAACATTGTCTTATTTTTTGAATGGTCTTATGAATTCCTAGATGCCCCCCAACTGGGGATATATGATAGTATTAAAAAACCATGGGTATTAATTTTGGGGGTAGTACGACTTTTGGTTTATTAGTCCTCGTATTCTCACAACACAAAGTTCGTTCTATCATGGTAAACCCTTTCGGAGCATTCCCGCCTTCTAGGTTCTCAATTATATTTTTCAATTCATCGTCTTGCATTTGATGCTGCCGAATTTCTTGAAAAGCTAGAGGAAAGTGCACGGTTAAGGCATTAATCTGTGGTGCCTCGTGACCGTTAGTGCACTCCTGACTGTCGGCGTCAAACATTCGCGATAGTGTGTCGGCCACAATATTTTGAGTTCCTTTTATGTGCCGCACTTCAAATTTTAATGAAGAAATACGCATAATCCACCTACCAATTTTACCTAATTTTCTAGGATGTGCCATTAACTAAGACAGAGCTTGATTATCTGTTTCTAATAGAAACTCCGAATGCTCTAGGTAATCTCGAAATTTATCTATGCCGAATACTACGGCCAAACATTCGAGTTAATACACTGACGATGCTCTCCGCTCCTGTGGTGTTAATGAGCGCGAAGCAAAACCGATAGGTTGTCTTAAACCGTCGACCTCTTGCGAGAGCACAGCTCCTAAAGCCATTGAGGACGCATCCGTCTGCAATATAAATTGTTTTGTAAAATCGGGTATACGGAGGACAGGAGGTTGCATAATTGTTTCTTTAAGCCTCTCGAAAGCCAGTTCCTGCTCTTCGCTCCATTGAAATTTCACTCCTTGCTTTCTTAAACGATTTAATGGGACCGCTAGCTGGGAGAAGTTAGGTATGAACTTACTGTAAACATTCACCATCCCAATGAAGCGTGCAATGCCTTTCACGTTTTTGGGCGGTTTGTAATCCCGAATAGCCTTAGTTCTCTCTGGATCGATCCGTATTCCATTTGATGACACCAGATGTCCTAAAAATGATATTTCATTCACCGCAAATTTTATTTTTTCGGGGTTGACGGTAAGTTTGGCAGTTCTTAGGCGTTTCAGTACTTCGGTTAAATGACGAATGTGCTCCTCAAAACTATTAGAAAATACAACCAAATCATCTAAGTAATTATACACGTACTCAAACTTAATGTCATTGAAAATACTATCCAATAAACGGGTACTCTGGTAAACTGGTATAGATTCCATGGTACACAAAAACTAGTTAGATGTTTAGATTCCTCAGCTAAAGGTATCTGATGGTAGGCCGAGTTTAGATCGAAAATTGTAAAGTACTTAGCTTTACCAAACCAGTTGAATGCTGTATGCAAATCGGGAATTGGTACGGATTCTATTTCAATATTCTGATTTAATTTTCGGTAGTCGATCACTAAACGGTGTTTATTTCCCGGCTTAGGGACCAGAAACGCCGGGCTGGAGAATTGCGATATTGATGGTTCAATGACACCTTTTTCCAACAAATCGTTGATCTCTTTGCGCAATATATCCATTTTAGGAGGACCTATGCGGTAGGGGTGTGATTTAATTATCTTGCTATTGGTAAGCCTAATCTCGTATTGCATTATATCGGTTAGTCCCAATTTCGGAGTGAGTACGTCGCAAAACCTTTCGTAAAGTCCAATTATTGCCTTACAGTGGTCCTCATGCCCTGATAGATGGTTCAAATTGGGAAACTTTTGTTTATCCTCAAAAAACATTTCTTTAGTGTGTTCGGAGAGCACCTCCGATTCCGTTTCCCCACAAAATGGTACATAATCCTTTTTTGCAAAGGAAAAATAGATAAATCTATTCCTAAAATCTATGACCATCTGTGTCTTAGATATGAAATCAGTTCCTTAAATCAATTCTTGCCCTAAATTCTCAGCGACTTTAAACGAGAAAGTCCATGAAAATCCATTAATTTTTAACTTGGAAATGACACTGTATTGTATTTGGAGCTCTTCATTAGATGCCGTTAAACAAGTAATATTACAGGTTTCTATCCGTTTGATACATTTAAGCTGTTTTAATTTATAAAATAAACAAAAAGAAATTACACTTCGGACAGAACCGGAATCAATAAAGGCCTTAATTAGAGTGCCATTTATATCGACCTCTACCTCAGGAATAACCCGCTTGGTTATACCTCTTATGCTCCGGCAATAGATTCTGTTGTGAGTCCCTTTCAACTTCCTTCCTGTCTGACGAGGTTTTATTCTTGCCTTCTCGGAAACCCCCTCGCGGTTCCCGGGCCGTATTCGTTTAAATTACCACGATACTGCCAAGTCGAACCCTGTCTACCAACTCCACGGTATTCTCGGTTACGTGATCTATATTCATGGTTACCTCTCGCACTGAATGAAGGCGGGGGTTGGTTGTATATTCCACTCATAAAAGGTGGATTATAACCAAACTCAGGGAACTTACTTATCCGATCCGGTAGGGATGGAGGCTGATATACTTTGCACCTCTCTTGAATGTCTTCGATCTCCCTCCCAAATTGCAACAATTCAGAAAAATTTATGTGTTGTAAATATGACGGATTGAGGTTCTCACAGGCTAACTGTAGTAGCTCAGTTTCACTAATGGGGCATTGAAGTCTCCGATTCATCGTTCGTAGGACTGTTACGTACTCATCGATCCTTTCACCTTCCCCCTGAGTCCTGCAAAATATGTCTCTCTTTAAACGGATATAATAACCCACTGGCAGGAAAGCCTTACGAATTTCTTTGACAAAATCATCCCATGATTTCACGTTAAATTGATTGGAAATAAACCACTGCAACGCCTTTGGGCCCAGTATTTCAGGTATCAGTTTCCACATTTCTGATTTTTCTACCCTTCGACTCTCTCGAAACAACTCAGCTTTTTCTATGAATAGATTTACACTTTCGCCGGCGTTTCCTTCAAATTTTAATCCCCATCTTGATAGGTCTTGACCCAATTCCGTTAGTGCTTTGCGTGCTTGGTTTTCCACTTCACTGAGTCTAATTTCATCTCCCTCATCGTTAATAGCTTCATTTCCTTTCGACTCTTCACCCAGTGGCCTTTCTGTACACGTTTATCTAACTCCCTCACGTATTCTCGTAACTCCCTACGCAAGTTGTCCAAGGTTCCTTCTTGCCTGAGCTTAAAACGCCGCGCAAAATCAATCGCCTGTTCCTTCGTCAATTCATTTATCCAGCTAGTGACGGAGGGAAGACCGCTACGTGCCATAACGCGAAATCTACTCTAAATTTCACTAAACAACAGGAAAATAGGAAAGGATTTCTTCTTGCCGCTGAGGTCCGCCAGGGCTTTAAGGTTATCTACATCTACATCTACATACTACCCCGCAAGCCGCCTCAATAGGCGTGTGGCGGGAGGTGTTAGGACACCAGCCGTTTACATATAAAAGGAGACGCTCTAATGACATTACGCCTTGCATTTATTAAAGTCCCTTATTGTTCGGGGGAAAAACGAATTTCCATACCTATCCGTTCGGCAAAATATCTCTCTTAGTTTATCGTTTCTGTCGGACCTGGAAATATAGTGGGGTTCTAATAGGATGTTCTCCGTGTCGCTTTGAAAGATATCTATTCTCAATTGTTCAACCAATCTAAGCCTAGCGCGCAGCCTCCGAGTCTCAAGCGGTTCCCAGCCTAATTCGTATAACATCTGCGTAACGCTGTCTGTACGCCCGTAGCAGTTTTTGACGAATCGCGCAGCTTTCCTTTGTATTTTATTAGGTTCCCGAATTAAGTCTTTCTGCACCGGATCCCATATGCTTGCTGCATATTCAAGGTGTGGCCGGACGAGTGCAAAATAACACCTCTCTTTTACTTTTTCATCTGAGAATCTTCCCACAATACGCTTGACGAATCCTAGCTTCTTCAGAGCTCTGCCACAAATATTTCTTATATGAGTTCCCCACGATAGGTTTGAGGTAATCGTAACTCCCAGATACTTAACTTCATCTGTCGCCTTTATCTTAACGCCATCCACAGCATATACTCGGGGATAGTTGGACGAACTCCGCAAGAAATGTACCGCCGTGCATTTGCTCAGATTAAGTTCGAGTCTCCACTCTTGGCTCCACACATGAACGTTGTTTAAATCCGATGTTAGAATTTCAAAGTCAGAGTGATCACTAATTTCGCGATAGATGACAGCGTCGTCCGCAAATAAACGTATTCTACTGCTAATTCGAGAGCATAGGTCATTTATGTATATAATGAACAAAAGGGGGCCGATTACGCTTCCTTGCGGGACACCTGATGTCACTTTAACTACATCAGAGCTAATTCCGTCAAGGACTACTTTTTGCTTACATTGCTTTTTGTTATAAGGATGGACCATGGAAGGGAGCCAAAGGACCAGACAACGACAAGCTAATCTAACCACGCTCTGCTACCATTTGTAACGGTCTTCCTCGGTGGGCAATAAACAAACACTTACGAACTCGCGTATAATAAATACATATATATATTGAAACAACAAAATGAAACATATACATACAATAGGTCACTCCACCGTCTTCTGCCATTCACTAGCAACACACAGTAAGTTTAAAAAAAACACTTTCTTCTCGTGTCGTTCGTTCCACTGGGGTGCGAAGGAGAGACTGCATGTAGGAGCTCCTCTGTCCTTCGAAGAAAACTCCCGGCGGCGACGTTACCGCCTCCTTAAATTATTTTCCTGGAAGTTCGCTGGCGGGTTTTCAAAATGCGATGTACCGCGATACCGTTGAACGGTACAAGTGACGTGATCCAAATGACTCGAGTCAGTAGAAAGAATCATTTGGCCCACCTATAGATGGAAACGGTTTGCGTCGGTTGAGCTTCCTTGGACCTAGTCCAACATAATTGTCAATACAAGCCCCCAGATATGTGTACTGTTGCTTTTAATGGCCACGAGGCACTCTGCTCGGACGTCCCTTCACTGCCATCCTTCCGTCGTAACAAGCATCAAGTCCCTCCTGCCTGCTTCACCGGTGAAGCCACCCCTTCCTTCAGCCGGGACCTTCCCGCCCTTTCGAGTGACGTCATCATCTTGCTCACTCAACTCCGTTCTCCCATCTCTCTACTCACTCAGCGGTTGGTTCTCTGTAGTATGCGTGTATTACTTAGGCGGGATCACCGCCAGCAGCGGCCGGCCAGCCAGCGGTTGCACTCGCCGTATTTGCGTTGCGAAAGAACAAGTCTCTCGTGGAGATGGAGATAACATTCATCTTCTCTCTCTCTCTGTCCTTTGCAAATGCTTTGGGGCGCACGTGAGCGTGCGGTTCTGGCCGTTCTTTTTTTTTTGATGCTTCGTGGGGTCGGGATTCCGGGTCATTTCCATCTTATTCTCGCGGCATTTTCTTTGCCGCTACTTCACCAAAGTGTGAGTGTATTTTATGCGGGTATTTTCTCGGCGAAATGGATGCTTCAGTTTTCTAGAGCCTTGTATGTACGAGTCGCGCCAAAGTGCTCGAGGAGTGTTTTGACAAGGAAGAGCGGGCACTACTTCATTATTTGTTTGGCTTACGTCTTCTGACCGTTGACTGAGTCGCTTGCTAAAGGTTTTAGTGAAGTTGACAGAGTGTCTCTATTGCATTCATTCAAAATTTTTCTCTACAAGTAAAATTTGGGTGAAGAAATATTAACTGATATTTTTTACTATGACGGCCCCAGTGGCGACGGGGTAAAGCCCTCGCCTGCTAAACTGAGGGTCGCGGGTTCGATTCCTGCATGAGTGGGTTTTTCACCACTCAGGACATGGGTGTTTGTGTTCGTCCATGGTTATATGTTAAAGCACCCTATGCAAAAGACCGTCAGTGCTGTTTTGGGAGATGTGGAAATAAATAAATAAAAAATAAATGATATATCACATGCTAACTTGATAGGTATTATCCAAATATCTCTCATTATATAATCATTCAACTTTTCTTTGGTTGAGAGTTAATATTTTCGCCGAAAAAACATGAAGATCTAAAATAGACGGTGGGAGCTCTTGGAAAAGGAACTTTTTATGACATTTTGATTTTTTAAATGGATGCTCTGAGATGAAACTCAAGCACTAATCTCACGAATAACATCTTTAGTTAAACTAGAGGGAGATTTTTGTGCAAATATTTCCAGGACTAAAATTATATGGTTGTGTTGTGGTAGGAGAACTCTTATACAGCAGCTTCAATTGATAGTAAAGCATTGGCTGATATAACTTTGTGCACGAATTCTCACGTGGCTGCTTTAAAGGAGCATACAAAGAAATAAAGACGATTGAACACTAGCTGGATGTGATTTATTCATCGGAACGTACGTTTTCATGAGGGCGCCTTTGTGTGATAGCATTCTAATTACTCTGCTGTGCTTTAGCCTTAATCAATGTATCAACGTCCCCGGCTAAGAACGGCGATTTGATTGAAGTCCTTTATTCTTCTGATGAAAAAGGAGTTAAATGTTGTTTTAGGTGTACGTAATGTTGTAATCATGAGACTTTTTTAAACCAAGCGAGGAGTTTATAATGAAAAATCGGGGGGTCCAAAGAAACGGAGCAATTAATTACCAAATCATTCGATGAAAAAGCTCTCCACCGTAAATCCTTTCCAATCAGAGGTCGTAAAAGAGGTCATAATGGGTCCATTACCCTCCGTTTCGAGATTGAACTTCCATTTACCCCAAACACCGAAAATTAATCGGTATTTTTAAAAGATTTCTTTTATTAATTATTGACTTGCTTCATCTAATTTTCTCCTTTCTTTGCTTCCTCTAACCTTTTCCCTTGTCATGCTTTTAGTAGCACCTTCTCTCCTTTTTGCTTTCTTTTGTGAACTACGGCCTTTGATAATTTTTCTATGGATATCTATCTTTTCAAACTATGTAAAGTTATTCCCCCAAAACATAACTGCATGCTATTGCCTTTCTTAAACGATTAATATTAGGATTCCGTGTTCGTCGTGCTCTCTTAAAGTAACATTTGAAAGATTGTGGTTAGAACTTCAGGTGCTGTCTATTAATGTCACTAAGATTATATATTACTCTCCAGAATAATAATTTATCTCCTAATTAAGTCTTAACGTGAATTATCAGCAAATGTTATTGCAATATTTCATGCATTTAACGCCAACGGAATAATTTTTAATTATTGATCTAGTTAAGGGAATCAGTCTTTAAACATTTCCGGCATAAATATTGATGAGAATTTTATTGGACCTTTCATTATGCCATATTTACATTGTCTTTTTCCATGGATACAATTTGAAAGGCCGGTATTAATAATTGCTCAAGGTTTGAATGCTTTTACCTTGTTTTGAATATCTAGGGAGGATGAAATATTGCTTTGGACCACTCCCTTATTTAATATAGTATTATTTCAGCAATTAATATTAGTTAGGGGATTATTTTGTGAGATCAGTGCGTTGGAAGTATGCATTCGAATAAATTTTTTAATTTGAAACGTTTTTATTAGGTTGAATTCTATTCTGTTCGGTACAAATTTTACAATCGATTTTAAACTAACTTCCCGATAAGCTAGAGACTTGAAACTTTAAACATAGCACAGAACTGGATGACAATATTATATATGTTACTAGCAGAAATGCCCGTTGATTCTCAACGGGAGGGATACAAGTTATATGCAATGTAGTATACAATTAAAAAAAAACGTTTTTTCTTTCGTAAAAAAACGTTTTAAAATTATTCATAATCTATACCGCTTCGAGTATCATGTCACCCAAAGCTTTCTTGCAACTCTGAATTTAAGAAAAAAATCCAGTCTACATTTTTTTTAGTGATAACAGTCTTTTTACTTCTATCGTATTTCCATTTTTTTCATCAACACTTGAATTTTTCAACCATGCATTCTTAAGAATTTAAATGAGCGTCAAAATTTATTTGCTTTGGTGTGTTTTTGCGCAAATTTTTTAGTCCTAGCGTTGTCATACCTTTTGTGTAAAACACTAAACTTTGCCACTCAACCCAAAAGGACAAGAAAAGCAAAAAACCCCAAGGGCTTTTTAGTATCATCTTATGGCCGTTTTGCGACTCCCTCTGTTTAACTCAGGAAATAATTGTATGAAAATGAAATTAACTCTGGTCTCGGAGCGCGGCCCTTTTTTATATATATGTTGCTTATCTTAACGCGGTAAATGGTTGGATTCCCCAAAAAGATCCTAACTTCGGTCGAATTTTTATGCATACCCCACTTTATTTTTTTTTTGACGCAGATACCTTTCGCTGAATGGTTTCCGCCCTCCCTTACTTTCTATTACAATCTCTCACTTTCCGTATTCATGTGCCTACGCGTCTTCTTATTTTTATTTCTTCTTCAATTACGCCCTAATGTCTCTACGCTCCCGAAAACAGATGCGCCCAAATTTAGCCTCGGTGCGGCACGCCGTGAGGATTAGCTGCGCCTTGCGCTGGTCTAGCAGCGCTCCGAAAGTATGAAGTGGCTGAGAACACCTGCCTCTTCTTAAATGCTTCTTATCCCTCCCGCCTCCGACCACCCTCCTCTTCAGTTTGGTCCTTCAAGTCCCATCTCGTCTCCTTTCGCCCCAGGAGGAGCCACCAACCGCTTTTCTACATCGCGAACAGTTTCTTATTTTCCTCTTCTTCCTAGTTATCTTAATTTAATTTACAGTGTTGTGAAGTAACCCCCTCCCTCCCCCCAGTCTTCTCGACCTTAAGTTGAGCGCGATTCTCTGGGGGGTGGGGGATGCTGGGAACTCCTCTCGAATAATTGGAACTAAGACCGTTGGCGGGGACGTGTAGGTTACGGCACCTTCGTGACCGAGTATTTTAACGCAGCGAATGCAGGAACTCTAGGTCTCATCGGAGTAAGGTAATGGACTTCTAATTGACCTATTCACTACCTTCACGAGACTCTCTTCATGAGAATGACTGAATTACTACAACCTAGGTGATATTTCCAACTATTTCTTTTAACATCACTCGGCACATAAGATGGAAAACTTATAGTGTGTGGTTATATTCAATACTAATATCTTTAACCATTTCCTAGGAAAAATCTTAATCTTATTTTCGATATTCGGTTATGTTCCCAAGTTTCGATTTTAAGTCAAATCAGCATTTTGATACAAATGAGACATGAAGTTATGACCTTTTCAAATTCGATCTGCAGTGGAACGACACATTTTTATTCGAGCGGTGTAACCTAGCGTGTTGTCTAGCAAAGTTGAAAAATGACTATTGTTCTGCAGCATTGAAATATACTGCGGTGAGAGTGAAACTATCGTGGCTCTGACATCTACATGTCACCTTGAAAATTTAAATTCTTTTCTCTCGTTTTCCATCGTCAATGCTTTGTCCTCTCCCTCCATCTTAACACTCTGGCTCGGTTTTGTGATACGTGTTAACTTCAAGCGATAGATGACGCAGACTTTACCATGATATATTTTTAACTTAATTGTTAATTCAGGTTATATATATATATATATTACGTCAGACTGTTGGTTCGTTGACGTGACGGTTGTAAGAGCGTGTGCGCACCATGGGACGATTGAGAAAATGTTTACCTGGGCGTCATTAAACAGGGCCGCGGCGGAAATTCCTGAGTCTTCAATGCTGTAATAATCCGCCGGCAGAATTCGGTAACCGATGGATGGACGATGGGCGCTCTACGACTCGATGCGGATTCTTTCTGCGGAGTGCATGGACTTTGGCGTCTTAACCGAGACGGGGGTTGGCTGGTTGAATGAACGAACGCTTCCTTGCCTTCACCTGATGCCCTTCCCATATCCGTTTATCCACCGCATTCCTGCAACCCTTACAGCTTCAGGCCTGGGGGGCCTCGTCCTCTTCCACGGGTGTAGGTATCCATTACGCCTTTAGTGCTTGCCCTCCCTTCCCCCCCCCCTAATCCCCCCCCTGACCCTCCCCCCCCCTATTGTGTTTCCTCTCTCTCCCGCCACGTGTTATAGTGAAGTGAGCTCTCCTCTCTCTCCCTCCCTCCTTGCCTCTGGCGCCCTCTTCAACCGCACTGCTCGTGTCCGCGCGCGGTGACTAAGGGGAGGGGGGGCGCACGCAGCCAGCCGCGTGATCATAAGTTATTCATCACCCCGTAAATCTTGTGCCATTGGGTTTGAGCCGGCCCTGGCAGCGGCGGCGAGCAAGGGAGCGCGCAGAATAAGGGAGGGAGGGGGTAGAACTTTAATTTTTGATGACCCACAACCCCCTCTCCAGCCTCCTTTTCAGTCCCCCCACATTCGGGCCCTCCCCCTCCTCTCCGACCATACATACCCCACTCCGGGTTGTGTTTGCCGTGTTTTTGCCCAAAATTTTTGACTTTATTGCGATTCTCCGTTTCCGCTGACTTATTCCTCCCCTTCAGCCCCCTCCTCCTCCTCCACCCACCCTCCTCCTCCTCCAATCCGCATCATCCGAGTCTTGATGGATAGGCATGGCAGTCCAGGGAGAGAGAGAGGGAGAGAGGGAGGGAGGAAGAGAGAGAGAGGGGATCGAATAACACACCTCCTACCACCATCTCTCAGCTCTTCATTTCCCCTGGTCCAGGGAATGTATGCGACCGCCAGAATATATACACGCGGAGATGAATTATTGAGCTTAAAAGTTACTGCCTAAAAGTTGTATATGTGTATATTTTTTTTAAATTGTGGAGGTGGTGCGTCTAGAGATTAATGGTTTTGAGTATTGGTGTGGATATCTTTTAT
The DNA here is from genome assembly GCA_963573305.1 of Pyrrhosoma nymphula. Taxonomy (NCBI): domain Eukaryota; kingdom Metazoa; phylum Arthropoda; class Insecta; order Odonata; family Coenagrionidae; genus Pyrrhosoma; species Pyrrhosoma nymphula. The sequence goes on along the minus strand of OY754329.1, from coordinate 175,623,678 downwards.
TTTCACGGTATACTCGTCTCGAAAGTGTGACAAATGGAATGCTGCTTAGAGCACGCCTATTATGCCACTGAATGAGCACAGCCATAATGAAGATTGAGTAGGGACTCATTCGGATATATAGCTGTTGGTTACTCTTCAATGGCGCTTGATTGCAGTTTCTTTGCCAACTAATTATTTTGCTGCAGAATTATAAAGAGGAGTTAATCCAATTCATCGCCGACCTTCCCGTAAAATGCATGTCTTGCTTTCCGAAAATGAAGTCACTACTGGTAAATTGTAATCCTTTAGTACATACATGATTCTACCGTAGTTATTTGAATATAACCCAGTCAACAAAACTTTATTTCTCATATTTTTTTGCGCCGAATCAATTTAAAATTATTTTCAGTGTTTTCCAACGACTTATTTTCCGTAGTAGGTTTACTTTTTAAATTTATTATGGAATTTATGGTACGTACCAATTCCAATGTTTACTTGTGGAGCATAATTTTCTTGAAATTACCTTTTCCTGATTGCTTACGTGTTTTAATGGACTCCTTTTGGGAAGGGACGATAAAAAATTTTGTGTGTGTGGAGGAAAAACGAAATTGAAAAGAACTGAATGAGAGCAGCGGAGAATTGAAAAAGGAATTTAATGAAAATAATCAAAAAAACCTCAAATAGCCCTTCGGCTATCTTTCCCTTGTTTTGCCCTCTGCTCTTGACAACGCTTTTTCTTTCAAAAAAGAAAACTTGTGTTTTACCTTCAGGGTCACGAGGTATTTGTGGGCGAGGTTGTTTCTTTTCCGGCATTAATATTTTTTTAAATTCATCTGCCGTTGTTAATTAAAATGAAATAACATCCTCCTGTTCTCTCTCTCTCTCATTTTGAAATAGTGCAAAGGGTGTCTGTGGAGGCATAGTTTTTTTTCTGGCAGTTAGCCCGTGGTCTCTCTTTTGAGACCCGGCTTAATTTATAATGCCAATTGATGACGTTGTTAAAGATTTTAATTGGTCTCTGATTCGACGATGACGCTCCCAAGAGGCTGAATATGAACTAGCGCTGTAGCCAGTGACCGCCGCCATTGCCATTGGTACACACGCTTTGCGAATTCGAGCGTTGAACCCATCCTACCGCCCCGCCCTAAAAATGACCGGCTGGAGCGGAATTAATCAATTAGCGAGGCGGAATGAAAACAATTGCACTCGTGAGAGGGGGGAGGGAGGAAGGGAAGAGGGGGAGGTCGAGAGGAAGGGGAGGGAGGGGGAGTATGGGGGAGAAAGGAGTAGGGGTGGTGGTGGGGATCAGAAGCGGAGGTGGTTAGGCGGGAAGCGATATTAAGCAGACGGAGAGAGGATGGTCGTCATGGCAACGGCGGAGATCCCAGGGTCTGGAGTTGGGAGGAGTGGAGCGGTGTATGGCGGGAGGTAGTGGTAGTTAAAAGGGATGATTTTGGGGGAAAGTGTTTTTTTTCTTCTTCTTCTTTCGAGGAGGGTAGATGAGGAGGGGGACGGTTGTGAAGTCGCGCGAAAGTTCGGCAGATTGATTATTGCGTTTCAGGGTCCTTAGTGAAACGCAGCTTCCCCATATTTCCCTCCCTCCCCCTCCTCAACACCCCCGCCTCCCTTAAACCTCCCACTTCCATCTTTCTGCTCTTAATTAGCTCATCTCCTCATTTTCCACTTCTCTGTCCCTCTCTTCCCCTAATTTTATCCCCCCTTCCCATTTTCCCACTCTCTCATTCCACTTTTACGACCCTCGGCAGCGCACCGTTTTGCAGACAGGGTCTTCGAGGTAGACCGTGCTTGCCGATCTGAGCGAGCCGCGGTGCTGCACGTAATTGTAAAGGACCTGCGACGTTCCTCTCTTGAGATCTCTCTCATCCAACTTTTTATGCGCCCATCCAACATTTCGGTAATCCGCCATTTCTCCCCCCAAGTCGCAAAGAGGAGTGGTTTGAAGCCTTTATGGTTTAGGAAACGTCTAGAATGAACTACTCTCTTTCAGGCAGTTCATGAAAAACGGACTACTCGCGGTCAAATGGCTGGAGGTTTATAAAAAAAAGAACAGTACAAAAATATTCACTGAAGTTTTCGTTTCAGATCTGCGAAAATGAGCTATTATTTCTTTCATCGTTTCATTTCCTCCGTTGAAGTTGATTATTTCATGAGTAGTCAATCCTTTTTACAACTACATAATTTGCCCGTTTGAAATGATCTTTCACAATTGGAGGAAATTCATCAAACGTGGGGAGTAATAATTAAAAATTTGAGATAATATAACAATTATGAATGTTGTATTCGCATAGTTGAATGGATAACATTTTTTAGTTTGCTTCGGTATAATTTCTGCTAAATTATCAGATTTTCTTTACGTGAATTAAACTGCGTATGTAGATTTATTCGTGGTGGTTAATGTTGCAAAGATCCTGTGCTAGAACCCAATTGTGTGCAGTATCCTCTTAAATCTGCCAGCTTTGGCAGAATTTACTTAACTGCTACCACCAAAACTTCGCTATAGAATTGTGTTGCTGCTTGCTTGAGCTCGTGTCAGCACAGACCTCTTTTCCTCCCAGTAAGTAAATTGTTTCGCAAAGAGGCGTTTGACCACAGATTAGAGAAAACATGTTTGCCATCCTTTCTGATTCTCCCTGAGTTCTTGGACAAGAAATGGCGTGATAAACCAGGTTAACGTGATGAAAACGATTTCCTGAGCTACACCCGGGGAGCGCGTTGCTGATTATTGCAATATGATTAGCGGAGAATTTTGCGAGAAATGATTGTGAGCTGCCCGCATGCAATTTTGAGGTATGGGTTTTTGGAGAATGACTAGCATCCCTCGCGCTGGAAAAATCCATTGATTACATCCAGGCGCGCAATGAACCTTTGTCCAAGTTTTAAAGCTCTTATTACTTTTTTTTTTCGGGCCGTCGGGTGAATATTTGAGCATTTTTCGTACCTTCTTGCTCTCATTGGAGTGGTGTCAGTGTATTACGGGTTCGGTGGAATTATATTTTCATTACATTACGCGTAATTATGACACTCTAATTCCTCTTCGGTGTGCACCACAGGCTCATCAGTTTCCCCTACTTCTCGTCCTTCGCCCGTCCCAATTCCCCCTTACGCGCCCGAAAACCACCCATCCCCCCGATTCGTAGAAATGTATCCTTTCCGCACCACCCAAACTCGCACTCGCCCCTGCACTCTGGCCGCGCCCAATGAGGACGGAGGTGAAGCGGTGGGCAAATCGCTCCACCCCTCCCCTCCCTCTTCTCTTCATAATAAACAAATTAATTGGTTACCACGGCGGGAACGGCAAACATGTGGGCGAAGGGAGTCTCCGGGCTGGCTTGAGTAATCATCCCCTATTTCTCTTCTCTATGGCTCGTCGGTATAGAAGCAATAATAATAGCCGTGCCTGGAGGTACCTCTTCACCCACCGTGTGCACGATAGCTCTCTGATTGGTTGTTCACTATCGAAAGCACATTCGCTAATAGCAGAAGATTTCAGATGCTTCAACAACAACATAGGTTCCCGGGGCCGAGAGCCAACTGCGTGTTCATCGCTCCCGTAGCGCGCGAAAGTGATATATCTCACTCCCGAGGTTCTTCCACAGTCGAATAGAGACCGCTTTGCCTGCTGCCGGGTTTCCAATTAGAAATCGTTTCGGCGGGAATAGCGCGGCGTGCGTTTTGGACGTTCGAAGACGTTACGGAGGTGTTGGAACGAGCCACGTTCAAATCACTTCACCTCTTATATGAGTAGATACTATATATATCATGTTTCTCTTTCAATGCTATTGGCTATTCATAAATGGTTGCAGTAGTCAATTACGTTCCTCGGATTAATTTTTTTGAGTTCTTGACCGGCGTTCGGACTCACGACTATAGTGTGCTTATCATTGTATTGGAATTGAAAAATAATTTAACCGGAAGTACGAGAAAACGATAGTTTTCTTTGCTAAACGGAAACAGGAATAACTTTAGGAAGTTATTTTGTTATTCTGGTTTTGCTATTTCACATTGAGTACCTTATTTAAATATTGAGGAACCGAAGTAGGTGGCATAGGACTGTCAACATCAACATTGTAACCTCCTACATTGTGTTAATTTTCAGAGGCCACACTGACACGTTTCTCATCACAATCGACTGCAGCCAGACCTTTTTCGGCAAGTAGTGAATATTTTCAGGCGTACGAGTAATATGGATGAAGAGATGAGACACCGATTTCATTAAGTTTTCAAGTAGGTACTGTAAAGTATTGTTAATTACTTATTCAATGGCATTAGACGGAAGGTTGAATGCTTGAACAAAGTTGACACTATATTCTGGGATAAAAGTTTAGAAATGTGTTAGTTTTTTCATTATTTATGCAATTCTGATTATGCCAATAAGAACCGTTGTGAGAGGTTACCTTTTTCGTAAATGTCAAACTGTATATCTAATTTCCCCAGTTTGTCCCTAACCCTCCCATTTCCCTCTCTTGCCAATTACAGTCCGTTCTCGAGCTTTCTTCACTCAACTTTTCACCAGCCATTTATCTCCTAATTTTGTTTTTTCCTTCGTTATGAAGTATTTCGCTTTGGCGTGTTTGTGGTATGTCGCGGTGGTGGTCTTCATCAGCTGTACTACAGCCCTTGGAGGGATTTGACTTCCTATATTTGCGCCCAGTCCAGACCTCTCGGTCTTCTGCACTCTGCGGACTCACAATGTTTTCAAGTCCTCTTCCACGTCATCCAACCCACAGCTTTACTGATCTCCTCCTTGCGTTGATTCTCTTACCTCCTCTCCACCTCCTCAGGTGCTCCTCAGTGAGTACTGTCTTTGCCATCCTATCATCATTCATTCTCCTTGACATGTTCCAGCCAACAAATTCGTCTACATTTTATTTCCATCACTATATATCTATATCGTCGTGCATACTTTCTGTCTCACGAATGATCAAATAACAGCTGTTGCTGCAAAATAAAATCGGAGTACCAATAAGGAAGAAGTACCTGAAAACTGAGGCTTCCAAGACCTATTCGTGCGGGGTGTTGCGCGATATGACTCCGTGACATGAATCATTGGAAAGCTGGGACGTAAAAGTAGAGATGCATTCATGACGTGATGCTGGAGGTGGACGCTAAACATTTTACTGACGGATGCGATCAAAAAATGGGAAATTTAGAGAATAATAGGAGAGTGGAAAATAATAGGGAGCACTAATCAGGAAGACAAGTATCAGATGGATGGGCTACAATTTAAGACAACACGTTTGCATGGAACATAATAGGATGGAGAGTCCCTCAAGGAAGACCGAGGGACGACAAATAAATACATGGGCAGGGTGAAACGGTATATGACTCAGATGAGTCACAAGGACTTAGCAGGGAGGAATAGGAGGATGCAGTTAACCAATCTTAGGATTGATTTACTAATGATAATGACACCACTACTACTGTTTAGTTTGGATCCCAAGTGATACGAATTCTTAGTACTTTTCAGTGAGCTGTAGTAAGCTTTCTTTCTCATCTCCATGATGTAGACGATGGTGGTCCAAAGGAATTACAATCGCCGCTCTGTCCCTTCAAACTAACCTCCCGCCCCCTTGAGCCCTTTTCCCCCTCCACTCTTGAAAGAAAGGAGTAAAGATAGAATGTTTATTATTCTTTAGCATGCCTTACAAGAGCAAGTGCATATAAATCAAAATATTTGCTCGGATTTTAACGTAATATTTTGCCAGATATACAGTAAAAATTAATAAGTCCATTATAATTAACAAAAAAGTAGGAGTACTGAATATTCTTTTGCTAAGTAAAACAGCTTGCAAAATTTGAAAGAAATGCTCAACTTCCCACCATTACCTTACATATCAAATACATATAAATTTATTCAATACATAATATTTATGTATTATTATTTTATACAAGTGTCATTTCAAGTCCAAATCCAACAAAAATATCAATTCATTATTTACCAGTTACATTTGACATATATAATTTTATTGATCAAGCAAATGTAAATCAGATGAACATTTTAACATAACTTTACAGCAATGAAAAACATTGTAGGCGTTGTGAATAGATACACAACTTGAAAGGTTTTCTTGTTCAGTAAGAAATTGGTATAATTTCTTCCCATCATCCCTTGCATAGCTCTACTCTGGAACTTCCCCTCCACCCCACCTAGCCTTCGCGTGCACCACCTAGTCACGGGTGCACGGCTCACCACGGAGCACGCCACACCCCTTTCCATCTGCACCGTTTCCCTCCTACCCCCCACCACATCCCCCCCCGGCTCCCCACCCTCTGGTTTCCACAACATACCTCGGTGCCCGTGAGAGTCAATTAGCGATCGGTTAACTGCGCTCTTGATGGACCTTGGTGCCACATTGTTGCCGAGAGTTATATAAGGGAGATGTAAATCGCGTTGATTATCAGCCGACCGACCGACTGGGGCGAACGAACCGATATATGAGGGACCGACGGTCTGCGAGGGAAGGAGAGGTACTACGTACCTACGTATGATGAGATTCATATTGGTCGATAAATTCCTCCTTTTCCCCTCGCACTCTCTTTTTCTCTGCTTTCCTGTCTTTACTGTGAGTTGCCCAAATTAGGGGCCTTAGGTGCCCCGTTTAGGAGTTCCGACATCTCAACATCGAGAAATCCAAATTTGGCCTTTAAGGTAATTTGAGTGAAATATCACTTCACCTAGAATTTGGCTTCATTTTCAAGAAAAAACTCCATTGATATAAAAATATAAACCTACTTTTCGAGCAATTTGCCTGAGAATATAATCTGTTTTTCATGGGATAGATTACAGCTGTGCACTACAGAGGGAGAATATTGAGATAATTAGGAATTAATAACACCTAAATTTACTCAAAAAACTAGCAGTGTGTAGTTGTATGTTTTTTCAAATATTTATAAAAATTAATCTATTAATCACCGCAGTCATTTTTACCGAATCGCAAAAAATAACCTGCTGTTCCTTGAAGGCTTTTCAGCCGTACGGCGTGAAATAATGAGTCAAGTTAGAGACTTATGTAGTTATATATTTATTTAACCCTTCAGTAGGCGAGTGGGCCACAGGGGTGGACCAAAGGGTTTCTTTTGCGTGCCGTTTTTCATAGGATGGCATAATATGCACGTGATTGTCAGTAGCTGCACATAATTATGTCCTCGAAAGCCTTACATGGTCGTTTGTTGCAAATTGTAGCAGGGTTAGCATTAAATACCGCGCAAACAGAAGGCGGCATGACTGGGCCACTAGTGTGGCCCACGCGCCTAAACGAGTTGGCTTTATTCGGTCAGCAACACTTGTAGTTGTGCACCAAATTATATCCAATTATATCCAGCAAATTATATCCAATAGAAGATCTTCAGAAGAAGACTTCAAGCTATGGCCTGTATAACCTGACTCATAACACTCTCTTCTTAAGATTATAAGGATATAGATATGCTTTCAAAAAATAGTATGGATATTTCACAAGTATATTTTTGTTTCCCAGTTGAGGAGAGTAGTTTGGCAATTGAATTCATGTTATTATTACTGAAATTTGGGTTTTTATATTTACAAATGTAAATGACCACTCCTTTTGAGTGCCTAACGAACCACATACGGATGAAAAAGTATGAAAATAACTTTCCGAAGTATTATGCTTAATTAAAAGCCCCCGCAGGAAACGTATCGGGACTTAGGAGCCGAAACATGAAGCCACTGAGCCGTGTGAGAATCGGATGCGACGTCTTAAGTCCTATCGCGAACGGAGAGGCGAGACAGTTGCCTCATCTTCCAAGCACCGCCATTCTCGTGTGTAATCGCCTTGGGAGGTATCTCTTAAAGGGGTCTGACTCGGTGGAAATTACGTAATTAACGGCTGTTTCTTCGTCGACATTCAGATGTAAGTGACCGTACTATTCCGGCGATTAATCCCTTTCTGTTACGTGCGCTGAGCTCCAATCTCATTTGCTTTTATTGCCTGTTCAAACCGAACATATGTGTGCGTCTCTAATTGCGATGTTGTTTACTTCTACCTCTATCAGATTATGCCGATCACTCGATCAGTAAGACTTGCTCAGAGTTTCATAGTCGAGTAACGGAGGAAAAGTTGCTGTTATTTGTCATGGGCCAACTGTGCAGTAGGATATACATTTTTGAATCATGATTAATATATTATAAAACGCACTGTTTTCCCATTATTTTTATTGGATTTTAACATAAATCTTTCCTACATTTTCCCATTTTATTATCTATGTTTAGTTCTTCTCTCTTTTCTCCGCCTGCTTCTCCCAAAATATGCGACTTACTACTCTGCATTTTCCTCAACTTGAATCATACTTGAATCCTGGAGTCATCCTACATTATTTCCGCTGATTTATTTTTTCCACATTTCTTTAAAGCATTGTGTGTGTGTGCTTCCGCCTAAAAAGGGTTCGCGGAAGCCTGGAGCAGAACTGATGTTGACAGTCGCTTTGGTCCGTTTTCAACCTAAAAGAAACATTCTGTGGCAAATAAGTGGCGTCCTTTCGCATTTTGTGCTGCCTGCATAATGCATGTTTAATAATTCCATCCCTTGCTCGAGTAATCATCCATTCGGATTACACAAAGTTGTTTCCCGATTTTTTTATTTTTAATATCACTCTTCACCTTTCAAGCCTTCTCGAGCGGTATTTCATTATTAACGTCCTTCATTTGGCATGCAAATTGAAACGTTCTCCTCGCTTTTTAGGTTCGTTTTGTGAGAGAGAATATTTCTCTCTCTCTATCTCTTTCTATCTCTCTGGTACGAAATTCACTTTGTTTACCGAAATAAAAAAATAAAACATCTTACTTGTCGAGCCTTGCCTTCTTGTCTCATAACTTATATGTGCGGGGACTTTTTTTTATGGACATCCCTTTCCTCAGTCTTTCTTTTACGTCATGCCTCTCTTATGGTTTCAATCTTTAAGAAGGCTTTCATGTTTAATTTTTCTCGTTTGCCATTGAGGCGGAAATAATCTTGAGAAAAACGGCCGAGTGTGATGCCTTGATTATGTGTCCTCCGGAATACGACTAGTCGTACAACCATGGTATAGTTTCAATTTAATCGCATTTAACTCCTCCGTTTCACCGTTTCCCTGATTATATTTCTAGATTCGAATCTAGTCTTTATAAGAGGTAAATTACATACGACATTTTTTCTTGGCCAGTATCGAATGCACTAACATTGCTTCATGTACAATTTTGAAAAGTCGTGGGTAATTTCCACTAATAAATATAGATTGACTCATTTTTGGCAACCCTATTTCCCAAATGCAATAAATTCGTGGTATTTACCGCATTAGCAGAATTAGACAAGTTTAGTTCGGCTAGATTGAATGGATGCATCGACCTATGCTCGATACTTGCATGCTCAATGACATACAATTTTGGATCCATAGCATCTTCCATTATTGGGAAATATGTGTTAGATAAGCTTGTATTATATTTAACCAATTTGAATTCAGTGGCAGAAATAATAGAATTATCATTCTCAGTGACCTCGATGTTTACTGGCGATTCCAGAAGTATCATATTTCTTCCCTATTCTTGGCAGAGAGCCTCTTGGTGTTCCGGGTATTCTTGGATTGTTACTGCCTTCACTTTGTGTAAAAGGGAGCTAGCAGTAAAAGAGTAGTGGCATAAACTCTCTCTGAAATAAAAAGAAGAACTAGCGCTCTTTTGCTGCCCTTGCTGCCGCAGTTCCATCCGCGAAAATACCTCTGGGTGAATCTCGTGTCTTCTGGCTCGCCTTCTTATCTTTCTCCCTTCTGCCACGGAGTGCCTACCTCTCTTTGCTAACCCCCCTTCGAATCCTCCCCCCCACCCCCCCGCTCTCCCACCCTCCTCTTTTATGCTCAAACAGAGCAGGCATTCTCTTCCACACCCTTTATCTCTCTTGCTCTCGCTCTCTCTCTCTCTCTCCACTCATTCTCATCCCTCGCGTGTGTATCCATCCCGCGCAGCATCCCCGGGAGAAGGAGAAGCCTCTGGACCACGCGGGGGCGGACGGCACAGCCTTGGCCCTTGGCCACCCACTCACCCCGACAACGAAGAAGACTTGTCAGTCAAAAGTGTCTCTCGTTAAGATGAAGAGGGAGAGGATATGTGCGGCGGTTAGGGCAGAAGCGAGAGAGAGGGAGAGTGGGATAACCCTAGGTAACCCTTATATATCACCGTGTGTGGAACCCTTGCAACAGTCCCAGAGTGGTTTTCCTTTGAACCGATATTAGAACTTCCCTTTTGTCGTCTTGGACTTGAAAGAAAGCTGTGCTCAATGGAAAGACCTCGGTGTGTACTAGAGAAAGCAGAGTTTTTGAATCCATTTTCGGTAAAATTTCGTATGGTGACCGTCCCATCTCATTTGCGCTCTTTGCTTACGAAGTAATTGCTTTGTAGCGCGATTCATGCTCATTATAACTGCGACGCCCACATGAGTGTATTATTATTATAATCATTATGCAGGCCGTTAGAGGGGTGTAGCGTCGGAATGTATTTACTTGTCAACAACACTTATTTTCTTATTTTTTTATTTATTAAATGCTTCTATCTTGTACAGAGCAGCTCTTCCAGCTTCCAGTCTTTCTCTCATTCTTCCCTGAAAACCCCGTTTTTTGTCAACAACCCCCTAAAAACCAAAACATTTTAACAATCAGTCAAATATTTCCAAACTAAAATAAATTAAAACATTTAAATAAAAATGACACCAAATTAAAACACAAATAAAACAAGAACTGCAATAAGTTTCAAACGTTACAGGTTTGCCAATTGCCAAATTGCCCTTTTTTTTCTCCACTGAATTAAATAGAAAGTTTATTTATTTACACTTTTTTACATTCTTTCTTTCTTCTGTGATGGTCGCATGCCATAGTTATTTTACCACTATGTTAAATTGACCACATTTCTCTATTAGCTTACTGAACAATTATTGTTCATCACGCATTGTACACAGAAGTCTCTATATTGTCCTATGGCTTTCGATGAGTTCGGGTGGCTTTGGCTTCCAGCCCACTCTCGCCTTAATTGCCTCTTCTTAATCTTGGAATCTAACTCTTCAGCACAGTGAACGTCAGCTCTTTCGTTGTTCATGTTGGTATTTAAGAGATAGGGGTAGAATTGTTCCCAAGTTTACCACCGTTTATGATTTAGTGACTACGCCTTATCTATTAGTCTTCTTATCCAAGCGGTAGCGTGCTTTAAAAAAATTGTCAATTTCTAGGTATTTTACTTATCAGTGAAAACTCTTGGTAAATTTACAGACGCACGTGTGCTGTACTATTTACAAAAGGATGTAAAATTTTCGCTCGGCTTGTTAATGAGGTTGCATGTTCTCGCTAGTGCAATGCCGTCTCTCTGCGATGAAAGGAACATTGTTCGTGGGAGGGGTATATAATCATTAAGACTTAGGTAATTACGAGCAGAAAACCGTAAAAAGTAACTAAGTATGCTTTGCGCTAATAGTTTACATAAAATGTTCCCAATTTTGCCACTTTATCAAATTTTTAACTTGGGCTCACTTTCGTTTGATTCTTTTGACTTCCCCCTGTACATTTTTTGCTCCTGAATCTTCTAGTTTGATGCTTAGTTGATTGCTTAGAGTTGAACCACGAATTGCGTTATACACCAGTGATCATAGAAAGTTAAGTCAAGATCGTCTCACAAGCGTTTTTGTCTCTATGGCCCTCTTTTATAACCAATATCTGGTCAACGTTAACCACAAGATGTCGTAGCCTTTGCGTTAACTTGATGATAACTGAGAGTTTGATTTTTTTATATTACATCAGAATGTGGTGTCGGCTAGTGGACGTGAGCGTTATCAATTGATTGAATTGGCATTGGTTTTCATTCGGATAAAATATTTAACCAAAAATTATAAGATCGGGCCTAAGGGTCCTAATTCGTAACGTTATTTCTTATATACCTATCTCAGTGAAAATACATCTATGAAATATTTCGCGGAATCTTGTAAAAACGAATGAAAAACATTTTATGTCCAAAAGAATGAAATGTTGGAGATTGTGCTCTTTCCGAACTTATGTTTGGCTATGTGTTGACTTAGCTTTCCAAAACTTAATTTTGTGGAATGACTTTTGAATTTTCAGTCAATCGAATAATTGTCATAAATCTGTTGACTGCTGTTGCATTTCTAAGTGATAAATAATGTAGTTTCGTTTAATGGCATTAGGCTATTCGTTGTAGCGTAGAAGTGAATTACCGTTTTGACGCTATTTAGAATTCTTTCTCTTTTAGCAGGGCTGTCTTTTCAACCTCAGCTCTTTCTTCCTCATTTCTCTTCTCTTGCAGCACCAGCATCTCAACGACATTTTGCGAGCAACATTTGTCGATCAATAAGACCACAAAAGAAGAGTTAAATCATTTTTATAAACACTAATGAAACGATTTTTTAAAGTTCTTTGGCCCAGTTTCACCAACATGGATAATATATTCTCTGTTATCGGAGTTTACGAAAACTCGGATAAAATAATTATCCCAGTAATCTGTGTAACGTGCTTCACCAACGTCATTATTATCCGAGTTTTCGAGAACCGAGTTTATTGAAATAAATCCTTTGGCTGGTAAATGTTTCATACCTCTCTCGTCAGGGAAATCAATGATGGTATCCATCGGCCATCCGCATAGTTACTGACAAGAGCGTGGTTCAAAGGGAAGGGTATTCTCTTATCTCTTGATTACTTGGCATTGAAACCGTAGATTTTTTGTAATTTTTGTTTACTTTCCGGCATTCATCGCGTATGGTTGCTTTAATCATAACGGTAGTGTTTGTAATTTCATTGGAAATCAATTGATTGTAATGAGGTGAGGAATATATACTGCATATGCTACAGTATAGCATGAATTTACCCAATTACACCTTACTGTAATATCCCCAGGTTATTGTAATTATTTAATATTATCAAATATTTCATTATTATCGTTTTGAAACAGGCAGATAATAATTCTTTCCATCTTTCCGGCGATGTTACGGATTTATACTTACTGGAGCGACCCTTGATTACGTTAGTTTCTGTTCTATGATGGAGTTTAAATAAAAAATGATGGCACGACGAGTGCATCAAATGCTCGGATCATACTCTGGTGTCTGAAATAAAAACACACCAGACCTCCACTAGACTTTTTCCGGGAAAAAAACAAATATTCTTTCTACTTGAGCTTCATAGCGACCAATATAAACATTATATTATTTCGGAGCCTTCAGTTGTAAATGGCCTAAATAATATAATTATTATAGTGCTTTACGAATGTTACATTTTGAAAATAATACTTAATGCACTGATGATAACATGAGCATGCCTTACCTGTCTGACAATGAGTAAAATTCCAAGTCAGGTTCGATGAGAGCGAGAATGGAAATTACAGATGCCTTCGTTAGTCTGAAATTCGTGACGAAATCCACATACTCGTTCATCGAAAAATAATCTGCTCGCTGTTCTTTATCCATCTTGGGCGTCTTATTTGATTATCCCATTCAAATCACGAGTATTCATCACTGTCTCTCGTTTCTTCCAAGAGCTGATGAACCTGCTTGCGCGCCATATTGTCTCTACGCTCGGGTTATCTCGGATAATAAGCTTTAAACCGAGGAATGTCGCGAGTAAAAGTTTTAACCGAGATAATTCTCCAAAACCGAGATAATGCTACTGGCGAAACAGGAACAGTGTATTATCTCGGGTTTTTCCAAAAATTATCCGAGTTGTTTATTATTTTATCCGTGTTGGTAAAACTGTGCCTTAATCCTCACTCTTCTTTAGTTGGTTGCCATAGTACCACTGTCGTCCACCGTGATGACAACCTTAATTTTTGCCTTCCGAAAACATGTCTTGATTCTGTTGTCCCAAAAATCGACGTATTCTCCGCTCTGCAAACTATTAGATGATGCGTTTAGTACTCGCGCGCAGAGTCGTTTGTATGCGCGGAGGATGCTGTGTGTTTTGCATTGGGGGTCTGCTTCCCTTGCTGCCTCCTCTCGTAGCCGCTCGTAATGCAACAATACCACGAGATCCCGCCGGATTGCAACAGAAGGGGTCGTAGGGATGGGTGAGTGAACGGTTGGTGGAGAATGAGTGTCGGGGGGAGGTACGTCTCCCTCGGGAGTTGCAGCTGAGGGTGGATGAGGCGGGAGTGAGGTTATGGTTTGGGACGAGGTGAACGGGAGAGGAGGAGGCGGGAAAGAAGAGTAAGGAGTTAGGGAGAGAATGGAGGGTGGAGGAGATCCAGGGGTAGAAGATTCTTGGCTCTGTCTCTGTCCCACCCCCATATGAAAGAGGAGAGGAGGAGAGATAGGGGTAGAGAGAGAGGCGTGCATACGGGAAGGGGTGGTGGTGCCGAGGGAAAAGATGACTGGCCTCGAAGACTTCTGCGAAGTTATGTGAACAAGTTTTCCACATTACCTTATAAAGGGGGATATTGATCGGTGGTGGGGGACACATTGCAGGAGGAAGCGGCGGGGGTAAGGAGGAGGGGGGAGAGGGAAGGAAGAGTACTTGTGCAGCGAGGAGGGGGAAGTGGCAGCGGGGTGGCAGCGATCGTAAAGGAATAGTGCCTTGGGGGGAGAGTGAGTGAGTGAGGGGGATAAAGTGGAGAGGGTGAGACGGAGGAGACCCCTCCCTTAACCCTGAGGGTAAGAAGGGGGGAAGGGTGTGTGCAGGGGTCGTCGGGGGAAATAGCATTGGGGGGTCGCATGGGAGAAGGGGTGAACGTGGAGAGTAAAGGAACGATTTTTTCCAATTTTCTTTTATGTTTCTGTTTTGTCTTCCTCGTGCTGTGTGTATCCCGCACATGTGTAGGTATTATTGGAATGAGAATCGTCTTTGTTTAAAAAGACTCGTCTCTCTCTCTCGGAAAGAACAAATATTTTTTTGAGCATCTACTCGAAACTACGTCCTAATTTTTTGTTTCAAATTTCATTTCAGTTTTCCATTCAATTATAAGGAATGGGTCTTTTTTTACAGTTGTTTCTTTAACTTGAGATTACGTTTCTGCGAGCATATATATGTTTTTCCTGTGTTATGGCGCGTACTTTCAGAATACTGAATTATGAGGCAGCTCCAGAAACGGCACGTGATGAAAAAATCGATTACTGTCTTTCCTGTCGTTATATGCTCGCCTAGGATCTTTCAAAGCTATTTTTAAATGTTCCTTGCGTTTTATTTTTTTCTTTAGGGTTAACTTATCCATTTTTTATGGAGTGATTCACTGAGTGATTAAATCTATCATCCGTTGCGGACAAAATGCCAACATTCGGAATAAACGTCAATAACCTCCGGCATCGACTGATCCTTGTCTCACTACTTGCTTGAATTTGGATTTGAAAAATGTACGAGTATTGCTGCAGAGATTCTTTGTCAGAAGATTTGGGCATCTGCATTCGAGCTAATTACGCTTATAATTGCGTGGGGGTACTGAAGCACCCTTCATTTGTTTCATTCCGTTCAGCCATGGAATAGGACACATGCCCAAGTCTTTGATTAGAACTTTTTTCGCGGTGTGACCCGAGTGAAAATTCTTTTAGTGAAATTTTTCGCGACCCAATTCTTCTCTTACTCGCCGTAGTTGTTTAAGTTCATTTGCGTTCGAAAGGACGGAGGTATGCATCGGAGCATGATTGATTTTTTTATTTCAAGAGAGACAATGCGAGCGCACCAGGGGCGGATGGGAATTTCGTTTGGCTACCCCCCATTCGGAGATTCCGCTCCATGTGTGTTCGAAGGCAGTTGTGCTGTGGAATGCAGATCCTGATGCTGCAGCGTCCAAGTTGAGGGAAATTCTACTCACCTGATATTCTTTTTTATCTTGCTCAAGGCTTAAGTTCCGTTGACCATCCTTTTAGTATGAAATTTTTACTTATCAACATACTTCATAAAGTTCATCATCATTCTGATCTTTTCGATCTGAATGTGCGGTGCAATTCATAATTACGTAAATCGTAGGTACGCCTCCAATTATCTTCAACTACAGAATCTAAAGATCGTTTAATTTGACATAATTCGTTCTTTCGTGTATTTTATCATGCATCTGTTTTGTTCGCCATCGCTTTTACTGTGACTTTAATTCTTTTATTCCCCTCGAATAAAAATAGTATTACAAGTGAGACTATTGTGACCAATGCATGTTAGCCTGTAAATAAAGCTGTAATATAGTAATAATGTCTTCTGAATTACATTAGTTGTAATAATATTGTGAAAATGCTATGACAAAGAAACTTTAATATTACAATAACAAATATGCCACATATGCAGTCAACCTAATATATTGGCGTGACTAGTTTTAAAAAACCCAGGACTCTTTCTCATGAATTTCAAAAACGGTATTGCGGAAATGCTTTATTTTCAGGTAAGCGAGGACGATTTCATAAAATGCAGTCAGTCGAGAATTTTTTTTAATATTCTCAACTTGCGAATATAAAATTGCTAATGTTCCTTAAGGTTATATAAGATGGGTCTTTTACGCTAAAAGTGATTGTCTATTAACCTTCCGCGCCCACATCATTAAGTCCTTGATTATTCTCCCATATTTTTTTCGATTTAAAGGTTTATCGTATCTTATCTCATTTTATTTCGCATATCCTTATCTTGTCACACAATAGCATCCCGACCAAAGCTTAACTTACACTCAGATATCTTCCGGTGATGCCTTATTTTTTTGCCAAGGCAGAGGCTGACCTTCCCAGAAGCCAAAAGCAGTGTTACTCGTATCGGAAGTCGGAAGATTAAGGGCGACTTTCCGTTTTCCTACTGTCTTTTATTATACGATCAGTCTTAATTAGGCATTTTACATTAATACCTATACGTTTCTACTCTGGGACATTATAATTAAGAAGTTGAATGGCCGGCTCAATCAAGATGATTGGATGATTAGAAGTGAGAACTGGCGCACGTTGCTTATGAGGATTCCTTTAAAATGGTGACGAGTGGGGAGATGAATGATTGAAATATTTTCACTCTGCTATCTTAAGGGCACCTACCTACGTCACGGCAGTTACGTAGTAGTATTTTTATTTAACGTGCTTCGACGTCTAAGGTCATTTCGCACATACTGTCTGCCACGCGTAGACAGGGTCAACAGCACTCGGACGAATCGGAGGATCACCCCTATCCAAACTCGAGCCGAGCCCAACGATGCTTAACTTCGGTGACAGATCGGGACTAACCGGTGTTTCCATCGTGGGGCAGGCCGTTGCCCCTGGTTACTTCCTTATGCTTCCCTTTTTGTAATCGTATCGCTTGAGTATTCTACTTGGTTTATTATCTCGAAACTCTCCGTATTTGCTCCGCATTTCGGACTTTTATTCATGAATAACCAGTTTTCTTATAATTGTATAAAGAAGATCTAACTTTGTGGAATATTTCCATATTAAAACAAGAACACAACTTTGTGTTTTCCATTGGTTTATTTTATAAAATACAACCGATTTCGGTTATTACGCCACCATCAGGTAAACTTATAATCCTAAGTTATCCCATTATAAGTTTACCTGATGATGGTGTATTAGCCGAAACCGGTTGTATTTTATATAATAAACCAATGGAAAACACAAAGTCGTGTTCTTCTTTTAACCAGTTTTCCTCTGAAATATAACTATGCCTCTCTAACCAACAAACTTTCTTTGAATATTGTGCACTATTTTGCGACTTATGCATGGACACAAA
This sequence comes from Pyrrhosoma nymphula, assembly GCA_963573305.1. NCBI lineage: Eukaryota > Metazoa > Arthropoda > Insecta > Odonata > Coenagrionidae > Pyrrhosoma > Pyrrhosoma nymphula. Next base: position 175,606,026 of record OY754329.1, on the reverse strand, counting down.
AATACTTGTTTTGCGGAAAGTTTTCTTGCGGCTCACGCATGAGGCATTGTGTGATAATGTATGACGGAATGAGTTTGCAGTGAAAGAGGGAAGTCGGCTTGGGAATTGTCAAGAAGAATAGATTGTATCCGTACGAAATCATACAGGCACTTAAATATGTGAGTAGGCCTTAGGTATTCCTCGGGAGCGCATGATGTCGCAACTCGCGCGTGTGTCCAGAAAATATTTTTCGTTTAAGGTAGGTGGTATTCGCTGTGCGCCATATATCGAGATAAAAGAAGGGTTTCCTCGTAAGTGGAGTAAACATCCGGAGTGGTGCACGGAAGCCCCGCTCTCTTCCACACCCATCTCTCTCCCTTCTTCCATGTGTTATTTCTTTTCCCACCCCGGAGCCGTTTGTTCGTGCGGGGAAGTGTCGCTTTGCGGTGACATCTTGTGGGCGGGTTGAGTGATTGCTCGGTGAGCGTAATGGAAGCAATTAGGTGACATTAGCGGGTGGCGGACGGAAGCGGCTGCTACCTTTTTATCTGTCGTCTTTTTCATTCCGCTCCCTTCGGGCAGCAAAGCGTGAAGTTGGCCGTGACGCCCAACCGACGGTGGCGTCTCCTTTGCTGTCGCAACTACCACTTCCGAACTTACGAAGGAGAGAACGCTCTATGTAATTGGTGCAATTAATTACTTCATGCTCAGTTAAGGCGCACAATACACAGCGAGGTATTCAAAACTATTAAATGAATACATTTAATAAATAATAAATTTGTCGATAAATTAAGCATGATACACCTAATATTCGAAAACAAATATTACTAATCCAGAAAATGAAGTTTGTCTCAGTTTCTGATTATGAATTGCAAATTGTAGTCTTGGATGAAACTAATTGAAGGTATTTTAGAATTGTTGATTCAGGGCAGTCCATTGGACAGGTAAACCTGTCCCACGGACTGCCCTGAATCAACAATTTAAAAAACATTCAAGCAGTTCCACCCTAGACTACAATTTACATTGAATCAGAAAATAAGAAGCAAATCATCTACAATTATATTGACAAATGGAGTTGCTCTCTACACATACTGACATGTGTTGCGCACTCTTTTAATCACGAGTAGTTGAACTCATGACCCATCCTGTAGACGAAGAGATATGTTCTTTGGAATCGTTGCCATTTTCCTATTTCATTTTTACTAAAACCATTTCAGCATGGAAGTAAGGAGGCGATAACCTATGAAAAAGATCCATTGATAATGCCCTTATTAATTTAAGTATCGCCGTTTTTCAATGCATTAGGAAAATGTGATTTTTACACCGTTCAGCGTTTATAGTGCATACTTAAAGAAGACATTTAAAACACACAAGTTCCTTATTAGACACATAAATGTATCTTTGTGGCCTAAAAGAATCCCTATTCAATGACATTGAAAGTGTAAGCAGAGTATACCTCAACAGCTGTCCTACTTTTATTTCTCTAATTTGGCCTTTAGTTTTATTTCTTTTTTTAGCATTTAGTTTTATTTCTCTTTTTAGCCTTAAGTTTAATATTTCTTTTTAGCCTTTAGTCTTATTTTTTTATGTTATAAATCGGCGACAAAGACGAGTGACGTCTAGATGCAAACAATCGCAAACGTGCATTTTTTTACGTAAATATCATTCATCAGACTTAAGCAAGAGGATTTTATCCTCATTGAATATTTACGCTTTGATTTCGCTAAAAAAAGGACTCTATCCGACATTGAGTCGTAGTCTCGCATTTTCTGTAAGTTGCGTGCAACGCGTCATAAGTACCTTCTTACATTGATGCCAGGTAAATGTTTATTACGTTTCACGATTGCATTAGTATAACTCTATGACTGTAATATTCTGCTACAAACCTTTTAGCTTATATTTCCTCTTGAAGCTATAGATTATTCATTAGATGTGCTCTTCCAGTTTTGCAGCAATGAAAAAAATCGAGGCATTACTTTTCATCGTGAAAAAAATGTATGAAAACCTTGATTAGTTTTCACTTCCTCTCAACTGACTATTGTTAAGAAATTAGTCATCGGTGAGCTAACTTGGTGAAAATTATCCATAGTAATGAGTAGTTACTTGGTGATTTCCGCACTTTTTATTTTTACATTAACCGGTTTTTACGTTGAAGCCTCTTAAAAATGACGTATAAACCTTGAAACCGGTTGAGGTACAAAAAAATAAGTGCCTGAAAAATTAAAAATTAAGTTACTTTATATTACTGGCCAGTGTAAATATATAGAGCTATTGTTAGGCCTGGGTCGAGTCTAGCTTGAAAAAGAAATACTCTCTCTGTTATTTAACTTATTTGCGTTTGTTTTATTATGTTCTCTTTGTGCGGTTTTTCAGGAGTATAGTGTGGGAAACAATTCAAGCTTGTCAAATTGCGACAAAATTGGAAGTCCCGCGGCTATGCAAAATATTCCACAGTCAGAATGCATATTAAAACTAGGATGCCGGACACATTGGACCCCCCGAGAATGCCGGGAGGGTGTTATTCTGACACTCATCTGTTTATGTGTAAATAGCGGTGTTTTTGTGCGGATTATTTTATTGTCTATTGTTGCTAGTGTTAATGCTGCAACTTTGGTGTTTTGGTTTTTTTTTCCCGATTTTTATAAACAAAAATAAATATTTAAAGTGGCTCGCTTTAAGCAAAGTATTATCTGCAAAAAGTTTTCTTTCGACCGCACTATTTTTCGAAGATTGTGCTGAAACGTTGAAGGACGCACACAAGTTGCAAGTATATCATCATTGAATAATTTATACAATCATTTAAATTTTATTTGTAAACTACAAATTTTTGTAAATGAACACAATAAGAAATCACAAAGGCCTTTTCATACAGGGTTACAAAAAAACTTCGTCTAAACTGCTTCACATTACGAGTTACCTACCTTCGTCGTCCGTGAGGCAGGGGCTCCCATCGCGATCATCGTAGCTGGCAATAAGGCTGGCCGTTTACCACGAGAAGATAAAAAGGGGGAGCCCCATGCGAAGGAGAGGAGAAAGATGAGGTATCCCCCACCGTCCTCCGAGCACCCCCCAGCCCCCAAGTTCCCCCACACCCCCTGCTCTTCCATTTCGTTCCTTCCCCAGCCACAGCGTTCCACGTTTTCGTTTTGTTTTTATTCCGCCATGCCGGAAGTATTGGATTATACTGGGGCACGCAAAATGGAGAAAATGGAGGCAAACCAGGAAGAGGGATTACTACTCCAAATTACTCGGCCGCCGCCGCCTCCCCTCTCGGCGACTGGTGGGCGGGAGGAGGAGGGTGAGGGAGGCGGGATTATAAAATGTCGGATACCTGGAATACCTCTCCGCAATCTTTCTGCGGACCCCATAATTCCAGCGGTCCGTGGAGTTTGCGAGCGTGTGTTGGAGTGTGCATTTTTTTGTTGTTGTGGATGCATGCAGGTGCGTATTCCAACCAATGAGTCTTGTGTTTTTTTTGTAGACCACGCTGCCATGTTCGGGGAAGCGGTTTACGCGTATCTCCACGTTTACATGTAGGTTATTATTTGTGCTTGCGCGCATGAGTGTCCTCTCCTGGCTGCAAGATCGTGCGATATATTGCATTGCGATGTCATGTGATATCATTAGGTATGCGATAACATTCGATAAATTGCGATGGGTGAATTTCGTCGAAATGTCCCGGGGTATGAGATACTCCGAATGGAGATGTGATTGATATCATGAGATCTTCGATGAAGGGGGCTTTCCATTCAAGGTGTTGAAGTATACTGCGCACATTGGAACACAATAACAGCGCACTTTAGCGAAACAGACCAACGACGTTCAATTGAACGATGTGTGCTGGGGAAAGTTTTTTGTAACCTACCAATAAGTGGTATTCTGTGGTCAAACAGCAGTCATGGCCGAATGTTTTGTGTACATTTGTTGAATTCGTTCAAAATAATTATTTAAAAATGTCATCTTTTCGTTACAGAGTAATCAAAAACCTCACAATATGCATTCTTTCCGCCTTTACTGAAAATTAAAAAACATGTCAAAACAATCACGGATGCCATTATCGACGTTCTTTTGTTGTTTAGCGCACATCAACTTTGCTCCCAATCTGTTTTGAAGTGCGCTACCTAGTGCACAGGGTCTGAATCACGAATGGAAGGTTAGTGCGCTGTTGTGTTAAGCGAAGTTACTAGCGCACTAGAGCGAATGGAAGGGACCAATAGAGTCACTGTAACCCCCCCCCCCTCCCGAGTGAAGCCAAAAAATTGCGCATCCCGCCATCTTGCGATGGACCTCTGAGCATTGCGCTCCATATAAATGCATCTTTTTACATTTTTACCTTGGAGTATATAATTCGGATTGAATTGCAATTTGGATGGTCAGTCACTGGGATTTTTTACTACAGTTTAAGCACGTCAAAAAGCACAATGCTCACATTCGATTTTTCCATATTATCCCATTCAAAATACATGTGTCGAGGGCCCTCCCAACATGGCCGATCTGACTTCAGCATCTCCTGTGCGCGGTGTACGTCTATCGTCATTCCATTGCATTGAATTCAGTGGGTGCTTTCGATTTAGCATGGCAATTAGCATTAGCCATATATAGACGGAAGCGATTGTCGTTCGCCATGGGATCAAAAGAAATTAAACAGCTCAAGGCGGCTATTCACGCATGCGCAGTCCGTCTCAAGTACACACAAGCAGTAGCGAATAGCTGTGAAGATATACGCTTGCAGCTCTTCAATTTTTCGGTTCACCTCGGAGAGAAGAGCCGGCGATAGACGGCTATTTCATTAAATCGAAAACACCGCGGCGTGTCGATCGTCGGCGATCGCCGCAAATCGAAAGCACCTTGTGCATAGTGTCTGTTTTCGATTTTCGATTATGCGATACATCGACTGCCACATGCCGACGAGATTGCATTGCGTTAGTGATCGTCCGGAAAATGCGATGCAATGCATTATGAATCGATGGCCTGAGAAGCGTAATGAGATAAATTATAAATATATATTTCACAGTCATATGTCTGCGGGGGTGAAGGTAATATTTCTGGCCTTTGGCTTCGAGAAGTGAAGGGAGGGAAGAAATAAAGCTCTAGATTGGGAAAACGCAACCAAAACTGACTTATCCAGCACGTGGAGAAGATAGTGACTAAATATGTTTCTACGGTGAAAAAAATATTGCCAAGCATTTAAGGTAGTTTGAGCAAAATATCACTTCATCTAGAAATTGATAAATTTGACTTCATTTTAAAGAAATAACTCCCATCTCTCCATTTATATCAAAATATACCCTTACCGAACTACTTTTAGAGCAATTTTCCTGAAAATATAAGCTGTTTTACATGGGATAGATTACGGCAGTGCGCTCCAAAGGGAGAATATTAAAAAAAATAGGAACTTCTAACTCCAAGATTTCGTCAAAAAACTGTCGGTGCGTAATTTGTATGTTTTATCAACTATTTATAAAAATTAATCAACTACTCAGCGCAGTAAGTTTTACATACGCAAAAAACCTTCTGTTATGAAGCTTTTTTCACTGTATGGCGAGAGAAAATGAGTCAAGTTAGAGACTTCTGAGGATATATTTATTTACACTCTATGGTTTCAGGCTTAGTTTCAGACTAGTTTCAGAAATATTTAGTATCCATCCTAAATTGTATACTAAGTATTTAAAATACTCTAGAAAAATTACAAAGAGAATAATTTAGTATCGATATATTTATTTAATTATTGAGAATTGTTGTCATATATATATAACTATATTTTTTTTACAGACGCTTAAATCCAAAAGTAAAATATGAATGTGGTCTCCATTATGACTAGGGAACTATCCCGCACAAACTACCTCAAGTGAGTGTGAGTGATGTGATGCTTTCAATTGTGATGTTTCATATAATGCAACAAACTATACACCAAAGACGGTAAAATTCGCCATGAAAAAATCGTTTGACTTGATCGGGATTCGAACCCGGATATCCCAATTGCCGGTCAGGTACGTTAGTCAATTACACAACCAAGCCATCTTAAGGAGGTTCCGCCGCGACTGTGTGAGTCAAAACAAATACTAAATTCCACATTTTTTATATTTGGACCAAAAAATCCTGCTTTCACTGATGCAATGCGTTACCTATGGACACCCAAAAGTAAAATACAAAATATATTCAGATTATTCCACGAATGTATTTTAAAGGAGAACTTTTTTCCAGCCATTGGAGCCAACTGCAGCGCCATTTCCTACGATTTACCGCATTTTGACTTCAATTACGGCATTAATTCCCAAAAAAACTAAAAAAATACGGTGGTAAGATGCCTGTATTTTATTTTTATTCAATTTCTCTGGATTATTTTCTTCTTTTAAACAGTTTTCCGAAAAAAAAATGGCATTTGTATTTTATAAAGAATTCAAAAAAGATATGGTACTTTTTTCACAGATTTTTATTTAAAGTCGACCGGTTTCGTCGCATAGGCGACATCATCAGGTGCCTATGCGACGAAACCGGTCGACTTTAAATAAAAATCTGTGAAAAAAGTACCATATCTTTTTTGAATTCTTTAGAATGGATTTTCACAAAGTGAAGCCTGAAACCATCGAGTTTATTTGTATTTTATGTAAAAATACTATTTTTCCCCGTGTTTCTCTCATTCTCCCATTCAACACCAAGTAAATTCAAGTTCAATTATAAAATAAAATAGCGTGGAAAGATATTGTTTTGTTGTTCATATCAGATAGAGGACAACGTTTTCTACAAGGAGACAGAATATGAATAAAATGACATTTAAGTCATTTTACGGTGGAACCACCTTAATCCAAGGCAAATTCCAGCGGGGATTTTAACGTACAAGTTGTTCTCGTTCCCAGTCTACGTTGTGGTTCAGGAGACGTCGTGTATGATATGCCGCAGTTGCGTAGTAGATCAAATGTCAAGTCAAATGATTTTCTTAAATGACGAATTTCACCGTCATTGGAGTATATCTTCGCACCCGTGTGCGTTACTGCGTACCATATCATTTGCGCAATCGCAATTATTGGAAAAATACAACAATGTTTAGATTCCTCATACCTTACCTTCAAATTTATCGGTTTTCAGCATCCTTCGAGAACAAACGTTTCCCGTACATTTCTAAGCTGCTGCTTTAGGAAGAATGCCAGTCAGGTATTTGCGGCCGGGTAACATGGCTGACACTACAGGCGTACGTGGAGACTAGGGTTAGCTGTGCGTCGATCATTATTCAATTTATGAGGAGAGAGAGAGTAGGAGGGTGGGCGGAATACATATATGTATATGTGGCTGCCACGGAAGTATAAGATAAAGGGATGTGATGTCGGAGCGACGGATGACGTCGGAAAAATAAAAAGAAACGGTCGGGAACACCGCCGCCGAAATTGGGACGGCCATTTTGATTTATGAATATACGAATGCAATGGCTTTTGAGTGCGTGGCGTTGCTATTTTTAAGTGTTTCTTACAGTCCCGGAATGCTTCTGTCTCCCTCACTCAGCTGTTTTTTTTTTAAATATGCCTTCCGTCGTCGACGGGAGCCTATGCTTCCCGGCCACATTCCTGCATCCGGCGCGCACCACCACCACGACCACCGCACCACGGGCAGGAGAACCACCGTGAGTGCTGCCGCGTGCACCTCCGGTTTGATGCAAGCCATATTCCGGGAAATTTATTTCAGTCTATTTTTTCCTTGTGTTTCGGAAACGTTGATTGCATTGTTTGCCGCGCCGGGAAAGCGGAAAAGGACTTACGTAGACCAGCGGATGCGGTTCCCGCAGCCACGTGCAAACAACTTCTCTCGCCCTTCCCTGCCTACCCATCATCAACACCTTGTTTGTGGAAACCGCATGGTAAACTGTAGTGAAGGCTGGCTCCTGACGTGTTCTTCTAATGAGTTAGGCAAGAATTTGAATGCCTGTTTTTCTTTCCTTTTTTTGAATGAATTCAAAAGGCTAAATGAAAAGGAAGTTACTTTTGCTGAGCCGAAGCAACGCATTCTGTGATAGAACATTGCTATCAATCTTGTGCAAAATCCTGTAAAAATCATTTGTTGACCATCAGATCAATCGTTGACGAGAAAATCCTGACCCTGACCTTGTTCTTTAAACCTAAGTTCGTCCCCACTTCTTGCCTTCTTCGTTATTCTTGCCCCACCTACTCTTCTCAAACATATGTCAGGCAAACTGATCATTTGGTCTCCTCTTGAAAATTACGTGAAAACGTCGAAACCGGGTGAGGTAGTAATAAAAGTAGTGTGGAAAATACAAAGTGTTATCTTTTTTAATTTGTAACCATGTTATATAATCGTTGAGGCATGGGTGGATGTAAATCTACGATCAAGGTTTTCTTAATGAAATAATATATGGCTCCAAGAACATTTAGAACTTCCAAACACATAAAAATCGGTGTAGATGCTGTCAGTCAATGATCACACGAGTAGTTAAGTGTCTTAGTCACCCAATCAATGCACATATAAAAGCTTGCCACTCGAACTGGACTGTTTGCCACCACTGTGGAATGGTGGTAGGCTGGCGATCGACGATCGAGCGAATTCGAATTTTAAGTTAATCTATTGAATCCATAAAACGACTACACGGATGTGAATTGTTGATGCCAGTATGTCATCGCCATAGTCGGTGATACAGGAGATGAGTTCTTCGTCGGAGTCGAGATCGGGTTGTTGTGTTGGCTGGATCAATATATACTTCCATTCCGGTGAGCCGAGTTCGAATACCTACAGAGGAGGAGATGGTTACCTTCGTTAAAAATGATAGCACTATTATGTCAACCCAAAATCAAATATGAAATTCATCCTTCTTGATCCAACCTTCTCTCACACATTCTAAAAGGCGTAAATGATCTGTTTTACGTCTCCTTCCAAATGGACATCCGACTCACAGATGGAGATGGACGGTGAAGCGTTCGTTCCACTCGTAAACATTTTTAACCCGAAGGCGCCTCTTGTATTCGGTGGTGGCAGAGCAGCGATCTCTATGGTTTTGGAGGCAGCAGTAGTCGATCAAAAGATGGAGGAGGGGTAGTTGAGTGAGTGGGGTTATTGGTGGGACATCGGACCGGAAGTGGCGATTTATTTTGGTACCAAGGGGATGGGGGAGAGAACGAGGTGGGAATCGGTAATTGAGAGGAAGGAGACTGGGGGTGGGGGTGGAAAGGGGAGGGAGGAAGGAAGGAGTGGGGGCGGTAGCCATTAGCGGCGTCTGTCTGTTCGCTTCAGTGTTTGCTCCAGTCCGCTTTGAGTGTTTCTCGCATTTTTTTTCCTCGTTGTGGATGGTCTCGGTTTGACGTCATCTTCGCGTTTCGCATTTTGGAGCCTGGGAATTATCTGTGGGGGGGTCAGGGGGAGACAAAGACCCTGAGGATACCCCTCGCACCAATACAATTCCGCTTGCATCGACGCCTTTATTTCATATGTTTTCGTTTAAATATATATTTTTTCCACACGTCAAGTCGATCATATGCAGTTCTCTAGTTACTCCGTTTATTAGCGGAGAGTATTAGCGAAAAAATAATTCTTTGTGGTATCGACATCGAATTCGTTATTTAGTTGCACGGTGGAGAGCCGCAACGGTGTGATTGATGACAATTTTCCAATCATTGCACAAATGATACGCAGTCACGCGCACGGGTGCAAAGATGTACATTCACCAAGAATGGTTAAATTCGTCATGAAAAATAGTAATTTGACTTCACCGGAATTCGAACCCGGATCTCCCAATTTCCGGTCAGGCGTGTTAGCCAGTTACACCACCTTGACATCTTGTTTCAAGGCGAACTTTAGCGGGGGATTTGTACAAACAATTTGTCCTCGTCCCCAGTCTACATTGTAGTACAGGAGACGTTGTTGTGCATGATATGCCACGGTCGCGGAGACCCAACATTTTCGCTTTAGAACGACGAACTTTTGGCAATTTTCCAATCATTACGATTGTAAACATTTTATGGTACGCAGTCACGCGCACTGACAGTCATTTTTTCATGACAAATTTCAGTCTCTTTGGTGTACAGTGTGATTCATGCTCTAGGTCCTTGTCCCACGGCTCCAGTTACTATAGCAAAATTTCTTGCGCGGTAACGAGAAAATACGCATAATACGGAAACTGTATAAAAGAGACGTAAAGATCCTTAAAATGGTGTTTGTTGATGACACAACTTTTTGCTGTAGCTAGAATATATTTTTTAAGAATAGTTGCTGCTACAGGAATGCTTTCCCTGTGAACATGGTCGCATATAATACATGAGTCACCTGGGATACCTCTGAAGTGGATGAAAATAATAGAATCTTACTGTTATTAGTTAAATTCCTTCTCATAGGTAGCGCTATAGGGCACTTAATTTCTAAATGGATGTTGCACAATTGAACTGATCCTCGAGCTAGAGAGAACTGCGTTCGAGAAACGTGAGATTCCTCTGCCACACGGTACGGAATTTAGAAAAGACTTTGCTATGAGATAAAATCACAGAGGCTATGGGAGGTTAAGCCGCTGTCTGTTCTGGTGAAAGTCGGAGTAATACAAATGACGGACCCTTTCCTTACTTTAAGATGCGTATCTCCTTCCTTCGCCGTTGAGCTGTGCGATGCATGCTTTGCTTTTCAGTTGACGCCGTGTCTTTAACGTCCGTGATTCCTGCGCGGAGATATTTCTGCGATGAAAGCGCCCGTATTTTGTCTCGGTGACTCACGGAGTTCTCTGCGGCCGAGAATCACTTGGGATCGTGTCACTGATACTTTTCAAGCAAACCCGCCGGTATGCTCTTGAGCAGTCGTTATTCATTCTAGCGGGATTCCTTGGGAAGGTTTCAATCCAGCGCTAAGATCTTGAAGGGTGCAATACGTGAGGTTTTACAGCTATGATACGGAAAAACACAAGAGTTTTCTGCTTATTAATTATTTCTGCTTTATTATACAAAGCCTATTTTTTTACCTTCTCTAGGCTAGGTAATCAATGGTGAGCTGGACCACTGCACTTACAGCTTCATCATTTTTGGATTTTAAACACTTACAAATTGTGAAGGACTGTTGAGATCAAATTTCATTGTTTGTGAATAATAATTATTGAGATAGAGTGGCTTTTATTGGTTTAACAGAATGTTTGTGAAAGCTTTTTACAATTTTTTTCATCACAGATGGTAAAATTGAGTATTCAGTTGTAAAATGCAGGCATGTAGATTTACATAAAGTGGCGCAAAATAGGGATATTTTTTGCCAAATGAGGGCTGGCGTCGCGTTGACCCTGCAGTCACATTTGGGATGTATACACTGAACCATACATAACAAGGGATCGTTTTAAAGACAAAAAAAAGCAATCCATATTGGCTCTCCGCGGGGATACTCAGGTGGGAGGTTTTTTAAAAAATGCATGACTTGTATGGGAAGCGATTTGAGGAATGCTGGAGCGTGTGGCGTTTGGGTAGTACTTTGTTCCTTTTATTTTGAAGGATGGGGCTCCTCCTACCTCGTATGTACCCTGGCAAAGAGAGGGAGAGAGTTATATTCCCCCAGGGGGCACAGATGACCCTTTTGCACTTTACCAAAAGGGTCGAGAGGAGGCTTCTCCCTCATAGACTTCGCTCTCTGGGCCTTTTTTTAAAAAAAACTCACCTCTCCCCCGCAGTGTATACACACCCACCACCCACACCGCCTCGACGGTCGCGGCATCAAAGGTTTTGCTAAGAAGAGAGGATGGTGTTATAGCGATGCTCCCGATATGCTACCGCTGCCGCCTCGTTCACGGCGTGTTGAAGCATTAACGAGGTCTTTTAAAAGGTTTCGCTTCCATCCTCTTGCATCGCTCGGATGCATCAAATATTCAGTCCACGGTGCACCACCCCCCACATCCCCCAACCCACCCACTGCCTTAAACTCTGTCCTCTTCGTCTTTTTTTTCTATTCCCTCCCTTTCCCGCCTTCCTCCATTTTGAGCGACGTTGTGGAAGGGAGAAGTTAGGAAGCGGAGGAAAGGTCGCCAAATTGCTCACATAGCCGCTGAAAAAAACTCGTTCATTATGCGTTGGTTTAAGAGGGTGTCGCGGGCTTTAAGGAGGTAATCTCTTTAGTTGGGCTCGATGGAAGCTTCTCCTAATTTCCACTGGTTTTGTGGACGGCTTACCCTTCGGAGCAGGTTTCAAGGGCCCAAGGATAAGAGCTCATTTGCAGAAAGGATTCATTCGGTATGAATTTAGGGCGAGAGGGTATTTCTCGTTTGACGGCCCTACCACCGTCTTAGATGGAAATATTCAAATTCTTTTTTGCGTGCCTTTTTGTCTACATAATTGTGCCCTAAAAGCAGATAGGCTAATCACTATTACCATCAATGATTCAACCAATCGTTGAATGAGTCCCTGAAATTGGGGCCTCTGAATTTTTGATTTAGTACGTCTTACGAAGTGAAGATTTTTATTTGTTTATACCCTTCCTTGTAATACGATTCTAAATTATGCATCTTAATACACAGTTTCACAATTTATATGACTTTATACACTCCTCGGATCGAGGAACTCATTAAGATGCCTAACAATCGTTACACCCGATATAATCGACGCAGAAAGAATATCCATATCGGCAATGAATCCTGTGTTTTATGGATCCTCGAATGTTCCATCTATTTATTTTAAATTAAAATTATTTATTATAAGTTTCATTAAAAATTAAAATTTGGGACTCAAAATATCTAACCTTATTGATGTAACCATTCAGTTGATGCCGTAACTCCGTGGCCAAAATAAGCTCTGCTGCAATGGGAATGCGCAATGCATGTAGCGTGATTTTATTGCATGCCTTACGATTGCTGACGTTATCACGTGGTGTTATTACTGCTTTCCCTGGGATACCTTCATTCACCCATCAGAGAGAAAACTCTTTGATAAAACGCTGAGAACAGCCTCCCCTTTAATATAAATTACTGGTACAATTTCCTGGAATAAATAGATCGCCTATAAATAAAATGCCTCATCGTGTAGTCATTATTAGATTGAGTCTACACAATTGAGTACCTGGATGTGTTTTCCATCGGCAATGTTACAGCATGCTCGTGCTTAAATTTTATTATTGCTAATTTTATTGCTTTCTTAATTTACATCTCGTGTTAAAGGTATGAACACCATAATTGGACAGATCTAAAATAATGTTGTTCGCGCTCCGAAATGAAACCCCTTAAAAGTTTTCAATACCGCGTATCTCCAATGCAATCTTCGTGCAGCGCCATATTGACCGATCTTAGTTAGTATAAAATAATCACTTTGTATTTTATTGCTATGAATAATCATTGGTAGTATCGAATGATATGTGTTGCGCTTGTTGCGTTCAGAAGATAGCCGAGTGGGATTCTCCTCAGTATGCCGCATGAAGTCAGTTCGCTACCCGTTATAGTTTCCTTGTCACCGTGGAATATTTGGTTCTGAACTCCCTTTGGGATGTGGCATTACTATGCAGGTCCAGTTATTCGAAGCATCCTCAAAGACGGCTTCACTGGTTGGTGCGAGCAAACACCAATGAGCAAACACTTCGAAGTTGGATGGTATTTGGTCGCGGGCTGTGTATGAAAACAGGGACCCCTCTGAACGCCCCCATCCACCTCTTCCCTTCCTCACAAATCCCTCATGTCACTCCTCTTGTGTCGTGTGCCTAAATTACGGGCGAACATCGTGGTGATTAATTTTTATTTCACGTGATAGGCAACCAATTCTTTTTAAATTTGTGACCTTTGTGGAGGATCATACGAAGGCAAAAATGTTATGCAGAAAAATTAAAGATCAAAAGAAAATCTATAAATTACTAGACAAAGCTTCCTCCTGTAAGTAGAATAATATTTTAAACTTAAAGAAAGAAATTTATTAATGAATAAAAAAACACTTAGTAATCTTCCTCAACTGTATTTCAATGGCACGACGCGTGTCACCACACTGTGGCATAATCATGTTGGCACATAATTATGCCACAGTGTGGTGAAACGCGTCGTGCCATTGAAATACAGTTGTGGAAGATTACTAAGTGTTTTTATTCATAATTAATATAAACAACTTCCACTAAGTCCAGCCTGAAACAATTTTTAAGGAAATTTAAGGTTCAAATTTTTCCCTGTTCATTTGATCCTTTGTACAAGTGAAGTGCCCTCGCGCCATCAATGCAATAGAAAGACAATGTCGTCTGGCGTAATAAGCGATGAAGCCCTATATTTTAATAAGCCTCCTCAATGATCGGTTAGAAAAACGTCTCTAGTATCTGAACGAGGAAATTGGAACAACATAGGGCATGTAGCATGCGACTACAGTTTTAAACCGGAGTATGAAAAATGAACTATGCCTGCGAACTTAAAACGAATATTTTCAGCGATTTTAGATTGGTATGGAAGGACGAAAATATTAGTCAGGCTAAAAATAAAATTCACAGCTTTCAGGCTCTACTTTGTAGAAACTTTTAATATTCATTATAATAAATAAGTTTGGTACTTTTCTACACTTTTTATTTTTTTAAACACACTACGCGTTTCACCAACGTTTAAAACCTTTCTCATACCACCACTCATTGATTTCATTGTTTTTGCATTGTATGTAAATTCTTGTTGTTATTATTTTCATATTCATTTACCCTCCTTTTTATTTTTGTTTTATTTCCTTTTTGTAATTTTTTAATGTAAAATTATCTTTAAAATCAAATTTAATGTTCTGTATTTAAAAACGACAACAATATAATATATGTAAACAAACTACTACACCTGACGATGCCATAAAATTGGTGAGACGCGTAGTGTGTTTTAGAAAATAAAAAGAGTAGAAGAGTACAGAACTTTATTTAGGCTGTTGCCGAAGACTTCAAATGTCGGTAAGAATAGGTACTCAGATCGCAGAGAGCACCCTTTGAAGAGATTCAAGTTCTTTCAACGTTCCATTTTTTAAAAAAAGCTACGGCCGCATCACCCCAATCCTTTAAAAACAGTATTTCTGTGATTTAAAACTTTTCAGTGCATACAATGTGGAATTTAGCAAAGATACTGAGGTTAGATCACTTATTATCGCACCAAAAATGTACAACCTCCGAAAATGCTAAGTACACAAAATTTTAAAAGGACTTAGTAGCATTGGGAAGTTATCCACATGTTCGTTTAAGTGTGCGCGTCTTTTCACGCAAGCGCTATGAGTTGTAGAGTCACACGACAGACGAGCCTGAGAGGGGGAGCTCCCAAAATAATCTCTCGGCTTTCATAAATAAAATATTTGTTTTTTAGTCATCTTTTTTGTGGGTGATATCATCATCATCGGTCAACAATCCTAGGATTGGTTTGACATGCAGCCCTCCACTCAATTCTTCTATGTGCCAACATCTTCATGTTGACGTTAACTCCTCTCATTTACATCCTTCACAACTTGCTCCATATATATCTCATGCGAGGCCTGCCTTTTCCATTCTTCCCGTTCACTTTTCCCTCGACGATTATCTTCATCAGGCCGTCGTGTCTTAAGATGTGGCCTACTAAGTTGTCCCGTCTCCTTTTTAAGGTTTTCAGTAGACATCTCTTTTCTCCCACTCTTCTTAAGACTTCTTCATTTGTCACTCGGTCGATCCATTTTATCTTCATCATTCTTCGGTAGCACCGCATTTTAAATGCTTCCAGCCTGGACTTCTCTGCTGCTGTTATTGTCCATACTTCGCTGCCATATAGTAGAATGCTCCAGATGTATATTCTAATGAAATGTTTCCTCACTTTCACGCTTGTATTTGCAGCTGTTAGCAGGATCTTCTTTTGGTAAAATGCCCTTTTCGCTTGGGCAATTCTACTGGCAATTTCTCTTTTACTTCGTACATCGCTGGCTACTCGGCTTCCCAGGTAACAGAACTCTTCCACCTCCTCGATTTTTTGTTTTCCTTGTTTAACATCGGTCCTGGCTTCCTTTCTCCTACTGCATACCAATACCTTTGTTTTCTTTTTATTGATCTTCAGATGATATCTGGCCCTTATCCTTTCCATATTACCTAGTGTCTTCTTTAAATCTACGTCTGTTTCTGCCATGACTGCTATGTCATCGGAAAATCTTAGCATGCTGATTTTCTCCCCGTGGATATTTACTCCCGGAGACTTTTCTTTGACTTCTTGGATGGCTTTCTCGATGTAGACATTAAATAATACGGGAGACAGTGCACAGCCTTGCCTCACTCCTTTCTTTATGGTTGCTTCTGTACTGTTGGGTTCTGATTTAATTATGGCCACCTGGTTTTTATGCAAGCTGTGGATAACTCTTCGGTCATTATATGACACTCCAATTTCTTTCAGAATCTTTAGCATCATGTTCCAATCCACGTTGTCAAATGCCTTCTCCAAATCCACAAATGTAACAATGGTCGGCAGATTCCTCTTCTCTATTCTCATCTCTATGAGTAGCCTGAGGGCCAAAATTGCTTCTCTTGCGCCCTTGTTTCTTCTGAACCCGAATTGGTTCTCATCCAGGAACTCCTCAGCTTTTCGTTCTATTCTTCTATATATGATTCTCGTCATTATCTTCGAGGAATGTGTCGTCAGGCTTATGGTTCTAAAATGTTCCCAGTTCTCAGCGCTCTTCTTTTTGGCAATAGGGATGATGATGTTCTTCTCGAAGTCTGTGGGTATCTCTCCTGTAGAGTACATGTAGCAGATGGTTTTGTGAATTTGAGTAAATGTCTTCTCTCCGGCACTTTCAATTAGTTCGGCAGGAATACCATCTATTCCCGAAGCCTTATTTATCCTCAGGTCCCTTAATGCTGCGTCAAGTTCTGATCTTAAGATTGGGGCTCCCAATTCATTCTTATCGACATCATTTTCCTCTTCGATGACTTTTGCGCGGACCCTGCTTCCATTGTACAACTCTACCAAGTATTCCTTCCATCTTTTCACTTTATCCTCATGTTCAATTAAGAGTTCTCCATTAGGTGATATACCATCTCAAAAACGAAGAAATCAATAAACATAAGATCAATGAACATTCCTTTTGACCAAATCTGGAGGCATTCAGACAAATTCAGGATCGAGGAACACCCATCCCGAATATGTCCCATTTTAGAGAAATTTGGAAGCAAAGCACGCGCATAGAATAAGTGAGATTGCCCATGTGAGATCGGCCTGGTAAGTTTTGTGTCTCTGCTCATCGAATTTTTGTCATCAGCCGCAATTGATTTTTTTTAGTTTTAGAAAGATTACTCTTATGAAGGCTGATCCGTTTGCGAGGTGGAGAAGCAGGGATAATGAGAGAGGTAGCTTCAAGTCTTTTAACCTCTTTTAATCACTGTAACTTCAGACCTATTGTGGAGAAAACATACGAAACGTTCGTGGCGCTGCGATAAAGGGACTATATTTGATCAAGCGAACAGGACAAATATTCTAGGATGAAAAAGTGAAAGGGAGATGCTACTTCGATCTAGTTAGGCCTCATATCGAGTACACTGCAAGTATTTGGGACCGTTGACAGAAAGATTTAATCCGTGTAATTAACATGATACAAAATAACTGGCACGATTTTCTTTAAAAGATTCTAAAAGCAAGCCGAGAAAGTAACGCAGATGATAGGACTAGCCTGAGAGCCAGTAGAGACTCAGAGGTCATACGCTAGATTTAGATTACTTGGAAAAATAAGATCATGAGATTTGCAGGGTGACACAGAGGATATTATTTCAACCTCACACTATGTCTCTATAACGGGATAAAAGCGACAAGAAAAAGGGATACTTTGCCTAACTGATGGATGCAAATATATATAGTCTTTCTTCCCTAACTCCATTAATGATAACAGAAAAAAACAGAGTGGAGCTCTAAATCACTCGTTTGACTTTTCCGTGAAGGCTTCAGCGTAGTCTTTGACTTGAAGAGACTTGATTTTCGGGTCTTCTTCTGCGTCTATCCATATTCTCCTGGACCTCCTGGGTCTTCAGTGGACCTGAAGAAACCAGCTAGAACGCCGGCGAAATATTGTCCAGGAGAATATGGGTAGAGGTGGAAGAAGAGGCGAAAACCAAGTCTCTTCAACTCTTTTGACGTATTGAATTTACTTTCGTCTTTTACCTCTTCCAAATCCTTTTCTCACCCACCCCTTTCCAAGGCTGGTGTCCTAACATCCCCCGCCACACGCCCCTGCGGTGGCTCACGGGGTAGTATCTAGACGTGGATGAAATCCTTTTCAACCCCTGGTGTCATTCCTCGCCCCGTCCCTCTCCGGCTACGCTGCAATGGTGACCCATCTCTCTCTTTCTCTGCTCTTCGCCTAGGATATCTCTCCTCCTGCCTCTCTCTCTCTCTCTCTCTCTCTCTCTCCAGGGGCATTATTAGCCACCAGATACCCTTCTCTCTCTCCACTCCCCTAAAACCACCCGTCCCATCCCACCCAGCCAACCCTTCCCCCATCTCCCGTCAACTCGAAATTTGAAACATACACGCGGACTCTCCGTCCCCGTCACTACACTGTTGTCCTCTCCTTCCCTCCCCCTCTGCGCTTTTCCCCTCCCCTCCCCTCTCCGTTCCCACACATCCTCCACCCCCTCCACCATTTACTGCTAAGCCTCCCCCCCTCCACCCCCTCTTCCCATGGTTCTCTTTTTCCGAGCAGTGGTAGCGTCCGTCCTCCTTCCTGCTGCAACCTCCCCCGTGATATTTAACCGGCCGGAAATACTGAAAAGCCCGTCTCCATTATGGCTAACTACGCAAAAGGAGCCCAACTCTCCTTCCCCTCTTACCCTCCCCCCCCCAGAAAACCCCCCCGCCTCCGCTTCGATTTTATTTTTTCACCTTTACCCTCTTCTCTTTCTCTCTCCCCCTTCTTACTCTTTCGTCTGTCCGTCCGAAGGAGGTGTATCTATACTCACTGGAAGGAGATTTTCGCGTGGTCAGAAGTCCGTCAACTTGGCTTGTAAACTTTGAAGTGGGCTTCCTTTCTTCTAACGTAATTTTAAGCGTGAAATAGTCGGTACTTTTCAGCAACAATTTTAATTAACTTTCAGCGATAAATCTGAAAGTAATTATCCTTCATTTGCGTAGCATCTAAGCTCATGGCCTCTTTAAAACATCTTTAAATTCAACAGATTTCCTCCTTAATTTTCCCAAACACACCACATTCTCAGGAGTTTCGTGAACAAAACCGAATTTTGTAAGATGCCAGGCTTTCCCGGCGAATGATACTGATGAATTCCTCTCAGGCTTCCCACCGGGTTCGCTTCTCCTTGATGGCCGACATTTCGACCGGAGACTTCCCTGTCATCTTCAAAGCTGTGGATGCGGAAGGTCTCAGTTCGGTCAGCCTATGAACTCAGAAGACCACGGTGAAGGAGAGAGATAGAGTACATAAAACTGGAGAACTGAGATCATCCGCATCCACAACCCTGAAGCTGACAGGAAAGTCTCCTGTCGAAACGTCGGCCAACATGGAGGACCTAACCCGATGAAACCCAGTAACCCTAAATCGGAAGCCCGAGAAGAATTCATCAAAACAGAAACAATGTCCATTTTTTTGCACGGTTAAATGTTAGTGCCGGCTAATATTTTACCCGGAATTGAGTTGTTGAAATTACTTTTAAAACTGCGATTTCAATGCATAGTCGAAGCCTGCGTGGCTTTCTGATTCGTGTACCCCTAGCGCCCTGGGGCCTTATTCAGTAAGAACTCGACACGATCGAACCTCGGAAAATCCGTGGGTTTGACGTCACACCCCCCGACACATCTCAACTATTGAATAGCCCTCTTTGGAAATGTTAGAGGCTCTAACGTCAAAATGTCGCCACTTTCGAGGCTCGGAAATTCCGAGAACATAACAGAATAGCCCCTCTGATTACTGCCATGCTCCCGCTCCAAGCTTCTTCTCTCACCCCTTCTCACCAGTGCATGTCAACCTCCCTTGGTTCGTCCACTCTGCTCCATTCCCCTTCCTTCTTCTTCTCCTCCTCTTGCGTTATTCCTTTTTTCCATTCCCATCTCTTCCCCATTCGTTTCTCTGTTGCCGTCTCGCTGTCTCGTTCCCTCGTCTCCTCCTCCGCTGTTCCTTGGCACGATTCTCGGAGTTGTCCACGAAGGGACGGACGGTGCCAAGCAAGCCTAAGGCATCAAGGGACCCGGAATGAGTTATCTGCAAGATTCCTAAATTCTGGCTGAAAATCTGGGGGTAATTGTGTTTTATCTTATAATTTTTATTCTCGCCCTCGACGTAATGAGAAAATTTATAAGATCGTGAATGATGTTGCAGGGGGGTATTTAATTTCGTTTATGCCTCTTGTAGTGTGTTTCGACTTCGGCAAGTAGTACGTTTAATATTGCATTTATCATAATTCCAATAGTAATTCCCCTGTGATCAATACTTTGTCTATTCCCGGTTCCGTGAGAAGTTCATGAAAACATTTTGCTTTTCGCGGTATAAATTCTCAGTTATTCATGCAAATGTTAAATATGAAAGGTTTACATGAACAGCTCAGTTTGATCAAAATTTAGAAGAAAATCAGGGATGGATGAACAAAAGTTTTTATCGTTAAATCGTAACAATAGGACAAAATGGCTAACAATTTTTATAACTGGCTTTTTTTGAAGGTGCATTGTTTAACTTACAACTGATAATTAATTTTTTTTGTAACATAAAGCATTTTCGAAGAGAAGGGAATTGATGAAGGGGGGTCAGAGAAGAGACGTAAAGAAGAGGCTGGTGAAAACTTTAATATGGAGCGTGGCGCTATATGGGTCGGAAACTTGGTCATTGCGAAGGGAGGATGTGCGTAGACTTGAGGCGTTTGAGATGTGGGTTTGGAGAAGGATGGAGAGGGTGAGCTGGGTGGCGAGGAAGACGACCGAGGAGGCATTGGATATGGTTGGAGAGGAGAGGAAGCTTGTGGCAGAGGCTCGGAGAAGGCAGAAGAGATGGATGGAGGAGGTTTGGAGAGGAGAGGTCATGTTGAAGAGAGTGATAGAGGGGAGATCACTGGGGAAGCGTGGAAGAGGAAGGAAGAGGATAAGAATTCTGGACGAAATAAGAGGAGGTAGAGGATATGAAGAATTGATGAGGGATCTAGTAGGGCGCCATCCTTAGGAGGGAAAGCGAGACAATGTCTATGTATGATGGGATGCAGAATGGGGACTGTCCAAGCACCTACCAATCAGCTGGTAGAATACTTAACTGTCAGTAACTTTTAATCAAACAAGACGTCAAATAGCCAGATGTGAAATCGAGTTTCATTATGTCGGTATATGTATTATTAAATAGGAACCATCTCAGCTCGCTCATGATGCATGTGTTTGTTCTGCATCTATTATTTCCACATCATTTGAATGTATTAGGAGGTATCTTCCACCAAGATGCTTTTATCCATCTAAAGATGAGTTAACTAAGTGTTTGATGGGTCCTATCATCTTCATAATTACTTTTCAACACAATAAATCTTAGCGCTAATATCAGCCAATGCGAAATTCCTTCTTTTTCATAATTCTGTCTCTGCACTGAGGACAGAATGTCGGCAGCTTAAGCATTCTCCATCGCAGAAAAGGGTTAGTTTTATTTCAGTCTAGAAAGAGCGAGGCTGATGGTTAACATTATTCTGTCATGAACGAAGACATAGTCGCACTGCTTTAAGACATATCTGCGGCATGATTTCCAGATACTTACGTGTTATTAGTTTGATTGTTATATATATATATAAACGGTGTTAGCGGCAGCACCCATAATTAAAGGTGGGTAGTTTTTTTATTGCCAGCCCATTTTTCGAGATCTTATCTGTGGAGCTAATGCTTCGTTCTCTCTCTCTTTCCTTCCCGCATCTGGTTCGTTTCACATTTATTTCCCACTGCGGGAGCGCCCTCACCTTCAGCACCCTGGTGGCCACGGCGGCTAAAGCATTTTGCAACGCCGCAACCCTTTTAGCAGACCTTATTTCTTCCTACTTCCCTTCTTTCCATCTCCTTCCTCCCCCAGTTCTCCCCCTGCATTCTTTTTATCCCTCCCTCCCTCTGGTCTATGGTCATTTTACTCCTTCCCCACCATCCCTCCTCCCCCTCCGACTCACCTAAGCCTTACTTATCCTAATACATGCTCCTCGCCGCCGCCGCCTCTGGGTTGCGTTCGGGGTGGGACGAGCCCAATTAAGCTAAGAGGCCGATGGCATTCGTATAAGGGGAAGGAGAATGGGATTGGGGGGGGGGGGGTAGGCGTAGGAAGGGGAAAGAATGGGGCAGTGGGGTGGGGGGGGGCTGCCCACAGTGTGATTGCTTGCTCCCGACCCCTCACCCCTCTCCCTTTGCTCCCCTCACCCTCCTCCAGCCAGGCCTTTAACAACCGTCCATTTCCCCCCCCACCCCCATCGGTGTCCCCTTCTCCACCACCCACTAATATCCCCGCGCTATCATCTTACGCCAACCCCTTCTGCCCCCCATTTCTTTTTGTTTCCACCCTTCTCCACCCACCCACCCCTACTCCCTCCCCCTACACCTCTCGCCATTCTATTCCATTGTCCCTTGGAGCGTACCTCACTTGCAATTACTCCAGCCTAGTCCCCTTTGAATCCACCTCATAACTTAATGATACAAAATGTACTTCCCTTCCATTTAGGAAGAGATGAAGAATAAAAGAGATGGCCGAACAATAGATTGACATGGGCATTGTATCGATTAATAAGATGATAATCGAGTTTGAGTTCGTCAAGGCGTTGTTAATTAGCAGTGTTATTCAGAACCTACGTCAACCATATTCATAACATGTGGAATTTATGATTTTTTTACTAATTCTTAGTAATTGTATGATAATATAGCTAATGGGGGAAGGTAGGAATGAAAAAAATTAGAGAAAATAACGTGATATTTGCAGTAGCCGAGGGCTTGAATGGAAGAAACGGCTTAGAACATTTAAGGAAAAAAAAGTGGCGAAATTGATTCAATCGAACAAAAGGGAATAAAAATCAAACCATGGTATTTTAAACGGGGGATGTGTTTTATTCAACATATCATGCTTAGGGACCTCTGTGTTTCGTGATTCTATTTGGCTTTCAGGAGGTGGCATTTATAGAAATGGTTAATAAATATGATTCGTTCTTTATCTCCTCCCGAGGAACATTTATTTCCAAAAGTTGGAGGTGAATTATTTTTCTCTGTAATCCTTTCTAATTCAAACATTTGATTTTTATTTTGTGCTTTCATCATTCTTATTTACACTCAAGTGTGCAATGGCCATGCTTGATTACGCCTTTCTGCGGAAAATATTTACTTTTATCCATTCTTACATTGTAGTTGTGATTTCAATGCTTATTATTTTTAATTGGATTTGTCTATTTTGTCAAATTGCTGCTTATTTTTCAATCGTATGTATCCAATATCCAATTTCTATTTGGTCAACAACACCACGTTCGTCCCTACTTTTTAGTGAATAACTCATTAATATGTAAAAAAGTATACCTATATTTACAGCTACAAAATAATGGCTGGCAAGAATTATATTGACTTATATCCTACTATTTTTGCGTTGCTGGAAAAAAATATCCCAAAATCTGAGCAGTGAAGTTTCAAAACCATCCGTTTTCATTTCTTATCCATTTCCATCTAAATCTCACAAATCGGCACAAAACCATCCGTACCGTTTTCATCTCTGATCATCATCGCCATGACTGCAAACATTGGAAAATATTGACTCATCGATTATTACTAATTTATAAATGAGTTAAATAAATTTTTAATAAGTTTTTTGAAAGGAATTTTTTAAACGCACCAAAATGTCATGGAATTTAGAGGATAACACAGCGAGACTATTTGTAAACCAATGATCTGCTTCATTATATTAATGTAATAATCAACCATTGATGCCGATTCTTAAACTATGGCTATTCATTTTGAAAATTACCTTTTACATCACGAACAAATTGATTACATTTGTATTGTGTATTTATTATATTTATATGTCATATATTCAATTAGCGTCTTTCCTCAAGAAATCCACAAAACTCACGTATTGAAATGAAATACATTCTCAAGAAACCAAACTCGGAGCAGTTATTTATTTAAATCAAAGACGGTGAAATTCGCCATGAAAAAATTCATTTGACTTGACCGGGATTCGAACCCGGATCTTCCAATTGCCGGTCAGGTGTGTTAGCCAGTTACATCACCAAGCCATCTAATTTCCGCGGGGGTTTATACGAGCAAGTTGTTCTCGTCCCTAGTCTAAATTGTAGCACGTAGGAGACATTGTCGTGCATGATATGCCACGGTGGCAGAGAATAAACCGGACAGTGTCGCTTTAGAACCACTAACTTGACAATTTTCAAATCGTTGCGATTGTAATAATGATTTGGTAAGCAGTCACGCGCACGAGTGCGAAGATATACACCAGGGAGAGTGAAATTCGGCATGAAAAAATCATTTGACTTGACCGGGATCGGAATTCGGATCTTACGGTACCAGTGCGTCTGGCTGCGTACCATATCATTTGCGCAATCGCATTAATTGGAAAATTATCTATTTAATAGTCTCTATTTTAGAGACAGGTTTAACTAGTCAATTACTCTCAAATTCCTTGACGAGTCACATTTATGCTGAAGCAGAAACTGTTTGCGTTTTGCCTCGGCATGGAAAACGCCCATTAATCGTTGCATCTGAAAAATTAAAAAGCAGACAGACACCATAGTTGTCTCGTTGCCTTGAAGACCCCGGCTAGACGCTTGACATTTTTACCGTTTCAAGTTGTTCTGATGCATAAACCCGGAGCAGCGCCATCGATTACCAATCCTCAGGAGCACCACTCAGCTCCTCCACTTCTTAATACACGCTCGTCAGATTTCATCAAATCTCAAGGGCGCCCGCCTATCAGTTCTCGGCTGCTCGCGGTGTGTCGCAAACTCCCGACGGTTTAATCTAACTTTTATGCGAAAAAAATCCATATTATTGAAAGGGGTTGAGGATTCACTCTTCTTTTTCCACCCCTTCTTTTTTCCAACCCCTCCGTCACCTCTCATATCCTCCCTCCCTCTTCCCTCCCCCCCAACACACCCCTCCCTAACCCGTACACGTAGCTCGATATTACCTTAAAAAGATCGCTGCAGAAACCCGATTGGCCTTTTACGAACCTCTTCCTTTATCGGTTACCGATATCTCTGGCTGAATGGACGACAGCGGGAAGAGTAGGATGTTGGGGGTGGGGGGGGGGGAGGGAAATGGGTGGTGGGTCTGGTAGTGTGTTGCATCGAGGAGGGTGGAGGAGAGGGCTAACGGCGGAGCAAGAGCCGAGTGTTGGACGGGAGTAGTGTGTGTCTGTGTGGAGGTTATGGGCGTTGTGCATGGCGTGAAAGCCGGAGGAGAACCACCGATGTGAGGGAAGAAATTGAGAGGGTTGAGATAGAGTTCGCGGGGGCCACGAAGAGCGTCGGAGAGGCATCGGTGGATCGCCGTGGATAGGTTTCCAACCGACGCGACGACCGAGTTTTTCGATGTGAGTGTTTAGTCGTACCCTCCTCCGCTCTGACCGCGCTATGGATTTTTTCCCTCAGCGTTGTTGATTCGTTTACTTCTCCCACCCTATTGACTTGACTAATTGAATTGCGAGAATGTTCCATTTTTTTATACCGTCCCGTGTTTTTTCTTGACAAACTCATTACGTGATGAGTTGATTAAGTTTTTTTTTTAACAACCCTTCAACCCCCGTCGCGTCATGTCTTTTTCTCCCATCGAAAGTTTTCACGTTACTCCTGCAATCAGAGTTACTTTATTGAGTACATTCGCCGGTGTTTTTATCCTGCCACAGGGTTGCCTATTTTGTGGAAAATTGTGTCGCGTAGCGAGGGATAGAATATTATATATTTTGAGCAATTGTTGAAATGGACTAATAAAAAAATTTAGAACATTTTCAGTATGAATTTTTTCATATTCTCCTTCATCTTCCCATTTGAGTGCGAAGTGTAAAGATTGATTTCACACGACTTAACTGCCTACAACTCACGAACGATCAAGTAACTTACGCATCTCACGTTAGACAAATCAATTAATATTTATTTGGCCGGTCTCACATCTCGTGATCGATAATTGATGTCATACAATCATTCCTATCGTGATCTGTAAAGATAAACTCCTCGGTCATTGTAGAGATTCAGTTCATCGATCAATCTTTTAAGAGAACTTGATCTTGGGATTTGATCACTCATGACCGACCCATCACTAGTAGAAAATAGATATTGATAAAGAAACGGTAGAGCGTATTGTAAAAAAAAGCATTTGGTATCATACGGTGTGCTACTGGCTCCAATATGTGCCGCCACAAGGTGGGAAGTTAGATGGGAGCAATGTAGGGAGGGGTGGAAACGTATATCTCCTGGCAATCACTTTGCCTGGACTATTAAGAGAGGAACATCCGTGAGATATAGCGCCTCATGGTCTTGAAAGAAACTAATGATCATGGAACTGTTGGAAGGGTATGACATGATGAACTGGTGACGTAAATACTGAAGATCTTCGAACTAAGTATGAGAAAGTAATACATTTGAACCACCGATAAAATTGTGCAGAAATAAATAATTTGTTAACTACTTCAGAACGATACTTTCATAGACATCGCGGGGATTAAAGAAACTCGTAACATAGTTATTTCTAGCTTTATATCTATACAATTAATTTTAAAACCGATTTTGAGTTACTCATGGCCTATTTAATTTTGAAAACGTTTGTTGTGGACGTAATGAGACCCTAATAAATTTTTATTTAAAATTTAGTATAGAATGACGGTGATAACTATTTAATGAATAAACCTTTCTTAATGTGGAGAATAGAACGTAATCTATTGAATTAAATTGACTTATTGAGGTATAATATGTACGTATTACAAATCCATATTTAGTACTAAACGAGGAACTTACTTGCGTAAGTAGTGGGTGTGATTGTAATTCAGGTTTTTTTCGTATTCTTTATAGAAGATTCTCATCTCTAACAAAGCGTTTGGTATTTCTTTAATTTGACAAGTATATCATGTTGATGAGTTTTTTTCAAGTGCAATGCAGAAAACAAATTATGTTAGACGACCAATTGGGCAAATTAAACTATGCCAAAACAACAAATTCGGATTTAAAATAATTTTTTATTCCGAGATTTTTCAGGCCGATATATTTTGTATTCGGTATATTTCCTTTTCAAGCATAAAAGGGGTATCGTTTTTTTTTTACTGAACCTGTAGCGCACAAGTGCGGGATTATAGCTTCGGGGATGGGGTGAAGGAAAAGTTGACTCGGGATACCTAATGCTATTTCTGTTTTCGTAACCCACCCAAGACGAACTGGGTCAAGTGACTCCGGGTTTTTTTCCTCTGCTGTCGATTGTTGGAGAGAAGACATGTCTGCCGGTCCAAGAGGATTAGAAACGCGGGCGGGAACTTCAGTCGGGGATCTTGAGCCGATGGTCCCCGTGACCCGTATACGAAGGAGAGGAAGACACTAGGAAATAGAGAAAGAGGGGAGGGAACGGTCCTTCTAGAACTTTTTGAAGATAAACGTATTGTTTCACAACGCGTCACTTGAAGTGTAATCTCCTTGGATACTTCAAAGTGACTGAGGGCCATAGAAAAAGAGATTGGAATGGTCAAGTGGGGTTTTGCGGCGTAGTATCATAATAGTCAATTTCTTTTTTCTGTCAATTAACGGTGATTGTTGGGACTTCGCTCCCTCTCACTGATATGAGTAGTAAATAAATCTTCAATCAAATTAAGAACACTCTTCCCTATAAAAATATGTTACTCGTGTACTTATTTTTCGGGGACTTGAAAAATATTTTTTCTTTCATTTTCAATTTAAAAAGGCTTGAGATACTTTTTACTAGTCCTGTTTTATTTTTAATGAAAGTTGCAGTGTAGTAATGGAAAAATGCTGCTAAGTTACGATTAGGCCCCTCAATAAAATTTTTAAATGCGTATTTTTTTATTTTGAGTTTTTCTTTGTTGTGTCATATTTTGAGACTCTTCATTTTATTAAATATTAATCTTTTTGGTTTGGTATTCGGGTATATTGATGACTCTGCTCCATTACTAAGATCAAATTGTCGTTCCAAAGGATAGATAACCTTGAGAATAACGTATAGTATAGGAAAAATAACGCGGTTTTGTGTGGTATCGCATGGATGATCTCGGCGCGAACTACTCCGCACGTATCCAAGAAATCTGCGGCTGTACTCTGAACTCCACGAGATTTCAAGGAAGTCACGCTCGAACTCCTATAATTACCTCCCTTTTCCTCCCAACCAACTCCGCTTTACCCTTCCCCTCTCACCCCCGGTTTGAATATATATATGGCCACTAAAATGTGACACTAACGAGATATGTGCGACACTAACGAGGTACCTTGAAAATGACGTATGTCGAAACCATGCTCGGTCAAAATAAAAAACTGTGGCATGCACAAAGCGAGAAATTATTTCATTTCAGAAGTGGCGGCGGCGGCGGGGTTAAGTCCTCGCCTGCCAAAGCAAAGGTCGCGGGTTCGAATACCGCCTGGGTAGGAAATTAAGATCTCCCAGGGCATGGTTGTGTGTGTTCATCCAACGAGTTGTATGGAAGAGAGGACTATTAAGTCCTAATATCGCTCGATGCAATCCCTCGAATTGAAAAAGAAGAAGCTTTAATAATATTGTTCGCAGAGTGCCTTGTTGCTTTGAATACCTATATTTATGGTTGTGCATTGATACGTCATTCATTGTATTGTGGGTTTTAAAAACTTGGCCATGGTTAACGTAACTGCCATCTTCACAGTACCCCCTCCAACGAATCAATCACCCTGTGTGAATCGTTGTAGGAGAAGGAATACTTTCATTTGCGTGGTGACATTATCTGTGAGACTTGAGGCAGAAAAGCAGTTTATTTACTTGGAAGCCATCTTGAAAGAAAATAAGTATAGAATCTACGAGGAAAATTGCGCTTGCGAAGGTGTTTTCAAATGGTGGAGTACTAATGACAAGGACAAATGTGAGAGGATGTTAAGAAGCATCTGGTGAAGAGTCAAATGTGAAGGGTAGTTTTGTATGGTTCAGAAACCTGAACACTAAGAAATGAAGATTAAGTTACATTTAAGGCTTTTGAGATGTGGCTGTGGAGAAGAATGGTTAAAGTGTGAAATTTATGGAAAGAAAAGAAAACGACTATGTATTACGGTGGTGCTATTAGTTTAGGAAATTAGGAAAAGGCCGTGTGTTTGTAGCAAATAATGCGGAGGGAACGGTTGCTGAAGACTGCGATAGAGGAGATAATGTTGGGAAAGAGTAGAAGACAGAAGAGAATAGGATTTGTGGATGGGATGATGATTGGAAGGACCAAATTAGAGACGAAGAAAGAAATGGTGCAGCTGGGAGAACTCACGTCGTTATTAGAAAGATCAGTGATATCGCAATATTGTTTCTTTTTAAACTACTTTAGTCGGTAGGCCACCTATAATAATTCCAAGCTTTGAAACTGGAAAGTTATATATATATATATATATATATATATATATATATATATATATATATTATATACATATATATGATAGCATTGATGTTTTTATTAATATTTATATATTTATAATTTGTTATTATGCTATAAAATTGTATATTATATTATGTTATAAGCTCGATTAAGTAGCCTGTATGTATAATTTATTTTTCTGTTAATATTTTGGCGCAAAATGAAGTGGTTTTCTGTTAATGTTTTATCACTAATTAATTCTAACATTAAATATACTTTTTATAACAAGTTTGTTTAATAGCGGCAATGCATTTCATGTATTGAAGGCAGCCTCCCCATGACAGGTCTGCGACCTTTTAGGCTGCCTAAATCTCCGTAAAAAATTGTAAATTATATACACTGTACTGTGAGTAATTGTGGTGTAACAAATATTTTATGTTTTAGTATTATAACTTCAACGGGAGTCACCTACTTACATGAGACACGAATGTGCGAATTTGGCAAATATAGCAAAGTCACTCACCTGGACTGGGGTATTCAGTGGAGACTTCGCATTGACAAAATCATTCACCAGGACTAGGATGCGCACCAAAATCCGCAGAAATTTCGCAGAGTGGAATTTACAATTCCAGGCGAATGATTTCTTTATTTTTGAATTTCGCAGACTCGTGTACACCTCTAATGATAATTATGGTTAGTTATATTCCACAAATAGTGCCTCCGGTATTGTCCTTTCCTTCTTGTCGCACCATATCGACCGAGCCTCCCCCCTGGGCCGTGGAATTCGCGGTTAATGCTGACTAATTTGTGCTCCCGCCTCCACCTGCTCGCCGTGAGCCATCTTCCGCGAATCGCTGCTTTGTTCGAGGAGCAGCGGAGTTGGGAGGCATTGTCTCTCCCGGCCCGGTGTGGAAAAAAGAGAAACCGCCACGGCTCGCTCCGCCCGTCCCTCGCATTCAAATCCCTCCCTCTACTCCGTTCCGCGCATTCCAGGGACGACGCCTTCCCTCTTTCTTCCTCCTCCTCACTCCCTCTCGCACCCACTGCCAAGCATATTCTTCCCCGACACCACCAACCCCCCCTTCAAGAGCCCGCCCAATTTACTGCCGTCTCCGTTTCCCTTCCCTCCCCTTTCGTGATCCCCTAGGGTTCCCCAGACGCCTCCTCCGTACCACCACAACCAACCTTCAGGTTCCCTTGCATCAATAAAAGCCCTCCACCCCCCTTAACCCATGGAATCCGGTGCACAGCAATGGATTTCCGATATCGCGGGACGCTGTTAAGGAGCACTCATTTCTGCGGGGACTGACTTTATTGCCCACCAACTCTCCCCCCGCCCTCCCCACCGACACCCTCTCCGACGGGAGGCAGTGGAACAGGGGGAGGGTCGTCTCCTACCTTGCCTCCCCCCCCCAATCACCATCTCCTCCGCCCTGCAAACATCATTCCCCCCTTGCCAATCATCGCCCTGCCTCCCTCATCTTCTTCTTTTCCATTCCCCCTTCTCCCATCGTTTCGTTTCCCTTTACGTTTCCTGCCATCCCGGCCCGAATTACCGGGAGGCAACGAAGGCATCTCCCGAAAAGGGGTTTTCCTAAAATAGGGGTCGTGACCCACCGGTTGCGGCAGTCATAAGGGTCCGGGGGGGTTGCGGAGGGGGTCGCCGAAGGTCTTTCTAGCTTCTATGGGCTCGCTGCTCCCTTCTGAACCTCTAGGGTCGCCTTTAATGGGGTCGCCGGTGCATGATGCTTGGGGACTGATACCTAGCGGCACCTCATCCCACAGTCGGTGGGGTAGAACTCCGTTCTTTCGGTTTTTTTATGGCGATCGGTGTGGAGCGTGGCTAGTGTTAGGTCGTCGACAGTGTTGCCAGTTTATAAACTTTCCGATCCGGCCATACCCCTGAACCATCAATATTTTATTTTTCATGATATGGATAAAATATTCGGTTCTGATGATAAAATGCTACGCTACACTAGTGAGCGAAGGCTTCTCTCTACATACAAGTGTAAAAGAAAGTGTCTTCGAATTGAGTAGCCTGATTTTCAAAGCTCATAGACCACGAAGGAGGGTGTTGTAGTTTATAAATGTACTACCTTCGTATTGCCCTCAATTTTTCAGCCCTCATCGTTTCAGTAGCTTAAAGAAATATCCGATTTACTCTGATCATTATTCCATTCACGAATGTTTGGAGATGTGCTTGTAAACTGACTCCTACTGACAAAAACTGGCGCGAGTTTACTGGTGCAGAATCGCAGAAGAGGCATCGTCGACGGAGAAGTGAAATTTGATGGCGAAGTAGTTATCGTGGCTGGTGACTGGCGAGTTATTATTTTTAGTCCGAAAAAAATGCGCTTGTTTTGCGATTTTCGCCGAAGGCATTTATATATATAAAAAAGGAATCTGCCACGACCTAATCATCACTTCTGGAGAAAGCCTTTAAAAGAATTTCATAAGAGACGTGATGTGAATGTTTGGTTCACGATACGGGGGTGCTCTGTCCTTACCCCTTTTTCGCGCAATCGCTCGCTCGTCTTCAAGGCGATAAGGCGCGGAAAACGACGGCTGACCGAGTGATAAGAAGCGAATGGGGGACAGGGGGAGGGCGGGGGAGGAATGAGAATGTGTGTGAGTGTGCATGGTAGGGGGGAGGCGGTGAGAGTAGTGGCGTGGAGGTTTTCTCGGAGGAGTGGAAGATTAGATTGCGTTGGGAAGGAGCAGCGCCGGAAGGGAGTGCCGTGGCGAGACGTTGGAAGGGGTGGCCGCGGAATGAACTGAGTGAGGCGGGGGACAGAAGAGGAGGGTAGCAGGGACGGGCAATGAATACCGGTATCCGCTAGTAGGTACCGATACTGTTTTCGAAGTGTGTAAACTTCTATAGGCGCACCACGCACGGAAAATTCTGCTAGCGGTATATATCGGATTCTGGGCGTCACGCTTTTTTTCTGCGTCACGCTTAGCGTGCCGAATGTAAACTCAAAAGAACGCCCTCTCTTCAACAGAGTAAGATGGCGTAGTGATTAGAGTCGTCTTCCCTCGTACCAAAGGTTCCAGGATCGATTCCTTGTGGAGGAGTTTTTTTATATATTATATTTATCAGAATATCGCCATAGAGGTTAATACTTCTCCCGTGTGGTCTTAAGCACACCAAATATTAATTTTTAATCCAGTAGTACCGACCAGTATTTAAAATTGGTACTACCGACGGTACCGGTAGTAATAACATCGGTATTCAGACAGCGCTGCCATCTTGCGTCAACTAATGGAACTACAGTAAATTTTCAAATATTTTCGTAATATGTCTGTCTTTTTGTTATTTATATAACCGTGAGGTTGAGATATGTTTGTTATCATTATTGATATAATAGGTAGTGAATATCAATTTTTGATTCATGCCGAACACCAGACAATCGATGGTCTTGAACCGTATAATTAAAAATTTTTATTGTAAGTTAAACGTTAGTTGCACCGCAAGGCTTGACCACTATAGCAGGGGATTTTTACCTGGCCACAGCATTAAAACAACACCGATCGTTCTTCATCATAGTATTACAATCCTAGGATTGGTATACTGCTACAGCCCTCCATTTCGCCCTCTCCCATGCCAGTTCCTTCACTTCCCTATGGTTCTTCTTCCCCGTATCCCTCTTGACTTTCCCCAAGTACTTGTCTCTTGGTCTTCTTCTGGGGACTTTCCCTTCAATTTTTCCCTCCATTATGCTTCTTATGTAATTGTTGTGTCTCATAACATGGCCAACCCACCGTGTTCTTCTTCGGCGTATTGTGGTCTACAGTGCCCTTTCTTCTCCAATTCTTCTGTATACCTCCTCGTTTCTCACCCTATCCGTCCATTTGATCTTTAGCATCCTTCTCCTTCACCAGGTCTCGAAGGCTTCTATTCTTTTCTGGTCAGTTTTTCCAATGGTCCATGCTTCTGATCCGTAGAGTGCCACTGCCCACACGAATTTTTTCACGTATTGTTTCCTTGTCTCCAGTCTTATGCTCTTCGAGCAGAGTAGCGGCCTTTTGGCCATGAATGCCGTCTCAGCTTGGGCTATTCGACGCTTGATGTCTGTCGTGCTTCTTCCATCCCAGGTAATGATGCTCCCGAGGTAGGTGAATGATTCCACTTGCTCCAATCTTTCTCCTTTGGGGCGGACGTCGGCCACTACTTTCTCTCTTCCGCACACAAGTATCTTGGTTTTTTTCTTATTGACTTTCATGTTGTATTCCTGGAACACTTTTTCAATTGTGTTCAGTGAGTTTTGTAGGTCTTCCTCGTTTTCTACTACGATGGCGATATCATCAGCAAAGCGTAGCGTGTTGATTTCTTCTCCATTCACTTTGATTCCTTTGATTCCTTGTTCTTGTATTTCTTTTATTTCTTCCTCCATGTACATATTGAAGAGTGCTGGTGACAGGTTACATTCTTGTTGGACCCCTTTGTTAATTTTTGCCTATATATGTCTTCCATCTTGCGTGCGAATTGTGGCCGCCTGGACCTTGTAGAGCTGGTAGATGATTCTTCTGTCATTGTAGTCCAAGTTTTTCCATAGTATTGAACATCATATTCCATTCGACATTATCGAATGCCTTCTCCAAGTCCACGAAGGCTATGTACAATGACTTGCTCACGTGGATCATTTTCTCTACCAGTAGTCTTAGGCATAGTATTGCCTCCCTTGCCCCCCTATTCTTCCTAAATCCAAATTGGTTTCTGACAGGTTTTCTTCAATTTTTTCTTCAATTCTTCTGCCTACTATCCGAGTAAGGATTCTGGAGACATGTGGCACTAGACTCAAGGTTTGGTGCTCCTCGCATTTCTCAGCCTTTGCTCTCTTCGGTATGGTCACCATTGAGCTCCTCTTGAAGTCTTCTGTCAGTTTTCCGGATTCGTAGAAACCTTGGATTATTCCATATAGTGCGTCTCGTGCTTTTTCACCAAGTGCTTTGATTACTTCTCCGCTGATTTTTATCTTCTCCAGGCGCCTTTCCATTCTTCAGGTCTCTTACTGCTCTCTCAAATTCGCTTCTTAGTATCCCTGGTCCACGGTTGTCTTCCTCCATTTGGTTCTGGTCATCTGTGAATGCTTCTCCTAGGGAATTCGGCCCTCGGTATAGCTCTTCAATGTACTGTTTCTATCTATTGCCGATTTCTCTATCTTCCTTTAGCAGGTTCCCATCCGAATCTCTGATATTTTTGCATCTTAGTTTCCTTTCTCCGAAGTGCCTCTTGATTAGGTTGTATGCCGTTTCTGAGTTCCCCTTTATCATTTTTTCGTTGATGTTCTTGCAGCAGCTTTCAATCCATTTCTCTTTGGTCTTTTTCGATTCTCTGATAACTTTATTCCTTAACCTCTTATTCAGTACTTCTCCTGTTTCATTTCTTGCATTCTTATACTTTCTTCTTTCTTCAATGAGGGCTATGATGTGTTCCGTCATCCATGGTTTCTTAATTTCGACCAGCTTGCTTGCTAGTTGTACCTCTGCTACTTCTGTGATGGTCTTCTTGAGGCTATTCCATCTCTCTACTTCCCTTTGGCTGGTTTCCTTTGCTATTTCCACCTTCTCATCAATGGCAGTAGCAAATGGTCCTCTTCATTCCTCCTCTTACAGTGGCTTTAGGTTCCATCTTTGTTCTCGTTTCGTCCTTCTCATATCTCAGTTGACATTCCATTACCACTAGATTGTGGTCACTGTTGATATCCGCCCCGGTATAAGTCTTGCAATACTTCAATTTGTTCTTGTACCTTCGCATTACCAGAATGTAGTAGTCACTGTGGTAACTGTCTCTGTCTCCTGGCATCTTCCATGTGTATCTTCTCCGTCGGTGTTGCATGAAGAGGGTGTTTGCCACCACCAAGCTCTTCTCAATGCAGAATTCCACAAGTCTTTCTCATCTCCCGTTCCGTTTCTCCAGCCCGAACTCTCCTACTGTGTTCCCATCCTTTCCCTCTCCAACCACTGCATTCCAATCTCCCATTACTATTAGATTTTCCTTCCCTTTGACTATGCTCAGGACCTCTTCTCGTTGCTCGTACATTTCTGTGATTTCTTCTTCCGAATGGTTGGATGTAGACATGTACACCTTCACTATTACTATGTCTGTCGGTTCTCTTTCTATCTTGATTAGAATTATCCTTTCGTTGTACTGCCAGTATGCCTTTACTCTTCTTCCCCATTCTTTCTTCAGAATGAATCAACTCCCGCAATCTTCTGGTTACCGTCGGAGTATATGACTCTATACCCGTCACTCCAGAAGTCGTCCGCTCCCGTCCACTTGATCTCGCTCACTCCTACGATGTCTAACTCCAGTCTGGCCATCTCCATCTTCAAGTTGTCCCATTTCCGGCACACCCCCAATGATTTCACGTTCCATGTCCCTATCCTGCATCTGAAACATTTGACTGGTGTACCCTTCCCAGTAGTCCCCACCCGGAGATCCGATTGGGGGACTATTTTACCTTCGGAATTTTGTTACCGGGAAGGATGCCATTACGTCACACTTGAATGCAAGGCTGAAGTTTCTAGGGAGGTTAATGTGGTGGTTTCCCGTTGCCTTTCGCATCGCAGTACTCCAACCGATTCCGTGAACTTCACTCTCGCCCGAAGCTGTATCAGTTGATACCGGACCGATCCTCTGGATCTTCGCCATGCCAATGCCTTTTAGTGAAACTGCTGCCTCTCTGAATAGTTGAGGATAGCCTGTCGTTGACTCCCAAAATTTCCAGAAAATAACTTGCAGTTCTTGAAAATTTCAAAATTTGAAGATTTGGAGGCATCAAGATTTGGAACTACGACCTTCGGATTGGGAATCGAACGCGCTAACCTCTTCACCACCGGCGCCGCCCTTACGATCGTCCTTCATGTGATTTAAATCATTCCAACGAAAAGCGACTAGCGCAAACACACAGCATAAAATATAATGCTTTTAATTTTGAGGAAACCGGGACTAGCCACGGTAGTAACCTTCACGGAGTCACCCGCAAGTGCACATAAGTGCGATATTCCACAGGAGAAAAATCATTCGCCTTGACCGGGATCCCGGTCAAGGCGAATGATTTTTCTCCTGTGGAATATCGCAATAATGTATTTACTGAATTGCCGTAGTTTATATTCCCGATGAATGTTCATTAAAAATGCCGGTGGATGGAAATTCCTATGTGCCTTTTTGGACTGATATTCTAATTTTCCGAAATACCGGAAAATTAGTATGAGACGAATGTTAAGTTGAAATTAGTAAAAATATTTAATCAATCACATAAATACCGGTATTTTTTCGTTATTCTACTGGGCGAGTAGTATTGTTACTTTTTTAATACTCATCAAAGA
Source organism: Pyrrhosoma nymphula (assembly GCA_963573305.1). NCBI lineage: Eukaryota > Metazoa > Arthropoda > Insecta > Odonata > Coenagrionidae > Pyrrhosoma > Pyrrhosoma nymphula. The sequence goes on along the minus strand of OY754329.1, from coordinate 175,569,316 downwards.
AATTCCGGTGCTTTTTTGGGTACCGCGCATGCGTAAAGATGGTAGATGGAAGGGAGGGATCTTCAGGGGTTTGGTGCCGAGGGGTGAAGGAGGGAGGAAGGGGGCGATCTCTGCTTCGGGCGAGTCTCCAAAATGTCTTTCCCGTGACGGAGCGATAGATGTCATTTCCTCGAGAGAGGTGTTCTCAGCGGCGAACGGGAAACGAAAGAAAAGAAAAAGGAGTCGAGTCTTTATTTATCTATCCCGTGCATCGCTTTAGAAGGAATCTCGTCCTCCGTGTGTGCATGCCTCGAACGAGCCGTGAATTCCGTGTCCTCTCACATAACATCCTGGTATCCTGAATTGGTCTCCCCGCATCAATTACAGGGTCACGGATTCGAAGCACATTCTCTGTGTCCTAGCTGTTTAATCCATCTGATTTTTTTCATTTATTTTGATTTTGAATTAATGGGAATTTTACCTCGGAAACAGCAAAAGATGTATCGTAGATTTTAATAATGGAAAAAAGACGGTAGAAGGTTGATTCTTGCGGTTTGAAAAGGTTATGTTATTAGATGAAGAATGCTTAGGAAAAAAGCTGTCGGAATTGGAATGTATAAAGGTTTGTAACTATGGTACTTTTTAATATTTTCTTGCTTGAAGACTTGAAAAGAAAATGAGAAAATGAAAAACCCAAATTCCTTCATGAAACTGAGTGCAGTATTATTATGTTATCGAAAGCTGATTCATTTTCCTGACTAATACCTAATCCTTTCTTTTCCAGGTACGTTGAATTGACTGCATTGCTGTTTGAATTGGTTTCCAAAACGTATGTATATGAATATTGCGTTGCTGAACTTTTAGCACGTGTCTCCACTCATTCATTATTTGCTTACTCACGTTTTTTTTAAATTAATTTTAGTTTCTCACATTAAAGATAGTATTTTTGAATTAACTTTTTTCTCCAGAATATGAAGACTCGTACAAAATATAAGCGATTGAAAGCATTACGTTGGTACTGTCTGATGCGGAAGTTTTTAGTTTTCGTCCGCAAACGAATCTTAGCGCTTGTTCCTCCAGTCTTTATGCTCTTTTTCCATTGCTATTTTTTTAAATTGACGAGATTCAACCGTGGTCTCAAAATACTCCTGCAGCAAACAAGATCGTTGCCGTATCTGCGAGGCAGAGTAGTTCTTTAGTGGACATCTTGGGAGGTTATGGGAGGTGGTGAGGCGTACCGGGAAACTGAGTTTCTGGGATGGAGAGGGAGGACTAACTAGTGGCTTGGGATATGGCCGTGCATTCATGCTGCTGCCCTCCTCCCTTGAACGCGTCTTTTCTGCGCTGTTGTCGGACCAAACCTTGCTATTGCGGCCAGTGCGGTAGTGGGCAATTTGCCAAGGGTTCCTCCCAGCTCTGTGAATACCGCTTTCAAAACGTCTCTTCTTCCTGCTACACGTCTTCTTCCACTATTTGGTTTTCTCTTTCATTGTCTCCTCTCCTTTCCTCGTCCTCTTTGCCACCGAAATCTAAATGAATGCACCGGGAGATGTTTCTTGGAATTCCCCAGAAAGTGGACACCTTTGGACATTCAAGTCCTTCTCGCAACCCAAGTTACCAACGATTTGCATCAACTGCTAATTTCGCCGGTTCAGCTTTTTATATTCATTGGCCAGCCAGTCGTAACCTTTTTTTCATTGTGGAGGTAATACGTATATTCACTATATGTAACCAGCATATTAGAGATACAATTTATTTATGGCTTAAAATGTTACCTTTACAGCCTTTTGAAAAATGAGCGAAGGAAAGTTCAGATTGTTTTCTCCGTCCGCTTGTTGGCGTAGTTCCGCGTTTCATTTCTTATGCATTAGTTTTATATATTTTATCAGCATATGACTTCTTCCATTTCCAGTCGAGAATTTTAATCTTTCATGTAATTCTGCTACTCGCCCACACATTAGCATAATCTATTATTTTGCGTGCTATTTGTCGTTGGCCTAAATTTAAAGTTAGCGTATTCTTCAGTCAGTATCTCGTTGTTGTTGTCCGGATGGATGCATTGTCTCTTTCAAATAATACCCGTACGGACACAAACGATGCCCACCCAAACTCGCTTTATTGCTTAGTCGTCATAAACTTATGTTTGCCTTCTGTTTTCACGCTGTGCGAATCTCTTGCCGCACGTCCGCTTCCTTGCCCCTCAACATCCCTTTGCGCCTCATCATATACATTTTTGCTCTTAATTCTGCGGGGGTTACACGCTATCTAGAAGGGGTTTATGTTCGGAATGAAAAAATAAATAAAATAGCGGGCGGTCAGCGTTTAAGAGCTTTGGAAACTTATCCAGTTGGCCGGAGACGAGGCTACCGCTGCGGGGAGCCGCGTTTCCCTCAAGGCCAGATCGAATGTAGCGGGAGGGGCGGGAGAAGTGGTCCAGGGAACATCGGGCGGTCTGCCTGCCGATAGCAGATGCGGTGGGGTCAGCGCCAAGGGGGTTGGCCGGTTCGGAAGTGGGGGGTTGGGGGCGGCGCTTAAGGTAGTTGGAGCGAGATAGTTCCCTAGTCATAATGGAGACCATATGCAAATTTTATTTTTTCATTTCAGCATCTGTAAGAAGTATGAGACAAACATTGTAATATTAATGGCACAATAATATAGTTATATATGTAAAATATTCTCAGTAATTATATAAATATAGGTATCTACATAAGTCTCTAACTTATTTACTCATTTTTTTCAAGCCACACCGTGAAAAAACCTTCGCAACAGGTTTTTTTGCGATTCTGTAATAATTAATGCGATGAAAAATTGATAAGTTTTTATAATTAGTTGAGTAAACATACACGCTACACACCGTTAGATTTTTTAAAGATATCTAGGTGCTAGAAATTCCTATATATTTCAATATTCTCCCTCTTGAGCGCACAGCCGTAATCTATCCCATGTAAAACAGCTTATATTTTTAGACAAATTACTCGAAAAGAAGTTAGGCTAGTTAGAAGTGAAATTCATTAAATTCTAGGTGACATGATTTTTCGCTCAAACTACCTTTGTGGCTTTGGTACAGGGTGGCTGGATGGTAGACATATGAAAGGGTAGAGGGCGAACAGATAGGATGCTACTGGAATACTAGACGATAGATGGACGGCCTGAATATTTGGTTAGAGCTAAACTGACATTTCTACGTTTTTAGAAACGTTTTTTTTACGTATTTCATTTCAAGAAAGGATCTTCCTATTTGGGAGAATGTCATCTTAAATTTCCAAACTAGCCGTCTTCACGCAATCGTCAAAGCCTATCGCATAACCTTGATGTCTCCTAAAATTACTCTCTGCAATGTAGCTTTCAGTGCTTAATTTTACAACTACCTCGTCACACATCGCCCTCCTTCATGCTTATGAAATAGATACTCCTTCTCCCTTACTCCTTCACGCTTGCTTAATATTTTGCATCCTAACATAGACAGACTGCTATATTTCTCATTCTTCTCCAGTGGCGGAGGCTTTGTAAATGTTAAGAACTGTTGATTATCAGAAAGGTGCCACCTGTATATCTAATGTGCCATGGGATAAGTAGAGGGATTTGGGTGGAGGGAGAGAGACGATTTGTGTGCCTTCTTGATATTAGTGATTTCCATGATTCAATGATCATTTGGCCTTGATCCCTGTTAAAGATGTTTTGGCGATTACGGATATCTATGAATTCTCTGATAAGCCGGTCTTACGTAAGATGCGTTAATGTACATTTTTGTCCTACGGCTGCGTCTTTGGTGGTGGCGGAGCGTTCTAAATGCCCTTACCTGATGGGTTTCATGTGTTCTATGCTCTGGTCATTTGTCAATCACTCCCAAGGTTGGTTGACAGGTTACTTGAGACTAGACAGTAGAGAATAAATGGATGCATTACTGTATATATTAGTATTAATAAAATAAATCTTCAAAACGCTGGATGAGTGAAAATTTATAACCTTCATGCCATTCTATACAATTTCGTTTATATTCTGTGTTGTGCTTCAAAGGATCGTTTTGAACGATCTGTATCTGCATCTCAATCTAAGCCGTCTTACGTCTCATCCTTGAGACAAGTTCAATGGCGACGGGTCGGACGTCGTGCCAGCATCCAGCGCTCTCATCGAGAAGGTGGATCGGAGGGGGATAGCATGTCGCGGAGTGGAGGCCAGGAGGACAAAAAGGGGTGAATTCAGTCAGTTCGGAAAGTTGATGAGAGCGAAGGGATTAGATTTTTGTGGAAATATATCCCCCAGGATTCCACCAAAATGGCCGAGTGACCCCCCCCTCCCTCCTCTTCCACTTCCTCTGGCTGCGTTCACCACCCCTTATGCCTGGTGGCGTAATACAAGCCGATACGGCCTACCAATGCCAACCACCCCTGTTCCTCGCGGGCCATTCATTCAGCCTTCACCACGAGTCGTGTCCCCTCCTCCACCTCCCAATTGCACCCTTCATCCCTTTACGACCCCTAACCCTCCCCCACACGTCCTTTGGAGTGCATGTGGTCATTTAAGTGTACCCACACAACCCTCTTTCCATCTCCCCCCAGCTAACCCTTTCAACAAACCTTTAATTCTCTCATCTCCCGTTGCGCCGCGCCACCTGCGTTCTTATTACCGCGTCCAGTCGGTTTGATTGTTTTTTTTTCCGTTCCTCGTTGGAATCGCATTGACGTCCACTACTACGTTTTTACCCACACTTAAAAAAATAATTGATTACCGTGACATACCAATTTAATATCATTCCCTTTTTTCCCTCATTTATGTCATAAATCCTTCAAGATCGATGGTGGTGACAGTTATTGCAGTTTTTTTAAATATCATGCGTTGTGGCTTATACTATCATCCTAGACCTATCATCAAGAATGCAAGTTATTTTTATATAAATAACAGCCATGATGTTTGGCATCCCTTTTCAAAAGGGGATTTATAAAAAACATTTTGTTGAACATACAAAATTATCTTTTAAATAATAAAATTGATATGTTGTATCCAAAAACAATCTCGTGTGTGACCACCATGTACAAATATTTTGCCAAATTTTGCTGAATTAATTTCGCAGATCGTATCCACTGGGTTGCGACTTGGCTGCGAAGCATGACCATTTCATAAAGATTTCTGGTTCATATCGTATGTCTGGAAACTTTGCTCCATTGTGTGATAGTAATAATATTTATCGGAAATATACAGTTGGTGGAGCAAATTTCGTTCGAACGTAAATATTTCAACACGTTATTGTTGTCCGACAAGGCGTAAGGAAGCCAATGCTGGGTGGAGTTCATCAAGCATCTTTTGTAAAAGCGTGAGATCATCGCTTCACCACGTATGCAGATTTTACGAGACGCTGGGGCTAAAATCGATTGAGGCTGTGCAGAGTTCCTTGTACCTAATTGTATTTAGGTCCTAGTGTATTTGGAAACTTCAAGAAACTTTTGAGGGAATAATTTGACCAAAATGGACAGCGGCGCTTCTAATTTGTCTATCACAGAGAAGATACACTTAATATTACGCTATCCACTATTACTTGTAAACGGTTCTGTAAATATTACTTGTAAGTGGTTCTGAGACGTTTAGGGCATATTTGTAGTCGTATTGTCAATTTAAATTAAAATTTATAAAATTGGTTCAAAAAATTAGCGGAAGGGTGAAGTGGATGTGTTGTGGCTTAGGATGGCCACAAGATTTTATATAATGCCTAGACCTTAATGCCTAGACCCTCACCTATCAGATTTGTTGATGAAATAGCGTTTTTTCTATGACTTTTTTGCATTATGACTCCCACCGCTGAGAGAATCGTAGCAGTTAGTGATTTCTTTGTCAAATACTTTCTCTCTGATCCGATGCTTGTACTTGAAGTTCACTGTTCCTCACAAGAAGAAGTGAATGCGAATTATATCGATAGCTGGCGCCCTATTTCACAACTGTTTTTTAACGAGCTCAAATTTTTGACAAAATTGTTTCGTGAGTCACATGGGTTCGTAGTGTTTTGATATATCTACTAACTCGAAAAATGCATTTGAGCAAACGTTTGATCATAGTTTTCATTTTTCATTTCATGATCGGAAATGATTTACTCCTTATAGACTCTGATCGTTGAAGAAAAACGTTCGACCATCAGGAAAAATCTAATGTTTACGGATATATTTTTTGGCATAAAACGGTAAACCAAGGGTAACCGCAACTTTCTAAAATTTTTCAGTGCCAAAGTATAAATTACAAGTACTTAAATAAAACTGCAGTAATTGTACTGTCCGCACTTAAATTGTAATGTAAATATTACACTACACGTGTTTCGACGTTCCTTAGGGCGTCATCATCAGGTCTACCAACACGTGTAGTGTAATATTTACATTAAAATATAAGTGCGGACAGTACAATTGCTGTAGTTTTATAAGTACTAAAATGCTGTTCCACCATATATCGCCCGAGACTGTCGAATTTATAAATTACAAGTTTTCCTCGGCTAGTCTTTGTGTGCTGCATAGTATTTTGTATCGTATTTTGAATTATGTGTACATATATTGCTCATAGCCATGAATTTGTAATTGTATTTGTGGAATCTGTGTTCATTTTTGATGGTTTAATATTTTGGTGAATGCAGGAGCTTAAACAGTTGCGCGTTATCCTTTAAAATTCTTATTTTTATGCCTTTTTTCGGTGGCCCCGCCCTTACTTCTTAATGAACTTTATTACTTACTCGCGTAACTGGTTCCTGAGTAGAGTTCACGCATTCATAATTAACGCTGTTTTCTCGGCGCCTTTTTAAAAGCAACAGTAATTTTACTCCAATCCATTTGCTCTGACACGGCTTTCATACTTCCCATGGGTGATTAAACAAAATTATTCTTATGATGTCTCGTCCATCCTGACTTATCATTAATTCCAGCCTGGAATGAAAGAATAATTCTCTCATTGTTGGCGGCAAAAGTATAATGAATAAAGTAGGAAAATTATCGGTACTTTTAGGAGTGTTTAAATTTCACTCATCATCGCTGAGTTTTCCACACGTTCACTTTTCTAAATTTTATCGTCACTCTTCCCATCATTATGTCATACCTCCCGGCTGCTTAAAGTAAACCTCAAGGCCCCTTTCCTTTTAACCTGTTCGATGCGTGACGAATTTTTCCGATTGTCCCTTCTCCTCTTCCATACGCACTAAAATATATTTTCAGCTAACCGCCTTCAGGAAAATATCTATGTTAATGTTTGTATCACTTGACGCCGAGATTACTTTTATGAGTGAATGAATAGCGATGGTTCAATACTCACACACCTATGTTACTGTATCTTGCACAGGTGTATATTTCTTTTCAGCTGGCTTCGTTTAAAGGAAAATGTTAGTGACGTTTGATTGGTTACAACGATCGGGGAAATATGGCAGGAATTTTAAGACGAGGTATTTTTTGATTTTCTGCCCTGGATTCTATTAATCTGTAAGCAAAGTATTGTATTCACTGATGCTTGAAGTTTTCATAGAGCAGCTAATTAATTAATGCCATATTTGCACTGCATTCTCAAGGTGAAAAATAAATTTAATATACTGCCTGAAACGTTTCCTTGGGCGGTATATATTCGGTAGTATGGAGTCGAAAAATACCTAAAATCTTTGAGAATGCCGTTCTGTCGTTAGAGGGTAACTACATCGATTTTTCTCAATAAGATGAATCACTTCCTTGTCCTTCGTCTTATCCAAACTTTCATTCTCTACCCTCCTTCCCTTGTGTCGCTGATTAAGCGGTAAGGGTCGACGGCGGTGGAGAAATGCTTACTTAAAAGCTGCCGCGAAGTTTGTCGACCTTTAAATGGAGATTGATGTTGTCTCCTCCCAAGCAGCGCCTGTGTGTGCATGAGTGTTCCTTCCCGCACACTTCCTCCCGAAATCCGCGCCTCTTTCTATTCTCCTTGCTCCTCTCCCTTTTTATTCTCCACATTCAACCTCTTCTATTATTCTTCACATTATTCTGTTTGCGCCCTCATTTCATTCATAATTCTTTCATCGCCATCTCGTATCCTTCGCCCTTTCGTCCGTCTTTTTTCCTGTCCTTTAGTCGCCCGAGTCTTGATTTCTATCTCGTAGACATCATGCACCCTTTCCTCCCTCTTTCCCTTAGCAACTACCGAGCCATACATATAACTTCCACCCGGCGACTGTGCTTGCCCCCCCTTCGCCATTTGTGAGAATGGATCGTCGGTCATGTTTCTTATGCGCTCCCGGTTCGTGAAATTTGCTCTCCACTGTCGCCCGTTCGTTCCTCCACCGTCACTCCTCCAAACGGATCATTTTACTGTACTTTGAAAACACTTGAGGTAGTTTGAGCGAGATATTTCCCTAGTCATAATGAAGACCATATTCGAATTTTATATTTTAATTTCAGCGTGTGTAAGAAGTATGAAGTCAATATTTTTTAACAATAATTGCGCAAGAATTTATGTATATATAACAACATTTCTCAGTAATTAAATAAATATCCTACATAAGTCTCTAACTTGACTAATTTTTTCACGCCGCACGGCTAAAAGGCCTTAAAAAACGGCAGGTTTTTTGTGATTCTGTAAAACTTACTGCGGTGAGTAATTGATTATTTTTTATAAATAGTTGAAAAAACATACAAACTGCACACCGTTAGTTTTTCGATGAAATCTAGGTGTTAGAAATTCCTACTTTTTTTTTCAATATTCTCCCTCTGGAGCGCACAGTCGTAATTTATCCCATGTAAATTAGCTTAAATGATTAGGCAAATTGCTCGAATAGTAGTTCGGTAAGGGGTTAATATTTTGTTATTGGAAAGATGGGAGTTTTATTTTTTTAAATGAGACCAAATTAATCCAATACTTGGTGAAGTGATTTTTCGCATCCACGTGGGAGGCGTTTGCTGATTTACGCTCCTCTTTTATTTTTCATGCTCGGATATCATCATTCTATTCACGCCGAGGTCACACTCGTGGGTCGGCGGTTGGCGTGCTTTATTATTTAGTTGGGTTTCAAGCACAGTACGTGTCCTTAGCCATGGAGATGAGATCAGTGGCATGGCCGTGCACCATGCGCTGTTGGGAGTCCATCGAGCCTTAATGGTGAAAAATATTGGAGAGGGGAAATTGAAGCGGTAATGATTCAAGTCACGTCACTTGATCAGATAATCACTGTCGTTCATCACCGGAGAGTGAACAAAATTAAAGATCAAAAGAAACAATGTGAGGTAGCTGCAGCGGTCGAACGAGAAAAGTTGTTTGAGGCCATTGTAAAATTGTGTGGAAATTGGTATCCATGTCGCAAATTACTGGGGGGTCGATGGTGCTTTCTGACGCGTACACCGGCCAATTACAAAACTTGTGATCAAATCTTAGCACGCTAACTCAATCGCCTTCCCCTTGTGCCCCCCTCGGGGTAATCCGAAACCCCGCGAACACATTTGCATACGCCGTAACTCACGCGCTCCCAGGCCTTCTAACCCTCACAACCCTCTCCCAGACAGAATACTTACCTCTTTCTTATTTATTACATACTCGTAACTCCTTCCGACCTCCCTTCATTCTTTCTTTTCTTTATAATTCACGACCACTCTCCTATTACTTTAGCATTGATTTGACGTGGCTCTGCGCTCATTTCTCCTGTCAGCCAAACTGTAGATACGATCAAACTTCTTCGTGGTCACATGCCTAGCAATTATTCGCTGGCTGCATCTTGCTTGAGGTCTTTTTCTGTAGTTCTTTGCGTTCAAGCTACCTTCTATCTTCTGTAACCTAATGCGTTTCAGAGTGAGTCAATTGAAGTTTCTTCGTCTTTTTCAGTGAGCTCTAAAGAATTCTTTCCCCTTCACTGGTCATTGTATTTCTATTTTAGTCTCTCTTTAATCCGCTTTGTGCTAATCGTACTGACTTCGTGGCATATTTACACTGATGCTTCTGCCATAGTACTTCTCGTTTTTTACTGAAATGTTGCGCCGGAAAGTTTTTTGTATGGTCTTGAGTAGGTTTTTCCTCATTCGGAACGCCATAACTTACTTTCGATTTTACTCGAGCTGTGTATCATACGTGATATCTCTAGTTCAATCGATCATCTAACTGAGGGTCTTAGATCGCATACACAAACATGTTCTTGAATTCGGTTTTTGCGAAGGATTTTATTCTGAACAATGCACCATCATGATTGACATTTTTTACTGACCAAATTTCGCTGTTTCCCATGGTACTGACTTTAATGCCCAACGAGTGCTTTGTTATTAGAAATATTTTCTTCCTAATCTTAATACTTTAGTTTAAAATCACCTCTACATTATTAAATATTGCATTCTATGAAACATTTTATTCTATTTACTCTTTAAATTAGCTTTTAACTTCGTTAGAATCAGCCTTCATTAATGAAGATGAGCTTTAAAAAGGGGAAGAAATGAGTGAGGGAAGTAAAGTGTTAACTCTCATCTGTCTTGTCCAAAAGTCAATATGCTGAATTTTTAGTAACTACTCCATGCATAGCACCCGGATAGGATACTACCGCAGAATCAAATTTTTATCCTAATTGCACTTTAACTCCTCGTGTCATTGGTGGGTTCATTATCATTTTATGCAGATAGAGTAGTACAAACTCACCTACTCCATTCTTTTAACGAGCATGGTTTACGACCTGTCTGTCGAGACATGGAAACAACGCGACATGATTTTCCCCCAGCAGTAATTCTACGGTCATAGTTGAAAAGCCTGACAGCGGTGTTGCTGCCACCGCCGTTGCACGGGAAAATGTTTTCGCGTTACTTACTTTAAAACTCTATTCCATTTTATTCAAATTTATTGACCTAAGTCCATTTATTGTCCATTTCATCAACTTCGCATTCATCGTGTATTCCTATTGTTTCATAAGGAAGCTCGTTTATTTATCAATTGAAATTTTATTAATTCCATTCACACAGCTTCTTTGTCAACTCAATGTTATTCATGATTAAAAAATACTTTGTTCAAATCCACAATTTTTTATTATAATTGACCCCGGTTTCGGCAGCTATGTGCCATTATCAAGGACCTTGATAATGGCACATAGCCGTCGCAAGGGCTCAAGGAAATCGTGCCTTCACGCCAATGTGAACCTTGCATCGCACGAGGCAAGGGTGCGGGGGACTTTTAGTGGCCTCACTATAGCGATATATTATTCACTTGCCCGCACCGACTCGAAACTCGGAAAAAAATAAGTGAGAAAAATGAAACTTCCGAGACGGAGTAAAAGGTCTCCTCGAGAAGAAGTAAAACGTAGCGGGATTTCTGATTGTACCTTACATACTTCCGAACTCTCTTCACCCACACCAGGGTCTTCGCCAACCCTTTCTCATCCCCCATCCTCACTATATTCGCTCGATCCGCGCGTACAGGACGACTTATTCCTCAAAACCAGACCCGCCCACCCAACTCCTTCCGAATGGGAGAGGTGTCTTTTATTTCTGCCGATCCACTCTCCCTATCCCTCTCGCAAGTCTCACTACCCTTTCTCTTCCATTCTCTCACCTCCCCCCACCCTTCCCCTCCCACTGAATACACTCTCCCGTCCCTCAGCACATCTCGCCGCCACCTACGTGCTTATACCCTTGAAGCCACCTCAATAGTGTGCGTCAGGGCGTGACTTCACACCAAAGTTCCACCAACCGTCAAACGCACAACATATCATGCAGTTTTGACATATTTTTCAAAATATACTGTGGAGTTTAATTTATTAGCCTAATTGGAAAGTAATGTTAGTTGACATACGGCTTACTACCTTCATTCCTCTCGTGTTGGATAAAATGTGCACTCATATATCTTGGGGACCATTTGTCAATGTTCGGTTATGCTTACATTCAAAGCGTGTAGAAGCGATTGTTAAATCGCAAACGCATTATACAGATATAGACTCATAATGAATAAAGACACTTGGTAATCTTCCACAGATTTATTTATTTGACACGACGCGTTTCACCACACTGTGGCATAATCATGTGCAGGGTTCTTCGCTTTAGGTCAAGCATATATAGCTTTCCACCAAAGCGTTAGGGAGTGGGGGGAGAAGGGGGAAGGCTAAGGGAGGAGCGGAGAGGGGGGAGGGAGAACTAAGGGTTTGAGTGGACAGAGGGCGGAAAGACATAGGAGAAACGGACGCAGGGGTTGGGACTGGGTGATGATGGAGGCCTCCTTTTCCTTGAGAACTCTGGATGGTGAGGGAAAGGAGGGGGTTTTAAATGGCCAGTGCACTGCCCACACCAGAGCACTGGAGGACGGGAAGGAAATAGAGTGTGAAAGATTTGGGACATGTGGCAGGAGTCGGTTGGAAAGAAAAGAAGCCAAGGCCTACACCGGGCTGTAGAGCTGAGGATGAATGATGAATGAATGTATCTAGTGCTAGCTCTCGCGCTTTCTTAGAGCTAAGGACCCAGTTGTCCTCAAGACGCCAGGTGTCTACCGGGTGCCAAGTGAGTGCGGAGTCGTTTACATTGGGGAGACGGGACGTACAACAGTGACACGTCAGTGGGAACGCATGCGACATCTACGACTTGGACACCCGGAAAAATCAGCCATCGCCGTACACGGCCATGGATTAGAACGCCTCGTTCAATTTGACGAGATCAGGATTTTCGCCCACTCCTTTTTGGGATCGCCTGGTGAAGGAGCACTGTGAGATTCCCATAGAGAAAAGAACATTCTCAACCGAGGTTCACGCTTCTCCTTGAGTAACTCCTGGAAGTCCGACTTGGCCCCAATGCGCAAAGAAACTGCAACTCCACAAAGAGGTGGGAAACAATCCGAGCTTACCCCTCCGCCCCAATAATCATGAAACACCTGCAAGGATGGGATAATATATAAAGTGAACCAACTTCGACACTCATCTGCCCTGATGAGTGACATCTGCCCTGACGATGTCCAAGTTGGACACCGAAACGTTGACGAACACGGAGCCATTAATTCGGTGGGAAACATGAAAAAAGTTTCTGTACTCTCAGGCGTGTCTGCACGTGATGTTTCTTTTCGAAAACAGATTCTCCAGCCATTCTGCTAACGCCTTCAGGTCAGAAGACCTGAAGACACCAGACAGAAGACCTTCTGACCTGAAGACGACAGCAGGATGGCTGGAAAAAATGTTGCCTTAAAGAGACAGCCCACGGAGTAACGCCCGAATTGCTGCCACTAGACATGCGGCTGAAAACCGCGGAGACCTTCGAATCAAATATATTTTCAACGATGCCCGGTGAGATGTGGTGGAACACCATTCTGAAATTAATAAAAATAACTCGGTGATGTCCACAGAATAATTTATTTACTGCTCAACGCGTTTTGACGTCAAAGCGTCATATTCAGGCCTGAAATTCTTCATCCAGTCTCTTGGGCCACGATGCAATGTTAAGCAATGCATTGGCTGCGATTTGCGATATGTCGAATCTATCTCTATGCGATATCCATCTTCCGGGCTATGCGATGACGAGCCACATTACGAGGCAATACGCTGCAATCCAACATGCAGTGCCATGTGCAATGTAATGCGATTGCTGCGATGCAATGCGCAATGAAGAGCGATACATCAGATGCATAGATTAAACAAGAGAATCGATGGAGCCGTATGAACTGCGATTTGAATGAAGCGGAATAAATGCGCATTCCGCCATGTTGGATCGTAACCCTATGAATCGAGTTCATTTTATTAGTTCATATACTTCAGTACTGTATGCAATAATCATTACTTATCCAGAGCCATATCTTCCAATGACGCAACGAAGATGAAATATTCAATGACGCACTTACGCCAAGGAGCGATCTGGTGAAAGCTTCTTTGCTTATCTATAAGGAGAAGAATCATTGAATCTTTTTCGCAACAAGAGAGTTTAATATACGTTACAGAAATTCACGTAACTTACTTCATAAGCGTAATTCATTTCTTGATGAGGTTTAGATATTGACCTCTTAATGATTAAAGGATTTTTTTTGAGAATTGGTACAATAGAACAGATATTCAGAAATTATGAAAGATATACCATTATCTGATAACATCCACTACAGATAATTCTATAACTCGTCCAAAGCACATAATTGTTATTTGCATAAAGATGTTATTCAAATTATTACGTTTTAGTTTCCATGCTCGTTGCTAGATGACACATTTACTAATATGTTATGTATATTCAGAAAATATGTGTGATATATAATCGTTATTAGACAATTCCGTATCCAGCTTTATTTCATGGATATGTTTATTTGTTCGCAACATTAATAGTAATAGGATTCCATATAGTTTTTTTTATCTAATTGTTTTAGTTACTACGGAATATAAAATTACAATTGCCATAAGAAATATCAATATACATCAGAACTGTCTGAATATTTGGAAGTCTTAATCTAATTTTTCCACCTCAAGGTGCGGTAATATAAATTTTTTCCAATAATTCGAGTCAAAAACCCATAGTTAATAACTGTGTTTCCAACTACTATTGTAGCCATGATGATTAATAGATAAAGTTTCGAAAAGTTGGCATGAGTACTCATGAAATAATTTCTTGCTTTGTACATTCCTTAATTTTTTATTTTATTACCAACCAGTTTTTTCAGGGCTGTTCATTGAACATTGTATGTCGAAAACATGGTCGGCAAAAAAATAAAAAAGTGAGGAATGTACAAAGCGAGAAATTATTTCATGTGTCGCGTTTCCACAAAGTTAAGCCTGAAACTTTAACTTATAAAGAGTACTCATGTGATATACTTTATTGAAGAACAACTCTCCAAAAAAAGAACATCCTTTGAAAAATTAATTTTGCAATGCGGTACTAAAATATTGTGCATTGCAAAGACCCCAGGAGATACCAACTGGTGTGCTCCCTACGATAATACCGACACCTTTTCGCTTCCTCCACCTTTTATCTCTTTCTTACTTCCTCTCTCTCTCACCCCAAAGCAACTCCCAGCATCCCAGAGCACACTCGACACATCGCGAAGGAAGATGAACTCTCCTAGAGTCACGTTCTCTCCGTCGTTCGAAGAGAGAGACAGGGAGAGAAGGACGGATTGATTCCACTCTCTTGGTCCTCGTCGTCGCCGCAGACGATGAGAGAGAGCTCCAACCCTCCCCCCCCCCCGCCCAACTTCCCACCATCGTCATCCCGACGACAGTCACACTCGGTATATATTCTCCGCCTTCCTCCCTCATCCCTCCACCAAACCACCACCCCCTGGGCACTTCTCCATCTCCCACTCTCCCGTCCATATATATATATCCATCCATCCTTCAAACCTTTTTCAAGGGGCTCGAACCACCACCATGTTACATCCCACTCCCTTCCCACCCTCCCACACCCACGCATCATTCCTGTATTCTCCAGCACGTCATTGTTTCAACCATCCTCTCCATCCGCCACCATCTCCCACGTTTGGAACCGCCGCCTTCGTCCACCTCTCTTTCTTCTTCCATATATTCCTCCCTCCCTACCATCCACCCCACCTCCTCTTCCTCCTCCTCTGCTTCTTCTCACCCCGGAGCGCAAGTTGCAACCAGGGATGTGATCTGAAAAGAAACTTTACGTTTAGTGCCGGGCCTGGGAGGCACAAAACTATTCGTGATGGTAAAGTGCCGGATCAGTGAGGCACCCGAACTCGCGGAGTCCGGCCCTCGGCGTCGAAGGCGACCAAATCCTTCACGGCGGGTGGTTTATGGCACCGACTGACCAGTCACAGTAGAGTTTATTACTTCTAAAAGTTAAACTTAAATTGCAAAATTATGTTTGTCTTTCTGTTGCACTAGTCACGCTGATGAAAATGTTTTTTAAATCGCAGTTATACGATAGAAGTTAACCATTTTACGTGCTTTATTAAACCAAGCCAGTTGCAATCAGGGATCACACAATAGTTTATTACATCTAAAAGTAAAACTTAAATTGCAAAATTATGTTTGTCTTTCTGTTGCACTAGTCACGCTGATGAAAATGTTTTTTTTAAATCGCAGTTATACGATAGAAGTTAACCATTTTACGTGCTTTATTAAACCAAGCCAGTTGGAATCAGGGATCACACAATAGTTTATTACATCTAAAAGTTAACCATAAATCTCGCAATTACGTTTGTCTTTGTGTTTCACTAGTCACGCTGATGAGAATGTTTTTTAATCGCAGTTATACGATATATATTGACTATTTTACGTGATTTAGTAAACCAAGCCAGTTGCAACCAGGGATGCGATCCGAAAAGGAATTTTACTGGAAAAAGGAATTATCGTTAGTGCTGGAACTTGGAGGAACGGTAGAATAATATGAATCCGGTTAAATGTGTTACTCAACATCATTGAAATGTACACGTAATCGACATACATCAACTCGGGTATATTATGTGCTCTTATATGTTTTTTTTGCGGGTACCTTTTCAAATTTTTATAATGCAATGCGTGTAAAGTATCATTTATCAAAGGACTTTAAATTTTCATTCCTCATTTTCCCGAGTTAGGAATCACTATTAAATAATCAATGATGGCAGAGGCCGAAGGGACCCTCCTCCCCCCGAAATATAAGGCCGCGGCGAGAGGCGCATGCGCAGATACCTAAACTACAGCCGATCGCCGCTAGCTATCCGGCTAGCCCCCCCCCCCCCCGAAGTTATAACCTACAGGGTCTGTCCGGTAAGTAAGGCAAATATATTTTTTTAGAAAGATTTATTCAAGATAAAGTTACACACTTTTAAAGCTCTTCAAAGGAGTTCCTTTGGGCATCTACACACGTTTGACAGCGACTCTGCCATGCACGGTACGCATCCTGGAAGGCGTCTTCGGGAACCTCCGTCTAAGGGCCTTCGTCACGGCAGTTTGGATCGATACTATCGTCCGAAAACGGTTTCCTTTCAGGGCGCTTTTGATCCTGAGTAACATGAAAAAGTCAGCCGGGGCAAGATCCGGACTATACGGGGGCTACGACAGTGTTTTCAAGTTGTTCTTGGCCAGGAACTCCCGAAAGCGCAGAGCGGTGTGGCTGGGAGCGTTATCTTGGTGGAGCGCCCAGGTGGCGCAGGTTATCTCCCCTCTCGGGCACAGGTTTGGCGCACACTTTCCGCAATTGCAAATTTTCCGAAACGATCTCGTGCACAATTGTTTCCGGGAGGTTTAAAGTATCCGCTATCATCCGGACACTCAATTGACGATCCGTATTCAACGAATTTCACACACGGGCCACATTTTCCTCACTTTTGGTTGACGAAGGACGTCCAGTCTGGGGTTCATCGGCTATCTCTTCCCGGCCATCCTTAAACATCTTCAACCATCTAGAAACTCAAGAATACGAAAGAGATTAGTCCCTGTAAGCTTCCTTAATCATTGCGCAGGTGTCGGGAAGATTTTATTTTTAGTTTTGCTCAAAGTTTGATGGCGTACCGTTGTTCGAGCAAGTCCTCCATCGCACGTCGTGACACATGCAGTAAAATGGAACGATGTTGACAATTCCAGAGCTTGAAGCATACTGAGATTGGTAGCATTGGATAGCTGAAGCCTTCCTCCATCTAACCCAACCAATCCGCACGTGATACGACCAGTAGAAGCGCGGGGAAAAACATTTTCCTTACTTACCGGACAGACCCTGTATATTCGCCACTGAATGATGGTAACTTAAAAACACCCAGCAATTTAATAAATCCTTGTTTTAATATCAGGAGGGCGGGATCGCTTGACAGAGATAGAGATGAATAACCTAAATTTCACTATCCATATTTTTTACTCTATCGGGTAAAAGTATTGGCGAATTAATAAAAAAATATTTTGGCTGTTTCATTATGCTAATTATATTTAAAAGGTTTGAGCTTTTTAAACTGCTAACACGTTTGTCATTCAACTTATCTATGACTTTTTAGTTATCATTAAATAATTTTGAAGATTTATGTGCAAATAATCAATGCGATCAACCTGTTGTATGCGTTGGCAGTTAATTTAAAGATCTAAATCGGTAAAATCTGAAAGAAAATCGATCGAGTTGATCGTGGACATGATATTCATCTTTTATCGCTGTTCGCCAATGAATTATTTCACTGTGGCCATCGTGAAAAAAAATTATTCGATAACAAGCCAGGTACCCGGAATAATTAATATGATTAATCAGTTCTCTATATTGTGAGCTCGATAATTAAATTTTATGTGGCGTTCTTTTGTTCGTTCAAGATTTGAATAATTTTTCTGATGTTCTGACATTTGGATGCATTTTGACCCACATTGTTATTAATATTGTTTATATCAATTTATGTTTGCTTAATACAATTTAGCACATTTTCACAACGCATATCTCAATTTCCACTCTATTAAGTAAATGCACGAATTGATTTCCTTTCCGTAGGTTTTATTAGGCACCTAGCACCGTAAAAGATATGCTTCATGCTCTTTATAATCTAGAATATGTACTCCCTGTTCGCACTCGTTTTGTTTCTTGAAACCTTTTATGTTATTTATTACATTTTCAATTAATGTAATTCTAAATATTTCTGTAAACATGGCATTGGCGCCATGATTTAAAGTAGTTTGATAGCGAGAGATATTTCCCATTGAGTCATAATGGAGACCATATTCAAATTTTATTATTTTATTTAAGCGTCTTTAAGAAGTATGAAGTAAATATTGTAATATTAATGGTGCAAAAATAAAGTTATATATGACAAAACTTCTCAGTAATTGAATAAATATATCCTCATAATTAACTTGACTCATTTTTTCACGCCGTACATTTAAACAGCCTTCACATTAGAAGGTTTATTTGAATTTCTAAAACAATTACTGCGGTGAGTTATTGATTGTTTTATAAATATTTGAGAAGACATACTAACCGCACACCGTTAGCTTTTTGACAAATTCTAATGGTTATAAGTTCCTAATTTTTTTAATACTCTCCCTCTGGAGCGCACAGCGGTATTTTATTTCATGTGAAATAGATTATATTGTAAGGCAAATTTCTGGAAAAGTAGTTCGGCAAGGGGTTAATATTTTGATATCATTGGAAATAATATGAGTTTTTTTTCTTTTAAATTACGTTAAATTCGTCTAAATCTCGGTGAAGTGATATTTCGCTCAAACTACCTTAAATTACAAAACACCTGCTCTCATATTAGGTTGGTAAAGAATTCCTCCCTCCTAATGTTCCAAGAATTAAATTCTGTGTCCGCAACTCGCCTTAAAAGAATACATGCATCCTCCCTCAAGTACGCCATTATCATTCTTTCCTGCCTCTATCGCGACAACCGTATGTCTGTCTCTATCCTCTGCTTTGGTCCTCTCGGCCTATTAGTTCAAAGTGCATCGTCAACTGAAGTGGCACCCCTCACCACCCTAGTAGATACTCTAGCAGGAAATCAAGAGAGTCCCTTCCCCGACCATAAGTCCACCCTGAGGCCGAGTCGAGGAACGCTCAAAACCAGCGAGGTTACCCTGAGAGGGTGAGCTATCGGTCCGATCGGGCTGGGATCTAATTTCGCCCAGTTACGGGCGCCCAAACCCTCTCTCCTCTCACGGACGATCCACCCCCACCCTATTTCTCTCTCCCCCTCCCCCTCATCTTGACTCTTCCCGTGATTCAACGTTCCACCTCCCAATGGAGTGATTGGGGGGTGGAGGGGGAGGAGGGGAGGCGTGAATAATTCGTCGGAAAAGGCCGTTTCATCGTCACGGTTACATGCTAGCGGATAAAAAGATGATGATAACAATAATAATATATGTATTCAACGGAAAATGTCCTTTTACATAGGTTTACGTTGCCGTGTACACGAATTAAAATATTACAATAAAATAGAAAATATAAAGATTCATGACAAAATTAGGCAAATGGGGCAAATTGTACAATATCAATTGGTAAATATAAAATTGTAATATTATCAATCAAAATATAGATATAATTCAAATATCAGTGCAAATAAAATATAAACAAGAAATAATTTAAAATTAGAATTATTACTTTCAGCAAAGTTTTTATATTTCATCAGGTATTTTTATCAAGTATTTTTTAAGGTATGATGATGACACAGAAAATGAATCCACCTCTAATAATTTGGGAAATGAGCGAACTGTAGCCATAATCACGGTCATAGAAACTAGTATCAAATAATAAATCAGTCCTTGTTGTATTACACGGAATTATGACGTTCATTTCACTTAATAAATTATCATCATCATAATTTTGGCGCTTCAAAGATTTTGTCGCCCTTTTCAACGGAACATCACTCAGTAATGGAGAAGTATACGACAACCAAATAACGCGTGATCTAATCTTTCACCTTTCGATTCTGTAATTTTATGGACGATTTATGTTTCAAAGAATTCCTGTAATCTTGATAACCGAGGAGGATTTCAAACGCTTTCCTGCACGAACTATCGTGTAGACGGCGCTGCATTACCGCCACGGCTCCGCAGTCCACCCAAGAAGTATCTCCCCTCTACCACTCATATTTAGCTCATTTGCATCCTCTTGTATTTTGTCGGCTTGCCATTTGCATCTTAGCGAAGAATTCACTCCCGTTTAGTGTCCTTGAGATTCTGCATTTCTTTACTTCACGGCCACGGTCTTTTTTTGCCCCGTCCCCGACGCCATTCTCGTCTCATGGATCATCCTGTCCTTATCACCGCTGCTGCATTTATTGCATCTATATCTACAAAATACCCTGCAAGCCACGTCAGGGGTGTGTGGCAGGGGGGTGAGAATTCACCAACATGCATTACACTATACCCTAAAGTTAGTGTAACTAAGACTAATTATACATTAGCATAAATCGCTAATGCTTGTCACGAGACGAAGCCTCACAAGCATGCACTACTATACTACAGATATTATTAAAATGGAGAGGGACCGTTAATATATATATATGTATTTTGCAACTACAAAAATGGACAGAGACTCAAGACTTATGTAGAAAACATGCACGGCGTGCTGTTAGTCCTAGGTAACAGATAAGGATTCAAGTATTAGGGAGTACTACTACTACTAACAGCTACACTAACTATTGGCAAACCTAGATAGAAGTCTCATTGGCCGCTGTAATGGTCCCTTATAGAGTCGCACCCTTATTTCGCGCGTCTCAAGAGTCTGTCCTTCCCTTCCCCCTCCCGTCCTCGCCCCCCCCCCTCCCGTAACACTCTTGACACCCCAAGCCTCTGATTCCTATTCCAAACTTACTTACCGAACACTTCCCCCCCCCTCCCTCTCCAACCAACTCCTTTCTCATCCTCTCACTCTTTTGATAAGGCTGCGCGATGTTGCATCGACTTTGATGTGTGATTTGCCGGTGATATCCCCTGTTTCTTGTTTTTTCCCCACACAATAATGACTATACATATTGTCGTAAAATACGCAAATGTATATCTAAGAGTGCCTTTCCATTCGAATAATAGTGTGCTAATAACTTCGTATAACACAACAGCGCACTTACCTTCCATTCGTGATTCAGACCCTGCACACTTCGAAACAGATCTGGATCAAAGTTGATGTGCGCTAAGCACCAAAAGAACATCGATAATTATCCGTGATTGTTGTCAAGTTGGTTGATTTTCAGTAAAGGCGGAAAGAATGGATATTGTGGGGTTTTTGATGACTCTGTGACAAAAAGATGACATTTTAAAATCCCTATTTTGAACGAATTCAACAAATTACACAAACAATTCGGCCCCAGACTGCTGTTCGACTACAGAATGCTACACATACCGGCAGGTTACAAAACATTTCGCCATAGCGCACATCGTTCCATTCAATGTTCCGTTCGTGTGCGCTGATGTGTTCCGATGTGCGCATGACTTCAACACCATGAATGTAAAGCCCCCTACATTCAGTCATCGCTACGTGAGTTATAATGATACCTACAATTTGATTGCTATTTAACCAGATTTTGATATATCTAGATCAACTGTGACCAAATCGCAGCATTATTGCTGCTCATTATTCCATAAAAATGCACAATTGCACACTCAACGTCAAACATAGCGTCCTGGAATCAACTCTTCCGTAATTAACAATCCTGGATATGCCGCGTCTCTTACGGTGCGAAATTGATATCGCCGCGCGATATTGAAATTTTTAAGTTGAAGCGTAGCGTGAGAAGGAATTAATTTTCTCACCTTATAATATTGGTAGTCTCGGAGGGGATGAAAAAGATTGGGGGCGGGTGGGGTGGGGGGAGTTTTCAATTGGAGGAACAGGAACTTTTTTCTGACTCTGGCCGCAGGGTACAGGATTACAGCCTTGTGCCTTGGTCAGAGTGACCGGATTTCTGGAATCCTTCCTCCTCAAATGGGCCATATAAACGATGAAGGATCTGGTGAAAGAAAGGCACGGTGAAAGGCGCGGTGGAAGTCGTGGCAGAAGTCGCTGGCAAGAAGTAGTCGCTGCATTTTGTAGTAATAGGCAATTTGGCCATATCGTTGGCGCAAGTTCTCCGGCACAAGTCCTCCGGCACAAGTCCTCCGGCTAAGTCCGAAGGGTAAACACTGTACACAGTCCGCAGAGGGGAAACATGTCCAAAGAAGGAAATTTAGAATTAAAAACGGGGAGTGCATAAAATGTGCCACAGAGTATCGCACGGCTCCACCTTCCCTAACCCCCTCCTCTAAGGTGTGTCATTTTATTTCTTTTTATCAAGAGAGGAGAAGGGGGGGAGGAGGGTCTCTCTCTCTCTCTCTCCTGTAGAAGACTTACCACACCCCTCCCTAACCCTTTGGGCACACAATCGGGTAATGGACGCCACGCTGTCGTTGTAATGCACGGAGGGAGTAATGGCACTCTTTGCTCCTCCAGAGGAGAATCGTGGTGCTCCCTAGTGGATGGCAAGTGCAATTAAGGGGTTTCTCTTTCCTCCCCTCGCGGTCCTCTTCTTAAAATGTCTCCCTCCGGAACAACCGTCTTTGTCAACCCTCCTTCCACCCTCTCCACATCCCCCGCTCCTCTGACTGCCTCTCACCTCATGAGTAGTCGCCCTGAAGGGCAGACGGAGCCAAGAGACGGATGGGGAGCGGACTCTGCTCGCCACGGCAAAATGCTCACACGTTCATAAATTAGAGTGACCGGTTTGTTTTTTATGCCCATTATGCTCAGAAAGATACGGAATTTAAAGTAGCTGAGCGAGCTTTTTCTACAGTCATAACAGAGACAGTATTCAAATTTCATATTCAAATTTATGAAGTCGGCGAGAAGTATGAAGTAAATACAGTTATGTTAATTGCGTCAAAACCTTCATTTTTTCTGATTTCCCTTCTCATTGCTTAACTAAATATTTTACGTATATGTGGCGTTAATTCATTTGTTTCACGTCGCACGCTAAAAACACTTTTATGACCGAAGGTTTCCTTTGGGATTTTATGACAGAGAATACGGCGAGTAATAAATGTATTTGTTAAGGAATTGAGTAAGCACACGAGCTGCACACCGTTAATTATAATTTTTAATCACCGCTTCCGAATTTTTGTTTAAAAAAGTTTTGTTTTGAAAGTTTTCCACGGAAGCAAATATACTTAGTCATATGAGTTTACTAACATTCAAATTAAATATATTTTTTTTTAAATACGCCAATATTTGTTAAGGAGATAAAAATGTAAATGAAGTACACAAATATAACTTTATTCATGAAAGCTTTACTTAGACCTCGATAAAACCCAATTGTGTTGGAGTTTAAATTTAAACATTGTCGTATTATTGTGCAAGAATTCAAAACATTTTAATGGTGAAAATATCGTGAAAGTTGAGTAATTGAATATGTTTCAGGGATCGCGGGGTGGTTTAGAAAGAGAATTATGGAATGAGATGGGAAATGTTTAGAGGATAACTGCTACAATGCTCTTGTTGAATCAAAGGGACCTTCTGTTTTATCCTTTTGAGGACAGAAAAGAAGCAAATCAGTTTTATAAATTGGTAAGTATTTGTCTGTACCAAAATATTGTTATTCAAGGTTACAGCTTGGTGTTTTGAAGTTAAGCTTGGGTAACTAGCTTTGATTTTAATAATTCTTTCCTTGTATACTTATTTTGGGTCTTTTACATTCACGCTTCTTGGTACTAACTATCTCTCTCTCTCCTTAAGACTCCTAATGTTCCTTATCTTTAAGAGTCTCTTCCACCATATTCACGTAATATGACTTTCTCGGTTTTCCCCTTCCTCTCACACCATTTGCTCCTCCACCATACATGTTTCCTCATTGGACTCACATCCATTCTCTCGACATCCAAACCAACGAAACACATACATTGCAATTATGTCCGCTAATGGAGTATTCAACCCACATTCATTTCCTGATTCACTCATTCTTAACCCTATTCCTAATACTTTTCCCGAAATCGGTTCCACGACAAGTGGTAACCAACCACTTCGTAAACGACACTCGTTCACTCCATTATTCTATCATTAATAGTTTCTGAGAAGTAAGCTGTCTAAACATTTTACCGATTTCCAGGCGGTCCGACGGCCCAGAGCTTTAGAGCGTCCCGCTATAGTAAATTTCGCAACGTCATCCCAAAGGTCTGTCTATTACGCGTCGAATGGCGTTTACCACTTGCTTCTAGTGCTATTTCTTCCTGAGATATCGCCTATAAAATATTTGTGCATTCCCTCATGTGGTGGGAATTATTGTACATTTTACAATGTATAATTCTCATAGGTTTCTATAATCGATTGCTAGCTTTCGACTGCACTTCCTGTTACGGGTTAGTCGTTTACCAAATTGTACGTTTACGAAATAGCAGGTAAAGAAATGTCTGGTTACGAGATGTCGTGGTTACGAGATGTCGCGGTTACGGAGTGTCCGTTTACCACTTGTCGGTTATGGAGTGTCGTTTACGAAGTGGTTGGTTACCACCTGACGTAACATCCTCGAAATCACCTCACATTTCAAACATTTTAACAGCATTTAGCGTAAGTTTATGCTTAACCTGGCATACCTCAATTTTTTTCGAATACTCAATGACTACCTACTTCACACTCCACTCGTGCCAAAAAAACTTGCTTAGTGGATTTGGGAAAGTTCATTTAGTACCTATTTTGGCACATTTTCCATTATATTTAATCCTCCTTGAGTACTTTAACTTCCCCTCTGTATTTAATGCACTGCTATGCTACATCTTCCTTTTTTATTGGTGACCATATCTGATATTTTTTCGTTTCTATTCTCTATTTCTTCTCTTCCAAGTAAATACATATTAGGAGGGAAAGGGAAAGAATCTGAGAAAGATTATAAGGAGGCTGGAAGAAGGCTAGATTCCAAAGTTACAGTACTCTTAAAAGAAATTAAAAATGCGCATCTCATGAATGGGGAAATAGACTGAAAGGTCCATGGTCTTTTTGTTTGCTCATAAGATTCTAGCTCCAAAGCATATTTCACAACCTATGTATTCGGATTTTGTCAAAGATATTTTCTGTAACTATATTTGTGTCCTGCCAAATCCTTTGCATGCAGAATTTATTTTCGCGAAATAATGACTTGTTGATAGTTTATTGAAACAGCCAGAAGTAATTCTTCCTTTTGCGTTCAGAGAAGGCGGATGAAATACAAACGATTATTCCTTTGAGAATACTATCGTATGTATGTTTGTCTCATTTTCTCCAAAAATACTCTTCACACGTATCACCTTTAAAATGTAATTGATGCCTTGTTTTAATGTACTGGTAGTAATCGAGGCAAGGTAATGTTATCTGCGGTGCATATTGTCCCAGGTTCCTCTACCGAGATTAAAGTCGTATAGCTGCCACCTATACATTTCTTTTGATATTATATCCCTCGAACCTTATCAAATTGAACAAAGGAGTCTGCCATTCCTCCTGAAGGAAACTCCCTACTAATAAGGCACGACTGCTATCCTTTTCTAGCTTTCCTGCTATCATCGTACTCCAAATTTTCACAATGGGAAATTATGAGGAATACTCAAAGACGTGAGCACATTTAAGAAGATTAACTGAGACTTAATTGCATCATTTCCTATAACGTTAGGAAACCTCTCCCACGAGGAAGTGAGAACTCGTTAAAATTTCCCTGCTCACTCAGCCTCTTCGGGGAAATGTGTCGCTGCAACTTCTTCGAGAAGAAACCTTCGAGGATGAGGAATAACCATCTTGAGAACGAGACGAACACCAAGAGCAGGAGCGACCCTCATTCCATTCCTTCCATCCGGGGGGCATGGAGGCGGAGAGAGAGAGACAGAGAGAGAGAGCCAATACAACACGTACTTTCTGGAGCCGTGATTTTCCTCGATGGTTGAAACTCATACGCTCAATGGCGGGGGTTGTTGGTTGCTTCCTCCTTCTCGTCTCGGCTTTCCCCCTGCGGAAGAAACACTTGTCCTCCGAACCACCCACCCACCCCTTAACCCCTTCTCCTCTCTGTATATATATCTCTCTCTCTATAATATATAATAATTACAATAATCTATACACATATGTAAAAAGAATGTTTGTTTGTCTGTCTGTCTTTTATAAAAATCAACAGTTTTACTCCAATCTCCCTGAAATTTTGCAGACTAATAGTTCAAGGCAAAAGAAAAATGGTAAGCTATTTTAATAAGATCTAAGGGTCCCAAAAGGTCCGCAAAAAGGGACCGGCCCTATGGGACACTACGTATTGGGTTTTGAGCAGTGGTTTCCTGGTTTGCTTTTTAAAGTTACTTTCACTCGAGATAGAGGGTTTGGATTAAAAAAAAATCAAATGGCTAAAAGAATGAAGGGTATGGTTATTTCTGAGACGAGACTTGAGCCAGTCTCGTCTCAGTCTCGTTTTCTGAACGTTTTCGTCTGGTGAACCCCAGTCTCGTCTCGGTCTCGAGTCTCGGACGAGACTCTCGTCTCGTTTCCCCCTAAATAAATTTAGCTCCATAAAAAGCCGTTTCCTTTGCGTACTTAATCGCTGAATCGGTACACTCGAAATAGGAAAGCCATTAATATAAATTTTAAATATATATTGACCTGGACACCAATTACATCAAACTGCTAGTAAAATCATTGATTTTATTGATACTCAATGAATAAACTAGTAACATAAAACAAACAATTTCTAAAAAGGGAATGTAGACGCAAATTTACTGCAGAGAAATCCACAGAAGGCTTAAGAAAATAATCGCAAAAATAATGTGAGTGGTATAAGAGATAATTTTCGCTTTAATAAAGTAGTTTAAATAATTTTCAGATTTAAAAAATTTTAATTAACATAAGTTTTTTATTTGACTGGCCAAATTGCACGTCACCCACGAGTTCACACAGAGTAAACTTCTTGCTGATTCGTGACCCAAGCGGTTTCTATGCTTCCTTATTGTCAAGGCTGCTGTTGAGAACAACCTTTCCGCTGGAACAAATGTAGCGGGATTACTGAGGAAGTCTCTCGCCATTTTCGATAGCACTGGAAAAGTTGCCTCATTTGCCTTCCACCATGTCAATATGTTTACATCGCTAGGGGATCTCGGCAGTTGAAGATAGTCTGCAAGTTCTTTCCTCCATTTTTCATGCTGGGATGATAGACTAGGAGCAAATATATGAAAACCATTAGGTCTTAACAGAAAAAGGGTTAAATTTCTATTTAAAAGTAAAAAAAATAAATAAAAGTTCTGAGACTAATTGAACTTCTCTCTTAGGTCAAAATAGTTAAGGTAAGTGAAATTAGTCGAAAAGGAGAAAATACCTGCCAGTACTGGGTCTTGACTGCTTATAGATAGAATATACATCTAGAAGGTCTTCCTCGTCACTTTCTACCAAAAAAGACCTCTCAAGAAACTCTAGATCCATTGACTGAGCGGACTGTATTTGAGTGGGATACCTTTCGTAATAGACTTGGAACATTTCCTCAAATTTCAATAGTGACTTTTCCTGCATCTCTTTTCCCCATGGCATCATGGAGAAAGTTTCACATTTATGACGTGGATCTAATATTAATACCGCGAAATAAATCCCGTTTGTCAGGCGGTAGTGCTTTAACATCTTGTTCCGAGCAGCTTGATAGGCAAGCAACAGTTTTTCATCACCTTCAAGCCTTCCAGGCTTATTGTCCAGTATTTCCATCATTTTTTCTAGCTTATCCAACAGGAAGTTAAATGGAACGGTAACGAGTGGAAGGGTGACGTAATTTTCTCCTCGTAATTTATTCGTCAGAACTGTAAAGTTTTTTTAAACTTTGTTAACATTTTCAAGCAGTGTCCATTCTGATCCAGTGTTTTTGAGGCGCTTCAGGTCACTTATACTATCGCATAGGATTGAAATACCTCTCTTCACATCAAGTGCTGTTCCAATAATATCGTCTGTTGAATTCCACCTAGTTGGGACGTCTATTACAAGTTACAGTGATGGTTCCCCTTCAGCTTCGGAAGCGCTACGGAATTTATTTCGTAACTGCTCACTTTTTTTAATTTTTTAAATTAGAGATCTTATTTTGGCAATTGAAGTTTTATTTTCTTCTTCAAAATCAAAATCCTCGTCGTCACTGTCAATTAATAAAGCTGGTTTTCTGAAACCCCGTCCTCCAGAGACAACGTTCTTAATAGATCCTGTACTGCAAGGTTTAGTACATGGGCAATGTATCTAAAATGCTGATCAGTGCTATCAAAACTTAGTGCTTTAGCCATTTCAGCTAAAGAACTCGGCCGCAAATCGAGGGATCCGGGTTCGAATCCCGGTCAGGGTGAATGATTTTTACCCTCAGGAATTTCGCACAAGTCTGCAAATAGATTTTTTGACAGGTTTCTGGCCCCTTTTAGAATGGACTGCATGCTGCTGAATGCTGTGCTCTGCGCAATTCGAAATGGCGCCATCATTTTCTCCGAGCATGCAAACTATAAGCAGGATTGCAAGTGCCGCTGGGCGATACTTTACACATATGCGAGTATAATCCAAGATATGTTTGTCGTAGAAGTAAGCACTGAAAATTACCACTTTCGAAAATAGTCCAATTTTTGCTGGATAAATTTTAAGGTTAGGTTTAAAAATAAGGTTCTTATCGCAGGAAACAAGGAAAAGTAGTCAGCCATTAACACTCCCTTACTTGGCTCCAGAAGTCACGCTCATCCATTCAGAAATTGATTTTTCGGTAAAAATTCTTTTTTATAGTTAGATAATTCATCGAAAAGTTATTATTGAATTATATTTCAAATTTAATAGCTAAGAAAAACGTAAAATTTACTTCGTCTTAACAGAAGGACATAGTTTTAGGGATAAAGCTATACCAAATAAGGACATATATCTGTATTTCGAGACTTTCGAGAGTCTCGTGGAAGTGGTATCGTCTCGTCAAAAAGTGGTCTCGTCTCGAGTCTCGTCTTGAATTCTACCCAACGGTCTCGTCTCGAGTCTCGCGGCAACACTAGTTAGCCACACTATTAAAAAAAAAACATCTGAATTTTCTACATCAAATAAACATCTTTTTACTCTGTTCAAAAATTATGTCAAACTAATTGTTCCTCTTATATCATCAGACAATCTAAGAAATCTATCTTATCGCCGGCCTCGGTGGCGGCGGGGTAACGTCCTCGCCTGCTAACCCATGTGTCGCGGGTTCGAATCCCGCCTGGGGAGGATTTTTCACTTCCTAGGGCATGGTTGTTTGTGCTTGTCTATTGTTGATTGTTAATATATAAAGGCCAAAGAGTGCTGTTTTCGGTGGATAAAAAATTAAAAAAAGTCCAATTCATCTTCCCTCTTCTTCGCTTACCCACACCCCCGACCCACCCCCTCCATTGCACCACGCTTCTTCCACTTCTCGCTGGAGGGCGGCACTGTCGTACGCACGTGCTCTCGCCACGAAAACCCTTAACTCTCTTCTCCTCTCGCGAGAGTCGAGACACTTCGGCACTCTCTTTTTCTCTCTAACGCATCTCTATTTCCCGAGGCGGGTTCTAAAAGGGAATATGCTCGATAAATGTCAAGCATCGGTTGCGATTTCAGCAACTGAGGCCGAAATTGTTGCTGCAAGTGAAGGCGCACGTGAATTTGTTTGGCTCCAGCCAACTAACAGATTTAGAAGGAATTCCTACATTAAAAGTGGATAATGCGGCTGCGATTCGACTTGCTCACAACCCGGAATTCCACAAGCGGACAAAACATATCCGTGTTAGACATTTCTTTGTACGAGAGACAGTACAAGAAGGTCTTGTGGATGTTCAGAAAACTGCGACTGATGACCAGCTTGCTGATATTATGACCAAGGCAGTACCAAAGCATAGACTGGTTAGGATTCGCACTGTACTGGGATTTTTTTCAAGTTAATGAGGGAAAGTGTTAAGTTTGCTTCTTGCATCCATGCAATAGTGACATTAAATGAAAAAAGAATCTTATAGTCTTCAGTGGACTTTTGTGGTGCTAAGCAACCAAAACTTTTTATGTTGTTATGTTGAGAGTTTTAATAACAAGAGAAAAATATACATTTTAAGTGTTCAGTAATATTGTTTCATTTGTGACTACGGACATTTAATAAGTTGGTTTATTGTGCAGAAAACTGTTGTGTATAATGTGGTGACTACTATTATTTAAGAAGAATAAAATAAGAAGACCAGTCCTGGCAGATTAGACTTGCTTACTTCTTATTCCTCTGTTAAGCACTCATCACAGGAAACGCTCGCCCTCTCTCCACGTCTTCCGAACCCTTTTCAAAACGCTGGAGCCTTTCGTTTAACATACGGTTTAATTTATAGATAGGTACTCCAAATGTTTTTAGTCCAAGGAGACTTAAAGAGCTGGAGGGACGAAAAAACGACCCAGGTCGGGCGACACACGTAGATAAAAATGTTTTCAAACATTCACCTCGTGTTATTTTTGGTTAGCTTTTTTCTCATTGTAAATTAAACGACAGGTGATTCTCTCGGTGTATATCTTTTTAATTAAAACCCACGCGTTTCACTGCCATTGGGGACTTTCAAAATATTTAAGGTTCCTTTTTTGTCACTTTTGATAATACGTATGCATCGGAATGTGTCAGTTTAAATAAATAAATGTACGTATTTTATTGGAGGGTTGGTCATTTTAAAAAAATATTTCTATTTCCTTTCGCCAACATTTCGGTATTTACTATTACCATCAACATCATCAGGGCCACAACAACACAATGTAAGGACACCGTTACTATATGTTATAATTATATAAATAAGTTTATACTCATGCATAATTTAATGCCAACTATAAAAAAATAAACTTTATAAAATAATCTTATTTAAATTTATATAATTACGAGTAAATGGGTGCTTGCAGTTTGCAAGCGGAAGGCGTAGAGCGTATGATAGTACATTATAAGTCATTAAAAACGAAAGCAGTATAGACTTACTACCCATGGCAATTAAATTATTGAGGTGCATTGGTGACCTATGAATATAATTATGAGAGTATAGTAGTAAACGAATTGGTACATGATATAATATGCTTTGTTCTTATTGTTAATCGCTAGATTTCTTCTATATGCCATTGAGCAATGTTGAAGAAATATATTAGTAATTGATAATGGTTACATTTATTTGGCAGTTTTTAATTTAATGAATATCAGCCTAACTAAGTACAATGGATTTTCACATTTAATTTTTATTTTTGTTGATCTCAATTAATATAAACAAATTGAACCTTTTAAACTTAAATGGTATAGTATATGAGTTCATAATTTCTAAACCCAAGCGATAATGCAACATGGTTCATTATCGTTTTAAATGGTTTGGACTTGTAGAACAGCGTTTCCCGGTATATTTAAGAAAGGAGGTGCAAGGATTTAAGTTAACCGGAATCACAGAGAGAGAGAATTCCAGGCAAATGGAATATATTAGCAGGTGTTAATCAATTCATGTCCTCCAACTAATAAATTTTCTAAACATCCTTTTAATGGTAGAGCATAATACTTTTTCCTTGATTATAATATAATATCAGAGCATTACTACGGTTTATAGATGTGAAAGTGTAATGCTATGTCATTTATGAATATATTTTTGATTAATAATTCTATTCCTTTCGCTAATAGTTTGCAGGAATACAATGTTAAAAAATACTGTTTATATATGTATCATCATAAATCATTATGCATCGTCTAGGTCGAAGGCCTATTATCATTAAAAGCTATTGAAATACGCACTAATGCATGCTTTATAGCGAGTATAAGGTACTGCAAGCCTCGGAAACAATGGAAAAATTGCTTAGCAACGAAAATGAAAAAAGATCGAAATTTGCATGAATTTTGCGCTTAAACTTCAAATATTTCAATTTGTCGATCGATAGAGAAAAATCGGTTGCAAGAATTAAATTCTTTGATGTATTGGCATCATTTCAGTCAAAGAATAAAACTTGTATCTCAATTATTTCATATTTTAATGAATGAATGAAAATTACTCTACACGGAACTTATTCGTTTTTCCCATTTAAACCCATTAAAAAACAAAATACTATCTGGACTCGAAACCAATTAAAAATATTGAGATTTTCGATTTTTTCCTGACTCGACACCAAATTTAAACCCTTTCCTGAAAATTTCAATCTTCTAGCTCGATTATAAATGCCCAGGAATTCGTGTCAATGAGTGAGTGAGTGAGTCAGTTTTGTAGCTTTATATATATAACTAGTAAATGGGTGCTTGCAGTTTGCAAGCGGAAGGGGTAAAGTTTATGAAAGAACATTGTAAATCATTAAAAACGAATGCAATAAGGTCTTACTTCTTATGGAAATGATTTTAGCTGGGTCCATTTCTGACTTAAGAATATACTAATAATGAGAAAATAGCATAAAACGAATGGCTCCATGACATCTGTACTTTATTGCTATATTTTTCCTTTTATTTTCATGCCGTTGATCAATTTTTAAGTAAAATATTTGTAATTAAACATGATTATAATTATTTGGCAATTTGAAATTCAATCATTATTAGCCTAACTAAATGCAATGGATTTCCACATTTCATTTTATTTTTGCTGATATCAATTATTATAATTTACATATTAAACACATGGCGTAGTACTTGAATTCATAATTTCAAAATCCAAGAGATAATGCATCAAAGAACATTATCATTTTACATGGTTTTGACTTGTAGAATGGAGTTTCGAGGTACATTTCAGAAAGTAGGTGCAAGGATTAATGTTTCCTGGAAAAACAGAGAGAGGGAAACCCGGAATAAGGTGTAAAGAGTGTTTCAGAAGCAAAATGGAGGAATCTGGTGTGATCCTAACGGATTCCGTAGACATGAGCAAATGGAAAAGTGTCAAAGCTACGAAACAGTTTATATATATCATTATAAAACATTGTAAATCGCATAGGTTGAAGGCATTATATCGTTAAAAGCTATCGAAACACGCTCCGAGAAGCTTGAATTCTCTTAAATTCAACCTTTATATCCAGTATAAGGTACTGGAAGTCTCGGGAACAATGGAAAAATTGCCTGGCAACGAAAAGGCAAAAAGATCGAAATATGCATTAATTTTGCGTTTAAACTTGAAATATTTCAATTTAACGATCGATAGAGAAAATTCGGTTGCAAGAATTAAATTCTTTGGTGTATTAGCCTCATCTCAGTCGAAGAATGAAACTTGTATCTCAATTATTTCATATTTTAATGAATGAATGAAAATTACTCTACACGGAATTTATTCGTTTTTCCCATTTAAACCCGTTAAAAAACAAAATCCCATCTGGACTCGAAACCAATGAAAAATATTGGAGTGTTCGATTTTTTCCTGACTCGACACCAAATTCAAACCCTTCCCTGAAAATTTCAACCTTCTAGCTCGATTAGAAATGCCCAGGAATTCGTGTCAATGAGTGAGTCAGTCAGTCAGTTTTGTAGCTTTATATATATAAATAACGAGTAAATGGGTGCTTGCAGTTTGCAAGCAAAAGGGGAAAAGTGTATGATAGTACATTGTAAATCATTAAAAACGATTGCAATAAGGTCTTACTTCTTATGGAAATTATTTTAGTTGGGTCAATTTCTGACCTAATAGCATAAAACGAATGGTCCCATGACATATGTACTTTGTTCTTCTTAGTAATTGCTATATTTTTCCTTTTATTTTCATGCCATTGAGTAATTTTGAAGTAAAAAATTTGTAATTAAACATGATTACAGTTATTTGGCAGTATGATATTCAATGAATATGAGCCTAAGTAAATGCTATGGATTTTCACATTTCATTTTATTTTTGCTGATCTCAATTATTATAATTTACATATTAAACACATGGCGTAGTAGTTGAATTCATAATTTCAAAATCCAAGAGATAATACAGCATAGAATATTATCATTTTACATGGTTTTGACTTGTAGAATGGAGTTTCGAGGTACATTTCAGAAAGTAGGTGCAAAGATTAATGTTTCCTGGAAAAACAAAGAGAGGGAAACCTGGAATAATGTGTAAAGAGTGTTTCAGAAGTAAAATGGAGGAATTTGGAGCGATGCTAACGGATTTCGTAGGCATGGGCAAATGGAGGAGTGTCAAAGCTACGAAACAGTTTATGTATATAACTATATAAAACATTGTAAAACGTGTATTTCGAAGGCATAATATCGTTAAAAGCGATTGAAGTACGCACGGAGTATGTTATATTTCTTTAAATTCAACCTTTATAGCACACGTATAAGGTACTGGAAGTCTCGGGAACAATGAAAAAATTGCTTAGCAACGAAGATGAAAAAAGATCGAAATTTGCATTAATTTTGCGTTTATATTTCAAATAATTTAGTTTATCGATTGATAGAGAAAAATCGGTTGCAAGAATTAAATGCTTTGATCTTTTGGCCTCATTTTAGTCGTAGAATAAAACTTGTATCTCAATTATTTCATATTTTAATGAATGAAAGAAAATTACTCTACACGTTAATTATTCGTTTTTCCCATTTAAACCCATTAAAAAACAAAATCCTATCTGGACTCGAAACCAATGAAAAATATTGGGATTTTCGATTTTTTCCTGACTCGACACCAAATTCCAACCCTCCCTAAATAATTTCAACGTTTTAGCTCTATTAGAAATACCCAGGAATTCGTATCAATGAGTGAGTCAGTGAGTGAGTCAGTTTTGTAGCTTTATATATATAAATAATAAATAAATAAATAATAACTAGTAAATGGGTGCTTGCAGTTTGCAAGCAAAAGGGGAAAAGTGTATGATATTACATTGTAAATCATTTAAAACGAAAGCAATAAGGTTTTACTGCTCATTATAGCAAAGCGGTTAAACTAAAATTGCGAAATAATAAACCAATTTTTTTTTAATCGGTGGCAGAATTTTAAATCTTGACCTATTGGGCATATTTTTCTCTAAGTTTCATGTTTTAGGGACTTTTCATGTACAAATTCGAGAAACAATTTTGTTATGCACGGAAAATTTTAATTTTTCTCTTTAATAAACTTAAAAAAACTGAATCCTTTATGATCCGGAACTCGGAGCCATCCCGTAGTTGCTTTACATGATAATGCATTGATAAAACATTATAATTATATTAAACAACGTAATAAATATGCTTACTAAGTCCACGAAAATTCTGAAAGTAGCGATTAATAAGAAATCTAAAAGAATTGGCGAAACCTAGGCTTGATTGAGTGGACACTTGAAGATGAAAATGGCATTGTAATTGAAAATTGCAAGCAAGTTTTAGTTATAATGTTTCTCTGTAAAACCTGAAATGCGAGATCAACATGCATGTGAACCTCATCATACCTCTGAAGGTTACGTGATAAACCCAAGTTAATAAAATGATCAAGAACTTCTTACCTTGAATGAATTTGTCTTTAAATTAAAATGATTAGCAGAAGTAAGCTATGCGGGCCAAAAAAATGTTTTTTTCTCGGGCCGCATAAAATATTTCATGGTTAGCAAAACGGCCCGCGGGCTCCGGAGGTTCCCTTATTTTACAATAAGTCCACAATCGATATAAATCCTATGGATGTTGTAAATTTGTTTGACGAAATATAAATAATAAATTTGAAATACGCACCAAGAAGGTTAAATTTACTCCTTTATAGCCCGTGTATAAGGTACTGGAAGTCTCGGGAACAATGGAAAAATTGCTTAGCAACGAAAATGAAAAAAGATCGAAATTTGCTTGAATTTTGCGTTTAAACTTCAAATATTTCAATTTATCGATCGATAGAGAAAATTCGGTTGCAAGAATTAAATGCTTTGATATTTTGGCCTCATTTTAGTCGAAGAATGAAACTTTTATCTCAATTATTTCATATTTTAATGAATGAAAGAAAATTACTCTACACGTAAATTATTCGTTTTTCCCATTTAAACCCGTTAAAAAACAAATTCCTATCTGGACTCGAAACCAATGAAAAATATTAGAATTTTCGATTTTTTCCTGACTCGACACCAAATTTAAACCCTTCCCTAAAAATCTCAATCTTCTAGCTCGATTAGAAATGCCCTGGAATTCGTGTCAATGAGTGAGTCAGTCAGTCAGTCAGTTTTGTAGCTTTATATATATAAACGAGTAAATGGGTGCTTGCAGTTTGCAAGCAAAAAGGGAAAAGTGTATGATAGTACATTGTAAATCATTAAAAACGAATGCAATAAGGTCTTACTTCTTATGGAAATTATTTTAGCTGGGTCAATTTCTGACCTAAGAATATAATAA
The DNA here is from genome assembly GCA_963573305.1 of Pyrrhosoma nymphula. NCBI lineage: Eukaryota > Metazoa > Arthropoda > Insecta > Odonata > Coenagrionidae > Pyrrhosoma > Pyrrhosoma nymphula. The sequence continues at coordinate 175,532,833 of OY754329.1, read as the reverse complement.
TGAGAAAATAGCATAAAACAAATGGTCCCATGAAATATGTACTTTGTTCCTCTTAGTAATTGCTATATTTTTCCTTTTATTTTCATGCTCTTGATCAATTTTTAAGTAAAATATTTGTAATTAAACATGATTATAATTATTTGGAAATTTGAAATTCAATCAATATCAGCCTAACTAAATACCTAATAGATTTTCACATTTCATTTTATTTTTGCTGATCACAATTATTATAATTCACATATTAAACACATGGTGTAGTACTTGAATTCATAATTACAAAATCCAAGAGATAATGCAGCAGAGAACATTATCATTTTACATGGTTTTGACTTGTGGAATGGTGTTTCGAGGTACATTTCAGAAAGGAGGTGCAAGGATTTATGTTTCCTGGAAAAACAGAGAGAAGGAAACCCGGAATAAGGCGGAAAGAATGTGTCAGAAGTAAAGTGGAGGAATCTGGTGCGATCCCAACGGATTTCGTAGGCATGAGCAAATGGAGGAGTGTCAAAGCTACGAAACAGTTTATGTATATAATTATAAAACATTGTAAAAAGTATATTTCTAAGGCATAATATCGTTAAAAGCGATTGAAATACGCACGGAGAATGTTATATTCCTTTAAGTTTAATCTTTATAGCACGCGTATAAGGTACTGGAAGTCTCGGGAACAATGAAAAAATTGCTTAGCAACGAAAATGAAAAAAGATCGAAATTTGCATTAATTTTGCGTTTAAACTTGAAATATTTCAGATTATCGATTAATAGAGAAAAATCGGTTGCAAGAATTAAATGCTTTGATGTATTGGCCTCATTTCAGTTAAAAAATGAAACTTGTATCTCAATTATTTCATATTTTAATGAATGAAAGAAAATTACTCTACACGGAATTTATTCGTTTTTCCCATTTAAACCCATTAAAAAACAAAATCCTATCTGGACTCGAAACAAATGAAAAATATTGGAATTTTCGATTTTTTCCTGACTCGACACCAAATTCAAACCCTTCCCTGAAAATTTCAACCTTCTAGCTCGATTAGAAATGCCCAGGAATTCGTGTCAATGAGTGAGTCAGTCAGTCAGTTTTGTAGCTTTATATATATAAATAACGAGTAAATGGGTGCTTGCAGTTTGCAAGCAAAAGGGGAAAAGTGTATGATAGTACATTGTAAATCATTAAAAACGATTGCAATAAGGTCTTACTTCTTATGGAAATTATTTTAGCTGGGTCAATTTCTGACCTAATAGCATAAAACGAATGGTCCCATGACATATGTACTTTGTTCTTCTTAGTAATTGCTATATTTTTCCTTTTATTTTCATGCATTGAGTAATTTTGAAGTAAAAAATTTGTAATTAAACATGATTACAGTTATTTGGCAGTATGAAATTCAATCAATATGAGCCTAAGTAAATGCTATGGATTTTCACATTTCATTTTATTTTTGCTGATCTCAATTATTATAATTTACATATTAAACACATGGCGTAGTACTTGTATTCATAATTTCAAAATCCAAGAGATAATGCATCATAGAACATTATCATTTTACATGGTTTTGACTTGTAGAATGGAGTTTCGAGGTACATTTCAGAAAGTAGGTGCAAAGATTAATGTTTCCTGGAAAAACAAAGAGAGGGAAACCTGGAATAAGGTGTAAAGAGTGTTTCAGAAGTAAAATGGAGGAATCTGGAGCGATCCCAACGATTCCGTAGACATGAGCAAATGAAGAAGTGTCAAAGCTACGAAACAGTTTATATATATATATATATATCATTATAAAACATTGTAAATTGCATAGGTTGACGGCATAATATCGTTTAAATTATTGAAACACGCTCCGAGAAGGTTGAATTCTCTTAAATTCAGCCTCTATAGCCAGTATAAGGTACTGGAAGTCTCGGGAACAATGGAAAAATTGCTTAGCAACGAAAAGGAAAAAAGATCAAAATTTGCTCTAATTTTGCGTCTAAACTTAATGTAATTCAGTTTATCGATCGATAGAGAATAATCGGTTGCAAGAATTAAATTCTTTGATGTATTGGCCTCATTTCAGTCCAAAAATTAAACTTGTATCTCAATTATTTCATATTTTAATGAATGAATGAAAATTACTCTACACGGAATTTATTCGTTTTTCCCATTTAAACCCATTAAAAAACAAAATCCTACCTGGACTCGAAACCAATGAAAAATATTGGGATTTTCGATTTTTTCCTGACTCGTCACCAAATTCCAACCCTCCCTTAAAAATTTCAACCTTGTAGCTCGATTAGAAATGCCCAGGAATTCGTGTCAATGAGTGAGTGAGTCAGTCAGTCAGTTTTGTAGCTTTATATATATAAACGAGTAAATGGGTGCTTGCAGTTTGCAAGCGGAAGGGGTAAAGTGTATGAAAGAACATTGATAATCATTAAAAACGAATGCAGTTTAGTCTTACTACTCATGGAAATTAAATTATTTTAGTGGGGTGCATTGGTGACCTAAGAAGATTATATTGAGAATCTAGCATTACACGAATGGGTTCATGATACATATGCTTTGTTTTTGTGTGCATGCAGAAGACATTGATGAACTAATTCATAAATAGTCCACGACTGACTTATCCTGAGCATGCAACCGCAGAACGATCCTTATGTGTTTAAGTGTGAACTATTCGTTTGAGACTGTTCATTGATCGTTCGTTTTCTGTCCACAAAATGTTATTCAATAATGCTCCCCAGATGAATATTTAAAGAACATATTTAAACCAGGTATATTTGAATTGTCTAACAACAATGTTCATTTTACATTATTGGAATATTCGTAGTGTGTAGTTTACACAAAACTCAAATGGTAGTGACGGCATATTTTCATAGATTTATTTTGACTTGCATTGCCGGCCTTTGACTTCTGGAGTCAGTTGTATTGTATGTGATCCTGAAATAAGCATGGTGTGTGCGGCGTGTTGCATTTGGCTCAGTGGTCTTGTTTCCATATTTACGTATTGCATGGTTTCGAGTGCAATAATGACTTTATACTCATCCTGTGTGGCAACATAGGTTTCAATTAATTAACGTCAGAGAATTATTATCATGAATGGAAGGTATTTTCTCATACTATCACGTTATTAACATTTAAAAATTACTTCTCATAGTTACATTGACGCACGGGAGTGGCCAGGTATACAACACCTACTTCTAGTTTCGTAATTCAAATCATTTGCGAGTATGGGTATGTATTGACATAATATAGGTAGGCATGTGTTAACAGTATTACTCCAATAGTTATGAGAAAATATGATGATTCTATGGTATGGTATGGAGGAGAGTATCAAAGCTACGATAGGTTGCAAGAATAAAGGATTATAAACGGCCAAAAATTATGTATACCATCATAAAACATTTTAAATGTGTAGTTTGAAGGCATAATATCGTTAATAGTTGCTGAAATACGCTCCGAGAAGGTAACATTCCCTTAAATGCAGCCTTTACAGCCAGTATAAGGTACTGGAAGTTTCGGGAACAATGGAAAAATTGCTTAGCAACGAAAATGAAAAAAGATCGAAATTTGCATTAATTTTGCGTTTAAACTTCAAATATTTCAATTTATCGATCGGTAGAGAAAAATCGGATGAAAGAATTAAATGTTTTGCAGTTTTGGCCTCATTTTGGTCAAAGAATGAAACTTTTATCTCAATTATTTCATATTTTAATGAATGAAAGAAAATTACTCTACACGGAATTTATTCGTTTTTCCCATTTAAACCCATTAAAAAAACAAAATACTATCTGGACTCGAAACCAATGAAAAATATTGGGATTTTCGATTTTTTCCTGACTCGACACCAAATTTAAACCCTTTCCTGAAAATTTCAACCTTGTAGCTCGATTATAAATGCCCAGGAATTCGTGTCAAGAGTAATAACATACAATAACTATTTTCTTACATTGTGTTGTTATAGCCCTGATTATGCTAATATTGAATAGCGAAACGTTGGCGAAATGAAATTGACATGTTTTAAACATTGACCAACCCTCCATAAAATACATATAATTAATTAAAAGTGGTCAAGGAAAAACTCAGCAAAGTAAATAAATTGGTGGACAGTGCTAGTTTTGGTTAAATTTATTACTTTTTTCAAACTGTTCCACCGGGATGCCTGAGACAGCTGACTCTCGTTTTCGCATATCAACCGTAGTTTCTTTTTATCTGGTATAAAAGCAATAGCTTCAAATAATAATGATTAAGATTAGGTAGAATATCACTATTTTCAGTGTTGCGACATCATAAGTAACTTATATTTCCTTAGCCAGTGACGAAAAATATAGGCAGAGGTGATGTCAGGATATTTTCGGAACATTCCATTTTTTCCTCTCTCACTTAGAATCGAGCAGTGCTTTCAATGGTGCGGATATGTGTAACTTTTTTTTAAATATGGAGCCGGATGTATGTACATTGGAGTTTGAAAAATCAACCCCACGCCTCGTATTGTGCATTTTTCTTTCGTCTCTCCCTCACCTCGTTGTCAAAGTATTTTCCTGCCTGAGCGTCCACGACCCGAAGGCGCGTCGATATCCTCAACAGAACGCCACTCTTCCTCCATCTCATCCACTCTCATGGGTATCGCAAGTATATTCAGGTGACGAGCGGTAATGAGGCTATCCGGAGATCTCTCGTCCACTCCTCACAACAAGCGATTCCCTATCCTCCCCCCCCACAAGTGATGCCCTCATCGCTTCCCCTATCCCACATCTATCAAAAGATAACTCATCAAAAATCCCGCTCGTTTCACACCTTAGATTCTTCCTCTTGTTACAGAGCGAGGTTATTTTCCAGCTCTCGGAAGAAAGGTAATCCACTTGTTATTCCATAATAAATGCTTGAATTATAGTTATGCCGGAAACTCCAAGGAATATAATCTTTTTAATCTTTTTCTTATAAGAAACCACTACCGGTGATGAAAGACAAATCTTCGTTGGGCTTCATTCAGAGACTTCGTGTCCAAAGAGACCATCTCCGCTTGGCCATTTCATATTTATTTACTGACTTATTTTATAATGCAGTAAGTCAAAGAAGCTTGTACTTGAACTAAGAGGTAAATCGTATGTATTGCCTAAGAGGTACGAATACCTATTTAAAGTATACACTTAGTTTTCTCATTTTGAAACCAGTTTGTTCCTCATAACTTACTGGTGAAGACGCAAAAAAATATATTTTTTTTCAAGTTAATCCTAACTGCCCTTATTGTGTGGCATGGTCCAGAGCCTTAATAAAATCATTTTGAATGAAGTCGCTCGCATAGAAAAATACTGACGACTATTCTTTGGATAAAAAAGTTTTGTGAACAGTATAAATATATATATATATATATGCAATTCGTAAACGGTGATTCTTTTCCATAGCTTCCTGGGTTTATCCCAAGGGATCTCATGCGTAAAAACTTTTCAAGACTTACTGAAGCGATCTCAGACAATAAGAGAGTAAAATTATGGAGAATTTATCGAAAGCAGTCGGTAACTGGTCGACCGACTCTGGGTATTAGTAGCGTTTTTCAAATGTGCTGCTTGGTCGCTCACCACATGAATCGACATTTATCTCCGGAAAAGGTAATATTTGGCGTCATAAACGAAGATGCTTATATAATCTATACGCTCATATATAATTCCCCCCGTACACGACAGATGAGCTCCTCAATGAGAGAGAGAACGATACATTTAATCTCCTCAAGGCTCGCGTCTTGAGCACGGCTTTCTTCACACCGTCCATTCTTCTTCTCTTTCTTGCGCTCTGCATTCAATTATCACACCCTCTGTTTTTCAAATGTTTTTCCCCCACTTCACCTCTCGTTCCCCTAACCCCTCTCGCTTATCTCCCTTCGTGTAATTAGCGCCACGGCGGTCTCTCTCTCCGAGTGGAGAAGAAATGAGCTCTCATTCAACGGATGTATTTTGTGAAGCCCTTATCGTTCGGAGGTTTAAATAACGCCCTTTTCCAATAGGTACAACCTTCCCCCTCTCCTCTCTCCGCTTCTCCCCTCCCTCCTCACCCTCTCCCTCGCCTTCTTTATTTTTTCTCTCCACTCCATCCTTTCTCACTCTCCTTTGTTTCCGTTGCCTCCAACCTGTTGTTCCCGTCTCAGGAGGACGTTAAAACGACCAGAAATTCGATCGATGCAATCTCGCTCCTTGCCTTGCCTCATTCCTGACGTGAAAACCTTTTGTATTACGTTCCGGATTTGTGTGTGTGAGTTTGTGTGTGAGCTGTGCATGTTGCCGCTCAATTTAACATTTTCTCAAGGGCCTGGATTTAATCGCTCACTCGAGGGGTTTGCTAGGAAACCCTTAACTGAAAATATCCTCATGATATCCACCACTTCATCATGGCTCGTTATTTTAGCTACCGTTAGTCTTCTTTGCTTATTTTATTCGCTATTTTTCAGCATTAATTATTCGCTTTTGTGTTTTGTTTTCAATATCTCTCTTGGTATTCTGGTTTTCAATTTCAATACAAACACTATTTATTAAATTCACTGTAACAAAAACACAGTACAAAATTTCACTAATTATTTTATTGCTGTCGACCGGTTTTGACGTCTACAGCTTCATTTACAAGACAAAACAGAAGGAAATATTGCTAATGCTAGCCTTATATAATAGAGAAGGGGGGTGGGGTAGGAGCTTGGAGAAATGAGGGGAGGTCAGATCCTGTGGTCTACCGTTGATAAATGTGATTGCTTTGTTACAAACCCACTCCTTCCTTGCATTTTACCAACACCGACCTTACTCCCGCCCCCCCCCCTTCCCCACGTAACTTAGTCTTACCCCCGATCCGTCCTCCTTCCAACCAATTCTTCCAACCAACCGTCCTCCTTCCGTCAATTCCTGACCTCCTCTCATTATATAAGGCTAACATTAGCAATTTTATCCTTCTGTTTTGTCTTATAAATGACGCTGTAGTCGTCGAAACCGATCGACAGCAATAAAATAATTAGTGGAATTTTGTACCGTGTTTCTGTAACAATGAATTCTATCTTCAATTTCCACAAAGTATAGCCACAATCAACTATTTATTAAGCTGAAATGAAATTTGAGAATAAACATTTTATCTCATCTATTATACGCGGGATGATCGAAAAACTCAGGAAATCTGCATAAAGTTGAAACATTTACTTGGAGACATTTCTTCACTCCTACTTCAGTCACTAAAACCCAGAAATACAGCGCTCTCAAATCCTTTTTCCCTTTGCCGTTTCCTCATGAGCTGCAAACTTCCTTTTAGATCAATCCTGCTAGTTCAAAAATCTTCCCTTCATTCAAGAAAAAAATTCTGCGAAATACCTATTTTCTATCATGAGAATCCTCTAGCTCAACGTTTTGAAGTTCCTATCAGTGAAAAACGTTGCCGAAAGCGGCTCACTGCAAGCGGTTTATTTTCATCACGATCCATGGAATAGTGCTCCGGAATTTTCCATAAAAAAATAATGGAGACCAGTGTATTTTTCACCTTGTGAATGTCTGTTTTTTTTTTTTACATTTCGTCCGTTGAGAATTCCTGAGTGCGGCGAGATTGAAACGAAGTGCTGGGATATCTTTTAGAGAACCGACTCTCCGCTGAGTATCCAAATTTAGGCTCCGATGCGCGTACGATTCTTTCATTCGCCGGCGTTTTCGCTGCATGGGTTGCTGGAGCATGGAGTGCAAATCCCAAGTCGGCGGTCCATGAAATCGCTCCTTCTAATCTAATGCACTGTCGTGTCGTTCACTTCGTGCACCTGGTGGCGAGTTCTGCATGTCCGCCTTCTCCAAATCTCCCGTTCTCCGAGCTCTGCATCCCAATCACCCACCCCTTCCTCCTTCCGTCGAGCGACACCACAGCGGCAACTTCTGGGAGAGTAAGTACCCTCCTTTCCTCAAACCCCATCCGCCTACCAATACACCCAAAACGCGGTATGTCCCTTTGATCTCGATTCCCGTCCACTTCACGCATCGTCGGTGGCCAAGGAAGGACAGCTCGTTTAGTTTCCCTTTTTCACCGCTACTACTCTCGCCTTCATCGTTTATTATTATTTTTTATTCATACCCTACGGCTTGTGACTACCGCGTTCCTTTTGTCCTGGCCATTTGTTTTTCGTTCAAGCGGAAAAGGAGACAATTCCTCCGAACTCCGAGTCGTTCTTTCCTCAATGTTTTGTTTTGTGTGGTGGTCTGGCTTTCTTCTTCCATCCACATCCCTCCCTCGCCCTCTGTCGGAATTAGGGGACGTAATGGGAGTCCACTCAACACTTGAATGGGAGGAGCCCATGGCTGCGGTGATGTTGCGCGGGAAACAATTAATTGAAGCGAGTTATCTTCCATAATTACCATCATTACCTTTCGTCTTGATGATTCGTGTGTTAAATTCACGCAATTATACACAACTGGGTATCTCTATTTAACTACGCTTAGATACTTTTATTTTTACAGTTTACTTCATGCACTTGAGCTAAATTAATTTTTATACAGATTCTCTATTGGCGCAATCATTAAAGTAATTATATTTTTGGAGACTATGAAATGTAATGGAACTAAAATCACCATTCAATAATTCTACACAAATATATATATATATATATATATATATATATATATATATATATATATATATGGACTTCTCAATTTTCTACAGCTGAAGAAGGGCCTACATTCCCGAAACGTCCCAGTAAGTCCTCTCTCTCTTTTTACTTTTCTTTCCCCACCCCCTGTCAAGTGTTTATATATATATCTTTTTTCTTTGCAAGCAAATTATGTTATGATGTATGAACTACTATAGGAGCATTCGCTCCTAGGTCAATAAATGTTTTTCTATTTCTATTCCATCAATCACGGCAATATTGTTTTGCGACAGATGCTAAACCTTGATTTAGGTATTTATGATCTTCAAAGACCTTTTGGGCTTCGATAAAACCTATATTTGAGGGTCTCATCATTGGTGGTGAACAGAAACTTTTCAGCGTCATATGGCCGATTTAAGAATCATCATCCGTCGTTGAATAACTAGCATATTATTTCCTTAAGGTAGTTTTAGCGATAAATCAATTCACCTAGAATTTGATGTCATTTTAAAGAAAAAACTCATCTTTTTAATGATATCAAAATATTAACCCTTAACCGTACTTCTTTTCGAACTATTTTCCAGAAAATACAAGCTCTTTCACATGGGGCAGATTACAGCTGTGAGCTCCAGAGGGAGAATGTTGAAAGAAAAGGAAATTCTAATACCTATATTTCGTCAAATACCTAACGGTGTATAGCTTGTATGTTTTCTCAACTATTTATAAAAATTAATCAAGTATCTACCGCAGTACTTTTTACAGAAACGCAAAAAACCGCCTATTGTGAATACATTTTCACCGTACGGCGTGAAAAAATGACTCAAGTTGGAGACTTATGTAGTTATATTTATTAAAAATACTGAGAATTTTGGTCATATATAACTATACTTTTTCATTCTTAATATATTACGATATTTACTTCATACTACTTGCAAACGCTTGAATTAAAAAAAATATAATTCGAATGAGGTATATTTTATGGCTATGGGACCATCTCTCTCGAAGTACATTGACACGTGAATATATCATAGATTTGCTTGGAAACGCAATTGTTGCGGCAAAAAAAACAAGAGGATAGCGTTATGGAGAGGGTGACGAGGGGGAAATATGGGATGAAAGCCCGGGAAAGAAAATGTGGCGTTGGGCATCGGAATATGGAGAGAGAGGGAGAAGGGTTGAGGTGGCGGCATCAGTGAATACTTATCCACCCGTCTTCCCCGCGTCACACTCGTCCCTCCTCACTCTCTTCCCTTACTTGCCTTCTCTTACTTTGTATTCTTTTTCTTTTCCTCCCCGAAGGGCCTCCAGAGGCAAGGGTAGAAGGAGGCGGCGGTGTACGCAGAAAATATACGCGCCGGTCCGAGCCCAAGGACAGCGGGGACACAAATAAGGAGAGGGCGGGGGGGGGGGGGGGGAAGATGAGCTTCTCGACGCCTCCCTCCCACCCACCCCCCTCTACCTGTCCGCCTCATTCCTCCTCGCCTCAACGCGCACCGCCTCATTCTCCTCCATTCTCTCCCGACGTTGCCTCACCTTCCCACTCCCAACTGCCTCGCTTCCGGACGGACGATGTCCTCTCCACCTCCTCCACCCAATCCCCGTTCCCACTAGAGGCACTGTATTACCAGTCCTTATATAGGACCTCTAATTCCCACTGCTGACGCACATACCAGCGTGACCAATCTACATGCATATTTCCCACTGCTTTGGAGTCATCCTCGTAACTCGGCGCTGACGTCTGCAGCAGATGTAACGAACAAATGTAAAGCAAGCTGCAAATTTCAAACAAGAAGGTTGATATACACTGGAAGCGCCGAAGAGTGTGGCATTTGGTTCTTTTTCTGGATGTTGATCATAGGGAGATGTGCCAAAAAGCATTATTTATTTATTCAAGTTTACATTACAAGTAAGCAAATGCCTGGTGGCAATGAAAGGAGACATAGCTACACATTAAGTAATCTGATCTCATGATTGATTATATGAAGAGAAAGAAAAAAAAAAAGAAAAAACATAATAAGGATGGATTAACATAAGTTACTCTATAAAAATTAATTTAGTTGTAAATATTCTAAACATATACTTTTAAATGATTTTAACGTAATGTTTAAGGCTCTAAACGTTCATTAGGCAGCCGGCTCCAATCATGTATACCCCTATTTTAAAACGAGTACTTGGCCGCGTTAGTTTTTTGTTCCTTTAGTTTTATTTTATATTGGTGGTCATTTCTGCGCATATAATTTGGTCTCTCCATGGCTCCATTTAATTCTTTCCAGCCCTTGTCCCCTGAGACATTCCTTTATACCGCACTGAGCTAGTTGATTTCCCTTCTTGTTTCAAGAGAGTCCCAGTCCAAAACTTCTGTCATCTCCGTCACGCTATCCGTTCTCTTGTGTCGACCGATTATGAAAATGGTGTAATGCATAATCTTGCAAGAAGAAATTGACTTACTAATATTGAACTTTTGAAATAATTTCTCGCTTTGTACTTAACATACTTTATTATTTTTACCGACCATGGTTTCGGCACAATGTCATTTTCAAGGTACATATCTCTTATTTCAGGGTCCATGTATACTCAAACCGGGGGTGGGGGATGGGGGGATGAAATAAAAGGGAAAGAGAGGGGGGGGGGAGTTGTTAGAAGGGAAGGGGAGGTCGGTCTATTCTATGGGGGGTTGGTGTTTCAAGGCGAATGACTGGTGGGGTGAGGGGTGAGAAATAACATACACAATCACAGGGACGGAGGTTACGATATAAACAGATCGGGTGACATACGTTTAATTACGGTTCTATCCATTCAATTTCTTTAATTGTTTCGTAATCTTCGGTTTTTCTCCATTAAAACTTTACTTTGGCCCTTTGATGTTGCCAATCTGTTAATTTGGGAAGGTATTAACGCGCTATTCGATATGAGAAGCAAACGTTACTGATATTCTGTGTGTGTCGCATTGAACGGCTTCAAAACACTTACTAAATTCTTTGCTATTTCCTCTCATTGAAAGCCGCTGGATAAATATTTCTTCTCTCCTCACTGTTCTGCGGATAGCTAGCCATTCTATTTTTTTTCCAAGTACTTACACAGACATGGTATTTTTCGCGACGGAGGAGGCAAGGGAATACGCTCCGTTGGGAGGAGGATGAAGGAAAGAATGAGGGATTTGTGCGAAAGCTCGGCGTCGAAGGATAAGGAGGGATATAAGAAGAAGGGGGAACCAAGGGGATAGGTGTAGCAGAGGGGGGGAGTCAAAGTGGGATTTGTTGGGCCGAGTGGCCAATACACCGCTTGTCCATTAACTGATAAATCTGTTTGCCATCTCGACTTCTCAACTTGAGATTACTAGCTCCCCCTGGACCGTCCCTTCCCTACTCATCCTTCCCGCACTCTCTCTCTCTCTCTCTGGTCTCTCTCCTTGGAAACGTGTGGGGAGGAACCATTGGAACCATTGTTTTGCGCTCCTCTTTTATTCTTGTGGATTATTTAACCGTTCTCCCGGTTCCTCCGTTATTCCTGTCACTTGGAAACATCGTCCACTATTTTGATGGATTAACTCTCTACGCATATGGGCTAATGAAAGTGACAATAAACACTTTTCATTATTGAAGGCATTCACGCCACAATGTCACTCTTTTACAGCTGTACTTAAATAGTAAACTAAATCTTAGAAACTGATGTCAGTTGATTACCGATATGGATAAAAAATTAACAGTGAAAAAATGGCTACAAATCCTGCTTCGTGTTTCTAGGGCGACAGGTAATTGCTCCGCCAGATTTGACTATAGAATGGGCGTGGTCCTGAACATAGTGAATGTTTTTGATTCTTCTGTACACTTTGCTTACACTGCTAAGTGTATTACTAATGATATTTGCGAGTAATTCCTCGATAAGGACGAAAATTTAATATACGTTTTGGTGGTGCAACTATTAATACCCCATCGTTACTCATGGACATAGTAGGTTAATTCCACTACAATTCGAAGTGTTTGGATTCCAGAATATTTATTTCTTTCATGTGCGTTGGGAGTCCCAGCCACCGCTTTTTATCTAATCTCTGAAATTCCTCTGGAGTCCTCCCGCTCATTGTGGCAGGCAATTTAGCAGCGCGGAAAAGGTTGAAAATTAATTAAATATAAAGAAGCCCTAAGGGGAGGGTGGGGGGAGGGTGGGAGAGTGAAAAAGAGTTTTAAATGACCGAGATGCACATTTTCTCGCGAAATACCTCCCTGGAAATGAAAGAAGAGAATGCTTCCTTCCACTCCGTTTAAGATGACCGTCACGTCTTATTTCGTGAGAGAGAGAGAGAGAGGGAGAAAATTCTCTCGCAAGATATATGCGCGCGTGTACATATATCTTGAAGGAAATGCGTACATACTTAATAATAAAAAAGGAAGCATCATAGTGAAAATGAATCCTTCCATCTCTCTCCTATTTTTTCCTTCCTCCACGTCCTTTTTAAGACTCGGGAGCGCCAACTCATCCCGTCTTCTCATCTCATCTCTTCTTTCTCCTCTTCTCTTCGCCATCCCCTTCCATGCCTGCTTCTTCTCCGTCCCCTTCTCGTCCCATTCTTCTCCCTTCTCCTTCCGTCCAACCTCTCTCTTTTCCACCTCCTCCCTTCTCTTCTTCTTCTTTCTAAGGAAGCGGGACTCCTTCCATCTGTCTCTTCCGCCGATCCAGAATGGGATCTGTTGCGGATCGCTCGGCCGAGATGAATTTAAGCCCGGATTGGCGGTGACACGGCGGTATATGTGCGTGTCTGGGGAGGATGCATGTGTGTGTTTTGTTCTGGTGAGGGAAGGTGTAGAGGAGGGGGGGGGTGTCGGGGGGAGGAGCCGGACTGGTGTAAGGAGAGAGAGGAGGGGGGGGATGGAAAGGGAGTGGAAAGAGGAGGAGGAGATTAAGGGGGCGGGGGGATGGTATAAAGATCTTCTGGATGTTCTGGGGCTTGCGGAGGGGGAGGAAGAGAGTTTGCGTGGTAAGGGGGTTGGTAGAGGGAGTAGGGAGTTGGTAGATAGAGGGAGAGGTCAGGCCTGGGCTGTCACTCGGTCCAGGGAAGAAGACGTGCGGCAAGGCGGCCTAGACGAAACGGGGGGTTGGCTGGTCAGCTTATTGGGGTGGAAGGAAGAGGAATGGCGGCTCAAGTCCGTCGGATTGCAACTTTGTCACGGACGCCGCCACCACTGTGTTTTTCCATCCTCGAGGAAATTTTAAAAACTTTCTTGCTCTCGCATTTTTACCTTCTCTCTACGATATTTGAGTCTTCCTATTTTGACGTAAGAGAACTCTTTTAACTCTTAATACGAACTAATTTCGCAGATTGGTCTGGATATTGATTATTTTTGCAGATAAAGCTCCATTTTCGACCGTCCTTTTATTCACTGAGCGATAATCAAAGCGTGATGAACTTGAGGTGAAGTTGCCACTCACTCTAAACTAGTTTCTGCAAGTTTTGTTCCGTACAAAAATTAGAAAAATTATCTTGTTTTCACTGTTTTACCTTCACTCTACGATATTGGAGTCTTCCTATTTGCCGTGAGAAAACTCCGTAAGTCTTAATAAGAGTTCTTATTTCGCAGATTGGCCTGGATATTGATTATTCTGGCAAATGAAGTTTCATTTTCGACCGTCCTCTTATTCTTGGAGCAAATACCAAAGCGATGAACTTGAGGAGAAGTTGCCACTATCTCAAAAGTAGTTGCGGCAAGTTATCTTCCGTACGGAATTTGAAAAATTATCGTGCACTTTTTGCGTTATGGCCCTCGCCCCTCAAAATTGGAGTCTTCCAGTTTTGTAGCGAACACTTAACTTTATGTAACGAATGCAGCAGATTGGCTCGAGTAATTCAATTAGGAAAAATATTTTCATTTACCGGCGTCTAGAAAAAAATAAAATAAGAAAAAAAGTTGTGTATTCAACTGTAACTATTTCCTGCAAAACACTCTTGAGGAAAGTCTACAGTGATCCTTATTCTGTGATGATTTTCAGGATCCGTTCTTGGTATGATTATTCAATAAATATTGAAATCCCTTGAGAGGCATGTAATAATTAAATTACTCACGTGTTAGGTGAGATGGGAAGTCATAGATGGGAAGTCATTTTTAAAATGGTTAAGTTATCCCTTGGAAATAAGCCATAACTGATAAGGATTTTAACGAATTGATCTCCTTATGGGGAAAGATACTAGTTACCAAAAAAATATGATGGGATAATGTTTTGCAGCGCTCTGATGTGTGAAACACTTATTAGAGTCACTCAAGTTTTATATTAATCGTGTCCTCTTTTCTCGATACACTGGGCGCCAACGAGTTAAAAGATGAAAGGGTCACATAAAAGCGAGCAACGGGAGAAAACTTTGGATACGGGCAGTTAAAGGAGAGAGATTTTGGCATTTTTTGGCGTTATCTTCTGTTATAACCCGGAAATATGATCTATAAGGCTCGCAGTTTATCAAAAATGGAGGTCTAGGTGTGGCATTGACGTAGTTTTAGTCGGTGAGTGCGGTATAAAGTGATGGGTAGACAGGTTAATGATTTAAATTATTTTATTTACCTTTGGCGGCCTAGAGGTTACCTATTTATAGTGCTATTTATTTCTACCGGTTATTGTTTTGAAACTATTACTGTTTTTTTATCGTTTTTCTCTTTCCTTAGTTGACTATTATTTTTTTATAAAGGGCTAACAATGACGGAAATCGAAGAAAAGAGCAGAAAAACTTTATATTTGATCATATATCACTGAAATCATGTAGAGTGAGAAGAGTATTGTCTAACAGTAAGATCTACGCGGCTCGCTGCACCAATGCATACTGATTCAAGGAACGATAAAGGGAACCCATGCGCCCTTATGATTTTTCTCCAGGTGGAGACCTGGCTAACTAAATGATACATTTTATCAATAGGTTCTCCTTGTGAAATTATGAGCCTGCGCATTTTTAAAGCCCTATTTCAATGGCAGCGACGATCAGGTGAATTTATTAACCGTTGCAGACCCCATGATTTGCGAGTTTTTCCTTGTATCGCGCATGGGATTAAATGTATTCACTTTTTATTTTGCTAAAAAAATAAGGCGTTTCGTATGGGGCCAGTTGTAACTTTGCATCACAATTTAAACCATCAAGAAGCATTCCTTAAAAACCAGACCGCGGTATAAATTTGGGCGTACTCTGTCCATGCGCCCTTTTTCCCGTCCGAAGGGATAAATTGTGGTTAAGCATCGGATGAAATTACGGAGTGGCTATAAAGAATACTTAACTTGCGAGGTGAAATGTGCCAAGGCTTGGTTAAGCCGGTGGAAGGTTTGCCATTGTGGGGAGGGGAGCAGAATTTAGTGGGAGGATTCACGGGGGCGCCAAGATTGCAGCGAGGGTTGGTCGGTCGCCAGGGGACGGGGGGTGGTGGTGGTGTTGGGGGGAGGAGGGGTGGATGAGGGAGAAGACTGGCTCCTTGTGAGAGAGAGAGAAAGCGTCAGACGGATGCAAGGCAGCGAGAGATTGGTTCTCACTCTCCTCCGCTTCCATTGTTGCCATTTCCATCCCCCCCTTTCGCCTCATCGCCAGTGTTTTTTTTCGTAATACGCGGGCCAGCGTCGTCCCTCATCCTTTTGTGTGAAGGATCCGAATGTCGGGGGGTGGTAGGTAGTATCCTCTGGCGCTCAATATTTTCATGTTGTCCGAGACTCTCTCCGAGTAAAAAAATATATATATATATCCCAGTTGTTACGATCAGATTC
The DNA here is from genome assembly GCA_963573305.1 of Pyrrhosoma nymphula. Lineage (NCBI taxonomy): Eukaryota > Metazoa > Arthropoda > Insecta > Odonata > Coenagrionidae > Pyrrhosoma > Pyrrhosoma nymphula. Next base: position 175,516,538 of record OY754329.1, on the reverse strand, counting down.
CTTCTCCTAAGTCCCGTTTTTTTCATTCGAATATTTTTTTTTTGAATCACCGAATCCTTTCAATGGAAACCATTCTACCTCCATACTATTCGTGAATGTCCTGAATTCCACAATTTCTCTGCAGGTTTTTAGAATATTTTTTAAAAATGAATGCATTATAAGTCAATGAGTTCGGGCGATTTTTGTGAGGAGTCAATTGGGATAGCAAGATTATTTGCGTATTAGAAAAAGGGTGTCGAAAAAGAGGACAGAGATCAGGTATCCGTGAAAAACGGTTCATCTCCCTGGAAAATGGCATGTTTTTTCAATTCTCTTTCTTTACTCCGTCGTTTACAACGGATTGTGAAAAGGTAAGAAATCTCATTTCCCCGTCGATGTATTTTTATCAATTCAGACGAATTAATTCCTCTCGAAATAGCTAAATGGGGCGGGAAAGCAAATGAAATCTTATGCAATGATCTAGTCCCAATATATAAGCGATAGTTATTCCTTTTTTAACCCAAACGTTTAGCCTACCTATATGAAAACATACAGCTAAGTCAGCTGCTAGAATAAATCCAAGCTTTTTATTGATTGTTTATTGATTCTTATTGCAATATCGGAAACGAACTTCTTTCACCCAAAGGGAAAAGGCTAACTTTTAAGTCAATTAAGTTCCTTCGAGTGCATTTATATTGGGTGTGTTTAAAATACTCAAAATTAAAATATTTAAATCGTTCTTCATCCATTCAGGGGATTGTTGCCGTTTAAGTGTAGCCTCTGCCATTGCTCGTCGTAACGGACTACTTGCTCGTCTTTTGTCAACTGACGTGTCGGCAACAAATTCAAGCCTTGTAAGACGTCTCCAACCTGGTGGATATTCGCACTCCTGCATATTTTGCACTCAGCAGGAATGACGACTTTAATTCCTCAAACGCTATCTGTACACACACACTGTGTGATCTTGTGTGTCTTCTTCTACTCGTATAATTCTTTTTATTTTTTGATGGTGGTATAAAATTTTCTTATCCTCCTCATGATTTGCCAACATCGCTGTGTGGATTTCAGGATATATTTTCAATATGATTCATCTGAATGCAGATTTTGTAACGATTGGAAGGAAAATATGACGATTTATTCAATTAATAATCTACAGGTATCTCTTTTTCGAAGTTTATTTGTTAACGATACGTTTTTAAGCCTATTGCATCATTTCACTTAATTAATTCAATTAGTACTCTTTTGTACTTCGCGTGATTTTAATTGCTCCAATTCTTGATCATTCGTAAATATCCTCAATGTGCTCTGCTGTCCTTCCAACTTCTTGACAAATTTTCTCGTTTATAAACCAAACTTCCTGATCCTTCACACTCTGTTTTTTATTTATTTTCTTCTTCTTTCAGGAGATATAGATCAAATAAGTTGGATTGTTTAAATTACTCTTTGCCAACGTTTCGCATTTCTATCTATTGGCACTCATCAGGGCTACAGTGAATACATGGGGCGTTTTTACATAAATGGAATATAGTTTACAGTTTTTAGTAAATATTTAATTTATAAAGTTTATAAACATTTCATTTTTCAATTTACCTCAGAGACGGTTCCTTCCAAATTAACTGATTGTTTATATTTTCGTTTGTATTTATTGTTTGTTTCAATTGTTGTTACCATTGTTAGGTTGTTTCAAAAATCAAAATATAATTAAGTGTTGTTAAAGCATATTAACTCTGTTTTTGATTGAAACGACTAATAGTTTCAGGTATTGTTATAATTTTCGTTACTTATTATGTTATGAGTTATTTTTATATTGAGTGGGTATTTTAATAATAAATATAGTTACTTATTTTTGGTAGTAGTATTTTCGTTTAAATGGCGGCTATGATCTTTTCACTCATACTGTCTTCCACTTGCATACAGGGCAGGGGCGATTCCAGACCAGAGGTTCGGGGGGGTGGGGCGCACCAGCGGCTCTTGGGGCTCTCAGGAAAAGGGGACTTCGTGGGTCTCGTCCCGGAAATTCGTAACAAACTATGTGCAAAATGGTTTTTGGGGGGGCGATTGCCCCTGCTGCCCCCCCCCCCTTGGGGCCGCCAATTATACAGGGGCAACAGTACTTGCACGAATAGGAGGATCAGTCCTCCAAATTCGAGCCGAGCCCAACGATGTTTAACTTATGTGACAGATCGAGAACGGGTGTATCCATCGTGGCAGGTTATTGCCCTTACATTTTTGCGATTTTTTATTATTTATGCGTGACGTTATTTAACTCTAATTTAAAGTAGTCTGTTCTACCCTTGTTACTGCAGTAAACGAGCAGTTATTACACTCGTCACATTCTCTCACAGCTGTCTGGTGAAAATTTGGAACCTTATAGGTTCAAGGAGGAGAGTGGAAAGAAGAAGCAACATGAAATGGTTACTTAACCAGAAGAGAGAGTTTAATTCGAAGGAAGTGGTGATTGTGAAATTCTCGTCAACCAGAGAGAGAGCATCATCCTCTTACCTTCTTATCACAATTTAGAGGTCGAGTATCAGTCACACCACCTTGGGACAAGCAGTCCGGTCACATGAAAAGGATCATTGAGCCGTACGGACCGGGCTATAAGATTACGTACCGTTTGAAAGTCGCAGTCCCGAGCGTCAGTTGGGTGACATCATCTTATTTCTGAAGGAAATGGCATGAATTACTCACTATTATGATTGCAACCACTCAGTTCACATATCTCACCCCCTGTCAGTTTCTCCATGCTTTGTTACAAGATAGCGACTGTTGACGGGTTATTTGCTGGTTCTGACTATTGTCCCAGCGAAGATTGCTAAGCAGTACCTAGTCTTGAGCTATGAAATAGCGAGAATTACTATTTTCCTGATATTGGCATATGATTGCTCTTTGATATTAGTTTATTGGATTTAATTGATCTTAATTTATTAAGTTTACCACTAAAAGAGGCAGATGAATGGTTTAACTTTCTACTTTAGCATATAAATCAGGATATGAATATCTCGAACCGTCATAGCGAAGCTGGTTGCCGATTTGATGTTGGACTTCTCCCTTGGTAATCTTGTTCCACCTGTGTTCTAAATGTACTTATGCTCTTTTTCATAATCTTTAGCGATGGGTTTATAAACTTGTGATCGTGAAAGTGCGAACAGATAAAACTGCGAGGTTCTATTTGTTCGCCGAGTTTTTCGAGCAATTTGCCTGTACATATAAGCTGTTTTACGTGCGATAGATTAGGGCGGTGCGCTCCAGAGGGAAAATATTGAAAAAAATAAGAATTTATAACGGTGTGTAGCTTGTATGTTTTCTCAACTATTTATAAAAATTAATCAATTACTCTTCGCAGTAGCTTTTGTAGAATCGCAAAAAAACCTATTGTGAAGGTGTTTTCACCGTACGACGTGAAAATATGAATCAAGTTAGAGACTTATGAGGATACATTTATTTAATTAATCAGAAATTTTGGTCATATATTTTATCGCCATATATATTTCAATGTTTACTTCATACTTCTTACGGACGCTGAAATAAAAAAATAAAATTCGAATGTGGTCTCCATTATGACTCAATGGGAAATATCTCGCTAATAATATCCTTAAATTATTTTATGGTAGAACCACCTCGAATTGCCGCTCGTGTTCCTTCCGTAATTTTTCTTGCTCGGCGGAGGGGTTGTGAGGAGAAAGTGTCGCAAGGGATGCCGGTCGTCAAGGGAAGCGAGGGGCTTAGGGGGGGAGGGGGTCGTGAGAGAGGAATCCGTGGCTCTGTGAGCCGTGGCTGTGTGTTTGTCTCTCCGTGCGTGTGAGGGAGCCACCCTGGAGAGATTAGACCCCGGTATGGGTCGTACCCCCCCCCGTCCTTCCCCCGGCCAAGGTTTCCCGTTGGGTCCCGTGACTGCGCACGCGCATAGCAGCGGGCATTAGGATCACGCGAACGAGAGAATAAAGGGTGACGCAATTGACGCGGGGGTGGTCTCCTCCCTTACCCTTCCCCGGTGCGGCAACCATCATGGGGTGCCTGTTGACGGGCGCATTTTTCGTGGAAGGAGAGGCACAGCCAGCTCCGGACCACCGCCACCTAGATACTTTAGATGGCGTTGTCCGGACACGGCCCTGCGGTATGAGTACACCGCTCTCCCGCCTGCCTTTTCTCATAGGTACCCTTCTTCTTGTGCGTGAGAGAGTCTTCATACATTCGAAGCGCATTTTTTCCAGCTAAATACGAGGAAAAATATCGTAGAATTAGAAATCATTGTGTAAGGAATACGTCATGATCTGCCCTCTTTCGAAATAATTTTAAAATTCCCGTAGAAGAAAAGGATAGCCAGGAGATAAGCAATGAACATTTGTAGCCGATTGTCAAAAGTTCATCGGTTTTGAAAGTACAGTTTTTATGCCAAAATTATAGAATTTCACTCTTAGGTAATTTTGATATATTTCATGCTTGAATGAGATAAAATATTGCGGTACTAATGGTTGCATTCCTTTACTATTTCTGTATGTATGTATTTAAATTTTGGGTAAAATATTTGAATTATTATACGCCCCGTCATATATTATTCCAAGGGTCGTTTTTTTGCTGTCTAAATATCCACCGAGTATGATTTATTATGCGTGGAGGAAAATCGCATTCAACATCCACATTCATCGTTGTCCCCCGAGGAGTTTACTTACCTCAACTGCGGATTCGGTATCGGGAAAAGAAGATGGAGGGGAAACCTCGTGGAGGTTTTCTTTTGGAAATATCCGGCCGAAACGGATCTGATCAAGTGGACGCTTTAAATTCTATGGGCTATCTCGCTCTAACCGGTCTCAAGTCGGCGTGTTGTTGCCTTACTTGCTGCTGCTCTATCTCCCCCAGAAGGCGCTGGGTCACCGGGAAGGAGGGAAGTCCGACCACGCAGTTTCTGGGGCACTTTTGTGGAGAAAAGGGCATGACGGGTGGTAATATATATGTGTATTTCGACCATGGGAAGGAAAGGCAATGAAAAGGATGGGTGAGAAAGGTTGAGATGAGGTAGCAGAGGGTGGGGGATGAAAGGAGGGGTTGGAAAAATCCTCCCCACTCGTATTTCCTCTCTCCCCACATAGCCTCTGACCCCTCCTCCTCTCTTCGCGTATCTTTGTGTGGGAGGGGAGAAAGGAAAAAGCTGCTTCAAATCCCCCAATTGATGCCCCCGGAGTATGACGAATAGCTTGAATGCAGTAAAAGGAATTTTTCCGGGCAAGGCGGGCGTGGGAAGTTGGCGCTGGAGGAGAAGGCCTTTGGGAGCGGGAGGAAAACGGATGGGAGGAAAGAAGGGGGTCCGAGGGGGTCATAGGTCAAATCAGATTACTGTGATCGGGGCAATGATGTGTATAATTGACTGGTGCGTAGCTTTTCATCGGGTAACCTATCTCTGGTGTCAAATACTAAACCAAAAATTTACCCATACGACTCCTTGCAGCATTTGCTATGTGTTCCACGGAGGAAAAATCATTCGCCTTGACCGGGATTCGAACCTGGATTCCTCGATTTCGCGTCGAGTGGTGATTTTTGAGGGCTGTGTAGGAACAGGGTGTTCAGGACTGCTAGACATATGATGTCAATAAGCAGTCCAAAGCGTGTGTTAAGCGCCCCAACAGTCCGCGAGGATAAAGCCATACACGGAACACAATGAGGTGTTCGCTCTTTTTGACCAATTTTGAAGATACCGGGACTATCAACGGTATTTACCTTTACGGAGTCACCCACAAGTGCACTTAAGTGCAATATTCCACAGAGGAAAAGAGTGCGATTAACTGGTTTCAACTGGTTAACTTAACTGGTTGAAGCACACGGCGCGAAATTGAGGGATCCGGGTTCGAATCCCGGTCATGGCGAATGATTTTTCCTCTGTGGAATTTCTCACTTACGTGCACTTGCGAGTGACTCCGTGACTAAATACCGTGGCTAGTCCCGGAATCCTCAAAATTGGGCCTTGCAGGATGTCTTTCGTTAAAATTTCTTCTATTAGCACTATTATTTACCGATGGGACCTTGAAGCAATCCAAAGTGGTGCGACGCATGGCAGTTGGATCTAAATTTGAAAAAAATTGAGTGTTAATTATTGAAATATCTGCTCTCCCCATTACCCTAACAAAAAAGTCAGGGTGAGTTAGAAAGCATGGAGTCTATTAAATGCATTTTGGTTAAAGGGCAAGTGTGACTATAAAGACGATAAAGGGGACCTTGCCTACTTCTTTCCTTGTTTGGCATCATATAGAATGCGATGCCAATCTTTGGAAGCTTCAATAAGCATGCATAAATACCGAAACAGAACGTAGACAACGAAGATTGGCAAAATATGTATAAGGTCGTTACGGTCACGTCACTGGTCACGGAATGTTACAATACTAGGATTGGAATCAATATCAGAACAGATTCATGCTTAATCTTTTGAGAAAATACGAGGTCGATTTTTCTTCTGATGACGCTCAAAAACCTTTTGCAAACCCCTTCGTTATTTAGTCAATTTGATACGTTGGTCTGAGGTTAGCCTAGGTGATCGAATCTCTCAAATCTTTTTTGTCAATAAAAGCTTCTAATTGAGCCACATACCGTCAAGGATCTGGTGCCGCCAATCGACGTGTGGGAATATTTTACATTTTGAAAGGCGATTTCCATAGTGTATACTTCATTTATTGTTGATTATGCATTTGTAGGAAACTAGGCGCTCTTAATAATCCGTCTAGCATGCCTACTCGTCAGATTTCCAACTGTTCTATACATTCACGTATGTATGCACTGTTCCTATTAATATTCATTCACTAGTATGTAGCTCTTCAAACATCATAGAATGTAATGCACACCATATTCGGTGAAAATCCACCCCTTGCCACTCACCCTTGAGCTGAGGTGGCTTGCAGGATAGTGCGTAGATATAGTCTCAAATCTGAGTAACTAAGCTACATACATTCTCTCTCCACTGTGATATCATTTGATATTCGTACTTTTAAGAGTTTTATTATTAGTTAAGGAAAATATCCTGTAGTATTTTTATCAAATGTCCTTCTGCATTAAATGTATTATTTTTCTCCTCCATTGCGTTCAATAATCTCCTCTTCTACTTTTACCAATAGCTCGTATTACGAAAACGTTTCTCTGCTCCTAAACAGTGACTCCACAAATAGCTTTTAATTAATAAAAGCGTAAATAATAATAATTAATAATAACGTAATTTCTTAGTAAAAACATGTAATGTGACTTGAATTTCACATGCTTCAATTTGCATTTTAAAATCGTCTTCTTCTTTGATAGGCAAACTGCTTGCTCAGTTTTTTCGAAACTCTGCCAATATGTCACTGCATTTTCTTTGAATGAGAATGGCTGGCCTGCTGGCTGGTGGTGTCTTGCTATTTTTACTTATATCGAATCGTTCATACAGTTAATATTGTTTCATTGTCTTTGTTCATTCATGCTTTGTTTTTCAGTGTGTTAATATTGTACACTTAACAAATGTGCCGAATCTTCTCATTTCTCATTCTCAGTGCTTTTCTAATTATTGGTCACAGACTTAACATTTCTGCTTTGCTTAGAAGGCTGCTGGTCCATGCTGTATACAGTCTCGTCTCTGCTGCGTATGCCATTACAGATTATACGAATTTTGTAGACATATCCTTATTTTGGCTTCCATTCTTGTATTATTTCTCCTCAAAATCGCGTCCTTTAGACTTTCTTATGTAAAATCATGGACTGCTTTATTTAATGATTAAGTTGTTTGTATTAGTACTTCACAACCTTCAAGCTGCCGTTTGCGGAGCTAGGAACATCGTGAACAGATTTTGAGACCGCGACTCTTTGGTTTGCTAGTGAGATTGTGCCGACTTCCACCGGTGTGAACACACGGTGCGCATTTCAATGAGTCTGTCAAAATAAATCATGAATTCTCGGCCACATTCTTGGTTACGGCTGGATTTACATTTACGATCCGTCAAGGTCAGCCGGCGGCTGCGCGCGCATCTGTGCCGCGCGGGACTGACACGCCATTGGCCGCGAGAGGTGTCATCGCTTTGCTGCCCTCCTCATTTAAGCACCTCGAGACATGTTTCTTTTTCTTTACGTTCAAGCCAAAGAGCAAACCACACGCTTTGACCAGGACGTCAGTTTGAAGGGCGATCGATATAGTAGAGAGCTCATCTGGTAACAAGTATCCAACCGCGAGTGAAATTCGCACATATTCGAGGAGGATGAGAGTCTTAGCCATTTTCATTCTTTCCCTGCGCCGCCGTCTGCGGTTTCCCTTGGAGATATTGTGAGCGGTGAAAATCACTCCGCTTGGATACTCCGTTGGGAGTATTAGCGAGAGATTCATCTGTTGGGATGAGTCTTCGACCCATCTCCTTCTTAACGAATGTTCTGCCAAATTGATTACTTCTCAAGTCTATAACAATCGAATTTAAGTGCAATTGGTAAAGAAAACTGTTGTTTTATTTACATTTTAGCCATATTTATCTTGAGAGGGCCACCATCTATGATTCGTAGACAAATATCATTTAAGATAGCCTTACATGCAAAATGTGCTCGAGTCACGCAACGCATGTTCCGAAGTTATGTAAACCATAGTGCAAGTTTATGAGAAGTGCACAAAAGAAAATTATGGCAAACAATTCGGAAAAAATAAAAAAAAGATAGTGGATAACTTTAGCAGGTTTTTAACTTTTTTAATATTCGAAAATGTTTAGGAATACGAAAAAATTAAAATTGTGGACATTTAGATTACTATAAAATGAAGCGTTGGTATTAGGTGATAAATAAAAGAGAATGATTAATGATAAATAAACAACGTGCTGTGAGGTATAAGATAAAGGGTTGATTATTTCCCAGCGTATTCTAATATCTCGGGTAACTTTTGCTCTCTCTCTCTCTCTCTCTTTATCTCTGTTAAGTTACGTCAGTGTCGTTAATTATCGAGAAGAATGTTCAGTGGTGGTGAAGGAATTGACGCGAAAATTATGGACACTTGGTGAGAGGGGAGGGGGAGACTTAACGAGCTGTTTTAACTTAAGGCAGTTTGAGCGAAATATTACTTCACATATAATTTGATGGAATTGCCCTCATTTTAAAGAAAAAAGTCTCAACTTTCCTATGGTATAGAAATATTAACTCCTTGCTACTACTTTTCAAGCAATTAGCCTAAAAATATAGGCAGTTATACATGGGATAGATTACGGTTGTGTGCTCCTCCAGAGGGAGATATTGAAAAAATTAGGAATTTGTTACACCTAGATTTCGTCAAAAAACTAACGGTTTGTAGTACTTTTTATCAATTATTTACAAAAAATAAAAAATTACTCACCACAGTCATTTTTGCAGAATCACAAAAAAATCAACTGTTGTGAAGGTGTTTTCGCCGTACGGCGTGAAATAATGAGTCAAGTTAGAGACATATGTAGTTATATTTATTTATTTACTGAGAATTTTGGACATATACGACAGTATTTTTTCGCCATTAATGTTACAATATTTACTTCATATCTATTTCCTACAGACGCTGAAATAAAAAAAATAAAATTCGAATATGGTATCCATTATGACTAGGGAAATATCTCGCTCAAATCACCTTAACACATTCAAGGGAAAAGGATACCGTTTGAAACGGAGTGAGACGTAAGAATGGAGTGGTCGAAGGATGGAAGATGTGTTGAAGAGATTGGATGGTAGGCAGGGCGTCTTGGAGGGCGATAGCCTTATCGGGGGAAGAGAGGTTTTGGCGGAGATTTTTCACGCTGTCCGAGGGATCTAACCTAACCACACATTCCATCCCTTCTCCTCTCAATGCGTCGGGAGAGAAATCGCCCATTTCAAAGCTTATCCAACGAGTCCACGACCCCTCCTCGGGCTTACTCCTACTCCTTATGCTTCCCCTGCCGGCCCCTGAGGACCCCTGCCTATAACACTGCTCCTTGATGAGGGGTTCCTTCCCTCTTCATGACTACTATCATACACTCTTTCGAATTTTAGCTTTATTCAAGCTCTTCGTAAGTATCAAACCCATCCGTATTAGTATGAGTGAGTATGTGTCATTTTTATGTAATTAGCATTTCCAGAAAAATTAATTAATATTCTCTTTTGGCTCTCTTGAATTTTTAACCTTGTTGCTTTATCTTGATTGTCTCTCTGATTTGTACGATGGTCTCTCCGTGCAAAACTACTCATCAAGGCTAATGCTTTCTTTGTTCTTCCCTCCTTCCCATCCTGATCCCTTCCACTTCGTTCTAAGGTCTTGTCCGGCAACTAGTAGTAGTAAATTTTATTGCTTTCAACACACACACAAATTTTTTAATTAAATTTACTCACAAAAAAGAAACAAGAAATCTGGGTTGCCTCAAAGGGAAAACCTGTGCTGAAGAACCCTTCGTGAATTTATATGCATTGCTAACGCTTCAATGTTTTTCATGCAAAAGATTGAAAGAAATTAGCAAAAAACAAAAAGACCATTAACATATCAATTATTACTCAGATGAATATCAGAATAGTGAGTAAGTTTTCTAAAAAAGAAAAATGTTTTATTAAAGGATAATTACGATCTAGCTCCTGTTTCCATTAGCCTTTTAACTCTCAACAAGTATGCTTACATCAATTTAACTCTCTTAAATGTCACTGTTCCCTTTGTTGAATTTTATTTTCCTGTTTTCAGTTTCTGGCGTCGCACTGGACACTGCTTATAATAGAAAGTTGATTAAATAGCTTTAAATGTCATTAAAATCATTATTAGGTGTAATATACCCTGGTGTTGTTTGGGCGTAGTTACAATTAATGATGGCTTTGAAAGATGAATCACGTGTCGTTTTATAAAGTTATATTTGTTAAGTGGAATGGAGTAATTTTACTGTTATTATCAATTATTTTTTTATTCTTTTTCGGGTCTTCTTCAAAGTTAGCAACGTTTTCTATCATCAAGGAAAATAAATTGGGAGTATTTTGTTACTACAGTTTAAAATCCCTTGTATTTAAATGCTGATACATATTTTGTATTATCTCACTTTATTGAAATGTTATTCGCAAAATCTATGAACATATATTTGCCAATTGTATTACAGTGACTCTCTGGAAATTTCAAGGCGCATACTTTTATTAATGTGTTTAATAATAACCTTTCAACTCAATATCATTAATGGAGTCAAAAAAGCTGTCATCTTCTTCGGCTATTTCTCTGCCGAGAATATATTTATGGAAATGGCACCTAATTAATTTTTCTCCAACGCAAGTATTCTTAGTTAGTATGAAAAGATCGCGGAATAATTTAAAATAGCTTTAAATGATTCAGTTAGTTTCTTGATGGCTAATTTCCTTAATCATTTCCAATGGAAGGTATTAATGAAAATATAAAGGAGGTATCTTTCAAAAGGTTTAATGCACATAATATTAGAAGCTATAGAAGTGCTTAATACCGGACTCATTTATATTATGGTAGTTTCGTAGCATCATTTTCGCAGCGTGCAATTGCATAAATGAATAATTTCCCAGCGTGCTGTTGCGTGATCATGGAATAGCACGCTTGAGTGAGTCAACGATTCCTAATGATCCGTCAATGGTTTTTCTCTTCAGAAATGTGTTCGACGAAGGGGAAGAACACATGTTTTATTTGGAAGCACAACAAATCAATCCTAGTATTGGAAAAGAATACGCCCACGCACGCATTTATTGGCGTATCATTCCGTATGGCCCCTCTAAGATTGGGAAACAAAGCCCATAAACCGTAAATATTTAGGGGGCAATAACCACTGCTCCCTTTTCCATTTGGGGCCTTTGCAGCCGGCGTGCAGGAGGGGGGTGGGGAGGGAAGCCTATAACCTTCCGTTCTTTATGCTCGCTGGTGGTGGGTGGAGGGGTGGAGTGATTGGGGAAGTGGAGTGAGGGGGATGAAGTGGGAGAGAAGTACGTGGCACCTAATTTCCGCGGCGACCGCTCCGATGCAAAGCAGTTGCAATTCAAATAAGAGGCATAGGAAGAGCGTTGGCTTGTAGGCGGGATCCCTTTGGCCTCCTCTTGCCTGCTGTGTATTGGTTGCTGGGGAATTGAATGCATACGGAGAAGGGGGGGATACACCGGTGCTGATGGAATGGACTTGTTTTTTTTAAATAGTGGATGGTAAGGCACAATATATTGATGAAGCGGTAGCGTAGCGTACTTGAGAAACCTCTTCCATCTCACACCACCGGTTGCTGTGACTGTTGTAGTGAAGCGCAAGGTCGGGGGTGCACACGAGCGTTTTGATGATGGTTAATATGGCGGCTTTAATTAACTTGCGTTCACACGTATTCAAGTTAACTGTAGATAATATGGTGATAACCTCTGGTGAAAAGTAAAAACAGTTGAAGCGCCCGACGCGCGCGCGCAGCTAATTGAAGGACAAAGATTATATACACGGTTGATGAAGATGAATATTGCGGAGCAAGTGGGATTTTTTGGAATGGTGCTTCATGTCCAAATGTCCAGAATATGTTCGATTTATTCCCCACGATATTGCTGCCTCCTCACCGATCCTTCCGTTTAACTAAGTGACTTTGGAGGACATTTTGTAACTGGTATTTTAACTGGCTTCCGTTCACACACGTTTCAAATGCCGGTAACCAGCGCCAACCCTCGTAAACTTATAGCGGTAAAAAAGTTTACTAGGGTTAGCGCCAACTTGCGTTCACACGATGAACTTTTTACTAGCGTTCCGGTTTACTAGCGTAGAAAGCGACTCCACATTGAAAGTAATTTTCGTAATATTTTAGCGTTGGACTGTGTCTTCTCGTCAAAACAATATGTACTTATTTTCCATTTTTCATTGGGTATTGCTTTATTTTGTTACAGATCAGCTCTTCCAGCTTCCAGTCTCTTTCATTACCCCAATACAACAACCACCCTTTTTCCCTCAACAACCTTTTAACAACCAAAACATTTCCACACTAATATGTAAATTAAAACGTCTGAACAAAGATTACACCAAATTAAAACTAAATCAAAACAAAAATTAAAGTAAATTTCAAACGTTAAACTTTGCTTTCTTGATTGGGTGGTTAGTGATTTGGAGAGGTGACAGCCAGCAGAGGTGATGTGGGCCATTGAGTTGGTTGGTGAATAGAGAAGGGTGAAGATAAAACCGGCGTCAGCAGTTGCCTACTCTTAACCAAAGGCGCCAAAGCTCCACAGCTTAACGTCTCACCTGACGAACGAAGTACTTCACGAAAAATTGTAGTAGGGATCGGCATGCTACTGAAAAATCTCAGCCGGTGCTGGAATCCGATTCTGGGTTCACGGGATGGAATGCCAGTTCAAACTGACTGCCTGGCAGCGACACTGATTCCCTTATATATGTAGCTCGGTTGTTTCGAGAACATTCGGTGCCAGAATGTTCGCTTCCAGACTTTTAAGGAGTGAACAAATACAAACAGTAGAATATTCGCGACTTTTCTCGGACAAATGCCAGACAGAATAACGTATTGAGATCACTAGAATGGCCGCGACTTTTCTCGTAGGTTAGCTATCTATGTGCCAGACAGAAACGTATTAAATACGATGACGCGGACGCGCGCGCGTGCTATATAAGACAGTACAACTACTCGATAACACGGCTCAGAGTCGACTGACGAAAGACGGGAACGAATAGCGTACGGGCTGACTGGCGGGGGCGGCGCGGGCGGCAATGCGGGCAGCCCCACAAGGGGGGGGGGGGGGCGCCCCACTCGCTCCCCATATGTATCCGCCACTGACCTAAAGGAAGGATGAATCTTAATTGTTTTTTTTTCGTAGCTCCAGCGCGTAGGGATAATAGTTTCCTTACAACATTCAGCTGATTTTTTAAATTGATAGAGAGATATTTGCATCACGACGAATACTATACATTCCTCGTGGCTCAAAATAATTTACTTTTGGCTCACATTCTAGATAAGTTTTATTTGGAAAAAGATAATCCATAAAATCTGTCTATTTATGTTTGTTTATAGTGTTTGTAATTTCAATACTTTTTTTTAGCCATACAGGTTTATTGTTTGTTGTTTGGTTGTCTATTGTTTTACTGTTCAACTCTTTTGTAACAGAATCCCTTTCATTCCTAAAACTTTCACTGCCTTGTTTGCGGAATAGAAGCCACTAGAACGGTTGATCGCGTCAGAAGGTGAAATTTAATACGAAGAGCATAATTAGAAATGGAATTGAATCATATTAGCTTAAGAAGGATAGATATTTTCAGGCAAGACCGGAATAATTTGAAATTTCCCGATGTGCTCTTGTGTCTATCTGCCGCCTCGGCCGCGTCACTTAGGGCCGTTGGATTAATTTCTGCTTCCGTGTTAGTCCCGTAATGCATTTAACCAAAGGAGATAATGAATGCATGCGATTACATCCATCTGCGCTTGAAATGGATCCTTTGACGTAACCAATGGAAGGTAAATACTGCCGCTGGACACGAATATTCTCGTCTTATGGCCAAGCCAATTGTCTGAAATGAATCACGGTACTGTAGCGTCAGACAATGTTTATAAATTATTAACACCTATTTTCTGCTTTCTTCATTCTGTAATTCTTCCCACACGGGCAGAACAGCTGCCGGTCCTCTCTATCTCTCTCTGCTTAACAACCCATCTCTCCCCCCAAAACAAAACCTTCGCAACCAAACATTTTAACGATTAAACATTTGTAAACTAAAATAATTTAAAACATTTAAACAAAAACTATTCCAAATTTAACAAAATAAAAACAAATACTGTGGTTCGGTTCAAACGCTACAGTACCTTTTCACTTTTTGATGCCTAAATAATTCAATTTATTTCTATTTTAATTCTACGCCATCCCCACATGGTCGTTTCGTTTCTTTTTACTAAGATGAAAATTTGCCTTTCTATTTAACCTTAAGGTAGAACCTGCGCTTCAAAGTACTGCTTTCATTACATAGATAAACTCGGCAGCAACAAGATAAAATGGCTCAAAATGTTATTAATAATAATTGAAAATAATTTTCAATCAATCAACATGGCTGTACAGTACATGCGTTTTGTTCAAAATGAAGTAATCCTGTCATATGAAGAATGGCTTTTATATTGATGCCATGTCTCAGAGGAATTTAAAAACTCTCTCTGAAACTGCAGTAAAGCTGCTTAATTAAAAAATTAGGAATGAATTAAAACAATAGAACTATTGAGAGATTTTGCTCTTTTAATGTAAACGTAATTGAAACAAATATATTATATATAATTGCTGACGATGCACTCGACAACACTGTATAGCTGTAAACATATCATAGTTTCACTCCGGTCTGGCACCTTTGTTTGTTTGCATAGTTTCTCTCCAATGAACATAGTTGCCAAGTCTGTTACAATATGGCGGCTACGGAACGAAAGTAAGACTCTTCATCGCTTTTTAATCATAAATATCTGCATTAAATGGCCGATAAGGTAACCTGAAAAAAATTCATTGTATCCGTTGATTATTTAATCACCATATGGTCGTTTTTGAGGTAGCCTTGTCGAAGAAAATCTCGAGAAATAAAATGTTGAAGTGAGGGACGACACCATTCCGCCATAAGAGCAATGTAATTTGAGGTTGAAAATAACGATTTTAAAATCCTGTATTTCAGCGCTAAATGGCCGATTACCTCCAATTACTTTTTCACAGATCGACTAAGGCATAATTTCTCTATAATATATATGAAAATATCAGGGCATGTTATCGAAGGTCCTTGTAGTAGAGGTTCTACCAAAAGTATAGTAGTGGTTACGCACCAAAATACGTTGCGAGGATGAGGTTTATGTTAGACCGTTTTGAGTCACGGCCATAGCAAATCTTTGTGGTAACTACTAGCTAAGGCTTAAATGTTAGTGAGTGTGAATCAATCCTTGATGATCGGGAGGATGTACCGACGGAGTCCCGCAGGGACCTTTTGGAGGACCATCACTGTCCAACCTTTCTCATATGATTTGTCCCTCCTTAAAGTTGTGGTACCCCTGTTCTTTCATCCTGTGTTTGTCTAGCTTACATAAAAACAGTCGAGTACCAACGAGTACATGCGAAAAGTAAAGCAGTTTTTTATAAGATGAAACTGCCTTTTATTGTGGTGGTATGATCGTGATTTTTCTCTCCTCATAATAGAGACCCTGGGACCTATTATGTATATGAATTGGAGTTATAAGGGTGGGTCTAAGGTTATAAGGGTTGGTGTTAGGGTATAAGGGTTATCAAACCTCTAAGATAACTTCAGTTCGTAACTCCGATTGGAGTTATTTTCAGTTCTGTAATAGCCAAAGGAGCTATGGCGGAAATTATAACTCCTTACTCTTCGTAACTTTGGTATGAGTTACCTAATATGCCCCCATATTTGATGTTCGATTACGTCTGGTACAAAATTCTAAATTCTGATGCTGGATGAATATAAACCTTGTATTTCACAGACTTTCTTTAGAATATAAAACGTTAATTTTACTCACCAGAGTCAATTAAAAAAAAAGGTTGTTGTAAGAAGTATGACGTTCAGAAAAATGTTTTATGATGACGCAAAAACTTTGGTTTTATGACTCAATTTCTCAGGAATCAACTAAATATGCATATATGGGGTTTTGATTAGTCTTATTTGATACTCGATGTACAATGAAAACGAATCCCCAGAAGAATAGAGGATTTTTTGCGATTTCATAAAATTTATAACGGTGAGTAATAAATTAACGTTTACTAATAATTGAGAAAGCATACAAAATACGCACTGTTACATTTCTGCCACGATCTATACGTCAGGATGTCTCCAATTTTTCAAAAATTATATCTCCCTGGAGCTTACTGCGGATCCAAATACCTTGTAAAATAGGCTCTAATTCTTGGAAAATATCTCAAAATGTAATACCGTTAGTGCCTAATTTTGGTATTACTAGAATTGTGTGGTCATTTTCGTTTCGTCTACGTCAACGAAGTACCGTGCAAGCCACCACTATATAGGTTATGTGGCACGGGGTGATTCCACACCAGGCATGCAGCACTCGTCCCTGCACAAATCAAAACCTCGCACGTTCCCCCGGCCGCTAGGCGGAAACCAGAAATTAGTCATGAGAACAGTGTGCAGTCCAACCAGAAACAGAGAGTGATACGTAAATGAACATGCAAACATGCAAAACAAGGCTATAGACACATCTAGTGGTTCATATTATAAATACTATTAATTTATTAAAGCTACGAGATACTGCTACATACAGGGAACAAAATAAAATAATACCAGACATATCAAGGGGTGTGAAGTGTTAGTAATGATGCTATGTTATTAATCACAAGTGAAAATTCTACTCTACCTAATAGAGTGAGAGTTTCATGTGATTGATTTATCGTAACTATTATGATCCCTTATTGTACGCGGGAAAAATGTGATTTTAAATCTTTCGGTTCTGCAGTCATTTTTTTTTAAATTTTATTCCTGTGATCGCTTCTACCGTAGTACGTTGGCGCTAGCAATATATGTACATCTACAAAACACCCTGCAAGCCACCTAAGGGGTGTGTGGCAGGGGCGTCGAACGTATGTTGTATTACTTTTGAACGTATGTTGTGTTATATGTTGAACGTCCGGCAAAAAACTATCTGCTCCGAACATGCGCAAAAAATTTAACCTGTATTTCTCCCTTCGATTAGTTAGAAATTCCCACCCTAATTCCTTCATCAATTCGGTAACACTGCTAAGTTTATCGTAACAGCTATTCACAAATCTTCCTGTTTTCCGTTGTATTCGATCTATTTTTGAGATGACATCACATTTATATAATGACATCACATTCATAGAATTTTATGGGTAATTATGTCTCACTCAAACTACCCTGTGATATCAAGGTGCCAAAAATGTAAGTGAAACAATTGCACTTTTCTACAATTTGTGGAAAAGTGCAATTGTTTCTCTTACATTATGAAGAACTTCCACGATATCACGCCTGAATCTGTTGAATTTATCAAGGTGCCAAGTTTGAAATAGTTTGAGTTTACCAACCACATATTTGTCACCAGTTCGAAGCAAGACTCTTCTGCTTGTTTCAGAGAAATTTATTCTTTTTGTTTTAATATCCCTATTGATATTTTATGAGCTCCTAAAATACGGGGAACTAAAGTAGTCTTAAGTTCCTTTACAATTAGTCTTTGTAGGAGACTAATTTAAATTTCCTGTGCGCTGTATTGGAATAAATTTGTTTTTGGATGATGAGTAATCAGCAATCGCTTTGTGATCTTCACTATCGATTGAAACGTCTTGGACAGACATGTTCCTGGAGGGGGGCGGGGGGGGGCAGAGGCGGGGACCTCCAACCACGTCTCACTACTAAGGGGCCCAGTTCCTTCACCCTTTATCCTCAATTTCTTTACGCCCTGGATTCCTCATCTTCTTTATAAGGCGTTGCGAATGCGCTTCCTTCTTCCCCATCTTGGATTCCCCCTTCGTCCCTCCCCTCAGACTTCTCTGCTTCTTTTTGTACTGCCCGTAGGCTTTCACTTGGCCTGCTCCAAGCGTGTGGTTTCAGCCGTCTCGTTTCACGATTGGTGGTTAATCATCATTTTGCCCTTCGTCGATAAATGTTTTGGTTTCATCGTTAATAAAGCCATGGCTAATTCACTTGTGGTAATATGTTATATTTTGCGCTTTTGTGAGGGAAATAAGTGGTCGAATGAAGAAGTACAATTACTCCTCAGATGTGTCCCACTTTTGAGAGAGCAGAAAAACACGTGCAGCGAAGACTTGCTTGCTATCTGAACACATCACTTCAAACCCGTAGGATGTGTATCGTATGACGGTTGTGCAAGCAAAAAACAGTTAATTTTGTTCCTATTTGCGCATACTGAGGAATTGTTAACCTCCGGTTTACAATTTTTCTGGTTTTATATTTTGGAGCTATATTATGTCAGACGGAATTTTTTCCGTGAATTTATTCGCGTGCACCGACTTATAAAACTAATTTATCAATGTTGCACGTCGCAGGATTACCATCCCGGTTATGAAAGATAAAAAGTTTGGATCAGATCTACAAAAGTTCAAGTGATCTCTTACTGGGTCTTAAAAGTATTTTTCATAACTTTTTTGTAATTTCCAAGATCGATAACGCTTTAGAACTCCCGTTTTACTCGTGATAGACATATTTAATTTTTGGCTCTGCAAAAGACATGTCTCGTGAATACGTGTGCGTGACAGGACTCTTTTTTGCGCGTTGATATAATTTTAAGCCTATTTTGGGATGGTCCTTTGAAGATTCTTTTACCTACTATTTTCATTTTTTAAGAAGGCTTGTTGATTTATTTGGAAATTATAGTTGTAAAGTTAGTTTTGCCCCTACGTTCACGATGGGTGACGAGGTTTAATACTCACTAAAGCATATCTCATAATATTTGCCCATTTGCATCTGATTCGTAGGCGTAGCTACATTTATTCTTGAGGGAGAAAGGCTATATGGCTAAGTTTATTTATTACTCAGTGATTCAACCCGAAGGTTGGTTTGGATAGTTGAGGATAGAGCTCACCCCGGACTTGTGACCACAGGCGTGTGAACTTCACACACTCAGGGTAGGGGGGCCAGTTTCGTTCCCTGGGCCACCTCGCACACCGAGGATTTTTTTCGAGGGACGTCCAAAGGCTTCACCTGGATTTGAACCCGGGACCCTTCGATCAGTAGCCAAGCGCTCTACCCACTAGGCCACCACGCTTTCCCAAGTTTATTTATGGTATGATCAAAAAAGTAAGCTAAAGGGAGCGAAATTAATAAGTTTCAGCAAGCTTTATTTTTAAAGGCTTCGCGCCGTCTGGTAAGAATACCCAGGGTAAGCTATTCTTGGAATGGTGCGTGGCAGGTGATGTCAATCGCATTCTGAGAATACGAGCAATTTGAAGGCTTAATTCTCCCCACATAACGACCGTTCCAACTTTCCTCTTTGTCATCAGGATCTTCGTGAAGCGAGGGTGTTCTGTATTTCGTTTTTTTTGAGAAATGAGATAAATATTACCCATTTTTTCCTTCGGAGGCGTTTTTTCTTATTTCAAGCCTCACCGTTTTTATGCGAAGGAAGTTTTCTTTCTTTATTTTCTCCTCTGTATTTCTTATAATATGAATGAAATTTTAACAACTTCATCTAAGGTGATCATTGCTTGCCGTTGTGAAGCATTTCAACATCAAGGAGAATTTTGGATAGAGCAGTTACCTGAATTCATTTTCTGCGCTCGCAGCGGGAACCAAATTGACCAGTTTTGGTGCTTAAAATGTAAGCTTCTCGCCATTAAACATTGAACTGGCGTATTACATGACGACAAATATATTATAACCGTAAGGTTTGTCGATTTGTGCTAAGGAGAATTTAAAAAAAAACTTTTAACAGTAGATTATTTTACACGAAATTCTAATATTTTCTGAAATGTGTATGGCATGGAATAAATAATATTTAGGCATTAATTTGAGATGAGGAGATTGCATTTCACTGAATGAGTGATTCAGCACATCATTTAAACTTTGGCAACGCTTTATTCACCGCAAAACAATAAAAGTTGAATTAAGCTTGATGCAACTACAAATCTCTTGAATTAACTCTAATTTTGAATGCTCACTACATTTTCTCTTTTTGGATTTATATATTCCTTTTATCCTGTGGATATCTACTTATAGCATCAGCCTTTTACGAGGACTTGGCGGATATTGTTTTTTTTTGCGAAAAATTTAAATCTCAGTTATTCTTAACTGCTCAGGTATTTCAGCGGACGTAGGTACTGTAATAAACCACCTTCTCAATTTTAAGTTTCTTTCGGTGGCGTTTGTGGTTCCATGTTTCTTTGGATAGCATCCATATTATTGGTTTATAAAACTTTTTTGCTGATTGTTGCTGAGTATGTGCTAGAAATCCCTTTGAGAACCTGCCTAGTAATCCATTGTAAAATAAATCAATGTTCCTTCATCAAGTTAGCCTTTCAGATTATTTGTTGGCATAAGGAGGGATAATTTATGCCTTATCATTCAATAACTACCACATGTTTATTTCAGGTGTGGGCTCTAAACTTTTTAAACTACCAACTCATTCTCAGCGATTAAGATCAGCCATAAGACTCGTTGTTCGTTTCCATGATAATCAAGTTATAGCCTGCCTGTAAAGTCATTTAATTTTGAAACTAGAAATAGCGCTTGTGTTGAAGAAAAACATATATGGATGAATTTTGAATGACCCGATCAGTCTACACTTATCAAACCCATCTGCGCATTTGAAAAGATGAACGAGTCTTTGGATGGTACAATCGATGTTCGCCGACGGGGGACACCAAAGGATAAGTTTTAACTACAGATCATGTTGTATATTAAACGGGACGTTTTATTGCTGCTCTTCCTCGTAAATTGAGATATGTGGCCCTTTTAGCTCTTTCCGGGCGATGATAATGGTATTTGTAACATGGGGTACCTTATGGTTCTTTCCTGATTGACGGCCATCATGCTATAAATATATATATATAGCGGTATAAGGAAATTGAATCTCCAATATATAATTACGAAAATTGATTCATTCGCCACCTGGATGCCGATTAATGCGTCTTTAAAATGAACATGCAAATTAAATAGATGGAATTGAACGATTACTTAATCTATCAGATGGACCGTTCTCAACTCTGATCGATTCACGATGCCAAGTCTCGGAAGTGCGGGGTGACCATAAAGCGTTGCTCGTCGTCTTTAAGACCACCACGAGGACGTGTTACCGACTCTTTTCTTGCCACGTTTTTCCTTTCGGGTCATTTTCCGTGTAACTTTCTAAAATGAAATTGAGAAAGAGGGCGGTTTTGTGGGAGGGGTTGGAAGTCTCGATGGAGGAGTTAATTAGTAGGCGGGCGGGGCACTACAAACTAAGATAAATAACGGGTGGTAGGCGAGTGGAGAGAGAATATCCTCCCTTGTTTTTCTTTCTAGGCACGAGTAATGGAGCGCAAGGAGAAGACCTTGACGAAGGAAAGGGACTTGAGGAAGCGAGCGGGAGGGAAGAGACGACGACCGCCGCTGTCCGTTGAGAGCAGCTCCACCGGTTGAGGCGGGCCTTCGAGAGCGAAATCTTAAGAAATGCCCGCGGGACGAAGGGAGCTCCCGTGTTTGCTCCGCCTAGGACGGCGAAGGGATAGGGGGCGGAAAACTTTGCGCAACGCGTCGTGCCTGGCTTTGACGGTCTTAGTACTTAAGACAGTGCTGACTCAACCGTTCATTTACGCCTTCAATAAATCTAATTTTTTTGCCTGAACGATTTCGCCTCTTTCGTGAGACCAAGTCGGAAGGAACGGATTGTCGGTTTTTTCAGTGAATAATTCCAACGCCCGAAGTTTGGTGGACTATATTATTTGATGCTTATAAACTTCAGTCCGTCGATTTGTATTGAAAGGCAACGGACCTTGTTCTCCACTTGTTATTGCCCCCGAGTGATAGTGATCGAAGGCAGCATGCGGCTGCCGCCGTCGACAGCATTTTACTGCGAATAAATTATTCACCTATGCATATGAATGCTCGCAAACACTTCGTGCTTCTTCTGTGTCGTTGGGACTGAACCGAGAATACTAAACAGAAGTGCTGTTGACTATCTAGTAGCGAGGCTTCTAAATACGACCCGTTGAATGACTGTGCCTCATCGGAAGATCCCGCGCCCGGCATTTGAAGTGACATACAAACATTTGGTTTAGAAATGTTAGAAAGATATGTAGTCACAATTGAAGGCAGTATCAGAGCTCCCAGCGTGGAAATAGCACGCTAGCTTCCACCGATTCGATCAACAGATCCTACTTCAATTTTTATTTTGTTCACTGAGGCTTCACTGTTGCTCTTTGCCTAATCATCTCAGCATCTGGTGGAAAATGTTTTCCCCTTATGCTAATCAGGTCAATTGTAATTAAGGTTGTAAACATTGGAATATTGGTTGCATAATCCCCTGAATTAATTTTTGTTTAAAAAAAGACACAAGCACTCAGTAAAAATGAAGTAATTAAAACTGATTAAATCTCCTAGGATGTAGTTTCAACTTAATGTCCTTTGCAAGATTTGCTGCGAATGTTTGAGGCATGTTTGCGCTATTTATCGCTAGGAGTGCAAACTTCCTGGGAGAATCGTAAGATGCACACTAGGTTCCAGTGGACCATTCGCCACAATATTTGCGTAATGATCCAGTGACCAGAATCTAGTGATAATATACACGTAGTCAAAAGAGGTGGGAGTTTTTGCCTGCATAAGTGCATTGATTTGACATTCTTAACAGTGGGTATGATTATTTGGGAATAACTGCTCCGGTATGCTCATGGAAATCTTTAAAAAAAATCCCTGTAGTAATTTGTAAATCAAGAAAAGCTTAGATTGTAAGGTGTAGGTTGAAGTTGCACATTAGCTACAAAACTTTTTGTGTCTAACGCAACAAAGTATTCGGTAATATCTTTGATTTTTATCCAGCACCAATACTGCGGGGACGAGCTTTTAACGCGAGAGGAATTAATAGTATTCATGCCCGCTCAAGCAGTGTGTCAGGGGTTCATCGAGAAGAGGTTCCATTACACGCTCATGCCAAACCAAATTGATGATATTGGAGTGAATTCGGTTGGGATGGGAGGGAGTGGGGAGGTCGGAGGAAGAGAGAAGAGGGAGTGGGGGGGGGGGGGGTTAGTGTCTTCTCATAAGAATGCGCTTAAAGGTGGGCCTGTAAGTTGGGAGTCAAGGCCGAAGCCTCCTTGCTGAGGACCTGTCCGACAGCCTCCTCACACCTCTCTCCATGCCTACTCACATGCTCCCGCCTCCCCGAGTCGACTGAAATAGTCTTTCCCTTCCTCCTCCACACATCCTCTCATCGCATATCACAAAACTCCCGCGGCCCACACCGGCTCCTCCTACCTCTCAACTCCTTATGGCATCGTCCTCGGAAACCCACCCAAGGACGCTTACGAGAGAGGGCAATGGAATCCCCTTCTTTTCTCAACAGCTTGCCTTCCTCCCCAGGATAAATAACTAACCACCCTCCCGTGTCCACTGCCTCCTCCTCCTGTGCCGCCTTTGGTTTACGCATTCCAAGCGACAGGAGAGTACACGAGAAGTAGAGAGAGAGAGAGGGGAGGGAGTCGCCAAGAAGGACGAGAGTTAGGATTGCCAACTACCAAAGGGTTGATTCCAGGGGAAGTCTGTTCCATGAGGAGAACATTCCAGGGGATTCAAGTTCAAAGCATGATTATAACTACCATTGGAATGTAGGTATATGTTTTCCATTAATGCGCAGCGTTAATTCTGCACTTACATCATTGCTTAGCTGGATCGGTAGTAGAGCTAGAATCATTTGCCACCATGTACCAGTAATGTAAATGAAATTCTGAGATGAATTTACATATTCGGTGGTATTAGAAGTACGTAACTTAGAAGAACAAAATATAAATCGGAGACAAATTATGTTAATTTTAAAATGGGGAAAATATTTTATCCCGGGATGCGGGTGATTTCAAATAAATTATGGTCTATTCCTGGAGTCTCTCAGAGAATCTGGGAGCGTTTATAAGCCTAGGAAGCGGTCAGGTATTTAGGATTTATTGAAGTTGGAGGGAGGAGCGGTTGTTCACAGGCATAGATGAACGAATGGAGTAGATGGAACGGTACGGCACGATGATTCCGGGAGATATTATAATAAAATGAAGTGCGCAATTGGCCATACTAAGTGGAGCAGCTATGTAGTTAATACACCGAAAAATAAGGTTATTAATCGAAGAAATGTAGCAGCAACGTTATGATTGATTCAAGCTCATGTGAGCCGGAAATAATTTACCAAAGAATAGCCACTCAATATTATCTGGCGTAACTTATCTAACAGACTCATTTTGAAATATCAAGCAGTGGTTTGTTTTTTTACATGGAATTTATATCCCATGACCCCGGTTTCGTAGTGATCCAACATCTATAGATGCATTCAAGCAGACCTGAGGATATATCTTGACGAAACTTGGGGCTGTGAGATAAGAATTTTATTTTGGAGGCACAAAAGTTATCGTTTGCTATTTCGCAAAACATTTATGCCGTGTTACCAGACAAATTTCTAGTGATTGGTTGAATTTTTTTCACGAGAAAAATGTCATACTTTTATGCTCCTAGACGCTATCTCACTTCTTTAGTATAGAGTTTCCGCATTTAAAGCGTCAAGGTACATCTACATCTACAGAATACCCTGCAAGCCACCTCAAGGGTATGTGGCAGGGGGTAAGTAGTCACCATCATGCATTACACTACACCCTAAAGTTCGTGTATCTACGACTAATGATACATTGGTGTAAATCGCTCATGCTTGTCACGAGGCGAAGCCTCACAAGCAAGCACTTCACTATAGATATGCTACCAATATTAGAGGGATCGTTAGTATTTATGTAAATTGCAACTACACATACGGACAGAGATTCAAGAGTGATAACGAAAATATACACGGCATGCTGTAAGTACTAGGTAGTAGGAGGGAGGATGGGAAGAGGATGGTGAGAATAGGAGGGTTGTGGAAGAAAGAATGGTCTTCTTGCAGTAGGAGTTGGAGCAAAGGTTGCTTGATGGCTGAGGCGAGGACTGGAAAGGTGCGCCTCTCAAACGGGAGTGTTCGGGGCGTTGGGAAAGGCGGCATTTAGGATGCGGGCGAATAGCGGCGGGAGCGCTTGTCTTGGCGTTCAAATAGAGTGGGTATTTTAGTATGCCGGAGAAAAAGATAAAGATGGAGCAGGTTGTGAGAATGTGAGGAAGAGTCGAGAGTTTTCCTTATCGCCTCGTTTTATTATCTATTACCTTCATCGGAGTTCATTACGTTTCAGTGTTTATTGAATCTGAGGATGGATCCTTATCGTTTCGGCCAAACACCTTGTGGCAGAAGCGACGCACATTTTCGCGAAGAATTTCGATCTCAGATATTAATTATTGTCGTGGAAGGTGCGAAGTCCTCTCTACTCTTGACGGTGGCGTGGTTGCCATGGGGATAGGGATCGCTATTTGTGGAAATGAGGAATATGATTTTAGGCAGCTTTTAATAAAAGTGGAAGCCTTTGATGATGTGGAGTAGTCTACTGCGACCTGGTGTATCTGTATTCTTCGAATGTGTGCCATGAATTACCTTGGCAATAATACCTCACTAAACCTATGGGAGTAATTAGTTTTATTCATATTAACTGTAGAAGGGACGATGAATGGCCTGTAATCCTAAGGCTGTGTACAAATTACATACCCTTGACCGCCGTTGTGAGTTCCGCCTTGTTACCTTGATCAAGTTTTCATCAGACCGCATCAATATAAACGCCTTTGTGGCCGTGACCGTTGCTGGTGATATCAAACGTTTATGCCTTGTGTGTAGAGTTGTGCCGTTCATATGTAGAACTGTGGTAATATTTAAATCATTACTGAATAATCATATGCCATAGAAGTTCATTCCAGAAAAGAAAAGCCGCAGGATAATGATTCCAAAAAAAGCTTTATTTTTTTCGTAAAAAATTTAGTCATTGATTAATTATTGCCGAGCTGGGCAATACCATCCATCGGTATAGCCCATAAGAATGGCATCTATCTGTTTGATGAAATTTAATATTTAATAATACAATAAGTAAATAATAAATAGAGAAAAGGAAATATTTCTTCATACGAACTAAAAAAACCGTTTTGTGAGCTGCTCTGTTAATTTAGCCCATCCAGTTTCATTTTGTGTAATTTATCCATGTACTTCGGATCGGATATTTTTAGAGAACTTAAAGCTCAGTTAAATGATTCCTGAAAGTATTTATGAATTTGAAGATGAATGGAGTACGCCGAGTAGGTTTTCTCTGCAGTGCTTCGTGGCTTTGGTTATTTATAATCATTTTACCTTGAATGGGTGTATGGAATAATGCAGCCGACGAGAATTAAGCTTCTCTCGAGAAAAGCGAGTGTGAATAACTGCTGCTGCCGTGGAACGGGAAATAAACACCTCCAAAACTGCGGCATCGTGGGAAGTTCACCGAGAACAAGAACGTGTTGTCGTAAATGACAAAAGTGGAAAGTAATTTTTTGCTTTTATGAGTTTTTTTTGGAAATATATGCCCCTTAAAAAAAGTAGGGGAGTTAGATTTTTTTGGCCGTGGCTCGTAAAAAACGGTTATTAAAACTTTTTTTTCAACAGGGAAGGGGAGAAAGAGGGTGGTCCGTTTTTAGGGTCATTCTTTCCGCAATCGGGACGTCTGCGTGTGAATACGAACGTGCCTGCGTTGTCGTGTGTGTGTATCCGCAGTCACGTGTGAGAGGGCCAACGGGGATGGGCGCGTAGAGTTGCTTTTTTGTTTTGTAATTTCGGGGGTTATGGCCGGAGTGGCGTCGGCGGGGTGGGAAGGGGACGCGGGGGAGGCCTTTAGTACTAGTGCGTGGGGTGGCCAGAACAGCGTTTTGTACTTCGTCTGGATGACGAGTCTCTGGGGGGTGAGACAGGGGGGGGGAGGGAGGGGGGAGGGGATAGGGAGAATGAGAGATAGGAAATAAGGGATACCGAATGTAAAGTAAGGGAGGGCCGAAGGGACACGAAAGGAATATAATAGAATAAACCTTTATTATACTCTGGGACAGGTTCCCTTGAGCAACAATACAATAAAATGTAAAAGCAGCGAGGTAATTAGCAAATTAACAAATGATTTTGTTCAAATCAGGAAATAAATGGAGCTTAATAACATAGAAAAAGAAAGACAACTACTCTCAGTGAAAAACAATAAGTGTACATGTGATAGTCTAGGCTTGTGCGATGAGTCGATTAATCGAAGTCATCGACGATGATTTTTGTCATCGCGGTGCGATGACTGTAATCGATGACGATGAATGTCATCGACCATCGATGTCGATGAGTCGATGAGAATCATCGATGTCGATGAGTCGATGAATCATCGATGTCGATGAGTCGATGAGAATCATCGATGTCGATGAGTCGATGCGAATCATCGATGTCGATGAGAATCATCGATCCCGATGAGTCGATGAGTTGATGCGAATCATTAATGTCGATGAGTCGATGAGAACCATCGATGAGGATGATCGATGGGACGATGAAAATTATAGGTTTTCTGTCGCCCGTCCGTCCCGTGCCGCCGCCGGTGACGGCTATGACGTTTCCTCCTTTGTCTCCCCCTTCCCCGGCACCTTCCTTGTTCTATTGCGCAACGCCTACTTACTGAAAAAGCCGGCGGCGTTGAGATCCAGCCCACTTGGGCCGCACAGGGATTGGAGTACGTCGACTCTAGCAGACGATATCTCGGGGAAGGTAGGTGAGGGGACGGAGTTTCTGCCCATGAGCACCTTGGCGCTCCACCACTTGGCCTCGATGTTGTCGTCTGCTACTAGAATGTCGCCGTTTTATAACATTGAGTGTCGAAACTGTGGTCCAGTCTAGACGTGTTGTAGCTTGTTTCCCAGTGTCAGTCTCCCTACGCTGCATTCAGTTGATCCCGGCTAGGAAAATCGCGGTCATGTTCTCCGCCAAATCCAAGGCGAAGAAGCACAGGCTGAAGCGCAGAAATCTTTAGACGGGCTATTTGCGAAGAGGCGCCGCACCAGTGATGGTGTTGTTCGTGTTGCTGACACGAGAAACGCTACCTCTGCTGACGACCCCTTCCTGGCGGAGCTCCATAAGTACGAGGATGTCCCAGCTCTATCCAAATCTTTGGACGTCCTACATTGGTATAGGGACAGGAAGGATATATATCCCCGCCTTCAGAAGTACGCAGGGAAATACCTCTGTATTCCTGCCACTTCAACAGCATCAGAGCGGTTCTTCAGCGATGCAGGAAACGTTGTGTTGGACGCCCGACATCTACTCACCGACGAAAGTGCGGAAATAAGAATTGTTTTATACCACAATAAAGAGTTGTTGCTAAAATACTAACTTGGAGATTGTTTCTCTCTTTCATAAATAAGCTTTGTTTTACTCAATTACGGTTGACCCAATTCAATCTTCACTTTATAGCCACACCAAACTGCCAACCGAGACATCTACACAGTAGCGATGGCCTTAACTGTGACTTTATTGTCACCGCCTTAAATGTGACTGTTTCGTTACAATAACTGTGATTATAAAATGTAATTGCGATCACATTTTAGAATTGACACGGCATGGAAATGACAATCGCAATCACATATTAGGGGACTGGCCATGTCGGTACGTCAGCATTCCAGCAGTTCAACTGCACAGTAAAAGAGAGAGACTCTTCGATCAAGTGATAAAAAAATACTGTTTATTATAAACTTTTGGAGATATATACCTATACGTATATATATGGCTGAGAAATGCAACCCTTTTCTTTAAATGGTAACTTGAAATGAAATTATAAAAATGATAAACTTATTTCACATTAGTTTTCAAGAAATGCCTCAAACTGTATAAATAATTTAACATTTACATATAGAGGCTCTACTGGCAAAAAATAAAAATTTTAAGTAGGTAATTGCACAAAACTTTGGCATATAAATAAATGTTACTTTTGGTTTGAGACTATAAGATTTCCATTTCTTACGTAATATCACAAAGTAATAAAGAATTAAACAAACAATTAAGGAAGAAAACATGCCAAACGCCAATGTCACTCTTTTTCCATGTATATGGAATTCGCAATTAAAAAGTAAATGGCGTTCACTTTATCATCACCCTATTTCTTCTTGAGGGTGACCGACAGTCTGTGGTTACACACACTTTTGGCTGCCTTGAGTAATTGGCGTACGCAAAATTCGCATTCCTCATACATGGCAGGGATCATGGTGATCGAAATGCGATGCCTACCAGGAATTTAATAATAATTCGGCAACGCCACTTCCATTAATTCTTTAAACCCAACATCTTCCACAATGCTGAATGGGTGCAAATCAATTATGAATAATCCAAGTAGCTTCTGTTCAATGTACTGCTTTCTTTTGAAAGAGAGCATTTAGGAACCAAAAGAAGGAATTGTTAATTGGCGTTGAACTGCAGTCGAAGAAGACGGACGTGGGACGGCGGCTGGCATTTGAAGGGAGCTATCATTACCATCATTACTTGTTGATGGAGTAGCTCTATCCATCGAAGTTACATAATCTCCGACATCTTCTGCCGGTGGATTGTCTTCACAGGATAGTGTAACATTCTGCAATAAGCATATTGAAATTTAGCAATATCTACGCACTTCGACTCACGGAGAATGGGACAATTTAAATACAGTAGATATTAGGAAAAATAAATGGAAAGTATCTCAAATGAGATGCAAATTGTTTTAAATAGATGCATGATGGAAATCAATCAGAACATTTTAGTCAACTACCCCGTCAAATGATTTCAGAATTATTCCACATTTCAAATCAATGTTTACGGTAGATTATATGAGTCAAGTTACGTATTATTATACGAATATGTCACGAACATGTAATTATGCTTCACGTACAGTTCCATATATCACTAATTTTTCTTCTTTTTTTCCATTAATTTGAACGCCTTATCTCAAATGTATGTATAAAGTATAAACACCCCAGCTATTGCGCCTTGAGGACGATGGCAGGGCCACAGTGGGATGTTTGGAATTCATGTTTTTCCTCAATTTTGTGGTAGACGATACAGAAGTAGCGATCACGTTCAATCACAGTTAATACGCAGTAGCAGTGGTAGCATTGTATTCGTTGGTTGCACTGGTGCAGTTGGTAGCAGCGGTAGCAGCCTGAGCTAAATCTGCTAAATTCACAGTCACAGTGATTTCGATTATTTAGTCACAGGCTGTGATTGCTAATTTTCAGTATCGGTGATTCAATCACAGCGATATATCGCTCATCACCACTGCACAGTTCATCGAGAGTCATCGATCATCGTAATTCATCGATCATCGGCATTCATCGATCATCGACATTCATCGATCATCGGCATTCATCGATCATCGAAATTCATCGATCATCGAAATTCATCGATCATCGAAATTCATCGATCATCGATGAATCGATGAATCGATGATCGATGACAGCCATCGTCATTGAAACATTTCGATGAAATTTTTTCATCGAAAATCGATGACCAAAATCGGTCATCGCACAAGCCTATGTGATACAATTGAATTCAAAGATAGGTAGGTATAGACATGGTACTACTATGGGTATAGATATGATACAGAATAATCTAAAGGAAAAAATCCTTAAGGTTACAATACGTATGAGATTAAAAATAATATTTTAAACAGTTATAACAAAAAACATGAATGGACCATGAAAATAAAAACAATTTTTGTCTAGAAAAAAAATAGTAATGAGAATGTACTTACAGAACAGGCTAAACTATTCAGGAAAACATCCTTTGAATTCCATACAATTTAGATTGAAAAATGGCCAACGAACGAGATTTCCTCAAATCAATTGGAATAGAACTCCAGAGTTGCGAGGCGAAGGGCAGAAAACGTGGAGCTGGGATATTATTTCTCTCCCCCCCCCCTCTTCTCCTTCTCTTCCCGCTACGACGCTCACCGTCCGGGAGTGGCATTAAATTATCCCCTGGGTTGTGTCCCGGTGTGCTTTTCCTCCTCTGCCCGCGCGTCGCCCGGAGTGATACGAAAAATCTCTTACCCTTCCACTCCACCTCTCCCATCACCTAATACGCTCTCCCCTGAACGGATAAAAGCGCACGTACTACAAGGACACTATTCTCTGCCCAAGTGCACTATTCGAACCGGACACTGCGCCCGAGAGAAGCCATCTCTTTTAGTGCTGGGCCTTGTCCTCTTCCGACGCGTCCCGGTTCTCATCTCCACGCCGACGACTCCCCTCATCAGTCCCAGTCCTACTCTTCCTCCGGTATTGTCAATTTACGGCGCATAGTGTTAATCGCAGGAGTCCGCTCTCACGCGCCAACTTGCATCATTTTCCTCCCTGCCATGGGAAAGTCTCGGAAATGACGAAGTTGTCTTCGCTCTTTGTCCCCTTTGTCCGCCCCCGCGAAGTGAAATGACAAACTAATGCTTCCGCTCGTGCTCGCAGCGCTATGTTGTTCGTTGGTTGCCATGTTCACGGCTGGGTCCACGGTCTTTCTCATCCGAGCAACATGTTAGCCGTCGAAGTTTTCCTCTTATGTCTCGATCGAAAGATGTCTCTCGAAACTATAAACACGGTTTGGATTCTCAGGTCAATCTATGAACCTAGTGAAAGGTAGAATTATCCTTGTCAGTAATGAGAGCTATCGATTCTTCTCCGATGTGGATGAAGGTATGTACGGGAATCTTACGGTTGAAATTTTCTATTCAATGAGGAATATTTTTGACGCATGCATTTATCCATATTTCAGAATATTTTTTTTAATGTTCTCCAAATTTAATGGGACTATTTCTAATGTTATCCCTATTAAGCCGTTACCATTCGTGTTTTTTTTTCATCCCCGTAATTAATATAAGATATTCGCATGCCATGCTTAGAAGGTAAGCAGAGTACGTATTTTTTTGGCAAGCAGTCGGATGCTTGAGGTTTTGGAACTAAGTAAGATTTTTTCATTGTTTTTTGTTTTCCTCTAAAGTATTATCATGCTCTGAATTATAAAAACAATTTCAGTGGTCCAGAAACACGCGAAAGATTGGGCGCGCAGCCGTAATATATCCCATGCAAAACAGCTTATATTTGTAAACAAATTGCTCGGAAAGGGGTTAGCATTTTGATATCATGGAAAGATGAGAGTTTTTTTTTCTTTAAAATGGGTTAAAATTCTATGTGAAGTGATGTTTCGCTAAAAACATACTCGATTCGAAAGAAAAGCGGATGGATACGCATTCTGAATAAAATGCATGAATCCAGGACATAAATGCTATTTGAGAATCGGTGTTGCATTGTTCATCGGAGATAGATAGGGGAAGTTGGATACTGTCTCGAACTATGTTGTTATGAGATACCTAGTCCTGGATAACAGCCGTGAAAAATGTTCCACGCATTAACTGGCTTAATATTCGGTCTCTCGCCATATTCCTTTCATCCCCCCCCACACTTTGCCGTCATCTCGCAGCTTCGTTCGCGCCTCCCAAGGAAGGGAGCACTGCGGATTGATGAGCGAGTCGCGTCGTAGATCACGTCATCTTATTATTCTCGCTTGCCCTATGTGAAGTTTAGCCCCCCCCCCTCCTCGTCCAATGCGTTTTATTATTTTTTCATCCATAAAAAACTCGCATAGCGGCTTCCGCGTTGCCTTTTCCTCTCCCTCGGTCCCCCCCCTCCCCTACCTGTCCCGGCCCTACCCCCCCCCCCCTGTTCCTTCCGCTGTCCGCCTCCCCTGTCTGACCCCCCAGGGGGGGATGAAAATGGGACGTGCGGCGGGGGGGGGGGTCTTTCTCTCTTTTCTTCTTCTGCCGGGAGGGCGACGTCATCTCGTCTTCGTCTGCATCTTCCTCTCCGTCATGTGTCGCCGTCTCCTCCTCTGCCGTGATGAAGAACCCCAAAACCACACCCTCAAGAAGGAGGCCCTGCCCTTTCATGAGCACCGTGCAATACTGCGACGGATTGACTGCGATATTCGACATTCTGCAGGGATCGCATTGCCACATTTATTGTATTGACTGTGCGATTGTTACATTAGTATCATTAGTGATCTCTTTCACCTACCTAAATTACGTCTTTCACTCTCCCAGCGTTCTCTTTTTTACTGACTCCCGAAACTATTCATCATACTTCCTTTTGAATCGCCCCTTACTTGACCTCTCCACCTCCCATCACTCCTCTACCACTCGAATCTAAAAAACTTCTTGCCTTCCAATGTAACCGGTTTGTTCTCCCGAAAGTGTTTGATTGCACGGGCCACCATTATTGCTATTTTTTTCTTGATTTATTTTATTCATGTTCATTAATTTATTTAATTATTATACATTTTGTAAAAGTCCATTTGTGGCTGTTTTTGAATAAGTATATTAATAAAAAATAATAAATAATTGAGTAAATAGTACATGTATTATTTAATCCATGCTAATACTATTATGCTAAACATCCTTCCTAAGAATCTTCTATGTGCGAAACGTTTCCAACGCCTTCATTGAAATCCACTTGTAAAATTAAGCACCATTGTAATATAATTTTAGTTGATTTTTTAAAAAATGTTCATTTTTCATTCTTTTATCGTTGCTCTGCTTTTTACTTATTGTTGATTTCATCAGCCAATGCCCGTAAGCCAATGAGACGTTTCTGCCGCATAACTGAATAAATACGTGAGTGCGAATTCATGATACCAAATAATGACTGCGATATCATGTGATATACAATATTTTTTTAATACTATAGGTACGATACATTTTATGTGAAGATGTTGAATACGCCGTATATAATCATAAGCAGCTAAGCAGTCTAGGGACGCAGTACGACATCATACGATATGCCATGCATTGATTCTTCTGCGATGCAAAATTCATTTTGTATTGCCATAATAATACGTTGATGCCGCACTGCCATTCTTTTCTATGCACCCGCAGTGAAGCTTAGTGCAGAGTGCGATGGTGTAAGAGAAGGAGTCACCAATGGAGGTGAATCTAGGACGGTGGTATTTTTTGTTTAAGTGAAGGTGGAGAAAGAGCGCGAAGCTGAGAATTAATCTCTCAGTGTGCCTTTAGGGCTGTTAAATATTTAGGACACGTGCTGGCGTGCAGACATGTGTCTATCTTGCCCTAAATCCCTGTTTCAAATGCCCAAGAGAGATGATCCCGCGAGTTATGGATGGACCATTAGGGCACTGACGCTACGCCGTTGACGGGAGAAAGAAGGGAATACTCAGTACCGGTTAATTTTTTCGTGCATATATCACTTTAATCATTATTTGTGAGCTTTCTAGTGTAATAGTGTACACATCAATTGATTTTATTGGATTTCCTATATATATACACAGGAGGCTTGGAATGGCTGTTTTATGTCCAATGACAATGACCAACTCTGGAAGATTTTGTCGTTTACATCTGTCATCTGTGCGATGGGTATTCTCATTTTTTAATCCGTTCCTTTACTACCTCCAGGATACGTTTTTAGCACCTTCTTGGTTGTGATAAAAAATACCCACCTCTAAACATGTCCCATAATATAATTTTTCTATAAATGAAATTTTCATTTTCTTGCTTCTCCCGATTGTAACAAATATTTCATTGAGATTTCTTAGCTTTAAGAATATAATTTATTTTATAGCATTATGGCGGTTCAGAATAGACTTCTCTTTACTGTAAAAAAAACTGTGTAGATAATTTGTTTACTCGTATATTTCTAAAGCTGAGGAAGGACCAACATGTCCGAAACGTTCCCGTAAGAACAAATTCTTTATGTATATCTCTTTCTCCTACCTCCTGCAAGTTTTATTTTATGTATTTGTGGCAAATTGGCGAAAATGTCTAAAGAATATATATATATATATATATATATATATATATATATATATGTATATATATAACTTCTTGGAGAATCACTCGGGTGATAAATATATAATATGCCAAGAGGGTGGCCGATAAAAATATAGAAACACAAAAAAGGACACTCACAAATTTAAACTTCCGATATTTCGAATAAAATTAACTGAGGCAGGCGAGATATAGTGGAATGACATCCTGATTTAATGAAAAGAGAGATGGCACTTTTCCACAAATTTATTGAAGTACAACGCGTTTCGACCGTTAGGTCATTTTCAAGTACACTTTCAAGAATAAATTTGTGGAAAAGTGCCATCTCTCTTTTCATTAAATTCCGATATTTCGATGGGATCGTGACCATCTTTCCCAGGGTAGATATATATATATATATATATATATATAATAATTGGAAGCTTACACGATTTCTTCCTTTACCTCTCGCTGAAGAAGGTGGCGGTGACCACAGAAATATTCCAAACCCGTGTGAGTTATTTTTTTAAGTGTTTTTTTCCTTTTAGTCACCCTAGTGACGAAGTTTTTATGTATGTATATATATATATATATATCCTTTAAGCAATGGTCACCGGTGTCGTCACGGATCATCTGCGAGTGAGTGTCCACTGATTTACTTTCCTATCCTTCCCCAACCTCAACGCCTTGTTGATAGCTTATACTTTCATATTTATTTCCTTTTATTTTTATGTATATGTATGTGTGTAATATATATATATATATATATATATATATATATATATATATATATATATATATATATATATATATATATATATATATATACAGGGTGTTTCAGGAGGAAGTGGCAATACTTCTGGAGGAGGTTGGGGACGTGATTTTAAGCATTTTTTGTCCCATGAACATGGGGTCGCAACTCCTTAGTTACCGAGCTATGGCAACGCAAACATTTTGTGACAAGCATTCTGCAGTCACCATGAAAACCCCCAAAAGCAGTGGCATCCAGCAATACTTACAAATAAAAACTGGTCTAAATTGTACTTAAAGTTTGTATCTTTCTTTTTCTGCCAAAAGTTACGCATATTGCTCACATTTTCCGAAGTGGTAACTGAAATTGTCAAAATTTTTCTTCTTCAAAAAATTATGTTTTAGAATAACTTTTTTATTTTGGGATATACGAATAGGTTAATAGAGTCATAAAAATTGGAGAATTTAATTTTATTTCCATAACTGGTAAAATTATTTTCATATCTTAATTTTTAGCGAAGATATGGCATTTTAAACGATACCGTTACATGGGCACATTTCTCGACGGTTCTCTTCCGTGCATGGAACTGATATTGATTTACCGATAAAGACAATTACCTTCACCAATCTAAGCTTGAGTACTCATTTTAAAAAGTTGTGAAAAGAATAACAAACAAATGAAACCCAAATTTAGGTGTTTTTTTGAACCAAATGAATTAAACAATCAAGCGGCAACAAAGATCTCAAGTAGAGATTATCTCCATGGATTAATTGTCGATCACTGGATTATTTTATGATAATGTCTAACAAAAGAGTTGTACCTTCCATTTTTTAAAACAGTTTGACTTTATTGAAAGGGAATGTGTCGTTAGGTACGAGACAGCAGATGTACCTACTGACAAAGTGAAAGTCATCGTTCCCTCGTCGTAGTCAACTAACAAAATGAAGGGTTACCTGAGCGTTTTATTGGTATTAGTTCCGTTTATAACTAGTCTACGAGTTTTGCCGACATAAAAACATTAGGAGTTTTACTCCTACGGTTGAATTAAAGGCCTTGGGTACACCAGTAAAGTTTAAGCATGGTATGCATATCTACTTTGCATAATGAACACACTAATCCCATGAAAGAAAACCGCAATAACCTAGATGAGCAAATGGGCAGACTATCAAATAAAAAATGACATCGATGTTGTTGTAGTACCTATGTTGTAACTTTATTACAAATGTACAATAGGTGACTCACTAACATTTTTCCTTTTTTTCTAAAACCTTATTCCCCAACCAAATGTAAGGCATATGATACTAATTTACATTTATTATTTCTTAAAAAATTATAATTGATTCTGATGTGATGCCTATTGTCTTAATCTCATATCACATCGATAGTTTACCTATGAATAAGACATGCAATTAATTAAATATCCTTATAAGATCTTATTTGTTGAAAAAGCTTCTTAAAAAATGAATCTCAGCACCAGTGATCAACAATTAATCCAATGGAGATAATCTCCACTTGAGATCTTTGTTGCCGCTTGATTGTTTAATTCATTTGGTTCAAAAAAACACCTAAATTTGGGTTTCATTTGTTTGTTATTCTTTTCACAACTTTTTAAAAGGAGTACTCAAGCTTAGATTGGTGAAGGTAATTGTCTTTATCGGTAAATCAATATCAGTTCCATGCACGGAAGAGAACCGTCGAGAAATGTGCCCATGTAACGGTATCGTTTAAAATGCCATATCTTCGCTAAAAATTAAGATATGAAAATAATTTTACCAGTTATGGAAATAAAATTAAATTTTCCAATTTTTATGACTCTATTAACCTATTCGTATATCCCAAAATAAAAAAGTTATTCTAAAACATAATTTTTTGAAGAAGAAAAATTTTGACAATTTCAGTTACCACTTCGGAAAATGTGAGCAATATGCGTAACTTTTGGCAGAAAAAGAAAGATACAAACTTTAAGTACAATTTAGACCAGTTTTTATTTGTAAGTATTGCTGGATGCCACTGCTTTTGGGGGTTTTCATGGTGACTGCAGAATGCTTGTCACAAAATGTTTGCGTTGCCATAGCTCGGTAACTAAGGAGTTGCGACCCCATGTTCATGGGACAAAAAATGCTTAAAATCACGTCCCCAACCTCCTCCAGAAGTATTGCCACTTCCTCCTGAAACACCCTGTATATATATGCATAAATAAAACAGTGATACACTAAACAAACACAGAAACACGCAAAAAGGACACTCACAAAAGAAAACTTGTACGTTTCGACGTCAGGACGCCATCGTCAGCGGTAGAGGAATGATGAGACTCATTGTGCAGTGTATATATATATATATATATACACTGTATATTCAGTTGGAAATACTTCCTAGCTTAGTGCAGTCTGGAAACAAATATCCTTTTCCACTTCGTCTCCTTATACTTATTTTCTCTTCCACAAACCATCTTCCTAATATTTTTCTGCCCACCTTTCCATCCTTTTAACTCCTCTACCCACTATGATTTTCTACCTAAAACTTCCTACTTCCACCTGCTTTTTCTGTCACCTCTTTGTTCCTCTTTCTGTCCATCGTGTTCTCTCCTCATTTCTCAGTAAGCACATATCCCAAGAGTATACGAGGACGCTTTTGTGTGTTTGTGCTTTTGGGTTAGATCCCCGTCCACTCTTGGTGTCGTTGGAATAAAATCAGCATTAAATGGCCGCGCACGAATTCCAATTCCTACAAGAAGGATTTGCTCACGTTTTCCGCTCCACCGTGGAGGATGTGTGCCTTGTGACGGACGAGAAGTGTGGGAGAGAGAGAGAGAGAGACCGAGGGGGGAAAAAATGCAGATGGGATGCAATGCGTATGGGCGGAGTGAATCTGTAGGCGTGTATGTGTGTGTGTGTGAGCGAGAAAACGAGACCCCCAAACCATTCCCGTGGAGTTTTGCCTCCTCTTACCCACAGACCCCCCTCCCCCGTCTCACTTTCCCCCTCTACCAACCACCCACCTCCCCGCCTTATAACGGGGCGCATAAAAGAACGATGATGCAATGCGAAGACGCTTTTATTCTGCGTGTTCATTCTCGTTTTATTTCCATTCTTCGGTTCTTCGAGACCGGTTTTCTTCTCCCACACGCACACACATTTCTCCCCTTCTTCCTCTCCCGACGGCCCCCACCACCACACGACACCGACCCTCGCCTTGAAACGTACGCCGCCCCTCCGAGCCGCTGTGTCCTCGGAAGACTATTACGTTCTCCCCCCCTCCTCCTCTCAACTCCCCAACCACCTCGAAAATACGCGCTACGGCGCAGGGAGGGGAGGGAGGGTCAAGAGGGAAGAGGGAAAAGAATGCCAACCACCGCTATTACCATAGGATTGACGGTCTTTTTATATTTAAGGTAGTTTGAGCGAGATAGTTCCCTAGTCATGTAAGACTTGGTGCTTTCCTGGCGTACGATATGAATAAAGTCTTCACGGGATTCCCACCAGGTTGGATGTTCAGCCAGAGCCGACGTTTCAATGGCTAACTCTGCCATCGTCCTCAGGGCGTTGAGTGCTGGGTCAAAATTTGTCCGGGTTTACATATCTTCCGGCCGTGCGTCAGGTCGTTTCTGATTGGCCGTTGTCGTTTCTGTGGATGTTGTTTTTTCGCGCCGTCTTAATTATATTTAAAACTGGTTTCCATGCATGGCTGATCGCGTATCCCGTATCGCGGTTGAAGTTTTTATCCGCCAACCTTATCTCAATTGCTTCCTTTGTCAACCGGTCCCAGTATCCGTTTGATCTGCAAAGAAGTTTTGCGTCGTCGAATACGATTCTATGGTCCCGGTTGATACTATGTTCCGCGACGGCTGACTTCTGGGGGTGGGCCAGTCTGATGCAAGTCTTGTGTTCCTTAATCCGGGTCTCGATAGTCCGACCAGTCTCTCCAATGTAGACCTCTCCACATTCGCAGGGGATTTGGTATACTCCTGGCGTCTTCAGTCCAAGATTGTCCTTGACTCTGGTTAGCTTACATTTCAGTTTCTGTGGTGGCTTATGGATTGTCTCAATTTGATATTTACCCAGAATTCTCGATATCCTCCCGGATATAGTGGAGATGAATGGGATGCAAGCCCTCGCGACCGGTTTCTCTTTCTTCTCATCAGTTCTTTTCAGGACAGTCATGTCTTCATCGGAGGGTTTCTTAAGAGCGCGATGGATGTCCCTCTCACCGTATCCATTCCGCCTGAACGTTTTCCGCAGGTGTTTCAGTTCGCTGGGCAGGCTTTCTTCATCGGCTATGGTTCGGGCGCGATGAACTAAAGTTGTCAGAACCCCTCTTCGTTGAGCGGGATGATGGTGACTCCGCCCATTCAAATAGAGATCTGTATGAGTGGGCTTGCGATACACCCGGTGGCCCAGGGATCCATCTTCCTTTCGATGTATTAGGATGTCAAGGAACGGCAGACATCCATTTTTCTCTTGCTCCATCGTGAACTTGATGTTGTGGTGCTGGCTATTCATGTGGTGGAGGAATTCCTGGAGGGCCTCCTGCCCGTGGGGCCAAACGATGAATGTGTCATCTACGTAGCGGTAGAAGCATTTAGGTTTATGTGGGGCGCTGGATAGAGCCCTCTCCTCAAAATCCTCCATAAAAAGGTTGGCTATGGCAGGAGAGAGGGGAGATCCCATGGGGACGCCTTCCGTCTGCTCGAAGAATTTTCCATCGTACATGAAGTACGTCGTTGTCAGTACATGATGAAATAGTTCCAACGTATTCTGGTCGAAGCGGGTCCTCAGGAGTTGAAGCGTGTCCTTGAGGGGAACTCGTGTGAAGAGGGACACGACGTCAAAGCTCACCATGATGTCCCTCTGGTCTAGATGGATGTTGCGCAGCGTCTTCACGAACTCCTCCGAGTTTTTTATGTGATGATCGCATCTTCCCACCAGCGGCGAAAGGACGCTGGTGAGGTATCTCGCCAAATAGTAGGTAGGAGCGCCAATGGCTTCTACCGCTACGTAGATGACACATTCATCGTTTGGCCCCACGGGCAGGAGGCCCTCCAGGAATTCCTCCACCACATGAATAGCCAGCACCACAACATCAAGTTCACGATGGAGCAAGAGAAAAATGGATGTCTGCCGTTCCTTGACATCCTAATACATCGAAAGGAAGATGGATCCCTGGGCCACCGGGTGTATCGCAAGCCCACTCATACAGATCTCTATTTGAATGGGCGGAGTCACCATCATCCCGCTCAACGAAGAGGGGTTCTGACAACTTTAGTTCATCGCGCCCGAACCATAGCCGATGAAGAAAGCCTGCCCAGCGAACTGAAACACCTGCGGAAAACGTTCAGGCGGAATGGATACGGTGAGAGGGACATCCATCGCGCTCTTAAGAAACCCTCCGATGAAGACATGACTGTCCTGAAAAGAACTGATGAGAAGAAAGAGAAACCGGTCGCGAGGGCTTGCATCCCATTCATCTCCACTATATCCGGGAGGATATCGAGAATTCTGGGTAAATATCAAATTGAGACAATCCATAAGCCACCACAGAAACTGAAATGTAAGCTAACCAGAGTCAAGGACAATCTTGGACTGAAGACGCCAGGAGTATACCAAATCCCCTGCGAATGTGGAGAGGTCTACATTGGAGAGACTGGTCGGACTATCGAGACCCGGATTAAGGAACACAAGACTTGCATCAGACTGGCCCACCCCCAGAAGTCAGCCGTCGCGGAACATAGTATCAACCGGGACCATAGAATCGTATTCGACGACGCAAAACTTCTTTGCAGATCAAACGGATACTGGGACCGGTTGACAAAGGAAGCAATTGAGATAAGGTTGGCGGATAAAAACTTCAACCGCGATACGGGATACGCGATCAGCCATGCATGGAAACCAGTTTTAAATATAATTAAGACGGCGCGAAAAAACAACATCCACAGAAACGACAACGGCCAATCAGAAACGACCTGACGCACGGCCGGAAGATATATAAACCCGGACAAATTTTGACCCAGCACTCAACGCCCTGAGGACGATGGCAGAGTTAGCCATTGAAACGTCGGCTCTGGCTGAACATCCAACCTGGTGGGAATCCCGTGAAGACTTTATTCAGTTCCCTAGTCATATTGAAGACCATATTCGAATTTCATTTTTTGATTACAGCTTCCGTTAGAAGTATGAAGTATTTTTTGGAATATTAATGGCGGAAAAATATAGCTGTTTGTGTCCAAAATTCTCTGTAATTAAATAAATATTTCCTCATAAGTTTCTAACTTGAATCTTTTTTTTCACGCCGTACGGCTAAAAAGCCTTCAAAACAGCAGGTTTTTTTGCGATTCTGTAAAAATTACTACGGTGAGTTATAGATTAATTTTTATAAATCGTTGAGAAAACATACAAACTACACACCGTTAGGTTTTTCACGATATCTAGTTCTTATAAATTCATAATATTTTCAATGTCCCTCTGGAGCGCACAGCCCTAATCTATCCCATGTAAAACAGCATCTATTTTCAGGCAAATTGCTCGAAAAGTAATTCGGCAAGGTGTTAGTATTTTGATACCATTAAAAATGTGAAAGTGCTTTCTTTAAAATGAGTTGAAATTTATCAAATTCTATGTGAAGTGATGTCTTGCTCAAACCGGGTAGATTCTCGCATGTTCGGACCACTATTACTGTCCCTGACGTTTTTATCCGTTTTGGAAAGGATTGCGTATAAATCATGCCCTCGCATTAATGAAACTATTTTTACCGACATGTCGCGACGTTCATTCGGATGTTGTCACAGAGATTGTATGGAATTAGTGCTATTTGCACCTATATTTTTATTTCGTTCAGGGCCTTCATCAGGAATGCCTTCGTCAATTATTCCTCGTTACTTTTTGGAACGAAAAATTATGTGATGAATAATCGCAACGAAGCTCCAAAATATGTAGGAAGTTCTCAGGGTCAGTTTAAGTGAACAATTGTAGACAAAACATTTCGAAATCGCG
This sequence comes from Pyrrhosoma nymphula, assembly GCA_963573305.1. Classification (NCBI taxonomy): domain Eukaryota; kingdom Metazoa; phylum Arthropoda; class Insecta; order Odonata; family Coenagrionidae; genus Pyrrhosoma; species Pyrrhosoma nymphula. The sequence goes on along the minus strand of OY754329.1, from coordinate 175,473,530 downwards.
TTAACAGTCACCCAAATTTATCTTGGCAATATGTTACAGTGAAGTAAAATTAGTCAATTTAATTATTATGTAGCTTAGTGTACGATATACCTATGTGGTTGCTATTTCATGTTTCCGCTTGGTTCAGTAAGTTACCTCAAGGTGCTTTCTTTATCTGGGGCCGAGAATTTTCAATAGCTTGCCACAGAGTGTCCAAGTCAGTTCTAGCATCAAAACTTTCCAAAGGTAGGTGAAACTCGGACTATTTACTTGTGGAAATATGATTAGGGATCTATATTAGAGATTTTTTGCTATCAATATCCTTTGTTTTTTTTACTTTTGTGTATTTATTTCTATTATTTTGTTTTTTTTTACTTATGTATATTATTTTTCTGTTATAAAGAGTTTATCTTTCCAACTGGAGACATTTTTTTTTCATAAAAATATTGTGTTAGTATTACTATAATATTTTGAAGGTGACCCCACCAACAGCAGGAAGGTGAGACTTTAGGGATCACCTAAAGCTCCAGTCTGTGTTTATTGTTATATATTATGTACAAACCTAGATGGAGCAATATATATATTATTATTATTCTCTTGCAAAGTGTGCTTGAATCATATTTAGAAGGAAATCAGTTAATGGAATCATGCAGAAGTAGCCTTGGAAGCCAATTAAATAGTTTGCATGGAATGTAATCGCCTTTTAAAAAACTTTAGAAACAAAAAACCAAAGTGGAAATGTATGGAAGAAGATTAGTATTACCTTTGTTTCTTTATTTATTTATTTGGTTAAAGAAGACAGTAAGCGTAGGTTGCCTTTTCTCAGGGTACCGGTCCATCCATACTCTATCCGAGGAAATTCCGATTGTGGGCCGCCGTTTGGGGCTATTCTTTCAGTTCGTCATCGCGAGAACGTTAGCGGTGACTTCACAGTTCAAAATTGTCCTCCTGGAAACGGAAAACGGGTATCCTCGCAACGTGTGCATATTCAGAAATGCTCGTTAAAACATCCATAGATATTTTCTACGGAGCGTTGGTGGGAAGTAATTTTGGGATGTTAAAAAGACACCAACTTTCCATATGGTGTCTTAATTTAGCGATTTAGCTCTCCAACCACTAATGTGACTAATATTAACTAGCCTCGTTTAGATCATGGATTTTGATTTACTATTATTGGCTAATTCAACCTTTGATTGCTAGGTTTTAATTTTTTCTTGGAGCCACGAGAAAAGAATTTGTTTCTGCCACATTCTTGTTATAGTTATAATAGCTTATAGCTTCTGATTTGGCGGAGTGGATTTTCTATGATCACAAGAGTAAGTATATCTTAGATAAATGGATAATGAATAATTTTCTTGCTCGTTAACTGGATTCACTTCTACCGAGTGCTTATATGGAACGCATTTGACTCATCTTCAAAACTCAAGGGGATTTTCCACTTCGCACCTTCACTTCCCTTTAGTTACCGTACCCTCAAAATTCTGTTTCCCTCTGTTTCGGTGCTCAATCGTTCCTGTGGGGCTATTCTGTATGTCCTCGGAAATTCCGAGCCTCGAAAGTGACGATATTTTGACGTCACAGCCTCTCAAATGTCAAATAGGTCCACACAAATTTGAGATTTTTCGAGGGCAGTGACGTCACATCCACCGATTTTTCGAGGTTCGACCGCGTCGAGTCATTACTGAATAAGGCCTCTGTTCTCTCCTTCCGATCACCAATTGAGAGGTTAATCTGTTAATAGTTACCTTGACGCACGCATGAACTCGTTGACGAATCATTTCTAGAACATTTTGAATTAAATTTCGTTGTTTTTAATGTTTCTATAACCGTTAGGATCTAATGAAGAGGCAAATCAGACGATTTGAACCAAATGAGGAAGATTCTAACGCACCGAGTGGATCTGTTGCCATTCGGTAAGTAGTCGAACACAATATGGTAACCTACAGCCTTTTAAAGTGGAAAAGCGTGAAATATAACTAATGCAGCATTAAACCTGCGTTGCTAAAGGCTAAATACAAACTAGATGAAATATGTGACCTCATTAGTTTTTATTACAACTTATTAAAAACACAACACGGTGACGACATTTTGCTTTCGTATCTGAATTCTGTTTTCAGTTAGTCAGGTGCAAATAACACCACTTATGCACATGCTACATGAAAATGTATTTGCTAGTGAATTGCATAAAAAATCAATTTTATGCTCCCTACTTGAATAATACTCTCACCTTAGCAAAAATTCACTGCATATTTCCAAAATTAATATCCTCGTAGTTTCTGTGATATCGGACTTTCATTATTCCACTTAAAACAGTTTGTGCCGGAGAATTTGTGTATTGCAACTTCTTCATAATATCTATGGAACTAAATTCGTACTATAATACCATTTAATTATATTTTTACTACAATGAATTTATGCTCCTTTGATCTTTTGATAAAATATTGCTTGTTTGATCTCTGTGGGGGAAAATTATTCGAATCGTATATTATTATTACGATTTGGAGTTACAATCCCTGAAGTCGGAATATTACTCAAACTTCGCGTTAGAAATGCGTCAAAATTAATGCCAGAATCTATTGTTGCAGCGGAAAACTGTGATGATTTTATTTCTGCAATTACTCAATGGTACGTAATTACAACTTCATTCGCGTGTTAACCATCGATCGTATAGACTTACTACATGCAGATTCTTCCGTAAACATTGCTATCCCGTACTGGGCGATGCAAGAAAATAAACATGCTATGCATTTGACACCTTTTGTGGATCTATATATGTATATGCTATACATATGCCCATGAATATATGTACATATGGGTCTAAATCTTCGGCACCACTGTACTGGCAGCAGTGTTGCCTAGCTTTCCGCAAAAGTTAGATCGGCGCTGTAATCGGCATGGTTCGCTTGTGTGTGTCAAAAATGGCCGGTGTTAATAGGGAGGCCAATTCCGGTACCTTTATTTTCAGCATCTCCATTTTAATCACGACCTTTCCTTATTAAAACCACATTCTCTAGATTGGCGGCGCTACAATCTTCTTGGCCCTATTTTTCGGTGCATGCGGAATGTTTGGCAACACCCACTGGGGGCAAGTTTAGGATCCATGTGTATATATTCATGCGTTTACCCATACATTGGAGGATCTCCTTGCATCGATGTGCAATGCGAGCTTCAGCTGTTCCGCGCATTCTTTCCCCCCCTCCAGCTTCCTTCCTTTCCCTCACCTACAGCTCTAAAGCAGGGGCCCACTCATATCCCTTCGCCTCTCATATCCGCCATTGATATTCCGGCCCCGTCTCCATAGTCGGCTATTTTCGGTTGAGACCAGAATTCCCTTTCTCTCTCTCTCTCTCTCTCTCTCTCTCTCTCTCTCTCTCTCCTCCCTCCCCTTTCCCTATATTCTCCTCTCCTCCCACAAATCCCCCTCGGAATATCCCTCCAATCGCAAGATCCACTTTCATCCATCCTTCCCACTCTGTCTCTTTCCTCTCTTATATATCCACGTTTTCCTCCTTTTCGCTTTTAAGGTATCTTGAGGGAAAATCCACTAAAATAGAATTGGTTAATTAGGCGTAACTTTAAAGAAACAACTCTCATATTTCCAATGACATAAAAATATCAACCCCTTGCCGAACAACTTTTCGAGCAATTTGCCTAAAAATATATGCTGTATGACATGGGATAGATTATGGATGTGCGCTCCAGTGGGAGAGTATTGAAAAAAATGGGAATTTATAACATTTAGATTTCGTCAAAAACTAACGTTGTGTAGTTTGTATGTTTTATCAACTATTTATAAAAATTTATCTATTATTCACCGCAGTAATATTTACAGATTCGCAATAAAACCATCTCTTTGGAAGTCGTTGTCACCGTTCGGCGTGAAAAAATGTGTCAAGCTAAGAGATTTATGTTGATACATCTAGTTAATTACTGAGAATGTTTGTCATATATGACTATATTTTGTTGCCATTTATATTACAATATGTACTTGATAATTCTACCAGACGCTGAAATTAAAATATGAAATTCGAAAATGGTCTTCACTATCACTTGGGAAATATCTCGCTCATACTATCTTAAAAAGCTCTTTCCCTCCCTACCACCACCTTTATTCAGTTCAGCAGTGTTCAGCAGCTTTGCCTGAAGATGCGGAACCATGGTCGCGAAATAAAATAGTTTTGTCCCCCCTCTTCTCAATATGGAAAGATCCCACCAATTCAAGCCAGAGACAGTCTCCTTTCTACGATATAGTTTGTTCATAATGTACTTTATATATACCTATGTTAAAACGTACACTCTACGCTCACTTGCATGAGGCAGACTTAGAAAATTGTATTACCTAACTATCTCCAATTTACGTCACAAATGTTGTTAAAAATAGTCTTAGTTTAAAAACTCTTGCCTATTCTGTTTAAAAATGGATTCACTGATAATTAATGCCAGGATGCTTCATCATTCGCTTCATTATTATTCATTCATGCATCATCCTTCACGAATCGCTGACGATTCTTTCCCGCCCGGCCTCTTTGGCGGTCCAGTTTCTTCCTCCTGACTGCCATTGAGTCTCTCGGATGGTTGGGTGTATTGGATCGTGATTTCTGGATGAAATTACACCTAAGAGAGGGAGAGAGAGTTAAAAGGACAGGTTGCGAGCAGGGCTCTTGCCTTATGTGGGTACTCAGCTGTACTGAAGGCCCCGAATAAAAGGAGATTAAAGCATTCTTACTGCGCTCGCTATAACGTATGATTCAATTCACTTCTTATCTTGTCTTGGAGAGTACTCAACAAGTGGGTCACGTTAAATCTGGGCTGCAAGGCGGTTGCGTAACAGAAACCATTTTAGATTGCGCTTCTCGTTGTCTTTGATTCTTTCAATGTTTTTGGACGAAAATATATTGCGCCTGCATTCCACAGCTATTATCACGAGACGTAATTGCGCCTGCTGAATGGGCTGTCACCATCCCTTGCGGACCGATCCATCCGACTTCTGTATCGCTATAATGTAATGCCAATTCATAAAGTAAAGACGTCTGAATTTAAATAATAGCTATTGTAATATTTAAATAATATACATCCTGCTTGAATGGCTACTGTAAGGTTATTTCGGTGAAAATTTCTCGGTTTGACTGTCATTTTTCTTTTCAAATAAGAATCGAGTAGGATTTTAGTGAGTTTTAACTGAAGGAGTCGTAAAATGGATGAATTTAAACTTTCATCATTTATAGTTAATGGGATTATTTAAAATCCAACCAGCATAATATTTCTTAAGCTAGACGCCACTTCTACATACACGTATTATTTGTAATTGGTTTTAGAATTAACTTTGGTGACAAAAATTAATTAACCAAATTTATTAAAACGATACACCTTCCATTAAGACTTGAATCTCGGTCACTATTCATCTCCAGAATTACATTTGTCCAATGTCTAGGTACAGGAGCTAGAGCACGTTCAGCGAAGTGCTTTGTTTTCCTTTGCAAATTTCCGCGAATGAGGTCATAGTTATTTACTTCAAAATTAGTTCGAATCTAAAATAACATATGCATACCCACGCGGCATTTCTGTTAATTTTTTCTAAGGAGTGGAATCAATGAAATACTTAAACTGTGTATTGTCTAACTAACAAGTGGTGATTTAAACTTGGATTTTATGTGACTGAAGGTTGGCGCACGGTTCATAGGGGTGATGTTGAAGGAATAAGTGGAGATGGAAAATATTTATTTTATTCGCTACTTGGATTCTTTTGATCGAGTCGATGACCCATACGTGACCGACTTCTGTTGTCTTTATATTTTCGTTTGCCTTCTGTTCTTCTACTTTCCGGTCAATATTCTGGACCTCTATTCTACTCTCTGGAGGGGAAATATATAGCTTTCCTTCTTCTGCTAATGCAGACGTTACTGCTCCTTGTGCTTCTCGTGAGCCGCTCTCTCTCTTCCTCCTTAAGCCTCTCTCCACAACAATCCGTCTTCTCTCGTTGACTCCGACCTCCTCCACGTCCCTTCACCCCCCACCCACTTCTTCTTCCTCCTTTCCCTGAATCTGTCTTTGAGATCCTCTTGTCACAATCCATAATATCTTTACTTTTATCTCCACGCAGGGGCTGACCCTCCCACCCTCATAAATCTAATTCTCCGTACCTCACGCTACTCTTGAAAAATACACAGAAAAGAAGCTTCACTCGCCCCCTTTCGCTACTTTGCTCTTCATAAAGCGTTATTTAATGTCACTCGTAAGCGCTAAACTCATTCTTTGATTATAACTGAACTTAATTTTTTGACCTCAGTTTGGCCTATCGCATATTTGTTTTTATGATTGGTGCGAGTGAATTCCATTGTGTTTGAAAATATGAATTGCTGAATTAAGTTTAAAGATTTGTGCTAGAAAATGGAATTTAGAAACGGTTTAGATTTGGTTTATATGGTACACTATAAATTTTGACCACGAAGGAATCCCTGCTTGTTTTTGTTCTGATAGTGATCGCTATCAATTGTCGTAATTTTTGCCAGTTTACTGATAGGTAGCCAAAGTAGTCGCTTAACCCTTAACTGGTAATGTGTTCTAACTAGCTATTTCATTTAAAGATAGTGTAAAACCCTGAGGTTTATGGAATAATGCGGAATGTTTAAGCAAAAAAAATATCTGGTACCCATGTGGAAGTAATGAGCTACCGAAATAGTGACTATAAATGCAGCATTCTGTTACTTGTGATAGTGCTTTTTTCGGTTTAATGTAGGTACATTGTTCTATGAATTAGGGGACTATTTTGTCCCAATATTTGTTTATTTTATTTTTTTGAGGAAACCGGGACTAGCCACGGTAGTAACCTTTACGGAGTCACCCGCAAGTGCACAGAAGTGCGATATTCCACAGAGGAAAAATCATTCGCCTTGACCGGGATTCGAACCCGGATCCCTCAATTTCGAGCCGAGTGCTTTTAACCAGTTAAGCTACCGAGACGTCCTTCTCCCCTGGTTCGAATCCCGGTCAAGGCGAGTGATTTTTCTCCTGTGGAATATCGCACGTTTATGTGTATGTTATGTGGAGCATATAATGCTGGTTGTTGCATTGATCATTTTAACTAAGTGTCTCATTCTTCTTCTTTTTTCACAGGTGAGTTGCGGACGAGAGATAGCTGTGGGTAGACGATCGAAACGTCAATTGCCGTCGCACACTCCGTACGTACGGCTTATGATTTTTTTGTCCATCTTATTTGCGGGGAACCACTTGAACAATTCCACTCCCCCCCAGACTTCCGTCCGGGGGAGGAGTCTAGTGCGAGATTAATTTGCCTCGGTTGTGAACGGCTCCTCTTCCCTCTCTCTTCCCCCTCTTTCCGTGCCTCTCGCCCTCGCCGACAAATCCCCCTTTGCTCATCTCACTTCCCTTCTCTCCCTCTCCTCTTCCTTCCTCGTCATCTCTTCCCCTCCCCATCCTATTAATCTCTCTTCCCTTCCGCCGTGCCGCAGTATTCTCTCTCCCCCCCGTTTCCCCCCCCACCCACCCACCCTCCATCCCAAAGACGCTCTTCCTTATTGCGAAACGACGACGCCGTCGGGCGATCACGAAATTCTTCCCGCGCTGCACTCTATAATGATTCATATGAGCTGCTGAAAGCAACTGCGGTCAAGACAAAGTTGGAGACGTTGATCTCCTTCTGGCTTTCATTCCAGGATCTGCTTCGTAATTTGCTGTCAATCCCCTCGCAGTTATATTAGGGTGCCTGGATGCAATGCCGATCTCTGGATGGGGACAGTGTGTGCTTATGTTTGACTTACTTTCTTAAGACGGTGCGACGACACTGATCAATAATCAATATTACCTTTTGGTTATAGGTATCCATCACTCGCTCGTTATCTAATTAAACTTATTTGCCCTGATATCAACATTATGTCTAATTCTTCATAGCCAGCCTCCCTGTTTAGGAAAAAAACATATTACCGTGATCATACTTTTACTCACTAATCATTATCTTTTTTTCGTCAGATAAGGTAGAAGGCCAAGCTTACGTTAGATTGTCGCACTGCATTCATTGGTTAACTCTCGTTGTTATTGCTAAGAAAGCCGGTTAATAAGAATTTCTCATGAGTACTCCTGAAAACCGTAATACGACGGGGACCGCTAAAGCAATATTTCAATATATGATCTTTTGACTCATTTCCTTTGATTTGTCACTTCTTCACATGGTCTGCTCTTATAACACCACTGGGAATGGTTAGGTACTCTTCTTCGAAAATCATTCCGAAATCTACGTGAGTCAGCTTATTACTCACGAAAAAATTCCAATCCCAATAATGGTGACGCCAATATTTCCATTTTCATTATGATCTGTGCTGAGGCACACTTCCTTATTGCCATGTCTCTTCTCTCGGAAAATTTAAAAATAAGGAGTCATATTTTTGAAGGGCCGTGCAACATAGTGATGTGTAGATGGTGGAAAATTCTATGGGCATATGATGGTGTTTCGAATCCCTTTTTCTCGTTTATTATTCATTAATTTTAATTCGTTGCGTATTAAGAATATTATTATTTCGCCATTAAGTCCTGCCAATGTCACTATATTCACTTCAGGGTAAGTTTACTTTGCCCAATTTTCACCATCGTAATCATCGTAAGAGATGGTTTGTGTAAACCCATTGATTTATTTCTCAGTACTCGAATGTTTGATGCAGTTTCCTCCCTCCCTGAAGAAAAAGACGAATTTTTCGTACCTTTCTAACTACGTTGTCATGCCTTTGTCGTTGGGGGCAAAACAAGAAGACGACGAATGAAATAGTGCATTCGGCGTAACATTCCCCCTTCATGACAGTGCGTTACCTCAACCATCAAAGTACAGGGCTGCGCGGACAGTTTTACTCACAGAAAGTGAAGTATTTTAAGGACAGAAAGGAGAATTAAAAACAATTATTCTGTGAAAATCTTCTGTTTTCATTTCACGCCTTTAGGGTTTGAAACATCATATGTTGCATAGCATAGAAAAGGCAATGCATAGTATAAAACTGCGATAGTGGAGTACCGGAAAGTGCTATGATAGACCGCAGTGCTATGATAGGTCATTAATCCCGCCCAGACCTCCCCAGATTGTAGCACGAGCGTTCCATTCCTCAATGCCGAACGTTAGCATTGACCTCTAGGTCATGGAAGAAGATGATATGCATCAGGAGAGAGATGAAGTTTAATTCAATGATGGTCACTGGATACCAAAACCGTGATGCAATTATCTCATGTGAAATATATTACCTGCTGTTTTTCTCCCTATAACATCATGTGGTAAGGGGATACTTCCTGGCTAAGTAGGCATAATAAACAAATAATGTAAAATGTCATTAGTAGCTTTCATTTTTCTTTAGTTGGTTTTAACGCTGCTTTCAATTTCTGTAATGCGCCGTAGAGTATATGTTACGATGTTTTGAGTTGATGCATTTTGTAATACGTAGGCATAAGTAACTGTCAAATTCTTTAGAATAGTTGAATATTTGGGCACTGATGTCGTGTTGAACGTAAACAACTCCAACAAACTATTTCATCGAAGAAAATTGCCGTTATGGGAGCAACCGTGTTAGGACACATGTTGAGCTGGCACTGAAATTATTCCAATTTCAGTTGTGGAATCTTATTGCTCAATACCATTTCCTCTGAGGCTAAACACGAAGGAGTACGATGCGTGGAGAAGTAAGGGCGGCATCTACAAGTACGACTGATTGACGCTAGAAGGTGTCAGGAAACATAGCGAAATCATGAGGGTTTAATATATTTTTGTGCCACGCACCGTGTTTGAATATTTGATTTCATTCATCAACATCTCTGTTTTATTCAATAGTTAACTGCAGCCCTCCATGATTCTCTGCTCTTAACTGATTCTGCCACATGTTGTCTGGCCTTTTTTCCTACGTCCTTATACGTTTGGCCCTTAGTTCTCCTCTTGGTGTCTTCCCTTCTTTTCTTCCTTCAATTATATTTTTTTATCCCTCGAAAATTCTTGGTAGTGTAAAATTCCAGATGGACCTTTCCTCTTCTGTGTATTTCTCTATTTTTAATTTTACCTGCCGATTTCTTCATATATCAAACTAAATACATTGGAGTTGCACGGTACGGATCCCAAGTGGTCGTCATCTGTGAAATGGGCCCATGTGACTAAATTTGGTGGTCGAAAGAGCCATAACGTGGGTTAGTTGGGTTGCGCGATGACGACCGCGATTTTGGGTTTGAAATCGATTTCCGGGGGAAATCGCGGAGTGCATTCGGTCCGAGTCATGTGGGACGAGCGTTTTCTCACACAAAGTCCCTCCCTTTGCCCTCCACCCCCTTTCCTCCTCCTTCCTCCACCCCCTCTCCCTCCCATCTCCATATTCGAACCGTCCAGCCGCCCTTAATCCCGGCCGGAGCGACGGCCATCCATCAACGCTAACCGCGCCGGGCAATTACCTTGTCGCCGCCTACGCTTCTCCCGGCAGAGGGCGCAAGGAGTGAAGAATGGGAATGCGGAGGTCCATTCAAAACCTCATCCTTCCCTAGAGAGAGAGAAAGATAGAAAAGAAAATGATTCGTGTATGTTCACTCGATGGAGCATAAATTATCTCTGGATGCGTGCTTAATAATGGCGTGAGGGTGGTGCACCTTCTCCGCGCGTCTGCTCTCTCGCAAGCCCGCTTCCCTGCTTCGTCGCGGGGGGAAGGAGAAAGGAATGGGACGCGGAATAAGAGGAGAGATGTGTGCCGGCGATCGACTGGTCTTCAAGCGCGTCGCGGAGTCGGCTGAGCGAATGCAAGAGGAATGGACGTCGACTCGGAATGGGAGAATGTAAAGGAGACTTGATTGAATCTCTTTCATTAGTCAGTCATTTCCTTTATTAGTGACGGCCTATGCTTTCCCGGAGATGGAGGCGTATTTCGTTGCCGCCAGTAATCGCATAGTGATGTCACCCATTCATTAATATTAAATACCGTCTTTTCAGCCCGAGTGCGAATGGCGTAAAATTTTGACTGCCAGTTTTCATATCATATTGTTTCTCAATATGATTTCTCTCAGCTCTAACATTTTGGCCGATCATAGTCCTTTTGGATGACCAGGGCAGCACTGGACCTCCTAGTGCATTCTCTATGATCTTGTGTGCTTTTTTCCAATTACCCTTTGGGGACAACTGTTACTTACCTCGCTTTGTAGCCACCTTAATTGTCAATTGTGTCCACTTGTTTGGGCCTTCAGCCCACCTTCAGGAGTTTTCGACATAATGGGAAGAGTTCTACATGCCTGGTGTGGAATCACCCCGTGTCACAAAGCCTAGTGGTGGCTTGCACGGTACTTCGTAGATGTAGATGTAAGGGAGGCGACTAATTACTTAGGTTAGTGAGGGTAGGAATACTTGGGGAATGGATGAAAGGTGGAGAGAAACCCGGGGTTTATTATGTATTCTCTTTTAAATGAGAGTACTTCATAAAATACGGAAAATTACGTCATTTTTCGTAGTTCCACCTTAAGAGTATATTTTTTTGTTCATTGAAAATCTCCAAATCATAAATGACTTGTTACTCATGTTGAGGTCGAGGAACAATATGAAAAGAAGTTACCTAAGGCCTGGGTAATGGACCGTGAAATGCGCTCTTTGCCAATTCTCAATGAAATGGGTAATTACTGAAAAAAATAGATTAGGAAGAAAAGTGAAATTTTCATATTTTTGAGCAGGATCTTCTGTTTCTCCTTTTTGAAATATATAGCTGGTATTTGATTATTTTTTTCGATTATAGAAATCACTGAATTGATCAGGAGAATGAAAAATTGGATAGGTACATGTCACTTCTTGTTAACAGAGTGGAATTTCATATTATGTAAATATTTTATTATCACAGACAATCCCCCTCAATAACTCACGAAGTACTCGTCCAAAGGCTTTGTTATTCGCATAGATGTTGGTACTTATCACGACCTACGACCTCGTCGAAATTCATTGACAAAGAGTGAATAACTTTGGAGATATGTCAAACGTTATATCTAACGGAAATCGCGCATCTTCGCCATATTTCATTAAATGGAGTGGCGAAGTTTGAATTTTGTCTGCTCTCAGCACCCCGGGCAAAGAACATCAGTTTTGCGAACGGAAATTGATCACGTGACTTCCATTATGTTTCGGGGCGAACTAAGTTCGTGGCGAGGGCGGGATGATAAGGCGGGGGGCGAGGGGGGAAAGCCTCTTAGCTGAGCTGGATTAAGTCTCTCCGTCCGGAAAAGAGAAATTTCTAGGGCATTGCGCTCTCGTGAAAAAAGGCAGTGGAAAAGAAAAAGACGGCGCTGGAAATACTCGCGGGGAATCGTTTTAGCGAGTCATTCAAAGGATTTGCAGCAGATTCGAGGAGAACGGAGAGAGAGGAAAGGCTTTCCTCCTTTGAAAGATGGCATTCTGGTATCCCTCTGCCAAAATGGAAGAGTGCTGATCAGGATGATTGTGGATGCTGGATCTGTTGTGTGAATTGAAGCATGCATGCACTTGATTTATCGTCAAACTCCGTCCATTATACAAGTGTTTTCATGAAAGTGAGCGGTTAGATTGCAGTCTCTTGAGCTCAATTCTGGACCTTTCCTCCCAGCGTACCCGTGTGTATTGTGCACTTTTTCCTCGGTGAAGGAGCGTGAACGGCTTTTTGTGACCACGGCATAAAGTGGAGTATTTATATAGCGATGAACGAATTTACACTTCAGTGGTTCATAAGGGGATTTCATGTTTCCAATGCTAATTTATTGAAATTTAGCTTCAATCGCATCTGGAATTTCATACTTTTTTTAAAGCACGATTTACGATTATGTTTGATGAAATACTGAAATTTGAATACTTTGGTGGTTTAGATTTTTGCCAATACAACTTATATTTAGCTTAGAAATCATAAGGTTACGATTCTTACGGTGAATTGTTGAATTAGAAAACAATCCACGCGGGAGAAAATGAGAAATACCTTTGTGAATACCACATTAAGATTTTATTGACATCGGGTTTCGACACTTTGTGTCACGTAGAGATGACAAAACCCGAATCTTCTCAATAAAATCTAAAAATTGATTTTCACGAAGGTATTTTTCATTTTATCCGTGATGTATAAATACCTTTAAATCAAGCCTGAAACCGTTTCCTTTGACAGGCCACGCCATGGTAATTTTTATAGCTGGGTATTTTCATATGTGATTAGGTTCTCTTATGTATTTTTCCTCTCAATATCAAAGTTTTTTCTAATCCCATACGCACTTGTGTTCTCATCGCACTCACACACAAGTATGATCATATCATCAGTACGGGGTAAATATGGTAGATGTAAGACAGTGAGTATATTAGGTGCAAGGTTTCCGTCTGTTGATTTAAATAAAATCACATGACATCCGAATGAAGCATAACACATAAGGAATAAGGACAGCCAAGACTCAATTGTAGGATGTGGACGGAATCTAAAGTACTAGGCGTTACACTCGGACACACTCAAAAGACGAGGAGGCAGGTATGAACATGAAATTCTGCAAGCTAGGGCACTCGCATCAATACATCGACTCTTGAACAGACCGCGTGAAGATCTTGGTATCGTGCATGCTCGTGGTGTCGGTTTCAATGGGGGTTTATCACGATTTTTACTTCTTACTTTATCGTGCAGGGGACCATGGCAAATGATCCGTTGCTAATCATCTCTTAAATATTCCAAAATTGCCAGAGGTATAGGAGTCTAAAGTTGAATAGAAGGACAACCTCCCCATGACGGCCGTGACGTTATTTCATCCATCGCTTCTTCTCTCATCTTCCCGATCCATCCTAAGGGATGCCTTAAAAAGCTTTTGTGAAGATTCCCACTTCTGCTGGAAATATAGCAGCAGTATAAAGATTTAGAAAATAATTTGAAAAAATATCCGTCTTCACCGGGAATCGAACCACGGGCCTTTGATCGATGGCTGGATCGATGGATCGATGGCTGGAATGACGTCAGAAGTCGTTTTGCGGAAACAGAAATAATGCTACTTTCTATGTTTAGTTGTTAGACCGTAATGTTTCGAATCAACTCGGTAAATCAATATGAAAACCTTTGCAAATTTGATTTCAACGGTAATATCGAAAAAGCATTCGAATGACAATCCCCGATTATCTCTTGCAGCTCCAAGATCACTAAGCCAACCTCCGACATGCCAATTTCGCGCGAAACGCAATCCTACTACTTATAATGTTACTAATGCACCAGCTATCCAGATAGTGACACTGTTCAAAAGTTCTCGAATTAGAGTGGATGATGTTTACCTCACACACGTGCAAATATATCATGGGATGTGATGTCACCGTGTACGAAATAGAGTCGGTTATCTCTTTGTGTCACAAAAGTGTGTAGTTATGCATTACTATTCAGGGTATGGCCTGTTGAGGGTTTTCGTAAATAACTCTTTCAATTTTGTTGCGACAAAATTTAGTAGTAATTCTCTATCCTCGTTTCAACATAGTCACACTATATTGAATTGAATAGAATCAAGGAACCATGCCCAAAGTATTACAGGGAGATGAATGAATAAGAAAAAAATATATATTTGTTAACTTGGAATCCTGCAATGAATTACAACCTCCTTGATATACCTTAATGAATTTCCTCCAGGAAAATCTCTGATACTCCTGGAATTTGGTTTATGAAATGGGCCACCGGTCGCCACCCTGCAATGCCAACGTCAATTGTTCACCCTGGTAATGATTTGTGCATAATATTCTCACCCTGAAAATGATTTTCGCATTCCCGTAATAGGTGTCTTCCAAATGCCGCCCCTCACGTCGCTTCTATTCAATTCTATGCAAAGCAATTACAAAAGAACGGGCTTGGGAGGAAATAAATCAAAGGCTAGACTCATCCTGCTACATAGGAAGAAATGACCACAGGTACAAAATTAAATGTAGAAAGCAGAAAACTGATATCTTGAAGCAATCCTTCTTAAATAGAGGTATAAAGGAGTGGAATGAGTTACCTGAAGTAATTTTTGAGATCTTTCCTGCGTTCCTCGATTCTGTAATGGTTTATTTGGAAGTGCTTTGAAAATTTCATGTGTATTTTCTTATGCTTATGTTAATGTTACCACCAGGCGATTGCCTACTTGTAACGTTTTGTAATTATATTAAATATTTAATATTAAAATATTAAATATTCGCCTCGCAACCTATCTTCTTTCGCTCTCCTTCGCGTTGCGCACTTGTTTCTGTTGCCAAAAATCTTCGCGCCACCCCTTTCCCTTTGGAGGAAAATGGCGTCAGGTCGGATTCGAAGGGATCCTTTCTCTCGCATTCAGCGATTCGCATTTGTCAGTCGAATGAGGGATTACGCGCGGAGAGACACGCCCATATTTTTCGCCGACGTGATGTGGAAAAATCTCCGTACGCTAAGCGACTCATCACGCGAATCCCAACTCCCCCCTCGCTTCCCTCTGACAAATTAATTCTCTTCAAGCTTTTAAAAACCTTCATTTATCTTTGCAAAGCAATCCCACTCTTTTTTCATTTCCCCTTTGCGTTCTATTGTGTGTGGAATTTAGATGCGTTGCACGCTCGTGCTTGACGTACGCTCTGACGAGCATATTCCCTCGAAATTGTAAACCTGCCTCTGCAAAGCATATGTGACATAGCTTAAATACTTCGCAAATGTGTAAATAAGCAATATGAATGTTAATACTACCTTATAAAAATGCATTTGGAGTTGCTCCCATCATAGAATAAATAGGATGACTTATGGTGATAGAAAATTCATTTAGACGATATTGTAATTAACGATACTTAGTGAATTTTTAACCATGCCGACTAGATTATTTGAGAGTATCCACTGTCATGTCGCTTGTAACTTATTAGACGCTTTGTCATCATAAGCCTAGCATTCGGTCGTCATTCACGCTTATCTTTAATGGGCATTTATTTTCCCTCGTTATTAGTTTAGTAGCTTCGTAATCCATTTGCAAACTCCGCACTTGGCATATTCGAGCCAAATAAGGACCGTGATAAACGTGTATTTCTGCAAAATTGAATAAGCTTACCGTCACTTTTAAAGTAATGTAAATATCCAAGGCTTAGGTACCTACTTTCTTGACTTCAGGATGCATAACGAAGTCCATACCATATCATGTGAAATCATTAAGTTATAAATTTTCAATATCTTTTACCAGTCAAAGTAGTTAAGGGAATAGAGTTTAAAAGATATTGCTCCGAGGAATTTAAATTGCTGTAAAAGTGGGAAATAAAGTTTCAGCATTCTAACTCTTTGAAGGTTGCTCACTTATTTCAAAAGCTACATGTAGATTTTCCAAGAATAAGAATCGTTGAGATATTGATTTTAGTCGTGAAAATGGTGTTTATTTTTAATGGTGAAAAATATAATCCATTTTTTAAAAGGAGTGCATCATATTATCCTAATTGAAAATAAAAAATTGTATCAGGCTTAAATTTGTGGAAATTACAAGCAACCATGATTAAAAACTATTTTGTTTTAATCCACACTCTTTGCATGATACATTTTCAACATCTTTTACCATTCTAAGTAATCAAGGGAATATAGTTAATAATATTACTCCGAGGAATGTAAATTGCTGTAAAAGTGGGAAATAAAGTTTCAGCCGTCTAACTGTGGATTGTCTAAAAGTGTGGATTACAATAAAATAATTTTTAATCGTGAGTTCCTAATTAAGTTGCTCTAGTCTTTTAACCCTTACTGTATTCTGCCATCAGCTAAAACAGGGGTCTCCAAAGTACGGCCCGCGAGCCTCATCTGGGTCGCAAGATAATTTGATCCGGTCCGCAGAAGAATTATGCGGAAATGCGGCGCATAATATTTGCTTGGATGGTCGCTACTCGTACGTAATTAGCGTTTCAACATTATATATTATACTAGAGAAGTTTCCCGTTGAATATCAACGAGAAGAATATTATCATTTACTTTGATTGTAATAAACCATTTATATTATCTTAATTAGAGCTAATAAGCATTGAGTTAATGGATATATACACGGAATCTCGACTTTAAAGCAATGAGTATGGTCGTTATGGGAACGATGACTCAAAAACGCTAAAATATTGCGAAAAGATCGTTAAGTTTTAGCAAATATTTCGGAATTTCGACCGGAATACAAAATTCGATTGAAGAAATAAGAATGTTTATTTTATTTTCTTTCTGTTGGTACATTTCCCAATAACAGAAATTCACTATTTCTAATTTAATTTTGCAAATAAAAAAAGATCTGCACGCAAATGAAGATTTAGCTTCACGTGTATTTCTTATGTGAAAGTTACTGACATGTATAATATACATATTTAAACATCGGTGATTATTATAGTTGATTATATACGATAATTTAATTTCACATACTCTGTAGTTTTCTGATTTCGAATAAACTCATATTTAGGGTTTCCTTTTTATATTTTTTTACTACGTCCCGCTAAAAGTGTTCAAGTACCCATTGTGGCCCTCGTTACGATAAGTATGGAGACCCCTGAGCTAAAATATTTCCTGCCGCTTTCTCAAACATTTTTTTATTCCATACCGATTGGTTTTTCTCGAAGCACGTAAACCTATAAGCGAAGCACGACAAACAGTGAAACGCATTGTGTATTCATGCGCTGCACTTAAAAAGAAGAGAAGTTATTTTTCTTTCTCCTTTGAGTGCATCAACGAACTCGGTTGTTGTCGAGTTGTTGCTGCTGCCCGTCCTCGGGCATGTACGCCTTAATATCGGATCCCCACCAAATAATCTCAATACTCGCAATAATAGTTCCTCGCTGACAAGCAACTTTTGTGACTTTTGTGAGCCCCATTCTCTTTCTATTCTCGGTCGATGTCTCTTTCCCTCAGGGACACACGTCGACGTGTCCATCGATCTTTCCTCGAAGGAGTCGAGGAGTAAGGAGAGGAGGGAGAGAGGTGGGAGTTAGGCAGACATTCCAAAGGGAAAGAAATAGGCACTCCGTCTTTTCTCACCCGCTTACTCTCTCTGCCGGCCCCCGCCAACCATCCAGAGGAGGAGGTGTGAGATATGAAGTGGTGCTCCGCCATATTACTTACTCCCGTCCGAGTTTCTTTTGACCGCTTCCACCCCACTCCCTCCCCAACTACAACTTCTGTCTCTGTCCTCTCCTCCATTCTTTGACCCCCATCCCAATTCCCCTTCGCTAAATGCACTCCCCTTTCCCCTTCTCTCTTCCGTTTTGCGACCTAACAGGCACGGATTTATATACAGGATAGGAATGTCAACAAATAAATACGTTCCCATTGTGTTTGGTTTCCTTCCTCCTCCGCAAGTTGTCGCTAGCATCGAGCGCTGCTAGCTTTTATGCGTCGCACAGAGAGAATCTAATTTAAATGATATCCGTTTTGAATAAAAAACTTTGTACGCTTCCACAATTTATATAAAAATTGCGACCGGTTACACCTTAATAAGGCATCTTCTGTCACATTCTGAAGCTTAGGGCATTCTATTTATATACCCAGAGAAAGTATAAAAATGGTGGGGGTTGGTTTGAAATGGGGGAGAGAGGAGCAGGGCGGTTAGGACATGGCAGATTGAGGATAAAACTGGGAGAAAGAGCCTTTTTTATGCACATAGCAAGGCAGAGACCGAGAACTGTTGAAAGTTGGTCAAAGATTGAAGTACACCGACCTCTTACGTACAGAATGTGGAGAAGGGGTGGCGGAAAATTGCGAGAGGAAAGGAAGGAAATTGAATCAGGGGAAGACAGTGGGAGGAGGTCACCAATGTACACTGTTCTCTATTGTTTAAAAAGAGGAAGAGTGGTTAAAAGCCCCAGCCCGAACATCTGTGACTGAAGGGCGAGGAAAGTAGGCTAATTGTAAGATGTGCCGAAACAACGTTTCAAAATAGGCCGTGAAGTGAGGAGCTTAAATGAAAGTTCCCCAGAGGAAACCTCGTGTGGGTTTATGAATGGATAACGGACGGAGGGTTGCGAGGGGAGGGGTTTGGAAGGGCTCCTAGCAGCCGTAAGTGAGGAGAGGGAGAAGGGGAGTGGAAGGGGTGGAGAGGGGTTACTCTTGCAAACATGGAAATATCGAAAACAACGAAAATGGATATCTATCACTTCCACGAAGTCAAGCCTGAAACAATTAAATATAATTTAAAAGAGTTGCAGAAATGACAATATGATTCTCAGAAATTTGAAACGCATACAAAATATACCTTATCTACTAGTTTCTTCTTACTCAATCTTTAAAAAATCGTAAAAATCTTCCTTTCCCCTAAACGAAATAATGCCGCTGAAATTAGTTATTGCGGCATTAAAATTCGTACTAGTACGATATTAAAATGTTTGCCGTATGAAAACATTTTAGAAAAGAAGTTGTTATTATATGCCAGTGATATATGGATTCAAAAGAATAAAAAAAGAAATTATCTGTGAAATGTAAAACTGCAGGCTAACAGGATGGATGCCTCCAATGGAACTTTAATCTTTACCTTTGAAATTTCCCAATGCTAAACCCAAAGATTTTGCTAAGAAAAACCTAAAAAATTAGGAAGACTAATCTATACGGTGAGTAATGTAATTAAGGTTGACAAAGGTAACTTAAGGGCGTGTAAGGAATGCGTTTTGAGTTCACAAATGTGCGATAATATCGAATTTTGTTAACGCAAGATTTCTTCGTTTTCTCCATGGGGTTGGCCTAATTCAAGTACTGCATTTCCATTCCAAGAAATAAATCATGTATGGAGTAGCTTAGAATGAATGTTAATTACTGGGGTAAGCGCGTGTGTTTTATGCCTCTTTCGTGCTGCTCTGACGGAGTAAATCATTCCCAGAATTTGTAACGTCTGATTCGGGAGGTCGCCACTAATTCCATTAATTAGAGCGCCTGGTAACGTTGGTAAGACCGTTCTCGGTTTAATGCGCCCCCAAGATCTAATGCGTCCGACGAAGACGTTTAATCTCGCTTCCGATATTGGCTCGCAGCCCAGTCCCATTGCCCTGCGGCATCTATTGCCGGGTGCGGGAAGAACTAGGCACTCCTACTTGCTCACCCCCAACTTCCTCCTCATCCTCCTCTTACAGCCATAGGGAGACACACACACACACACACAATACTAACACTCTGTCTTCGCGTTCTCATTTCCCTCCTATTACCCTCCTCGCCGCCCAAAAACACCCATCATCGCATTCCGTGTTATATCGGTGCCAAACAAATTCTCTCTCGACTGCGAAGCGTGGGAAAACCAACGACTGAGCTTCCATGAAACGAGCCGTTGGAATTGAGTCAGTGAAATCAATTGGTTTGACCATGTAAATCGATTGCGTTTTGTCGTTGATGGCCAGTTGGTGCTGATGAGATGCAGTGCACTATCGATTGGCATGTCTATCAATTATACGCTCATCTACTGTTAGTTAGTCCCTAAACGGCTTCAGCGACTTCATCTGTACTAAATCCAAATATTAAAATGTACCTAATATATCCATTAAATGAGCCATTGAAATCGAGTCGGTGAAATCAATTGGTTTGACCATGTGAATCGGTAGTGTTTTTTCATTGCTGACCAGTCGGTGATGATGAGGTGCAGTGCACTATGGGTATTTCTATCGATTGTACGCTCATCTCCTGGTAGTTATTCCCTATCAGCTTCAGCGACTTCATCATCTGTACTTCCACTAAAACCAAATATTTAAATGGACGCAATATATCTCTATCGATTCTGCGTTCTTAGTTTGTTATCTAATGAATAGCGTTGGAGTTTCTCATACTGATCGGATTACACCATTCATAATTCAGAAAAATAAATATTCCTGCGACAACAACGACAGAGTTCGTATTTATTATCCTTCCGACTCATGCCGAATTGCGCAAACACTACGCGATTGAGCAACACGTTACGTATTCAGTGAGCGTGATGTTATCTTTATGTGTGTTTTTGTTTGATGCTGTTTTGCAGTCTTTGCGTTGATTTAGAGGTTGAGTTTCCTGTGGGGCAGAAACTATTTTGCATTATGCAAACAGATCTTCACCAACCGACTCAATTATCTTCTCATCAAAGCATTCATCTCTTTCGAAGTAAAACATTCATCAGGTAGGTTTCCTCAATCAATCTTTTTACTTATTCATCAGCTGAACGATATGCATTTCATTCATAAAATAGGTACCTAAGTAAAATAGCTACCTCATTCAGACTCATATCTCAACGCTCCCTATTCTACCGTATCACAAAAACTTTCAAATCCTTAACCTCGCAGTTACCCTCCTCCCTTGACCTCTTCTCCCCACACCCTCCTCCGTGTTCAAATCAGTCCTCAGAAAACATATTGCCGAGTTGACTAATCCCTCTATCCCATCTCCTTGTCCATAAATCCCAATACCAATCTTTCTTTCCAATGTATTTCTCTGTTATCTTTTACATTTTAAGGGTGTATTTTGTTAAAATTTCTATTAATATGTTTGCTTGTCGACCAATGTAATAAGTCTCTGTGCCATTTTTGGGGACTTTTTAAATAAATAAATAAAGTATATTAGTAATAGTTTAAACTATATCTTTGTTTTTGATCCTATGGGGAGCACAGTCGTGTCTACTTTTTATCCCACCAAACCCCCATAGTCAATTATTTTTTCGTGAAGGAGATGATATCTTTCTTTCAATTGTCCTAAATCAAATGAAATGGAAAGGTTCTTTGTCAAAATCCTCTTTTAAACGGGACACGAGGGACGAGCTATGGGTGGGCCGAGATTTCCAGAAATTACGAAATTTGCTCGACTCAAGAGGATGGGTTTGTTGTGAATTAGTGTAATAAGGATTCCTATGGACTGTATCCCACTTTTTGGCATGAAAAATTTGGTGTGTGTTCATTTCGCGTCATTGAGCGAGGAAGTAGTTCACGATGAAGTGCAAATGGATGCCCACAAATAAGCTAGCCCTTACTTTATGGCTCCGAGTATCCGAGATTACGCATTCCGCCTTTGATCCTCACGGCCCTCACGATGACTGCCCACTCCTCCCAACTCTTGCGTCCTTCTCCCCCAATCTTTCACCATTTCGCTTCTCGCGGGAACCCAGGCGACGGATGATTTACTCTTTACTCCTGACGCCATAACCGCGTACTGGAGAATGGCTCTTCATCTGGGGCGAGCGGAGCTAGAAGTAGCACTTATCCTGTTGCCCAATAATAATGCATCGGCTCTTTGACCAGTGTGAGAGGCGGATGGGTATTTTTTTTCTCCTTGGACTTTCCGTCTCCTCTTTAAGATAGTGCCATTTGGAGTCGTTAAGCGTTGCAGCGCAATAAATAATATCGATCTTTTTCTTTCCTGAACGCTCTCCCATAACTCTTGGGGGGTCATTCTTCCACTCCCCTAATGATTGTTGTGGTTGTGTGAGAATGGCGATTTCTCGTTCTACAATTGCTCTCAACGACTTCCTTGTTCTTCACTACCATTATAACTTCGCATGCTTCACCAACTCGTTTCGATAAAAAAAAACTAATTTGGTAATTTCAAGAAACAGAATCCACATGAATAATCTACAGCCATTTGGTACCCCCAAACATTTTCTCTGTTTTCAAAATAAATTAAGTCTTTCTCTTTATTAATTTTTTCCTACATTGATAATTTTTTTGATACTAGCCTCTAAAATAAACCCGCGTTATGTAGTGTCAGTAATTCACAATCTATTACAGTATCACACGTTGATGGTAAGATAAGTAAGTAATTGCAAAAAATATGTTCTACGGTGTGGCTACCTTAATAAGTTGACTTTTTGAACGCGTTTCGTCCACATATTGTCCAATATTTCGCAATCCCAGTATTTTAAACATTGCTTTTTCTAGTGAAGTATTTATGCTTCACTTTAAATACGAGCTCTGACTACCTCTAATTAATGGAATCTATCTTTTACTCAAACATTCTATTTTAAGCTTTGATGGTTGGAGCCATAAATATCTGTTCGGCGTCTCCATTCAGTTAATTCCGGTCAAATCTATACGAGGAGTTTAGGAATCTCTCTTTGCCACTCATATGAAGAGATAAGACGTATGATTTTACGTGGAGTATGTATTGCTGTCTGGTTAAATTACTAGAATTTTCCATACACTGAACTTTCCTATTTATCAGCATAAATATGCTGTAGGATATCCAAGGAAGAAAATACTGTGGATGAATTTGATGATCCCGGGTGTTTCTACCAGTCTTTCCTTAATGTTACACTTCTTTAAGAAGAGTGTGACCGGTCTAAGTGATTATTATCGATTTAGGGTGATTAAATCTTGCGTGAAATTTTTGCGAGGTGAAATAAACAAATGAAGCAAAAACAGTTTGAAACTATTCGATGCAGGGGCACTTCACTTATTACTAGCCACGAAAATATTAAAGTGCAAAAGAAGTTCTAAGGGTATGATCGAACGGTCCTACGTTTTATCATCTTGATGGTGTACAAGCCCTCACGTAGGACGACGCTTTTCTCTTTTCTCTACTCAGGCGGTAATGCAAAATTAATCCATTACCCGAATATTCCCCGTCTAAAGCGTCGGCTTACAGTATTATGTAGGTGGTAGCTTAGGTCTCACACGCCTTTGGACGGTTAAGAAAAATGAACGCTGTCAATCGTAAATCATGCTCTGGGCCCGCTCAAATTTCCATCATAATCAAAGAACCGGGCCATCCTGTGGTTCACGAAACGAAACACCGGAGGACCCCGTTATCAATCCCAAGTTTCTCCATTAATTGTGGTTCCCCTCGACCGCGGCGCTGCGACTCTCCACCTCCTTAATAGGACAGGCGACAAGAGAGATCGCAGTCCTTCGCCTCCCCTTGGCTCATCATTGGAACGTCATTCACGAGTACTCGCTCTCTCTACTAAGCATGGGCTCAAACTCATGTACTCAAAAAAGTACCGGTATCTTTTTGACGAGTATTAAAAAGCAATAATTACTACTCGATCGGTAGTACCGACGAAAAAATACCGGTATATCCCCACCAGTATTTATGTGATCGATAAAATATTTTAATTAATTACAAATTAACATACGTCTTACCATAATTTTCCGGTATTTCGGCAAATTAGAATTTCATTCCAAAAAGATACTCAGAAATTTCAATCCATCGACGTTTTTGATGAACATTCATTTCGGGGGAATACTATGTACATCGATCGGCTATTCAGTGTAAATACATTTTGTTTTACACGCTGTGTGTTTGTGCTCGTCGCTTTTTGTTGGAATGGTTTTAAATCACACGAAGAACGATCGGTATTGTTTTATTTGTTGTGGTCAGGTAAAAATCCCCTTTTATTGGAAAACAAATTCCAAACGTCGCGATGCGTCGCTGGCAGATGACAGGCTGACAGTTCACAATTCTTGCAAAACAAAAGCTAGAAGCAAGCCTGTATGCAGCCTCTGCAATTGACGCATTATCAGAACTCAATTATTTTCGCAGTTAGTTCCGTTAGTTGACGCAAGATGGCAGCGCTGTCTAAATACCGGTATTTTTAGCATTTAAATACTGGTCGGTACGACCGAATTAAAACAAAATAGTACCGGTACTACCGAATACCGGTATTTTTAGCACCGGTACCGTCGGTAGTACCGATTTTAAATACTTATCGGTACTACCGAATTAAATAAAATAGTACCGTTACTACCGAATACCGGTATATTTTGCCCATCCCTACTCTCGACTGTGTATCACGTAAGTCTGGTGCGTAAGAATTTACTTATGCTTGTAGAGACTTGGTTTTCGTGTTCTCTTCCGCGTCTAACCATATTCTCTGGACAACATTTCGCCGGCGTTCCAGCTGGCTTCTTCCAGGTCCGCTGAAGTGTCGATGCAGTGTTTCGTCCGTTTATTTTATGCTCCTCCGTTTGGGCGCCTTTGGGCAGAGGTATGTCCTGAATGCTCCATTCACAATTATAATACTAGAATAAATAGGTATTTCCACCTTCCGATGAGAAATAAGACATCATCACAGGTCTCACTCTTTTATAGGGGATTGTTATTATGCAACGCAATGAACTCAGGACTGAAAACTATTAAAAATTAGCATATTTTTTAAAGAAGGTTAAAAAAATTGTTGTTACACGCAAGATACTGAGGTTAAGGAGTCAAATGTAGTGCACTGGAATATCACACTTCTCTGTTTGAAAATTATGTAACACTATAGTGTAGGTGCTTGTTGAATAACAACGGTAAGGAAAAAAAATTACACTGCGCGTGACTGCGTTCTTCGTCAAATTTTTCGATTAAATTTATTTAAAATTTTACCATTCAAAAGAAAAAATAAAAGTTCGATTTATCATTTAAAATATACACATTTACTTTGATTGTAATAAACCATTCATATCTTATTTAGTGCAAAGAATCATTGAGTTGATGGACATAGACGGAATCTCGACTTAAACAATGAGTGTGGTCGTTATGGAGACGATGACTCAAAAGCGATAAAATATTGCGAAAAATCGTTACGTTTTAGTAAAAATGTCGAATTTTTGATCGGAATACAAACTTTTATTGAAGGAATAAGAATCTTCATTTTATTATCTTTCTATTGGTACCTTTCTCAATAACAGAAATTCACCATTTCTATTTTAATTTTGCAAATAAAAAAAGGTCTGCACGCAAATGAAGATTCAGCTTCACGTGTATTTATTGTGTGAAAGTTACTGACATGTGTATACAATTCGGTGATTATTGAAGTAAATTATTTTTTTTGCAATTGGAATAAACTTTCATTTGGAAAATGTATTTTTAATGTATACTGTAATTGATTATTTTAATAGCTACTTCTAAATAAACGCTATTATTATTATTCTGCTGAAGACTCGTTTACACGGGTAAGCGAGAGTGTAGTACCGACTTCTCGGTTGAAGTTATTGGGTGTTTTCGCTATTTCAATCGTCATCCGTATGATTCGGCCTTCTTTTGTCAATAACTTGCCATTGTTCTTTCGTCCATGTTGCGTGTGGGCTCCTTCCACTGATTCTCGGCGATCTCCGACTGGCGGTGTTGTCGATTTTTCACGGCCCTCCTATGCTCTTGGATTCGGCATTTCAGAGCAATGGAGGTCTGGCCGATGTAGGAGTGGCCGCATCTGCATTCAATGTGGTTTATTCCTCCGAATATTTCTTCCGGAAGGCGCCCAAACGGAGGAGCATAAAAAAATTAACTCATAAAAACAATTTTTTATTATACTCCCTTTATTTTCATGTGCAATACGTCACGTTTTAATGTCTCATACTCTCAGTGCATTTTATTAGATTTTCTTCCATTGTTTTATGGTATCTTTTCCATTTTAAATATTGTATCATCACATTGCTAATAAATTTAATGTGTGAAAAGAAATCATTCTATCTTCACTGATATGTCATATTATTCAGACATTCGACATCCTTCGGGAATATTAGTAATTCGATATGACATTTATATTCGTTGTTGAGCATTCAATAGCGTTAATAACAGTTGTTGGCTCACCGCGATCCATCTCCCACAACGTCCAAGGGCTTAGTGATAGCTTTGATCGCCGTCATTAGTGAATAGTTAGCAAGTAAAATAATGCAAAAAAATAGTTTAAAGGGTAATGCGATGATGAAACCATAGTTTCTAAATATCTAAGTGAAAATGGCTATGGAAAATAGAAGAAAAATAACTTCCCCAGCAGGGATTCGAACACCACATCTTCCGCTCCACAGTAAACTACCTTACACTTGGGCCACCGGTTGCTTGCACGGATAGGCAGATAACGAGGCTTATAATGCTCTTTCATTTTCATACAAATAAATTTAATATAATTAAGTCATGCAAATAAATTTAATATAATTAAGTCAGTGTGTATTTATGTGAGTATGTGTGGGTTTGTTAAAATTAATCGTTGGTCACAAGGAGTCCAAATGGACCAAATTTCAGATCGATTGGATGATGAGAGGGGGAATGGGTTTGCGCGTGTACACAGACAGACAGACGGTGTGAGATAATATATAAAAAGGGAGTGAAAAGACGGACGAATCACTGCATCGACACTTCAGCGGACCTGAAATAAGACAGCTGTAACGCCGGCGAAGTATTTCCAGAGAATATGGATAGACGCGGAGGAAGACCTGAAAACCAAGTCTCTTCAAGTCAAGGACTCCGCGGAAGCCTTCACGGAAACATTACTTTGGCTCTTTACCTTGAGAGTAAGGGAAAAGGATGAGATGAATGACGCGGTAGGAAGAGATTTAGGATGGGATGCATGGACCACGCGGGGATGATGCGAGAGGCTGCTATATTCAACGAAATGATGCCGGTTGCTGGATTAAATAAAACACTTGGCATGCAAATCACATATGACGTCAAAGGAATGAGAATGCTTAAGAGTCAGTGATCGGATGAGGAAAGAATCCAAACCACTTGGCATCAGACAGACTCGGATATTTTTAAGAGATCGAGAACACAGAGACAATGCCATGCTCTTCACAGAGACAATGTCATGCACCAAAATATGCAGGCTCCTGAACAGAGAGCATGAATATCCAACTCGCGCATTTTCGTAGCTTACATGCCGCCGTCTAAAATTGTCTCCTGCCTCTGCAGCTTCACCAGGGTATTCCTCGGATCATATCCCAATTGGTACTAATCGTAAGTTCAGTCCTACTCCTAACAATATGTGTATAAAACCGGGGCCCATTCTCTAGAAAGACTTTTAAGACGTAAGGGGGACGGAAGATCTCTTTACTGTGCCTTGCGTAGGGGGATTAAGGTTTTAGTGTTTCTCGCAGGATCGTTTTTGAGTACGATCCGGAATTATGGTTGGACGAAAAGTCATATCACGTCAAACTTCATCACCTTGACATTTGTCTCCATGACTCGTCTCCAATCTAAACCTCTTACACATATCACCTCACAGCGAAAATAAAAACGTTCAATACCTTTAGTTCAACATTTTTATGTGGAGACCCAGTATGCCCAATTCATCGTTCATGATAAAGTTTATCAATGAAAAATTGCAGTAGAGTAAGGAGGGTGGTTTCAATAAATCTTAACGCTGTCATACATGAGCGGAGGTAGGGGGTTCCGAAGTACCAAAATCGCTGTACGTAATTCTTGAATGACCCCTAGGTTAGAGACAAGAGTGTCGGGATGGAGATGGTATGGGGGTGAAGGCTGAAGTGAACCTTTTGGGCTGCCAGGAAAGGGTGGTAATGGTGATATAGGTTTCAGGAGGGATGGGAGAGGGGGCGTGGCGGGTGAGGGGGACGGGTTGAGCGTATGGAAGGAACGAGTATTTGATGGGGTAATGGGGCGTTAAGGGTGGTGACGAGGGAGGGAAGGGGGTAATGGGGACGGGGGATTTGACAGGGGGAGCCGAGTTCCATCCCGCTGTCGAGGAAGAGATGATGAACTGGGTTACAAGGTCACCGAGCGGAGAGGGACATTTGAAGAGTGAAGTGCCCGCCGTCGTGCCCTCAGAGCTACAGAGAAGGAAAAGAGCTTCCCAAAGCCTTCTTGCTGAAAATAAGTCTTAATAACGACCAAAGGAAACATCTAGAGGCACTCCTTTTTTCCACGAGAGCTAGAGTGGTCGTCGTTTTAAGTAACCACTTCTCCTCTTCATCTCTTCCAACCTCCCCAGGGTCAGGGGCCAATTGATGATTCAGCCCATCAGGGATCTCCCCCTTCCCCCCATCATCCCTGCGAATGGACATGTAGGATTTCTTGATACCTTTTGACAGTGATCTTAACACCCAAGTGATGCTCGGGTGTCATCGAAGATGGTGCCCTTATGGATCATTAATTCGAAATGCGGGGCACGTGGTGACGATCTGATCTAATTTATTTCGATTGGTGATTCCCGTTTCGAAGAATCCATTCTGTAGTGGGTAGGTGATTAATTCACAGCTGAGAAGCGGGGAGAAAGTTTGTGATGCAACTAAGGTCTCCAAAAGCATTGTTTACGATTATTTTTGTGGGAATCAACCTCTCATGAAGCATCCTTCTTTCTTTGAATGTCATTGCAAAACTTATGGTGAACTTTGAAATTACTTGCCTTGTGAAATAATGGAGCCTGGGATTCGATATGTTACATAGTCGTTATTTATCTTATAACTGTAAATACAAGGTGTATTTGAACTTCTTCATTTTTCCGAGTTCTACCGCGTTGGTTGCTGTGGTGATGACAACAGTTTCGCTGGCACTACTGCCAGCGTCTTTAGGCAGTAGTGCTAGCGCCAGGCAGTAGTGGCAACGAAACTTATGTCATCACCACAGCAACCAACGCGGTAGAACCCGGAAAAATGGAGAAGTTCATCGTAGACCACCGCGAAAATCTTCGTTCTTACAACAAGGTGTATTTCTCTGATCTAAACTCTTGAGGAGTCTGATATAAAATTTAAGCTTCCATTGAATTCATTAGTTCCTATTATACTCAGCACTTCTGGATGTAACCATTATTCTGCGTATTTCTGACGACGTCCATTTGGCATATTTGAGTCCTGTTTCCCCAGTAATACTGAATTTAAATTATTTTGTTGGTAGCAATAGGCAATAGGATCCACTTCTTTTATTCCATTGAATTCTAATTCTTATCTTCACCATAATTTAATACGGTTAATCGCTCTCCCCTCTTATTTCAACTTTTTAAAAGGAATCCTTTGTTTATTTTCAGTGTTAGCAACCAGGCTGCACGTAAAATTTATGCATCAATTTTTTTTTCATAATGCCATTTAAGCCTAATTCTGTTATCAATTTCTTGGGAACCATTCGTGTCATGCGAAAAATCTTTTGAGAAGAGGCGTTGAATTTTCCTTTCTCAAATAAATTAAGGGTTATGTCTGTGTCCAATTAGGCCTATAAAGTCATTCGTCCGTTTTCATGACTGTCTTATGTATCTTGCGTCGTCTTATCATTGCATAAAAACGTTGAAAGTGGCGTTAGCATCTCTCAAGAGCGATTCCATTCAGTGTTTCACAGCTCTCGCTTTTGTTGTCCACTCGGTTTGGTATGGCCTGCGTGTTCCGTCTCCCGAAGCAGGCTTGTGTGTCCCTCCAGGACGAAAGAACGCAGGGTGGAAAACTTATGGCGGTCTCTCTCCACATCCCCTTCACAAATCCATCTCAATGAGTTTCGATCGGGATGGCACCCGAGGGATATTTAAGGTTTCAGGACACGTTGACCTCTTCCTCCACTTCTAGGGCTTACGCGTCAATGCCTCCGTGTGGAAAGAGCATGAGGGGATTGTGGAAGGGGGGCAAAAATACATCTTCTTTGCGTAAAGTATTGCCCTGGGGCGCTCCGGAAACTTATCAGTCATTTGTTTGCGCGTGTTTTCCCATGTCCCGAACGGGGCTTACCCCCTCAAAAGTTTCCATATTGAGGGAAATCCCGTGTGGGGAGGGTTTAAGGGAGAGGAGAGTGAGGGGAGGGGAGAGAGTGCTTGAATTCCATACCACCATCCTCTTCTCTCTGAAACATCCCCCTCCCTCCCTCTTACCTTCCTCCACACCTCTCCCTCCACCCCTATGATTTGGTGGCTGCGAATCTGGCGGAACCTCTTGGGAACTTGCTCTCGCTAACTTCCGGAAACTGTTTGAATTTAAAGCGCCGAGGGAATTGGAGGGCCGCTTAGGGTGTGCCGTCGGAATTTGGGTGTTTGTGTTTGTCATTCATCGGGAGATGTGCCCTCGCCTGCGCGCGCCACTCTGTGTGTGTGAGTGTTCCCCAGCTCTCTCGATTTGTGTTATTGCCGCGTGTAATATATGCAAGTCAGGGGGGGTGGGCAGGAGGGTCAGAGGGGGGTAGGGAGGAATGTTGGAAACTTTTTCCTATCCTCCCTTAGGGCGTCGTGGGATTTGGACGCGTATCTTGGTGGCGAATGGACGGGGCGTGTCGTCCGGGACACCATCTCGTGGCCGTGCTTGTTATTCCTTACTCAAGAGGGGAAGGGGAAATGTTTTCCCAAAAGCCCCTGCTTGATTTGATGGAAGGCCTCTCTTTATATAGCATGTCCTCCTTCATCGGTCTCCTGAACACCGTGCGTATAACTAAAACCTGTAGGAAAAAACATCTGTCATATGAACAGCGAGGAATTTTACAGACATATTTTATAATCCTGTTTTTTAATTTCATTTTACAAACTTTTACTAGTACCTACCTAAATACCACTTGAAAGTCCTAATTCACTGGTGTCTATTTTATCCGGCACGGCCTTTGGTATGCACTCATTGTCTAATGAACTGACTTCTCGTATGAGAAAATCTAGTCACCGTTGGAATCCATCGTAGTCCTCTTAGGTATAAATATACTTTATCTGAAATGCCATGCGGGTAAATGTTACGAAAGTGGACAAATATTGTGAAAGCAAGGTCAAAGAAACTGGGAGTGGGACTTGAAAAAGGTAGAAATATACATTCATAACAATTTTCAGATAGAATATCAAAAGAAATACAGTGTAGATAGTTAAACAGGTTAAGCAAAAATGATCGAATTATTACAATTTCTTGCGAAAATATACTAACACTAGGTAGATGTAGAAGCAGAGCGAAGGAAGATGACTTGGGAAGTTAGGAAGAAGCATTGACCTGAGGATAAAATTGAAGAGCATTGGCGGCGCAAGACTGCAAAGAAAACTGTCTTACATCAGCTTTGAATATTTAAAGTAGATGCATACACTCCACTGCACTAGAATATTTCAAAGAACAGCTCATTAAAAATAAATAATATTATACGAAACAATCTTCGCTCATCAATCCGTGCGTTGCTTCCTCTTTCTGTTTATATCCGCATAAGTTGCTTAATATACATAAGCATTTCAGTTCTGAGAAATTTGCGTATCAAACCTGATTAATTGAGTCGGAATTTTCTCTTAGAAAAGGTTTTACTAGGCGGCAAAAACATGCCACATTACTCTCTGAATCTATGAGCGTCGACCAAACATGACGGAACGTAACGCGTTGGCGTGGAATACCTTTCGGGAAAATAAAAACCGTCGATTCATCTATAATTTGCGGGCGCGTGATGCATCGACCACGGGGTCAAAGAAGAGCCGAGCTTTGTGAGAAATGAGCATTTAACCGAATGCCGACGTGACATAAAATGGGGTTAATTTCGGAGCGAACGTGGCTCGGAATTACTCTTCTCAGACGTCTTATCTCCTCCCTCCCCCCCATCGCACCCTCCCTCGCAAGATTTCCTTAAACGCCACTCGGAACGCGTTTTCTCCCCGCCCTCCTGAAATTGCCATCCACACCAAAACTCCACCACCGCCAGTCCCTCCCCTTACCCCACCCCTTCCTCCTCCCGCTGGAGGAAGGAGTCTCCACACTCGGCCCCACCTCAACTTCCTGCTCCTCCTCCCAAGATTCCCTGCCCCCCCCTCCGTTCCTCCCATCGTTTGCACTTCCCCTTCTTACCCGACGACGCATTCTCAATTCCCTCTTCCTCTTCGCTCGTTCTAACCATTTATTCCTCCTGCCTCTCATTCTCGAAACCAAAGCCCTATCCTATATGCGGCACCGGCTCTCTTATCGCCAACTCCCCACTTATGCTAGTCTTTGCTCTCTCTACAGCTCTCTGCTTCTCTCTCTTCCTCTCACTCCAAGCTTTAGTCAAACCCTTTCTTCTTCTGGTGTGGTTGCTTTCCTGGATCGTTTTTATTCGTCAAAAGGATTGGTCCCAAATTACTACGATGATATGATGATCATTATTTTCCCATGCGAAAATACCTTGCCTGCCGCATTAATTATTATCAATAGGTTTTTTATTAATAAGAAGAATTGTATTTGATCGAAACTCATGAATGTTTACCACCAGAAAAATAGTATTGCAATAAATACGATAGCACTTACGTAAATAATTCTGAGTCCATAATATATGTGTGCTTCAAAAACGCTTTTCTCATTTTTTCAGAATCTTTTTCCTTTTAATGTAAGAGCATAGGTACTATTTCTCTTTCCGCCGCTTAAATTTTTTTGCAAACTTCAGTTAGATACAAACTAATTAATTTGGTATCAATGAAAAAACAAGCACTTGGTTATTATTCCACACTTTATTAGTAACAACACGACCTAGGTTTTAGCATCTCATGCCATCATCAGTACCTATAGTTAATTTTGGGATTTTACCCGTCTTGGATAGTTTAAATCTAAAACCCTACGTTTCTGCCCCTCTTCCGGTGACTTCGTCAGGGGTTGTGCAAAATTCGGCAGAGGAGAAGAAACTTGAGGTATTAAACGAACCAAGACGCGGGGAATCCTAAGAGATATTATTTTATTGGAAATGGACCGCAAAATTTTTAAATATTTTAGTTATGGATTTCGGAAACAAGAGAACTCGGACATGTCAGAGGCTAATCGGGTATATTGAGCGACCAGCTCCTTACGGTGTCAACAGATCAGCTCCAATACGAGCTTTTTATAGTTTTTTTTGGTCTTCCTTGTTCACATGTTATCTTCAGCGCGGGTGGAGCGCGAGATTATGTGAGGCCCCAGTGTGAACCCCGCTTCAGTACCTCCCTTGTGCATTACATACTGTTATAATTGAGCTTTCTTTTAATGGGCTTTATGCTCAACTACATGATTCTTTTAGCTTTAAATTCTTGTTTATTTCGCATATAACAGATATGACGGTTTGAGGAAATATTGATATTGTCTCCTTTAGGAAAATGTTGCTCATTACTTTGTGAAAGAGTATTCGATTCCGTATTGACATTTTATAGCCATTATTGTGAGAATACATATCTTCATTTACCATGGCTCTCTGTCCTCCTCCTCTTCAAACAAGGAGTCGTAAGCAAGTGATGTGAGTCTCCTTTGTTTTATTGCACTTCGGTGTTTTTCTTCTTCTTTAACAAGTTGGCATATGGCCTCATTGGCTATCTCGACCACCCACCATCGTGTCTCTGCTTCCATCTTGGTTCCATTCACGTGGCCCACTTGGCAAAACTTAATAGGGTTTATCGGAGTTTTTAAGGCCTCGTAATAATTTTACGGCTTCCCTTTTTCCTTACTTAATGCTCGCGATTTCGCTATGTGGCAAAAATCTTTGCTTTATTCCCCTCATTCCCCAGAGCGTGGAACCAATTTGGTTTCCCGTTTGTTACATTTTACGATTTTCTTATTTGTGAGATTGTCAGCAGCAGAACTTCTTGACGGCTTATACTTTCTTCATCTCTTGCTTCTTCAAACCTTTTACCTCCTCCGACTTATGTGCATGAGATCTTCCCGTTCCGCCTCTTTTATGTTCGACCATTCGCCATTTCGTTATCTACCTCTCATATTTGCCCACCACTCCTCCTCCTCCTCCTCAACTCCACTCCGATCTCCAAATTCCATTCTCGCCTTATACTCGCTGCCGACACCTTTTTCAATCTCACCACCCTCGTCTTCTCGTTCATTCGCTTCCCTCCCCCCGTTCCCTGTCCTTCCAAACCCCTACACGCGCGCATCCTTCTTAAAACAACCCCCTCCTCTCTCTCTCTGTAAAGTTCAGTCACAATTCATGCACGACATTTATTTTTTAAAGAAGAATACGACGACAATCCATTAATTTCTGCTCCAGTTTCTAGCTTATAACGAACAGATTCCGTACCGCTACTCACCATATCCTTCGTCCAGGTAGTAACAATTTGGGTAAACTTCATGAAAAAGTACCAATTTCATATTTTGTTTAAAAGCTAAACTCAGGTGAAAATTATTGTTTTTCTTCCCACTATCATGTTCATTCTCAGTATCGTTTTAGTTCTAACTATAATTTCCATCCTCACTATCTTCATTCTGAGAATCACGAAAACTGACCTCCTTGATAAATATACGGCGACCTCTCTGTAGACACCCCTTTGAAAATGTTTTCTTATCT
Organism: Pyrrhosoma nymphula; assembly: GCA_963573305.1. Lineage (NCBI taxonomy): Eukaryota > Metazoa > Arthropoda > Insecta > Odonata > Coenagrionidae > Pyrrhosoma > Pyrrhosoma nymphula. Next base: position 175,438,773 of record OY754329.1, on the reverse strand, counting down.
TACACCGGGCTTATGCTTTACTATAGGCGGGACATTTACCATACTCATGTTCATAACAACATTTGTTGCATAAATATGATCTGTTAACACCACCACAGTCTCTCGCACCTCGGGTCCTTCCAGTCAGTCACCCCTCACCCCCGCTATACGCCCCCTTTTTCCTCCCCACCCTCCTCCCCAAGTGCATCAATTTCCTCATCCCTTCCACATTCGATGATATCATGAGTCACACTCCTACGCACTGCTTTCGTTTGACGTCTATAATTCAGCCCTAAATCTTCAGTAAGTACTCTCATCCCACATTAGTGTTCTAAAGGCGTTCGTGAGTGGCCTATATTTCTGTCAATCCTTCGAGCGATCGGATGTTTTTCCGTCCGTGTTCTCTGCAGCTTGCTGTTGTCGTGCGATACTCGTCCCCACCCTGAGAACAATTTCCTATTCCTGATAATCTTTTCGGAACTAATGTGACGGAAGAGGGTGATGAGATGCTAAACTTTTCCTGAGATTCGCTCGTGCAATGGAAATTTAGATAGCCGTTTGGGAAATGAGCAAGGATATCTGATTTTGATCATCGAAGCTTTTCTCTTATCTCAGCAGAAAATTGCTTTTCTCCAAACCCTCGTATCGATGTCAGTTATGTGTGCACCGGTCGCGTTAATGTTGCGGCAATCGTTTGATCGGCTCATTCTCAATGGCGATAGCTTATAAAGCGTGTCTTTTAATGTGGAAAATTCGCTTACAAACTAATTCTCTGTTTGTTAAAGTATCCTGAAAGAAACTGCTGCTCAAGAATAATTGAGTCAACCATTTTGCTGCGACAACTCGTAAAAAATGGGCAATTTTGCAATAGCTGACGGTCAGGGTAAATAAAATTAAAAAAAACATCCCATAAAGGAATTGATGAGAAGGACGATTATAGTTCTCCCTCTTGAAGCATAAAATAAAATACTGTTTATTTAGGAAAAATATAATTGAAGTGATAGTTATTTCCTTAAAAAATATCCTGTTCACGTCTTTATTTGTAGTATAGCAGTTATATTTTTTACGAAATAATTTTTTTTCAACATTTCAAATATTACTGTAATAATTTAGTATTTATTCGCTGTTGTTTTTACTATCGCGTGTTTTTCTTTGCTGTGAATAAATCATTACTTTTTATTTCGAGCAGACATTTACTGTTTATTTCTCTTGTTAGCAACTTGATGTTTTTGGCATACTAATTTCCCCGATTTTTTAGCGTACCTACCGTTTCCCAGCATCGTCGTACCTGTTTTATGCTTCTGGTAACTTTTTTGTGCTGTATCCCAAGTATCTTCCCCCCCCCCCCCCCCCCCGGTGCGTTTGAAGAAGCAGCGAATCGGAAGTCCGTATTACCCATCGAATCCTATCCATGTTTTGACTGCTTCCTTAGCATTCTCCGAACAAGAAATGGGAAATGATGCTCAGTTTCCACTCCGGCAGGCTTTTAACAACTTACTCCCTCCGCTTTTACTACAGGATGTCTTAAATTTTGCGACCCGAACGTGCGCTCGACTTATACTCGTTGGGGGGCTGTGTGGGTGTTCACTACGCTACGCTGGACGTTTATCTCCCATTGGCGGCGAACGGGTAATCTTCCTCCTCCTCTCTCCTTTAGCGAAGATTCTTTCTCCCCCCTCGTCCCTTCTTCTTAAGAAGTTCCTCCCTCCCCCCATTCCCTCCCCCCTGTAAAGTTAGGTCAACATTCTGGTAAGACATTTATTTAGAAAAGTATGCAACAACAATCAACAAAACAAACAACTTATAAGCCATTACCTGGATGCAGGTTACTAAGGCTAACATACTCATATGTTACATCCTATCCACAATCAAAGAAAACAGTTGAAATGAAGAAACAAATAAACTAATAAAAGCAAGATAGTGTTTAACAATAAACAAGAACACAAAGAATAATTTAGACAATATATAAGAATCACCAAACATGAGGAAACAGTGGACGTGAAAATATGGAACCAAAACAAACCCAATAAGTTACAATTTTTGCCCTGATATCCTAAGGAATTGCATGTTTCTCCTGAAGTTGTTTTCCTTGGGTGTCTTTAACCCAGTAGGACCTTAGTGATTCATGTTTTTTTAATAACCACTGCTGGTTCCCAAATCTTTCCTTTCTTTAACCACACAAAAGATGCCGGGAACGTACAAAATAGAACTAAAAAAAATGCTTGTCCGGTTTATACACCCCACCCCTGACACCATGTAAAGTTTAGTCACCATTCAAGTAAGACATTTATTTAGAAGTATCCAACGACAATCAACAAGGCAAATACCTTATAGACAATTACCAGGATGTTACTACGGCTAATCTTCTATATATAAAACAAAGTCGGGTTAGTTACACCATTTATAACTCAAGAACGGCTGGACCGATTTTTATGATCTTTGATTTTTTAGATTTTTCTCCGCCTCGAATCGAAGTATTACTATTAAAACTTCGGAAAACTTCACGAAAAAAAATTTATGAAGAAAATTCATTTTCTCATACATTTTTTATGGAACGGCTTGAAGGTTTTTCTTTAATAGCTTTTTTTAAATTACTTGTACTCAAGATATTGGATGGAAATTTGTGTCATAGAACGCATAAATAGGTGCAGTATTTAATTCTTTCTTTCAATTTTCTTATACGCTTCGTTTTTATCCAAGTATTGCGTTTTTATCTCGAAATTCATCAATTTTTCTTCCTTTTCAACATTAGAAATAGCCTTGGCATTCAAACGTGAATATTCATTCAATAAGCGATTTCATTGCTGCAAGAGTGAATGGCTATTCACTCTTGCAGCATTTAAAGGCCAGATTCAGTGACTAATGTTATAGTTGTAGTCAAACGACTCGAGTTCCCCGTTCACCTTGCCTTCTCAATGACCATCAACAAGGCACAAGATCAATCGCTTCAAGTGTGTGTGGATTAAGTCTGGAAAACCCATGATTTTCACGTGGTCAATTATATGTTGCATGAGTGGGACAGACCAGTAATACCTAATTCAACACCAGCTGATGAACTCAACGCTTGCCTCAAAGCGTCGCATCTTTGGACACATGGGCAGAAACTCACGTTAACGACCAATATGTGCGTATATCAGCGCAATATGTTAACCATAGTTTCAAAACAGCTAATGGACATTGGTAATGGAAAAGTAGCAGTTGATGCCAACACCAAATATATTTCAATTTCATTGGACTTTTGTGTCATTGTTCCATCGATTGAACAATTAATTCAGAAAGTTTTTCCACAAATTGGTACAAATTACAAACATCATCAATGGCTTTGCGAACGTGCTATTTTAGTTGCAAAAACACCGACGTCAATGCAATCAACTACGCCATCCACAAAAAGGTGTTTAGGGCAAGTCTGTCCCCTACAAATCGGTTGACAGCGTCATGAATGCGGACGAGATTTTTAATAATCCAATTGGGATTTTAAATTCGTAGGATCTTTCTGGTGTACCAACGCACAAATTGCCACTCAAACTCGGTGCACCAATAATTCTTTTGCTTAATATTTATACACTACGATTGTGCAATGGAACCAGGCTCACTGTCAAATAACTGCTGCCAAACGTGATCGAAGCTACAATTCTGAATGGCAAGTCAAAAGGAGAAGATGTGCTTATTCCACGTATTCCCATCATTCCCTCCGATATGCCATTTGATTTCAAACGACTACAGTTCCCCGTTCGCCTTGCATTTTCAACAAAAATAAAACAAGGCACAAGGTCACTCGCTTCAAGTATGTGGATTAAATTTGGAAAATCCATGCTCACGACTGGGACAGCCGAAACATTTATTTGTTTTTGCTGAGGGGGGTAGGACCAAAAATATTGAATATCCGGAAGCACTCGAAAAAAATTTTCAACTCTATTTTAATGCACAAAAAAACAATTTTCTTTAATTTATTTTGGAGATGTAAATGTCTCTGCTTTGTATATGTGTGCCTACTTAGAAATAAAAAGAGGCATTGCAACGCATGCCGGGCACAACTAGTATACTCTTATATTACACCCACCATCTCTCCCGCATCCGATGCTTACACCTTCTTATTATCCCGTTACTTACTTTACTTTACGCGATCAGGCCCAGAGGACCGCGCGATGATACAACTAAGGCTTTCCATTCTCTTCTGTCTTCTGCTATGTTCCGCCAGTTCGGCCAGGTTTCTAGCTGTTGCAAGTCTTCCCTTACTCCATCTATCCATCTCTTGCGAGGTCTCCCCACTGGTCTCCTTCCTTCTTTTGCCATATCTATAGCCATCTTAGGAAATCTTTCCCCACTCATTCTAACCACATGTCCAGCCCATTCCAATCTCCTACTCCTTAACACTCCTATAATATTCGGTTCTTGATACAGATTGTATAATTCTTCATTATGTGGTCTTCTCCATTCTCCTGTTTCTAAATTAAGGACTGGGCCAAAAACCTTCCTTAGTACTCTTCTTTCAAATATCACTAATCGGTTCAGGTCTATGTTCCGTGTGCTCCATTATTGGCATCCATACAAAAGAACGGGACGGATCAGTGTTTTGTATAATCTTATTTTAAGTTCACGGGAAACGCTTCTTGATCTTAGTATTTTATTAAGTGCATAGAGGCTTCTATTTGCTGTTTGCAGTCTGGATTTTATTTCAGTTTCACTTGAGGAGTTTCTGGTCAAAATGCTACCTAGATATTTAACTTCTTGTACTCTCTTGTAGTCATTATTGCCAATTGTAATGTCTCTATCATGATTTATTCTTCTTCCAACAATTAAATATTCAGATTTTGAAGGATTGACCAACAATCCCACTTTTCTTGCTACTGCTTCTTCTAATTGCATTACTCCTCTTAACTCTGCCTTTGATTCGCCAATGATAACTCAGTCATCTGCATATGCTGAAAATGAAATTTTTCTCCCATTCATCATAACACCTCCCAAATCATATTTATCAATTTCCCTCTTAATTTTCTCCGTAACAAAATTAAACAAAATTGGAGATAGACCGTCTCCCTACCTCAAACCTGTCCTAATCATAAAAATTTCTGTTACTTTATTTCCCAGTTTTATTTTAGCTTCTGTTTCATTGAGACACATTTCTGTTTCTTTGGTATGCAGAACTCAGTCAATATGTTGAACAAACTTTCTCCCCCCCCGTTACCCTTATAAAATAACAACCCTCCATTTTGGAGCCTCTCTCTCTTTCTCTCTCTCTCTCTCTCTCCCTCCACCCGACCGACCGACTGATTAGGCAAAGCATAGGTCCTTGAATTAGTATCTATTGATTGAAGATTTTTGATTTGCAATTCTGTTTGAAGTACTGTAAAGATTTGTCCAATATATGTATAATCATATTCTTTGAAAGAATGTTTTCCCAATAATTGAGTTAAAAAGAATTGTCAAATAATTTATTTTATATTACCTTTTGTAGCTCTGATGATGAAAAGATAAATTTTTGAAACTTTGGCAAGAGTACTCATGTGATATAATTTTTTGAAGATCAACAATGATTAGCCAAAGCACAGGCCCCGGAATAAGTATTGATTGAAGATTTTTGATTTGAAATTTTGTGTTTGAAGTAGAGGTTTGTCCAATATATGTATAATTACGTTTTTCACAAAAATTTTCTTTCTATTAATATGAGTTTAAAACAATTGTTATTACACTTATTGTATAGTACTGTTGTAGCTCTGATGATGAAAACATAAATTTTCTAAACGTCGAATGTGATATAAATTATTGAAGGCCAACTCTCCAAAAAACATCCCTGTGATATCACACTGACCGACCGACCGCCCGCCCCGTCTCTGCGTTGTGGTGGTATCCCAACCCCATCACCCCACCCCCTCTAACCCCCACCTCCCCTCATTTCCTCTCTTCTCCACCACGACCCTCTCCCTCTCGGTGTAACTTTACGCTCCATTTAGACTGCTTGTCTCATTCCGCCTCCTTTCGTGGCGCCATTTTGAGTGTGTGTTCTCTCTACCGCGACCGAATTGGATGTAAGGGCATGTGCAAAAGGGATTGGGGGTGGTTACGGGAGGAGGAATTGAAGGGAAAGCGAAAGGGTGGTGGGTTGGTTGGTGGCGGAGAGGAAGAAGAAGGAATGGCCCAAATGCGCGGTAAAAAACCACTTTTATGGAGGAGGAAATAGGGCTCGAGGGTCGGGGAATTGAGGTGTGAGGCGAGGGAATTGGGAGTAAGGGAGAATATGCACAGAGGAGTAGTGAAGGGCGAAAAACGTTTTTACATTTGACATTTTATTTCTCTCGAGAAACACGTCTTTTAGTCAGAAAAAAAACGTATTTATTTTCATTTTACCCCAGACATCTGCTGCAGTGTTTTCAATAACAATCAAACACATACCTAGAAAGCTTCCTCATCCCAAGTGTGCATTTAAAATGTGTATAAAATAGTTTTAAATTCTTTTTGAGGTTAATGTGCAGTGTAGTTCTTCTCCATTTAGTCATTATCTTTTGATTTTAAATGATTTTAGGTGGGTTTTACTTCAAAATATGAAGTAAAAACCGAGTCGAGGTGTGGAGCAAGGGACTAAGGTGGCGATGGGAGTCTGGAGAAAACACGAAGAGCTCATCCTGGGTTCTTCAGGTTTTGTGGCCTTTTTCTCCCGGGTTATCTATGTCGCTCGGCTTTGGATATGCATGCAATAAGCAACTCTCTATTTAATTTGCAAATGTATTTAGGTGTCTTGCGGAAAGTTTGCTTTTTATCTTCTTTCAAGTACTATTTGATCTGCCATTTTTAATCATAGAAGGCTTCTCAAAAGTTTACTCTTAACATTTTTGCCATTTCAAATTATTATGTAACTCGAATTTTGACAAAATGAATTTGTTGCGTAATTACCTTTTGAATTATTCGACCAGAGCAGCCTTCAGTCATTAGGTTGTGAAGTGGAGGTAATGGTAGTGCATCAAATATCGAATTTCAGTATTTATTTTTTATTTTATTTTTATTTATTTCCACATCCTTGGAAACAGCACGAACGGCCTTTTACATCGGGTGTATAAACATGTAACAATGGACGAACACAGTTCTATTCTAGTACTGTTGAAAAATGTTTTTTTTCCTGATAGGACTTCATTACCTTAGGTGAAACTCTCATTAAAACTAATTTCCTTAAGTAATTCTTATCGGAAGAAAGGTCTTTCCGGAAATCTCATCATTCCTATTTGAGCCATCGACCTTCTTATGGGTGAAACATAATTTTTCGTATATTTAAGAGTCTTCCGTTTTCAGTATCAGGTTGCGTTCCTTATCCGAGTCGTCCAACCAGGAAGGATGCGGGCAAGGGAGGAAGTGTAAAAAGGAAATGCGGAAAGGAAATATTAGCGCGGCTGGAGGTGATGTAATTGGCGACTCGCTCGGCAGATGCGCGCGTGGCTGAGAGGAAGCTAGAGATTGAAGCGGCAGAGGAAGAAGCAAGATTGAAATCGTTTCGCAGTTTGCGAGTGACGGAGAGAGAATCGCTGTGAGGTCTGGAAACTTTTAGAGAGAGAGAGAGGAAACTTGTCTGCGGCGGGGAGAAAGTAAAGAGGGTTGCGATCGTTTCGGTGGGTACCTATATGGCGGGGGCAAGGATTTGTTTAACCTTGGGGAGTCGTGGATTTGGGGCGGGTGAGGGGGGGGGGGTGAAAAGTGGTTGAGAGATGAGAAATGAGAGGTTTTGGTGTTCCGGAGGGGGAGAGGAGGGGGGTCGGTCGGGGAATGTGATTGCGGCCGATTGCATGAGATGAGAGATGCGGAGCATAAGCGCGGTGGCGGGATTGGATGAACTGGGTGTGGGGAGCGGGGGCGGGCGGGGGCGGGGGAGATTCCGGGCGGAACGGATTCGTGGGTGTTTGCGGTGGCGTGGGATTGGGAACTGGAAGCAAAAGGTGAGATTGAGGAGCTTAAGCACGGAATGAATGGGTGGGAAGTAATGGAAGGAAAACTGAGGAAGGCCGTGGAGGGATTGAAAGTGGGTAAGAAGCGCTTTGAATGGAAACCGGAAGAAAGCAAGGGGGGGGGAGAATGAAGCCGAAGACCCCCGGAGAAACGGAGCAGATCCCTTCCGTCTTCCGGTGGAGATTTTATGCCTTTTTATTTGCATCCCACGTTTCCCTCCTTCTCCCCCTGCTTCATCTCATTCCTTCCCTACTTCGGATCCCCTTCTTACTTTATACTCTTCCCGCCCCAATGCAAGAGTTCTCTACGATAAGTTACACACGAATTCTGGTAGCATCTTGTATCCGTGCGTACATTTTCTCTAAATGAAGATGCGCAGTTCGCTCGGTATCATGTAAGTAAACGAAAAGTTTGGTTACTTTCCGTGGAGAATGTTTTAACTAGTTTCCGTGGAGAATGTCCTAGCAGTACTATTTTGTAACCCTTCATCTGGAAATTAGAAGCCAAATAACAACTGTTATTGCGCATGCTGATTTGCGTTATGCAATTGACTCTGAGATTCAGGCTGCTACTGTATACTTTATCAATAAATGTTTGTTGCGAGGGGAAAACTTTGGAAATTACGCTGTTCTATCCTTCTTGCTTCGTCTAATGTTGACGGTCCTGATTCCTGAGAACCAAAAAATTATCCGTGTTTTTGCTGGGCATCTCCATAATTTAAACCGAAATTAGGCGCAAATTCCTTTAGAAGTTGTTTAATGCCCATGCGCCCTCTATGTGTATTTTCGTGAGGAGTTTACCTTACTCCTCTGAAAGTGTCACTGCGTCGCGTATTTTGCAAAATATGTGATGTACTTATCACTTCCCTATGCATCCATTTGCCACATTTTGTATTTTATTATGTATTTTTTATCTTCTTTCAGAAGATATAGGTCTGTTAATTAGGTCTATTAAATAGGTCTAAATAGGTCTACAGGAGATATATTGAATAGACCTATATCTCCTGAAAGAAGAATAAAATACATACTAAAAATAGGTCATGAAAACGAATCATCTAGATATTTTTTATTTTTGTTTCATTTATGCCTCCTCTATATTTCATTCGTGTACATAATTTATGCCACTTCTTGTCACAATATTACTTGTGATACCTATGAAATATTCCTTTACATTTCTTATGAATAAGTTTTTTCTAGTTCTTGAATAAAAAAGGTTTTAGCGTTCTTTTTATATTGCCTTTCTCTGCGGCACTTTCGGGTACTATGGGGGGAAATGAAATTTTATTTTTTCGGCTGATTCTCTATCAAATTTGAACTTCTTATGAACCTGCTTAAAATTTCTCTTCCTCCTTAGAAGTAGTGTTTTTTCCATCGTCATCGATGCTTAAGTTATTCTGCTTATCGCCCAATTTCCTCCATTTCAACATGAGGAAATGTGGTACGTTCTCTTCACAGTCTGCTGATATTTTTCCTCCTTCAGTTAGGGATTGGATACGTCCTTTTCCCCAGTAACGAATCTTGATTTTTTGTAATGTTGAACCAATTTTGGCTGTGGTATTACGTCGATAAAATACGCCTTTTTTCGGATGTCTCTCACCGAGGCGTCAAATACAGCCTTGAATTGGGAAATTATTCTTGCTTCGCCTATCTGCCGTACGCTCTCTTAGGAATGCTCTTGAATTTTTATTTCTTTATTGAGGTTCCCCCAACACCTAGTCTGTCTTTTCATCCAACCATTTCCTATCTCCAACGTTCTCTAAATTTCGAATTTTCCTGCTCTTGATTTATTGAATTGCTACCTATTGGTTGTTTGGTGCTTCAAATACTCTTATATTGAGTATCCTCAGCCTGGTTCTTGATGCGTATTTATTATAAATAATGTTAACCTCGTATTTATTTAAAATATGTGGGCAATTTTGGCTAAACCTTTCATTTATTCCTATTAATAGAGCTCTTCGACAAGGTTGGATATGACGCATTTTTTATATGATTAGTTTTTCTACAATCTTGATCGGTTTTTCTTCTAGGACTATATTATTTCATTTGAAATATTCTTCATTTTTGTCTCTCGTTATGTTTTTATTACTTTGCGATAGTGCTTACCACCCTTTTCAACCTGTCGCATATATTTAATCATTAGCTATTCTGTGGCATTGTACCGAAACATGTTACTTGGGCCTTCGTTGGTGCTTGTATTTGCGACTTTCTGACCCTTGAACACAGCATGCTACGAATGCGTACTGCAACGCTCTTTCACGGCACATTACATACTCGCTCCCGCATTCCCATTTACGATTACGGATCCTTAGAGAATTTTGCTGTTGTACCAGTGCGCCGTCTCCTATTCTGGACCATTTCGTCACCCTTACGCCCTTAAGTGTTGGAGTTCCCTCTGTTCTCTAGTTGACTTGGCTATCCTCTTCGAAGTCTAGAATTTATTTTAACAACTGGCTCGTGACCTATCAAATAAAACTAGCCAGGGGATACAAATAAAGGACAACTATTTTCTGAAGACAAAAGTAAATACCGCTTCTAATGCCGACTCTTGGGATGTTATGTTCTTGGTTGTCGTTGTCTTCCAGAAAGAAGCACGGCGGCCATTAAATTATTCTTTCCATGCCTGCCGTGATTGAGTGCTAACTCGCTGACTGTTTATATTTCCAACTTCAGAAATTGATACCTTTTACCACATTACAATTTTGGTGCTTAGAAATTTATTTTAAGTTATCATTTTCGTTAAGGTTTTATCGTATTTGGGACTATGGTTACACCCAGGCGATTCCCACACAGTGCTGATAAAATATTAACTTATCCGACGTTCAGTTTCCATTTCTTTCTTCCCCGCATTCCACTGCTTCCTTATTTTCTTCTGGGCTCCCAGAATTTTCCCCCACCTCCCCCCACTGGGCACAGCTCGTATCTTTGGACCTCCCTCCCTCCCTCCCCCGCGCGGAGGTTTCCCACCCCCTCCTCTCTTATCTCCTCCCTCTGTCTCTCTCTCTCGCTACCTCTTTCTCCCATCACCACATTCTTCCCTTTTTTTCATCCCATCTTTCTCCCTGCCCCCCTTCTTCATCATTCCTCCCACCTTTAAACGCACCAACCAGCACTCGCCCGCATCACCCCTTGCACCTCCTTAGGGCCACGCACCTCCCCTCCCCATCCCTCCTCCTTCCCCCCGAGATGGAACTTCTTCGGTAACGACCCTCCTCTTTGGATGTTCCCTCCGCGCCCTCTTTTTAACCTCCACCTCCTCCCTCCCCCCATTCACCCTCCCCCTCTTCTTTCCGTGCCCCCCCTTTCTCCCCCCCTCTGACCCCCCGAATAAGCCCCCCCCCTCCCCTCGGCCAATATGACTTCGAAACATTTTCTTTCCCAAACCCATATTTCCCGCCCACACTCCTCCAACCAACAACGCGCACAAAAGTCTTTTCCCCAACAATTGTATTACTTTTGATCATTCCATCCATCTGCTACTGCTTTTCTCCCTCTCTCTCTCTTCTCCACTCTACCACTCTCCATCTCTTGTTTTCCCTCTTCTCTTCCCTCCAACCTCTCCCCCCTGTCCGAGTCTTCCATCCCTTCCACCGCCTCCAACTCCCCACCTCATCCCTTTTCAACTCTCCTCCTTCCCCTTCTCTCGTTTTATCTGACCTCTCCGTCCGGAGATCCCACCTCCCAACCCCGTTCACCCTATTTTAATTCCCCGGAGGTTCCATATTTTCAGTATTATTTTTTTCCCTCTCCCCCTGCTCCTTATTGTTTTGTCCCGGCCTCTTCTTATTCTCCCTCTCCGCATGAACAAGGGAAAAGATGGTCGCCCAGAAACTTTTTCCCAGGGAAGAGGGAGAGAGAAAAAGCGGCGGGTTGGTGAACGGGCGTGGGTAGGTGAAAAGGGAATAGTTCTGATTTCATTTTCCTCCCTCGTGAACGATAAATGAGACAATAAATGTGTCGTCATTGCGCATTACGAATCTCGCGTGTTATGTGAGATGTACTATGCATTTCTCTCACTGGGGTGAGCATTAAATGTGGTCGTGGGTGCTATTAATGCTGTGGAAGAGGATAAAAATTTTGGTTACCTTCTACTGAAATAGCCTTCTTTAAAATGTGGGAAACTGTGACGAGTGATATTTGAGATATTTCCTTTGTAAACTTTTAGCACCTGCTGTGGGAGTTCCCCTCCCCCCCCCCCTTTGACCAAAAACACTCTCGGTGGCCTGTTCATCTGCGATAAATTTCTTTCTCTCCAATAATTTCCATAATATCCTTCTTTCTTCTCTCAAACTTTTCCTATTATTTTATCTGCGTGCAATCGAGCGCATTTTCCATGTTAAACTCGAATTCCCGATGATTTGGCGTGGGAATTGGAAATAAACCTATCGAATGTCTATTGATATTCGCCGGTAGAACTCTTGTTCAAGAGCTATTGGCTATCACATACATATTCTTTGTGTCATATTTCCGAATTTTTCCGAAATCTTTGTGAACAACTATTTGCAGAAAATTAATGGGCGTTCAGAAAAAAACTGTGACGAGTGACGTTTGAATCCGTCTGAAATTTTATTCCTCCTGACCTCAATTCGTTCAGAAGTTGAATTTTTACTTTCAATATATTACGTTTATTTGAATATTTACTATTCTTTCTACTCGTATCAATACCAATTTTCAATAATCTCTTGGCAAACAAATATTTTTCTGTTGCATCGATTTTGTATTTTATTGTTTATGGTCCATATCATTTTATATCTTCCTCTTTACTTCCAGAGTTAATGTGGGTTGCAGTAATTGATTATATTGTGTCTAATTTTTAACATATTCAAATCATTTAGGAAAATTAATTCGCTACGCTGATAGAATCTGTTGTGCTTACAATTTTCGAATGAATCCATATTATGTTTGCTGAAAAATTTGAGCTATTTGTCCATAGGTGTGATTCTCCTTGAAGGAATTTATATGTGGTTAGTCGATATATTTCCTTTTAAACCGATACTTTGGATCACGACGTACACATATTTGATGTCGTTAGTGATGTCATGTTTTGGGCGCAATGCCATTGTTCGTAATGGCTCTCCACACTTAAATATGTAACGCGTTTGTGGGAATACTCCGCTTTTAACATAGCGCCAATTGATATGCGAATACCAACCGACAGGTATAAAACCCGCAACACTAACTTGTTGAGGTGGTTGCCTATGCTCTGAAAATACTTTCTGGAATCGTAAAATGCCACCCTCATCTAGATCAAATCGAACATGTATGTATCAAATGATGAAAGGGTTGCATGAGAAGGATTTCACTTGAACGCGTACATTTAAGTGCCCTTCACTGTGCAGTTTCGATGGTTAGATGTTTAACTTTTATAGATTTGTTTTTTTGTTACTTTAGCATGTGATAAATGTAAAATAAACCTGATGCTATTTAGGTATTTCTTTAGTTAAGGGATTAACCCGGCGTATTTAGATATCCTATCAATTATATTGTATTTTTGAGGCACCTGGCTTGTAAATCTTGACTTTTATAACTTCTTAACGTAGACATATGCATTTTGGCCCTACGTATAACTACATATGCTAATGCTAAGTTTTTTGTTAGTGTAATTTATCAAAATACTTTGTGAAAAAGAATTTTTTGAAACCATTGTTGGCGAAAGATATTGGCATGTGTGCATTTTTATTGAAGGTTTTGGTAAATAAGTTTAAATAAAAGGAAATACGATGCCGAATACGCGCATCGATTTAACCTTTGTGCAATATTGTAATCGTGGTGTCAGAAACCAGAGATATATAAATATTTTGCCATTTACTCCATAACTTCAATAGTTAATGTAGGGAAGAACTAGTCAAGTTGAATGCATGAATATTTGAAGGAATACTTAGAATTAACTCCACGAGTGGAAGCATTTTAGATAAGCTTTTCCAGACCCATCAGATAAACATTCCCTTCTTAGCATTTTTAATTAAATGTTTCAAGCCCACGGAATCTAGGGCTTATTGTCCTTCAGGTGAAAAGCGTTGTTTCAATAGTTTTTAGATCTTTGTAATTCCCATTTCCATAACGAAGGAGGCAGATATGTGTTCGTTTGGAATGAGGAATGAGTAATAATTCTGAAAGACCTCCCGGAATTCCAGTTCCCATTTCACGGGAAAATACTTCCATGGATTCTTCAGATTCCCCTTGGAAGCACAACAATTTCGGAACCTTCTTGGTTTTTTGGGGTCCGAAACTTCTGAACTTGGGGAGAGTTCTCTCCCGAGATATTGGTGCAACTCGAAATAAAAATATTTTATTCGATTCCATCGCCTTTGTTCTTCAGATAATGAAATCCTGAGCCGTGGATGGATTTAACTGATTCACAAAAGTTCTTGTTTATTTTCTTCCAACTTTTCATTCTTTTTGTGCACTGAAATGAATATCTTTTGAAAAAATTGGCCTTCGTTTCATTGAATCTATACGTTCTTTAATCTCTTGCAAGGCGAGCCAACCTTTTTTTTATAATTGGAAGTTTCAGTCGGGTGCCCAATTATTCAGCATTTTTATCAGATTCTTAGAATTCATGACTTCGAACTTAACTCATCGTTTTCACTATTGGTCTCACCGACGCTTCAATTCTAATTGCTTACATTACCATGCTTCCTACAATTATCACTGTGGCATTTTATTTATCCATCATTAAACATCTAATACAATTGGGTAAGTACGTGCTTTGAAGGTTTTACCTATCAAGGCTGCCTAACTTCTGGTTCTAAACTTAGAATTACTTTGCTTGTTTTACATGTCACTTATTTCGTTCCGGCATAGGTAATTGGTTTTGATTGGTTTGCAATCATTGCATTTTAATTATTCCCGGTAAGTAGGCTAAATTCTTTTTTTGGGAGCATCTCTTTATTTTCTGGTTTGCTTCTTGAAGAATCAGAAGGACTTTCCTGGTGGTTTTTAAACGTTGCAAATTTCAAGGCATCTGCACACTGGGAAGGGACGACGTTATTATTGGATTTTCCTGCTCTGGTCACTTTTAAATTGATATAAAGGGTTTTGGCATAGAATATTACTCTATCCTTAAGTATCCTTATGTAGTATTACCCATTTGTTAGTCTCTCTTTGCTCTTATCACATCTTCCTGTGTTATTTTAAGAGTATGTTCGATTTTACTAATACTAGGCATTCGCTGAGATGGTATTTTTTATCGGAGTTCTCTAATTTCAATCAGCTGGGGAAGACTTCGTCATATTAGTTTATAATAGTTTTAAGTAATATTTCTTCTTATACTGTGTTCGAAATTGATCAAGACCTATCACATAAGTTTCCTATGAATAACTTGTCTTGAACCAATTTGTGATGAGTATGGCAGTGTGGTAACAATGCAGAATTATAAATTGATGAGAATGATAACTCATGCTCATCCATCTTGCCGTTCCCTAATTAATTAGCGTTGGAACAAGAAAGGTGGTACCGTTAATGGTAATGTTTTAGGCAAAACGTGCCAGGAATTGCGTTTCCAATCGGTAGGTACTCCACATGGCAGCCTACTTCTTGATCTGATATGTAGAGAATAGCTCTAAGAGAATCGTATTTTATTGAGCGAACCCTAACATTCCCAATATCGTCACTAAAACTTTTCCCTCAAGAGTTCTGGAAACAACAGTCGCTCCAAGGAAGTGTAAAAAGTGAATCTGTGGTAGCAAGGATTATTTGGGAGAATGTGGGTCGAATTGCTTTGAACTCTTTGAGGACCTGGATCGAAGAAAGGCCGTTTTACTCTCTCCATCCACGTTTAATCCTCTCTCTCCAAACTCTCCTCCCCTTTCACCTCCCCCCTCCCCATATGTTCCCTTCTCCGCTAATGCGTGGACCACTTAGGGTATCCATCGTATCCTCACGCACACACACACAAACCTCACTTCTTCTTCTTCTCGTCCTTCTCTCTCTCTCCCCCCACCCCTTTACTTCCGCCCGATCAGCAGCTGCGGTCGAAATCCCCTTCAACTACTCCTCCTCCCCCTGCCTTCCCTTCTCTTCCTCCTTTTTCCTTACCCATCGAGAGACCTATCTAAAAACCTCGACCCCCCCACCCTCCACGAACACTTTGGCGGACGGATGTGAGCATCTCAAAGGGATGAAGTAAGTGGGGTGGGAGGGAAGAGAGATATTTGGTGATTGCGTGCGGGTTTAAGACGATGGGCACCCTAGGAGTAAGGGCTCAGGGTTCTCGAGGACTCGATGGAGCCGATGTGCGTGTGGGCGCCTTTTTCCACGGTCCAGTCCTCGGGACTCCCTCTGGGGCTGGTTCCAGTATCTCCTCCCTTTTTGTACGTTTTGCGGCTTGTTCACCACACGCATGTCATCAAGGAGTGCGTCGCAATGCGTACATTAGTCGTCTTAGAGCTCGCGTTGGTTGCAATGCCCAAAATCCATAACTTTCTACGCGCTAATGTAGGCATTTAAATTGCAGTCTTCTGCAGTATTCCTACTGCCAGTGTGGTAGCAATGGCAATGAGTTGAGGTCACCGAAACCTTAGTTCGTTTTCACATTCAGGAGTGATTAGTTCTTGGTTGGACTTTGACTCAAAGCAACTGCGGCTGAAGGATCCATACTGATATTCCACTCAGGACCGTTGGAGCGTGTAATAAGTTCACTGAGTATCTTATCATTGACGACCTCATTACCATTGTTGAGGGATTAAGCGATGATAATTCACGGATAAAGGTGTACTAATGCCTATGTTCATCATTGTCATCGTGACTATTCAGTTTTCACTTTTGAAGACTTGAGGCTGACTGTCGACTAAATACTTTCTTCTTTTGATTGATCTGGTTGCTAAGTCTCAACCTGTAGCAA
Source organism: Pyrrhosoma nymphula (assembly GCA_963573305.1). Lineage (NCBI taxonomy): Eukaryota > Metazoa > Arthropoda > Insecta > Odonata > Coenagrionidae > Pyrrhosoma > Pyrrhosoma nymphula. The sequence goes on along the minus strand of OY754329.1, from coordinate 175,422,027 downwards.
TGTAATTGCTTGCCATTCTCGATACGTTGCGGGTATTACAGCTCGTGTTAGAATTATTTATAGCGAAAACCTTGCTTGTAAACGAAATATGAATACATAGGTACATTGAGGAATTTTTTGATGTTGACGTATGGTATATGTGAGGTGATATGAAATTCATTTCATCTTTGTGTGTCCATTCCAGTGTGATACTGCAGGACTGGAGTTGCATGATGAAGTACAACTGCCCCTGTCAATCGAATTCCTTGCGAGGCGATTGAAATATGATATGATTTTCATGTCCTCATGCACTGTCATCCTTGCACCGTGGGTTACGCTTTTCTGAGAACGGCTCATAGTTTTCCTTTCGTGCTAGACCATCGTTTCGTTTCCTTCGGTACGGCTCTCAAACCGACGCCGACGATAAACCTCATCCGGCTTCTTTTTTTCCCGCATTTACAGTCAAACAGACAAAAGACTAAACACTTGGCGCAGGAGGAAAGGAGGAGGCGGCTCACGCAACTAGCCGGATGTCGCCGTAACTCGCCGTGGTGACCTCAAACTCTTTCCTCCTCTTCTTGAAAAAGTTCGAAGTGCTCGGTCGATGACCTCGCTTACTCGCGTGCCCTCCTCATGCCGCTCACGAGTCGTCTACGAGCCCCTTGCGCTCACACAGCCCGTCCCACGGCGTGTGGAGAGCACGGCAGTGGGGCGGCGTGGCATTTAAGCGCGCGTGCCTAACGCAAAATGCCTCTTTGTCTCGCCTCCACGCCCTCCGTGCGTCGAGCAGGCCATGTCCTGGGCGCGGCCGTGTGTTGCAACGAACGTGGACCGAGTCGTCGATGTTAGCGGCGGACGTGAGCGGGTGGACGTCGCAAGTGGCTTCGCTAGCCGCCCGCAAGGACCTCCGCCAGACTAAGTACTCGAGCGATGAATCGAGCCCAAGTGTCTCGGCACAAGTTTCTCTGAGAATACTGCACTTGAAAATTGAGCAACTTTCACAGTGATACGATTTATTACGACCGATTTCGCTTTTTACAGGCTGAAGTGCCTGAAGTGCGGTTCCCCATAGATTTTGCCGAGTTTCGAGCCCTTAGGACAAAAATTTCGTCCATTTGGACGTATCTGCAGCCGTTAAGCCACAAAATGTCTATTTTGAGTGCGCGGCCGCGCGTAATTATGCAACGCCCACGCAGCGTCGCGACGCGTCGCAGGGAAACGTTCAACAGGCCGCGCGCGCCTCCTTCCGGCTCGCGTTTGCTGCCCGCTCGCCGCGAATGCAGCAAAACTCATCATGCATGCGTCTTCCATCGTTGGTCTAACTAATATTAGATAATTAAGCATAATTTCCATGGAATAACAATTACGGAAGAATTATTTGAAATTAATATAATACACCGTCATCATTCAGGAATTAGAGAACAACTCCCTGATTGTGCAGGATTTAGCCTACTTTTACTATTCTTTTTCAACATGGAGAAAAAATCCAAAAATAGTTATCACAGCTCACCACGTCAAGGCACCTGAACTATGACCTCCCCAGCCCCCCCACCCACTCAAATAAAATTGAGTAACGCATTTACTTTATCAGATTAGATGCTATCTGAAAAATAAGCAAGTGGTCATTTTGTAGACCAATCGGTTTATCTGTGTGTAAGTATTCGTCTTTAAAAATTATTTTCATTGAACACTTAAGGTCATTATCGATATATTTATTTTTGAAGTCAGGAAGGTAAATGTAAAACTTACTCACCCTATCACAGCATGAACTGAGAATTGGTTTCGAAGGTCGGCATTTTGGTTTTGCTTTCTAGTCTTTTCAGCATTTCTCATTGTATCTCCTCTTCTTTTGCGGATGTCAATGAAGCTTGGGTTACCTCTTTCACTAATCTTTCCACTGCTTGCGTGTGGTAGGGAAAATGGAGTTCCAAAGTTGAGCATTGCTCAAGTAATTCTCGAATATCTTCAGCCGTATGCGATAGAGCAGGGAGGTCGGTGTTCTCGTCTCATTTGATCAGCAGCGTGTAGTCTTCTGCATCAAAATTAAAAACTGGTTGTAATTCAAAAGTTCTTAAATTTTCGGTCGCACGCGTATTTCTTCGCGCCTCTAATATTTTTTCCACGCATCTCTTCGCACTTCCTCTCGATGGTCAGAAATCATTGAGAGGAGTAAATTTTCTGGGTGTCCGAAAAACCCGTTTCTCTGAATAACAGGATCAATGACTTTTTTAAGACCTTCCGGTAGATATCTCGACCAATTTATTAGTTTCCATAAATTAACAGCACCGTCGTGTACACAATGGTTTCGCTTCACTGACAACGAGACAGGTGCGTATACTGTTTGAATGAATGAAACGAGATTTTGTAAATTAGCACTTGGATTATCAGTGGACACGTATAACCACTGTAGTCGGTTGGCCGTAATGAGCCAGCGAGAATGAGCCACTTTCCCTGGAGTTTTCCTGGCCAAATTTTCCGAGTAAAATCCTTTCGACATTGCATTGGAAATTTCCAAAGGTTACTGCTGGTCAGTGCTCAGTAATGTCAAGTCTACTTCGTAGGATAAAATTTGTTGGAATTGGCTCGAATCGTATGATATCAAAAGTCTGGCAGTCTTGAAGGGCAGAGCCAATAGGTTCTGCAAATAAATTTGGACCTTTAGTTTGCCCGTCTAATTTTTCTACCAAATGCTGCAGCGTTAAGCCAATCAAGTGTAATTGGCAAATAGACCACTGTAAGGGACGTCGGAGCTATGCTTCTAGTAAACGGATGATGCCTCCTTTCCGACCTGTATCCACTTTGGTGCAGTCGCATCCAATCACTTTTAAATTTGAAAGTTCAATATTTTATTTCGCACAAAAATCAAGTTTTGCAGATTTGATGTTTCTTGCAGATCCTCCTGTGGGGGAGACAAACTCCAAATAGTGGGAGCCTGGCTATTCGACTTACACAACATGTTCCTCCCAAACCTTAGATTGATTAGTCCTCTTGCCTATGTTCTCCAGTTTAATTGTTTCATCCTTTCTTCCGTCAAAATACAACCCTTCAATTGCACTTTTTGATTATTCTCTCTTCGCTTATAATGAAACTAACTTCATCTTTTTCTGTCTTCCTAAGTAATTCCGGTCCTTTACCTTTGATGTGTCTTTCGGAGTTATGAGCTTTGCGCCGGCTAAAGTTGCGCTGACGTTCATTGCTGCTGCTCTGAGGGATATGCCGGTACTTGCACATACCTCCGTCGCAGTTGACAATTGAAGACATATTAGCCCCGAAGAAGGTCCAGGTTGATTTTCATCCCTAATCGTATGAGGAACGTTGAGGTCCAAGTCGGCTGATTCCTCGTCGTTTGAATTTTCTCGGGATGTTGAGGAAGAAAATTCTTGATGCTCACTTTTTTCCTCTTCAAGAATGAATGATTTCGACTCGACGCTCTCCGACGATCTTCTTCTAAGTTTTTTCTTCAATCGCCGAGTTTCTGAAGCATCCAAATCACCGGATATCATCTTTTGTTTTGTCCTTTGATCCCTAAAAAATGCCACTTCATTTAGGGGAACTTTATTCTCCTTCTTATATTTACACTCGTTGATTCTTTTGCACTTCCACGTACAACTATCACATAGTTTTTCAGATACATTTAAAAATTTATTATTTTTTTTTCAATTTGACACATTTCGTAGACTTGCTTGCACTTATTCTTTAGCCGTAGTACGTCTTATGGTACCGTAAAATAATTTTAATCACACCACGTTCCTGAATGATTGGAATAGAGGCGCATTTCCTAAGTTCGGACACTTTTTTCGCCACTAGACTAGCTACTTGATTAACTGCAGGCTCCCTGCCTGCATTTTCGGATCTCAATTTGTCGCAAGCATAAAAAATATTTATCACTTCTTTAAAAATTGGTAGCGTCAATTCGTTTAATGTCGACGAGACACCAAAAAAGGGATAATTTTCCTCTCTAAGCATCCTTTTTTTTGGCATTTTCCAAGTCCAAATTATCGCATAGTTAAAATATTCAAATCACTAAGGGATTTGACTTTAAGAGCGGCGCACTTATTTCCAAATTCTCATCAAAAATGACTACCACAGCACTGACCAAAAGGGAGAAGGCGTAGAGAAAAGCACGACTTCACTGAATGCCTAGTAGAGAATTGCACAGTATATGCTCACTAAAATATCAAGGTGCAATTTTCCACTTAATGAAATGGTGCAAAGCGCTGATAATATATACATTATTTGGAGGCGGTAGGGGAAGGAAGGGAGAAAGGAGAGGCGATGACAGGGAGGAGAAGGGGTGGAAAGCGAGGGTATTGGGACTTTTACCAGGGTTGACAAAATCAGGCAACAAAATGTATACATTGTCAGCGCCGAATACCCGCCAAAAGCCACCTGAGGCAATTTAGAAAGGTTATATTGATTTCTAATAATTCTTCCGTAATGGTTATTCCCTGGACATTGTTTAATTATCTAATATTAGTTAGACCAACGATGAAAGACGCATGCATGATGAGTTTTGCTGCATTCGCGGCGAGCGGGCAGCAAACGCGAGCCGGAAGGAGGCGCGCGCGGACTGCTGACCGTTGCGCTGCGACGCGTCGCGACGCTGCGTGGGCGTTGCATAATTACGCGCGGCCGCGCACTCAAAATAGACATTTTTGCCCTTAAGGGTCGCAACTCGGCAAAATATATGTGGAACCGCTATAAAAACGTGACTTTTTCCATTTTCAGCCCCCCTCCCCATAAATGGCCACGGCGCGAGGGTCTAGGGTTGACCTAGAGGTCCCAAATTTTTCTGGCCTTATTTTGAGTCACTTTGACAACTTTTTCCAGAAGGCCAAGTTTCTCCGCGAAAAATGGATTTTTCCGATCCGCCCTACTGTGGAAGTTAACTCAATTTTTAAGTGCTGTTATGTTTCGTTTCCACTCAATCACACCTGAAACCTCAGATTATTTTTCTCTAAGATATTGTTCTTCACTAATGCCTTTTCTTAATAGGTATTGTTCCGTGAGGCGCAGGAGTCTTACGATTTATTCAGCGCTGTGGTCTGTAAGTCCGAGTTTAGGATCACCTTTATATTTTCTCAAGAATTTCACTGCAACCAAAATTGGAAGTATGGGAATATACTGAGGCTATGCATAAAATTGTTCTCAAACATGTTCAAGTGGCCATTTTCACTCTATAATGCAGTGTAGTTGTAATATTTTGATTTTAATTGAATCATGAATTTCGATAAGGGATCATCTCGGAAATTAAAAAAAATGGACATTTTCCCACTTTTTTTAATGTTTTAGTGTAGATAGATGTTTTATGAGTGAGAAGATCTCATATCTCCTTTTCATAAAGCTTTCAGCAGGTGTTTAAAAAACATTTGCGCTCTTACTTCAAAATGGTGTGACAGAAATTCGTTTTTTTTTGGCCTTCTGAAAATTTTTAAATATTCCAGATGATTTCTCTTCGGCTTCCCACTCACTGTTAGGTGTTTTGCAATATCATAGGTATTCACGTACACTTATATATTTAGTTTAGCTTTCATAATTATTACAGTCTCCTACTGTGCACTCCTTGTAGCCTATTTTTTATTCACCATGATTAATACTATTCGTCTGCTTATAGTGTTAAACATTTTTGCCTCTTCGCATGACAGCACGAAGGGTGAGCGATGCAGGAGAGGATGGTCAAGAGGTGCGGGCTCTATTGTGTGTTAATCAGGAACTCCCGCACGTGCGACTTATTAATTCACTACGAGCAATCACCCTGGGCCCTAACGCGCTGGGCTATTTAAGCCTAAACTACTCGTGTCAGACCGCTGTCGCATGGTACGTTGAATCGCCGGCCTCTCCTGACCCAAATGTAGTCGAGACTGCCGGGAAAATATCCATCTGCTTCCGAAATGGCCTCATGGTCATTATCAAGCCCATCCAAATACGCGTCCTATCTGCTCATACAATTCATTAGGCAGTATATGGCGAATGTTTACCTGATTTTGTAAATGAAAGACTTATTCTGTGTATTGAATTTACAATGCAGAGAATGTTTTGCATCTTAATCAATTGGAAAACAAGCTACAATGGCTCCTTAGCTGGGGATTATATTATTTTATAATCCCTTTGTCAGTAGTGCTCTATCATTTTTGCGCAATCAATGTTTCTTTGCCAGTATTATCAGCTAATCTTAGTATCATAAAATTAGAGGTAAATAGCAAATGATCTTTGCAGTAATTCCACCTCGTAAATGACTAATATTCACAGAAACTTAATTTTTTCACGTGCATCTCAAATTTAATGCTGAAATAAGTGAAGTACTCACCGTTAAAATGTTATTCTCTTAAAATATCCGTAAAGAGAATCATTGACAAGAATGAACGCCTAGTTAACCTGCAATTTTTCGTTGAACATAAATGGACGCGTCGGATAATAAATCTGCTGCAGGTGTTTATCTTGTTGAGTTGCCTGACGAGCACTCGAAAGGGGACGGTAATTTATTTTTATCTCAACTAACTCATCGTGCCCTCAAAAGGAGAAATAATTAAGGACTCCTTTTACTCCGTAACGACGACGACGGGGGAGGCATGCCATCGTCTTCGTATCACCCTCGAGGCCCACCGCACTTCTTCACTCCTCTCTTGAAGTCCCTCACCGCCGCTGAAAAGACGGCCTTTGTCCTTTATGCACCCTTCGTGAGGCGCTGAAAGTCAAGAAGGACCCTCTGAAGGACACTTTAACGCCTGCTGCTGCCTCCTTCCCGACGACGACCATGGCCGAGGACACTCAAAAAGTGAAAACATGTATTTTTTTACTTTAACGCGAAGGGTTTTCCTCTCTAAAGTTTGAAAATTCCACCTCGCCTCCTCTTCATTCCCGTTTATTTTAAATGCATTTTTCTCATGCATTTACTCTTCGTATCTCATTTCTGTTTCATTCATCTTTTCACATTTTATGCTCATAATAATAATCCCTTGTGTCCTCTCTACCTCGTCCGTTTCAAATCCGATGTTCCACTTGTGATTACTCACGCTTTCAGAGCCTGCCTGTTTGTAAGTAAAAATCTTGATTCCTAGTATGGTCGAATTAAATTCTATTAATTGGCTGTTTGCCTTGTTTTCCGGTTATTTCGTAACGTTCAAGGTGGAATGGCAAAGCCTAGACTCTGAGATTAAATCGAAAATTTTAACTCGAGTCTAAGAAATTTAAGTCTAAGAAATTTAATTTTTTTCACAGTTGTTGCATGCATGTTGCAGTGTTGGTGCAAAACTTGTTTCTTGCGTGACAGTTAATTTTACTCCTTGGGGGTGCTATTTTCCGTTACCATAAATTTTCCAAATGCAAAACCTACATTAATCTGCATGGTATGGATTTTTTACATGAGGATGCTGTTGCCAATTACGTCTCGATCTTTGGTTTCTGCTTCGTTACCTCCATCGAAGCGCATGGGTGATAATGTCATCTCTTTTGAAATTCTCTTCTTCTTTCGCAGTAATATTACTTTACGAGAAATGCTGTCGTTTGAGGTTTGACATAAACTTTCAGTATTACAAATATAGGATGAATAAAAAAAATATTTTTGAGATTTGAATTCGCAAAACATGCTGTTCGCATAGTCAGACTATATTTACTCTCAAATATTTCCTAAGCGTAGAATTCTTTTAGCTTTCATGTACGTCCATCAAGCTAGAAAGGCGACATGTCAGGTGAAAAAAAATATAAGACCCCTACGACCTCGCTAACGCGAACGCAGTGGCTGCATTCCCTGGCAGCAATTTTCGAGGGGGGGGGGAATATAAATGTTCGGCATAAAAAAAGCCGGGGCATCGTTAATTTCGAAAACTGGTCTCAACTCTCCGTCGTGCTTCAGACACTTCGTCACGTCGGGTTTCCCTTTGGGTCGAAATCACTCCAGTGCTCTCCTCTGAGAGGCCCCCAAACGCCTCATTCCCCATCCATTCCACTCACACACATTCTACACTCCCACCCCCGCCTCCTACATTCCCTTCAATTCGGGTTCCTCACCCACGCGCCTCCGAACTTTCGACCTGCCCTCTCTCGACACCTCCCTGCATTCAAACGTAATGAATGTCGTCAGAGTCAAAATGTGGAATGCACTGAAAAGCCCTGACATCTACATATTGTCCTGCGAGCCGCCTCCAGGGCATATGGCAGGGGGTGCTCGGACTCCGGTCATGAAAAAAGGGAGGTAATAGGAAAAAGGGGGAAAATGGAGGAGGAAGGAAAAGGCCGAGAGTGAATTTCGTGCTAACGGAGCGTGTTATCGGTATTTTAGATATAAATATCAGCAGTTTAGATCGAATAAAAATGCCAACGTTTCGGATATATTATATGTCTATCCTCAGGGCTGTAATGAATGACGTTACACAATGAATTTTATTTTGTTTAAAATATAAAATAAACAGTCATCAGAAAGAAAAATATATATATGGACATCTTCAAGATTACATTACCTTTTAAGCTTGTTGGTATTTTATTTACATTAGTAATTTCGTTGCTTGGGTTATTTATTTGTTGAGCAATTATGTTTCATTTATTAAATTATAGTAAATTTTACTTATATTGATGATGTCTGTCCTTTTATTACAACTTTTTTTGATTTCGTAAATGTGGAACATTGCTTTGAATGACCGTTTTGATAAATTTTGTCTTGAATCTATAATTTTAGCTTCTTCGAAATCAAACGCGTGACTATTGTTAATAGAAAAAAAAAGGCCGAGAAATCACATCATATGAGTTATTGGTAGTATCTTGTTTTATTTTTTTTGTAACCACAAATGGTGCGTGGAAGGAAATAATTTTTGTTACTATTAGTTCAGGGTAATCTATCTCTCTTTTAATATCACTTCTTTAAGCTTTAGAGATAAACCTTGCGGTTAAAATAATATCCTCCGTGATGACAGGCACTCAGATGTGGGGTTTAGTTGAAAACTCAAAGAGAAACCTTTCTCCAGGATAGAAAGTATCCTCATAGAACCTACTTTTTTACCATTGACGCCGTGAAGATTAAGAAAATTAGCAAATGAAGAGCTTTTCTTTTTCTAATTAAGAGCTCGTATTTGTGCATCAATCATCTGTCAATATATATTTTCAAATATTTATGTGTTTTTTAATATATCAGTTGACAAGCCAAAAACCTGACGTTTCAACGGACATGTAGCCTAAATATTGTAAGAAAGCAATGGGAAACCGGTGTAAACTATCCAAATACTCGGCAGATCCACGCGAGCCTTTACAAGGAAAAGAAAAAGTATCGTTAGTCTTATTCACTTCCTCCAGACAAATTGAATTGCTGAAAGTTAGGATACTTTATGCATGTGTCTTTTGATTTATGTTTATAATATGTAAATGGACTTGCCTGTGGCTACGTGTTACATGCATAGGTGTATGTAGCTGTTTTTTGCTTCTGCTTTTCGCTCCATCTTTCCCCCGTCTCTCATGCTCACTCTAAAATGTCCTTTTCGTCCAATCCCGAGGGAAGCGCTGACCCCCTCCCCCCCTCCAAACCCACCCCCTAATCCACGGGAACACGGTCACAAACACAGGGCTGACCTCAGGAGCCCATTCAGCGCGTCTTTATTCACATGGCCAACCGTTAATTGCTCAAATTACGGAGGACTGACTCGCACCCTCTTCTGCCCGCAAACTACTCATGCCTTCCTACGGCCCCCCCTTCTCTGCCCCCGAGCCACCCCTGCCACCGCTTTTCTCGTTCGGAGCGCGAGGCCTTTCCCGACGACCCCCAGCAGTGGAGAGAGATTCTGGAGAGGGCCGTTGAAGAGGGCGTAGGGGGGGAGGTTTTTGAAGTCTTGGCCGCTTGGGGTTCCCCGTTCTACGTGATTTGCGGCGTTATTCCCCGTCTGCCGCCGCGACGCTTTCCCCAGTCTCACTTGTTTCCCTCCCCGTCTTGACTACGTGCCTCCTTTCCCATCTTCCACTACTTTAAATTTCTCTCCTCCCCAAGTTGAACGAGCAAGGAAAAACGACGGCTGCGATCACGATTTCGTTTAATTAGGGAAATCACGTAACGGACGAAGTGCCTGCGTCCGTTCAAATAAACATTTAACTCCTTCTGCCATCACCACGTGGAATTATTGAGGTTTTAGATTTTAATTGCGAAGTTATGCTCTTTTTCTATGCTATTTTTGGTTCATACAACGTGTACGACCGCATTGAAAATCACATTTTCGTCTTTCTATGTGTTTCTCCTAGACGTAAATAGCTGACTGTTGTACTTAAAACGATTCCACTTATAATTACAACTGCGAATTTTCGAATGAATTAATGAACATCAAACAAATTTTCTCTCTACACTTCCTTAAGGAAACAGAAGACTCAGACTTCTGTATCCTTCATTGTGGTATTTCGGAAACATATAAAGGAGTAAAGTTTTGACGTGCGAATCAAAAGCTGCTCATTAATTTTATTTAATGTGGAGTGAAAGACTATGCTGGGAGAAAAGTTACTTCATTCCTTTACCATTGTTTTTGGTGTGTTAAAAAGTACTTTTACTAAGAGCAGAGAAAGTAAAATTTCAGTCCTAAGAAAAAAATGTGAAATGGATAAAACATCAAATTTGATGCTGCAAATGAGAAGAAAATCACATGGCCAGAGAGGGTTTTAACATGGTCCTTGAACGCTAAGGCGTAAAATTATGCATGTGAAAACAGATAGGTGTCCTTAGTAAGTAAATCTATTTGTTATCTCGTGCAGGCTGGTATTTTACTTTTGCGAAAGCATTATACAGTGATAAATTTTATTTAACCCTGATTTAGATAGAGGAAATTCAGGTTTATTTGTCGAGCTACTAATTCCAACTCTTTGCAGCACTTGAAAAAAGTGTTAGTTGAATACAGGTCCAAAATTAATTTACTTTCAAAGAACATTTTGCGACGATAGAAAAAACACCATGATTTCGTCTCGATAGAATGCTTCTGATGTGGCTCTCTTTCCTTGCTGACGATAGATTGTAATTCTCGTTCTATTTGATTATAGCATAACATCAGCCCTTCTCTTTTTTTATTTCTCGTGATTGCTGCCTACGCAAGAATTTTCCTCTCCTTATACACCGCGGTGTGCGTGCCTTCTCCTCAATGGATCGATGTTCCCTCCTGATAGTCAATTCACTCAACTATTCGCTAATTCCATCTTCATCAAACATTCCCTCCCTCCCAGCAATTCTCTCGCCCTCTTCCCTTCGATGGAACTGAGTTGGAAAGCCTTTCTCTCAATTAGGCTCGCCTCCCTTCCGCTGGAAAATTTAACCCAACTAGTAGCTCGCAAATTGAACAGCGTCGTCGCTACAAACAAGTTTTGTTTTAAACTTCGCATATTTATAAAACGCTGCACATCACTTTGGTTGCCCTAACTGGATTCAAGCTATTTAGGGAGTCTGAGCGGGATATCACTGTAAATAAAATTAAACAAATTTTGCCAAACCTTGAAGGAAAAGATCTCATCTTTCAATTGAATCCAAATCATCAGGAACCTATCCCAATACTTTTCAAGTAATATATGCATCCGACGTGTGGAATTCCTGGCACTACGATCGCGTCGGAAACGTTGCATTTCCTATTCTTTCTCAATTGCTAAAAAAAAATTAATACTCACCTTATTACTTTTTGTAAACTGGCAAGAAGAACCTCTCGGTCTTTAAGGTTTGTCCAGCGTACGGCGAACTTTTATTTCATAGGTTAATTAATCAAATAACTTTTATTTATTTATAAGAGAGCGTATTGGCACTAACTTTGTGGAAACTATGGATTTCCATAATTCGAAAATAAACACTGGTACAATTTCCACACTTTATATTATCTCCGCCACCGACCATAGGTTTGTTGATGGCATTATGCATTATGTTGGCTGTTATGGCATGGTTTGTTAATGGCATCATTAATCCTGATTATGGCATAATGTGCTGAAACCATGGTCGGTGACGGAGAATAAAAAGTGTGGAAATTGTACCACTGTGTTATTTATTTATTAACACCTGTTGTCACTTTTATTTATTTACACATTTCTCACTTATATTTATTTATTTGGTAGCATATTTAGTCAATCAATTGTAATAGAGTTCTGGTTTTCCTAATGATGTGTTTGTAAAAACAAGAGGATTGTTACTCTATGTTGTTACTGGAGGAGACATATTGGAATGGGATGGTTGTGAGTCAATAGTCCTATGTTAGAGAGAAGAATAAAAACATTAAGTCTAACTGTCAAAATATGATATTCGAGTCCAGTGATAGATACTTGAAATAATTGCTGCACAATGTAAAAATGTATTTTTAGTATATCACTGAGAAGGCCGGTCATAAAATCAAAGGGTTTGTGCCATCATTTAAAACAACTGTTTAAAATAGGCTTCTTACAACTGCTTAAACTTTTAAATAAAATTCGGACATGATCTTTATTCTGACTAGCGAACAATCTCTCTCAAGTCGTCTCAAATAGCAACGGACTTCTCGAAGGTGAAGTCTGTATCGTTTCTTTGCTAGGAAGTTGCCTTCATTGGAATCTCATTTTCGTCTCCAATTTTTTCCCTCTCCCCAACGTATATTCCCTCGCGCATTCTACACTTATTTATTTTGCCACATCTATGACGAGGGTAGACTTAAAAGTAAGGTCTCCAATTTTTTTGGTCATAGAAAATGACATTTATTTACATTGTTGGATACATCGTTGGAAAGGTCATGGCTTCAGCTATTTTTCGATATAGTCACCCTGGCGCTCGATGATTTTCCTCGTCCGCATGATGAACTTTTGAATACCGTCGTCATACCAGCTTCCGTCCGCATTGCGAAGGCGTTGACCTCCTCTTGCACCTCGTCGTCCGTCGCGATCTTCATCCCTCCTAGGTGTTTCTTAAGGGTGAGGATTATTGCTGGTGGATTTCATGCCCCGGGGAACCACTATCAATAAGGAAAGATACTGCCACACATTACAAAAGCTTCGGCGCGCCATCAAGAACAAACGTTCAGGAATGCTGACGAAGGGGATCTCATTTCATCACGACAACGCGCGACCGCATACGGCTAGTCCGACGCAGGAACTGATCTCGAAGTTTGGGTGGAAAGTGATCGGGCATCCTCCGTACAAGATCGACGTCGCACCAAGTGATTTCCACATGTTCCTCACCCTGAAGAAACACCTAGGAGGGATGAAGATCGCGACGGACGACGAGGTGCAAGATGAGGTCAACGCCTTCGCAACGCGGACGGAAGCTGGTATGACGACGGTATTCAAAAGTCATCATGCGGATGAGGAAAATCATCGAGCGCCAGGGTGACTACATCGAAAAATAGCTGAAGCCATGACCTTTCCAACGATGTATCCAACAATGTAAATAAATGTCATTTTCTTTGACAAAAAAAATTGGAGACCTTACTTTTAAGTCTACCCTCGTATCACGTTTTTCCCATCCTTCCATTTCAATGCTCGATCTTATCGCCTTTCTCAGTCCTCATCTCTCACCTCGCTCTCCGCCCTTCCTGCTTGACATTGTAACTCGCTCTTCGGCGGTCCACTTATAGAATTTCTCGCGCCGTTGCTTGAACTTAACGAGGTGGAAAGCGACTAAGTGATTTCGCTTCGAGTGATTATTCTTTGAAAAACATATTTCCCGCGCAAACCGGTGACACTTCTGCTTGGAAGAGGTTGGGAAGTAGTGCACCAAAGGCTTTGCATGATTTTTTTTCTTTAGGGTGAACGTCAGTAAAGCTGTAGATTTGCTTTGGATTCATTAAAGAAATATTTTTTTCTTGTCTTCTTGGAGCTTATTTTGCGCATGCGTACTAAGACTAGTATAGATCTTACTGGGAGTGACAACCTTTTAAATAAATGGTTGTTATAGTTTGGTAAAATCTGTTGATTAGCAAGGAAGGGCTTATCATCACCATCGATCATTAAGCAGCAGCCATTTTTAAGACGCCCCTAATTTAAGTGGATGCCTCTAATTTTTTCCGATACCCGGTTCGTACAATATATGGCCCATTTCGAATTTTATTATAATTTTCTTATCATTTTGAATTATTTTATAATTAACAAATGTGACAGAAGTCTCCAGCTATGGTAAATGCTTCTCGATCCCGAGTATCTTTGAGGAACGATTGTGGCCGGGTTTCTATTGTGAACTATTGAGATTCATAGTGGGTAAATAGATATTAGATGGTAAAGACCTCTCGTAATAGATCGTAGCCTTTCAGAATTGAAAATAGACATAATGTAAACATAAAAAAACGTCATTCATTTCCCAAAATACACTTTTTGATTAGCAATGTATACTACTTGCCTCATAGGCAAACCAAAGATAAATGATTTAAAGGTGATTCCGCAATAAAATTACTAAAATGTCATTCAATTTATATTCTTGATACTTATGGACAAATATTCCCTTTGTTTTATAGGAAAAATAAAATCATACCTTTTCACACATTTTATTTTGCGAATTGAACATTAAATTGAATAGTGTTCCATGTGAGAATAGGTGCAGCAAGGGGTGGGGGAATGGGTATTTTTCTACAAAACGAGAAGTAACGTGCGTGATGAGGGTTAATTTCAACGTAATGAGGATAGAAATTACAATATTCCAGAAGAAAAAGATTGATAGCCACCTGGGTTACAATGTACTTCTTTGGACGTGATGATGATGTAGTACATCGAAACCTAGGTCCCAATAAATCTTTATCCAGTGGAAAATTTCAATTTATATTTTCAGTATTGTATTTGTATTCAATACAAGTGTCATTATCAAGAAAAACTAGGTATCGAACTCTTCCATGAAATTGATTAGCCATAAAATATAGACACCTTGTGTTATCAGTAAAAACATCCAGAATTTGAGTCAAAATGCGTCAATTCAAAGGAAATGGTGCTGCCTTGGGCTCCATTGGGTGGAAAATGTGTTCTTTGAAAAATGTTTTCGTCGAATAATCTGGATATTTTGTAGGTTTATTTTGTTTCCTAACAGCTATGAAGCCTGTCATCTGAGAAAACAGTAATATTTACGCCATAGAGTCAAGAAGGGGGAATTCAGTATTTGCTTTGACTCACAAACTCGGAGTTAAAAAATAACTCTACTCACTGCTTGTGGCTACGGCGTCTTAATCCCGTTTCTCCGCTCAAAGGTATTTCCCCTCCTCTGCTATCAACAGCCATCGCCATCGCCCTCATTTAAACTGCACCGAGACGACGCGACGCAGTGTTTCTTCTCGTCTTTCAACCCCTCTGCAGGTGAGAGGAGATTCGCAACACCGCCGCCGCGACCCCGCGCGGTGGCCATTACGGGAAATGAATCCTCTTTTAACATCTCCTCGGCGGGAAGAGGAGAAATGCGGGAGCGAAAGGAGAGGAGGAGAGCGATCGCGTCTCGAATGGCTTTGCAACCGAACTAACTCACGAGGAAGGGTGGAGGAGGAAAGGGGGGAGGAGGAGGGCAGAGGGGAGGTGCTTTTGGAGGAGGAGTGGGATGTGGAGAAGGTTGGGATGACGCCCGTATTTTGATGCCGTGACAAATGCCGCGTCTTTTGGGGGTTGTAAAAAGGAGGGAGGGACAGCAGAAGGGTTTATGGTTGGGCATAGAATGCCACCGACGAGACGCTGCTGTAAATTTTGCGGACCATCCATGAGAGGGCGGGGCACGCCCCCTTTCCCCCCCTCTTTTTATCTCTCTTTCCAACCCCCACGTAGGTAAGCCCATTCCAATTCCCCTCCTTCCTCCTACGTACTCCCCCTCCCCAAACTCCCACCTACTCCCCCACACAAATCTTACTAGACCCACATCCATCCCATATGTTGTGGTACTTGATTTCGTGCATCGTGTATCCGTATTAGCTCATCAGGCACTTTCGCAGGAAATATTTGAAAATTTATCAAAAGCTCACAATGTGTTCATTAATTTAAGATGGCGTTTGTGTACATTTTCAGCCAGCCTTGGCTGGTATTAATTGTAATTGTAACTGTTTATTTCAATTGTTTTTTCATGTGGGATGAACTATAAACACAATAAATTGATAACAAAGACATGCAATGTTTGAGGGATTCGATTTCTTGAAAAATATTTAGTTTTGTGAAGGATGTCTTGAGGAAAACTAATCTCGCTTAGAGAAATAACGGGAATTAAAGGGGTAGCAAAGAGGCTGATTACCTGCCTCTGAATGCACCTTTGAACTCCCTTCTTTATCTCTCTGGAGTGTTTTAGTCGAACTATTTTATTGCATATGCTTAACTCGACCGATATCCACGTAAGAATTATTCAAGCTTTAACAAGGGGTAAAAGGTTTATAATACCAATTAATAAGGAGAGGCAAAAGAGGGATTTTTACATAAGAGATGTAAAGAGCAACTATTGTAAAAATGCACTCTTGAATAGAATTTATAGTAGTTGTAATAAATTCTGTAAAAATCTACATTTTTTCAAGGACAAGGATCAAATTAGCATAGAAATAATTGAAAATTTGTCAAAAGCTCACAATGTGTTAAGATAGTGTGCATGTACAGTTTCAGCCAGCTTTGACTGGTATGAATTGTAATTGTAGCTCTTTCAAATCATCCTTTTAATATGTTTTTTCATGTTGGGTAAACCTCTGTTGGGTTGGATAAACACAATAAATAAAAAAGATATGAAATGTTTGAGGGATTCGATTTTTGAAAAATATTTAATTACGTGAAGGATATCTTGAAGAAAACTCATCTCGCTTGTCGAAATAGTGGGTAGGTCTGTCCGAGGGTCAAACATTCGTTTGGTTAAATACCATTGATGATTCGCTTAGTTAGTTCTATGCTACACGTAATACTTACCACTGTTTAGTGAATCCAACCATTTTGATTTCAATTCTTATTCCACTCACATTTTTCACACCTGAAAGGATTTCTTTGTAGGAATTCCAGGGAAGGGAAGTGGCCATTCCTCTATCGGCTTAAGATTTTATTTTCTGCAGAAAGTTGATCATTGAGTGACACTGTAAAAGAGAAAAAAGTGAGGTATGTACTGTCTTCAGTTATAAGAATCTTCGGAAATATTTTCTGAGATTATGCGCCTGATTATAAAGAAAATCTAGATTATCTCAGGTTAAACATACCGTTGCAAATAACGTACAAGGAAATAAATACCTTGAAAAAGATTTCTTTCCCACCCGTGAGAAGCTCACTGACGCCCTTTATCATGCCAGTAGTCTTAAGAAGCTCTGCAAAAAAGAAGATATTTCAAACAGTATTAATCCTTACTTCAACATACCGACCGACCGATAGGTTTCAACGGATGACCGTCGTTTTCAAGGTGAAGCGACATTGATAATGACGGTTTCCCGTTGAAACCTATCGGTCGGTATGTTGAATAAAAGAGTAGATTAATACTAGATGTGAAGTTTATTCTTTCTTGCACAATGAAAGACTTCTACAAAGTTAAGCCTGAAACTTTAAGTGAAACTTAAACTGAAAGTTTAAGAAGCTCTATTCGGGAAACCAACCGGGTCAGAGACTCCATAGTTACCGACGTTTTGATGACAGAGTCGTCCATCGTCTTCAGGGCAAAATTAATTCAATCAGATAGTTTCTGCACTGAAGACGACCATCCCGAACTCGACCATCGAAACCTCGGCACCTATGGAGTCTCTGACCCGGTGGACTTCCCGAATAGTGCTTCTTAACATCACACGCCAGTTAAGCCTCAGATCTTACTGTACCTGTATTCTCATCGCGTTCGACGTCATTATCATGCTTATTTTTATCTTAATCTTTTTGAAATCATGAAAATGCTTGTGATTGTCCCACCATTAAAACTCGCCAATTGTAGTCCAGGCGATGCTACTCTCACCCTCAAAACTCTCCACCGTTCCCAATCAGGCACCCTTGCACGGCAACACACCCCCTGGCGCACACGAAGGCAATCTTTTCTCCTCTCCGCGTCGCTTTTGTCTTGACCCCAGCAGTCTGAGAGGGTGGGGGGAGGAGGCATTGCGAGAGTCTCTTCGAAATGCCACAGTACTTGGAGATAGAGGGGGAGAGAAAAGAAAGGCGGTAGAAGGGAGAAGGAAGACAAAAAAGGGATGAAATGGAATTTGAGTCGAAAAAGTCAGTGAATAACATTTTCTTGATTTCTCCGTCGCCTTCTCGTGACGTCACGTCGCGTACACCCCATCCCTCTCTCTCTCTCTCTCATCCCTGCCCCGATTTCCTCCCTCCCACCCTCTCCACCCCAACCCCCACCCCCATTACCCCCGCCTCCCCACCTCCGTGAGTGATTGTCGGACAGTGGGCCGCGGCACGTTTCTACCTCCCACGTACGCTCGCACACAAACTGAACGGTTCCTTCCCCTGCCTGTAGTGCCATACGCTCCCATTCCAAGTACCGCAGCCGAACCACACCACCAAACCGTGTGCTCTCGCATCCACCTCTCTCTCTCTCTCTCTATAACTCTCTTCCTCTCCGTGGCTCTCGCCTAAGAGTTCCGTGCCGTTTCCATAGTTACGACGTCACCTCCTTCAAATCCTCGAAACCTTCCCCGTCTCCCACCGTTTCACATACCTTCCCGTCTCCCATCCATCCTCTCGCTTGGAATTCACTCCTCGAGTGAAGATCGGGTTGGTTGTGGTGGCGAAAGCACTGCCTTCCTATCCCAAAGACCCCGGTTCGAATCCTGGCAATGGAGGAGAATTCACAGTAGAATTCTGGTTGTCATTTTGGGCGTTTTGTAGTGATCACTTAAAAAGTTGAGCGCTCCTCATCTATCTAATTGGATGTTAATTGAATGTGGTCCCCTTGGCGCCATTCGTTAAGATGCATGGAGCGATTTTTGAAGTGTGTAAAATTCTAAATACGCACGGAAAATTCTGCTAGCGGTATATATCGGATTCTGGGCGTGACGCTCTTAGTCTGACGTCACGCTTAGCATGCCGCGAATGTAAACTCAAGAGAACGCCCTCTTTCTGTAACGGCGTAAGATGGCGTAATGGTTAGAGTCGTCTTCCCTCGTACCAAAGGTTCCAGGGTCGATTCCTAGTGTAGGTGTTTTTTAAATATATTTTATTTATCAGAATATTGCCATGGAAGTTTACACTTCTCCCGTGTGGACTTAAGCACACCAATTTTGTCTATGTACTGATTTGCGTGAAAATTTGTACTAGTGTTCTCCTCGGTGATATCATATTTATAGATTAAAGTGATAAAAATTCCATCATACCGATTAGATTTATTGGCAATGCAATGCTATTTTAAAACAATGAGACAATGACAAAGACAAAACAAGCACATAATATATATTTCGTAGTCATTTGATAAAATGCGTAGGTATATGTTTTCATACATATTTTCTACTGAACGCAAAATATTACGTTTAATACTAATGAAATGGTTGCTAACAAATATCATGGTATCATGCCGAGTAAAAAAATGTGCATTTAAATATAATTTTCACTTAAATTTCGAATTGTGCGCCGAAAACCCAACAAGCCATAACAATGCTTTTATTAAGGCGCACATTTTAAAGTATAATTCTTGCATCGTTTAAATTACTGCTTTTACGGTGATTGCCAGTGCATAAACATATGTGATCAAGTGAACTTACTAAATAAAAATGTGTACTCAGTGACTCACGATTGCCGCTGCAGCCACCCTTAAGGTAGTTTTTGAGTGAAAGAGTGACGTAGAGCCTAGACGTAATGGAGACCGTGTTCGAATTTTAAAATTTAATCTCAGCGTCTGTAAAAAGTGTGAAGTAAATATTGTAATATTAATGGTGCAAAAATATAGTTATAAGTGACGAAAAATTCTCAGTAATTTAATAAATATATTGACATAAGTCTCCAACTTGACTCATTTGTTTACGCCGTACGGCTAAAAGTCTTCAAAACTGCAGATTTTTTACGATTCTGTAATCATTACTGCGGTGAGTAATTGATTAATTTTTATAAATAGTTGAGAAAGCATACAAACTATGCACTTTTAGTTTTTTGACGAAATCTAGGTGTTAGAATTTCTTCTCTTTTTTCTCTTTTTTTATTTTTCTTTCTGTTTATTTCAATATTCTCCCTCTGGAGCGCACAGCCGTAATCAATCTCATGTAAAAGAACTTAAATGTTTCGGTGTATTGCTCGAAAAGTAGTTCGGCAAGGGGTTAATACTTTGATATCATTGGAAATATGGGAGTTTTTTTTTATTTAAAATGAGGTCAAATTCATCAAATTCTGGGTGAAGTGATTTTTCGCTCAAGCTACCTCAAGGCTAGGCTAGTGTCGACGATAGATTTCTCTCCCTGCCCTACCTACGTTCCGCTTCCCTCCACCAGACCACCCACGTGACCTCGACGGAACAAATGACCTCAGTCACCGGGTCGCTCGCCACCCCGAATAATTTTCAGACCAAAGCGTCGCGAGGAGCCTTGTTTAACCCACGCCCTTCTCCCTTGGCGCGATACGCACTCATCTACTTCTCTCGTCTCCCCTCGGGCCCCGCCCCCTTATCCCGCAGCATCTTTATTTCCCTTCGAGCTCTCCCTTTCTTACCAGTTCTTTGGAGCCCACTAGCCAACCAAGCAGCCCGCCAACCAACTCTCGTCTTCCAACCAACTCTTCTTCGTGCTCCCGCCACTCATCTCGCTACGGCAACTTTCAACTCTCTCTTCCCTCCGCGCTTCTTTCCTCTTCCCGAAGCCATGACGGCCGCAAGACGGTGGTGGTGGTGGTGGTGCCGGTGACGCGGGGGACGAGGAGGAGGGCGAGGAAGAGAGAGAAAAGTTCATAATCTCCGGGAGGATGAGGAGGAGGGCGGTGGTAATCTCTTTCAAAACTCTTTGGTTTGAAGGAGAGAGAGAGAGAGGGAGAATCGCCCGTCTCGGAGGGAATCGTTGGGGCGCGTAAGAGGGAATTGGAAGGTGGAGGGTGTATTGGGGGTGGTGGATTATGGTCTGGGGTGGTGGTTGGGTGGGTGGAGGTTTAGGCTGAGGGAGGAAGAAGTACGTGAGCAAGAGAGAAGAGACGGCGGTACGCGGTGATGAACGGTTCGGTGGAAGTTCGGGAAAAGTTTCGGCTGGAGACACCAGGGGACGCCCTCGGAGCCGCTTTAGCCTCGGAGGTCTACTCACCGAGGTCAGAAAACACTTCCATCCCGGCGAATATTCCTACGTCATTGATTTTGTTTTGGCTATATTTTGATCTTCTTAAATTCCGCGGTGCGGATGCGACTCAGGTAATTTCCTAAAGGTATGTAACCAGCGTTTTCATCCTCCCAACACTTCTCGTGGTACCTACTCCTTTGCGAAGTGTGACAAGTAGGAACACGCGTGGGTGCAGAGAAAACCCTTGAGTCCGTATGACACTTCCCAATTTATTGGCCAATGAATTGGCGCGCAATATTGTTGAGAATATGTGCGTTACGTACCGTATGTCACGCATCAATATTGGCACCAATATTACCCATAACAATGCTCTAATGTCCCGCTGGAGAACGCCACATATAAGTTAACAAAAGAGCATCACGAGACGCGGGTTTGTTTACTACGCGCATTAGGAAGGGAGGCGGTGAACATATTATTCATTAAATAACCATTGCTAGGGGCTGCAAAAATATTCAGCATTGCAAAGCACCTAAAAATGAATGTAGAAGAAGCGGCACTTATATGTGCTGCAGCTAATATTTTAACTACGTTCTAACTAACAACGTTCTATAACAAACAGGATTTTTGCGAAGAGATTCTTGTTTTGGCCGCTAGGAGTCAACAAAACTGACTTCTGATTGGAGATTGGTCGGGAGAAAAGAGAACCCGTTCTAAATTCCAAATTGGGCGAGAAATTGAGTCCAATATTGTGGAAAGGGAGATTGGACGAGAAATTGAGTCCAATATTGTGTAAGGGAGATTGGACGAGAAATTGGTGTGTGTCAGGTGGACCACAATCCAATATCCAATGGATTGGCCAATAAATTGGGAAGTGTTATACGGGCTTTAGAATCCATGTTGCCGAGGCTCCAATTTAAAAATTAAGAAGTATGGAATGTATTACCAATATATTTAAAGAGTATTGATCGCCATACTGGTTACGTTTTTCTGATCATTTCAGGATATAACTTAATTGATATTTTGGATGTTTTTGGAAATCATTAGTAGTGAACAGTTCTAGATTAATCGTTTCACTCGCTACTAAATTTTATCGAAGATAATTAAGAAAATAGGAAGCTTAATAAATTATGCCAACAGCTCACGGTAGAGTGTGCGGAAACTTATGAAATATATAATCTAAAATGTTAATATCAATCAAAATTAATTAGACCACTACGTCTTAGTACAATATTTAGAAGCTCATTGGCCTACGACTTGCAAAACTTTTTTCGTAGAATGCGGAAATCACGGCTGGCCCGTTGAGCTATCATCCTAAAAGCGTCAAGTGAATTTGAAATAAGTTATAATGGTGGCAGTCTTTAAACAGAGCCAGCCGCTGTTTTTCAGGTCAGGAAAAAAAACCAATTGTGTTCCAAGTTAATAACTTCAATAATGTTCAGTTCAATTCAACTTCTTCAATTCAGGAAAGATAAAATAATTTGGACTCACCGAATAAATGTCATCCATGCTTTTGCTTCTAAAGAACTTTGAAATCAACCTTTACATATCTCAAATTGAAATCTTTCAAAATCATTCAGGATTTTAAGGAAGGATTTAAGTTTGTGATGCCAGATCACGAAATGATACATGCTCGAAAAAATTTGAAATTTATGTATAGATGTGAATGTAAAATTATTCAGGTAAGAAAGCTCCCAATATTCATGATAGAAAACCTTCACTGCACCCGGAATATCTGAAGGTGCGGTCCAAAGTGAAGAAAAATCTCATGATTCAGGAGAGCTAAGTGGCCATAAATGTTAAAATAGAAAAACAAATGAAGAAGGGAATAGACTTTAGAAAAGACGGCCGTGAATTTAGATGGGGGAAATGATTGACTGCAAGCTGAATCACGGGTTTGATAGTGGTGTAGGAGGTATCGATTGGCAGTGTGTAGAAAAGAGGCTGACTGGATGAGCATACTAGACGAAGGTGGATTTGGCGCCCTTAATTAGACCCCAAGTTCCGTGAATAATAACGCCGTTCGAATGTTTTACGGGAGGCTGACCTAGGTGTGATTTGACTTCAACAGGAATCAACGAATGGGAAAACCTTTTGCTTATTCTTTTTAACAACTATTAATGACAAGGTTTTTAGATATTTTAAGAAATTTCTCAATAGTAATTAAAGAAAGTACTGTTGGTGGTGTGAAATTAATTTTGCGTACGTGTTAGTTCTCCCGCGTGCATTATTCATAGTTACTTGCCTAAAAACTTTGTTTGCTCATAAAATGGAAGGGGAGTATTTTCTACGTTTTTTCTCTGAAGATGAAAAGTTGACCATTAAAGGTAACATTAATTTTCAGCCGCTTTTAAAGGTATTTGTTTATAGTTTCCCATTAGCGTTTCATGTATAATATGTTTCATGTTTAAACTCGAGGTAATTTTTTACTTACTCCGGCACATTGAACCATTTTTCTCTTTTACTCTAATCTTGATTTATTCTAAAATCAATTGTTAGTAAATGTCGCTGGATGGGGTTTCAGATAGCCAAAATTCTTAGGAGAGAAAATGAGAGGATTTGAAGAATCGGAGTTTTCGTTTTCATTATTTTCGTGTCCTTATTACTCACTTGAGTGCTTCGTATTGGTACTATTGGTTTTGCTACGATGGATTTATGTTTACCTGTTTTTGTCGGGAAATCAAAAATAATATCACTCTCCTTTCTCGAAACAGAAATTAACTTTTCATAATTTTTTCATATTTATAGTGGTATTTTCATTGTAGGCGAAAACTTGCTATATTTGACTGCAATGCTCAAAATAATGTGGAAATAAATTCCCTCCTGCATGCTACTAATCGAATTTATTCTCGCATTTATCCTTCTGAGTTCTAGCTAACACCTCGTTCTTTCCTTGCTGCACTCCACGGGCCATCTGGTCTTTCCATGTCCGGCTTCTCTCTTGAGATAATGCTGGTGCGTCCTCATCCCATTTAGTGGGAAACTCATCTCTGAATTAATTATCCATGTTCGCTGTCGCTGTGGGCCAGCTGCTAAAAGGAAGCAGTCTGAAGGCTTTGTGGGGAGGGAGTGGTCCACCGCTGAGTGGACGGGGGAGATGGAGCGAGGCTGGATGAGTCGATCTGATGCGGTTGCCCAGAGAAGTACCACGGAAAAAAGAGACTCCCTTCTTCTGCTAAGCGCGCCCTTCGCTATCGTGTCATCAAAACGGAAAAGCCGGAGGGTCGCGGTAATAAGACTGTCACACATTACATTAACGATTTCGAGCTGAGCACGAATTTCATCTGACGTTTGATCGATTGACGGTGAGAGGAGATGATGAGTTCCTCCTGAGTTCTCTTCACCGCTCGCCGCGCAAAACCGGGAGGAGTTTTTGAAGACAGTGCATGACAGAGAAGGGGCTGCTGCGATTGCATGCATCATGTCTTAAAAATTTCATAATCCGCTAGATATAGAGACAGCGGAAGTGAGTGCGCAGAATTTCGGCCGTCACTTCTCAAATAGATGGAAACGGAGACCACGTATTGGATATCCTTACGGGTGCAATGCAATAAAACTACTTGTTAAGCACGAGTTTTAAGCTGGGGTGTAATACATCTGATATTGAATAGCACCTGCGTAGTGTCTTCATGCACGTCAGATGCGGAGTTGCCCTCGTCAAAGAAGCATTTTCGAGGAGAAGGAAATTGATGAGGGGAGTATGAGAAGAGACGTAAAGAAAAGGCTGTTGAAAACTCAAATATGGAGCGTTGCGCTGTTTGGAAAACTTGGTCATTACGAAGGATGTGCGTAGACTTGAGGCGTTTGAGATGTGGGTTTGGAGAAGGATGGAGTGGGTGAGCTTGGTGGAGAAAGACGAACAAGGAGGTATTGTGTATGGTTGGAGAGGAGAGGAAGCTGGTGGTGGAGGGTCGGAGAAGGCAGAAGAGATGGTTGGAGGAGGTTTTGAGAGGGGAGGGCATGTTGAAGAGGGTGGCAGAGGGCAGAACACTGGGGAAGCGTGGAAGAGAAAGGAAGAGGGTAGGAATTCTGGACAAAATAAGAGGAGGTAGAAGATATGATGAATTGAAGAGGGATCTAATGACGAGACATCCTTAGGAGGGAAAGCGAGACAATGTCTATGAGGTCGGGATGCAGAATGGGGACTGTCCAAGAACCTACCAATCAGCTGGTATAATACGCAAATGAAATGTCTTCATGAAATTATCAGCTAGCCTTCACCTGTTACCTTACTTATCACAGCTGACTTAGATAAAATTGACATCCTAATTCAAAGAAGGATTTCTGGGGTGTAGCGAAAACTCTGCAGATATATATAATTATTCTCCTAAACATCCGATGAATTTTAGGAAGAAGATGAAGAACGGGGTTACCCAGTATAGAATGAGTGATAGAAATCATTTGGGCCCGATAAGGAATCCGAATATGAGAATGGAATAATCAGCACCCCAAAATCTTTGTGTATAATGATTTGGCGGGATAGGGCTCGTCTTGATTGCTTTTAACAGAACAAGGAACGGAATTGAGTTGGTATCTCCATCGCGAGGAAATCTCCATCTTCCACACCAACCGCGCTCGGAGAACGCGCGCGCAGACCCACACAGGCTCGCAGTACTAGTCACGCCGAATTTCCTCTCATCCAGCATCCATTTCCCTGCTTCTTCTTCTGCGCCCGCTCCTTCACATCCTCCCTCGCTCCAGGTCAATATAGACTGCGAACTTCCTTCTCCTCCCCCATTCCTAATAACCACCCACCCGTCAACCTTCGCCTTCACTCAAAAGCCCCAATGGATGGATGGATAGATGGAGTAGACGAGGAGTGAAAGGGGGTGGTGGTAGGGTGAGGGGCTGGCTGGGTGGAGGAGGAGGAACATGACTGCTACCGCTGCAGTCATTCCGGCTCAATTAAGGCAGACTTCTCCATTACGATTCCTCGTGGGAGTCGGGAGACGAATGGCGGAGAAGCAGATAGGACGACATTCTGTGTGTCTGGATGTCTTTGTGTGGGAGTGGTGTCGGAGGGTGGGAAGGGGGCGGTGGGGTGGTGATGAGGAGGGAGAGTAACGTTAAGTGGGTGGGAGGGAATAGGTCTAAGAAGAAGGGAGTAGTGAGACGTCAGCGAAGAGGAGGATATTAGTTGTGGGTGATGGTGGAAAACGTTTTGGTGCCATCGGAATTCGTTGGCCAAAATCATTCGAGAGGGTTTCATCCGATTTATTGATATTTTTTTGGGAAGTGATGTGGTATCAGCGACGCATAAATCGTAGCGTCCTCATTATTTCACGAATTGGACCGTATAAAAAATGAGAGAGATAATGTATGAGAAGGAACATTTTCTCATAGTATAAGGTACGCGTAGTCCTTGAATATTCCACGCGTGATTTTCAAAATGATGTCGTCGTAGTAAAAAAACTGCCCGTGCGTAAAACGTAGTAAAAAAAAGTGATCGAGCTGTTAATCACTCAGAAGACGGCTAAAAAGAACCGGAGGGACGAGGTGACCATCTATCAACCTGGGTGCTATTTAAGTAGAAATAAGTCTGCGTAGCCCACTTTTGGGTTTCCCGTCCATTAAAGAGGACAAACAGTCACTCAACTCTCCGTGCACGAAATGGAAAACGAAGGAATTACAACGATCACAACATATAAGATAGGTTACGAACTCCTCAAAGGATCATGCTGAAAATGTGTTCTTCAGGCTTTATGGTTTACTTATAAAATACGGTCAATGTTTTTCACACCCGTTGAATTTCAACGGGGACCTTCAGCTAGTTCCCAATAATTACGTAAGTTTTGTAGTTCTCGTTTGTTCTGTGAAGAATACATTTTCTTGTATTTAGTTTTGTTATACCTGGTGTTTGGAAATTCCTCAGGACATCAGCGGACGGCGAATCGAAGTGAAACGCTGAGTTGTGGAAAGGGGGGATGGGGGAAAGTGTTCGGGAAGAGGAGGGAGGGGAGGGAGAGGAGGGGAGGGCAGGAGAGGGAGCAGACGTCACCGAGTGCGATGCCGGGGAATTCGGCTCGCGGGGGGGTCGTGGGGGAGGGGTGGGGAAGGGGGAAGTTGGAGGAGCCTGGATGGCGGAGCAAAGTAGGGCAAGGGGGAAGGGTTGGGGGGAAAGGGAGGAGGTCCAAAGGATGCAGGGTTGTAAGGAAGAAGATGGAGATGCCCTCCCTTTTTACCCTTCCGTTCCACTCCAGTCTTCGCCGGAGCGAAATGGATTGAAGCGTCCGTCATTCCGTGTCCTTGGTCGTCCCCTGTCGATGTCAATGTTACGTCTGGCTGTTTTGCTTGTGGACATGTTATGGAGGAAGAGGAAGTGATGGGAATCGAGCAGTAACAGCGAATTGCAAGACTACCTTCAAGTTCTATCATCTGATACCTCTTCCGATATAGTAACGGAGGGGCGTTAACTCATTTGTAATGAGTGATTCTGCGTATCATGGGCAAAGTTACTTTGAAATAATGTGGTTTTAGAAAAAAACAAATATGAATTCCTTTTTAATTGACCTTTTGGCAGGCCTACCTTAAATGAAATTATTCTCTGGAATATACAAAATGCCAAAAGTGAGGCAGTGTATTACGTTGGAACACAAAAAAAGAAACATTCGTTAAAAAAATAGTTCCAAAATTTCGATTGCCGATAACAACCTTTCTCAAGGGAGGGAAGGAAACAAACTCAATCTGTGAGCAAGGTTGCTACTGGAAACCGAAATAATATATCAATGTTGATAAAATCCAACTTTGTAATTTCCACAAACTTTATATTTTGCTGGTACGACGCGCGTTTCACCACACCGTGGCATATTCATATGGCACATTAATATGCCGCAGTGTGGTCAAACGCGCATCGTACCAGCAAGATAAAGTTTGTGGAAATTACAAACATAGTTTTCCATAACATGGATAGCTATCATTTCCACGATGTCAGGCCTGATACCATCAGTTTTATGGCTTAATGTATGTCTATACATTTTTTTATTCCTGAATTTCATTATGTGTTTGGTGGTAAAAAGATTTTTGTGTCCTATCCTCAGTGATCAATTCATTACTAGGGTCACATAATGTGGTGGAAAGATGGAATTGAGAAAACGAGGAATGAAAGGAGGGTGTATGGCAGGGGGTTAGGAGGCGGCTAAGTAACATAATTTGTGTAAGAATATTCTATTAGAATCTAGTTATTTTTAAAACGCATCATTTTTCTCTAATTCCCCATGCGTATAATATCACTTCTAATTTCCTTATACCATTTTGAATTTCTGACAATGATAACACTGGGTAGATACACTGAAATTTCCTCCTTAGAGATGCACCTGGTTGCTCCTCAGAGTGCTACTTGACAAGTATTTTCTCTTATTTGTAAATGTTCTATTTATCGTAAAGGGATTTTCAATAGATTTGTATGTTTTTTAGCCCACAACTATTTATTTTTAAACTGGACACTAGTATATACTTTCAATTAAGTTACTTTAGCAATTGACTAATATGTTAAGTTAAGGATAAAACCGAATGCGTTCCAATTCCTGGTATAATTGAAGGTTTCAATTTGCTATGCTTCCCTGTATCCATACCAGTAGAATATAAATATGATATTTGGATTAATTTATGAAGCAACCAATCACTTAATCACTTTTTCTTCGCCGCTTGGAAGGAAAAAAAGAAACAGGGAGGATGTTGCATCGTACTTAAAATGTCGGCTAGGTGTAGATTAGTTTGTAAGAGGGAAAAAGTTTCGTGGAATTTTCGAGAGAATCATCATCATGCCCTCAATCAAAACAGTCCTCAAAAGCATTTTCGAACGGTAATTTTTCTTAACTTCGTTGTGTGCCATCCGGATTCAGTTCACGTACTTTTCCAGGACAATAAAGACATCCGTATTCCTTCCTGGTTCCCCCAGAACATTGTCTGTCTTTCTGTAGCGCGGAGACACGGGAGACTCTTTTGCCCCACCCCCCCTTACCCCCCCCGCCAATCCTCGTCTTTCCGTGTACCGGGCCCGCTTGCATCTCCCCCGGAGATAATTAACTTACGTACTAACAGTCTCTCATTCTCCTTCCTCCTCTCCGTCTTTCCACTCGCTACCATCCTTTACTTTCGTCTCTTCCCTTTCAATTTCCCTCTCCTGTCTCCTCACATTTCTCATCGCTTACCTCTCCGTAGTATCTCACATTTGCAGCCCACAGCTCTCCTTTGAGGGCTGAAAAAACTTTGGGTGATTCAACTATTTCGTTTCCCTTTTGTTCTTACATCTAGTCCATTGCTCCCGTGATCGTGTATATATGTTGATAATTTATTTTTTCGCTCAAATGTAAAAAATATGATTTACCCACTTTTATAGAAGAAATTTCCCATATCAGTGATTTGGTGTCAGGTTTTGCTGACTGCTTCTTGGGAAAATTTCCTTTTACATTCGACTATTTATGAAAGCATAACAGTCGGGCGATCTTGATTGGTAGTGAACTTAAACTATAGATAGTATGGTGTGCGTTTAGATGGACGTAATTTATTCACTTCCTTAGCTCGTGAATATGGCTCATTATTGTCTTCAATTTATTAGTCTATGGATTTGTCATCTATCTATCTTAGAAATCGCCAACATATCAGGTTAAACCTTGGAGAAATATTTAGGCCAATTAATTATAAATCAGGGAAATCGTATATTTTTTGTATGATATTCTTTAGTGAAATTTAAGCATGCTTAGGCAAAGCATTAAATAGTGGAGGCCAATGGAAATTTAGGGAATTTATAGATTCTATTAATTACATTTAACCTCAGTTTGCAGAGAGTGTTCATTTATACATCGAAATGAACGTCGAAAGCGAAGATAGCACTCTTCACTGAGTCGTCCTATGTCTTCCACACGTTTTCAAATGCAATCGGACTGTCGCTGGGTCACATACGGCTGCGGATGCAGTCGGTGGAGTGGGGGACTCGAAATTGGGGAGGTGGTGATCCTCGCTTGGTGGAATACGTCACCCCAGTTGCCGTCGAACCTAATTGGTGATATACTGTCGGCGCGGCGAGTGCGTGGATGGCAAGGCAAAACATCTCTCCGGCACCGTGGCAGAGAGGATGCAACGTCTTCTTTATTTCGGCTCCCTTGGTCCACACACACACACACACATATCACGGCGCAGATACTCTCGGGGACGTTCAACGCATATGAAGTCTCTCACTTGTCTCTTAACGCGAAAACAAAAGACATGAGAATTGCGGCTGCCTCCGAGCCGACCCCCTACCCCTCACCCTCCTTCCTCCCCCTACTCCCTTTTATTCATCCGCTCGTAAAACGTTAGGGTTGGGCATTATCATGAGCAGCACACACTTTTTGAATTCCTTCACGTTTCTTCGCTCCTCGCCGAGAAGGAGCATATTGTTCACTTTCCTGCCGAGTGAAGAAGCACTCGTTTCTCATTCCGTACAAAACAGTCCCTCCTCCTCCCTCACCCTCCCTTCTTTCCAACCACCTCCGTCATTCCATCCTTTTTTATTTCTTCCCTCGGTGTTCTTCGCATGCCTCTCCCTCGTTCTCATCCGTAGGTTGGATCTCCTCGCATTCATTTCGTTTTCCTTCAGTTGGGTGTTCGGTCGACCCTCGCATGGTTCGGTGCAGTTTGAAGTGCAATATGGGTACAGTGAACTACTCGTCGAATTAGACTTGAAGTTGAGGACCCTCTGTCTCGGGGAAAAACGACAGGCTGGCGCAACAATTTTCATCCACATTTACCGTCTGTAGGGTAATGATTATGATAAGCCGTATTATTATTAGATTCCAGTTATCCATGTCATTAATAATGGCCCATTACGTTAGTGTTGTTATCATCATATTATTTGACGTGCTCCGAAGTTGGAATTCCCCTCACTCAGCTGATGTAGAGCTGCAATGATACCTTCAAAATATTTGATACTGATTAATGTCTTGTGGTGTTCTTCGCTTGCTTCTCCCTCGTTCGCAGTTGATCTCCTTGCATCCATTTCGTTTTTCCCTCGTTGGGTGTTCGGTCGACCAGAGGCTAGGATGATATTCCTTCCCGTGGTTCGGTGCAGTTTGAAGTGCAATATGGGTACAGTGAACTACTCGTCGAATTATACTTGAAGTTGAGGACCCTCTGTCTCTCTGGCAAACTACATGCTGGCGCAACACCTTTCATCCACATTTACCGTCTGTAGTGTGTATAGTGATAGGATAAGCCGTATTGTCACTAGATTCTACTTATCCATGCCATAAATAATATCCCATTATGTTAGTTAACTTATTTTGCTGTAACCATCTTCTTATTTGACTTGCTCCAAAGTTGGAATTTTTAATATCAGCTGATGTAGTGAAACAATTATGTCTTCAAAATACTTGAAAACTGATAAATGTCTCTCAGGGCTTTTTCTGTGTAATCTTAAGCATTTTTTGCCAAATTGTGACAGGAAGGAGGCCGATATAAAGTAAGCATTCAATACTTCATAAAGAGAAATAGAATACATGAGCGGGAGTGATTACTGGATCTGGAGAGATCGGAGTGTAGAGTGGAAAGAAATATTAAAAATGCCCTCGCTACTGTACTGGGTAGGCTCAGGCTGGGAAAGTCATTATTCATACCTGTAGTCTTAAAATACATAATATTATTAAGGATTCATATATTTTTATTTGAATGAACACTAGACACTGCCGCCTAAATATTAATAGCAAAAAATAGGAATGCTTTTTATTTAAGACCTAATTAGCGAGAGCCTTGCCCTATTATTCCTCATATGTATGCTCTGAGGCTCTGTCATCCAATCATGGAGACAGTAGCCCGTGGGGTTTTGAGTGGGAACTTAATCCTTGTGTATGCACTGCAGTAGGCTTTAAACGAAATAAATTACTACAATGGAATAACTGTTAAGTGGAAGGAGTATATAAAAATGTATCAGATGAATTTGTATTCCTGGGAATCGCCACAACTTCAGACCAAGAGAGATGTTACTTCGCCCTGATTACGCAACATCTCGAACACGCCGCCACCATTTCATGCGCAGAAAGTTCGTATAGTGCGAGAAATAAACGGAATACGAAGGAAAGCCGCACGGTTCGTTAAAAACTGATAGGTATAAAAACATTCCTTCTTCTTGTTAGCCGCCGTTAGTGACGACAAGAAAAGCAGAGGGATATCCATGTTGAGAAAAGTCAACTTTGTAATTTCCAGTAACTTAATTTCGCTGGCACGATGCGCGTTTCACCACACTGTGGCATAGCCGTGGTCAGGCACATGACTATGCCACAGTGTAGTGAAACGCGCGTCGTGCCATCGGAATCAATTTGGTGGAAATAACAGGGTAGGTTTATTTCAACATGGATATCAATAATTTCCACGGTATCATGCCTGATATCATCAGTTTTTAAAATTATAGGGAGACTACTATAGGGAGGTATATTCCGTTGACTTGCAATTTAATTTCGCTCTTTCTCTCTTCCAATAAATTCTTTCTTTTTCTGCCCTAACATCCCCTGCCACCCACCCTTTGCGGTGATTCGCAGGGATACATGCAGACGCAGACGAATACCTACCTTAAAGTGTAATTATTCACGGTAAATTTTATGTCACATGAAAGTTTTTCCTTCGTTAAATTACTGTCACCTATAAAGTTCATAAATTGATTTTGTTTGTCAATGAACGTGCTCAAAAAATAGTATGAGAATTTGGGGCGACGTTTCCGTTATCTGCAAAATTGCAGAAACTCGGTGGATTTTCTTAAGAACATCCCATGCTTGGCGAAGGCGACCTTCACAACCTTTTTTTAAAATGTGTCTATATTTACGACGTAATAAAAAAGAGGAAGAAAAGTGACCTTGACCTATTCGGGGACTGACGGAATAAGGGCAGTGCCAATAAAACATCGTTATTTTTGTCCTCCAACCAAGGGCGTTATTATCAACTGCGGAACGATCGGATTACATTTTTTTTTTTTTCCATCCACCTTCCCTCCTTTTTCATTCGTTATTTCAGCGATTAAGATACCGTGGTAAATTGCAGCGCTCATTTGTCTCAAATTTTTATGGGAAAACATAGTTGCAGTAATCACGAGTTCACAGTCTTTCTTCGTATCAACACTCGATTCCAAAACAACGCAACTCTCTGGAAGAGAACTATATTTTTATTTTCGAGGTTGATACTGATTTGAGCCGTACACTCGGATGGATTAGATCACTGAATACAGGATTATCGTTCGAATGCTTTTTCGATATTACCATTGAAATCAAATTGCAAAGGTTTTCATACAGATTTACGGAGTTGTATCGAAACATTTAAGGCCTAATTACCAAATAACTAATCGTAGAAATTTGAATTTTTATCTGTTTCCGCAAGATGAACTCTTGACTTCATTTCATCTATCGATCAAAGATCAGTGGTTCGATTCCCAGTGAAGACGGATATTTTTTCCAAAATATTTTCTGAATCTTTTTACTGTTGTATTTCCGGCAGAAGTGGAAATCTTAACAAAAGCCTTTTTAAGGCATCTTTGAGAATGGATCGGGAAGAAGAAGCGATGGATGAAATGACGTCACGGCAGTTATGGGGAGGTTGTTCTTCAGTTCAACTTTAGACTCCTATATCTCTGACAATTTTTGGAATATTTAAGAGATTTGCAAATGGTCATTTGTCAGAGCCCCCTGCACAATGAACTAAAAAGTAAAAATCGTGATACTTCCCCATTGAAGTTCTTGATACTGTATGTACATTTTTTCGAATATATACTTTTGACGAGTAAACAGCTGGAAAGTTCTGAAAGCTTGACAACAAACGTGATCCTTAATCAGAATTTGGCTGATGAAAAATGGATTTTTGTCGTAAACCACGTAGTATCAGCATTTGATAAAACTTACGGCTTTGGCAAAGCATGAAGCATTTCCTTTGAAAACCTGGGTGATATTTTTTAAAGTATGATATGTACATTTAAAACAATGTCACCTTTGCATAGAAAATCATCCATGAGCCCACCAATATCCTTTGACCAATACCTTTGCAGAAAGTCTTGTTAAAAAAGGTTTAATTTTGTAAGACCCAAACATTATTCAGCCGTCACATCGCATCATAACCGCAGGAAAGTAGAATGAGTTTGAATTGAATGACTAATGAAAACTGACGAAATAAACAGTTTTCGCAATTTAACGTCTGAATTGCAAATTGTATAATTTACTGCATTTATCGAAATAAAAAGCAATTTCCGATGAAAAGGCATATTATTTCATTTAGTTAAAAGGAGAAAAATTCCGCATATCACATGATTTGTTTTTATAAGGGGAGTTATATACTTACACCAAATTTTGTGACTTGGAACAACTTTCTGCTGCTAACATTTAGTCCTAGAAATGCTCAAGTCCATATTTTGGTCACACTCATGGGCAAAAAGAGAAATCTGTGGTACATACTTGTGTGCATTACACCCACTGCGAGCAGATAGAGTGTCGTTGACATGACCTGGAATCCGCCGTGCCGTCTCTCTGGACGAACAAAGCCTTGTAATCAGCCGACATTGTGAGACCGTTGCTGGTGGCAAGTCATGTTTTTCATTTCTAGCGTTACCTTGGCCGATGCGCGTTGTATATGTAACCAACTCATGTTGTCTTCGCGGCATGTCTTCAAATCGACTCCACTGTGCCAACAACGGCTCGGTCTGGCATTGACTACTCCTTTAATCAGATTTAACTGACTGCACTATGTTTTGGCTAAAAATGACACCTTAAAAAATCGACTCTTATACATCATGGGATGCAGTACGCTGAATACAATGCGTCGCAAATAACTTTTAACCAAAATGCGCATTAACTATTTAACGACGCGTGAAACCAGAAGCCATGAGGCACAAAATGTCGTGGAGCATTCGCGGAAACTTAAAACTTCCCTGCCAGATGATGACGATGTCGGCCACCAACTTTTTAATATCCTTTCATCCTGAATGTGTGCCAGAGTTAGTGCCGTAAGAGAGCTTTATGGAATTGCACCTACATGAATCGTAGCGGCTGAATCAGCAGAAAGTTCCGCCAATATCCGAAGATTATGTTCGAATTGCGCTGTCGTAATGTGAGCATCATGAAATGGTGACTCAAGCGACACTGAGGTTGGGATTCACTATGAATAGATGAATAAGTGGAGCAAAGGATTCTTTGCATCTGCCACCCATGCCGCTTACATTTTTCATCCTTATCTGCTAAATTGATGCTCCCTCCAATACCCTTTTTGGTTGGGATACCGGTGGCCTTCTCACATCTCCGCTCTCACATTCCGCGATGATCCAGAAACACCGAAACCCCGCCCTCTCCTCTCATTAGACATGCAATGCACTAACTTCCAAGATTCACTGTGGCCTTTATTTTATCACACCTTACCGTCTCTTTCTCCCTCGCCATGATACATACCTTTTACCGTGCGTTACCCATCCCTCAACAATACCTGGATTGACGTACATTCCTTCCTCATCGTCGTTTCATTTTTTTACCCTTTCTCATAAATCATTTCCTTGGAGGAGACTGATTTTTTCATCTATCTTCCCCGTCTTCTCCTAAACCGTCGTATTCAATCATTGTTGAGCTGTATTTTAATGCTTCCCAGCCAAAATCTCGTAAAATATTGCTCAGAGCTTGCTGATTTTAGACGGAGGAGTTCGCTTTAGGAAACAATGGGAAACAATTTCCAACTTTCCAGACAGGCTCTAATAGCGAAGCAATGCACGTAGAAGAACATTCAACGTTTCCGGCGATCCGTTCCTCATCTTTGTTTTAAAATATCTTCGAATAGTCTGTGGCCTGTTGCTGCCTCTCGTTAGTCAAAATTATCCCAGGAAGGAAGCACATCTTTATACTATTATTTGGCTTACAATTATGGTTTCTTCATCGTGGATATCCTGATTTTGAAAGTTGAGCGAAGTGTTTACGAATTGGTTCACCGTAATTGGGTTCTTCTAACGAACTACACTTAGTTTCGAACTGAGCTTGAAGTTATTTTTTATTAATCATATTTCGCGATGACCTGAATGAATAGGTATCCTAAACGCTATTTGCACTGAAGAAATTGAGTAACACGACTAAGATTTTTTTCAATATTATTTCCCCAAGATAAGTGTTGGTTTCCTCGTAAAAGTGTTATTTTTCCTTGCAAAGCTTCTTCTGTTCCTCAGTAACATTTCGCACTGTATAGCCTGGCATGTCTTTGGTTGAAGTCCAACAAGTAATATGTTTCCCTTTTAACTTGAAGCTGATTACTTTTTTGCAAAATGTGTGCTCTTGTCGAACATTATTTTCTTGTCTGTGGCTTGTTAGCAAGCCGAATACCTTCAATGACGCCGCGTGAACAAGCGCGTATAATTTACTGCTTTACATCCACTCGAAAGTTTTTTAAAATTCTGTTCATTGCTTGCTATGGTGGTCTGAAGACTATGTAAAACGATACTATTTAGCGGTAGTCTGAATGCAATTTGTGTCGATGGTGCTAGGTGTATAAAGGTAAGTCTATGAGTCTGTTTGCGTGCAGTGCAACTGAAACGGAAGACTTTCGAGGCCTCAGGCAATAGCATAGACATGAATCTTCAACGTGACCCGCGAATAAAATCTTTATTGCGGACCATTAACAGTCGAGTCACGCTCACATCTTAAGTCCGACTCCGTTGCTTCTTGCTTATCTTGAAGCGAACTTGCGAGGAAGGAAACATTTGCGCGATTGTCAACAGGAAGTGGGGAACGTTGACTGGCAAGGCTGGAAGCATATATACATGTACTCACTCGCCTCGCCTTTTTGCTCTAACCGCTTCGCCCGTGTATTGTACTGTTCCCATTCGTCGCCATCTTTGTCTCAGCCCCGAAGGTCGGGCTTCCTCGTGAAGAATGAAGAGAGACCAGGCAGGACGTTTTATGGGAGCGTTTTTCGAAATGGGTTGTGATGTGTCGTAACATCTTTAAAATTCAGCCTTCATTCCATTCGCTCAAACCGTCGCGTTTGCGAATGCAGAGAAATACGCATAGCGAAACAGAGAGGGGAAAAGTTTTTCAATCCTTTGCCTGGAGGAAGTTTTTAGGCTGTTTGGTCTTTATCTTAGGATGTGGGATAATCAGATGATGCCGGAACTCTCTGGAATTGAGAGAAAATGGTTCAATGAACGCCACCCTAAAAAGATAACAAGCAAAGCTTTCAAATGCAAGTCAAAGCAAATTTGACGTTTAGGAGTGATTCGTAAAAACTGAACCAATCTTCATCATTGGCACAATGGCGCTGGAAATGCTATATTTCTCTAAGCTAAATGTAGTCTCTCTGTAACCTTTAATCCCCAAATATTTTATCAAATAAAATCGTGAGAATATTAACGTTCCTTTCGGTAGTTAGCGAGTGAAGCGTTTATTATAATTTAAAAATACCGCAGTCATTTTTATAGAAAAATTAAATGGCACCTAATTTGAGAAATGCTATAGAGCTTTTTTTAAAGATTTTTTTTCTCCTTAAGCTCGATAGGAGGAGCACGCACAAGCATTATCTTCGCTGCAATACCCTAATTTTTGTTAGAGTTTTACTTGACAGAATTATTTTTCATCACCAAATTTGGTGTCACATTCTTTGAATTATTTCAAAAACACTTAAACGTGACTTGGCGCGGTAAAAATTACGATCTTAGAGCGCGTGTCTTAGCGAAGCTCCTTTTCCATTCTTTTTGTAGTCTTATTTTATCACGACACTTTTATCGATTGAGAAGAGTTTTCACATACAGTGCTCACACCACTACTCTGCTGTTGACTACAGAAGAGCTCCGCTCCAAACAATGCGATGACAACAGGTGTCCAACATTAGTCAAGTGTCGTTCGGCGCTGGGAAGCATTGATAATCCCCAATCTCTTGGCTTGTGCAGGGGAGGAGGTGAAGTGAAGCGAAGAATATAAGAGACAGTACTAAGCGAAGCTAAGACGGCAGTAATGGGGTAACAAAACAAATATAGCCACGTGTGGGTATTATTTTTTTGTCAAATTACCCCAGTCGTTTTTTAAAAAATCATTGGAAATATTTTCCTATATCCACTATATCCATACTCTCCGAAGTCACAGAGCCCACTACATGTTAGCTATTACACTACACACATACTGTATATGCACATAAGTATATTACGCTACAATTATACCACTACATGCTAGGAATTTAGTATTCTACATATATTACAGCTCCTTATTACGATAGTCTATAATGAAGAATCTTAAAGTTTTTCTCGGTGAATTACTTGAATGAATTCCTCTCGGGTTTCCAACCGGGTTAAGGTCTGCATGATGTACGCCGACGTTTCGTTGGGAGACTTTCCAAAGATCTTTAGGGCTGATGGTCATCATCAGCCAGGAGGTGTTGGGAAAGTCTCCCAACGAAACGTAGGCGTACATCATGCAGACCTTAACCCAGTTGGAAACCCGAGAGGAATTCATTCATAGTCTATAATGTTTTCTAACCAAGTAATTCCCCGTCAATCATTAAGGGTAGCAAAACGCAAGCCATATGACTATGTCTACTCTGAAATTGTATAGCCGTGTACTTTCAGATCAATTTCTTTAAAAATAACGCTGATACGTACACGATTTTCGAGAAGCTATGCGACTTTTGTGTGCTGTGTACGTATATCCATAGTGTTTACTGCGCTGAACCACTTGAGTTTTAACGTTTGTCTGCAAATATAGCGTCTTGGTACAGAGATTCTCATTCTGAATCCATCTACCTCACCCTATGAATTACTCTTTTGTGAAAAAATCATTTTACTACTATTCCAAACGTACCTACCGAAAATGCTTTCTCAATTTTTCTCTTCTTAATATGTTGAGGTATTTTGCGTTTTATGCATTTACATGCCTGATGAAATTGTTTGCGCACTGCCTTTTTATACTTGTTCAACAGCGCCGGACTATCTCCGTTCATAAAAAAATACGCATTTCGTCTTTTTCGTTTAAATGAAGACGTCTGATATTAATACGAATGTACTTATATTTTAATATTCAAGGAAACTTTTTAATTAATGTCCTTTTAAAAGCCGTGATAGTGAGAGTTATGCGACAAAGTTTTCCGATGAAATAAGGATCCGTGAAATTTTCTGCAATATAAAATTTACAAACGAACCGGGTTTCTATGTTAATACATCAACTTCAAGTGTAATGACAATGAAACCCGGGTGGTAAGTAAATTTTATATTGTAGAAAATTGCACGGGTTGTCATTTCATCATGCATAAATTCCACTCAATTTCTTTAGAACCTTCGGATTTAACAATTTTGTAATTTGGAAGTGATGTATGCTTGTACCTATGTATGTATGCTTAGCTTATTAATGCTTCTAGGTTCTAAGAAACATGTGCCAATTCTGAATTGCTTTTATTCGGGTTTCTCCTGCATTGATTCATTTTATGGACAACAGTTTCATTTGCATTCCAGCTAGCGTCGTCAGGTCCTGAATGGGCTGCATAAGATTCTTTTAAAAATTCTCTTCTGATATTAAATAAAATAATGCTGTATATATGTTTGGGATGCTGGTTTGTATCTTATTCCTCTAGTGCGATAGGATTTAAGTTGGTATCTTTATGAATGAGGAAGGAAACAAGATAAATGGAGTAGGAATTGGTTTAAGTTTTATTAGTATTTAATTTTTTGTACTTTTCTAGTAATTTTTGCAATGCTTATTATCTGATTATTGACCATTTTCAAAGCTGGAATTAGATGGTTTGCGTCATTTTTGGAAATTTTGAGGACGTATTGCTTGAAAACCAAATCATGGGAGGCTACATATTCTCCATCGCATTTTGAAAAGTTGATGCTGTCTACGAAATCACCGGATTGTTATTTCATGGTTCATTCCCGTCCAATAGCTATGGAGATCTCTTCTCGGATTCTCCACCTTCCAAAAGCTGCAACTCTTCCCATTTTTCGACGGTCAACATCACACCTTCATTCAGGGCTTAGAGATTGAATGGACGAGTCGACCTTTGAAACTTCGGATATAGAAGCAGAGTTTGACGCGGTGGAGAGCCCAAGAAGAGTTCACCGTCGAAGTAATAATATAATAACTATTTCCTATTTCCTCATGAATGAGAGATTCATTCTTAGCGGTGAGCCTCAGTACTGAGCGCTCGCTTTTCTTACTACGATGCTCTTTGACAGTAGAAAGATTGACGAAGTGGATTGCCCCATCGCGTAGCACATGTAAATTGGACGCAGATTCCGTTGCCTCCCTATCTAGATCAATTCTCCTCGCTAGCTCTCTAGCCTTCCGCACGCCTCCTTGTTCTTGCAATCGCCTCACTGGATTCCACTCCCCCCCATACTCCCGACCTATTCGCACCCGTCTCAAAGGCACATTCTCACGCAGAGGTGAAGTGGAAAAACTCTGCCCTAACTCTCGAGATAAGACCATCGCGCTCCGAGTGTCGAAGGGAACCTAACGACTTACGAGTGGATCTCGAAAGCACCAGGAACCAAACGGGAAATGTTAAATAAACGCAGCACCTCTCTTGGTGCTAACAAAACATTTCTGAAAATACTTGGTGGCTTGATTTGGTGGCTTTATTCATCCACAGGGGAGAAGGAAGCCTCGGTAGCTTAACTGGTTAAAAGCACTCGGCGCGAAATCGAGGGATCCGGGTTCGAATCCCGGTCAAGGCGAATGATTTTTCCTCTGACGAATATCGCACTTATTTGCACTTGCGGGTGACTCCGTAAAGGTTACTACCGTGGCTAGTCCC
The DNA here is from genome assembly GCA_963573305.1 of Pyrrhosoma nymphula. Classification (NCBI taxonomy): domain Eukaryota; kingdom Metazoa; phylum Arthropoda; class Insecta; order Odonata; family Coenagrionidae; genus Pyrrhosoma; species Pyrrhosoma nymphula. Next base: position 175,381,282 of record OY754329.1, on the reverse strand, counting down.
GGTATCCTCAAAATTGCTGATATTATTACTTTCTCACGACTCTCTTTAGCTTCTACGTGCAAAGATATTTTAATCCTACATATTTTGTAAACTTCAACTGCAGTAATTAGCTACATTTGGACATGATTTGAGATTTAGGCTATGTATATTCCACGTGTAGCTCGAACGACTTCGAGCCCAACAATACTGCTGGACCCGATGCAGTGTGAATGTTTCACAGAAAGCAGAAGCTGATACGTTGGTGTTAACGTCTCTTGCCAGTGTTTGATATTAGAACATTGCGAGATTGTCTTTTGCTACGTACACTCCAAAGTTATCAATATATTTTATCTAGGTGATTCTTCTTCATGACTTCTTTTTAATTACCTATGTATTTCTTTTTTTCTTCTTACAGGAGATATTCAAAAGGAACTCTCTCTGAGCTCTGAAGAAGCAGGTATAAAAATGCGAAACTTCGGCAAATAAATAATTTACAAATTAATAGATCTATATATCCTGAAAGAAGAAAAAAAATAATTACTCAATATATTTTATTGATTTTTTGTTGTGATGAGCTTGAATGGTCATAGTACAATTAATGTATATAAACGGTTGATTTTGTTGCTTTCTCTCCTTTGTTTGAGATCCACTGAGAATATCCCTTCATTTCTCGTCACTGTTTCCATTTCATTCTTTTTCTTCGTCTGGGTTCGAGCTATATCCTTTCACGCTTTATTGACTCCCGTGTGACGTTGTTGTGTCTCTAAGGCGTCCAAGCCATGTTTCCGGTGTGCCTTGCGCACGCGCGCTGAGTGGACGGCTATGTGGTGTCCCACGTGCTTCTGCACGCAGTCTGAACACGTCGTTATTGAAGAGAAATTTCTTTTCAATTGAAGCGAGAGTTGAAGCGGTTGGGAATTGATAGAGATTTGGAGATTATGCAGTTATGTAATCGCTCGGAGCCAATCGCTTTCTTGGCCATCGCTGGTCGCGGACAATGGAACTGGTGTGGTAGTGAACAATCTATGCGATAACGATCTCGTCGTTGCTCGAATCACTTGTCGCCGTCTTTCTTTGGGAAGCCCTAATAAGGAGACACCGAATTGGAAACCTTGCTTTCCGTATTAAGAACTACTTGGCTGAATTACCCGGCGTTGCTCGGGATCACACTTCCTTTCATGATCTTGCATTCGGGTATCTGATAAAATAAATTATAACTCTCTTTATCTTGAGTGAAAGTAGTTTTAAAAAGTAAAATAATACCCCACTGCACAAAACCCAATGCTAAGCATTCCTAATCAGCTTAAATAAGCAAAATTAATTTTAAATGCGTTAAAGACCGAAGTCTGGTTGTCAAGGAAATATGCTATTGTTGATTTCAGAGAAAAATGTGCGTTTTTGCAGCTAAAAACGCGATTTTCAGACAAATACGAATTGGAAAAGATAGTTGATTGACATAACTATAAAATTCATTTTTTCAGCCATTTAATAAAAAAAATTCCAACCCTCTATCTTGAGCGGAAGTAATTTTAAAAAGCAAAAAATGAGACCACTGCACAAAACCCAACACGTAGCGTAGACCACAAATGGCCCCCTTTCTGTGATCTTTTGAGACTCTGAGATCTTTTTAAAATATCCTAAACATTTCCTCTTGTCTTGAACTATTAGTCTCCAAAATTTCAGCACGTTCAGAGTAAAACTGTTAATTGTCGAAGAGTTGAACATGGAGTTCTGGTGCAGAAACCTGTCTAAAAAAAAAAGAGGACGAGAATAGGCTGAAGGCTTTCTAGAGATGTGAGTGGGAGGTGAATGGAGAAAGCTCGGTGGACGGAAAAGGGGACAAACGAGAAAGTGCTAGTGGGTGAGGGGAGGAAATTCTGTTGTATATTTGGAGGAGGCAGAGGAGGTGGTGGGAAAAGATTATGAGGGGCGAAGGGATGCTGAAAGCCGTGATAGAGAGGAGGATGTTGGGAAAGCGGAGAAGTAGAAAAAAAATAGAACAGGCTTTTTGGACTGGATGAAGGGAGGTAAGACGTATGCTGAGATGAAGACTGATCTTATTAGGGGGTTCGCGTCTGTTACAAAAAGTCTAGAGCAATTTTACTCTCTTACATTTAAGTCCATCTTGACCTGTATATCTGCCTAGCCAATGTTCAAGTGTATAAACAATGCAAACCGGAATGAATTTAAAATACCTATCAAATACGAAGCAACTTTGGTATCTCGCCTGGATTGGGTTTACTATGAGAATACACGCATTCTCCAAGAATTTTGAACGAAAATTAAAACAATTGGTGTTTCTATAAAAAATACATGCCAAACACCCCCCTTTCCCCCTGCCAAACACCCTAGAGGTGGCTCGCAGGGTAATATGTAGATGTAGCTGTACATCAGCTGACAGAGAAATTGTTTCACCGCTCACTAACCATATCGGTCATATATGTATAATATTTAAAACATGCCCACGTGTACGAAAAAGACTTATGCAATCGTATTAATTGCATTGCATCCATCAGGAATGTAATATGAATATCAAGCTAGCTTGCGTAATACCCGATCCGTGGGCCTGTATTACTATCATGGAAAGATGTAGATGAAAGTTTAACATGTGTCTTACGTTTTTTGAGCTTGGGAGAGAATATTTTCTTTTGTTATTTCATCGCATTTCACCACCGCTGAAGCTCCTGCACTTCGTTGATCCGGCGTTGCGATAAAAGCTTCACTACGGGCGATCACATCCAGCAGCGTGGTGGGTTGGTGGAGACTAAAGGTTAGTTGGGTGAAGGGGGAATGGGTGCAGTGGGTGACGATGCGATAGCGGCGAGGAGAGAGGAATGTGGAAGAGCTGCCCATCGTCTTCACAAAGTGAAAGCCTTGCCTTTTTTCGTTGAGGTTATGAACCCATGACGTCATCCGACGCCTCAGCGCGAGCATTTTATTCTGGCGGATGACATCACTTCCTTCGTCGACTGACACGACAACCTTTAGCACACATTTCCCCGGCAATTATTATTCAAGCAGCCAGTGAGTGGTCCAGCTCTCTTTCTTTTCTCTCACTCTCCACTGTCGTAATGCACCCAATGCTGCATTCGTCTCTCCACGGCGCACCGTGCCCCGGGTTTTTGTCTGGAATTCGGAGACGCTGATCGAAAGTGACTTTTTTTAAATGGATGTCTACGCGATGAAATTGGCGTTAAAATGGACGTAATTTACGACCGTCCGTCTGTTTTCGGATTGTCTTCGCGATTTTACAGCCAGACGACGTGCCAGATGGTTTGGCCATCTGTCAATTCGATGTGAGTTAGTGTAGGAACACGGAATGGCCATAGGAAATGGGTACTACCCATGTTGCTTTTACGAGACACGCTGTTACGAGTGGATGCTTTCGCCATTGAAATGATTTCTTATCGCCGCTGTGCAGGTGAAAATCACAAGGTAGATGTTATAATAATTTTTAATAGGGAAAAAGATGCGAACTTTTCTAGTTTATTGTGACCGAACTTTCCTTTAGGCATTAATCTTTAAGCGAATGCATAATATGTAATCCTTTTCCTCTTCCTGCACTTACCTATGAATGACTGGGGATCCCAAGATTTAAGGTTTTTAAAACATATTTTAGTTACGGTGTAATTTTAGTCATGTAGCTCTTTATTTTTAAGGAACTTCTTCCTAATTATAATTTTGAAGTAAGAAGTGCTAGAGATAATTTTACGAATTTAAAGCAAAATGATAAAAAAGACAGCTTTTGAGGATATTCAAGTTGTGCTTTTTTGTAGTTTCATGTGCTTGTTTGATTACACTTGTATGAAGTCGGTAACATTTTGATGAAGAATCTCTGCAGATACGTTCATTTCAACGGCTAAGTTTTGTGAGATATGCGGCTTGAAAAACTGCTTGATTTCACGTCCAAAACCGCAGATGTTGAGAATGTTTTTTTTTTAGATTTACGTTCCGCTAATCCACTCTATTTTCATATAACATTGTGTGTGTGTGTGGTGAATAATACTTGAAACAGATAACAGTATCGTGCTAGTTGGTTCGTATAATGTGAAAGCTTTTTCTTCTTCTTCGAAGGCATTTTTGCCTGTTCTTTATGATTATGCCTTTATTAATTGAGGTTGTCGGACCATCTTTTACGTGGTCGACCTATGCCCCTCTTTCCCAATGCTATTCGGTCCCTTTCTATGTTGACGATTCTTAGAGTCGTCCATTCTTGATATGTGTTCATTCTATTCTTCTTTTCCTTTTGGGATTTCGAGGCGTTGTATCATTCCTTTGAGCAATTTTTAGGGTGAGTAGGTCGCTAGCCTCACTCACCAACCTTCCTCCTTTATCTGGGCATGGGACCGGCACGGTACCGTGAGCTACTCAATCCACCCACGCTATCGAGGCGGAGATATAATACTGTGAAATCATTAATGGGAAATATATCTTTGTCAAGGTTTTCCTTTATTTTACAAATATTTTTACTCCCTTTGTATTAGCTCAAACCGTCTGTCTGCTTGTCTGTGTACGTACAAACCCATTTCCCCTCATATCCAATCGATCTGAAATTTGGTCCATAGACTCCCTGTGACCAACGGTTAATGTTAACAAACCCACACACTCACACATGAATACACACAGACTTAATTATATTAAAATGTATTTGTATGAAAATGAAAGAGCATTTCTAATGCCCGTTATCTGCCTACCCTTGTAAGTAACTGGTAACTCAGGGGTAAGGTATAAGTGGACTGTGGAGAGGAAGGTGTGGTGTTCGATTACCTTCGCTGAGGAAATTATTTTTCTTCTTTTCTTTCTTCATAGCCGTTTTCACTTATACATCTTTAGAAATTTTATTTTCATCGTCGCATCACCCTCTAAACTTTTTTTTTTGCAATATTCTACCCGCTAATTATTCACTAATGACGGCGATCAAAGCTGGCACTTAGCCCTTGGACGTTGTGGGAGTTGGACCGTGGTGAGCCAACAACTGTGATTATCGGAATTCAATGTTCAACAATGAATATAAATGTCATATCGAATTACCAATGTTCCCGAAGGATATCGAATGTCTGAATAATTTGACATACCAGTGAAGATAGAATGATTTCCTTTCACACATTAAATTTATTAGCAATGGGATAATAAAATATTTAATGGAAAAGATACCATAAAACAATGGAAGTAAATCTAATAAAATGCACTGAGAGTATGAGACATTAAAACGTGGCGTATTACATATTAAAATAAAGTGAGTTTTGTAAAAATGCGGTTTTTGTAAAAATGCTTCCTTTTAATGCGGTTATCTTTATTCCTAGGTTATATTCAGCTTATTACTTTCATGCTAACAAAGGGGATGTAGTAGGTACATAGAACTTGACCATTATGTGGTCTCTTCTATTGTAATAAATTGTTTTCACACCATCCTTAAAGGCAGCTGTTCCGAGTCATGTACGCTGCTTGATCATCCTTCCCTTAGAAAATCAGGTGAGCTCGAGTGCACGTAATGGATCCAACAAATTGTACTCGCGCATCCGTAACTGGGAGACATATATTTCATGGGAATTGAATATTTATGGACCGCAAAAGGGCGCATTTTTGAAAAAATGATTTATATATTGAATTTCTGCTCTCACGCGCCCGTAGTTTCACCGCCCAGGCGTTTGCGTTGAATTGGGATCCATTCTGAGAGTGTGATGATGACGATGATAACAACGAGGGCGGCTTCGACAATCAACGCACTTCGGGGACACGCCCGGCCATTCTCCCCTGGCTATCCGGGCAAAGGAAGGAGAAATGAATATATAATTCACTCGGGAAAAGGGGGAATCCGCGCGCCGACGACCACTCATCTCTTTTTGTGCTCGGAACAAAAGGATCCGCATAAATAGGTATCTGGGCCTCGAGATTAATTCCTCCCTTTATTTCGGGGTCACATCACACGCTATACGCTATTGATTACAACAGCGGCGTCGACTTGGATTTTCGTTCCGGAGCATTCTGGGAAGTAAGGGAGCTGCGCAGAGAAGAGAAGTACTTCGGGGAGAGATAATGAGGGTAGTTGGGATCAGAAATTCGGCCGAAAACAGGAATGTCAGGTACCTTAAATGAATCACTGCAAAAAGTATATTGTTATGAAATTGCGTTTCCTTTCTCTGTGTTGTCATAACTTCACTTCCCATACGTAGAGCATGCTAAAACGTGAGTATTAACAAGGTGAACCATCGGTGAATTAGGCATGGAAGGTGTCGGTGAGTGCTTAGAATAATTATTAATCAGTATTCTACCAGTGTGAAACATGTCTGATTGACTTCTGTCTTTTTCCGATTGTACATAATGCACGAAGACTGACTTCAGCCCTAGTTGATAGATGAAAACTAGTTTTGAGGATACCGGGACTAGCCACGGTATTTAACTTTACGAAGTCACCCGCAAGTGCACCAAAGTGCGATATTCCACAGAGGAGAAATCATTCGCCATTGACCGGGATATGAACCCGGATCCCTCGATATCGCTTTCGGTAGCTTAACTGGTTATTTAAGCAACCGAGGCGTCCTTCTCCCCTGTGGATTCCGGTCAAGGCAAATGATTTTTCCTCTCTGGAATATCGCAGGGATGAAAACTATTTTGTTGTTGAAATGTTTGCCAATTTGCATTTCATCAGTTTATGACTGTCAGTTCAGTGCAAAAATTACATTATAATACAAATAAGTCTTTTGCAATGCTACGTATTGCTTTATACCGCGACGTTCCTGGTAAATAAAAGGAATTGTATTGATTTAATTGAGAACCGCAAATTGTGTTCCCTCAAATTATAATATTCTGTGACTCACTTTAAATGAGTTTTTTTTTATAAATATTTTAATTCAATACCTGCACTCCGACCTGGAACCCTCTGGTCAGAAGTCAAGCACTTTTATATATTTAGGCTACCATTGGGTCTGCATTGGAAAAATGAACGTGGGATGACTGAGTGGAACTTTTTCATACAAATGACAAGGGTAATCGAATTTTTCCGATTTTATAAGGTCAGTGACCCGGTAGTTGGCTCCGAAACTGTATCAAAATCCAGTGACTACTTACTATCTGACAGTTTAAGCTGCTGCTTGATAACTTCCACTTAGTGAATGCCAATCTTACTTCACTCTTCCGGTGAATTCGGAATTGTGGCGGAATTGGTTTTCTTAACTGCTTGCTGGTTTCATCTAAGTACCCATGAATCTTTCTTATACCCTAATATTTGATTCTGCATTTTGGGGTAAGTGGCTGCAAGTTTATCCGCTGAAGAAGGGGAGCTGAATCCTTTGCAATTTATTTCAATCATATAGAGTAGAGATGTAGGACGTAAATATTATGCCGCTCCAAAAAGTATTTACTATATCCGACGAGAATAAAGTGATTCCTAACTTATAAGATTTTAGTTGTAGAAATTTCTTTCAAATATAAGGCTTCCTGGATTATTATTATTATATTATGGCAGATGAAAATGCATACATGCATGAGAATATTGAGAGAAAAGTAAATATTTGACTTTCTGTTAGTTCTAGTTGACAAATTACCTACTTGAAATATTTATACAGCAAATTAACTTGCTCGGCAGCGTGTCAAGCAACTAATTCGTTGAGTCTATTACTATTATAGTCCTTAATCGATCGTGGAAAAAATGACATTGTAAACCAGTTTTTTTGCAGTAGTGTAGTAATTATTTAATTTCTCGTTAAAGGTAAAATCAACCCTAGTATTTCGGGGTCCAAAAAGTAAATTTATCTTCGTCAAAAAAGTTTTCTTACTATTTAATTCTCATTCATTCTCTAGGAAAGTAAAACAAGAATGAAAAAATATGAACGTGTTTATTATGGCAAAAATCGCTATGTATATATCACATTAAAATATGTATGCCCTGTTTTGTGAAATCTCCACTTAAGGCGGGACTCGCACCCGTGGACTCGATGTTAGCAGAGGAGTTATTTATCGCGCCGCCATTCGGGGGGCTGCGAAAGCACTCGGCTCTTTCATTCTCCCACTCTTACTTCCAAACACTCTCTCTTTGAAGAGTAAAAGGGCTAAAGGGTGAAGGTCATAGGGCACGACCCCGTCAAAGGCAGCACCGAGCCATCGGGGTCACGGTGGTAGCCTGGGGGGTCGGCAAGAGGGGTCGGTCCTATATGACTCGTGAAAATCCATTCGCTCACGCGGTGGAATGTGGCGTCCTGTGGCGGAGGATGAGAGGTGCTTGTTGAGTCATACTTTCTCGAGGGGAGTTTTGACATCTCTTAAGAGATGACTGGGAGAGGGATGCTGCTGAGCCCTCATTGGGGAGGGAGGGAGGGGACAAAGGGGAGGGAGGGAGGGGACAAAGGGTAGGGAGTGTAGCAATCGTCAATTCTAGCGAGGGAGAGATGGTTGGGGAGGAAAATGTCTTATGTGAGACGCACCCACATCCCTTTGAATTGTGTACGTAGGTGATGCGCGCATAGATCGTCACAATTTACTGCATAAACTGTGAGATCATCCGAGTACTACCACGTAGTCCACTTCATCAATGAATGAACCTTCAGCGAAGATTTGCGTTGATCGTCGTTCGTTGAAAATTTAGCCAAGCTTATACTTTAATTTAGGCAAAAAACGATGAGACTAAAGAAAAATAAGAAATTATCACAATATTTAATCGGAAATAACTTTCACAAAGACCACACTTAACACATCTAACACGACCCGGGTTGAAACGATTTATCGTAATCATCAATCAGGTGATGGCGATTAATCGTTGAAACCCAGGTTGTACTAGATGTTTTATATGTTATTGGTAAAAGTTATTTCCGATTAAATATTGTGAAAATGTGAATTATCACAAAGCTACCGAAGAGAGAGTTTTATTTACAAAATAAAAATTTCCTCAGCGGAAGAAGAGTTAGAAACTTGGCGCTGGTTTTGGCTTTCTTTTTCAAAAAGGTAGGGATAGCCGTTGTCCCAACTGATGGACGACGTCCAATCGAAGGATAACGACCTTTAAAAAATGTCCTCGGGTTCATCCACCTCTAATCCCAGCTACCTTCAGTCTACCATAATAATATATTCGCTTGAATGTTGCGGTTTACTCAGGTATCTGAAATAAAGACTTCATGTTTGCTACGGTCTCAGACTTAGTGCAACTAGTTATTATCAGCAATAGAAATATCAGTTTATTATTGTTTGTGCATGAGGTAATGTTCAGTTTAAATAATTAGGCTTGCGTGACTTGCATCTCATCTTAAAATCTTTAATAATGCTCTTTCTTGCTTCTCCACAGCAAACAACAATTGGTCCAAATCCAATAAAAAAATACATAAACAAACTTAAGTAAACCAAATGAGATTAAATATTATAAAACAACTTAAACCAACTTGATTAACAATTAATAATCATAAATACATAAACATAGCAGAAAATAGATTTGATGAAATATTTTTTAAGGAGAGCCAATGAATGACATAACTCGTCCTTTTGGTTTTGAGAGGAACATGGGGTGCATTGTAGGATTATTATTGTCCAGAAAATGCTGTGAAGCATTTTTAGGAAGTTTTTTCGTTCTTGATGACCACGAATTCTTTTAACTGGGTAATCGAAGATTCAATCGGAGGTGACACGTGACATTGTGCAATCATAATTAAAATATTAGTGGGTGAGTGGTATTATTGAATCAGGGAGCTGAGGGAGTTTAAAAGATTGATGATGATGCTAATTCTATAAGGGACGCAAATTTGTCCGTGGTGCATTTCAGTTGCGTCATTGAAGATACTATTCCACGTCATGAAGAAGTAGCTTCTCACGTGCTCAAATGGACAGATTCTTTAGAAAGCACGAATGTATTCCCTGGGATGAACGTAAATTAAACCTCTTTGGATCTTCAATCATGGCAGAGATGAAATGCCTTCTGTTCAGCGAAGTATTAGTGAGTCATCATCTTGTAAATGCCTTTTCCAAATATAAATGAGTACCCAGGAACACGAAATTTCATGTATGTACCTACGGTTACCTGTTCAAGACCTATTGTGAAATTTCAATGACCTGCTAAAGGCTCCTGACGATGCGAAAAAAACAAAATATTTGAAGTTGCCACGAGAAAAAAAATCGGCTTGGACTGGGAATGGACCCACAGACTTTTGTCTTGCCTGGCCTATGCGCTGACAGACCACTACGCTACTCTGCCTTCCTTAATCCTGTCTCATGGCGCTAGGGAAATATTGTTCTTGCATTCACTGAAAAAATAAATTTAATTTATTTCCCGTTTTTATTTTTTTTTCTAAATTTTGTTCTCGTGTATGACTTTTCACTGTGGAATAATTATTGGAAATAGGAATTTATGTCTTTAGCATTTGAGTGAATTTTTAAAAATGTATTTTTTTTATTTTCCAGGTAAATACAATTCACACCATTTTCTACGCGAGCTGAGTGTATTTTCCTGGCACTGAGACTACAATAACGTAAGTATTAGCTATTTTGTTTTTGCTGATGCCTCACTGGCCGGTCGAGATTGTTATGTAATAAATCAAATCACTGACTAGGCTCAAAAGGTTTCTTGTGAATAGGCTTTCATAATTTTTATGTTATCACATAAAAATGGGGTAATCAATATGGAATCATGTATCATATCAAATTCGTATTATTTTAAGTACAATTCTGGGTTCAATTTTCAATATTACTTCCGTCATTTGTCCATCCGTTCCGTCCGTTCAATAGTACTTCCGTCATTCAATGGTTTTAAAAATGCCTTTATTCCTCGATTCACAATTTTGATAACTTCACTCATCATTGGTTTAAAAAAATCATCAGCTTCAGGACTTCTTCACTTCTTTTTAGTGAAAAATGCCTCTCAATCTGTCTGCGGGTTAATAGTATAGGACTCTTCCTGAGCGAACTCGGTGACAATTTCATGAAAGCATTCCAGCAATATGCTGGGATGAAGTAGAACGAAGCGGCAAAAAATGGAAAATTTAATCGCTTTTGCAGGAATTAAGGCTCATAGTTTTCGCCCAATGGGGATCGTCGCCGGCCGCCCAGCGGAAGAATGTCGAACTCACTCTCTCAATTCATATGAATCGGACCGTTTTCGCACCCTTCGGAATGTTGGATTCTCTGGGTTAATTGTCTAGAATGAATGCTGAGCGCCGAGTAAGGGGAAAGGTGGAATGAGAGTGGATGGTGGAGAGGCAAAAGTGGAACCCTCCAGTTGCGTGGAAATTCTACGCAGAGTCCGAACGGAAAAAAATAATTAAAACCGTAGATGAATTGAGCACAGCCCGTGAAATTTATGGCATTTAACAGGTATATAGTTTATTATTACTGTGAAAGAATGTTTAAACATTTTGAAATTTTGTGTTTAACAAAGTATATTTAGTTTATGTTACATTTTGTATCTCGTTCAAACTTCTAATTATTAGGTCATTTAAATAAAAATTCGTTAAATTATAACAAATTAATTTATACCGTTAATTAAATAGTTCAAGGTTTAACGAAACGTAATTATACATATTAAAAGTTAACTTCTAAGTTAAAAGGCTTAAATTATATCGGTGGATATTTTCAGCTCGAAGTTTCTAAAGCGATGTAATCTTGTGCATTTTGATTTCCCGCAACTTGTAGCGAATGTTTATTTTCTTGTTTTTATCAGATTAGGGTCAGAAGAGGGAATATATTAGCTTCATGGATTGGTTGATGCACACTTCAGTTCTTGCAGATTTGGGTTGGAAAGTAATAGAAGTTGGGAAACAACGCAAGATATGACACATGGTTGAAGCTGTTTGTTAAAGATTAGGGGACCCATCCTTAAGTTTATTAAATAAGCGCTTTTATTATTCTAATTAATGTTTTGTAATGGGAAAGCGATTTTGAAATTGAAGAAGCTGAAAACGGAACGAAGACGGGTTTGCCAGTTTTTTTCCTCTTAGATATGGATGAGGTGGTATGAACAACAAAGTGTTTTATTTTTCATCCAATATCGCCAATATCTTTTCAATTACCGTTAGCATTCATGTATTATTTAGAGTGGCTTGCCCGTGGAATCTACTGCCTCCATATTGAGTAAAAACAACGAATTTTTAATGAGTGTACGGTGTCAGTGAGTGTTTCCTATTGTTGACTTAAAGGTGACCATAGAGCCAAGAAATCAGAGATGTTACTTGTGTTTCTATTTTTATTGGGATCAGCGTTGATTCATGCACTGTGGTGTGACATCGTTTCCATTTTCCATTCCTCTGAGTAATTCCAGTCACTTTTCGTGCTTATATTTTCCGCTCTTTTCTACAGCAGCCTCTCCGCATATCTCTTCCGAACCTCACTACCCTCATCTCATCACTTCGACTGTTGCCTTTCTTCCTGCTATTTCTTGCACTACTCACCCTCTCTTTCTCTCGTTCTTGCCATTAATTTAACGCTCTTTAATTGCATCATCTCCTTTATAGCTCTTCTTTGCCATCACCCCTCGACCCTCCGTACTCTATAAATTCCCCACATGATTCCTCGGATACCATTCTCAAGACCATTCTTGAACTTGGCTGTACATTGGATTAGGACTTGAGTTTAATGTTTTATTTTCACGAGCCCATAAGATGATTTTTTTCAGGGATTATGTCTGGAAGGAAATTTCAAAGACGCATGGAACGGTTTTAATATGACTTCATTATGCATGAGGTAAAATGTATTTTTTTCTCTTTTTGACAAGAGTTCCAGTGTTTTTTCGCGATCTCAACTTCCACGCCATATGTGTCGTCAAGTAATATGGAGGAAAGAAAGTTATTAACAACATATCTGTAGCTACCAGAAAGAACGTGCTTCATGCTCCTATTTTGCCAAGAATGGAAGATGGGATACAAAAAGATGGAAAGAAAGTTCAAATCGACGACGTACATCAGTTAGCCAGATCAATCATATTTCCACTAGGCATGCTGATAATTGCTTCTCGATCGCTTCCTCCGGTTCCAAGGATCAAATTCTCTCCAACTGGAAATTTCGTGAGTCAGGCAGGGTAGCTATTGCGTATTTCATACGATGTGTCATTCAATCAAGCTCAAGTATGATCAGCCATGGATACCGATACTGATTCACTAGCAGAATTCCCTTCACATAAGCCGATGCCAAGAGCAATATTTTACCTCAGGGAGGTTGTCATTTTAGACGTCGTCAGAGACAAGGTTTGCTTTGAAATTACTGAAAATATTTAGTAGATATTCCAGTCTGCGGTCTACCCTTTCGTAGCGATGAAGATAGTGTATCTTAGACGAATAATCACTCCTCTTGCGGTGGCTTGCTGGGTGCTTCGTGGATGTAGCTATTTCATCTTCTGTTAAAAGCCATCGGAGAAGGGTGGGGGACGGAACGAGGATTCGCCATTCGAAGAAATGTAACGAGGTAGAGAGAAGGGAACTGCGGAGGCTGGAAGAGGCGCATAGGGGACCGCGACCTGTTTAGGGGGGGGGGGGGGAAAGAGTGGAACTTGAGTTAGTTTGGAAGGGAGCATCTGCTCTCCTGCGTATTGAGCCGCAGACTTCCGGAGTCATTGTCTTCTGCTCGCGCCCCGCTCCGCCGTCTTGATTGTAGCCAATCCTTATGCTCTCCGATAAACCTTCACCCACCCCTTTTCCCTGAACCCTCAAACCTCCCCACACACCATGGCAATCCTTCCTCCCCCGACCGTTCGCCCCGGCCAACCCCCCTTTCTCCTCCTCCCTCTCCCTCGTCTCAGTAAACATTAATCCTGCGGGCCTTCCCATTTCTCTCGAAAAGGCTTAAGAGAGGATGTGGGAGAGCGGAGGAATCCTCCTCCCCTCCTTCCTCTTCCCACCGCCAGAGCGCGCGTGCAGTGGCGGTAGTCGGTAATGTGCGCGCCTCGGGGAAAATCCTCCTCTCCGCTGCGCCAGCCAAGGGCCGCGGCAGCGTGTGGCATTAAGCTGATTGAGACAAATGAGCGCCGAAATTATCAATAGTTCCTCTCTATTTGTGACCTCTTTGCTTACTTCCCCCACCCTCTCTCTCGCCACGGTTCATCGTGCGCTTTCCGTATTCTTTTGTTTTTTGTCTAGCTCTCGAGTGCAAGCTTTGTGTTCTCTGCGTTTATTTTATTCAAGAAAACGCATTCCATATTAATTACGTGGGTCTTTGAAGCCACGGGAAATGATTTATAGAGGTAATTATTCGTTTCCTTTGGTAATGCACAAGGCTTTTTTTGGCACAGTTTCATTGGGCTAGTGTGCATTTAGATCTTCAATCCCATATGCAACCGAGTTAATTTAGTTTTTCGTTGTTGTCAATTTATTAGGGAATAAAGGGGCTACAATGTTTTAATCACTAATTTATTGGAAATTATTTAAAAAACAACGGTAATTTTATTTGTTTGAATAAAAATGACTAATTCAGTCAATAATTTTAAAATTTGGGGCCTAATGATTGGTAGCTTTTCGTGAGCTATGTGAATTCTGGATGCGATTTTCCTTTTTTTTTACTTTTTTCTGGATATTTCAGTAACGCTTATAAAAGTGAAGGCTTAATATCTTTGGCAGCGCCATGATTTCTCTTATCGAGTGCCTTGTTGGTTATTCTCCCTCTTGTTGCATAAATGATGCGAGAGAGCACTTAAATCGGGTAACAGGGAGGATATTTGGACCTAATTTGAACCCCATTGCGAGCCCCTAAAGCTTTTCCGCGAATAATTAAGCTTTTTTTTTTAAACCAGGTAGGTATGTATTCCTAAACGCTCCCAATCATTCGACCCCTGCTGTTTATTTACCCGCTCGGATCATTTAAAAATCGCTCGTTGAGTGGAAGTAAACACAGTGCGCACGGGGAACGTTTTGTTTCACTGTTTATAAATGTTTACTCCCCCCCCCCCACCCCCTTTCCCAATCCCCCACCCTACGAACATATTTCCAATCCGCTGAACATTTGCGATAAAATTACCCGAGCACCAGGATTCGACTACTTTTTTCTCAGGTAGTGAGTGGGAACGAGAGAGGGGAGTTTTTTTTGGGAGTACTACGTGTGTTTTGGGGGAAAAAGGGGGAGAATGCGATGGGTGGATGGATTACCTCTCCCCCCTGTACATCTCTCTTTATACCTCCTCATTCACCCCACCCCTCAACCAATCCCACTCGCACACAGTTTAAAAGGGACCGCCCGAAACATCGTTTCTCTGCCCTAGTCCCCAAAGGTCTGGTTACACTCACATTGCTCCAATGGTTACTATGCATTTCACCCAGAGCACTCTAGCGGTCAGGCGCTAACTATCAGCGCAACAGCACGACAGTTACATATCCTTTAATTGAATATCTTGCAGATTTAAGTGGGAAATCACCGATTTATTTCTCAGGGGAAACTCAAAAAGGTAACTGTTCAATCAATTCTGCATCCTGAAAAATACTGGAACCAGATTGCAGCGCGATAATGCCGTCCAGTCCTTCTCTTGGCGTTTTCTCAGTTTACTTTCCCGGCCATCTTCTTTGTTTTTCTTACAGTTGCGATGGCGATGTCACGTGTGGTCCCAGGCGTATTTTAAATGGACGCTGATAAACGTCTTACAACAAATGGAGTAATTACTGCATTTATTCACAAAAAAGTAAAGATTTATGGCAAAAGCATACAATCTTTATCTTTTTCACGCATACGTATTTTTCCATTTGCGCCTGAAACAATTGGCGCTAGTAGTAATCGGTATACGAGATATCGCAATTCCGTCAGACCCTTGATAGGCAATGTCCGAATATCGACGAAGTCGTCCGCGATTTTTCCATCTCTTTCTCTCCCTCCGCATATTTTGCCCTCGGTTGTTGTTTTCCGACTCCACTCGAACTCTTCGGATCCGCTTAGCAAATACCAATTTGCTCGCGTTAGTACGTTTTTCGGGGAGGGGTCGGGGGGATGCAGCGGTGCCCTGAGGGAAAAGGTGCTGCCCGTGAGGATGATGAGGGTCGCATCGGTCCCTGGGAGGAAGGGGTGGACGGCGTGGGGATTTTGATCAGGGTACAAGGTGGGGGGGGAGAGGAGGCAGGAATGTGAAAGGGTATGAGGTAGATACAGAGCAAGGATGCATATATACACGCACACGTGGTCAAACGAAGCTCTCTCAAAAAAACTGCTCGTGGAAATGATCCCGCCGCCGTTGCACCCTGTTTTGTGTTTATGCATTTATTTTCGCCATTTATTTTCAGCTCCGAATAAAAGGAATGCGTGTTCCTTCTTCTTTTTATTTTTCATATTCTTGCTATCGTTCTTTCTTTTTACTCCTACTGGACTCCGTGCTCGGGTTGATGAATCGTTCCCTCTCACACACAGAGAGGCGCCACCGACCGTCGCGCGCGTTATGTCGCTCCCGTGATTTTTGTCGAGGATTGAAATAAAAAAAACAAAAAAAAAGCGACGACGCGTCCCACATTTCGATAATGCCCGAAGTCGTCGTCGTGTGCTCGTCGCGAGATGATATACGTGTATGTACTGCTGTCTCCCCGTCTCCCTCCCTATCGTGTCACGTGTGCCGACGGTCGCTACGGAAGAGTCCCGCGGGGTCATTCAAGGTTGCGCGCTCGGTCCCGGATCGTGAAAATTCGACCTCGCTCGCGAGTTTGGATCGTACGCGGGGGGGGGGGGGGTGACGTACTCTCTGGAGCTGTTTTTAAGTAGTGCCTGTCGTTTTATTTGGTTCTAAAGCGGCTCCAAAATCCACGGATACTGGTTTTTTTCATCGTCCCTCGAGCCACGGGCGAAAAAAGTAGCACAAAAGATTTTCCCCGGACGTCCGCGGAGATACTCTTGCGATGTCCGAGGGGTCGTGATGGGCCCGCAACCCCCTCCTCTACCTCCTCCTCCCCTCTCTGCCCACCGTTCACGGTGATGTAGCGCGCTCTCCACGTTTCAATTTTCATCGGCATTTATTTAACCCTGCCCGTCGTAATCGGGAAATTTCTGATCCCTTTGCGGTGGAATCTCGCTCTCGGGAAGCGTATGTAATCCCGGCGCAGCGCCGGGTTGCACGGATTTTTATTTGTTAACTTCTCTTCGCTGTTTAAACTTGTGTTCGTGCGCTTTGGCAGTGGTCCAGTCAACAAACGGAAATCCGTCGTTTTTTCAGAGTTCGCCTAATGAAGAAAAACGGAATATCCACCGGCGTAGCAGGACGTTCGCCATAATTAGCATAACCGTCGAACTGATCAAATTGGGAGCTCTTTGACCTTTTGCCTGTCGGCAGAAATAGAAATGTAAACACAAGCATTTATCACTGCATTCTTGTAACATGTACCAACAAATAAACATATTAACTAGTTTACTGATGCAATAAATGTGTGTAGTTGGATTTATTGCCATTCTTGTATTTTCGTGTAATAATCGCGGTTGATTATTTATTAAAATAAGCATGATTAGGAAAATTTTAAGTATTATCGTTTTATTGTTGTCAAGGCATAAAAGAATTAGTCCTTGCTTAGTTTCTATATTACTTAGAATATTATGTTAGTCGAGTAACAGAGTAGTCACGAAAGCTAGTTGAATATTCGAATTATGCATATCCCTGTATGCCTGTCAGGGTAATAAAAATTTCTCACATTGCTGAGTTGTTTTAGGGAATTTAAAAATTATTAAACGTGGTGTTCTCATTTTTTGGACCAAAAAATATCTATGCATATTTCATTGTATGCATTTTCCATTTTGCATTTTTTTATTTATTAATTTTATTTCTAGAAATGCATTTGATCACAGGCTTTATAGATAACCCAGTGTAATTATTTCATTTATTTTTTAAACATTACTTTTACAATCATTTATTTGTTGACTGACAGTGGTGTGGCGTAAAGGCAGTGAGCAGTGATCCCGAAAGTTAATTTTTTTTAATATAAACTCATTTAAGACATTGTCAGGGATACGGCAAGTATGGACATTTGTTGTCTTTTATTAAAGGTATTTCCGACTGGTGTAAAATGTAGCTGAGAATAATTTTCTTCCCACGTTGCGAAATGAAAGAAAAAATCTGCGCCGGGAAGAAACCAACTCAAAAATGAATAAGAAATCAACATTACCGAGAGAGTTGGTGCGTTGAATAATTTCGAGCCCTTGCGAGCGAGTTCAGGTGGGCGCAATAATTCGTTGTCAAAGTGGAAGCCTTCCTCCTTCGTTTTAAATGCGGAGTCGGTCTTGCATGAATAACCATAGTGCATGAAAAAAATATATATATGTACTACTTCGCGTAACATATTGCAATAAGTGAATATCTATCTCACTCCCCCTCTCGAAGAGTCCCTTTAAAAAATGAAGGAAGAAAAAGACTGGCGGTGGTCGAATAAAGAAGAAGACATTCGTCTCGCTCTGCACGAGAGTCTATCAGGGACGGTGGTGTGTGTTTGTGTGTGTGGGGGGGAGGAAGGGGTGGCCGGAAAGGGGTGAGTCGGTCTGCTGCAAGTCTCAGATCCAGGGGGATTACTCGGTAGAGGAGGGAGGGGGAGGCTTGATCTGGTTGGCTGGGAGGCACAAAGAAGAGTAAAAGTGAAGAATAGTGGAGCAAAGAGGGAGGGAGCAATCTCCCGGAGGATGGAAATGACGTGAGGGAGGACGAATATATATATATTAATGCATAGAGATTCGCCGTTGCTTCTCCACGAGTACCTATACTGGCGCTTCATCCGAAAATGAGCGAAGCAGTTTGAAGTTGATGAACGCTCTCAAGTTTTACCAACAGAGGGTGAACAATGTTTTGACTATGACTTTATTTATTCCTTCATTATACATTCTACTCGAGGGCTGAAGTTTACGAAGCACATGTAGGTAAATGGATTTTTTTTGGAAACTTCATATGAATTAACGTGGAATAATGGAAATATATTTTATCCTATCCCGGAGCTTAAGTCCGTATGAACGACAACCAATGATGAAGAAGTGGTAGGCGATTATGGCGTCATAGAAATTTAGAAGGGTTTTCAAATTAGGTAGCTTGGCAAAGTATAATCAGGGACTTGTTTAGTCGTCATGCTGTGATTTTCTCATAAATCGTGGAAGATTTTGGACGTTGGAAATGTCATATTTTCGCAGCAAAAGTCATATGGTGTCTGATTTTCCTTTAACCGGAACTTTTTGTGAACCGGAGAACGGCATTTTCTGGTAACGATATTACAGTAACCGTTATCATATATTTTTCATTTTTACTTCTAATGCTGTGCGTCTTTTTTATTTTAAAATATGATTCAATTATAAAAAATTGCGTAAATTTATTCCTGGATATGCTAATTTGGTTTAACCTTTATGCTGTGTAAGTAGTTATACAGCATAGCGTGTCATTTTGAATGTCAACGAAGCGCACTACATGCCTTAGGCATGGAGCTACAAAGTGTTCGTAACACATTAGCAGTTACTCTCCAGCGAAAATCGGATTTTATTTCGTCTGCCATTCTCGAACTATTCGCGCCCCTGGTTCATTTATTTACAAAATCATTCTCATGTAATGCTTTTTTCATTAGAACCTGATGTTTGGCCATACATGGATATGAAAATATGAGGTTTATACATTTCTTCAATTTGTATTCACATCATCTCCAAATTGCCTACATTAAAATTATTACACTTGTATTCTACGTCTATGTGCATTAGGGTGGTCCAAAAAAAATTTTTTTTTTAAACATCCGCTCCACATGTTTGCCCCTGTTCCAATTGGTGTTAGAAAGCTATGAAAAAAAATTCAGGCAAATTGGTTAATATTTAGAGGTCCCTATGATTGAGCACTTTTTGGGTGAACGCGGATTTTTAGCTAAAACAATGGTATTTTAATGAAAAAATTTAATGGTGACATGACTGAATACATAAATAATACTAAATGATCATGATGCATTTACTGTGACCATAAATAAGTCTCTGAAAAGGTAAAAGATATGTAAAATACAAGATTATAATATGTTTTCTTCACTAAGCACCATAACCATCATCATCATCAGCCATGAGTAATGCCTTCTTACAAGTTGGATACTTGGTTCGGTTTGATTGAACAATCCGAAGAAGATACTGAAACAGGTCTTCATTCTTTGTTATACACTTATTGAATTTTTGTATCAGGGCAATTTGCACCCCTTTCAGCACAGTCATTAACTACTTTCATCTTGCAAACAGCCTGCTTGAGTTCTATGTAGTCGGGATCCGAATCCCACAACTACGTTCTTTGCAAAGAAATGAAGCAGCCTTTTCATTCCCATCTTTATGGAGAAAGTAAAAAAGAGTTCTGCAGTTCGCTGTGTCACATATTTTTCCAGAGGAGTGTCATGTTTAAATGTTTTACTCTCAACTGTCTTAAGAGCCTTAGCTTTTGGTGGGCACTGTAAGTAAGTAACCGTTTTAACTTTGGTAGTCACAGGCTCGGGAATCAAAGAGGGCAAGTCCAACCAAATGCTCTGAAAAGAACCACAGATGGCGGTGAAAAGCTACCAAAGCAGCCTTCTTAACATTGCAGTTGGGATAAGCTTCATTATGTTTTAAAAGAATCGCGTCATTCATGACAGCTTTCTCAGCTTTGGGCGCCTCATTCCAATTTCGACCGTAGATGAGAGCTACCAATAAGCTTACTTCAGTGATTCCTTTTTTTTTCTCCAGCTGTAAGGGTGAACTGATCTCTAAATAAGTAAATTTTAAGGGAATAAATAGCCTTTGCCATCTGACGTGCATTGTGCAAACCACCTGGTGCTCGGAATTTCACTTTGAATCCATTAGGACTTTGACCACCAAGAAAGGTATAACACTCGAGGTAATCATCTCGAGGCTGCTTTGACTTAATTGGGTCTTCTAAAATAGCAGCATAATATTCCATCATTTCTCCTCTTAACATTTTGATTTCATTGGAATCATACAGATCATCACTGACTTGAGAATATATTTCCTTGTCGATACGAGGCCAGTGTTTCTGGAAACGCTTAAATATTGCGAAATCTGAACCCCCAATAACTCCAAATGCTGTGGTAAATACAGAAGACAACACGATTTCAAGTACATGGTGCCTGCATGGAATCCACACAAGACTAGTTCCTAAACTCTCCTCGGGAGTAGTACATGCTCCACTCTTCAGACCTGTATTGGCAGCTGTTGTGTTAAATACTAGAGCCCGCACATTTTGTCTGAGATTCCAATCATCCAGGGTATTAAGGCAAGCAGTATGTAGCTTGTTCCTGGCCAGTTCCACGGACAATCTTAGGGACCCCCAGCAGCTTTTCTTTTCCCCCTCCGGAGACAAGTATTGCCACTCTGTCAACCTTTTCCATGCCCCCTACAATATCAGTGAGCAAATTTCCATCCCAGTGAAGAAATGACGGATCTTCAGGTTGGAACGTCGATTTGTCAATATCTGATGCAGACTCACGTGCCTTCATGCGGTTACGCCTAATTTTGCTGCGAGACGCTTATACCTTGCCTAAAGTCACACAACATGCCTCAGAAACTGCGCTGACGACAAACATAGCTTTACGGTCCGATAAATTTACTCGGTCAAGTGATGCTGCGACTTCGGTTGTGAGGATCTTTTTCTTTTTTTACGGATCGTCGTGGAGTAGCAGGAGTAGTGCTCGTCGAAGGTAGGTAATGACAATCAGATTCATCAGAAGCACTACTTGTGGTCTCTTCATGTACTGTTGATGTACTTGAGGTGACACATAGTCACTGATTTCTTGCATTTCATTAATAGAACGTTCACGTCAAATCTCTTCTTGACTTTTTCGTATGCTCTTTCCAGATTCTTGAGCTGCTAGATTCTCGTATACTCCTGCCATGCTGCAGCTCTTTGTATCTTGTAACAGCTTGTCTTCGTCAAGTTTCATTATTTGCAAAGCATCTTTGTGTACTAGGTCAAAAATATCTAAGATATCTGCTTTTAAGATTTCTTTTTTCATACGACAGCTTTCGAGAGGTGTTTTCATGTTTTTTTCAGATTGAGATAATCATTATACAATTTATTAAGTTTTCTTCCAATCGCATCTATTCTTCGAGTAGGAATTATTTCCATTCCCCAAAATTCCAGTGAATCCTCAACAGTGGCTCTTATTCCTTTTTTTAAGCCCAAATTTTGGTTAATGTGGTGGAAAACAAGTCGTTGTAACATATCTCGTTTTGACGGAAGTCTAGATTTGGGCAGAGACTCAGTAGACTTTCCAATGAGCCACACTTGAGCGGAAGATCTAGTAGTTAAGGTAGCCATGGCTATTTATTGGCCTGCAACCAAGAGATTGGTATAAGATCTACCATATTAACCTTAGCAAACATGTACTCCAAAGGTAGGTAGGTCTGGTAGGTACTCGATATTTCAATTAAAATTTTTATTACTCTACCTTTATATTGTGTGATTCATTCTAATATCTAGGTATTATTAATTACCTTGTTTTGTGTATATACAATGCATTTCAGATTAGTTAGAACAAATGTTTATGTTGTGTTTCCAAGGTGAACATAAGTAACAACATACAACATGCTGAACAAAATTAACCTAAATCTAGTATTATTCAGTTGTGAACTATCTAAATGTACTTTAATATTTACTTTTCAAGTGTAAAAGGTTTAAATGCAATTAATAACGATTCAATATTCCGAAGAGAAATAAACAACACACAGTTTTTGCTGAAATCAACATAGCACTGTTACTGCTACTAAGGCTCTCCATAAAAGAGGAGCATTCTCAGTGATCACCTGACCGCCGCCATTTTGTGCCTGAGACAATAGACTGACCATAGAATAGAGATTTACAAAGTATGATAATAATACTGACAGCTGGCATAAAATGGCCGCCTGTCAGTTTGATGAGAATACTTAGGCAATACTATAGGTTCTCTACTGCTACTGCTTTCTAGTGTTGTTCTATGGAAATATTTTCTCAGTAAACTCTGAAACGTGCTGCTATCTATTGAGAACTGATATAACCACAGAGTAATACAGAGTGCCAACGCTTATAGGGATTTGCGAATAACTTTTTGGGTGGCCATGTGTTTCGCTTTTTCTCCGCTAGATGGTGTTGCTGTTATCAACCTGAAAGACTCCCGCTTCCTGTCAAGGTCAAGTCTCCCGCGTAACCTGATACGTCAGGAAAATGCTCACGCGACTCTTCGGGGACGGTCTGAGTTCTGCCGGGAGTGGATGTCTTGAATCCACGGTAACGATGCTTGTTTCCCAGAGCCTTGAATCCTACTCAGTGAGCGGGCCTAGGCCAGTCGCCCGGCACCAGGGGAATGGCAGCTTTCCGAATGTTTTATTGTCCATCCATCTTTGTGTAGGGGAATGTTGAACCTCCACTTGTTATATTCCGTCGATTTGATTTTTCTAATTCTAAGGCACTGAGTTCAAATTGTTCACTTCCCGTTTTAATTCAGAATTGAGTCTGCAGTTATGCCGCAGAAAATGTCATTCCACTACACCCTTTACCCCAAATTTGAAAGGATCGACAATGGAAAATCATGATGAGTAAGGTGGTAAAAATATAGAATCTCTGACTGAACGTGAATTCAAGCCTTATTTCATTGCGTTTCTTGTAACTCACAACAATGCGATAGAAGTAGTTTGGTGATTATTTATCGTTAAACTGTATGAGTTGGGCAGCGGTATGAAATATTTGTATTTTAAGAGACGCAATCAACTATAAAAAATTTTAACGTCAAGTATTTCGTAATTGGTAAATATTAATTCGATCTGTTTTCCGTGCTTGCATGGAGGATACACAGGCTAAATTTCCACCAATGCTGGTTTTCTATCTTACAAACGATGTCCCAAATAGTTCAAAAGACCATTTTGTTCCTCCAATCTCGATCTACCGACCCGATAATGTTGCGCCTTTCCAGTGAGAATGAAAACGATAACTTTTTAAATGGATCACATCCTTGGTCACTATCACCAGCACTCTTTACTAACCCGGAATACTACAACAAACTTCATATGGCAAATTTTAAGTGCAATTTTTCTCTTTAAATCTGCCGTTTTTATGGTGCCTTCCAAAATGAACTTCGAACCATTTTCGTGAATTCTTTTAAAGTACAATGAGGAACTATCAGTCGTGCCGACCATGCCTTTGTATTGTAAGAAAATATACATGGAAACAAGTTACTGGCTTACAAATAACCGAGGCACTTAAAGAGCCGAGTCACTGCAAAATCAAGCATCCGGTCATTGTAAAAGGGAAGGTTGTTGCTCAGTCCGATCAAATCGTTTCAGTTTCTTGAGGTTGTGAGTTACAAGGGGAGGAGGGGGATTGTGACAGGAATTCGGGATTACGGGTGGGAAGGTTCCAGGTCGGGTAAGTACTCTCCTATTGGTCTCGACCCCGACGTATAGAGCCTGAAATCGAAAAACGCTGACCAAAACTCATAAATTCGTTATTATTGTAGTAAAAACCACAAAATTTTCACCTTTCATGATCTTAGCTCCTGGATCTAAATTTTATGACATTGAGCTTGTAACTAATAAGGGACCTATTTTAACAAAATAGTGAGAACCGTAAAATCCATCTTTTCTAACATTAAAATTCTGGTATTCCCGCTGTGTCAACAGTGAGGAAGTGGATCGGAACATCACGATATTTGACGGGATTTAACGACTCTTTTTTCCGTCAGCTGAAGCTCAAAGTCTCCGTAATGTCGGATGTTAGCAAAGAATGCGTAATTTTATTTGACGAGATGTCCCTGATGGAAAATTTAGAATATTCAAATTCCCTGGACATGATTGACGGTTTTGAATATTTAGGGAATCTGGGTAGGAAGAAACAAGTGGGAAAGTATGCATCCGTGTTCCTCATCAGAGGTATTCATCAAAACTGGAAGTTGCCTGTAGGGTACTTTATTTCTGAGCATGGGCTCATTAGCTCCAATATACGGAAACTCTTATTGTCCTTGATTGAAAAGTTGTTAATGGTAGGCCTGCATCCCAGAGGATTCATTTGCGACCAAGCCAGCACCAATAGAAAAGCAATTAAAGAAATGGGGGTTTCAGTCGAAAACCCTTATTTTCAGATTAATGAAAATAAAATTTATTGCATTTTTGATGTTCTTCATCTTTGAGAGTCTTTGTCTTTGAAGTATTTGAGAAATAACTTCCTGAATAGTGATTTTGTTCTGGAAGAAAAGACCGTTTCCTTTGAAAATATACGCCAGGTTTATCAGAGCGATACATCCAGCTCGACAACTAGAGCTCTGTGGAAACTGACTAGTGCACACATTTGGCCCAACTCTTTCCAGAAAATGTCTGTGAAGCTGGCTACTCAAATATTCAGCTATTCCATTTCAGCTGCTATTCGCATAAGCCACTCCACTGGAGAGTTAAAACGTCCATCAGCACTTCCAACTGCTGATTTTATAGAGACAATAAATAATTTATTCGATGCCTTAAACACCAAAGCTTACTCAAAACGCTCTAGTGATTTCTGCTTGGATAAAAAAAATGCTCAAGTTATAGAGCTGCTTCGGGAAGGGCTGAGAATTATGAGCGTCATTAAGAAGAAGGACGATCGGGTGGTTCCTTCCAAGCTCAATGAGTAACATTTAAAAGAAATACCTGATAACGATTCCAAAGACAAACAAATGGGTATGTACCTACTAAAAATGGGAAATGAGACAAATTTTTAGACGCCACTAATGGTTTTAGCCTACCACCGACAGCTGCTGTTGAACGTTTTTTGTATGAAAAGGAGAATAAATCGGAAGTCACTTGGCTGCGGCCCGGGTGGTCCCGGGTTCGATTCCCAATGAAGACTCTCTGCCCACTCCCACCTAAAATCCTCGCGGTGATATTTTCTGTCATAACTTCGTGGGAAATTGCAAGTGGCCAGGGAAAGGAACTGGCCCCCCTACCCTGGATGTGAGAATTTCTCACGCCAATGGCTTAGTACGGAGTGAGCTTTACCCTCACCTATCAAAACAAAGCTTTGGGTTGAAATGCGGTGAGCGAATCGGAAGTCGGCAAAAAATGCTTTTATGTATAACGCTGAATAAAGTAAAAGAAAAATACATTTTTTCATTGGTAAAACCGCACCTCGAGTACTCCGCTAGTATTTGGGATCCAGAAAATAAAGACTTCATTCGTAAATTTAACAAGATACATAGGTAAGCAAGCGACCTTCGTCAGTAATCCCTACGAAAGATCAAAAAGTGTCAAGCGGCTTTAGAAGAACTTGGGTGGAAATCTCTGATGATTCGAAGATTACACGCCAGATTATGATCATTAGATACATTCGAATCGACTGAGTTCCTGACTGTCACGGCAGGTATAAAGTTATTTCAATACTACCTCTGCGATTCAGACGCAAAAGTGACAAAATTAGAGAGATAGACTGTCGAACACAGTGATTAAAAACTTATTTTTCCCACAAACCATTCACAAACATAATAGAAACACTATTTACATATAAACGTCATCCAATCATCCCATTCCCCATCCAGATCCCTAAACGTTTTCCCCTTTTGCTATTACTATTGGTTCCCTACACCCCCTGCCACACGCCCTTACGTCGGATTGCAGGGGGATATGCAAATATTGATTCATTCCGCCGTAATCACAAAAAAATATTTGCCTCCATACCCAAGTTAAACATGTTTCAAGTACTTCAGAGTAGGGCGGGAAAACGTTTAAATAAGTACTAATAAATAAATTAGACAATTATCTATTATCAATTATTATAAAATATTCTACAATTCTATTGTTTTGAATGACAAACATGCGCATGTACAATATCAGAAAGTTGTAACTTGAAAATTGTAGATGATTGTTCGTCAAAGTCGTTTACAACGTCGAAGAATAAATTCCGAAAAGTTTGGAATCAAACCCTGTTTCCAACTGTGGGAATTTATATTATCTTCCCGTGATTTCTTTTGCGCCTTTACAATCAAAAGTAATGTCAGCAACGTTGGCTAATTGGTTGGGCAGCGAATTCATATCCTCAAAATACCGAAAACCTTCTGTAGTTCCGTTTCACCAGTGGGAACAATTTAACATCGATGGCATTTTCAGTCATTATTTTATTAAAATACTAATGGAAAACCACTAAACAGTACCCAAGATAAAGAAGTAAGCAAGTAATCTGGAGCCATAAACTCTATAGCGATAGTAGATAAGCCTTCAACGGAACGCTTAAACCTGAAAATTCTCTTACACATACGACTCAACCGCAAACGTTGACGTTTTTTCGGAGCTTTGCCGAAGCTGTCTGAGCTCTCGGAGCTTCTCGGCTTCTATCCTCCAGTCCGACGCGTCAGCAGTTCTTCCCCCGTTATCAATTCAAGTCCTATCGGTTTCGTTGCGGGATGAACGCGGAGCGAGACACGCATGGGACGCAGCGAAAAGGGATTCGAATTGCGCGGCTGAGGAACCGACGACCGTAGTGACATCTATGCAACAGTTCCGAAACTACGTCAAAACGTATGACGCTCCTGAACATGGGCGTTAGCCCTCTCATACCTTACTCTATGATATAACTAAGTTAAACTTCTTGTCTATTTACAGAACATTGTAATAGTACAATAATTTTCTAACAGGAACCTGTAAATTACAAACTTTTAGAAGTGATTACCAAAAAAATGCTTATTTCTTCAAAACGTTCAAATCATAGGGACCCCTAAACATCATCCTATTGATCCCAATTTCGGCATGGTATTTCAGTTTGCCTAGTGGAACAAGGGCAGCGATGTGGAGATGAACATTTTTAACTTTTATTTTTTTCTTGCTATTTTGGACAACCCTAATGTGCATTCATTGTCACTATCCCTAGAATATCTCACTTATACATGTACTCTACTTACTATACTGTAGCATGTAGCGTAAAATGACAATCTACCATTCACATCCTACAATCCTTACATATATGGCTGAACGCTCCATCACGCACTTAGCAGCTTTAAAGGATATTCATGTGGTGTCAATGGCAAAGTGAGAAAAATAATATGATTTCTACTGAAGAGCAAATACTCTTTATGTTGCGGAACAACTCTTCAAATTAGGATATTCCGCTAAGGGTCTTCTCCGTCCTATCACAGGTAATATCGTATTTCATCATTAAGATTTTGTAAAACTTATGATTCGAGCAAACTTACAGCTTTTTTTTGCTTTCGTTGAGATTGATTTTGAAGGTGAACTTATCCCTCTCTAACTGTGCTTATGCGAACGAAGGTGGTTGCATTTACACGTTCATTTAGAAATAAATGCTGCTTGGATGGTGAAAAGTAAATGGGGATAAGTGATCATGAACTATGGCTCTTCTTAAAAACCAAATCCTATGCCAGAAACGTGTAGATATTGACAAAAAAATATTGGTATTACTTCAGCAGTAGTATTAGTAGGGTTCATTTGGTTTGCCGACGGCTTAGGTAATATGCACGATGCTCAATCCATTATTTAAACATAGAAGATTCTTAAGTTACATGTCATTTTAATTTTAAATTTTTTTAATGCTGCGGAATTATTCAATAAACGAGAATGAACTATGTTAAATTCAGAAAACCTATTTGTTTAAATAACGCTAATATTCAGCCACCGGTGTTGTTACCTATACGACGTTGTAGGCTTCCCTGGTTTTCATTTAATCGTTGCGAAGACGGGTTCATCTTGAAATGCGTCATTTTTATCATTACTTCTTCCATGCCATTTTTCCTTCTTTTCATTCAATCCATTTCTGAGCATTACGACAGCTTCCCCGTGCTGTCTCCTTCGCGGGGCTCGCAGACTTGGCCCGGAATTGAAGAGGTGGGGGGTGGGAGGAGATATCGGTGGATGTGTGTTCGGGAAGGCAGGAAGGAATGAACCCTCCCCCTAGGGGGTTTTGGGAAGCAGTGCGGGCGAACGCGGGGGAAGGGGGGTGATGTTGTAGACGCCATATATAGGCTTATCGGCAGTGCGGGAAAGGGTTGTGAGGGGATGGTTGGGGGGGGGGAAGCGGAGAGCGAGTCTCGGAACGGGAGCAGCACGTGGTGTGGGCGACGGATTAGGAGAATGGAGGCATCCCCTGCCACATACACACACACTCCCGCACCCAATCCTACACAACGCGCCCGTCTTTGCATTGGAAATCGGTTTCTCTCCGTCTGCGGCTGCGGTTTTAGAATACACACCCGCGCACGCCTCGTCGTCATTCCCTTGCGCTTC
Organism: Pyrrhosoma nymphula; assembly: GCA_963573305.1. Lineage (NCBI taxonomy): Eukaryota > Metazoa > Arthropoda > Insecta > Odonata > Coenagrionidae > Pyrrhosoma > Pyrrhosoma nymphula. Next base: position 175,352,230 of record OY754329.1, on the reverse strand, counting down.
GATTTCCTCCCTTAATCGCTTTTTCCAGAAATCTCCTTTTTTTCTCCTCCATTTCTTCTTCTTCCTCCTCCCCGCCTTTTTCGCACTTTCCTCCCCCCCCTCCACACCCCCCCCCCCCCGTGAAATACGGATCGTTCGCCGCTGTGAATACTATCCGTCCCTCCCTTTGGCTTGTTAAAAAAAAATGAGAATAAGGAAATCATGGGGGATCTCTATACATGTCGATGGCGAAAAAATCCCGTGTTATCGCCATAAATTACAAACGAGATTTTAGTCATTTCCAAAACTGGTTATTTTTTTCCCGATGCCTTCGGGAAGATAGCAGAGGTAGTGCCGTATCGAGCGGGGGGGATCTTATGGAGACATTGGGCTAGCGGCGAGAGTGTGGAGGGATAGGCTGTAGGCCTTCACTACTCTTTTTTTTAGTCCGTGCAGTGTGAGCGGTAATAATAAGTAATTCACGAAGTGTGCCTATTCCACGTTCGGAGGGTTTAGTTTTTTTCCAAATTTCTTTATATATTTTCTTAACAAATTCCAAGAAAGTTTATCATATAAGAAGTTAAGGTTACATCAGAGTCGTAAACTGGCATTAAATTGGTAAAAAAATCGTTTTAAAAGTGTAATGCAGATTTAGCAAATGTTATCGGCTGAAATTCTTTTTAAATCACTCATTCAAACATCGAGCATTATATACAAGCTTAGCCTGTTCAACGTTTCAGATAAATGATGCCTGTTCCATTAAAGAAAAGAGGTGTATATATTAGCCTAATAAAAAGTTGTCTATGATACTCAATTGGTCCATTGAGTTGATCAACTTTATTTAATCTATTATTTGTGAGAGATTAAAAGTTATTATTAGATTTCCTCATTGACTTATTTTAATAGAACGAAGCTTTCCGGTTTTAAAAAATCATTGAATATATAAATTTTGGTGAAAAGAATGAAAATATATCCCCTCAAATATTTGCGTGAAAAAAGAATACATATAAGAAGAAGGTTCACAAGAAACTTGTGTATGGTAGGTCTTTGCTGTTGGACATTTGTGGCAATTTTATATTTATAGTTTCAACTCATATTCTCCTAGATGCGGAACTCAGCAATGCTATTTCGGGGAGATACACCTTATTATTGTTATGCTCATGCTCGGAAATTGCTGAAATATGAATTTAGCACGATGAATAGCATCAGTAACGACAGAGTAAAGGCCATTGATGCTTTTAAGTGTTGTGAACATGTGCTGCATTTATTATTTCACACCGGATATTTCAAGTTGTTTATCGAGACATGAAATGTGCAGAAAATACCTTTGCAGCAGCAGCAAGTTTAAAAGAATTCATTTATATTTCAACCAATCTCTTAATTATCGGGATAGTTGCGCAGTTTCGATCCGAATGCATGATATCATTAAATTTTGGTGGAATATTATAAATTCTACCTTTAGGGTGAAAGTAAATATTGACTGGTTTGCACATGGTGCATATTACTATCACAAGTGTCGGTTGGATGGAGGACCAGCAAAGCCTCCTTAATGGAACACCCGCGCGTGATCGGATCCGTGATGCGAAAGAGATGAATCAGGGGTGGCACGGGGGTGGTGGGAGGGCCTCCTATTGAGATGGGCGGCGGTGTTGGTGGAGGTAGGAGAAGCAAGGGCCCGGCCACCCCTTCCGGGGATCCAAGGACTCTGGAGGGAAATCGCGCGGAGCCGATGGGGCTTAGTTAGCTCCAGATTACTCGATGGGTGGATTCTGCTAGATAGAGAGAGAGAGAGAATGTTGCATGAGGGAAGAGCGGACGTGCAAACAAGACAAGAAATCCGGTGGTCGACCGAACCCCTTCCACTCTCCCATCATCCTCTCTGGCCACCCCAAACGTTTAACCATATCTCCACCCCCTCCTGACACCTATCCCCCTGGATACCCCAATTACCCACCTCTCCCCGGTGGCTGCAGCGGCCGCCCTTCTGGGGATACGATTGGTGGTCTTTTGGGGGGTTTCCTCTCTCTCTCTACAGATGAATAAACAATAGGCAGTTCACGGAACGCATGCCTCCGTCGGGACATGCGATTATGGGCATATCGGCGGATTTCGAGGCCGAAGGAGCCGAGCGCAAACAGATCCGGAGACAGTTTGATCGAACCCGAAGGAGAATGTCACTTGCGCGCAGTCGAGTTTCATCCTCGAGTTGGTTAAAGAGCGTTTCGTTACCTTATTCGTTCCTCTTCGTCTTCTCTCGAATTTTTATTTCATGGCCGCCATGGCGATGTTTGGAACCGAGATTCATACATCCTACGGCCTACGGAAGTGCCACGATTCTGATAAACAAGTCGTGCCCAATGCATTGATTAATTTTATCTCCCGGTCTATGTTTGAAGGAACTGTGAAAATGTTCAAACATTTATTTCAATCCTTATTGAATGTAAGCATGTGTATTAAGCTCTCTCGTCCGCTTTTATTCGACGTACATGTATACCCCGGAGAATTTAAAGCTACTGTCTGCGTAGTAGGTATAAAAAATACTAGGATTTTATTCAGGGAAGGAAGAAACTGTGGAAATAAATTTTGAAGTTTATGGAAGATTACTGAGAATTTAAATTTTGTCGTTGCTAAGGATAAAAGTAATTAATTAGCCCTTATTGCATATGTCCGTTCTCTTTCTTCTTAACTTTTACTTTCACGAAGTCATTCCATCGCTGAAAGCCTGGTGAATTATGGATTACCTTTGCCAAAAACCCCATTTTCCATATAGTGAAATTCCCTGAAATCTAAATGAGCAAATAGGTACTCTATTTTTTAACCCAATTGGTTAGTGTCAGAATTATAGCCTGCATATTCGAAAAATCATTTTGATTCATTCCTCATGTTGCACGCTATATTTTATTTAATTGTTTCTATGATTCAATGTAATGTGTGGAATCAAGAATCACGGAAATCATTTGTTAATTCGAGTTCTATCTATGGAGCAGGAACGCGTTTACTATTTCTCATTGCCCAGGGTATCCCACGAACAAGAATTCCTACATGAATTCATTTACAATATTCCAAAATAAATTTGCAGGCTTTGTCTAACAATTGGAATTTTGGTGGGCTCATAGTGTCTAGCGTGATATTAATATAATTTGCTACATTAATGAATCTAATTTCCAAACTATTTTTGTATGATCACTTTGCATTCTGTAACACATTCTCTATTTATTTATTTAACTCTTGTTATGAATAAGTGTAACAATGTTGAGTTAAGATTTTCATATCAATATCAATTGTTCAAAGGTCACACATTAACAATACATTTTTCCGTGGTCGACCTTTGCTATGAAAGTTCATTCGTACTTGATTGACGAGTATACTTCAATTAAAAAATTGTCTTACTATGTCCTTAAGTAGTTAATATTGACTCCCAAAGTCTTTCGTGAAATGTATCTGTTCTATGTATTCTAAGCATATCAAGTGAGTATAAATTCATGATTAGCGGACCATCATGTTCTCACCAAGTCCCCATGTAGTAAAATGATTGAAAATTAAAACTGCTTTCTTTTCGTGCACTGATTATTGAAATGAATGGAAAGTGTCGGCTGTCACGAGGTATCAACAGTAGGTAGTGTAAAGAGAAGTCGATTGGTTTTGAATTTCTTGCCCATCGAGTGGTGGGATGCATCAATGTTACCTCTTTCTCATGTTAAGATTCGTCTCTTCTTCCTTTTGCTTCCATCCAACCACTCAATTGGAATTCGCTGCCGTTGTCCATAAAACATTCTGCCTCTCTGTCAATTTTTAAGGAGAAGCTATTTAACTATTATTATGGTGAGCAATTAAAATGTCTGTAACCTCATTTTGAAAACATGTGTGCCATTAAGCCATTATGTTGACTGCAACAGTTTTACTTCAACTGGTATTTTCTGTTAGTACTCATGATTTAAGACAAACAGTATTTTTCTATTAAGTTTTAGTAGTGAACTTACTATTGATCTACAATTTTGCAGAAAAGTACTAAGTTTGCCTTAAATCATGAGTACTTATATAACTAACTTCTACGATCTAAGAACGAAGGTTTTCGCGGTGGTTTATGATGAACTTCTACGATGTGAAGCCTGCAACGGTCAAGTTTATTACTTTTTTCTGTTTTTGTCCTCTTAATTTTTTCATCTCATTTTACAGTATTTTCTTTACCTACAAATTGGTTCTTTAATATTGTATTTTTTTCTCTTTTTCTCACTTTACATGACCATTTCCTTTGGCCTTAATATATTTTCTGATGCTATCCTTTAGTAAATTGATGACTTGTTTGCCAGTTATGTTTTTTTTTGCGAAAGCTGAACTATTTATGTAATTTTGCTCTTATGGGGAAGAAAGCATAATAGACATTCATCCAACCTTCGTCGTCTCTCCGCTCACCTCTCCTTTCGCTCTTCTCCCTCCCATCCCGTGGTGGGAAAGAAAGTCTTCTTCCACACTCCCGGGTGGCTGTGGAAGCTGAAGCGACGCACTGCCGATAAGTAGTTGCTCTCGCAGACGACGGCTGGAAGCACAAAAGCCTCCTCTCCTCGCTTGGAAATCTGACGCCGAGACTGAAACGTTACTCCCGAGAATTTCGGCGTTTGCCTCCTCGGCCCGAAGGGGGGGGGGGAGGGATGGAAGACGGTAATCGTTCGGTCTTCGACCCCGCGGTATAGAGTTCAAAGTCGTTTGGGTGCGAGAATTCCCTGTGCATATCTGAGGAAATGCGTGCGGTGAAATGCTCCCTTAGGCAAAGGAGGCTCCCTCTTTTGGTGTTGTTGGGCGGCGCTAGTCTTTGAAAAAAAGTGTGTTTGTGTGGACAGGATGCCTTGAAGTTGATTCCTTATCGATGTAGACAAAAGGGAGCTACTTGGGTGAAGCTGCAATTAATGCATTGGAGGCGTTGAGGATAATGGATGTGAGCCAAAATAGTTCCAGTCCGTGCTGGGGGGGATATACGAGAATTGGAGAAGGAAGAAATTTATGATTGAGAGCCTTCATTAATATTACGCGTATATTACTTGTAAATTCATTCCTATTTAGCCTACGGAATTGTCTTCTGCGGAAATGCTAGTGTAGCTACCAAGGCATTCTCTATGCAAAAGAGGGCTGTTAAGTCAATGTTAAGGGTTTCAATAAGGACGCCAGGAAGACCACTGTACAGGAAAATCATGATACTCACTTATTTATATTTATTTATATCCTGTATTTATTTATAGCCATGTATTTATATCCTGTATTGTTCCGTGTTTGTCAGAAGTAATCGACACCTGTTTATGCCCAATTCTGCTACACATAGCCATGAGACGCGTGGTAGAGAAAATGTTCATCTGGCTAATCAGCCACTAAACATAAGCAAGAAAGGTCCTCATCATTCAGCCTCAATGATCTACAATAAGATTCCTTTTTCAATTTAACGTTTAGCAAGCCAAAACGTCTTGAAACAAAAATTAAAAGAACTGTGTATTTATAAATGCTACTACAGCGTTGATGAGTTTTTGAGTGATAAATTTTTGTAGTCTGTATTTTACTGCTTGTTTCTTCTTTTGTATGTATTTTTGTCTGACTAAGTCCTATGTTGTACTTGTATAACCGATAGGACATTAAAGATTATTATTATTATTAATTACGAAGCAGAGAAGGAATTCCATATTTTTCTGACTGGTTTTTTTCAAAGGGCAAGTAGTGGAAATTAGCTAGAAGAGCCGGAAAGAACTACGGATTCTAAAGGGTGTTATGACTGCGTATCTAATTAGTTCCCCCGGAGAAAGAATCACTTACATTACACCGAGTTGACTTTCGAGACTTATAGTTAGCAACATTGCTATGGAATTTTGAGAAAGAGTGACGTGGCAAGCGTAACATTCCTTGCCGCTCAGTCAGTCAGGCCCTGGTCTCCGAAAGTGTGGTGTCCAGTCGAATTCTTTGCAGAGCGGCCCACGCTTGCACTAGAGTATTAATGAAAGCGTTTTAGCATAGGTTCCTCGGCACAGAGTCGCTAAATATACCGCAATAGATCCACTTGGGAAAATGACGATGAATCGTGCCTAAGACTCATATATGTTCGTCGAAACATGACTCCTGAAGATACCCCTGCGTTTTACTCCTTTAACTCTCTTCCTAGAAGCTTGCCTTTTTCACGAAAACATCACACTCTATAAGTCTTGATTTGATCCCACTCGCATTTTGTGCAAGAAGACACCGAATGTCATTTTCCAATGCCATCGCTTAAGATTCTTATTTTTATAATATGATACAACTTGACCGTAGGGTCAGAATAACCCTGTAATTTCCAACTTACTCAATTCCTTTGATTATATGAACTCAATTTCAGTCAATTATTTCGCGAGAAGGATTGGGCAAAGTCTTTCATTTTACACCGAAGAAATATGGCACCGAGGAGACGTATAGCTTAGATAGGAAATAATCCTAAGCCCATAAAGAGAGCGAAATGAATTCCCATTATGATTAAATTTTCATCTCCCGGCATCGACTAAAACTTTCTCTACACCAAATTTCTTCTTGTGGCTACATTCCGTTTAAGACGCATTTGCTCATGAAAGAAGCGAATCAAAACCATCAGCCAACATTTTTTGCTTCACATAATCATAGGCGTTGGTCTTCGGGTATCGTTTCTTAAACATAAACTGAAATCATGATAGTTTGCGCGATCGTTTTTAGCCTTATCGGCATCATTGGTTGTGACACAATCAATACACACTTTGTAACTTTCTCAATGAATTTTATTTCGTATCGACCGGTTTCGTCGCATAGGCGACATGTTCAGTTCCCCTGAAGGGACCTGAAGAACCTGAGACCTGAAGGGGACCTGGGGTGGAAACACGGTTCCGTATTTAACAATGTCGTTATCGTTATCCAAAACGCAAATCGCTCTAGAGGGGAAACGCTCAGAGGCACTGACCTAAAAATGCACTCTTATTTGTTATAACAGTGATTTAAAGCACGACATAAAATTTTAAGAATGTCGATCATGTCTTGGCTCTCATGATTGCAATTGAAAAATAACGATAACGCTAGCGCGCGTTATGGAGAACCGTGATTGGGCCCCTGATGATGTCGCCTATGCGATGAAACCGATCGTCTTAAGGTGGTTCCGCCGCAAAATGATTTAAATGTCATTTTATTTATATTCTGTCTACTTGTAGTAAACGTTGTCCTCTATCTGATATGAACAACAAAATAATACCTTTCCACGCTATTTTATTCTATGACTAAACTTGAAATTACGTGGTGTTCAATGGGGTAATGAGAGAAACACGGGGAAAAATAGTATTTTTCCACAAATTACAAAAGCCATTTTCGAGGAAAACTGCCTCTAAGAAGGAAATAATCCAGAGAAATTGAATAAAAATAAAACACAGGCATCTTACCACCTTATTTTTATAGTTATTGAAGAATTAATGCCGTAATTGAAGTCAAAATGCGGTACTTCGTAGGAAATGGCGCTGCAGTCGGCTCCTATGGCTGGAAAAAAGTGCTCATTTAAAATACATTCGTGGAATAATAATCTTCATTTTTTCTACTTTACTTTTGGGTTTCTATAAGTAACGCATTGCATCAGTGAAAGCAGGATTTTTTTGACAAATTATCAAAAATGTGGAATTTAGTATTTGTTTTGACTCACACAGTCAGGGCGGAATCCTCCTTAACATAAAATTCACTGTGAAATTTACAAAGTTTGTATTGATTCTGTCAATATGGATTTTCACAACGTTGAACCTTGAGAATATTGAGTTCATCATTGGGGGTACATACCTACTTATATAATCAACGTGACAGCATTTAAAAAAATGACTCGAAAAAAGGAACATATAGAGGAGAGTGGAAAAAATATAAATGCGTTAACAAAGTGCTCGGTCGTGGTTGTGGGGTAGAGGGGCTATTCAGAGGAAATTATGTAGGTGAGAGGGTTGGGGGTTGGGGCGGAAGGCGTGGGGATGGAAGGCGTGGGGATGGAAGGCGTGGGGGTGGAAGGATGACAGAGCCGAGTGTAAATGTATATGAGGGGCGTGGGGTGTTGGGCGGTGGGGAGCAGTGGAGGGAGAGAGGAGGGGGAAGAGGAGGGGGAAGGAAAAAGTGTGTGTGTGTGTACGAGAGAGGCCATTACCGTGGTAATGCGAGAATGGGGAGCGGGTCTGAGTGGCGGTGTGTCTTTTTTTTCGGAACGCATTATGGGTAAGGGAAGGTGGTGGCGGCGGGGGGGGGGGCGAAGAAAAGGGGAGTTGGCGGGAGGCCTTTTTTTCCAAGCAGTCGAGAGAGGGCCGTGAGATGATAGCCGGGCGCGGCAGCGGAGGAGAGGGCGCTCGGAGCGGCAAAGGGAGCAGAGATAGGGACGTGGGCCGAGAGGCGCGGCTGGAGACGTGCGGCGGGTGCAGCGGGAAAACGGTGCTTTTTTCCTTCATGGTCGGAGAGGGGAGGGTTTCTAGGGAGATATGGGCCGGACCGAGGGTAGGGGGGGGGGTGAGGGGGTTAACGGGGGGGAGGGATGGCTTCGAGGCGCACGTGGTAAGAGGACTCGGCGTGGTTATTCTCGAATGTGATAATGGACGTCGTTAGTTCGTCCGCCTCCCGGAGAGAGGGGGGGGGGGGGTGTGGAGACTCAAGAAGAGGAGGTGGTGCGTTGCCTTGGTTGGTTACTCCTTCCTTAATTCCCCTCCCTCTCCCCCCACCCGCCCCTCCCGCTCTTCAATGGTCTTATCATCGCCAAAAATCTTCTCCTTTTTTTCAAAACCAACAATAGTGATTACTAACTCCCCTGCCACACACCCCTGAGGTGGCTTGCAGGGTATTTTGTAGATGTAGATGAAACGACGTCGGTCGATCCTCCACCTATCCTATTTACAATTCTTCTCCTTCAACTCCATATTTTTTTAACCACTGTGCCTCTTGCGTTGCTCTCTTGAGTTGATTACATCAATTTCTTGAAATCACTCTGCATGTATTTATTTCAGTTCTGGTATCACCACAAAACCGCGAGTCTCTATCTGTCGCCATGCGTAGCAACCACGTCAAGATTAAACAAATGACAATCAGCGAAATAACTTACTGTAAGATTTAAGGCTTTCCCGGTGAATACTTGTAATGTAGATTTCTCGGGTGATGTTGGTGAGTTGCACCAACGTTTCGACGGTGCAGTCTGCCGTCGTCCTCAGGGTGAATGCCGGTGAACGAAACATCGCTGCAACTCACCAACATCACCCGGATTGGAAACCCGAGAAATCTACATGACGATATAACTTATTTACGCATCTGAAATCAATGATAAAAATTATATTTAAATTCACTATTTATAAGTCATGATGTTAGTTCCCTGCCTTTTAGCCTTTTATTTTTAAGCATTGAAGTTACGAGTATTTTTATAAAATATTATCACCCTATCGTAACAATATTACGTGAGAGTGCTCATTCACACCGCAACCATGGCGTTAGTTCGTCGTGTGCTTCTCTGCCGTTCAGTTGTAAAATCAATCATTTCTAACATTGGTTGTACCACTTCTAATATTAGTATGGCATACGCAAACTGGGTTGGTAGGATGTATTGTAAAGAGAAGAACCTGAACGAGTCTGCATTTTCTTTCAGAAAAGTTGGATTTATGCACTTCATCATATTTCGGCGTTAGGAATGTCAACTTAATCCATATTAAATCGTTTCATGAAGCGTAAGACTATATTTGAGAAATATATATCTTTGTGTCGGAAATCAAATCATGGAATCTCAAAACTTACGGAATCTGACTGTTTTATATTGTCTTAGGTACCTGCGCCCGTGCGGATAATTTGATTAGTTAGCTTATCTCTAGGGACCGATTGATTTAGCCAAATCGTTTTCATTTGTTAAATTAGTTAAATTGTTTATCACAGAGAAGTATTTCTGATACCCTTCATGTTATTTATATTTGTGAGGAGATTCGAGAAATCTATTCGTTTGATGGTTCTTTTAATAGCATGCTAGAATATCTACGCTATATCTTTGCATTTATATATTTATTTATTTATTTTATACATTTATATCTTTGCATCTATATATTTGCATATCTACGCTATGTTATTCATATAATATTTCCTCTACACTCTGTAAATTATTGAAACGACCATCACTGTTAAATCACTAATTTTAAGGACATCTGCAATTATTTTGTTCGTGATTCACATTCTGAAATGAATGACATAATGCCCATTACATTATTCACCCATCCTCGGACCACACGCCACTTACCATTCCTTATAATATTTTGTTTTCTTTTCGTCGAATATTCATTTATCTTTACACTATCTCTTTTTTCCTATTCAATAAGGAACCATTTGAGTATGTGTTTTCTCTCTGTCTCCTGGGAATCCTTCCAACTTCAGTACTTTATCTATGAAAATCTATCTTCCTGTGGCTTCTTCTTGTATAAGCGTTATTTTTTCTAAGACCCGGTTATATAATGTCAGGTTTACTAATTTATCAGAATGAAAACCGGAGCTAATGAGTTCTCCCATTAATAATGCTCACACCAACTAAACGACAGTCAGGTGAAGTATACGAAACCTGCATTCTGATTTAAAATCAATCTCATTGAAAGGCTACGTCATCTTGCGTAATATATGTTAACCAGAAATTATAAAAATCAGGCGTAAGAATTTCTTAACTTCTGGAACCCAGCCAGTTGTTCACATTTTTCCCAAAGATATTCGATGATATGCTTATTTACTCTAATTTATCTTGTACAAATGTCCAAAAGCTATCAATCATCTTTTATTCACGATGTCTGTGATACTTTATATATAATTTTATGCATGTCATAATTTCTTCTTAATTTCCATACCTATGTTGTTTTTAATGGACCTTTTATTAAAAAAAATACTCTTTTCTACAATATTTTTAACTTGTTTTAATTATAATTCATTGATTTCAAATAATGCATATAATTCAAGTATCTGCTTGTATATAAGGATTCTGGTTTCACAACTGTAATATGGTGCCTTATGTTTGCATTCCTTGATACGCGATCTTCGTGGTAAACATCGTTGTTCTACCGTATACTTACTCTTTCCGTTTTGCGTATCCTTTTCTCAGTGGCAGATATTTCTAAACTATTTTTATGAATTATTTTTCCCAGATTCTTAAAATATTCAACCTTTTCCATTCGACTAATATTTGTGATTTAAAACGTTTGTGCATTTTTATGCTTATAATAAATACGGTTTTCTTTTCTTTCTTTCTTCTTAAAATTATTTGTGATATTTTGTATTCCTTTAAATATTTCATTCCAAAGTCTTGCTATTTTTTCAAAACGCAGGGGAAGCGGAGATAGACCTTGCCTTACTCCTAACTTTTTAATTTTATTGCTTTCATTATTCTTTAGAATTAGAGTCGGTTAGACACTGCTTGCAAAAATTAAACCGTTCTTCAGTCCTTTGAAGGCACTGAGTTGCTGGAACCAGTTCATATCCACTCGCCCAAAGTACAATGTCATAATTGAATAATAGTTCTCGTTTCAATATTACCATGTTAAACCATTTTTGTAGCTGAACAATGAAGTAATTTTTTCATAGCACATTGAAAGAATGTTTGAACTTCTTTTAGCCTAGGTGATCCCCACCAATATATATATATATATATTGGGCTTGATATGCACGGAAGTGCTAAAATTGCGGTCAGTGAGGGAGACGTTTACGTCTAGAAAGTTGACGTTTGAGGCAGAGATGTTAGAAGTAAAGGAGAGGGGAGAGGAGGCGTTGAGGGAGGAAATGAAAGAGTTGAGAGAATGAATACCATGTGGCCATAGAAGGAAGATGTCGTCAATGTAACGAAGCCAGAGAAGAGGTTTTAGTGAGCATGAAGATAGAAAAGATTGTTCAAAAAGTCCAAGGAAGAGGTTGGCGTAGGAAGGACTGAAGCGACTACCCATGGCGCATCCTTTAATTTGAAGAAAGAATTTGTTATTGAAAGAGAAAGCGTTGTGGGTTAGGATGACATTGGAAAGATTAAGAAGGAACTCAGAGCTGGGAATTTGAGGAGCAGGGCGTTTAGTGATGAAATGGCGGATAGCAGAAATTCCTTCAGAATGAGGAATGTTGGTGTATAGGGAAGTGACATCAATCGTGGCTATTAAGATATCACAGTTAGAGGGGAGTGGAGTAGAATGGAGGCGTTCAAGAAAATGATAAGTGTCTTTGATATAGGAGGGCAGGGAATGGACAATGGGTTGTAGGTAGTAGTCAACAAATGCGGACATGCGTTCGGTGGGTGAGTTATAAGAGGAGACAATGGGGCGGCCAGGGTTGTCAGGTTTGTGGATTTTGGGTAGAATATAGAAGTTTGGGGTGCGTGGGTGTGACGGAGAAAGAAGGGTGATATCTTGTTTAGACAGGCCTTCTTCAGGGCCTTTGATTTGAAGGAAGGAGATTATTTCATCCAAAAATTCAGTATTAGGGTCATGGGACAAGGGCTGATATGAGGAAGTGTCAGAAAGTTGCCGGTTGGCTTCATCGAGGTAGTCAGAAGAGTAGTTGGAGTAGTTGCATTCTCATCCACCAGGCTTTCTCTCCCCCTGGACTTAATAAATCACACTAGTTTCTCCCTCCCCCTCATCTCATCTCTCCCTGCTTCCTCCACTCTCCTCTTCAGCTTCAGCTCCTCAGCTTTAGACTTCTAAAGCTGAGGAGCTTTAGACTTCTAAAGCTGAGGAGCACTTCTATATATTTCTAACACTTCACTTCTAATATGTGTGTGAAGAAGAATATATATATAAAGCCGAAAAATCAGAGGGTAAAAATGTGCCGTGGCCGGGAAACGAACCCGGAACCTCCCGATTTCGCGCCGGGTGCTCTGCCACTTGAGCTACCAGGACACTTATATTAACCACGATTTTGGCTGGGGCTTATATCAGAGAATGCCCCGTCAAGCTTGAGCCCGTAGCCTTGGCCTCTGGATGGCGCACAAGGGCAGCTATTCCAACACCAAAATAGAAGAATTAGACGTGGACACAAGAAGAAAGCAAAGATGAGTTCATTGACACAGATAGTCGGACAGAGATAGGAACTGAAGAGAATAAGAGCCGATTCGGCCATACAATTCGTTCAATCACTCACACACCGCTTTTAGGCACATTTTTAACCTCTGATTTTTCGGCTTTAATTCTCTGGTTATATATAATGATCGTGCATTTTTGTATCAGGTGCCCTAAGTTCACTCTCCTCTATGATTGAACTTTATTTCATTAATTATCGTGTTGAGTTATGGTGCTTTTGTTTGTACATATGTTTATAACATAGATTGAGTTTCCCCCTCAATCCTTTTGTTTTAGTATTAAAAGAGACGGTCTTTTCGAAGAGGATGTAATCATACATCTCACGGCTTTTATCCATAGAACCGTTTTTTTTTTAATGTGTAGCTTGAAAAATAATGCTACATTAAATGCAGACGTTTTAGTGTGTGAGATGTATGTACGGAGACAAGGAATAGATTGCAAAAATATGTCCTGCCAGAATTAGAATTCCTCTGGGAATTCTCTTTTAATGCATTTTTCTCCTCTCCTCCCTGGCCGGAAGATATTCATGTGAACAATATTCCACTCTATCCCCACGGAGTACGTGACGTGAATACATATTATTGGCCTTACCCTAATTCCCTCCGTCTCCCACATCCTTCATCCCAATTCCTTATCTTTTCCTCTCTTCTTCTTCTTCCTGGCCATCCCTTTGCACATAACACCAGCCATCGACCACGGCTTCCTGCCCTCATGTCTCCCGCATGAACGTTTCTTGGACCAATGTCAGAATTTCTTTCATTTCACCCAGACTCTGCGATTTTTCTTTCTCTTGCTTCTTACCTTTTCTCATATTCCCTCGCCACAATTTGCATTTCGTTCTCTCCTCTATGCTATTTTCGCTATGATTTTACTTTTATGGTCCTACAAGTTATCTCTCATTTTCCTTTTGAAATATTTTTTTACGTTCGGGTAATGGCGGATTTATGAGCGTAGGTACTGTGATAAGCCTTAATACCTCGTCTTTCATGGAAGTTGTGGTCGGTGAAATGGGAATCATTCTTAAGAATATATTTTTTTAAAGACGTGGTCATAAAAAGACAGCACCATTTCATTTTGATCAGTGTCACTTCCTGGGTTCTCCACCGAGTCTATCTAATGCTCCTGTTGATATTTGTACGAGTGAGTAGCTCTGAAATGTTCATCTTTATCGCCAATACAAGTGGAATTTATAGGCTTCTTAGTTTATGTCGTCCTTTTTGTGACTGGTTTACAGGAAACTTATACTTTGCCAGTTATTGAAAATTTACGTGGAAAATATCCAGGGGAAAAGGGCTTTCCTGGAATAGAAAAGAGAACCACGGACTTTTGACATTCCAAGCCAATGCTTTGAACATTACGTTAGACAAAGTTCCCAATTCCAATTGGTTTTATTTTCCTTCATAGTTGTCTTTCGATGATGGGTTTTTTGGGACTGAGTGGTAAACTTAATAGCCTAATAATCGAGCAGCACTCACTATTAAATTTAAATAGGTTACGTTTACGCTTCAGGCCCACCTTGTATTCCTAATTTCTGTACTTCCTGAAAATAACTCTCTACCCAGTAACCGAAGAGTGTTTGATTGCAGTTTATCTTCTTCTTTAATCAATTTCAATTCATTACACCTTATTGGCTCTTCATTATCCTCTCACCACCTATCTCGTAAGATATTTTCTTTTTTTGTCGACTAACTTTTTGTAAAATAAATTGATTGCGACTTCTGTAGTGTCAGTCTTAACCATCATTTTCTTTCCTCTATTGTAGTCGGAACGGTCTTTTTCTTCCCTCGTTAAATGTGTTTAATTATACATGCTTATGAATGCCGTTGTGATGTAGTTGCCAGTCAAATACCATAGGTCGTTTGCTTGAAACGTTCTTCGCCCGTCAGCATCCGCCTCTACCGTCGAAATCGTCAATTCCGATTCCCGTGTCAAAATTCTCTGCCGTAAACGCTTCGCGGATGGGCTAGCAGATCGCGACGGCCGTATCAATTTCGCCTTTTCATCCGTTTCTGCCTTTGCTTCCCACTTTCACTAAGAGAGCCTTTGTTCCCTTCTCTCCTCTTCTGTCGACGTCTTCTTTTCTGTCGTCTTCCACCCTTTCCACCCTTCAACGCCCCAACCTTTCACCATCCCATCCTCGGGCGACGACTCACCTCGCATTACAATATAATTTCAGAGTTCTATTGAAATAAATTCGTCCTTTCAAAAAAAGATGTGATACACCCTCTGGAATTTTGAGTGACAGTTTATGAATTTGAATAGATGAATCAATATCCATGGAACGTGATGGGCTTCGTTTGATTGGGAAGCCGATTCAGAATTTATATATATATATATATTTTTTTTTTCTGCATGGCGTTCGGATGTTGACAGCGAAATTGACGAGCATTGGATGATGTCTAATCCACGTCTTCATGGCCAATCCGATGTAATTCGTTTATTGTACGAGCCTCCACACACTAGGTGCATTTGAAATCACCCACTCCATACAGTGGAGATTGCTTTTCAGAGTGGATATGAATGTTATGAATATTATTGGATTGGAAGCCATAGAGAGTGATGACATGTGCGATAGGCGATCTATGTTTTCCCTGCTAATGGCGGGAAATTACGAATGGGGGGTCATTTCACAGCTTGAGTAATTGTCGTAGTTTCATTATTATTATATTTCGTGCCATCGTTTTTATCTGAGCTGCTCTTCTATCCTATGTAGACTAATGAGGTAAATTTGACGATTTGAAATCTACGAGTATCAATCTACAGTACTTTAATTTTTCCTTGAATCTCCATTAAAAATGGATCAGATGATCGTGGCGTGAAGCAAACTTCTCCAATCTCCCTCCTACCCTATTGACCATAATTAGAGTGACATAATTAGGTATTTATATTTGCCAACATTATCTCTTTTAATACCTCAATTAAACCATCGAAGTAATTGTAAATGCTTAAACAATCAATTTTTATCTACGTGAAAAACGGCTAATAGATTCAGCTTTCTTGACTTAGAACCAAGTTATAATGCCTCAACCCTTTCTTTCTGTTCTTAATTGTGACCACGCTAGATAAGCTGGTGGTGATTATATGAGACTGGACTGTTCTTCATTAGTAAGGGTATTCAACTTATTAGGAAACCCAAAACGGGGGATCAACTAGTTTGTATGCCACAATCCTCTGCCGAAACGAACGTTCAAATTGATCCATGACAGGAAGGAAACTCTGGGTTTCAGAATGTTTTTTATATTGTCAGCTCAACTTCTGGTGCTTGAACTCAGTCAAAAGGTGTCAAATGCACGTTTTGCTTGAGTTCTGTCAAATTAGCCCACACACATTAACTGCTTCGACGTATTTTATTAGAGGGCCCGAACCACAACCCCGAAGCAAGGGCAACGGCTTGTCACGATGGAAACACCGGTTCCCGATCGGTCACCGAAGTTAAGCATCGTTGGGGTTGGCTCGAGTTTGGAGGGGTGTATGTGCCAAAGGACCTTAGTCGTCGAAGCACGTTATACAAAAGCACTACTGAAACATATTTCTATTCAAAAGATTTGTTTGTAGTGCGGGACCATAGACTGCAGCCTAGATAGCCTGTGCGTAAATGCGGCCCTGTCTGAACATATAGAAGCTAATTTTGGTGCTGATCCAATTGTGGAATATATCTAAGAAATAACCTATTTATTCGCCTTTCTGTTGAGCTGAGTAATTTGGAAACTGCCTTTTATTTATCGGCATATTTTCTCCAGTAAATGGGGCTCTATGAATGAGACTTTATTTTCTTGAACTCGTTTTTGAACGGAGCATAATTCCGCCATTCGAAAGATAATATGAGCCTCTTCCTTTCATGGCTTCCGTCTTCTTCCATCCTCCTCTTCCGCCCCTCAATCTCACCCACAATATCCCGGCTTCTGTCGTCCCCAGCTATTTCTCTTGGGCGTAAGAGGGGGTTGGATAGAGAAAGGGGCAATCCGGGGGTGGGGGGAATAAGGGATGAAAACTCCTTTAAGGACGCAGGGCAGGGGGATGGGGAGAGAAGAGGAGGAAGAAGAAGCCAGCTCATGGATTTCGTCAGCCATATCAGCAGACCTCGAAGCCTTGGGATCGGAATGAGACCTCTCGGACGATGGAGCCTACGGAATGCAAGTGGCAGGAGGGGAAAGTGGGTAAGGGAGGGCTGAAAGTGGGGGTGGGGGTGGGGAGGAAGGGTGGGAGGGGAATACGTGGGCGTAGAAATGAGCGGGGGTTTTTAGACTGGGGAGCGAGGCTTTCGAGGGGTTTGTCCCGAGTTTCGTGCGGCGGGAGGTTGGGGCTGGCGAAGCGTAGGAGGGCTTAAAGGGAAAAGGTCCGAGATTTATTCCCCGCTAGACCTCCTGTGAGGGTCTCGCTAGGGAAAAGGGGTTTGTTGGATGTGAGAAAAAGAATATGGGTGGGGGCAGGGATGGGGGAGGGGCATCGAAGGCTTAAACAAAGAGCTGCCGGGGAGCGATGGAGTTAAGGCCCACCCCCTAATGCATTTTAGAATTCTGAAGTAGGCCATGGTGTGCTCATACGGCGGAGTTGGAACTTAGAGCAAGTAAGATGGTGAATTTCATCCAGAAGTCTTACCAATTAATCGAAGACATTGAGAGCCTTAAGCTGCGCCATTCTCTTAGATAACAGTATTAGAAATGAATTGGTGGACTATGCTCTTCTCTGGTGACTATTCTTTTCGCAATGGGCTATTGCCTCGTAAATATTGTGCATGATGAGATTTATGAGTAAACATTCATATTTGCATAACTTTTAATTAAATTTGACTGTTCCTTGGGGTTTTTTCAAGATGTTAAAACCACAAACCACTCCTAAATGCTCTTTCAAATTGCTTAAATATTCATAGAAGATAGGAAAGTTGATTGAAGATGAGTAGTGAAAGGTAGAAGTGCATGCTAAAGCTTGGGTTAGTCATTGCTATTGTGATATATTTACTGTGAATAAAACGCTCTATGTGCAGTTCCTCTGTACTTGCTATAATGCCTTTGAAGATGCAAGAAGTCGACCTCAGTGGTCTTTTTAAGTCAATTTACTCGTATTATTGTAAAAATTGGGGGAGAAAATCCTCATGTGTTGTCGATTGGAAACAGGTGTCAAGGTGTAAGGTTGCCGAAAAAGTTATTTTTAATTTCATCCTGTGGAACAGGTACGAAGGGAAATAATGAATATTTTCTTTGAACTAATATGACACATATTTATGTTGGGTTATTATAAATGAAGCTGTCAAAGAGACGAGGCTGGAACCAAAGAGCCTTCTCCGTTTCCCGGAAGTTACAATCCCGGGTACATGATGAAGACAAGAGTGCTTAGCTCCTCGCAATATGGATCATTCCAACTATCTGCGTGTATCCTTACGGCGAACTTTGGGAGTCAAATGCAAACGGAAGGGGATGACGGAGGTGAGCCATGGGGGTGCGCCGGGGGGTCGCGAGATGGAGGCACGGCTCTTTTTTGGGTCGAAGCGAAAGAGACGTGGTGAGCGTGGAGCTGTTTTTTTCTTTCTATGAGTAGAGATAAATGGAACGC
Organism: Pyrrhosoma nymphula; assembly: GCA_963573305.1. Lineage (NCBI taxonomy): Eukaryota > Metazoa > Arthropoda > Insecta > Odonata > Coenagrionidae > Pyrrhosoma > Pyrrhosoma nymphula. The sequence continues at coordinate 175,333,649 of OY754329.1, read as the reverse complement.
ATTGGAGATGAGAATATGGCGGTGGTGGTTGTCAGGGGGGAGACAAGGGGGGGGGGGGGTGAACGGAGTTGGAGTAAATCAACGAATGTGTCGGAAAATGAGTGTTGATTTGCTTCTGTTTTTTTCTCCCATTCCATCCGAGTGGGGAGGCGGACGGAAGGAGGAAGAATGTTGATTTCGAAGGAATGGAGACGACGGGCAGGAAGATGAGGGGAAGGAATATGAGGGGGAAGGAAGAGGAGGGAGAAAGAGTCTTAGAGGCCGGAATGGGCGAAACGTGACGTCATGAGTCTTTCTAAATGGGTTCACGTCCCTTCTAAAGTGGTGGTCTTCCTTTTCTTCCCTCCCCCCCCCCTTCCGCTCACTCACAATGGGTGTAAGGAATGGGAGGTTCGCACGAAACGGAATAAATATGGGAAGGACGTCTTGATCTCACTCTTTACTCGTCCTTCCTGCAGTAGGTATTGCCTTCTTCGCCCACTGTCCCTCCTCTATCGTTACACTCTTTCAATCCTTTTTAGCCTCGCCTTCGTAGTCTTCTGGTTAGCACCACTCCTTAGGTTAGAGGTTCACAACCTGTGTACCACGGCACTTACGGGTGCAGAAAAACACGTAGGGGTGCCGCGAGATTACTGTGGGAAAAATAAACATTTTTATCATGACTAACTTATGAATTGATTACTCTCACACCCGACAGATGATGACAGTAATCGAAGAACTTCTTCCGACCTGACACCTAAAAACATACTATGCCTAAACTCACTCACTCAGTGATTCAACCCGAAGGTTGGTTTGGATAGCGGAGGGTAGAGCTCACCCCGGACTAAGCCACAGGCGTGTGAATTTCACACATTCAGGGTAGGAGGGCCAGTTCCTTTCCCTGGGCCACCTCGTACTCCGAGGATTCTTTTTTGTTCGGGGGCGTCCAAAGGCTTCACCCGGATTTGAACCCGGGACCCTTCGATCAGCAGCCAACTCACGCAAGCCAGCTCTACCCACTAGGCTACCACGCTCATGCCTAAACTATACCATATTATACCTATGTTGGTTAGTTATTTTAACTAACTTAAATAAGTTTTACCTTAAATAAATTAAATAAAATTGAAGAAGTATTTATTTAAATGTGAAGTTAAAGTTTTCCTTGTGCATAGTCCACTTAAATTAATTAATATTTTTTAAATTAAAAATATTTGGAAGGGTGCCCCAGCAGTGTATCCTTAGTCTGAAGAGTGCCGCAAGCGAAAAAGGATTGTGAATCACTGCCTTTGATCAGTAGAAATTTTCTGTAGGGAGGTAGAATTTAAAATAAGGAGTTCATCGTAGGCAATGGTCACTTATCAACACGGAATTTTAGCCTGCTCAAAAACTCGCCACTTCGAGGATTAGGCTGAGTGAATTTCATCAAGACTCGTCATACAGAAAATAATTCTTCCCTTAATCGAAACATACTAAGCTATGTGGCTCAAATCAAATTCAAATCCTCTGTCTTACTATTAAGCTTTTTGGTCATTCTGAGGAAGCTTTCAAATTGGTACGCGTAAATGTATATTTATCGTGGATTTTGAGCTACACCAATCAGTCAATTTTTAGTAAAATATTGCCTCTACATATACAAAATACCCTGTAAGCCACCTCAAGGGTGAGTGGAAGGGGGTGAGTAGTCACCAACATGCAATGCACTATACCCTAAAGTTAGTGTAACTACGACTGTTGATGCATTAGCATAAATCGCTAATGCTTGTCACGAGGCGAAGCCTCACAAGCATGCATTATACTATAAATATGTTACCAATGTTAAAGGGACCGTTAGTATTTATGTATTTTGTAACTACGTAAAACGGACAGAGATTCAAGAGTTATGCTGAAAACATGCTCGGCGTGCTGTAAGTACTAGGTAACAGATAAGAATACAAGTATTAGGGAGCACTACTACTACGAAAAGCTACAGTCTATGCACAAACCAAACTATTACTGAGTGGTTGTAACTTCGTATCACGAAAAAGTTTTTTTTAAATACTCAACTAAGGAAGTGGTGGTGGAAATGAAAACAAAAGAGTACTGATGAAAGGGGATTGGTTGGAGTGGGATAAGTGGCATTTGGGAGCGATAAGTGGCAATAAGCTGCAAATACTCTCTATATATAATTAAGGAAGTAATTAATGTGTCAATGCTTGCTATATGGGTTGTGAAAATTAAAATTTGTGAAGAGATAGAGCTAGCTGCTAGCTGAAAGTGGAACGAGTGAAGAGCAGTAGCAAACTTATCTTTGGACTGATATATCTGCTGTTGATGAGACATTGTGAATCAAAGTCTCTCGCAACTATGGTGATAAGAGACGGGATAAGTTATATTTTTGCAGTTTTATTTTAAATTTTATAACGAATTATCCTCGATTCTTTAACCTTGATCTGTGAGCAATACTTCTTTCATTCTAATAAAATTGTTACGATGTGTTTTTGGCTGCTAGGTTAAATCGTATTCTGCTTCTGTCTATTTTTGGCGATCGCGGAACCTTTCGCTATTTCGGCCGAATGGTATCAGAAAATTAGACTCTAATTCAACCAGTCGTCTCTCGGATTCCGGCAGCGGCTACAAGTCCCATTAAGTGACTCCCACCCCATGTTCCCTTAGCCTTTCGGTAATTTTTAGGAGCTCCCTCTTCGTGGAGTGCTTGAGTGGGCCGGTGCCATTTGGGTTCAAAGGTCCACTTGTTCGTCCCCGGCGGTGGGACTAATAATTGTGTGCCTCAAGTGCATCGGTCAGAGGAGGAGAAGGATATATCTCTCCCCTCTTTCCTCCCCTCCCCTCCCTCTCCCCCGTCCAACCACCCACGTCCCTTGCCCAGGAAGTATGACTTTAATTCTCCGCTCGCTGGACTTCTTAGCCTATAATAAAGATTCCCCGGGCGTTGTCTTCTCTTGGGGTCACTCGCTATGCTGCATAATTCGCGAGAATAAAACTTTTTATTAAAAAGAACTCTTCATATATTCTCTTTCTTTACGCGAATGACTTTTCAGAGTATTATTTTCGGGCATATTGGAGAAAACCTTAATTTCGTTTGCTGCCATTCAAACCTTCCATCCCATACTGCCTGCTTAGCGTTAAAAATTAGATGCACTCGATAATACGACTTATCTCAAAGGGCAGTGTCACTGTGTTGCTGTCTAGACTAGAGCCTAAATGATGATATATAATAAAAATTTACATTAATTATTCATTTTCAATGAATGACCAGGTTATGGGAATACTGAGCTGGATTACCCAAAAAGAATAGTCGTAAATTCGAATCTTCATATAACTTATACACTGGGTCCGCGCGGGTATTTGATAGTGAGGAAAGAAATTACATGAAATACATAAAAAATTAGTTTACATCGATAACGTAAAGCCGTAATCATCTCTAATTCACCTGTAGGAATTTTAGAGATATGCTCGGGGATTTATTATACTGCATAAATAGTCTTTTTCTAACCACTTAGGTATCTAGAGAGTACTATTATTCCAGAGAATTTATATAAGATCTGATCTGTCCACTTGATCTAATACTGTTGGCGTACTTTTAACCTGGGTTGGCATGATGATTTATAATAAACTTGGTTTGTACAATCTGCTATCCTCAGTTCAATTTTTAGTTGCCAACCCGTTCAACATTACTATCGGTGAGAATCACTGATATCACTTCTGCTAGACATTCACGCATTGGGAATAGCATGAAAAGATAATATAATGCATTTTCCTCTTGCCTACGCTGCGACTGTATTTCCAGGCGGCTTCCGAATCCCAAATAGAATCAGCGTTCACACTAGTTAGATCTTGTCACTTGTCTCAAAACATGTCGTTCAACCTGCTCAGCTAGAGAATAATAAGCGCGGAACTGCGAGTCGAATTTTTTTCCATCCAATTCCCGGCTTTATTCAATTGTCTCCTCTCGCTCGCTTCGCCGTTATTCCGCTCGCCTCCAGCGCCACTGGGGAGTGCTCCGAATCGAATGTTGCCAGGGTGTAGCACCACCGGTAGCACCTCTCGCTCGCTGTGACGCGCTCGCCATTGTGCACACCAGCTCGCTAAATTCGCCGCCTATCCAGACTCGAACACCCACGCCGCGGCCGTGCGCTACGTGCCGCTGCGAATCGAGCGCTCTCTCTCGGGAAAAAAAGACCGACTCTCTCCTCTATTTAGAACGCCTTCTGCGGTGCGAAGGGTTGTACCCAGGGGAAATGGATTAGGACGACTGCAGGCGAGACATGGGTCGTCCTCTTTATATATCGAATTCACGATACAACTGCGTCCACTTTTGTAATATCCCTGAGGTAAAAGCGAAGGTTTTCAGCTCAAATTTGGTGGTAGTTGATACACGTCACTCGATAAATGAGTACTTTCAATTGTCCATACTCTTTTATTCCTGAGCATGGTTGCGACTGTAGCTGTCAATACCAAGTTGCAACACATCGGTGTAAAAATAATGCAAGGCCCAAGTTCGTTGAACTTACTTGCTTCCACTCAGAAGGATCGGAGGGGGGGGGGGAGTTTCATTTTCAAGGTGAGTGATGGTGGGGAGAGAGGTAAAAGGAGATATCCCTATGTAAGCTTTAAGGCCGCCACACACCGAATGCTATGCTAAGCGCGCTACTAGCTTTCGCCACGTGTCTAAGATTTCGTCAAGATCCCGTAAAGCGATTTCCCACTGTCCGCTCACACCAAATGCGAGCCATGCGAACCGATGCGAACTTCCCTCGCTCGGCCGGCAACTTCCTCTTCGCTTAGCTTTCATGGCTCATGCGCAATACCTATTGAGGTAAAGTAACGCTTTCGTGCCGCCAGCCCAAATTAATTGTTAACCTACACACAACAAAGGTTTTTCAACCATTATCTCTGCACAGTATGCGCAATGTAAAAAATCTTACATCATAGCAAGTACGCCAATATTAACGGAATAGTCAAGTGTCAAACCTGAGAAGTGCGTATTTCGTTTTCCGCCATCTTGGTAAAAAGTGGAGTTTCCATTTACCCCCAACAGATGGCGCAGCATGTCGACTAACTTCCCTTCTACTCTATATCCAATGAAGTCACCTGTGAGGTGAATACTTGTGATGTAGATTTCTCGGGTTTCCATCCGGGTGATGTTGGTGAGTTGCACCGACGCAGAGGCTATGCAAATCCACTTGGAGACCAACAACATGAACCGAAACATAGGTTTCCGGCTTAGTAGTGCGTGGAAACCAGCCCTTAAACAACTGAAAAAATAAGGAGTGGCCAAATGATCCCAATGACTTCTCTAATAAACATATGACACCCTTCTGGTCAAACCATTCACCCTGAGGAAGATGGCAGACTGCGCCATCGAACGTCGGTGCAACTCACCAACACCGCCCGGATGAAAACCCGAGAAATCTACATTACAGGAGATATACCTACTTTGTGCTGTTACTTTCTGAATTTAAGTATGTAAGCCCGTGGGTACGCTAGATTAAGACTATTTAGCAAATGAAGACCGACTTAAATATGCATCATGTATAATTTATTTTTTCCAAACTCATTGAATTTCCATTTTATCATGCGTTGAATTGATCGATATTTCCCACTGCCGGTTGTGGATCTTTACGTCACAACATCGTGAAGTGCGCCCCTCTTCAATTTTGGCGCAGTTTTTTCCTGATTTCCTCTGTGTTGCTGCATCTCGATGCTGCTTCCCTTCGTCGCATCTTCTTCCCTAATATATCCATTTGCATTTATCCTCGAGGCATCTTTGCTTTCCGGCAACTTCAGTTTATGAGTCCTAACATGCGGCATCTCTTTTTCTTTTGTAGCCCCTCATCTAATTTCAATAAAACTTTACTAACCCATTAGCTTTTATATTCATCTATAAAAAAGGCGCATCTCTTGCTCATACATATACGGTGGAAAACTCGGGAGGTGGTCGCATCATTCCCTGCATTTTCGTGGTCTTTTTAGCGACGGGAGAGGGGGAGAGGAAAGAGACTAAACCCGGCTTCTGGTCCCGTAGTCATCGGGTGTATTTAAGCGGCAGACTGTATGGTGGGACGAATGGGAGATATCTTGAGGAGCCCACTTCCTCCCAACATTTAACCCACCCCCCTTCTTCCCTCCCCCCCTTCCCTCCCCCCCCCAAACCGACCCCTGCCCCACACTTCCTTAACGACACTCAACTCCCCGGAATCCTCTTCCGTGAAATTCCTTTCCACCCTCTCCAAGGTTTCGGCACTTTATGTCTCCCGTTTCGTCGCTTTCCTCACCTCTCTTCCCTCCAATTCCCTATCTTCCTCTCTCTCCCTTGCCTCACTTTCGCTCCTCTCGACCCAACCCCCTGACGACCCCTCTAAATTCTCTTCTTTGCACGAATAGGAATTACCTCAACCTTCCACCGTGCGTTGAGACCATTACGAGCACATGCACCATGTCTAGCTCTTTAGCTCTAGCATGTTGGAGGTGACCTCCAACCCGATGAAAGACATTTATTTATCTTCATCTACATCTACGAAGTACCGTGCAAGCCACCACTAGGGTGTGTGGCACGGGGAGATTCTACAGCAGGCATGCAGCACTCGTCCCAGTTCAAATTGGGACCTCGCACGTTCCCCCGGCCACTAGGCGAAGACCAAAAAGCAGCCAGGAGAACAGTGCGCAGTCAAACTAGAAACTGGGAGAGAGTGCTACGTAAATGAACATGCAAACATGCAGTGCAATGCTAAATACACATCTAGTGGTTAATATTACTAATGCTATTGGTTTATCAATGCTACGAGATACTACTTCATGCAGAGAACAAAATAATGCTGGACATATCAAGCGGTGTGAAGTGTTAGTAATGATGCTATGTTATGAAACAAGTGAAAATTCTACTCTACCTAGTGAGGGTGGGAATTTCATATGGTTAACCTATCACAACTATTATGATCCCATATTGTGCGTGGGAAAAATTACATTTTAAATCTATCGGTTCTGCAGTCCATTCCCTATATCGTATTCCTGTGATCGCTTCTACCGTAATACGCTTGCTCTATCAAAATATGTTGAACGTCCGGCAAAAAATTGTCAGCTTCGAACTTGCGCAAAAGATTTCATCAATATTTCTTCCTTCAATCATCTGTATTTATCTGACCTTATGTGTTGGCATCCCTCTAAGGTTGGTTCAGACCTCAGTATTTCCACATTTCGACTATTGCTCCGTTATTTACTCAGGTGTGAACAAAGAATTAAGCATTAAATTACTAAGACTCCAAAATTCCTGTCTTCGATAAATCTTTTATATCCATTATGATGAACACGTATCTCCTTACTATATAAAGTTGAATTGGCTAAAACTGGAGCAGAGAAGAACAGTTCTAAAGGCCATACAATTATTTAAAGTAGTCAACTCGAAAACTCCATCATACTTATTTGAACATTTTATATTTATGATCAAACGACTAAGAGATTAACCTGTATAACTAAAACATTTCATGTCCCCAAATACCGCAGAACTAAATGTGAAAAATCATTGTACATATCCTCTTGTAAATTGTGGAACTCTCTACTTAAGTACATCAAATTATCCAGGAACGTCTCACAGTTCAAAAAGAGCATGACTGATTATTTATTTCCCTCAGTGGATTTGAACACCATATATCTGACTCGCACAAATTGAGTGATATTTGTTATAGCTATCTGTTATTTTCTTATTTGTATTTTTATTTTGAAATTTTGTTCCAAGGGAGTTTGTTCCCAGAACAGTAAAAGCTGTTTCTATTTATAAGGTGGAAGGGCAATTAGGGATAGAATATCTTATTGTTAGTTTGAAGCAGACTATTTCTCTGAATATATTTAGCATATTTGTTCTAACTCTTAAAGTTTCGTATAGTTCAATCGTAAGTACAAGACAAAGGCAGATCAGAATGCAAAGGGGAGAGATTAAAATTTAGTTTTTTTGCCGCGAACAATTTGGGAAGATAATAGCTGAGATAGCGTTTAGATAATAATTACCCTGGAGGAACACTAGGCCAAGCCCTTGTGATTAATAGTTTCTCATATTTATTACTAACTCCTGTCCCCGCTGAAATAAGCGTTCCTCATTATTTGGATTCCTGCTTGAATAACTCTCTCGTAATCAGCTTCGGTATCTTTACCTCTGCTGTGCATGTGCCATGAGCTTAATCATTTCTAGGTTAAAGACACCTATTATTGCTCTTCTTGCCAGTTTACAGTCTGAGGAAGCGGAGATTTGACCTTGAACTAGGACGGATATTGCATGCCTGGTTTGAAATCACCTCGTACCACACACTTTGCTTGCACGGCACATCGTAGATATAGTTCGTCACACTCTGTCTGCTCTTTAGAGCAAGGACGGTATGGCATTCGCACGGGACCTTCACATCACGCGCTCCTATGCGTCACATGTTATTGTGGTCGCCCTTGGAAACGTTGCACCTCAATATTCCTGGAATGGCTGCCAGCGTCAGCCGTTTCAAAGTATTCGGGAGTTCTATCCCTAGCTGTGACAGTCATTTTGAAACAATACGGGGTAGTCCTTGAAGCTATTGTGAAGTAGTACCTATTGTCCGAATTTTTGAGTGAGATACCACTTTCACTTGTTCATTGTATTTGTCGTTGAGCTCCCCGAAAAATTGTATCTATAGCTTATTGTTTTTCTCATGTTTAGCCTGATCTGTCTTGCCAAGCACTTAAGTATTTGGTAACTTTCGTTTTACTTCCATGAATTTAACCGAGCAACCAAGTGAGAATGGGTTCAAGGAAAGCCGTCAGTTGGTTTGCGCTACTTGTGAATAGACAAGCATCATGACTCCTTGTTAAAATTTTCTTTTTTTTTTTAACTCCACCAGTCTTTTCCCAAAGGAAGAAGATTCGAATGCGATAGACTTCTTTTCAAACTGTTATTGACATGTATTTGTTTAAGGGAGGCGAAATGCAGTTTACGCATGCAGGATGATCAAAGTCGCCCGTCACCCTGCAGTAGACTACCGGCTAAAACACATCTCATCTACATCTACAAAATACCCTGCAAGCCACCTCAGGGGTGTGTGGCAGGGGGTGAGTATTCACCAACATGCATTACACTATACCCTAAAGTTAGTGTAACTACGAGTAATTATGCATTAGCATAAATCGCTAATGCTTGTCACGAGACGAAGCCTCACAAGCATGCACTACACTGCAAATATTATCGCAATGGAGAGGGACCGTTAATATATATGTATTTTGCAACTACACAAATGGACAGATACTCAAGACTTATGTAGAAAACATGCTCGGCGTGCTATTAGTACTAGGTAACAGATAAGGATTCAAGTAATAGGGAGTACTACTACTACTAAGAGCTACACTACCTAACGACGAACCTAGGTAAAAGTCTCATTGGAAGCTGTTATGGTCCATTATATTTCGTGGGAAAAATGGCATTTTAAATCTGTCTGTTCTGCAGTCAAGTTCTCTAATTTTATTCTCATGATCTGATCTACCCTAGTATGTTGGATTTCGTAAAATATTATCAACGTCGTCAGAAAATAGACCGGTTTGGAACGAACCTTAGTCATCCGGACTGTAGCCTGGGATCGTTTTTCACATTACTTCAGGCTAGGCCATTTATTGTACCTGAGTGGCTTCCTCCTATTATATTTCTTCTATATTCGGTCTAAATCCAAATTTTTTGCGCTCTAGATGCATTCTATGTATTGTGTGACCTAACTCCAATTATCTATACTGCGCTCCATTGCCTCTATGATCGTGTCAGAATCCATCTAGTCTCTATCCCAGGGGATCTCTTTTTTCCGTACACCGATCGCAGCCAAAGAAAGTGTTCTCCGCGATGTTCTCTATCCCCGGGCAATAAATGAAAGTCGGAGACTCAAAGCCTTCTTGATGTGGAGATATGGCCGGAAGTACCCGTGGTACGTCGGAAGTTGCGTCACGTAGTATCCGACTTCTTGCCATCTCTCTGATCCACAGATTCACTTTTTTTGATGGTGATCCTCGTGATCCATCGTCCCCTCGTCTCCCTTTCCCAGCAGGCTTGCCAGTTTTATAGAGTAAGAACCCGTTCTTCTCATTCGACTGTATACCTCTTTCCAATCTCTCCCCACGAAATTTCTGCTCCAATAAATGAGAGCGGATTGCACGTCGGACATTAGAAGTCGGCGTTTGCTTGTTCCAGTCAACACTGCTCAGAACTGCGATGACTTTTGCTGACATAAAGGTACTTTGAGCGAAATATCACTTCACCTACAATTTTATGAATTTGACTTCATTTTAAAGGTAGAACTCCCGTACTTCCAATTACATCAAAATATATCAACCCCTCTAGCCGAACTACTTTTCGAGCAATTTGCCTGAAAATATACAAGCTGTTTTACATATGGGATAGATTACGGCTGTGCGCTCCAGAGGGATAGAATATTGAAAAAAAAATAGGAATTGGTAACACCTAGATTTCGTAAATAAACTAGCGGTGTGTAGTTTGTATGTTTTCTCAACTATTTATAAAAATTAATCAATTACTCTCCGAAGTAATGTTTACGGAATCACAAAAAAACCTGATGTGAAGGTGATTTCACCGTACGGCGTGAAAAAATGAGTCAAGTTAGAGACTTATTTAGATATATTTATTTAATTACTGGGAATGTTTGTCACGTATAACTATATTTTTGCACCATTAATATTACAATATTTACTTCATACTTCTTAAAGACGCTTAAATAAAAAAAAAATAAAATTCGAATATGGTCTCCACTATGACTAGGGAACTAACTCGCTCAAATTACCTTAACGTTTGTGCGTCTTATTTGTTAATCGAAAGTCATCTTTTTGTCTATATAAATCCCGAGGTACTGGTCTGCCGGCTTAATTTCAACCCGAACATCTCCAACCTGTATGTATGTTTAAGATGGATTTTACGTTGTTTTTAAAACAGTAATATTTGTGTCATCCACTTCCCTTTTGGATACATCAAACCTGAAACGGATTAAAGTGCTCATCAATTTGGTTTATTCGCTTTAGTTTAGCATTTGATCATTTTCACTCGTTGAAAAATCAGCAGAAATTACGCCTTACCTGTGAGAAAAGTTGAAAATTATCAACCCAAATAATTCCTATGTAAATATTTAGCGTAATACCACGCGGAAGCTAGACTTTAGAGGTGGGATCTGTTGAATGAGTATTGAGAATGTGTCTTTGTGAGAGCTATTTTTGAATGGCTGTATGTAAACAAACATTGGATTAGTGTTGAGTCTCAATCCAGTATGCGTTCATGCATGAGGACAAGGCGTCTTTTTCTCTTCCCAATGCTTATTTTATTACAGGAATAGATAAGGGTTGGATGTGAATCATGGTTTTTGTATTATCTTTGAATACCGTTATCGTATGGAACAGAGCATAACATAAATTGCAAACTGCTAAGTAGTAATTAATGCTTTTCGTCAGCTTAATGTTCTCTTTTGGTGGCTACAAATAAATTCACACGCAATGAATCTGCCGATAGAGATTTTACATTTTCAGTGACTGCTACTACATCTTATGGTACAGTGTTTTCTTCTCAGTTCATTTCCTCCTTGAGAAAGAAGTCCTCTTTTGAACTAAGGGACGCAATTTATATGCGTTTGAGGGTGATTCATGGGAGGCGAAAACAATTGGCGATTATCACTTTCTTTCAGGGCTTTGGAAGTGTCTTCTAGTCCTAATGATACACGGACGGGGGAGGTCGTTGTGTCTTCACGGCTGTTGCCCTTAGAACGGGAAGCTAAGTACTCTCATTGTTCTCTCGACAAGAGTCATAATTGCTCATCTTCTCTCATCTTCTGTCTGGGAGAACCAACACTTAAAAAATGAAGACGAGACATTCCTTTTGAAATTGAGCTCGAAAGGTACCCTTTGTAACGGCGTTAAAGTGTGAATGGGGCGACAGTTTTCGCTTTTTAATGCCTACGCACGACCTGCTAATGATTCAGCACTGCGCTTAAGTCCTTCGTGTTCGGGGCCCTTTTAAAGAGGTGCTTTTGAAGAAATTATCTGCTGGTCTATCTGCTTCTTCTCTCCTTCGACATATCCTTTAACCGTCGAAGAACTTCCAGAGAAATTTAAGCAGAATATTTTTTAGTAAGAACTCGCTAAAGGGTCGTCGTTTGCATTTGCTGTCGCGTCTCCTAAAGAGCCATAGTGTAATGTGAAATACACTGAATTATAACTCGGGTCTGGACTTTGTTACCTCGCATTTTTTCACTATATTTTTAATATGACGTCGCTTTAATGTTTTCTTATGACTTTTAATCTTGTCTGAGCTCTCTGCCTGTCTCTATCCTCACTATACTTCGAATTATATTTATTACTGTATTTTGAGAAACTTAATGTGGAGAGTATTCGCTCCTAAAAGAAAAAGACTCCTTTGTACAACAAAATAAAACCAGTGCTATTGGTACTTGTGCTTCATGCTTTTTAAAAACACGTGGGGCCTTTGCCGAGATTTTCCATCTATTTTAAAGGTCAGCTCGGCCTGAAGTTTTACATATCAATTGAAATGATGGCGTGGTACCGATTCTATGAGAAGTATGTAAGAAGGTGCTTAGTGATAATTACGTACCCGCAGAAATCGTATGCGCACTAGCAATACTAATGAAGTAAAACACAAATTAATTTGTATATTTCACAATATCTTATTTTTAACATTTAACCGGTTTCGCCAGCTAAGGCATCATCATTTGCAGTACCGATACTGTACCTGATGATGCCATAGTCTGCGTATACCATTAAAATAAAAAAAAATACATGGAATTCACGAAGTACCCAGTGTGATGTTTTTAGATGAGATAATTTCATAGAATATGTTACCCAGAATTCAGTGAGACAATTATGAAGAAAGTAGACCAAATAATAATAATACAATTTAGCTCCTGCTAAGCCAAAGCGGCTTGTCAGCAGTTGCCTTTTGTTAAAATAGTTTTTTTTGTGCTGTGTAGCTTTTGGACAATTTTAACGAAGCAGCCTCGCTTTGAGTGATTTCTGAAGAGCAGATATGCTATTAATATCATGCATTGCCATAGGTAATTCGTTTAACAACCCAGGGACTACATGTGCCAAAGACCTCATGCCATGGAAGTTAAAGTACTTGGGTACCGACAACATGTGAATTCGTCGCAGTTGCATGCCTGTATTAATCATACGTATTTTTATGAATTTGATATCGAAGAATTTTTTACAAATTAACACATATTTGTGCAATTCTTTTAATGGTAACAAACTTAGATTTGTATACACTTCTCTCAGATTTTTCTCCTTGGGCATCAAATGTGCTGTCATTTTACTTTGTAAGATAATAACCTTCTTCAACAAGGTGGAGTTTGTAGTATCCCAAACCGCCAGACCATAACGCATTACGGTCTCAGATAAGCCTTAATACATCAATTTTTCAAATCATGAGACAAGGAGTACTTAAGATTTGACATTTGAAACGAACTACACCTTAACTTGTCACATGTATAGTTGGTATGATTTCTAGGACACAATTTTTCATCTAATATTATTCCCAAGTATTTGAGGTGTTGAGTAATTGAGTAGTTCTTCCACACGAAAAGTACCTGCATGTTGCTATTAGGCTTATGGTTCTACGAATATATATAAAATATTTTGCGCAATAGTTTCGCCGTGCTATGCTGCCGGCTTCGTCAGGCTTTTAAGAACAGCAGTGGTCTTTTTTTTTTTTTTTCAAAAAAATAATTTATTTAAGTATTACACAAAGAAAGCAGTTACTTTCCGCGGCTCAAAAGGGAGGTGATTGAAATAGAAAAAAGACCAAACTGTATAAATAGATAGGATAGTTATAAACTCCCTTATATCTGGAAGAGACGTCTTCGACATTAATTTTTACTTCTCAAAATCATCAACTGCCGGAATTGTTTATTTATTTTATGAAAAAAAGACCATTGTTGTTCTCAAAAGTCCGACGGAGCCGGCAGCATAATAGTACGACGAAACTGTTGCACCAAATATTTAACAATTACTCGCAGAACCAAAAGCCTAATAGCAAGTATGAGCTGCTAAAATCTTCAAAAAAAAGTACCTGCATGTTTTTCTCGGTCGGCCGACCTGGTTGGAGTGTGGGTGTGTAGTGTGAGATTTACTTCTTTAGCATGAAATTCTCCCACAAAATAACGCCTGACTGTATTCACAATTTTACTAGTAATGCTATTCGACCTCTCTGGCTGAGAGTAGTGTCTTTTCTGAGATCTCTGTCAAATTCCCAGTCTTCCCTTCTCTTCCTCCCCTTTCTCCCAAAGGGGCCTCTGCCCCAACTCCTTCTTCGCCTTCCATTCCGACCCCCAGCTAGCCTTAATCAAACCGACGGCGTTGAGAGAGTGGCGGTGGGAAGGGGCGGACGGGGCCATCCGGCCCCGAAAGAGGCCGGAGGGGAATGAGATGGCTTGGGTCATGGCATATGAGCCGCAGCAGCTCAGCCACCCTAGAGGAGGCTATTAGCACACCATTCCGCCAATGAAGGGGAAGTGGCGTTGCCCGAGTAGAAGACGGGGAGGTGTAAGTTCACGGGTCAAGAAGGAAGTTGGCCAGGAAGGGAATAGGAGATGCTTGCTCATGGCTGGTTCATGGGAAAAATTTATGTCAAATAATTACCTTCACTATAGACTTTGCAGCGTGAGTTTCCTTTGTATTTCCGACAATAGACAGGGTCATGGAAAAGCTTAGCGCGAAATCCGTGTTTAGTAACAATAAAATTATAGTATTTTGTCGAGATTGAATCAGGTTAAAATTTAGGAGCATGTCGTAGTTTTTAAATTGATTTTCGTGTCAAGGCGTTTACTAATTGTTCTTGATCATAACTGGAGGAAAACACAATGAGAGGACGGCATAATATCGCGTTGCTAACTACCTAATAGTTAAAACTGATGTACAGAACAAACCGACGATATACGCCTGACGTTTGCCAATAAGTCAATAAATTAGGAAATGTGGTATCCCGACCGCACGTATATATTTCTCTTAAGCATTTGCTCTTATTTCGCATTTAGTGCTCGAGTTAATTAAGAGCTAATTGTTTTATTAACCTGCCTTTAAGCTCGTAATATTGTAGTTGCGTGAGTGTAATGTGCTCGCGATTAGGGGATAGAGACTTACTAAATGTGTGAAGTTTGAGGAAAAATAATGAGACCAGTGAATTTGGCGTGGAGGAAGTGGGGTATCTACTAATATGTTCTTGCTGGTCTTAATGAAGGTTCATCAGACTCTCCTTTTACCTTTAAATGATATAATGGGAAATAAAGTATAAGAAAGAATTTACTGTTTTGTTTTCATCGAAGACGAGAGCAAAAACTCAATTAGACTTTGAATTAATGTGGCAAAAATTTTCGCCAATTTCTGTAAATATAACTTGGCATATAATTAACTATTTCAAATAGAAAGTGTAAGTTTATGCAGTTATAAAATATCAATAGCATTCAAAAGATACATACCCAATACTATTTATCAGTACCTACTCTAGAATCTCTTTTGGTATTTATTAACATTCTGGATCTCATATTTGAAAAGTTTAATAACGCCCCATTTCATAACGAATGAATGGTTTGATTGTGGAAATTTTACTTTCGATTAACACGTGCGAAGAGTTGAACTAGTGATGATATTTCGGTGAAACAAATGTGTTGGATAGCGATCAGACATTGATGACTAATGCCTTATGAAATGAAACCGCCAACAAACCACGCCAGTGGCTCCATTCGAAGAAAACGCATTTTAATTGGGAATGAAAGAAGGAAGTGAGGAATGGGAACGCGAGCGTTACAGTAAGAGGAGCTGGCTGGCTATTTGGACGTGCAGCACGTCTTGTGGAAACCCAAGACTCCATCCGTCACGCCTCCCCTCCCCTTTCCTCCTCCCTCCGTCTCCTCCCACCCTATTTGGACCAAATATTAACATCCTGCAATCTTCTTCCATGAACTCCGCATTCGAGACTACTTGATTAAATTCTCAGAACGCTTTTAAAGTGATGCTCACCATCCATTATCTTTCTCACTTTTTTCCGGATACCCATGTTCAATTTCGCCTCTACTTTCTGTTTGGACATTTATTTCGCTAATTTTGGAATATCTGCTTAACATTTGATCGGCCCAATAGCCTGACAGAAACCAATATGTATTTACTATCATTTGTTAGTTATCATCGCCGCCATGGCGTAATCTTAGACATAAGACCAAAATATGTGTGTTCTTAGGCGTCATTGAATGATCAATAATTACCAATGCTTTAGTGTGCGTCAGTGAAAACTTTGTGCAACACATGTATTTCCATTTTTTGCTAAGTTTTATTGCTTTCGTCAGGTAAAATTTTAAATAAAAAATACCTATTTAATTTAAATATTTTACTTAGTCTTTTTGGAAAAAGAGGGTTAGGTAAATAATTGAAAGTGCTTTTGGTTCTATATAATTTTATTTTAATACATGATTTCATATTATATTAAATTAAGAAGTTAGAATCACCTTTACGAATTAGTGTGGATTGCTAAGATGACTTCCTTCTCGCATAGAAGAAATTATTGTTGATAAAAGCATCATACTGTTTGTTGACTGTTACAAGGTCTTAGTTACATATTTGATTTACTCTAGGTTTGGTGATATTTATTGAAGGAATTTTGATTATATTGCTGGAAGTAAATTCAAGACATCAGACTAGAACGATTGACGGAAAAGTTTACGATTAAGAAGGAACCAAGCCCCGTACGTTAATCAGGAGAAGAGTCATTTTCTCTCAAGAGGAGATTGTTGGATACAAAAGCGTTATGGATAATGTGAAATGTTATGTGCGTGTATTATTTTGTTTCATATTTCTCAGAGTCATTGTCCACATGTCCCATCACTCTATTAGCCCATTATTTAGACCATTCATGAGACATGTATGTTCATTTTCAAACGGCGAATGTGAGTTTGCCGTTATCAATAAATTTATTTGGTCTCGTTTTCCACTTCACATTAATAAAAGTTTGGCAACCTCAAGTCTTAAATAGTCAACGCCTCATATCTCGTGATCTTTTGCCTTGCTTTTTTTCCCAGCGGATCCCTTAACGTCGGCATTCTCGATCCTCCGGGTGTCTTATTTTTTTCTATCCCTCCTTTTCCTCGTTCCCTTATTATTTTTCCCTCCCGTTCTCCACATTTCCCTTTCATTGTCAGATCCCTCCCCGAAATGAACCCTCTTGAAAGTTTTTGCGCAAATGTTCTTCGAATCAATCTCCCTGTCCAAGAATTTTCCCGTCTCCCGTAAAATGAAAGATTCTACTTTTGGACTCCATATTACCCTTCGAAAACGTAAATGAATGGCAATCAATGAGGACCTGTTAGTAAGAATAGTTCGAGCTGCTACCTCCTTCAGAAATGAATGCTTTTACGATGACCCTTTTACTTCGGATAGAAATTGACATCTACAGAGAAGCTTTCATACAACACTAGGTTGTTTATGTGGTGAAAAATCTAGCGAAAAATGGTTGATGGTGTATTGTATATTTTTTTGAGTATTTTATGGCTTAAGAGATGTCATGTTACCTTGCTCCAAATCATGGTTTTCTGATGATACTTCGCTACCCTCTACGCCTAGAGTCTAGGGTATGTTATCTGTGTAAGATTTATGTATGGATAATTCTAAAATCTCAAGAGGAAGCCTTTGAATGATTATAACATTGAAAAGGGAGGCACTATGGTTGCCGTTGAAATTAAGACTAACGTGTTTCAATTTCATGGGATATTTCATTTTTGTACTTTATTTAAACTAATGCCATACGCTAGAAGGCTGAGGAAAATGTTGATAGACTGAATTTTTTTGGAAGGAGAGGCTATACGGAATTCGCTTTTTCAATCGTTATTCGTCAGTATTTTTTCCCGCATTCATTCAAAATGCCTGTATGCACTTATACCAACGAATCACTCTTCATAAATCTGTAATTAATCATGCATGTTAAAAAAAGGCTACGGATTTGATGATATGTTGTATCCAACATTTCTGTCTTCTAGAAGGATAGAAATAAGAGGAATCCACACCATTTGGTTCAAATGTGAATTGAAATTACGGTGAATGAGATACGGTTAGAAACTCGTTTTGTATTTGACGCAGAAGGTGTGTTTGAGGTAACCCGTAAAATGCGTTTTCTTGACCTTAGTGGGACAGAAGTCTTGTACTATGCTGCGAATTCATGATGAATTATGTATCGTGATGCATATTTAAGACTCAAGTCTCGAAGTAACTGGAATGCTTATGCTCTCATGCTAAAATTGTTGTTTTTCACTGCTACCTCCAAGAAAGTAGGTACCTATGAATGATTGTGTTTTAATATCGCGTTAGAAATGGGATACTGCGGATAAGCAACGTGAAAAAACCATGAGATCATTGCGAATCATTCGTTTTCCGAGTAAAACGCTTGACAGCACTTGACCCCATGATTAGATATCACGAAAAATAATTTTTGAATGCATGTTTGCCGATCAGAAAGATTTGATTGACGTATTTACTCGCGTAAGAGCACTTTAAAAGCAACACCTGATCTGATTTTTTTAAAATCGCATTTGAAAGCCTTCGTTAGTTTTTATTCTATAGTAGTAGTAGACGAGTAATTGAAGTGTCTGTTTCGCATTTGGTAGGTGCGGCAGTTTCAGCAGAAGTATCTAGCATTGATTTCGTAGGTCCATATTCCGCGTTTGTGATATTATTTAGGTCGATGAAGGGTCTCGAGGGTTTACTGAAGAATTTAATTTGAAAAAATCTTCCCTCCGCTTCTGTAAGTGACATCCTGGTGGACAGCCATCGGCGAGGCTTACTTATTGATGCCCGAAGTTTCGGCTCCGGCCGTAGTTATTCCTATTTCGCAGTGGGAACCCTTTTCTTTTCCTCCCATCAATCTTCTCCATCGCAATCCCTCCCTCGCTGTCAGTTTCCTTCTTCTTTCTTCCCAGCATTCTTCGCGACGATTCCAATCATCCACTCCGCCTGCGTGCTCCTAATCCTCTCCCCCTTGCCGTCCCTCCCCCCAAACCACCTTTCTTCCCAAGTCTCCTTTTCATCTGCCCCCTGCTAACGCCATTCGCCGCCGGTCGGTTCACATAATAAGCAATCCTTAAGGAGGGAGTGCTTGCTTTCTTTCTTTCTCGCGCTCACTCGCCCTGGTTTTCGAAGAACGCAAATACTTATCCGTAGGAGATGGTAGGTGTAATCTGTGACGTATTTTGTCTCACCGTTAAGCGTCTCCCTCCAGCCTATTTCTTGTAGTCAATATTGGATAGTCTTTAGTAAACCCTATGTTCCGACACCGAGGGCTGAAGTTCTTTTTGAATTTGAAAAATTGTGTTTGTACATTGAATTTTGGAGTTAATTGACACTGTTCAAAGTTTTTGTGGTTCATTGAGTTCACATTAAGTATCAAAAATGAATAATTTGAGACATTATAATTTTAACTTGACTAATTTCAATGCAGCCCCACGCTCACGCTTGCGTGATCTATGTAGCAAAACCTTTGAGAATAGCGTATTTCGCGCGCTTCATCTTTCTGTTCAGTTTTGTTCTCAAGTCTCATTAATTCAGCCAAGGCGCATGAGTGATTCGGTGAAATAGTTGCTCTGAATACATTGCAATGAAATATCCCAGCAGAAGTGTGTGTTCTCCACATTGTTTCCTGCCGCCATCCTCCTCTTTTGCCCTTCCGAAACATTAGAGTGTATGCGAGTATTTTCACTCATCCCTTAACAATCCCAATTTAATTACATCGTCATATTTTTTCCTCCCTGTGTTCCCCCTTCCCCTCCACCCTACCATTACTCGGCTCCGAACCATTTCACCCCCCCCCCCCCTTGCTCCTCCCCCCACTCAGGCAATCCAGGGGTGCTCACCCCCTGCCATTCCCCACCATTACCCCCGTACACGAGCACCACCACCTTCCGTCACCCACTCCGTCCCTCTCCATGCACCAACACCATCTCACCGTAGCACCCTTTCCTACGGCCGACCCACAATTTCCACCTCATGCACTTCAGACATCTCTTCTCATTGGTGTCATATTTTCTTCGGCGTTGCTCCGAGAAACCCATTTTCCCAGACCCTGGGATTATAAGACGAGTGATTACTCGAGAAGCCCAGCGACCTCTGAAGGATTAGCACCGAAGGCCATTCACTCCTTCGAAACTATTTCTCTTCCTTCCTTCCCTTCAATCCATCTCTCTTGCGAAATGTCTCTTGATAGTCCGACATCCCTGCTTTTTTAAACGTTTTCCCTCCTTTTGCGTCTAACACTTGCGCGACACGTATAAAAATAGTTTTCTTTCTTTCGTCTGGGAGATGTTAAATGACGTGTATCTCGGCTTGATCCGGAAGGATTCGACGAAGTAATGGAGTGGACTATTTTTCCGTTGATTCGTTTCGTTGCATCCATCGTAGATAAATTTACTGGAGTTAGAGTTGAATTCGCAGTTCTATTTTGGTTGAAATAGCAATGCCCTGAGGAAACGAAGTGGCAATTTAAAATATCAGAAGCGAAGAACGGGACAGTTTTAATTGTCCGCTGATATCGTTTACCTCCATCGAAACTAAGTGTGTAACTAAAAAGTAGAACCTCCCTTGTTTTACAACGTGCATTGTAACGCTCTTCGTTCTCGAAACTTGAATTTATCCTAATATTTAACTTATCAATCGATTAGGTACTTTTCTTGACCACTTTTTTATAATAGTAAATGTTTTTTTAGAGTTGGTTGAATAACATTAATTTTTTATGCCAACTTTTCGCCAAATTTATTGGCATCCTCAGGGCTATGAAAATAGCCGAACATACACACTAATTGCATGGAACTGTCTACCAGTCGCTCTACAGCAGCCAAAACAATAATCAGTCGCTATTGTCAATAGAGACTGATTATTTTTTTATTACTATGAAATTACCCGAACGTACACGATATCCATGGAACCATCTACCAGTCGCTTTACAGCAGCATCTATTGAATAATAATAATATGTCTATTAAAAACAGAGATTTATTATATTTTTGGCTTAGCTTATCTTTCGGGTGTAGTTAAAAACATGTTTGCCCATTCATGAGCAATTTATATATTTTTTTCGGCATTCCCTGCTCCCCACGTAATAACTACCCTATTTGAGTTTCCCAAAGCTATCCATCTTCTGGAAGTTATTGCAGGCTATGAAGGTGGACGTAAAAGATATTTTTTTCTTGTAAAAAAATCACTGGTTAGCTTCCTTTTCCGCGTGTTATGTTCAAACCTTGAAGGACGTAGTTGCATTAGTCTGACATGCTATCCTGTCGAATTTAGTATGTAGTCATTTTGGCCCGATTTTAAATCTAAAAAAAAATATATATTTTCTTGATATGATTACCCATGCCTATCCGTTCTCCCGTCGGCAACGCTCACGTCATCTAACCGTAAGTCTGATGCAATATTCAAAGCCCAAACTCCTCATTAACATCAAGTAAACGTAAAAGGTTTATAAAATCAATGGTCTGCGAGTTTACTTCGTAGAATGAATGCATTTTAGGCAAAATGAAAACTTGGTTATATTGTACACAATTTTATTAAGAACACGACCGGTTTCGACCTTTTCAGGTCATTCTCAAGTGTTAACTCTTGAGAATGACCTGAAAAGGTCGAAACCGGTCGTGTTCTTAATAAAATTGTGTACAATATAACCAAGTTTTCATTTTGCCTAAAAAGTAAAAGGTTTAGTCATATTTCGGCAATCGTTAATTAGGCAATACAAAACTGGGTGTTATTAAACTTTCCCTCCGATTTGTTTGGAATGGATCAATGTGTTGGCACGTTAGTTGATGATTGGCATCTAATCAAGCAGTGAGAAGAATTACCGAGGGACTTCATTCAACATGAGCATGTATTTAGTTTTCGCGTAGTGAGACCTTGCAGTATTTTAAACGTAGTCGACTTTTCGTTCTTGCTAGATGCAGGTGGTGATCCATGTATCCATGATCCATGGATCACCACCCTCTCCCCTCCCCTCTCAATCTATTCCCCTCTCTATCTCTCTCCTTATCTGTTCTCAAGTTTACCGTGAAACCGGGAACGGCGTATAAACTCTCAACTCTACAGCGTGTCCTTGCGCTCATATTCACGCCTACCTGCCTCGCAGGCATTTCTTAGGGAGACGAGAGGTACGTATTTTGTCACCAACGAACGCTTATTTACGCTGTGGCTTCCTCCAGCAATGTAAGTCCCTCCCTTTTCACCACCACCCCCCGTACACCCAATCCATGAGATCCCCCGTCACACGTGCCTGCATCACCTCTCTCTTTCTCTCTCCCTCTTACGCGCGCCACGAGCTTTGCTACCTTCCATCCCTCCCGCCGTGCAAAAGGAAACGGTGCCGGGGCGATTATTTATCGTGCATTCAAGCGGAAGGTTCAAATTTGTCGCCCGTAGGATACTAGAATATAGCTACGCATGGGCGCTGCATGGTGCATGAGTAATGAAATGGTTGTCAGAGGAGAGAGCCAGGCGTGCTATAAACAGCACTCCCTGCTGATTAGTTGACTCCTCTGCAAAACCACGTACGGACTTCGGAGTCTTGACAGTATCCTTACGCAGGTGGAATGAGTGTGCTCGCATGCTACTAAAATTGGAATGAGGGACTAAAAGAAGGGATTTGTAACGTAGACGCTTCCTGCATACTCGCATGCCTTCTTTGGGTACGTGATGGACTTGATAAAGAAGTCAGTTTGATTCTCAGACTTAGGCATCCTCATCCTAAAAAAAAAATTGAGTGGAATTTCAGATTGTCACGCATCGTTGAGAAGTACGGCTGTATCTACCCGTTTGCTTTTAGGACTAGGACGACTGTTATGACGCCGGGGCAATGTTGTAATTCTCTCCATGCGTTTTCTCTCGATGAGAGATATAAAAAACGGAGATTAAGAAGTAAACTGGGGGAGGAGGGCAGTTAAAAAACGGAGAACTGTCCACGTTCTGGGGAAGATTCTCGGATTAGCATACTGAGGGGAAACTGGTTCCTGGAAAATAAGCATAGAGGAGAAGAACCGGTGAATATGGAAGGTATAGGAAGAGTGTTGCTTGGCATGAGAGGAGGTAGAAGCTATGAAGAGCTCACATGAAGAGCTATCAGTATTGTAAAGGTCACAATGTGTGATTCGTGGTGAATGGCTTTAGATGGGCCGATGATTTGGGGATGGAGAGCTACGCTGAAACTATCCCAATGCCTATCGCTGTTGGTAGAACAGCCATGATGACGAAAAAACTCGTAAGTCAGCGTTCTACTCCCATCGGCTTTAACCTGGAATGGATGAAACGAAAAAAGAACTATTATATCCTTGACCGAGGAACTCCCCATAGTCAAGCCTGAGACCGTTCTATTCGTTTTCCTGGGAAGAGTAGATCGTTCACCTACCGTACTCGGGGAGGCAGGCGCCCGCCCGGCGTTGGTATTGGTATGCCCCGTGGGTTTGAGAAGATGGAGGAAACCCCCTCTTACCCACCGCCATTTACTTTCTCTTTGAATAATTTTTAACGAAAAATACGGCCCATCCATGAGACATGCTCCATGGAATCACCTCCAAGGCCTCTGCGGTGGTCGGAGAAAACTGTTCCTCTCCACTTTAGCATGCAAGGCGGCGGTAAAATGACGCAGCCAACCTGCTCCGTTGCTGCGAGAAAAGTCACGTCTTGCCCATACACTATCATGCTCTCCCCTTCTTCCTCCGTGCCCTTCTGTTTCTGTTGCCTCTCGGACGCGTGGATGCCGTAAGCTTCCATGCAGTTGAAGTTTAAACAAACACTGCTGCGAGTTTATCGAGGAGTGCTCAAGGTTTGCGTTTACGTGGAAAACCGATTTTTCTCGCTCGAATACCTACCTTACTCGTCGGCGCCTTCCTCCAAGACTACCTATGACGATGAATTTACTGAACTTAACTTCTTATCGCTTTCGCCTGGAAAATATATTCCTTGTTATTTTTAAATTCATTAAAATATAAACTACTTTGTTTTCTCCCACGATACTGTTTGCTTTGCATATTCCCAGGAGCATGAAATGAATTAATGAAATAGGCTTGTTTTTCGAATTTGAGGTAGTATGTTGATAAAACTTATTTGTGATGGATGAGTTATTCTTAGTCAGTTACTTATTTTAGATAACATTGTTTTCATAGTTTGCCTGGTTATTTCTTTGTTGAACGAGAATTGAGTAAGACTTTTATGTCTCAGGTTGGATCAGTAAAGGAAGAATCGGTGTAGCAATACTCTTAGGTATTTCTTTAGCTAAACCGGAAATATTATCAAAATCAATGGAAAATTTGTAACTTTCAAAATAAATTTTATTTAATGCGACCGGTTTCATCGTATATGCGATGAAACCTCTCGTATTAAATAAAACTCGTTGTAAAAGTTTCAAAGTTTCTATTGATTCTAGTCAATATGGATTGTCTCAAAGTTACGCCTGAGAATATCGAGTTCAACGGAAATATTATATCTGGTTCCTTGCATTGTTTTTGGCTTATTATCTCTTCTCGTTTTAATTAAAGATCCATAGTAATCGTTGTGAGGAGCAGGAGAGTTCCGCATTATCTCAAATAAAGTGCCTCGCGAGGCTCCTGGATTTTTTTAAAATGCGTTTTTGCCGGCATCTCGCCAAGGAGCTTTCTTGCAAATGGAGCCATTTTCGGATAAATGAGTACTAATCCTTATATAGCGTTGTGTATTTATAACATTGACCATACCCTCCTATTGCAGCGGCTCGTTGGATATGAACCGCTTTCCCCCTCGCCACAACAGCAGCGCTCCTCCCTTCGCTAATCCACCCCCAGTTGAGGGAGTCCCTTTTTTCAACCTCCCCCCATTTCGCCGCGTCGGCGAGCCCATCAGCCCCCGCGTTCCTCGCTATTACTCCTCCACCTTCCCCCACCCACCCGCCTACCCCTCGCTCCCCTGAGTGCCTTCTATCAACTGTTATTGCCTGCTAGTTACTCGGGGATATCTAAAGGGTGACGCGTCGGAGGAGGAGGCTGAGGGACGAAAATAATGGCCAGGTGACTGGTTGAACTTTCCCATTTGCATTCCAACTCTACATATCTCACTTTACCCATTCTCGAAACCAGTTCTATCCTTTATGCTGTGATGAAAATGATCATAGTTTATTTTGAATTTAAATATCGTGCACATATGCAGGCTTTATTTTGCCGAAACGAACTGTTTTAAACAAATAAAACAATTTATAAAACCTATAAAATGACAGTAATATATTGCCTGTTGGCATCTGTTGTTAAATCAAAAATAAGTCGTAGGAGAATACCACTTTTATATATTACCAAGTAGGGTGTCACTTTTGCTCTTATATTTTAAACATTATTTTTTTTTAATCCAATAACTTCACTTTTTTATAGGTAGTCATACGTGGCCTCATAGTTTCAATATCCGTGTCGATGTTAGCATAGTGATCTATTTTTTGCACGGTGTAATTAAATCTTAGCATTCTCGGCCATTTCAGTTTTCTTTTTGCGATTTGGTCAGTGCCTGATTGTACTATATGTTCTCATAAATTTATTTTGGTATTTATTTTAGGGCTATTGCCGGACTGAAAGTCTTATGAATCTAGTGTAAATATCTATCAAGTTATTCATCCCACTAGCTTGTGGATTGATCTCTGTAGCTTTCTTATTTTCTTTCCCTCACCTTCGAGTCCACTCCATGGAGTCTGGTGATTTGTAGCCACCATTTCCACTTTTTTGGCTAAAATAATTATCTTTACAGCTTGTATCTTTTATCACTTGAGCATTCGGGACCTCTTATCTCTTGGTAACTGTTAAATAAATAACAGCTCTAGCCGCGATTTGTCGTCAAAAATCCTTCCTCCCGACACCATCGGCCGTTCCATTTTTCTCCTCTCTCCGCATTTACTCCTCTACTTTCTTCTTCTCGTCTCCTCTCTCTTCCATTCCTGTTCTCACTTTTCTACCACTACCATATTTTCCCTCTTCGAGATAGTTTGAGCGGAAAATCACTTCACTCATTCTAAGGAAAAAGAACTCCCATCTTTCCAGGGATATAAAAAAATATTCGCCCCTTTCCGAACTAATATTCGAACAATTTGCCTGAAAATACAAGCAGTTTTACATGGAATAGATTATGGCTGTGCACTCCAGAGGGAGAATATTGAAAATATTTGGAACTTCTAACACCTATATTTCGTCAAAAAACTAACGGCGTGTTTTTTTCAATGTTTGCTCAACTATTTATAAAAATTAATCTATTACACACCGCAGTAATTTTTACAGAATCGCAAAAAAAATCTGCTGTTTAGAAGGCTTTTAGCCATACGGCTCTAAAAAATGAGTCAAGTTAGAGACTTATTTAGATATATTTATTTTATTACTGAGAATCTTTTTCATGTATAACTATATTTTTGCACCATTAATGTTACAATATTTACTTGATACTTCTTACAGACGTTGAAATTAAAAAATAAAATTCGAATATGGTCTCCATTATGACTAGGGAATGATCTCGCTCAAGCGACACGGGCGTCTCCTACCTCCGTCTTCTCCCTCGCTAAAGCACTTGGCTCTCCTCTTAACTCTTTTTCCTCCACACTCCTCGTTCTCTCTCTCCTTCCCTCTCTCCTTCCATCTCCTTCATCATCCCCCGGGATCTTAAGCCTCTTTTCCCACCCCCACGCCCCCTTCTAAAACATCCACCGCCCCCACATCATTCCCAACCCTCTCTAGCCCCTTACATTTCAGCCACCACCCTTTTCCGAGGGAATATAACGCCGCGCTCTCCTGCTATAACGACCATAATCCATTTCCTCGCAGGTTGCAGTCTAGCTCCCGAGGAGCGGACGATTCTATAAATCACACGCACGACCAGGGAGAAGTGGTAGGAAGGGGGTGGGGAGGGAGGGGACATTAGGCTACGGCTCCAGAGGAGGGGGTTGGGAAGGTGAGATCCTCGCCCCCACTGCGAGATAGGGTTGCCTTCGGGAGAGTTGAGCCGAGGAGGCATCGGACTGCCAGCCGGGAGGTTGACGGCAACCACCGCTTGTCTGCTTTACACTCGCTCACGGTGGAAACACTATGCCATATATGTTTCCCTCTTCTCTCTCTCTCTCGTACTCTTCTCCTCGCCATAAGATTGTGCGTCTGTTCTCGGATGCACACGCGATCCGAGCTGCATCGCCGCCACTTCACTGGGCGGTGCTGCCGCCGGTGGCGAAACTTGAAAGGAATCGGGCGACCGACGAGTGGCCACTTTGGAGAGGTGAAGGGGAGGGGGGGAGTGAGGAGGGGAGGGGAAGGGAAGGGGTTGGTTCCCTGCGGATGAAGGCTTCCGTGACTAATGAGTAACCCATCCAATCAAAGCCTAAAGCTCACATGTCTGATGCGCGCGTAACGGTAGTTGCCTTGGTGATCGTGCGTCGACTAACCTTTCTAATAAGGGGAATATATATTGTGTTGCATGTTGTAGTTCTCAGCTCGACATCAGTGCTTGGGAGATCTTAAATAAATCGACGCGATATCTTGAAAGCGTTTTTCCATCATAAATCAAATTTGTTAAGCGTTAAATTAGTTGCTAGTTATGCCACCCAATTGCTCGACCAGATAAATGATTTTATTCAGTCTTATGGGATACAACCATCACTTTGAGAAATAAAACTCTCGATTAATTAAAATCAATGAGTAACCGTGGGTGTTTAGAGAGTGACTGGACTATCTCAGCGAAGCCTTCGTGCATATTATTTCTAGACACAACATACAATGAATAATAGAAAAAAACGAACGGCAAAAACATAGTCATTACGTTCCATCCTGGGTTTAGTATCAGTGCGTTGAAGTAGTCGAAGCTATGGTTCAAATAAAAGTAGCGGAAGAATATCGGAAGGAAAGAGCTTAGGGGTAAGTGCCTAGATTTCTGGAACTAAAGGGGTGAGGGGTCTAAATATCCCTTATCGTCCTCGTGAGGCTGGGAGGGAAAGCCTGATTCCCTTGCATATTTTTCGCATTCCCTTTTTACTATTTTTTAATTGCTTAATTGCTAACCACATATTTAGTTTTAAGATTCCATATAATATTTTGTTGATCACCATGTTTTAGTTACTATGCAATATTAAATACTATGAAATATAAAATTACTGTACCATAACGAATGGCAATACAAATAAGAACTGTCTGCATATTTTCTTTTAGAATATAAGATATTTAATATAGGAAAAACAATAGTACAATACAAGTACAAAAAATTATCCAAGAATAAAAAAGAAAAAAACGAAAGAAATAAACAATAACACATTAGAAGTCCTCCTGAGCATACTTATCACGTGTCAGAAGGTCAGCTTACTTTAGATCCGATACGCATATTAAAATGTATAAAAGTAGATCAAATACAGATTATAAAAAAATATAAATATATTCAAATACAATTTAGAAAGATTTTGCTTCATTCTTTTTTTAGTTTAGGTATGCTTCGAAATTCTTGGGAATTTCTATATAATTGATTTAATAATTTAGGTATTATATTAAAGTCTCTCCTCTCACCATATATTCTGAATTCTTAATCTATTTTTTCCACCTCAAGGTATGGGTTAATATATTTTTCAATCATTTGAGTTTAAAAAAAATGTTATTACATGTATTTTATATCGCGGTTGTATTAGCCCTGATGATGAAAATATTAATTTTCGAAACGTTGGCAAGTGTACTCATGTGATATAATTTATTGAAGACCAAATCTCCAAGAAAAAAACATTCCCCTATTACTAATTGGTGAGCGAAAGTGTAGTTTTCAACTTGATATGTCCAATTTTTTTCATGCGTTGAGGAAAAGCAGAGTGGGAGAGAACGCGAGAAGCGGCAGACTTTCGAGATGACAAAACGGAATCCTCTGGCTTGATGAGTGAATGTGGCAAGAGGGGGTTATGCCGAGGGAGGTTGGGGGGAGAGGGGTGGTTGGTTGTCTGCGACGGAGGGTATGGGTGGGGGGATGTTAGGGGCAAGGGATCCCGCTTTCATCCGTGCGCCTTGTATATATCACTACACTCTCTTTCGGTTTGAAATACTTTTTCCATGTTGATCATTCCCGAGTGCCCCATTCAAAACGATTACAATTACCAGCAAGTTATATTTTCTTTTCAAATACATACCTGCGTGTGCTTGAAATGTTTTCGCTCGCAGAGATTGATTCGAAATGATAGAAAAACCATTTTTCCCCTCCCATCCAGAAATAATTTTTTTCCAGAAACGCGATTCGTTGTTTCCCAGTTTTCAAAAAAATATAATTCGGCGCGTATATACTGCCTATTTTTATTCCATCTACCCTTTGTGTGTTACTAATTCCGAACGGCGTGCATCCGCGGTTGTATTCTAACGTTGGAGAGAATTTAATTATCCCCAGCCAATGGGCTTCACGTGTCCCTCCACTCATGTTTTACACCTCGCGTGAATATACGTGCGAAATCGGATGAGTGCGGTAAAAGTGTTTGTGATGCACGGTCTATAATCCATTGGAATCATAGACCGGTGATGTCGGGATTCAGCCTGTATTGAAATGTAAACTCGGAAACGATTTCTGGAATGGAAATTTTATTTAAGTTGGTCTTTGGGAAATAAATATACTTCACGTAATTTCCGTCGAGTTCATTGAGTTTAATCCTTTCGCTGTAAACGGACGAAATTACGCATCCGCGGCGTATGAATCATAAAATATCTACGCAGTGACAGAATCTTCTATTATTGGTTCTACGAAATGGGACTCTCGATGTGATCCGTTTCATTAAATGCCCGAGGATTTGCGTCACCGACCTGACTACTATTTTTGGCTGATTGGCGCTCTTTCAAATAGGAGGAATGTATATTTGGCAGAAGCGTTCATAAGTTCATTTAGCACATCACCAATTATACTGCAACATAGGTATGATCTTAGTATTATCAACTTCATGATGATATATTATGCAGGAATAAGGTAAAGCTCAGGGTTTCACCAAATTATTATAGCAATAAGTGTAAACATTAACACTGTTACAAAACAGGTATCCCTAGTCCCCGAAATAGTTTATTGTTTATTAAAATGATAAATTGATATATAAATGTACAGTGAAACAAAGAAAGCCGTAACTAAGAAACGGGATAAATAGACAAGCTCGGGAGAGGATTATTTTAGAGAAAGGAGGAGGAAGTGTGGGACACGTAAGGAAGAGATACGGGAAAAGTAAGACGGTAAAAGGGAGAAAGTGATAGACACGCAAGGAGGACATACAGGAGGAGTGAACTGGAGAAGGAGAGAGGCCGACAACACATCATAGGAACAGTTCAAAGGGAGATCACGGAAGGAGCGGAAATAATAATAATCGACGGGTCCCGATTGAGCGCACGAAGCACGGCTCCGGCAGAAGGATAACCTGGAATAGGATAGCGCACACCTGTGGACACCTCCTCGATCCCGATAAGTGAATGAATTATTAATAAAAATTGAAGGGAACCAAAAAAGACTAAAAACTTAACATAAATGAATTGTATTATAAAATGTGACTATTGAAATTTGAAAACAGATATAATTATATTTGTAAATTCAGCCCAATATCGTTATATGAGGCAACGTTGGATAATTTGTGTTGAAGTGTCAAATATTTTGCCCAAATAAATGTATGTATTATTGTGAAGAGTAGTGTATAATGTCTTAATGATACGTTTTTCCTATCGGAGGAATGACGCATCCGTTGAACAGAGCCGCATCACTGGCATAACGACCATCAGGCCAACCCCGAAAGGGAACACCTCAGTACAGGGGAACCCTGAGATTAATATATTTTACGAAGGTTCCGATAAAGATTAAGCGTTCAAAATCTTCCTCAACTGGTAGATAAAGGTGATCCAATGCGCCACAACTAGGGACCCCTTACGACTTCAGATCAAGGTCTCCTCCTGGCTCGCCGTAAGATACGAGATGACATTGAGAATGACTGACTCTCATCGGGAAATCCGGGACCATGAACGGGGAAAAACCAATAAAAAAATCATATCATTACGCAAATACAATTTAATAATCAATTTAGCAGTCATATCATAAGCCCTTGATGAGGTGAAGGATGAGATGGACAAACAACATATCATGAATAACGGACGAGATGAACATTGATGAGAAATCGTATTACCGTGAACCAACCAACAGAAAATTTGGAATGATTATGCCAAAGCTAGGTTATTTTACAATAGTACGTCTTTGCTCCAAGCGTGGTTAACCGGGACACAATGAAATTATTTACTAAGTGCATTGAATACAATTGATTAACTCTCTCCCTATTAACAACTAAGCGGTTCTATTTAGCAAATTGTGGATCCTTGACTGAGGTACTTTTGCTTCACCATTCAATTAATAACATAGTTCCATCCGTAATGAGTGATGACGAATTCAAGCAATGGGAGAACGAAAGAATCTTATTCCACTGTCCTAGAGAAACCGCTGACATTAAAGCCGTAGGCAATGGGCACTTGAAATAACCAGATTTCGTTTTTGCTTACGTGACTTTGGCAGGCACACGCGACGGCTACGGATTAACAGGTCACACGATCGCTGGACACTTCCGTACTCCGCGTCAAAATCTCGCATACATGCTGCACGTAGAAAATCTTCTTTCCGCCGCAGTATTTTCTCCGTTCGGCCCAATTTCTGATCGACGCTTCTCGTCCGGCGCCGTACACGTTAGTCCATCCTCCCCTCGACTCGCTCTCCTTCAAAACATCACTCCATTCATCCTCTCCACACACTCCTACACCCCATTATATAGCAAAAAACATTCGACACACGTAATTTACACACGTCGCTATTTAAGCCTCCGACGCGTGGCAACCAAAACCCCATAACAATAAACCACACCACATCATTACATTTTCATATAACATATAACATTTCACATATACAGACATGTTTTTATGCTAACTGTTTCCTTCTAACAGGGGGGGGAAGATAACAACACGATACTCAATGTAGTTGCGTACTTAAATGACCTCTTTCATAGACAACGCAGTTATAATCGTCATTCTTTCTCCATAGTTCCGCAATTATTTAATGACGGATAGCGAATACCTTTCTTAAATTTCATCCGGATCTCAGATTGAACTCTGTATGAGAGCAACGGAAGGTGCAACCTCTGTTGCTGGTGGAGCTAGGTTTCGACTAGTCGCCGCCACGAGCGGCTTCCTGAGCTGCTTAAAAAACCAAAGTGAACAGATTTTCTTAAAAATTTCCAAATATATTCCTTTTTGGATATTCTATGGAATATCGAAGAAAAAACGGGGTATCATCGACATACTTTTTGCGATATATTACATTCTTTTAACATGGAGCCTTATGGCGCTCTCCACTCCAATAGGATAAATTACGCACTTTCTCCATTCCTACTGAACAGATTTCAACCAAAAACTGATATAATGTAGCTCTAATAAATTAAAATCTATTCTGAAAAAATCATATAATACTATCGACTGAAATTTTTCGTAAATATGATTTAAAAATATGTATGCGAGAATTTCAAATGTCGCGCGCGGCTATGTGGTGTAAAGTTGGCAACGTGGCACACACAAGTACGGGACATGCTAAGCAGAGACACGTGTTGCAGCGTGTTGCAAAATGGACGCTGTTGCCGGATTAAAAACGAAAGATAAATTAATGTATAGAAACATATTTTAATACTAGTTCGCATTCGAGTGACAATATATCTTCATTAAAATACTTATTTTGAATTCGATGGCCACGGGTGTAACTGTTTTCGGAAAATTAATTTCGCAAAAATGACTTAAGAAATGAATCAAGTCTGCATCTAAGCAAATTTTTATGGCAAAGTGTAAATTTAAAGGACAATATTTCAGAATGTACCTAAGACATAAGTCATTCCTACTGAATATAGTACAACTACGACCTATTATTTAAATTTTAAACCAGCATTAAAATTTAAGTAACTAAATTTCTCAATGACTAACGATTACCCGACCAGCCACCGAAAATCGTCTTTAACATCACGGGTTGCGCAGTTTCGAGAGTTATCCTCCGCTCAAATCTTCCTTCACCCTCGCTCCGATATTTCCTTCATTTATTGTTTCCCCTTCTCTCTATACCTCCCTCTCTTCATCCCCTCCTCTCCTCCTCCCTCCCTTCGTCGCGGCCAATTCCATTTCGTCGCGTAGCACAGCTCAACGGCAGCCTGATTCCTCCGTGGAAGGGAGGGGGAGGAAAAAGTTTCTTTTGGCGAGCGCAAAACATTCCCGGGTGGTGGTTTTCGAAGGTGCAAGGAGGCAGAGGCACCAGGGGCCTTATTTTTTTTTTTTTCCTGCGAGGGTGTGCGGAGGGACTCGAGGCCAGAGGTTGAGTTTATTGGCGATGGAGTGGGCTTGACGGAGTAAGGGTGTAGGGGTCGGTGGGAAGGCAGAAGTGGGGGATACGATGCCTCCTCCTCTTGCTCCTGCCTAGGCAGTGCCTACCCGGCAGAGCAGGGAACCTGAAGGGTTCGACTGGGAGGAGGAGGGTGGGAGGGGGTGAATGGTGATGGGGAGGGTGTGAAAGGAGGGTTAGGGAGGTGGGGAGGGAGGGTGAGTTCAACGAGCTTTGAAATGGGTTAGCGGAGAGACGTGTCTATATGGAGCGGGGGCTGAGACTGTGGATGGACGGGGGAGGAGGAGGGTGAAGGGGGCAGATGTAAGGTTCGGACAGTTACGAGATCCCATCTTTCTCCTTACCGCCTCGCATTCTTCTATTCCTCTCCTACCCTCTCCTCCTCCTCCTACTCTCTCCCCCCCCTCCTAACCTCCCTCACCCTCCGATCCCCCTAACCAATCTTTCCTCTTCTTTTGCAGCACAACTTCGCGTCCTCTCTTACTATTCATTCTATCTCCCCTCTTTACTTTTGCGCGCGCCATGCTCTATGCTCCGGTCTCTCCCATCTTCTCATTCCATTCTTTTATAACTACCTAGGCTGGCTGTCCTCGATGGCGGTGTGTTAAGACTAGGAAATTCGTTGCTCGTCATATCGACCTCCATTTACTTATACAGGGATGTATATCGAGTTTAGGTCAAAAAATAAAATATCAGCTATTCCTTGCCAACGTTTCGGAAAGTAATTTATTTCATCTTCAGGGCTAAAAAAAATACATACGATGGTCAGCAAGCAGCAACACAGCATTTACACCAATTCGTAAATAATTATCTATAACATAACTACCTTAGAATACATTAATTGAGTCATTCAGCATTACAGATGTATATCACAGTTTTGGAATTTGTCAGGAATATACAAATTAAAACTAATACTTGTTAACAACATTATTTGTGCATTTCCATCAGGTCATCATAGTCATTGCTGAGTTATAGAGAGCCCTCTGCAAACATGATTATGAATTACAGAATATCACTACTACGCTGCTTAACATTAGAACATCACCATTATCTTCGTTAATATAAACATTTAAATCAAGGTTGACAACTATAAAATCACAGAGGATAAAACAGAGATAAATTAAAAAGATATTTTAATTTTTAATTTGAATTGACTCTATATTTAGCGACCAAGGATTTATTACATGTAGTAGACAAGCATATTATGTATAGTTTTAATTTATTGTAAGGGTGTTACAGTAAATGTTTAAACTTTGGCAAGAAATGGATGATATTTTATTTCTTGACCTAAACTCGATATACAGCCCTTTATAAGATTAGGCAATCAGAATTAATAACTATGAGGCTATAACGTGGAAATTGCCGCAGAAAAAAATCGGCTTGTACCGGGAATCGAACCACGGATCTTTGGCCTGCAGGAATAACATCCAGTTCCCTTGTATCCTCCTAAAAATTGCCGCTAGAATTTTGAAGCCTGGGTAGTTTAGTGGTCTGCGCATAGGCAAGGGTCTTGGTTCGATTCCCGATCCAGGCTAAATTTTTCCTGGGGCAATTTCTACGTTATTTCATCACAGTATTTGCGGCAGGTATTAATACCTTCATTACGAGGCTACTATAGTTACGCCGATGTCGCTAGTATACACGCTCCTTTTTACTTAATACTTCCTCTTTGCCCGGTTGTTTGCCGATCTGTTCAATCGATGTTGGTGGACAGAATTCGAGTAGTGATTCTAGGTTCTTTCTCTCTTCTACATATCCCGAGCAATTGAGTATTCTGTTTCTCCAGTGTCTTCTCCGTTATTGCACAGACATTCATCTTCTTCAAATAAGATCTGAAATCTCCTCCATGTCCGATCAAATTTTCGGTAATGTGTCTGTCTATTTTCAGGTTAATTTTCATTCGTTCTTTTATCCTTGGTAAGAATTCTCTTGTCATTCTTTATTATCTCCTCTGCTGCATTTTAATTGCCATTTTTATTTAGTTAGTTCTGCAAAAATATTTTTAATTTTTATCCCAACTATTCTCAGCGTCTAATTTAACTCCTTGAATTGAAATTTCTGTTTCAGTTGTCAGCTTGCACTTTTATATCTTCTCCAGTATTTGATATTTAACTAGTGGTATTCCGGATGTTACATTCAGTGCTTCGTTGGATGCAGTGCAGTAACTCTTTGTTATTGGAAATAGGCAGGTTCTTTGCGCTTCGTTAAGTTTCCTAACTGTCCTACTCTTCTTCAGTTTTTCTCCACAGATTTCGCAACCGTATGCTATTATAGGAATGGTTACGCTAATATGTGCTATTTGCTGGCTTATGCTATCTTTAATAAATTGCTGAGTACAGTGACTTAGAAATCAGGATGGAAATCATGTAAATCAGCAAATGTACCTAATTTTACTAGCGCGTCTGGAAATATCGATGATGGAAAAAGGTGAACATTTGAAGAATTTTATGCTAGGAATGCTTGTAGTGCTGTTATTGGATAATTGGTTTATAGACCTATAAGTATGTTTTCTTTTTTCGATAAATCTTAAAACATTTATATCATTTGAACAATATAAGACCCATAGGCAATCGAATAGAATTTGATAGGTTACTCTTGCATTGATGTTTGATGACCACACACTTTCGCGAACAAGAAGCGTTTGCTATCACGCGGCCCCCCAAATTGTTTGTCGTTAACATAGAAAGGGTAAATTGATTACTTTTTAAAAGAATACATCGTAACTTTTACCCTTTCTTCCGGTGAGTACATTTTTAATACTTCGTGCCTTTGTCGTGTGCGGAAAAAGAAAAACAAAATGTCGTTTTGATCCGTCCCCTTCAAATCGGATTCCCGCGCACCCTTTTGTCTTTGACCGGCCGTTTAAATTAACGCCACCATCCCCCCTATCGCACCCTCCCCCCCCCCCACCTCTCAGCACAGCTCCCATCTTTATCTCTTTCATCTGGAGCCGTCTCTTCTTCGCCTCTCTTGCTCTCTCTCTCTCTCCGTCTCCTCTCGCTACGCCGTCCGTTCATCCTTTTCCCCCCATCCCCCTCCCATTCCCCTCCAAGCCCCCTCCTCACCATCCCCCTCCTTTCGGCCTCCTTTAAAAACATTCCTCCACCTCTTCTCTCTCTCTCGCTCTCTTTCCTGCTTTCCTCTCTAGCCCGCCTTTCCCCTTTTCATCTGTTTCCCCTTATCTTATCTCGCCGTCGGATCCCCAACAGAAGCCCTTCACCCACAGTCGCCCTCACAAGCTCCCGTATTCGTATGTGTTTCGCTCCACCCACCCACACACGCACACAGAATGGCATCTCCTCTTCTGCCTCTCTCCCGCGAGCACAGCATCGCACAGAGGTGGTCCTCCTTCCCTCCTTTGACCTCCCTTGCGCGCCACGGCACGTCAACTCCGACGAGGGTTACTTGGCAACCCCAAAGGAGAGGAAGGGGGAGAGTGGGAGTGGGTGGTTGGGAAAGCGAGAGGGAAAGGATAGGAAGGTAGGAAGGAGTTCGTTCAGGAGCTAAGGGTATTATTCCACGTCTACTCGGCGACGGTGAGTCAAAAGTACTACTGAATTCCACCTTTTCGTTTGTTTTATGGAGAAATATACTGTCTTCACTGATGGCATCACTTAGCTATTGGTAAAAAAACAAAGTTATGGCTCGGATATGCAAAGAATCCAACAAATATATATATATATATATATATATATATATTTGTTGCATGTATATATATATATATATATATATATATATATATAAATTTATATATATATATATATAAATAAAAATAAACTTTGCCACAGGTGGGGCGGAAATAAATATAGAAACACAAAAAGAAGAACACTCACACACTATACGTTCTGATATTTCGACAGCCGAAAAGCTGTCTTTCTCACAGAAGGAAGGATACAGAAGCATACAGAAGGATACAGATTCTGTATCCTTCCTTCTGTGAGAAAGACAGCTTTTCGGCTGTCGAAATATCAGAACGTATAGTGTGTGAGTGTTCTTCTTTTTGTGTTTCTATATTTATTTCCGCCCCACCTGTGGCAAAGTTTATTTTTATTTAAATTATCGCGTGTGTGATTTTCCACGAACTCATATATATATATATATATATATATATATATATATATATATATATATTTTAGGGACACTATCTCCAGCCATGGAAACGTGCCATTTATATTAAACTAGCGTACATCTCTTGCGAAATCTTACGGCGTTTGTATTGTCTGCGTCATGCAAATTCCATTTTTTGAAATGCACTCATGTCAGGGCACAAATGTCTTCGCTTTCCCCCTACGTCCCTTTTCCCTTCCACCAAAATTTACCCCTCCACGATGTCCTGTTCTGCGCACCCGAACGCCATAAGCTTTTGCGAGAGCTGTAGTAGGGTTGCTTTTTCTGCAGTCATTTGCTATTAACTCGAGAAATAATATGGGCTGGTGCTTCCTCAATTTTTGTTTATTACTTTGTGAAAATGTACTTCTTGTAAACAGTTTTCCGTGAGAATGGTATTTATATAATACGAGGAAGCACTATTTTCTTTACATTTCACCCGTTATCGCATTGAACACCATCTGATATCGAATCGAAAAAGCCAAAACATTAGGCGATAAAATGTATGGTTTAGTCGTTCATGTCAACCAGAGGTCTCTCGTTTTTCTACGAGTAGCCAGGTTATGTGGAACATCACATTGAGTTATTTTGCGGCGGAATCATCCTCAAAGGGTCGTACCCCCTACCATCGTTTCCAGGGTCTTCTCTCCTTCTCTATCTCTCTCCCGTACGTCTCCCCAGCCTTATATCACGTGACCGCCCCATTCATTTTGAGAGCGTGTAGCCGGGGTAAGGGTTTGGACGGGCAAGGGAGCGAAAATGGAGAGGACACCAAATGAGTGAAATCTTCCCCTCCATCTAAAAAGGCAAGACCTTTTAATGCGTTTTCAGAAATTGCCCTTCTTTTCAAGCGATGAGGTTTTAACGCTTTCCTGCCCTCTGGAGAGAGAGATGGAATCGGAGGTTGATTCCATTTTGGACCCTCCTAGGTGTCACACGCAAATTTCACCCGCGCGGCCTCCCGTTTCTGCTCCTTCCCATCCCCTTCGGCGTTGAGCGTGTGTTTTTGCGGGCGGTCGAGACGAGATTAGCGCAGGTCTGTGCCAGAAGGTCGAGCGTCGCATCTCTCCCTCTCGTGTACCGGCTTGTGACGGAATCGGCCGACCAATTTATGACCACTCACAATGGCGATATGCGCGTAAGGTTCGGGGCGACCAGAAACTCAGACTTTAATTCGTTGGGAAGCGTGAGTTCAAATAATTGTGACTCCAACAAAATTGTGGGGAGTCTCTCACTCCGATGATGCACAAAATCAATGATTAAAAAGTTTAATTATAGTTCATGCACCTGAGATTCGAATCCTGACCACCCGGATTCGCTTCGAGTGATTTAGTCAATTTGGTAATCCTGGATTCTCCTTCCACCATGGATTTTTCTGAGGCTTTGAAGAAACTAGATGTGCTTGCCGAGTTATTACCTAGTGGTCTGCAATGCCACGGGTTACTTATATGTTTGCTTGTATGCTCGGTACTCGTGAGAATATCTGTTCCGTTTTCAAGGGTGCATAAAATTCGTCACTTGGTAGCTCACTTGACTGAATAAAGGGCCATTCAAGTATTACGTAAGACGTTTTCGGGAGGGAGGGAGGTTGGACTTTTCTTACGTTGTCTTACGCAGGGGGGTCGGAGACAGTCTTACGTAAGATATGTCACTTCTGAATTCGTATTTTTATTTTACTATTTATAATTATTTTCTGAGAAAAAATCTTACTTTTTAGGATCACCGCCGAAGCGGTACACCTGAATGTATGTTAAACTATAGAAAAAGGTACAGCCAACTCGTTGCGTTCAGGAATTTGGAGATGTATCATTTTCATACATCACATGATTTGCGAGTTGTGCGTACAACGAATCGCGAAATATCAAAAACCGTAATCGATATCCGTGATGATGTCAGTTTATGCGCATTTTGACATTAGAATCTCCCAAAGTTTTCTATCTATGTCCATGGTTTCAAAAATGTCTGATAACTTAACGTAAGATTGGGAGGGGAGGGTTCGCGAAATCTTTCGTTGTCTTACATTGGAGGGGGGGGGGAGGGCTAAAAAGTGGTAAAAATCGCCCTTACGTAATACTTGAAGAACCCCTAACTCGTCGCTAATTCGGAGGAAGAGTTGGGTTTAGAATAGAATCTCAGTCGTGTTGAATGACCTTTCTTCATTGTGAATGTCGCATATTCGAAGGTAATGTGTATTTCGCCGTCGAGTATTACTTTTTCGGCAGTTTCTGTGAACAGTGTTGTTCACCTCCTATCAGGGGGAGTAAATGGAGGATTTGATCGAGCACGCCTCGGGGCCACTAACGGTTCGGCTCGTGACATTGTCACGCCCCGTGGCACGTTCTCCTGCTCCATCGGTAATATTCCTCAACACGATGGAATGGATGGCCGTGATAGTGGGGGGGTGGGAAGGCAGTTGGAGAGAAGGCTGCCAACTTCTGAACAACTGATCCCTTAAAAAGGCTACTCCATGAGGAAGAAATTATGGGAGATTGAGCTAAAATTTGTAGTGGTTCTATACTTAAAATAAAAACCAAAAAGGCTGATGCTAAAGACCTGGTTTTTTTCTTCGCGACATAGATTCATAAAAGAAAAATAATATTAACAGGAGATTTTATTACGTATGTTGAGGTAACTTATCATTACCACTACCAATGAGTGCGTATCCTGAATAATTAAATAGCATTAACTCTACAATTTAATCACAACTATACCTGCTCTACCAAGCTCTTGGTAGACCTGGTAAACCCTTGATGAAATTTTATCGTTTACCAGATATCCCAAAGTATTCAAAAGTATTTAAATATTCCGTGAAAGTTGTAGCTATTTACAAATGAACAAACATTGCAAATCACACGAAACTAAAATGAGGGGAAGAATTTATAACAAATTTTTATTTAAAATTGAAAACACCTCGGTGCGGGAGGTGGAGGATTTTAAACAACCCTCGTCCAATTTAAGGATCCTGCCGGAGAATGCGTGGGAGGGGAGCGACCCTAGATGGAGGGTTAGTCAGCTTCTGCTCTCCTGTTCGGGCACCGATCTATCGCATCCACTTCACCCCTTTCAACCCTCCTTACCCTTAAGGCACACATATAAATCCGAGCCGATCCCACCATCAGCTCCCTCCCTCTCTCCTCTTCTCACGGGCACTTGTTATCCCGCCAGTTCAAATCCCCACCCCATCAAGGGGAAGGGGCCCCTGCTTCACCACCCCTTGCTACCACCACCACCCCCACGACACCCTCCCCGCCGACACAGCCTTCTACATTTTCCCGCTTCAAGGGCCCAGGGAATTTGCTCAAACGAATCTTCCGAGTCAAATATGTCGCCTCCCCCCCCTTCTACACCCTTTCAGACTATGACCATTCATTTATCTCCAGTAGGTGTGTAGGTAGCGGGGTTTAAGGGTGGGGATTTCTGTGTGAGCGGGGGCGGCCACCCTCTTTATATCTGCCTCCGGGAACGTGTGCGGAGGAGCGGGCCGGGGCTCTGGCCGCCCATGAATTGATGGGCGGGCGTGTTTTTGGGTGGGGGGGGGGCGTTCTGCTATGAATTGGAGTGGGCGTGAGAAGAAGCGAGTGGGAGGTCGGTTGTGTTCGCTTCGTCCGGGGAGACTGAGAGGAGGATTTAGGGCGCTTTTGGTCGCTGCCGGAGGTGCGAGGCGGCAGGGTCGGCTCTTCGGGACTAGAGGCCCCTGCCTCCTGAAAAGAGAGAGGGAGAGTGCTTATTCTTAGCTGTGTAAAGATAGTTCTCTCAAGGATTACTATGGTAGGAACTGAAGGAGGTCTTGCGCCCTTCTTCCGCATTAATTTTCGTCTCTTTCGTGCATGAGCAACGGATCAAAATATGATTAATTTTTTTCTTTTGCATTGCAGTTGTAAAAGAAATCTCACTTAAGGTGGTTACAACGTGAAATGACTGCAATGCCATTTTATTTGTATTCTGTTTTTTTTATAGAAAAACGTGTTGTAGCGTTGGACTGTGTCTACTCGTCAAAATAATATTTATTTTCCATTTTTAATTCGGTAATGCTTCTTCTGTTTGTTACAGAACAGCTCTTCCAGCTTCTTCCATTCTCCCAACCCAACCTCCATTTTTCATCCGCACCCCCTTAACAACCAAAAAAATTCAACAATCAATAAAAAAATTCCACACTAAAATAAATTAAAACATTTAAACAATAATTACACGAAATTAAAACAAAATCGAAATCACAATTTAAGAAATAACGTTACACTTTCCTCTATCTGATATGAACAACAAAATGTTACATTCCCATACTATTTTTCTCGTAAATAGAACTTGAAGTTACATTGTGTTGAATGGGAGAACGGTAGAAACATGGGGAGAAATAGTATTTTACCCATGTAGAATAAATGCAATTTTTGTAAAAAAAAACTATTTGCAAGAAGGGAAAACTCACGAGAAAGTTATAAAAATAAAACACAAGCATTTTACCGCCTTATTTTGGGGGTTATTAATGATTTACAGCGATATTTGAAGTCAAAATACAAGAAATCTATAGAAATGACGCTGCAGTCGTTTCCTTTGGCTGTAAAAAAAGTATTCTTTGAAAATATATTTTCACGGAATAATCTGAACATTTTGTCTCTTAACTTTGGTTGTCAATAGGTACCAAATGTATGTGTGAATAATGAATGTATGTATAAACCAAAAGCTGGATTTTTAAAACAAACGAACAAAAAGGTGGAATTTAGTATTTGTTTTGACTCACTCAGTCACGATAGAAGCACCTTAATGAGTTGCAGCTTTGTAGCTTTACTTGTAACCGCAATCAGATTATATGAAAATATTTATAATTGTTAGAGCAGGAATGCTAAAGATGTTGAGTCGATAAAAGGTTGTGATATTACAGATTTGCAATTGTGCAAGTCTATCATCATGATTTAGGCGTTTCGAATTATACGTAGTTTCAAGGATCTGAGCTTCAAACAATCGGTGTCGTATGCAATGCATATAAGCGAAGATGAGAAGAAGAACTTGCAGGACTGTGTGTCAAATATGTCATTTTGTGCTATTTTTTATTATTTGATGCATGCTCTTTTTTTAAAGTTGTGGTGAGCTTAAAATTCATCGAATTTTGTCATTGCAATAATCAAAGTCGCTCTAATGCCTGTTGCTCACGGTGATATATTCCATAAAAGAGATTTATAAAAAGGTTTATTGAAAGTTTTATGAATCGTACGTAAAACGTACTTGCTTGCTCACGGTAAAACTATTCATAAAACCGCAATGTTCTGCCATCTATGAGACGCTTTGCGAACACGAGAAGTGATAAATGAACTCTCTTTTGGATGACTGTTAGGTTAATAACTATATGTATTGTTAACTTACTTACTTTCACATCACATACTCAACGCTGCTAAGGCTCTCTAACGCATTATTCTAACAACAAGAAGGAAACTGCCTCAACGTTCCATGAACTTCCAGCCATATTTGTTTACGTTTTTCCTGTTTGGCTTCCCATGGATACGAGATTATTATCAACGCGATGAGCGGAATGTCTCATTGGTTGTTGGATAAAACGGTTTTGTGGAAATAGAACCTGTCCTATTCCGTAAA
The DNA here is from genome assembly GCA_963573305.1 of Pyrrhosoma nymphula. Taxonomy (NCBI): domain Eukaryota; kingdom Metazoa; phylum Arthropoda; class Insecta; order Odonata; family Coenagrionidae; genus Pyrrhosoma; species Pyrrhosoma nymphula. Next base: position 175,290,573 of record OY754329.1, on the reverse strand, counting down.
ATGTTTTATAAAACGGTTTCATCGTTAGCAAGCTCATTTTTATAAAACTAGTCGATTTTATAAAACGTTTTTCCAAAACTTTTACCGTGAGCAACGGGCATAAGTTAAAAAAAATATCTTTGAATATATAATTTTTAAAATTTTGGTCCGTTTAAATTAAGAGTGGATCAATCTTGTGGAGGTGACTCCTAAAAAAACTAGATAACGATTTCTTTAAAATTTTCAGAAATGTGCGAGAAAATTCATTTAAAAAATCTATTTTTTACGTAAGTTTGCTCCGAGTGGCTGCATTTTTACGACTTTGTTTCCATTGAACTCCGGAGTACAGTGTGTGAAAAATTGCTTCGTAGCTTGAGCCTGTGTTATGTTTTGATTTTAATTCAAAGTTTCGAATGTGTTTTGTCGTCCTCTTCACACGGAAGGCGCAAGGCTGACGAGGATGACTCTAAATCTGAGGATGTTCATGTTGCTTGAGAGGGAGAGAGAGATCCAAATCCAGAGGATTGGTCCATTCAGCGCTCTCTGAATGGAGCCCAAATAAAAAGTGACAACGTGCTCAGGAGTGCGAAAGGTGCTGGAGTATTTGGCACGCTTTCACAGTTTACGACACGCTTCGCGGAAGGCGTGATTGTACGGGTCCTTTCATTCGTGGAAAAAGTTCCTCTAAATGGTGGGCATTGTGACAGTATGCGATCTGGCGAAAGCATGCAACATTGAGACTGTTTCCGGTGCTTCTCGAAGAGATTCTTCCGCGATTAAAGGTGAACATGCAGCGATTCAAAACTTAAATATTTTCTCACGCCACGGTGGCTTTAATTCTGAATGCCGTAATTATGAAAACGGCTAACTTTGGAATTATTTAATGTTTACTGTTTACCATGAAAATCTAGGTTGGTTGACTATTAGGGGAGGCCAACGAAAACTAAGGTCGTTTGTGCTATTGAGGATAAGTGACTTGGTTTGCGACGGTAGGATTACCTGGAGAGTGTACGAAGGGTATAGAGAAACCCGGCGTCGTCATTCGTCTGTTATAAACAAATGGTGCTAAGGGAACTACTGTTTGACGTTCCATCTGACGGATGGAGTAAGTATTACTTTTGTACATGTTCTCTCCACGTCTCTGCATGGATTTGAAGTCGGGCCCTCGGTATGGGATTTTAAATTCAAATTCTTCAATATTTAGCCATAGAATAATCTATGACCGGGTTGGTGAGTCGGCTTAAAAAATGGCTTTCCGTGCTTGTGACCCTGATTCTATGCCCGAGAATTGTGACTTTGGCATAGGGTAGATAACACCGCACAGTGGTCTGAGATATCCAATTTCTCGATCAAAATTCTAAAATACACGCTTTTTGTCTAAATGTTCACTTATATGGGTTTTGCGGGACACTGAGTTCATTTTTGATGGTTTTAAGGCTCATCGGAGACTTTTAAGACCATTGTGGTCGATGACTCAGTATTCATCGACGCATGACGCATCCAATTATGGCGTGAAGCTCCACCCCGTCCTATTACCATTTTTCAGCTTATGTAAACTGTCCATTATTATTAACTATATCATCTCATGTTTGAGTGGAATATAATGTGGAGCATGTTGGTGAGAACTCTCCCCCTTCCACACACCCATGTGGTGGCTCGCAGGGTATTATGTAGGTGTAGAAGAGATTTTTTTATAACATGATTGTATCCCGATGGTAAAATGACTTAGCGACTGCTGCTCTCAATAGATAGACATTCAGTTACTCCGCCTTTTTGCGAATGAATTTAGAGAAAATAAAACAAAATATATTTTTTCAAAGGCATTTTAATCAAGTGAGAAAATTTGGAATATAATTATAAGTAGAGGCATCTCATTCATCATCTCTTAAATCGGAATTGTTTTCAAAGAAATCCAGCGTGAATGGGACAGGTGTCCTCAATAGGTTAAGCGGTGCACCGGTGTCAGCCTTGTATTTACTCTTCCTCCATTTCCCACTAATCAACTAATCAACCAATGAGCATCTCATGAGTTTTTTTATTGTGTCATACTAAGTTTAGTCGCATGAGATATTCTTGATTTTGACGTGGATTCAAGAAACAGAAGTCTTAGCCCAGAAACCGCAAGCGAGGGTAGCTGATGAACGATCAGGGTTGGTAGTGATAGGCCAGGAAGCATGACCGAATTTCCTGCAGGATACCCTGCTTTCCACATGTCATCCGATACAATGTTAATGAGAGACCTAGGGAGAGTTATATGCTAAAATGAAAATAGGGAGGGTAAGTCAGGCGAGGGGTTACAACCAACATTAGCCTCTTTGTAATGTCAATGCGAGAAGTATGGAATAAGGATCAGTCATAAGGAAGCGAAAGTTCCATCGCTTTGAAGGCATGGTTTATCATACAAGTAGTAAGGCATACATTGGATCTGGTAGAACAATTGAATCAGTAAATCTAAATGTTAAAAATTAAATTAAATGTTCGTTGACAACCGTAGTATATTTACCAACCCCTCCCCTCTCCCCCGGACATGTGACGTTGGCTCTCCACTAATGAAACTTTCAATTCAAAAATATTTTCTCCATTATTGAGTGAGTTTATTTTTAGGGATAGGTTGAAATATGACAAATAAAGTAGCCGAACTAGATATAATAAAACTATCTAGTCTCAATTGGAACAAGTAATATTCATTTTTAAATTTTAAAAATCAACCAATCACATTAAGTTTAAACAAAAACTATAATTTCTAACGATCCTCAATAAACAATGTTCCCTTATCACTCCATGAGCCAATGTCGTAGATTATAGTTATTTGATTAGAAGACCCTTGAGAGGGCTGTGTAAGAGCTACGTCTTCTACGGACTTCTCGTAGTATTGTCGACGCGATGTTGACGAGTAAGAAACGTAAACAGGCGCATTGTAACAGCTACGTTACTTTGAGTGAACCCCCCTCCCCCTTGTTACCCGCCGTAGCTTTATAGACCACCCCCTCTCCCCTGGGGGGTTATTTTGTAATCTCACTTTATTGAGAATGCGTCATAACATCTCACTTTTTCGTAGTTCAACTACGCCACCCAGGCAGCGTGACCATCTTCGGATCTCAAGCGGTGAACTGCCGGTCATGTGCTGGTCTTTTAGACGATTCATCCGCTCTGATCCGTATCTTTCGACTCTTGATCCGTTTCATTTTCTCCGCCTGCCATTAGTTCCATCTCACCTGTCATAAAGAACGTGACATGGAGCCACCATCGTTTCCACTTGAAACTTGAGTTGGAAAATAAACAAGGGCGCGAAAGATACAAACGATTTTAAATCGTATTGTTGTAATTTGCTAAACGTGAATAACTTCAGCATTTTCAAATCCAATATATTGGGAATTTGAAGGTATGCTTTGTTTGAAATGCTTATGTTATTATTAGCTTGAATTATCTGTGTATATATTTCGTATCAATATTTCCCAAACAATGTTGCTGATACCTTTGTTTTCGTGTGCCTATCCGCCAGTGTATGGAGAATGGAATTCAGTTATTTATACCATAATTTCATAATTTTAACAAATATTGCCTAAAAATCTACGTTCTTGGTAGATATTTCCCGTGCTTGTGAATCGAACACTAATTAGATCCACTTATTTTTTTTTAAATATTGAGTGATCGCTTACATATCGCTTGTAGTTTTGACTGTATTTAGATTTTCGTGGTATGTACAGTGTAAGATATCTTCCGTAAGATGTTGAGCAATCTGGGTATTCGCTAGTCTCGGCATCTTTTATTTGATATAAGGTAAATTGAAGCTTCGACAATTCACGAACAGTTCGTGAGCCGATCATGTAGAGAAGGAAACGGATCTCCCGCCTTTCCACTAAAAGTAACTAAAAAGACGAGATTACAAAATAACCCCCCTGTGTTGGTAACGTAGTTTATTCACGACCCCTGAATCACATGCATTCTTAAGCATTTCTTAAAAACTAAATTTGATGGTAGTCGTGATGTGGAGATAGGGAGGTATATGTGTGTTGTCGATGAGTCCACGGAAAGGCAAGCATTCCTTGTTAGAGGAAGAGGAAGGCCCGGAGGAGCACAAGACGCCTTCGAAGCCGCGTTAATAAGAAGGGAACGCGAGAAAGGGTCTAGAGGAAGAGGGAAGGAGAGGAGAGGTCGAAGGTCAAGTGTGGTGCGAGGTGAGATGGGAAGAGGGGAGTGGCCGTCTTCGTGTTTTGGGCTCTTCTGCTGGCGAAATATATGGAGGGGCGTGTAAAAGGAGGCAGGAGAAGAATTCATCTTTCAATGCCCTAACTAATAGTCACCTTTTATCTTTTCTCCCCACGCTACGTCTTTTCCTCCCAACTGAAACGTAATGCGTAACTTTCATGTCATCTTCGCCTCATTCTTGCCTTGTTTATATTTTGAATGTTTTGTTTCTACCACTACTGTTGTTTTTAAATTTATTCTGTTTATTGAACCCAATGTAAAGGCCTTAGTTGCCGTTTTTGGAGTTTTGATAAATAAATAAATAAAGAAGTCGGTGGTGCTCTGAGAATACAGAAATTCGAAGGGCTTTGGGTGAAAGGAGGCGGAGAGTTTCGGTTCCAAGGCGTAGGTGAAGGCAGGGTTTGGACAATTCGGATTTCCGAAGTGTTAGTAAACGGGTGACGGGGAATGTGGCAAAATCGTGGGTTGAAGTTGGGTAATTCGTAGAAGAAGGTAAGGACGTTGCTTGGCAACGGAGCATTCGGAAGACAATGTGCAGAATATTGTGTACACTTTCTGTGGGTAGGAGTCCTGTGGTGATTCGGCATGCGGCATGGAGAAAAAAGTTAACGAAGGGAGTATTTTCAGGGGAACGCTCAATTGGATCAATGTAGGGTATTGTTGTACGTGGTATTGAAAATTCTACATCCAGATTAATATGTGCATATAAGTGTGGGTAATCTGAGTCTGCACAAATTGAATTTGAAGAAGTTTCGAGTGAAGAGATTTTGTACCTAATCATCTTATATTTTTTTTACTAACAATTCCACCAAAAACAGCTCTTATATGGCCTTTATATCGGGGTTTTACCAACTAACAACGAACGAGCACACACAAACATGTCCTGGGAGGTGAAAAATCCTCCCCAGGCGGGACTCGAACCCGCGACCTTTGGGTTGGCAGGCGAGGACGTTACCCCGCCGCCACCAAAAGCCGGAAAATTTAATTTTAACGATGGACCATTTTATATTTTCTATAAAAAAATAGATTTGGTAAGTCGAAATAATTCAATGAATAGGTGCTTCAACATGTTGTATCTAGAAAGGGATACCTTATGCCCGTACTGATGCGCTCAATTGAACCATGAAGAAGATGCGCGCTGACAGACCAACCCACGCCCATGCATTCAATTTAGCCATTTTTAGCCTTCAATGGAGAATTTCCAAAGCACTAGGACGCAGAGGAAAGAGTGGTACTGGTGAGATAATGCGGAGTTGAGGGGGGACCAAACGTTGAGGTCGAAAGGCGGCCATGATTGGACCCTGGAACCGGACGAGGAAATTTGGGAAGGGGGGCGGCCCCTCAGAGAAAAGAGTGTTCTGGAGACATGGGTGGGGGGAAAGGATGGTGTTATGGGTGTTAGTAGTCCGAGGGAGTCGGTTGCAAAATGAATTTCATTGGGGCTCGGGCTTCCATTGGCCTTCTGGGACCGGACCCCGCGCGCCGCTGGAGCGGTGGGTGAACGTCGGAGGTAGCGGACGATGGCGCCGGGGTTATCTTCACGTGTCTATGGTTCAAGCCCGCGTACGAAGGGGAGGACGAACAATGACCCCTGATGAATGGGATCGAGGCGATTTCTTTCTGGGCACGCAGGGGTGGGAGGGATCGAAAATCTTTTCATTAGCCCCTGTACTATATCGCTCCCCCTTCCCTTCCTCTCGGGGAATTGTGACCACACTTTGATCGGGGCTTAGTAGGCTGACCTCGCTCTCAAGCACAACGCCTTGTAGCTGCCTCCCATGAACTCCGCCACAATGGTGTGGTGGTGAAAATCCAGTTATATTTGCCCGTAGACATCTTTTATCGCCTATCTTCTTCGTGCGTGCAACGAGTTAGACGTAGTTCATCGTATCGGTTTGAGAGTAATGATATCCTATATCTTTCTGGGAGCCCCTTTTAACTTATTGATTTACAATAGATATTTTGGTCAATTTTTATTATGATTCGCCCATTTTTAATTTATTGTCCATAAAATTGTTCCATTTATAAACAATTAATTTCTCAACTCAGAAAAATGAACAATAATACCAGGGAATAAAAAGTATTAATATACATTACTTCCTGCATTCAATTTTGTCCGCGGAAACATAAATAATTGTGGTAATTATTATTTTAATTGCGTAACTACCCATATTTTCTGAATGAAACCAGCAATAGTTAAGACAACGTTATTTATGGCTTGACTAACACTCATTGTAAGTTGCTAACACAGTAATTTTATGAAATAATATAAACTGAACAATGTATCGAAAAAGGAACTGGTGTTTTTGGGCACCACTGATGAAGAAGGAAAAATCTTAGGAGAGAAAGGGTTTTTTACTGCATCCGCATCCTTATTAGAAGCTCCTACTGTGCTACATTCCCATTTATCATATCTTAATTTGATAATATAACATACATTTCTGTGAAGTAATTCCTCACTGGCAATCTCAGCCTTTGTTGGAGATAGCTTAAATTAATTACAAGTATTAGTAGTGTTAATTTCTTGATGAATTATTTATGCCTTTCATGCTGATTTCCAGGGTTGATTTCACCGTTAGGGCTCTCCTTAATTCTTCCTCCTTCATCATATAGAGAGTTGAAACTGAAAAAACGCGATGTCATACGTTTTCAGCTTACCTTATAGGAAGTAAATGGAAGCAATATTATTGGGTTATCACAGATTATGATAGAGGTTAGTTTTCCTCCATTTGACTGTTCACTTTACTTATTTTTTTCGCTCTTCAGATTCTTCGTCTAAAACAAAAAAACGTGTATAATTGAATCCTCCAACTTCCTCCATCTTAGTTCATCATTAGCCTCGCCTTAATTCGTTATTATTCAGCAAGTTTGGCACGCTCTAATGTATACATCAAATTATCACGTGCAAAATAACACATTTTATCTTGCATAGAATCTTAGCCTTATTTGATTTCTATGGAGTTAAGTTTCAAGCGCATTCTCTCACATGTTTCGTCGCCTTTTCATTCCAGTGTCGTTCGCTTCGCTTGGCGTTCCCCGACTGCCTGTGTATCCCCCCGACTGCGCCTCTTCCCGTCCTCTTTCTCCTCCTCCTCCCTCTTCCTCGCTCTTCCCATCTCAACACTCACTTCCCCGTCACGTTTATTGGCACGTTTCCGTCCTTCGCTCCGGAGCTAACTTTTGCACCTACTGGCTCCCACCTCCAGCCCCCCTACCACCCTCCCACCCTCCCTGCAAGCCAGCCATTCCTCTACCTTAACCCCTCCCCCCTGCCTACCTCCTTCACCCCTCCGGACTAACCCTCACCCTTTTTCTTTCTCACAGAATCGATCCCTCCTCCTCCACCCCACTTACTCCCTTTGGCACTTTTGGTAACCTCCCAATATTCCGTGTTTGCTTTCGTTTCTCGTTCATCTCTCTCGCTTGGAGGGCGGGGGGAAGGGGAACGAAAGGGGAGTTTATATTGTTTTCCCCCACATTTCTTCCTTTTTTTCCTCCGCCTAAAAATCACGTGCCTCCCGTTCCTCGAGTTGTATTTTTTTTTCTTCTCTTCTCCGCAGGGTTTATCCAACTACATAAACGAGATTTATTTTCGACCCTTTTTTACTCTCTCTCGAGCCTGGTTAAGTAAACAAGCGAAGGTATTTCTCCAGATAAGGGTATACTTTCGACGCAATCTGTACTGACGCTTAAATTTTAAGGCAAGGCGGGTGGCGAAACTATGAATCCATTGCGTTTTCCGTGCGTAGATAAATTTAATCATGTACACGGGAGATAGGACGTTTGATGTGTCTGTTTATTACGTCGGTGTCACTGTTGTTTCTGTTGCCAGTGGAGGAGTTTCGGTTTAATTACACCTAGGCAAATACGTATTTTCCTTTGCCTGCGGTGACGCTGGTACAGGGGCTCCCCATGACGTGCTGTGCTTTCATTGAATATTTTTCGGGCCATTCCGAACAACAAATACCAAGTAAAATAGCCTTGGGCTTAGCAAAAGGTCTCGCTTGATGGTGGGAGCGACAGAAGCACGCAAACTCTGAGGGCACTGTAGTTATTCCAGTCCCATTAGTTTGCCTTCCCACTATAAAATGTAGCCGAATGTTTTATCAATTTTGCTGATGCTGTTCGTAAATGCAAAGAGATAATACGTCGATAATGGCATTCAGATAGAGGGAAGAATAGTTGTGAATGTTAAAAAAAAAATGTTAGACTTCCACTGGAAGCCTTGAGCGTTCCGGTTCTTAATGAAACACGATTATTGAGTTTTCATTCTTGATAATGTGGAAATTTAAGTTACAATTCTCCACAGATAAAGATTTATTCGACCCGGGTTTCGATGCACTGCATTATCATCGTACATGAAGTTTGCAATTCATAGTATGTATTCAAGAGAAGGTTGGGGGAGGGGGGGTTAGGAAAGTAGTGGGAGGGAGTGGGGAGGGAGGAAGGGATGAGTATTAGTTACACAATGTTTAATATTTGAAATGTGAAAAACCCAAGAAATCTCGTTAGAGTAATGTCCCGCGGTGCGTCAAAGGGTTAGGGAAAAGGACAAGCTTTGGAAAATTAGACAGTCACTGGTTACCGGGGGATTTTGGGGTTTTTGGGTACACAACAGTAAAATATAACTATGCATAAAACCAAAAAGGTTCTCTGAGGAGTGTTCCACGGTGCTTCGTTATATTTCTATATCATGTTGAAATTCCACAACATCACGCCGGGATACCTACCTCCCTTTTTGCTTATTCCTAATGTTTTTCCTTGTCTGCAATTCGTCCAAAACGTCCAGCGCTTTATCGTCAATTGTTACTGAATGTAGAGAAATATTAGGCACCTGCCATTTGGTTAAAAAAATGTTGGTACTGCAACCAATGTTTATGGTCTCTCCGATTGATGGCAATCTCCTCAAATAACGGACATGGAGGTGGTACTCGTCAAGCCCCGAACACTCACTTTTACATGAACGTAAAGGATGTGACTTCTAGTGGATAGTGTTGACCATATATATTGCAAAATCGGATCTTAATATGATGCAGCGTTTTCGTGAACACTCGTTTTGATGTGAATGCGAAATAAAACATCGTGGTTCGTTCTCGGTGTTCATGTAAGGTTTTGCCGCGACCAATATTTGTGTACTTTCGAGGGTCTCGTGTGCAAAAACTATAAGTATTACAGAATGTCTAAAACTATTATGAGTGGATAGCCCGTTTCGTCGATTACCGGAAATGGTTTGTCGCGAGTGGAGGGGGGGGGGGTTGCGAGGTGACGTCACAGGGCTGCGCGTGGGGGGTCTAAATTTGGGCTTGTGTTGGGCACGGCGCGCACTCAGTTCAGTTTTGTATCTCCGGAACGAGTCGGTCCAATTTAGTGATCGAGGTGTCTACAGAGAGCTTAGAACGTGAATTAGATGTCAATAAAACAAGAAATATAAAATTAACATTAAAAATCAGAAAATATTAGTTACCATCGACCAATTGTTTATAAGTTAGCCGTTTGTACTAATGATTTCGATGAATAAATTATATGTATAGCTTAATTTTCTTTCTTTCATTTCAACTTTCTCTAGGACAAACAAAACGAAAGATTCTCCCAATAACGAGAGTAACGTATTTAATTTCGCATTAACAAAATAAAGATCAGAAGGGAGTATCAATTGGATACTCCATGTATTTTTTTCACGTGGATATGTTATACATACTTTTTAGTGGAGTCAAATACGCTGGGTGCACCAGATGGCGTGCTCGTCAATTCGTGGTGCCTCTTGCACCTCACATCCTCTGGCTGCGGCCGCCACCTCACCCTTCGAAGACGCCCGTCCATCCCCCCCGTTGGCGTCCTCTTTTAATCTTCCCGATTGGCGGTGCACGTGGAAGAAGTAGTCGGGTGTCCGATTGTGGACATTGCCTTGTGAAACCTTCCGATGTGCTCTCGTGCCAGTGTCATTGTCGTCCTCTTACGCCTGTCATTTATTTTTTTTCCTTCTCCCGGTGATAACGATTTTGATTCCCTCTCGAGTGGTTGAAGCGTATTGAGAGGGTTTTGAGGGAGAGAGACACGTGGAAAGGACGAGGGTACAAAGGGATGACTCCATTAGTATCGTATAGCTCGTTATTGACGGTCATTCTCCTGTAGCCACCAGGAGGCATCGAAGGGAGGATTTTGAACTCGACGATTTCGTAGTTGAGTACCTACTTATTCCACTGATACATCTGCCTTTTGAGAGAAAATGACACACTTGAATGTATAACTCTTGGCGTTCGATTAAATTGTATACATTTTTTACCTTGGTTTGTGTATTTCGGTATTGCCGGTTGTAATTCACATGAAGTAATTCCCATAATGCGTGAAGTATTCGCCGGTGCGTGCGAAAACGTGTTGGGTGATGAATATTGAAAAATCACTTGGTAAAATTCCACACTTTAATAACGAAAAAACAGACCCAGGTTTCGGAAACTCAGTTCCGTTTTCAAAGTTGCCATTTTCAATGGCACTGAGTTGCCGAAACCTGGGTCGGTTTTTTTCGTAATTAAAGTGTGGAAATTTTAACAAGTGATTTTTCAATATGCATATTAAAAATTTCCACAGAGTTAAGCCGGAAACGTTTTCTCATATTCGTAACGCCAGTGTTGAGTGAAGATGACCTATTTTCGGTATCACGCAAGCATGCTGGAGTAAGTGCACTTGGAAAGCTTGTGATCATACATTTAATTCCAAACGACGATAGTTTTATTGCCCGTTAGTGTATTTCATAGGGGATAGTTTTCCAGCGTGGACGGATTAACATGCAACACATCAAAAATTAATTGAGTAGAATTTTAATAATATATATCTGATGGAAATTACCAGAAAAATAGCTCTCCACAAGAAATGTTGGCGTTAGGCATAGGAATTGTGGGAAAAGGAGCACACATGTTGCGTTTCTATTACCAGCTCGTTGTAAACTACGTATTGTAACCTTAAGGATTTTTACCTTTTGATTATCTTGAATCATATCTATATCTCTCTTTAAATTGAATTGTATGTAAAAGTATAATAAAGGTTTTATCTATTCTATTCTTTTCTACACATTAGTTAGGGGCGCCCTATTAAGTAACAAGTAATGGAGTGCATGGACTATTAGGCTCTTGCCGCTAAAAAACAGGATATTAGCCTGAATGTAGACAAAAAACGTTACAAGTTTAAATTTATAACGAAGAAAATGCAGGAAATAGCTTTTCTCTCAGCCACGAAGACTTTTCGTGGTCTGTTTAATAGAGATAGGTGGGAGGGGAGGGTGTGCTAGTAAGCAGTGACTGGGGTATTGTCTGTGTTGGAACGCTGGCGTGGGGGTTAGGCATGCAGTCTTGTCGAGGTGAGGAGATCAGTGGGGTGAGGGGGGGGGGTCGGAATATAGGGTTCAGGATGGAGGGGGGGGTCGGGTAGGGAGTCGTTTATGTCTGGGTTTTGGTAGGGTGAAGGGTGGAAGGGAGGATTCGGAATGGGGAAGTATTGGGAGTGGGTTTTTGGCCCCTTTAGGGTGGATGGCACGCCGTGCATAAAGGGAGGAGAGATAGGAGGGGGTTTGGAAGGGGCGAGGGTTCATAAGGGCAGCGGAGTGAATGGGGTGGGGGGAGAAGCAGGGTTTGGGGGGGGAAGTGGAGTCGGGGTGGCGGTAATGCAGTGAGTGAGTGGAGTTAGGGTAAAGGGTGTGTAGGGTAAGAGGGAGAGTTCCCATTCCCCTCTGTCATAGGACAGAATGGGTCGGGGAGGGCAGGAGTGATTGGTTCCGAAGGGTCATTGTTGTAGGGCAATTGGGGAGGAGACGTGGCGATGGATCCCTTTGTGAGTGTTTGTGTGCCTAGGCACGCGCTCAGGGTCTGTCCCCCATACCCTTTTCTCTCGTCCTCTCCCTCGTATATTCTTTCCCCTCCTTCCTCGCTATTCCTATCGAGGGCCCTGGAAAATGTTTCGGGAAACAGCCTCGCCGTGAAATTTGATGAATCCGATACGATAGCTCGTCGTCTTTATGCTTTCGCTACTGGGTGTTGAGTGCTGCCCCAAGACCGCACCATACTCTCACTCTTCCTTTTTTTGATCAGGCAATGATGGCATGTAACAACCGCAGTCTCCAGCTCGAGTATCGATTTGATAGGCGAGGGTGGAACTCACCCTAATTTGGACATCCTAATGCACACACCAAGAGTTCAAAGCTACGCCTAGTGTCAGATTTCATTCACTCAGGGTGTTACATCAGTTCCATTCGTCATAACGCTGTGGCGATGGTGCTCGGAATCTAGGTTTTACTCGTAGTTCTTGAATAGTTTTTTCCTATATTAGAACCCAGACCGATCGCATGCTCTAACTACTGAGCTACTCGGCCAGGAAAATAATTTTTGAACAGAGAAATACAAACATAACCTACCACGCAGATCCCATCGTAGGAATGTGTATTTTCGTATGATCCACAATGACTGTGTATTTCAGAGTTTAATTCTCTGAAGCAACTATTCCGGGCATATCTTCTCGCGGCAGTGGCTCAGGGAAGTACGGAAACGCCGCCTTTGTTATAGAATGGAGTAAAAAACACCTACTTCGCATTAACCCCAGCAGGAATTCTCCTTGAATTGCATTGAGGTGACATGGCGGTGTGTTCCTAGAACATCGGACCGGAAATCGGCAGGCACCAGCAGGTTCGAGTTCCGGTCAAATCAATTGATTTTTACGTTACAAAATTCCTCACTTTGGTGTTACATTATCGTTTTGTTGATCTGGATAAAATTACTCCGTCATGATTTTTCCGACCACTGGTTCCTCTCCATTCATCATTAGCTTAGTTTCTGCGTGCCTGGACGTTGGGCTTGGCTCGAGTTTGGAGGGGTGATCCTCCGATTCGTCCGAGTGCTGTTGCCTCTGTCTGCACGTGGCAGACAGTAAGTGCGGAATGACCTTAGTCGTCGAAGCACGTTAAACATAAATACTACTACTACTGCGTGCCTGGAGCTTTTTGAAGTTTGAAGCCCTCGTCTCAAATTTTAACCCATCCACGCGAGGAGTAAATGTTTTCGACGATTCTTGCGACGGCTTGATATCAGTGCTACCCTTGTGAAATAATTCCCCCATTCTAAAACTTTATAAGGAGGATGCTTCCCTCTCCCCCGGAATACAACAAGTTACCTGGAAATCTCATTGAAAATTTACGCCAGATTTAATCCCATTCGGTGCCCGGCGTTTCTTTCCCAGGAGTCAACCACGATCGCGTGATTAAAAATTCCCTTTCAGGGGCGGCGGCGGGACCCTTGATTGAAAATTCAAGCGCTCAACACCGCGGCGACGACTTCAAGAGGCGCGGGCAGGCTGTGGATGCGTGCAGAACGAGTTCATGCTGCACGAAGCACGGCTAATGCAATGTCTCTAGCATCCTCCTCCCCCAACTCTAGCTCTCTCTCTCCATCCCCCACGGCCTCTAAACCCCCCTCCTCCACCCCCCCCCCACTGTCTCTCTTCTCCATTTTTTATCCGCCGAATGTTTCCACGGGCACCGAGCCCACTGCGACTGCGTACTCTTCCCCCAACCACGGAAAGATGGCGCGTCGTTATATTCCGCTTTTGAAAGGGGAGGAGGAGGGGGAGGAGGCGGGGAGGGGAGTGGTGGTTTGGTGGGGGGAGGAGGATGTAGGGAGGTTTTTTTTTGGATGGTTGGCGTGGGGGTTCGAATCTGCGGAGACAGCCGAGGGTGCGGGGAGAGGAGAAGGGAGGGTTGTGAGGGGTTGGTGGTTTAGGAAGGGGCGTAGCGGCAAGGGGTGGCGAGAGGGAGGGAGGGAGGGTTGTGTTGGCGGTATGAGGGGGTGGAGAGGGAGGGTGGAGAGGGCTTGGGGGAATCGATATGAAACCTTGAGAGGGGGTGGTGGTAGGGTTTGTTCGGGTTGGAGGGAAAAGGGGTTTCCCCCCTCCCCCTGGTGTCTCTTCTCCCCCCCCTGCCCCTCCCTGTGTACCTCCCCTCTCACCCCTCCTCCTCTCACCCACCCCCATGTTCTCCACGTCGTCTCCAGGAACATTTGATGGGGAAGCCCTTAGGGATAGCGGAGACCCCGTATCGGATGGACAGGGATTTTTAGAAGCGGAGTTTATGGGCTGGGGGTCGGGAGGTGGGACCTGGAGCTGTTGCGTGTATTTTCTTCTGGGTCATGTGAGGAAACATAAATGCATGCATGAATTTTAGGATAGACCAAGAGGAACGGGATGCTTGGATCCCTTCCTCATCATTTATCCCGTCGTCGCTGGCATTCGAAGCTTAGCTGGGTGTTCCCGCAAACACGTGGGCCTATAACATGGCTCTATCTACTAAGGATCTGCGTCGAACGGCCTAAAAGGCTCTGTAGTCCTTCCTTTCGTGCCGCAGTTGTTATCACAACGATGTCTCGGATGTAATGTCTTATTTTTTCGTCAAATTAGGCCACTTCGTGTATTTTAAACTGCTGAGGGTGTAGCACAGCTAATGGAGAAGAGGTATAACAGTGTATAGCAATATATCAGGGAAAGACAAAAGTAAATTTCCTTAAACAACGATATTACTTACGAATGCGCACATTCCTTTGCTTTGACCCAAAGAGAATATGTTTGAACGTATTGTGCTCCCAAAGAGCATCGGTCACTTTGACAGGTCATCTAGTCACGTCCAGCAGAGTAAAATATATGCTAATAAATATGGCAGATACATTTTTATGCCGATTTTTACAGTGCAGTCGCTCAAATTGCTGGAACTTCAAACTCGACCTTGAGTTTACGTTTTAACTTTAGTTTATGTATTTCGGATATTCATTCGTTCCTATGCTTAATCTCCATAACTTTTGCTCTCTTAGTATTTGGAAATGTTCCAGATATTTTCCTGGATGTCTACTTCCAGATGACATGACTAAATGATATTACGTCCAAAGTAATTACCCGAAAGTTAAGAGTCATTCATTCAGCACCGTCTTCGTAAAATTACCTGTCATTCCCCATCTCATTGTGAGCGATGCATTCCAAGCTACTCCACTACTAGCATTTTTACCTGGTGCTTGCTTAAATTTAATTTTCAGCTTGGAAAGCCATTTCAGTTTATCAGCATGTCTGTCATGCACTCTAAAAAATAAGGATTTTCCTCCTGGAAAGTTTTTCTAAAGTGCAGTTTTTAACTTTGAAATTTTTTTGGTAATATTTTTCTTTGAGAGTACATACTTTAAAACAATAATTTGACCTGTCTTTAGAGTGTAGTGTTTATTATATGACATTATTTTGAAAATTAAATGTTATTTTCTTCTTCTGATTTATCTTATTATAAGTGTCTCGGTGAAACATACAAGAAAATCACTCTACGAAGTTGGAAAAAGGGTAAGATAATGTGTTTTAGGCTAGACCGTCATGTTTCTCGCAGAGAAAGCCATCGGGAAATTATATGTTTGAAAACCTATAATCATCTTTTGAATTAATTATCTCTTTTAATCTTCTGAAAATATTATGCATTTTATAATATTAAATAAATCAAATACCGTCATATTTCATGTTTCTAATGAGTTACGTCATTAAGATTGAGGGCAACTAATGTTAAATTTCTCAGATAAAAAATATGAGCTTTCAAAATTATGTCGTTTCCCATGATATTGTATAAATATAAGGCATATTACTTCTACTCATCCTCTTTATCATCTTGGGCCCCTTTTTATCGGCTCATGCAAAAGGCAAGTGCTCCATTGCTATTGTATTGATCTACGGTTTATGCCATTGATCATTGGTGGAACTCGTGCAGTTTTCGGGCGTTAACAAATGTCAAATATTTTCATGGCTAGCGAATATTAATACCGGTGATTGTCATTTCTATTTGTGCACTTTCCAAAACTTTCTCAGGTGAGAAATATAACCATAGTTCGCCTATAAACTAATGGACAATGCCTCCGGTATTATACATCATTAGTAGATAGTATTGGGTCGGAACTCAGATGTACAATTTGAATTTTGAATATTTAAAATATTTGTAAGGATAATATTGCTAAAGTAAGAGGCATAGTTGACATTTATAAATAACTGAAAGGCAAAAAAACTGGATTTCTAGCAAAAAACTTTTTTCTTGACTATTTGATCGTAGGTCGTCGGTGGTAAATTATTTACATCTCCAATCGTTCGTGACATAATAATCGATGTGATCTCGTGAAACATTATCGATACTTCCTGATGATTAATGGAATGATAAAACGCTGCGCCTCTCCGGATATAAAAGCGGCAGTGCAGCTAATTGGATCTGATACAGCCGACAGATGGATCCTTTACGAGCAGCGGTAATTGATGGACTCGCGTCCATCGCGCCCTTAAGACGGGCGCGCGAGCAGTCAAAGACGACACCGGCGTTCGGTGTGTCCTTCTTGACGAGTCGCTGCCTTCATGTGAACGCGAGGAAGTAGTCTGATAAGGAGAATGCTGCGAAATATAGCCGGATTTCTTGAGGAGCTCCCTCGGCGAAATGTGCTCATGTAAAATATACGCTAATGTTCCGGTTCTCAAGGCATCTACCCTCCATTCTCCTTCCCTTCAACCCCCATGGGAATCTCCACCCCATTCTCGCCATCTGCATTGCATCTTCTCTCCTTGAATGCGATATTTCACACATGAAAAATCATTCACCTTCGTTTAGGCCTAGGCTTTGTATTTGCCTTTATAAGGCTATAAAGTCATCAAAAATCCACAATTGAGAATGACGCCTCGGTAGCTTAATTGGTTAAAGCACTCGACGCGAAATCGAGGGATCTGGGTTCAAATCCCGGTCAAGGTGAATGATTTTTCCTCCGTGGAATATCGCACTAATGTGCACTTGTGACTCCATAAAAGGTTACACCGTTGCTAGTCCTGGCATTCTCAAAATTCCTCTCCTTTAGCTTCTGGGCGCAGCGCATTTTCCTCCGCATCTGTATCTATTTCGAGCGAGTGAAGTTTCGCATAGCTTCCTATTTCTCGCTAGCCACGTAGCGTATGTCGTGACGATTTTCTTCTTGAGATTTCACGAAGCTCATAGAACAAGGCCAAGTGCCCCGTGAAAATGCAGGAACTCGCATTTTGGTGATATTATATCCCCTCCCAGTAAAGCTAATATGATATGCCTTCCATAATGCCGGTCCCCTGCGTTTATGGAAATTAAGTGTGCCTAAGCGAAAGTATATACCAACCCTTATTGATTCGCAGAACTCGTCATTAAAGGATAGGAGGAATATTATAAGTGTTAAGAAAAAGAGACCGTGTATGAAGATAACAGAAGCAAATAAGTTATACGAGGATTGGACAGCATTGATGAAATTATTAAAATGTATCCAGTTTTCTTGGCTTTAATAACTTTAATAATTTAGCTTTTTTGACTGTACTTACCTCGAAACGGAACTGCGGGTTGCATTAAATGTGCATTCATTTGCGTATAGAACTTTTCACAACTGGAATTAATGAAAATAATGATGTCTTTGTAATGTTGTTAATGTTTCTGTAGCTGAAAAACTGGAATGATTTTTCAAGCAGTTGGACCTACTGCTAGTTATTCTCAGTGAGTAGCAGTGGATTTCAACTGTGAAATTTTTTGAATTATTTAAATTTCTGATGTCTCAGGAGTTAGAAATTTAAATTGCAATTTTCCACTGATGAAGACTACGAAAGACTGTAAATTGTAAAAACTTTATCTGTAGAAAATTACAATTCAAATCTCTACATTATGTTGAAATTCCACAACGTCACGCCTGATACCTCTCTTTTCATCCCAGGAGTTGCTGAAGCATAGCTATCTATAACTTGGCACAGATGAAAAAATCAGAATCCATTTCTCCTTTTAGGAGCTGTCAGACAAATGTCTCAACTTTGGACTCTAAAAGCAGTGCAAACATTTGAACTGCCAGATTTCGTCCTGGTGTGGTTATTTTGCAGTCAGAGTTCTCTCATAATTCAATTCAAAATTGGTTGATTGCAGCCCTCCACTCTTTCCTCTCCCCCACTCTCCTTTATGCCTTGTGCCAGTTCTTCTGTTTCATGCTCGATTTTTCCTGTGAAACGTATTTGAGTAACTGGGAGACGTACCCCTTGGTCTTCATTGCTAGACCTTACCATCTTCTATTTTTCATTCTGTTTGGATCCTTTCGAGTCCTTTTTGTCTCAAAAGTGTGGCCGATTCTCTTCCTTAGCTGAGAAAACAGCACTGGGATGATGCTGTGCGGCCAATAAACACCTGGCAGACATGGCTAGGCCGGTGGAAGCTGTGCAGTACCGACACCCTAGGCCTGTGCGACTATCGAAAAAAATCGAAATCGATCAATTATGAGAATAATTGGAAATGTGGTCGATTCAATTGTCGGGATTTGAAGAAATGACAATTTATTGAAGTCATTCAAAAAATTGACAAATGCCAATTAATTCACATCGAAATGGGTGTCAATTGATTTTAATTGCTCAATTAATTGTCATCAACCAATTAATTCACATCGAAATGGGTGTCAATTGATTTTAATTGCTCAATTAATTGACAAAGGCCAATTAATTGGCACGGCTCAATTGGATCGTGCTTTTCAAAGGCTTTCCTAAATGGCAATGAAAAGAATGAACTAATTGGAAAAATGAGGAAATAATTCAATCAGTTAGCTTATATTAATAAATCAAAGGAATAGATCGCTATTTGAAGACAGGCAGATGAGATCCTCAGCGTGTTCATCCGACAGACACAACGCCATGTGTCGATGACAATGTTCCCGCCTAGAGACTGAACAACATCTCGGATGCAGTGCTAGTTGCCGGATGATGGCTAGATATCTTCTTGCTAACTTCTGGAGGGAGGGGTAGGTGATGGCCGTCAACACCGTCGATAAATCGATTACCGGACGATAATTGTGAATTGAATAACAATTGACACTTGAAAAAAATTGACAATCGAGTCAATTACCGCAATTGACATCGAAGTGTTGAAATAATCGATCAATTGTAAAAATAATTGAATCGACGATTCAATTAATTGAATAATCGCACAGGCCTACGACACCCTATGCGTCGAGTCCTGATCGAGTGGAGTGACTGATACGATGACCGAAATGCCTCGAGTGACCAGAGGGATATTAATATTTCGACTGGACTAAAACTCTCAACATTGATTGATAAAAAAACAATAAAATAAATTGAAAATACTAAAATAAGTGAAGTAAGATAAACAAGAACTAAGAATTATCAAAAGACACCTATATGGACTCCTTTCATAAATCAGGATTAACAACCATAAAGAACAACAAATGTATGATTAGTATTTGTACATACTAATAAAAAATTAATATTTATAATTTAACAAAGATATTGCATCAAAACAAGGGGTAAAATGTTAGGTACCCTCAAAATATGTAGAGCTGGCATATGAATAAATCGGGAGAGGTTCTCTGTGATCTCTCCCTTTTCTTCTTCTTATTCTTCTTCCTTAGAGTGATGCACATCATTTTCTTCTGTTCTTTCCTTTTGCACACTTCTTCGTTAACGATTTTTTCCGTTCATTCGATCTTCAGCATCCGCCTCCAACACCAAGTTTTTCCTATTCTTTTGTGATCGTTTGACCAATAAAAAAAACGCGCTTGATTTTTGGTGTAGTCGGTGACTGAATTTAGTCACCTGCCCGCGCGCCGCCTACGCGATTGGAGGGCATAATACGTTCCCCTCCGCTCTTTAGTCGCATGCCTCCTTCTACACTTGTATTCTCCGTCAGTTCCCCGCCTGTCACTTATTTCCTGCGTCGTCATTGTCGTCGAGGACACGTGCAATCAAAACTCTATGCCCGCTACGCACTCCCTCTTGTCTCTCTCTCCCGGCACCCACCTCTTCCTAAAAGTCCCCCTTTTGGCTTCGCCCTCCCTCATCATCCCCGTCGTGTTACTCACGCTGCAGCGCCAATCAGAGCCTGGGGGATGGGTTCTCCTTGCTCTTTAGCTGTTAGTTCCAACTCCCCCGTCCTGACGTTCTCACACCTCTTCGGCGTCTATACTCCTTCCCATAATTCCCTCTCTGCGCTCTTGAGGATTGTACGACGTCGTATGGCACTCTTGCGTCCCAATTTTCCCGCTCTCTACCCTCTCTCAAAGCCCGCTCCCAAATTTCTTTTTCTCTCCCTCTTCCAACTCCCTTCATCTCCACTACTGCCGTTGAAAAAAAAGCGAAGACACATTACAAACAGGCTGTTCTTTCGACGGGGTGATTGCTGGGGTAGGAGGCTGAGTGACAGGAAGGGGTGAACGAGAGGAAATCTGCATGTACATGACACCTTGCAATATTCCTCGTGAGAATGCTGAAGGGTCTGGCAGGAGGGCAATGGCAGTATTTCTTAGAGGAACGGAACTTTCCTACGGAAATTTTGTTGCATTTATACTTGCTAATGTGTTACATGCACTCAATTTATTCAAAATTTTCCGGCCCCCAAGTAGTTGGAACGCAGTAATAAAGAAAAATGGTATATCTCCACTACTTTGACACCTTCCTCAGTGATAAATACGATACACGCATAATATGTTGGCCGACAAAACAAATTCCATAGAGGAGACCTTCATTCATGGTTATTAAGTCAATTGTTGCGATAAGGATGTGTTACTTTCAACCGAAACGGGGTATGCACAGATATGATTTATTGGCAGATACAATTTTAATCCAAAGTCTTGTATAAAATAATTACTCGTCGTTTTCGCATTTAAAGGTCTATTTACTTCTCTCTGTCGATCTTGAAATGCACTAGGACGGGGAGAGTAGAGTTTTTGGTCGCAGGTTTAAGAATTTGTCAAGGCATAAGTGAAACTTTCTAATTGATTCAGTCCGACACCGCAAAATAAATCTTTCTCTCTAATGATTTCATGCGGGTTCTTCCCCACGATTTAAAGAGAGTTTGTATATTTCGTGGGGATATTAGAGCGACAAAATGGAGGTTATTACAGAACTCGACGTTCTCGCTAGCGAACTAAACAACTTAGATATTCTAATGATAGTTTAACCATCATATACTGAGAAAATCGACCACAGTCATTGGAGAATATATATGCTGATGAGGAATAAAAACTTCAGTTAGCTTACACATTCAGTCAGCATATCAATTAATGTTTTGGATCGTGACGCCGTTCTTTCAGAAAGGTGTCTGCCGTTCAGTTAGAAAAGTAATCGGTAAATGTGTTGCATGGGTGTTCAGTGATACTGATTACCTAAATTTTTCCAACCACTGAAATTTAATTAAATTTTGCCATTAGTAATACCGTTTAAATCTTTAATTCTGGGAATAGGCTCATGTACCCACACCGTAATGATTTCCCTAGTTCACATTGCTTGGAGAGTATGCATACTTGGTTTTTCTTTTACATGAGTATTCTTGTATGATCTTATGTGTGTCTTTTAAGTCCCTCCGTAAAAGTCGGCGATGAGCAAAGGGGTTTCCCCAGTGGTAGGGATTGAAGATGAGAAGAATGAGAGTTCGTAGTGAAAATTCGTGTGGCAACGACACTTTCCTCGCTTCTTCTGAAAGTGAAGGGCTTCGGAGAAACATTGAGTGGATGTGCAACACCTGTCCTGCACGTCTCTTTGACACTTCTAAAAACAGAGAGTTCCTTTGTTCCTTGAATCCTCATGCATCTTCTTTCATTTCGACCGCGATCTCCTTGCTCCTTTTGTGCTCGTCACAATAACCACCTCCGAGGAGATTGAGAGCACCACTTGAGCACAGCCGAGTCATTCCCCTTCGGCTGCATCGCTACTGCTGCTGCGATGGTGGAGCGTAATGGCTCCAAATGTGCATCCATTAACCTGCTGTATTTTTTCTCCTCGTTCTGCCTGTTTGAGTAGTTTACGGAAAGTCTGCCGTGAGCTCCACAATTTTCACACACTGTTTAGCAATAATATTCAAAGTGGGCGTCCAGGGCCTATCGAGGATACTTGTATGCCGCATTTTTTCCTACGTCTACTTACATTAAATCGCCTTGGTATATACGTATTCATGCTAGCTCTTATCCTTTAATAAGGTTTAACTAATTAATTTGGGATTTTTTATTTTAATAATTTTTTTATTTGAATCTTCAGCATTTGTTTATGCACCACGGCTTTAAGAATTGCTCTATTTTACATCCTTTATTTTTTAGACCTCTCGTTTTTTTGAAGTGCTACTTGTTTAATGTACATATTTCTGTCACAAGTATAGCATATTATTGTCAGTATTGAAATTCATATTTTGTTTTGATACTGCAAAAAATATTCATCCAGAGTTTACATTGTTACTTTTGTATTCTGAAAACCTAGATAGCGTTTCAATTTTATTTTGCAATCTCTAAGCCGTTATGCCTGCCTATGATGAGGATAATATTGTATATGGCTTTATATAAAAGGGAGCATAGTGGCCTAGTGCTGTGTTTTTCAACCTATGGGTCGCGACCCCCAGGGGGGTCGCAAAGGCTTGATGGGGAGGTCGCGGTCGCAAGCCAGGTAAAATAAAAAGCAAGGGTTATAGGTCCTACACTACAGTAAAAATACAAAAATTTCAGATTACAATCTAAACCTACACTACATTAAAGATACAACAATAATTTCAGTGAAAAAGCTGTGCCAGTTGATTTTTTACTAATTTATCGCATCGTCGTTCTATTTTAGAGACGCAAATAGAGTGTCGCAGGGGATCGCATATTCAAGAAAGTTGAAAAACACTGGCCTAGTAGATAGAGCGCTTGGCTACTGATCGAAGGGTCCCGGTTTCAAATGCGGGTGAAGCGAAGCCTTTGGACGCCCCTGAACGAAAGAATCCCCGGAGTGCGAGGTGGCCCAGGGAAAGTAACTGGCCCCCCCTAATCTGAATGTGTGAAATTCACACGCAGATCACGCATCAAACTTAGTCCGGGATGAGCTCTGCCCTCAACTATCCAAACCAACCTTCGGGTTGATTCAGTGAGAGTCTTTATATTTTGTTGCTGTTGAGCGATTAAGCACACCATACTTGATTTCACTTAAAATCTATTCAACCAAAATATAAGATATGGTTTCCAGCTTTTTCCCTTCGGGAATTCACATCAGTTTTCATTTCTTACTTGGCCCCCTTATTTCTGCTAGAAGCCCATGTTTTCTTACTTTCTCTAGTTCATATTCCATCTCTTATCTAAAAGAGTAACGAATCAGTGGAATACATTTTGGATAGGGAAAATTATTAAATATTCAGTCGTTTTGCTACGTTAACTGCCAAAATCGATTGGTTTTGGAACAGTAACTTCCTTCCTCTAATCCTCAGATTGTATTCCGTACAGTACAACGTCATGAAATGATGAATTATGTCCCTTAAATCTACATCTACAAAATACCCTGCAAGCCGCCTCAAGGGTGTGTGGCAGCACCTTAAGATCTTTATATATTCTGAAATCCTTCACGTCGCGTCGTCCAAATTCCTAATAGTTTGGATTCTCCTTACTCCCCGTTCGTCCAAAATTCTCTCCTTACATCCTCTCATCACAATCCTCAACATCCCCCTACTCCGGGTTTTTCCTCTATCCTTTCCCTTCGTAGACTTCTCCCCACTCCTAATCCTTCTCTTCATGCAGCTTATCCTTCCAATTTTTGTCCATAATTACATACAATTCACCTCTCTACATCCTCTGTCTTTCCATTAATACCGAGTTTCTGAACGGTAATTTTTATCAGATTTTTTACTAGGCACTTCTCTTCCTTTTTTTCATTACTCAATATTCCTTTCATCGACTCGCGTTCCAACTTATCAATACCTCCTTGCTTCTGAATGCCCTCATAATATTCCTTTCTTCTCTTAATAGTGTTCAACCGTTCCACCTTGCTCTCCTTCTCAACCCTTCTCCCCCCTGGCGACATGAAAACTATAATGACGAAGCGTTTTCAACGTCCCCACGTAAATTTATCGGTCTTCCTTTGAACCTAGCTCTTCCGACCGACACTGAAGTGAGCTAATCATTTTATACAGTTTTAATTATTTATGAAAAAATTTAAGTTTATTATTGAAAGTCTTTTTTTACCAAATGTCTCTTCTCACGCCGAATGTATATGTTTGCTATAAGGGGCCGTTCTAGTATTACGTAAGACAACTTATGCCAATGTTTACCCCCCTCTCCCTCTATTTAAGACAATGTAAGACTTTCCCAACTCCCCCTCTCTCTCAGCCTTATGTAAGACATAAGGTACTTGAACCTACTCTTCGTTAAATGCTCGCTTTCTGCAGTTTCATCTTTCCACAGACGCCATTGTACAGCTTTTAGCACTGTATATCATAAAATTATGCAGTGTTGGAGTACCACATTCATTAAGCATGGAGGTAATGTAGCTATTCAGTCAGGCGACATAATTGGTGTAGCGGTGAGATAACGGAAAATACGCCCTTAGCGAGCGGATGCTCGATGTCACTTCGAAATTTCATTCGGAAACGATACAACGTTTCAAAACGGACAAAAGTGTCACGTAAATTAGTTCCAGACCCCCCCTCCCCTTTGCATAAGACAATGTAAGATGATCCCAACCCCCAAAAACGTCTTACCTAAAGCTTGAGTTGCCCCCAAGCACGGAGGGAGCACGGATTCCTCCCAGCGGCGTGTGTATACGTCCATAGCAGCGAAATTAAAGCTCATTTTTAGGTCTCACCAACCACCTCCGCCCAATTTGGAACGCGTATTATATTCGTCCGTGCGATGAGAATGAGGGAGCGAACATTTCATTTTTCAGGCATTCATTCATTCATTTACACCAGTGACGGTGGCGTGCATCCTTGGTGACTCCCCCCGGTGCCATCTCTCGTGTCATATTCACCCACCCCGAAATGCACAGTCTTTGTTTTCTTACCCTCCCATTCCACCCTATCCAATCTCTTCTCCACGAAGAGAACCCCGAAATGAGAGTGAGTGAGAGATGAAGGAGGAATGAGAAGTAAAGAGACCTTTTCCTCCTTTTCTTCTTCCCTCCTTACTTTGCGCCGAAAGAAAATAAGCCTCGATCGCCAAGTGAGGAGAGGGGCGCGATGACGGGGGTGGTTTTCTTACTCCTCCGGTCGCATGTTTTTATGCACGCGTGCATCTGTGTGCGCATTTTGTGATGGTGGTGGTGACGAGGTGGGAATGAAAGAGGGGATTTGGTGCATAGAGATATGAAAGCACCAGAGGTGGCGCTGCGTATACTCGGCCGTGAGCGAAGGTGAAGCCGCCTCCGCCATATTGAGTGTCCGTGATATACTAACATGAGCGTAATCAGACCGGAACATATTTATCTACACGTTTGCTGTGCATAAAATGTTTTATTAAGAAAAAATACGGAAGTAGGGGCAAGGAAAAGCATATCGTCTGCTCTTGAGTGCTTATGCTATATAAATAGCATGTTTAAAATTAACAAGAATGAAATACCGTAAGAGATCAGGAAAAACAACTAAAATTAACATTTCAGTATTATTTATATATACAGTGCAGGCGACGATGTATGAAATGAGCATCTTTTCCGAAATTGTTGATCGTATTGCTCTTTACAATGCATTGTGCATTTGATTTAAAAAGAAATAAAGTTTTTACATACCTCAGATATTTCACTTTAAAACAGGAAACACAAAAACTCGTTAAAGAATATCCGTCCAGTTTCACGATCTCATGATTACGCCAATCGTAGAATTTATTCTGGGGATGCTCGATATGGTGGATTTGGCTTCACCTCAAGTTCATCACGCTACCTCTGTTTAACTATAAACTCTTAAGGTTTGGGTGCGTGGCTGTACCAGTTGGGGACGGTGCGCTTAAGTAGCTTCTTACCATTGCTGTATGAGACATAAAAAATACTTGATTCCACATTTTTGATATTTTGTACAAAAAATCCTGCTTTCGCTGACGAAATGCGTTACGCCAAGAAAACTAAAATTAAGGTACAAAAATATGGAGATTATTCCATGAATATATAGAATAAATTAGCACTTTTTTGTAGCCATAGGAGCCGACTGCAGCATTTCTAAGGAAATACCGCATTTTAACTTCAATTACGGCATTAATGCCCAAATAACTAGAAACATAAGGTGGTAAGATGCATATATTTTATTTAGTTTTTATTTTTCTGGATTATTTCCTTCCTGTAAACAGTTTTCTGCAAAAATGGCATTTATATTTTATGGAAAAATACTAGTTTGTCCCGAGGGATCTATGTATTTCTCGGCGAATGCTAGGGATGAAGAGTTCTCGTGTTTCCGGCCGGGTAATGGTGTTAAACTGCAACCCTGCCGGGTGCAGTTTAACACCATCACCCGGCTGGAAACCCGAGGACTCTTCATCCTATTTTTTCCCCGTGCTTCTCTAAGTCTCCCATTGAACACTAGATGTAATTTCATGTTCAATTATAGAATAAAATAGCGTGGAAAGGTATTATTTTGTTGATAATATCAGATAGAGGACAACTTTTTCTACAAGTAGACAGAATATGAATAAAACGACATTTAAATGATTTGACGGTGGAACCACCTAAAAAAAAAAGAAAATGGTATGTTTGGTGCGTGCATGGCATTCAGTGTTATGGTGCTAGACGGTGCAAGAGTCTTGTACGGGGTGAGGGAGGAATGGTTTGGTGGGTTGCTCTGCGGGTGGGTGGCCACGAGGAGACAACTCTTCCAATTACAGCCTCATTCCACCATCTCCGCCTATTTTTTTATGCACACACACACACACACGAGAGACTGTCGAGTGCGGACGTATCTACGAGTGGCTCCTCAGTATTTGTTTGAAAGTGTGGTTTTTTTGTGCGCCACGTTCGTGATTTTACACGTAGTGGTGCCACTAGCGTAAGTGCATTGGTGGGCGTTGTTTTTACGCCAAAACTGCATACAGTGTGCTAATTATTGTGATTATTCAACTCGTTGGGAGCTAGCTTGTCGAATTGCTGGTGAAAGGGACTCCTTCTTCCGTCGACCGAGCTGACGCTCGGTCGGATTCGGCGGCAGCAGGCGAAATGGATTCACAAGAACTACAGCTAAGTGCTACAGCTACAACCTCTACATCGTCCTCTACTTCTACTTCTTCTGTAGCCTCTACATCTGCGGCTGCGCGGGACACAGAAGAGTTACCTGGATCGCTGCTCGGTAAATCCGCGAATGTTAACCCTATTGAGACGCTTACGGCTTCACAAGTTTTTATTAACGACAATCACTCACCCGTCACATCACTTAGGAGAGAAGGAGGAAAATTTATTATGACCACGTCAATTAATACTGCAATTACGAGTTCGATTCCCGCAGTCAGTAATATTTCTAACAGTTTTAATTTTCCGTTAGCAAGCCGTTTCCCAGACGCATCGACGCGTGTTGTTCCTAGTGACGAAGCAAGGACGGAGGTCAAGGTGAGAGACCGGACTAGTCTTAGGGATTTCTCCTCCACCTCCCCCGCTACTCACTGTTCACCTTCGTCAGGGATTAAAGACGGTATTTTTCCTGCACCCTCCCCCTTTCCTGAATTGAGTAACCACGCACAGCGAATGGAGCGACCGAAGAGCCCTACTTCAGTCAACCACACCCCAGCGGGGGCTCCCTCCCTCCTCCTGCCCTCGCGTGGGCTCACAGAAGTCGCTTCTTCTTCTTTTTCGCGTAGACCGCGTGCCTCAAATTATGTGAGTTATTCCGCCAAAGTGCGTAATACGCCTAATAGACATTACACTCAATCTGGCGATCCCCCCAAAGATAACGGAGTCATCACCATTAGAACAAGGAAGATTCAACCATTAACTACAGGACCCACCAGACGTATGGGTTTCATAATGCAAGCGAACCCCTCCACCCCCCTAGCAACATACGTGGAGAGTCTAGCGGAAGTCGTGTCACCAGATGACATCACACATGCCACGCGACTCTAAAACGGAAGAATATGCATATATTTAAAAGACGTCCCCACTCTCGATCGCTTTCTTACGGATCATGGTGGGATCACGGTGGACGGTTGTTTTGTTCCTGCCAGCAGGATGACGTCAAAGGTCGAAAGACTAGTGGTATCGAATATCCCGCCTGAATTCCCGGAACAAGAACTTTTAGAAATTCTGAGTCAAATCGGAAGAGTTGTAAGCCCTCTAAAAATACTAACAATGGGGACTAACAATCCCGCATTAAGACATATACAAAGCTGGAGGAGACAATGTTTCATAGTGCGGAGGGAGGGAGCAAGAATCCCGGAGTCTATTTTATTAGATTTTGATACTGGGCATCAAAGGATATATTTTAACTTTGATTCGAATTGCCTTAATTGCGGAAGCGACACTCATTATGTAAACGCCTGCCCAACAAGAAAATTGGCTGTGCACCACACTCAGGAAGGCCAAGAAAACTCCAGAGGAAACGCCGCGGAACATAGCGGGTTGCAAGAGGGAGAACAGCTTACGATGCCAGAGGAAAATTCGACGCCAATAACAAAAGAGGCGACAATGACGAGCATAGTACATACTCACCCCCCTTCCACTAGCCCTTCCTCCACAACTACACCTCCTCCTCCTCCACTCTCTCCCACTCTCTCCTATCCCCTGCAAAGCCCTGACAAGGACGCACTCACTGAGTCCACGCATGACTCACCTTTAGAAGATACGGAAGTGGACGACCACTCGCAACACAATCCGCGAGTGGAAGAAACTGCTGCGGGCACAAGTCCCCTTGACGACCTCCCCATTCCTCTGTTAGATACCTCATTATCACCGTCTCCCGAGTCTTTACCTCCCGCCATAAAACTAGTTAATGCAATCGAAACCTCTTTAAGGGACGAAAACGCATCAGACGCTGAAGACATAAGACATGATATGGATGTTGGGAGGGAAAGTGAAACAAGCGGAAAAATGAAAAGAAAACAAAGCAGAGAAGGCGGCATTTCCCCACCAAGTTCCTCAAGTCAGTCAATAGGAAAAAAGAAGAAAGGAAAAACTGATCCAAACGAGCGTGGATATCTACAAATCGAAAAATATTATAAGGAAGGAGGTTGGACGCCGGGAGTGCAATACCATTTATTACACCGGTACTTGACGAACGTGAAGGGGAGCCCCGACCCTCGGCAACACGCAAACGAGATGTTCCAAGACTTAAAACCGCTAGTAGGCACCTTACGCCATATATATGCGGAGGGAGTGGTAAAGTAAAGGGACTTGGAAGTGCGTATAAGTCGACTTATAAAAGCGTTGGGAACGGAAGAGGAACGATTCTCTGATTGATACATCATAAATATACTCATCACCTGAAATTCCAACTTTAATAACAATGAGTTTTCATCTGTGCACGCTAAACACTAAGTCTATTTGCGGGGATAGAAAATGGGCAGCGTTTGAATTATTTACAAATAAATGGAAGCAAGATATCTTGTTCCTGCAAGAAACGAATATACAGGACTCTTCCCCAAAACGTGTTCTCCGTAGTTACAATATATACTCGAATTACGCAACACAACCATGCTCTGGAACGGCGATTTTGGTGAAAAAAAGCCTGCAAGCCAGAGTGCATAGGAATGATGTTCTAGTCGAAGGGTATGCTCAGGCACTCACCATGACCATGAATAACTTAGATTCTAGTCTTATACTTATTAATGTTTATGTCCCCAACTGTCAGCGAGAGGCTGTTGATCTGTTAGATGCAATTCGTAATAAATTGATTGAATATTATGAAACAATGGCAGCCGGAACAAGAAATACACCAATTACCATACTTGGAGGTGATTTCAACTGCACATTAGATCCTGAATTGGACAGAACTCCCAATACGGAAAGAAAGCCAATGACTGCAAGGAGGTTACGGTTTTTAGTAGAAGAAGCGTTGTTAGTGGACGTGTGGAGAGAGACGCATGGCAGGGAGAGAAGGTACACTTATACCACCTACAAAACTCCGCCATCATCCTCTCGACTAGACCGTGTATATATATCTAGAGAACAGGTAGCGGCAATCAATAGTGCTATGATGTTACCATCCTTTTCAGATCAAATGGCCTTTCAGTGTACCATAAAAATCAACGGAAGTGAAAGGAAAAGTAATCCTTTTTGGCGACTTCCAACTGAATGGTTATCGAATACGCACTGCATTAAAATGATTGAGGCGGTCCTTGAGGTATTTCAAGAAAGCACCACTGCAGGAGACGCAATTGAAAGGTGGGAAGTTCTGAAGGATGAAATTAGAGCCTCCAGTATGTCATACTTAAATATCAAGAGGATTGTGGAATATGGCGACCTGGAAGACCTCGAACGGCAGGTGGAGAAAATGGAGCAATCCAAGAGAGGTGAACGAGTGGAAGTAACAAAAACGAAAATTAAAGAGTGGTATTCGAGAGAGGCAGAAAAGGCAGCAGCGAGAATGGGATGGGAAGACGCAATTGCAAACGACGACCCTGCTGGTACCCGATTGTCCAGGCTAGCTAGGATAATGACCTCAGCACCCTTAAATGCCATTAGAACGCCAAATGGTATCGTGTCGGACAACAAGAAACTCTGTGCGTATATACACAGATACTTTACAGATAAATATAAATCCAACACCCAACAGACGGAAGACCAAATTTGTGGTCTTAACATTGAAAGGAAGTTATCTGTGGAAGAAGCGAGTGTGTTGGAAGAGCCCTTAACAGGAGAAGATTTTGACATAGCGTTAAATGCACTACACAATAATAAGGTCCCAGGGATCGATGGATTACCTGTCGAGTTTTACAAAAAGTTCTGGAAGCAGTTAAGGAGGCCATTTATAAATATGGCGATCGCCAGCTTTGAAGGAGGTAGACTACCGCGTTCAACATCCTTACCCTTTTGCACAAAAAGGGAGACAGGACAAGTGTCGATAATTGGCGGCCTGTCTCCATTACCACAGCCAATTATAAAATCATAGCCAAGGCCATCGCTATGCGAATGTCCCCAGCGCTAGAGAGTGTAGTATCGAAGGAACAAGGCTGCAGCGTCCCCGGTAGAAGTATTATGCACAATCTTTCCCTTTTAAGAGATGCCATTACATGGGCTAATCGCTATGGCAGAAATATGGCGTTGCTGTCAATGGATCAACGTGGAGCGTTTGACAGGGTGGAACATGGTTTCCTCTTCCAAACAATGGAAGGAATGGGATTTGGCGCGATTTTTTTGAGATACGTAAAAACACTGTATTCGGGAGCTCAGTGCATGGTGAAGGTCGGAAATTGTTTAACAGCACCAATTTCCCTTGAGAAAGGGATTAGACAGGGATGTCCCATGTCAGGTCCCTTATATGTCATTGCCATTGAACCTTTTCTTACTTCATTAAAGCAGAAAATCCACGGAATACCGCTAAAGGACAATTACCACCTAGCCGCCTCAGCTTATGCTGACGACTTACACGTTTTCATTACTAGAGATGAGGAGTTTTCATCAGTCCGGGACTGTTTCAACACATACGCAATGTCATCAGGGGCGTCCCTCAATGAAGAAAAATCTACGGGTTTGTGGTGTGGTGGATGGAGGACAAGGCTAGACACCCCACTAGGATTCCAGTGGGATAGTATAGGAGGAAGGTTCTTGGGGGTATATATATAGCAAACGAACGCCGCACTACGATGATGAAAACAGAAGAGTTCACCAAGGAAGCAATACGTGACGCCACTAAACGTTGGGAAACTGTTGGCGGCGAGCTTTCCGTTTTTGGGAGGGCAAAGGTGGCTAACCAGTTTATCGCACCACGGATATGGCATCATCTACAAATTGTAAACATTCGAAAGCAGGCTTTAAAACAAATACAATCTCAGCTCCTGAACTACGTGTGGGGAAAGAGCCGGCACTGGGTCGATGGCAGTAAAGTTTGCGCGCCAATTAGAGCAGGTGGATTGGGTTTAGTAGACGTGGAGGTGAAAGTTAAAGGCTTTAGACCACTACATGCTCAACGATATTTGATGGCAAAAGGTGACGAACCATGGTTCATGATGGCCACCGAAGCTATGGAGAGGTCTTGCAAAAGGCCCAATTTTTATTATAGTGTTAACGAAGCATGGGGTCAACTACAAGTGAAAGACGCCTCGGATGGGAGACCATATCCGACAGGTTGGCCACCTCCCCCTACAAGAGAACAGACAAATACATGTATATATTACAAAAGTAACTTCTCCGGTAGGGAATGCTGCATTCCCATTAAAAAAAGAACTATGTATGCTGAGATGTGGTACAAAACGAAGACATTACTGCCAACGACAAATAATAACGCTTCCGATGACATAAAGTGGTGGACTTTTTCAGCAAGACCGAGCTTTGGCAAAGATGCTGAAATTGCCTGGAGACTGGCCCACGATAGATGGGGTGACTCAATCTTCCTAAAAAAATGCGGAGTGTTGAATGATGAAAATTGCCCTTGGTGCCCCAGCGTTAAAGGAACAGCGAGCCACATAGCTTTCGAGTGTCCTGAGGCAAAAAATCTTTGGAAGAAACTAAATACGCCAATTAAAATGCTACTGGCTAAACCAAATGTATTAGTTTTAGACTTGTGCACCGGTTTCGCGCCCAACAACATAAGCAAAAACAACATCGCTATGGCAAACTATATTGTAACGTTGGCAAAAAGTTCTATATATAAATGCTTCACCTCAAAATGCAAAGGTGAAAGAGAGAGGGCGAAATATTTTGAGTATTTCCAGAGCTGTCTGGGAAAAAGAATTGTACGTGAGTTGGCATACCACAAGGCGATGGACCAGGAAAAAATCTTTGCTCGTTATTGGGCTACCCAGGGCATATTGTGTGAGCTAAATGATGGCGAGGTAATCATAAAGGGTGACAATTGGTGAAGGTGAGAGAGTTGAAAGCCTGACCGGGGAGTGGGGCAGTACATGTGCGGTGGGACTAGGGGGCCAAGATTGCGGTAACCAGCCCCTTTGGCGGCCCCTCCTAACGCACGCTGCTCCACAACCCGGGGCAGAAATGATGAACAAAAACAAAATGATGATCACGATTTTTAAATAAATAAGGTGAAGATGAGAGAATTACCATCTGCTTACCGCACCTAATAATAATAATGTTATTCAGAAAAAAGGATATCTATCACCAATTGAATTAGAGGCAATACGGCGAGAAATAGGGTTCGAGCTAAACCAGCATGAACTGATAGGGGACATTGATGAAGAGCACCCCTTGAATAACCATCAGAGTATCACGGAGAATGCATCAACAAACAATTATATGCCAATAGATACTGATTTCAACTTAAAAAACTCACAAGAGTTTGAAAAATTCTCTAGCCTCTTAGAATTTTATCGTAACTCTTATCCAACTACACGCCCAAATATACCAGTACTAAAAAGTATAATCAAAGCCCTCCCATCTATAACCAAAGTTAATAGCATACTGGAGCAACATTTAGCCATCGTCCAAGATTTAGATGAAGTGCATTTATCTATTTACTGCGCTGCAGTTACGGTTATTGAGTTAAATGGTCAGAGAACCTATGCACCAAAACAGACGAAAAAAATAACACTGCAATGGGTCCTCATAAACCCGCTTGGAGAACACGACTGGAAAACAGCATCGACTACTTCAGGTCAAAGGCGGATGCAATCAATGAATACCTGAAAGGTAATCAATCAAGAAAGTTAAAAAACAAGGTGCGTAGCCTATGCATTAAAGAAAATATAACACTTGATGACCAAAATAACTCTCAAAAACCTACTGAATTAATGGACACATTTAGGCAGAAGGCTAAACTAAAAGGGGCAAGACTAAGAAGGTATAATGAGCTAACTAAGAGGAAAACGCAAAACTCTATGTTCTGGAACCAAAGGAAGAGATTCTTTCGCCAACTGGAACAATCACCAGAGAGCCAAATGAATCCAACAGGAAGCAGTCTAGACTTAAATGCATTCCAAAACTACTGGCAATCTTTATGGTCAGTATCACAATGTTTCAACAATAGTGCAAAGTGGATAGAAGAAATACAGAAACAACAGGAGGGAGTACAGCTAATGTCTGTGGAGGGCTTCACTACTGAAGAAGTTATGGTAACCATCAAGAAGGCAAGCAACTGGAAGTCTCCGGGACCAGACAAGCTGCACAACTTCTGGATAAAATACTTTACTGCAACTCATGGACCCCTAGCTAAATGTTTTACTAAAATTCTGCAAGATCCAAAACTACTTCCTCTTTATTTAACTGAAGGAAATACATATTTACTATATAAAAAGGGGGACCCATCTCAACCACATAACTACAGACCCATTACATGCTTGTCAGTCATTTACAAACTCTTAACTGCAATAATCACTGAAAACATCTATCAACACTGTGATACAAACAATTTGATAGAAGAAGAACAGAAAGGATGCATAAAAGGTTCCCTTGGCTGTAAGCATCAACTAACAATAGATGCTGTCATTTTGAAACAAGTTCAACGACACCGTCGGAACCTTCATGTTGGATATATTGACTATGCAAAAGCTTTCGACTCAACTCCTCATGACTGGCTGCTAAAAACTCTGGAAATATATAAAATAGACCCTAAAATACGGGAACTTTTAACTGAAATGATGAAAACCTGGAGAACAAATCTTCACCTCAAAAACCAGAAGGTTTCTTCTATTAATATCCGTAGAGGAATATTTCAGGGGGATTCACTATCACCACTATGGTTTTGTTTAGCAATAAACCCACTGTCAACGCTGCTTAAAAAATATAAAATTGGGTATAAATTAAATCGTAGAAATGATACAAGAATCAATCATTTAATGTTCATGGACGATCTGAAACTCTATGCAGAGTCCAAGGAAAAACTCCAAGAACTCACCAAAACCACTAAAATGTTCAGTGAGGACATTGGTATGAAATTTGGGCTGGATAAATGTGCTGTAATGCACTTACGTAAGGGAGAACCCCAAATATCCGAGGAACGTATAGAGGACATAGAGACACTTCCTGTGGACGGTACATACAAGTACCTAGGCTTTCATCAAAACCATCGGTTGGACCACACTTCATTAAAGAAAACTCTAACAGACGCATATAAAAGACGAGTGACGAAGATCCTGAATACAAAACTATCCGGGAGGAACCTAATAACGGCCATAAATACCTGGGCAGTGCCGGCCCTGACCTACTCCTTCGGAATTTTAAAATGGTCAGACACGGATCTAAATGAACTGGACAGACTAACTAGGCGACTACTAAACAAGTTCCGATGTTTACACAGTAAGGCCTCTGTCATTAGGCTGTATATTCCGAGAAAGGAAGGAGGCCGAGGCCTAATAAATATATTGCGACTGTGCAGATCTCAGGAAGAGTCTATTAAATTGACTTTAAAAGCATCAAATGATGTTATAATGAAACAGATCGTTGAAGCTGACATGGGGTACACACCTCTGAACCTGAGAGATGAGGATTATCAGAAGGACTTGCCAGACATGGCCCAACAGAAACAAGAATGGAGATCCAAAGCACTGCACGGAAAATTTCCAACAGTTATCCAGGAGGATTGGGTAGACAAAACTTCATCTTTAAAATGGCTCCAGGATGGCTATCTTTACCCCGAGACCGAAGGTTTTATTATGGCTATTCAAGACAGAGTTATACGCACCCATATCTATGAAAAACATATACTTAAACTAGAAATACCCGATAGATGTAGAAAATGTGGATGTATTGGTGAGTCAATTGAGCACATAATGGCAGGATGCTCGGCTCTTGCAGGGAATGTCTACCTGAATAGACATAACCAACTGGCAAAAATAATCCACCAACATCTGGGACTAACTTACGGGCTCTAAAAGAAAAATATTCCACCATATTACAAGTATCAGCCACCTGCTGTAATTGAAACAAAAACCCATGTTTTGTACTGGGACAGACCAATTCTCACCGACAAAACCATAGATTACAATAGACCGGATATCCTATTAATCAATAAATTAGAAAAAAAGGCTAATATAATCGATATAGCAGTACCACTAAGTCACAACGTAAG
Organism: Pyrrhosoma nymphula; assembly: GCA_963573305.1. NCBI lineage: Eukaryota > Metazoa > Arthropoda > Insecta > Odonata > Coenagrionidae > Pyrrhosoma > Pyrrhosoma nymphula. Next base: position 175,254,485 of record OY754329.1, on the reverse strand, counting down.
GTCAACCGAGAGAGAGAAAATCTCAAAATACAGAAATTTAGCCGACGAAATAAAAAATATCTGGAAATTAAATGATGTCACTATTCACCCGATAGTAATCTCTGCGGAGGGAGTGATGTCCCATATGTTTAAAAAACAAACTGAGAAGCTGTGAATAAAAAAAATAATAACTAACCTCGGGAAAAAAGCTGTGCTACTCCAAACTTGCCAAATCGTGAGGAGATTCCTAAGCCAAGAAAATTCGGACACAGTAGGATAGGATGAATTCTCTTCCTGAACTTCCGAGCCTAATCCTAATCCACCTTTAGGATAGGTGAAAATTTTCCAGTTGGTGTAATACTAGCTGAGAAAGTGTGACAAGTCGAAAATAATAATAATAATAATAATAGACCTCCTCGCATGCCATGCTGCCAGCGAGCCCGAACGCAGGGGGTATATGGCAAGGATGCACTCTTTGTGGTGTGAGATGCATCCAGAACACGACCACCTATCGCAGCAGAATCTGCGCGATTATGCCAACCACCTGCGAAAAAAGGAAACTCTCCACCAACCGCCAGTTCAGAGGAACACACCACCGGCCAGACCACTCTCCCCGACACAGGCAGCCTCTGCACCACCTGAGGCTAGAACGGCACTCATGCCGCAGTCTATGTCAAATGGAGATGAAGCTGGTCAGGCCGTCGCTGAACTACGAACGCGGTTGTTAAGCACAATATCTTATGATGATGGACAACCTAGGCAGAGAGACATCCACCGGAAGATCTCTCTGCGGGGTAACCACCTGCCCCAGTTGAATGGTCTTATCGACGAAATCCTAACGGAAACGTCGGATTTTTGGACGGTAAATTGCGTGGTCTATGCTGCTGCCAAAATTATGGCTCACTCCCAAAAGAACACCTCTTGGGAGGACAAAGCAGCAAAGAGGCTTGAACAGTTGGAGGCCAAGATCACGCAGGCGAGACAACAGGCGTCGATAGTTCAGTGTGTGATGGAATACATGTTATCTGGGCGAGCTTTCACTCCTAAAGTTCGGCGCATAGCGCGCAGTCTCAGGTACAACCATCACACGCTGAATAAAAGCGTGCTGCTTACCATTAAGCAGCACGCGGTCGATAGAGTACGGGCACTCACCACGGCCCGGAAAAAACTCCTGAAGAGGAGTAGGGGCGTGAGAGAAAATGCCACCTTTCTCCTTTCTCTTTCGACCACCTCCGCCTGTTGTTGAATCTCCGCCACCCGTCCAAGAGGTTGAACGTTTCTGGAAGGAAATATACGAAACGTCGAAACCATTCAACGGAGACACTCCGGCCATAGGCCTCTTTAAAGAGGTTTGTGACCGCCACCTACAAGATGTGGATGAACCTCTTTCAGTCACCGAAAGTGACGTGAAGAAGGCCTTCTCTGGCAAGAAGAATTTCTCGGCTCCAGGAATGGATGCCGTGAATAACTTCTGGTGGAAGAAATTTACTTCCACCCACCAACACTTCCACTATAACTATCCCCGTGTATATGCTGTGGATGGCGTTAAGATAAAGGCGACAGATGAAGTTAAGTATCTGGGAGTAACGATTACCTCAAACCTATCGTGGTGAACACATATAAGAAATATTTGTGGCAGAGCTCTGAAGAAGCTAGGATTCGTCAAGCGTATTGTGGGAAGATTCTCCGATGAAAAAGTAAAAGAGAGGAGCTATTTCGCACTCGTCCGGCCACACCTTGAATATGCAGCGAGCATATGGGATCCGGTGCAGAAAGACTTAGTCCGGGAACTTAATAAAATACAAAGGAAAGCTGCGCGATTCGTCAAAAACAGCAACGGGCGTACTGACAGCGTTACACAGATGTTAAACGAATTAGGCTGGGAACCGCTAGAGACTCGGAGGCTACGCGCTAGGCTTAGATTGCTTGAACAATTGAGAATAGATATCTTTCAGAGCGACACGGAGAACATCATATTAGAACCCCACTATATTTCCAGGTCCGACAGAAACGATAAATTAAGAGAGATATTTTGCCGAACGGATAGGTATGGGAATTCGTTTTTCCCCCGAACAATAAGGGACTATAATAAATGCTAGGCGTAATTTCATTAGAGCGTTTCCTTTTTATCTTTAAACGGCTGGTGTCCTAACACACCAGCCGTTTGAGGCGGCTTGCGGGGTTATATGTAGATGTAGATGTAAAACACCTCGCCAGAATCTTCACGTCCTTTCTAAATGGTGGAAAACCAATTCCACCTTGGCTGACTGAGGGACGCACGGTTTTAATACCTAAGAAGGGAGACTTGTCCAATCCAAAGAACTACCGCCCTATAACCTGCCTCAACACTGTATATAAGGCGTTCACCTCGATCTTGAGCGACCTTATCCTACACCAAGTCCAGCCGGTTTGGGAGGAGGTGTACGAGCAGAGGGGCTCAAAGCGGGGAATCGCGGGATGCAAGGACAACCTGCTCATTGATAGGTGCATATGCCAGGATGCCATCCGGCATAAGCGAAACCTATCAATGGCCTGGGTGGACTACAAGAAGGCTTTTGACACCACTTCGCATGAGCTATTGATCGCCATGCTGAAGTTGATGAAAGTCCACCCTGAGGTTGTGTCCTGCATCCAACGCCTGTTACCACTGTGGAAAACGCGCTTCGTTCTGAGCTCAGGCAAGCGGTCAGTTTCCACAGAGTTGGTAACATACCACCGTGGCGTTTTTCAAGGCGACAGCTTGAGCCCCCTACTGTTCTGTATTTCCCTCCTACCCCTGTCCCTTAGGCTGCGACGAGGTAAAGGACACATGTGTGGTGTTCCAGGTGACAGGAAGCATAAGGTCACCCATTTGTTTTATATGGATGACCTGAAGCTCTACGCTTCTAATGCGAAAGACCTTCGCACTGCCCTGGACACCGTACTGGAATACAGTGAGGCTATAGGAATGGAGTTCGGATTGGACAAGTGTGCATCCATCCACTTGGCGAGAGGAAGATTTTCGGAGATCAAGGAAGACGTGCAACTTGTTGACGGGAGCGTCATTCGTCACCTCGAGGACGATGACAGCTATGAATATCTCGGCGTCCCCCAGCGCCGAATGCAGGAGGTTACAGCAGTGAAGGAAAGGCTCACCGCCAAATACAGACAGACTCTCAGGAACATCTGGAGTTCTGAGCTGTCAGGCAAGAACAAGGTTCTTGCCACGAACATGTTCGCGGTTCCTACACTGCTGTATACCTTCGGATGCATGAAGTGGAACGTCAACGAGTTGCAGAACCTCGATAGGGGAACGAGGAAGATGATGACCATCTATAGAAGTCTTCATCCGAAATCTTCCGTCGCCAGATTGTATCTCCCTCGCAATGTAGGTGGTAGAGGACTATTGAGTCTGGAATGTCTCCACAACAGAGTTGTCCTGGGTACAGCTTGCCGAGTTTTGAAAAGCAGGGACCCCCTGCTCAATCTCGTGAGTGATCACGAGAGTGCGGGAGCAGGGGCGTTTCTCTTCCAGGCGGCAAAGAGGGCAGCGGACGAAACCGGTCTCGACTTCGACCCGTCATCCGACGGAAGCGACAATGACACGACCATCTTGTCATTGAAGGCAGACGTCCTCAAGCTCGAAATAAAAAAAGCCGAGCAGAAGGCCTTGCTCAAGGTGCATACCGATAAGCCCATGCATGGAGGTTTCTATCGAAACAATCGAAAAGCATGGGCTATTGAAGGAGCTAACGTTTGCCTTCCTACGCTCCGCCGGTCTGAAGTCCGAGACCGAGGGTTTTGTCCTCACGTGCCAGGATGATGTCATAAACACACTCGTGTACCGCCGCATTATATTCAAGGCGGAGGTTGCGGACACGAGATGTAGGGCGTTCCGAGCCCAGCCGGAGACTTTGAGTCACCTTCTCTCCGGCTGTAGTTATTACGCTAAGTCAGCATATTTAGCTCGGCACAACGCGGCCCTACGGGTGTTATACTTTCATCTTCGACACCATTATGGCATCGACGAAACGCCTGTGCTGCCCTATGCCCCTGGAGATATTGAGTCCGTCGTGGTGAACGATAAATGCACGATCTGGTGGAATTACTCCTTTTCCACCACCAGGCAGTTGGAGGCGACCAAGCCTGATATCGTTCTCCTCGACCACCTCACACGCTCCATGTTCGTGATCGAGTTTTCGGCTCCGGCTGAAACTAACATGGATGCGAAGGAGGTGGAAAAACGGACGAAATATCAAGACCTGCTTTTCGAACTTCGACAGATGTACCCCGGACACTCTGTGAAACTGGTGGTCCTCATCATAGGTGTGCTCGGTGGAGTTAAGGGCTCGCTGCTAAATAACATGAAGTGTATTCCGTCCTGCGTGGCACAGGCGGAATTACTAGTTACACGCATGCAGAAGGCCGTCATCCTGGGGTCACTCCGTCTACTGCGGACGCATGACCCGACAGCAGTGTAGCCACACATCGATGGGCGTCGGACGTGGCTGCGATTACTGCCCAACCCCTCTCGAGTCTTCGGCCATTATGACGGCAATGAAACCTGATGCTTGCCGGGGACTCGGAGGGTCATGTTACAACTGTAACAATTAAAATAATAATAATAATAATAAAAACACACACACACATACATATATATATATATATATATATATATATATATATATATATATATATATATATATATATATATATATATATATATATACACTATGCCAAGAGGGTGGCCGATAAAAAATATAAACACGGAAAAAAGAACACTTACAGATAAAAACTTCCGATATTTCGGTGAAGACTAGCTCCACCTTTCTCAAGGTTTAAAGTAGGAATGAAGAAAAGGAGAGAGATTGAGGTATGGGAGGGGAAAGAGGGGGAGACGAAGGTGTAAGAGGGGAAGGAGGGGAAAGAGGGAGAGAGGAAGGTGTAAGAGGGGAAGGAGGGGAAAGACGAAGAGCGGGGAGAGGGCGTGGAGGAAGCAGGGAGAGATGAGATGAGGGGGAGGGAGAAACTAGTGTGATTTATTGAGTCCAGGGGGCGAGAAAGCCTGGTGGATTAAAATACAAGAAGATTCAAGATCTTTGAGCTGAAGGGGAGAGGAAGAAGGGGGAAGGGAAGCAAGTAGACCGACTTTAAAAGTGTTATTGAAAGTGGAGTTGTGGGAGGAGACGTGAATGGCGACAGGGAGAGAAACAGAGAGGGAGGGGCAATCGTTACAAGACGAGCGGTGCCCATTCATTCTAATATTGAGAGGAGTGGTGGATAAGCCAATATAGAAAGAAGGGCAGTATTGACAGAGGAGGATGTAGACAATGTTAGGCGTGGTGCAGGAGGGTGAGAGGACAGAAGGGAGGGGAAAAGCGAGGAACTTGTCCGGCAAGGGCTGGGTGATGAGGATGGGGCAAGTTTTACATCGCGGGCGGTTGCAAGGGGTGGGAAGGGATTTGGTGGGTTTGAGTGATTTGGACAGGGGTTTGGTAATATTGAAAATGGCGGATAGATTGGGGGGGCGTCTGAAGCTGAGAGAGGGACATTGGGGGAATATTTTAGAAGTGGTTAGGTTGTCCGACAGGATAGGGTATAGGTTTTTAATAATACGCCTAATAGAGTCCACACCTGGGAAGTAGGTGGTACAGAGGGAGATATTGTGTTGGGAAATGCTATTAGTAGGAGGCAGTTTGGGGGAGTGTGGTTTTTTGAGGATTTTTTTATTGAGAAGTTGCTCTGGATAGCCTCTGCGAAGAAGAGATTGATGGAGGTTAGTAAGGAATTTATCAAGGGAGTCAGCGTTGTTGCAAATTCGGTGGCCACGAATAGAAAGGGAGTAGGGGAGGGAAAATTTAGTATGGGAGGGGTGGCAGCTGTTATAATGGAGGTATTGTTGTTGGTTGGTGGGTTTGATATGCACGGAAGTGCTAAATTTGCGGTCAGAGAGGGAGACGTTTACGTCTAGAAAGATGACGTTTGAGGCAGAGATGTTAGAAGTAAAGGAGAGGGGAGAGGAGGCGTTGAGGGAGGAAATGAAAGAGTTGAGAGAATGAAAACCATGTGGCCATAGAAGGAAGATGTCGTCAATGTAACGAAGCCAGAGAAGAGGTTTTAGTGAGCATGAAGATAGAAAAGATTGTTCAAAAAGTCCAAGGAAAAGGTTGGCGTAGGAAGGACTGAAGCGACTACCCATAGCGCATCCTTTAATTTGAAGAAAGAATTTGTTATTGAAAGAGAAAGCGTTGTGGGTTAGGATGAAATTGGAAAGATCAAGAAGGAACTCAGAGCTGGGAATTTGAGGAGCAGGGCGTTTAGTGATGAAATGGCGGATGGCAGAAAGTCCTTCAGAATGAGGAATGTTGGTGTATAGGGAAGTGACATCAATAGTGGCCATTAAGATATCACAGTTAGAGGGGAGTGGAGTAGAATGGAGGCGTTCAAGAAAATGATAAGTGTCTTTGATATAGGAGGGCAGGGAGTGGACAATGGGTTGTAGGTAGTAGTCAACAAATGCGGACATGCGTTCGGTGGGTGAGTTATAAGAGGAGACAATGGGGCGGCCAGGGTTGTCAGGTTTGTGGATTTTGGGTAGAATATAGAAGTTTGGGGTGCGTGGGTGTGACGGAGAAAGAAGGGTGATATCTTGTTTAGACAGGCCTTCTTCAGGGCCTTTGATTTGAAGGAAGGAGATTATTTCATCCAAAAATTAAGGATTAGGGTCATGGGACAAAGGCTGATATGAGGAAGTGTCAGAAAGTTGCCGGTTGGCTTCATCGAGGTAGTCAGAAGAGTTGAGGATGACTACTGTGGAGCCTTTGTCAGAAGGAGTGATGGCAATATCTGGATTTAGAGTAAATTTTCTGAGTGCCGAGATTTCAGAAGGAGATAGATTGGGTTTTAGTTTAAGGGAATTGAAAAAAGATGGCTCAGAGAGTTTTGATAGGAGAAGGTTGGTGAAGATTTCAAGGGGGTGATTGGAAAGAAGTGGTTTTGGTTCATGTGAAGAAGGAGGTTTGAATTTGGAGAGAGCGGTGTGGGGGGGGGGAGGTGGCAGACGGAGGAGTAGGACGCGTTTCCCAGAAAAATTTCCATTTCAGTCGTCGGCAGAAAAGAATGGCGTCAGAGAGGATTTTAACAGGGTTTATTTTAGGGGTAGGTGAAAAACTAAGGCCTTTGGAAAGAAGAGATAGTTGTTCAGGGGAAAGAGAAGTAGAGGAGAGGTTAACAACCGCTTTTTCAACTACCGGCAGTCCAGGCGACGACTGAGCTGGGAGGGTGGAGGCAGCGGAAGGAGATTCGCTTCTAGGAAGGACGCGCTTTGGGAAATCCACTGACGTAGGAGGAGGCGGGGTAGCCAGGTTGAAGCACGTAGCAAGGTCAGGTTTGGACAAGTACAATGGAGGTGGGGGAGGAGGGGATGTCGCCATGTGCACGGGAAGAGAAAGGCCTCGGCAAAAAAAGGAAAGGATTAGTGAAGAGAGTTTACGCTGGGCTTTTAAGCGCTTGGAGGCACCAAATCCCTTCCCACCCCTTGCAACCGCCCGCGATGTAAAACTTGCCCCATCCTCATCACCCAGCCCTTGCCGGACAAGTTCCTCGCTTTTCCCCTCCCTTCTGTCCTCTCACCCTCCTGCACCACGCCTAACATTGTCTACATCCTCCTCTGTCAATACTGCCCTTCTTTCTATATTGGCTTATCCACCACTCCTCTCAATATTAGAATGAATGGGCACCGCTCGTCTTGTAACGATTGCCCCTCCCTCTCTGTTTCTCTCCCTGTCGCCATTCACGTCTCCTCCCACAACTCCACTTTCAATAACACTTTTAAAGTCGGTCTACTTGCTTCCCTTCCCCCTTCTTCCTCTCCCCTTCAGCTCAAAGATCTTGAATCTTCTTGTATTTTAATCCACCAGGCTTTCTCGCCCCCTGGACTCAATAAATCACACTAGTTTCTCCCTCCCCCTCATCTCATCTCTCCCTGCTTCCTCCACGCCCTCTCCCCGCTCTTCGTCTTTCCCCTCCTTCCCCTCTTACACCTTCCTCTCTCCCTCTTTCCCCTCCTTCCCCTCTTACACCTTCGTCTCCCCCTCTTTCCCCTCCCATACCTCAATCTCTCTCCTTTTCTTCATTCCTACTTTAAACCTTGAGAAAGGTGGAGCTAGTCTTCACCGAAATATCGGAAGTTTTTATCTGTAAGTGTTCTTTTTTCCGTGTTTATATTTTTTATCGGCCACCCTCTTGGCATACTGTATATTTATCACCCGAGTGATTCTCCTGGAAGTTTTATATATATATATATATATATATATATATATATATATATATATATATATATATATATAATTTTTTTCACTTGGAATCGGCCATCATTCCATCTTCACATCACCATTGTGTCATCACATTTTATGTGTTTCCTATACTCTTTCTTTCACCACCTCTTTGAACGAAATATTTATTATTTACGCCTGTGAGCGGTTTGAGTGAATGAATGAATGGTTGTATGGCCGGAATGGCTCATTTCTACTTCTTGGGCTCTGCGTGCCCCGAAACGCCTGTTCTGTATCTTTACCACTGTCTGTGTGCCTGATTCAAACTTTGCTTTCCTCTTCTGTGTACGTAATTTCTTATCTGCCGGTGAGTGAAAATGTCCAGCGCCATCTCTCGGCGACTTTTACGGACTAACCTTGGGGGTGTTTGATTCATATAAACGCCCCGCCGATTCCAGTGTTTCTTTAGTAGTCTAGATAGCTTAGTGGTCAGAGCAGCCGGCGCGAAATCGGAAGGTCCGTGGTTCAATTCCCGGTCTAGACGAATTTTTTTCACTTGGAATCGGCCATCATTCCATCTTCACATCACCATTGTGTCATCACATTTTATGTGTTTCCTATACTCTTTCTTTCACCACCTGTTTGATATATATATATATATAAATAGATCCCGGAGAGATCAAAGTGTTTTTCGGCGTCTGCTCGGGTTTCCACCACCCTACAATCAAACCAGCCTACCTCCTCCAACCACCCCCGCTCTTCGTGAACGAGTCAGCCGGCCCTGCCCCTCACCGCCCCTGCCCCCCCGCCCCGCCCCTCTGTGTACGCATCCCCACCTCTCTCCCTCTCTTCCCGATTTCCGTTCCACTTCTATGTCGTCGGCCGTTCAAATATTTTTTCCAGCTCGCTCTCATCGGTGTCAGGTTTTCTCACCATTAGATATCTCTTCATCCTCGTCCCCCGCCTCCTTAAATTGCCCCCCCGCCCCCCAACAGTGCACATTATGCTGCCCCTTCCGTGCTTGCTTTTGCGCCGTCAACCAACCACTGTTTCGTCGCACGAGTGTAAATGTAGAGTAAGAACAACAGAGTAGGGTGAAATGAATGAAAGCACTCGTACGTCGCGCATTCATTTTGCGTAATTCTCACTACTCATCTATCTCTATCTCTCTCTCTGTATTTATTCATAAGCTTCATACGTGTGTGTTAAAACCAAAATATATACGTGTGTAAGTACATAAATTACCTACTCCTAGGCTACAGCCCTTGTAGGGCCTTGGCCTCTCTGACAATATTAGCCCAGACATCACGATCTCCTGAATGCGTTCTCCAACTTCTTACTCTCATCATTCTCAGATCATACTCTAAATCATCCAACTATCATTTCCGAGGTCATCCTCTCAATCTTCTACCACCAGGATGTTCAAGGCATATCTTTTTCACCATCCTATCTTCAGGCATTCTCTCAACATGCCCTAACCAACTTAAGCTGTAACTCTTAATTTCGGACACTATGTTAGGATGATTGTAGAGTTCCTCCAGTTCTCTATTCCTCCGTATTCTCCACTGTCCGTCTTCCTTTACTGCACCAAAAATCTTTCTTTGTACTTTCCTTCCCTATCGTTTAAGTAGCTCTGCTTCTGCAGTGGCCATGGTCCATGTTTCTGAACCATACATAACCACAGGTCTAATCACTGTTCGATAAACCTTAGTTTTCAAGTTCCTACTGAGGTTCTGTGACATGAGCACCTTAAACAAAGCTCGATATGCCTTTTTGCCTGCTGCAATCCTGTTTTTTTATTTCTTCTTGCATTTCAATATCTTTTGACACCAGCACTCCCAAATGTACATACATTAATATGAATTAATTCATTAATGTTCTCCTTGACGTAATATTGTTACGCTAGGGTGATAATATATGATAAAAACACTCGTAATTTAAATGTATAAATAAGGTTCTAAAATCATGGCTTGAAAATATTACATTTTATTGTTATTTTTATCGTTATTTTTAGATGTGTAAATAATTTAGTTCGTTTATGGTCATTTGGTTAATGTTGACGTGGTTGATACGCCTGGCGATAGAAAGAGACTCGCTGTTTTGTGGTGATACCAGAACTGAAGTGAATTCATGCGGAGTGATATAAAAATAAAGTTGATTTAATCGCTTTGGTGCTTCGAATACGCGTACGTTTTCGATGAATATATTTGTTGAAGTTGGTTACTGCATGGGTTCCTGGACCTACGCACTAACATACTTGCGTGAATACACGTGTGAGAAAGGACATGGATTTAATTTGGAAGACACGTGTATGTGCTTCACATTTTTAAACTTTGTTATTCTATTATTCCTAAATGTTTCTTTCCTAAATTTGTCCACTTAAGCCCTCATTTCTTCCATTTTCACGGCCCTGGATGCGTTTTTATGGAGCAGTTTTACGACCCGTTATCCATTTTACTATTCTCACATCATGCATTTCTTCAGTTCAGCATGTTTCCTTTCCTTTTGCGTCACATCCGAATATTCGTATCATTTTCGTATCGGTCTTTCACGCCTACCCCTGCATAACCTCCGTTACCGGCATAATTCAGATCTTATTCTTTTACATATTGCTGATTTGTTTTTAAAGCATCTCCAAAGGGTTTTGCGAGCATTTATCCATGCAGTTCCTTATGCAACAAGCTGGTGCATCCTTTTCCCCACATTATTCCTCCATTCTCGTCATTGCCGTATGGTACGTTGCGCCCGGAGTGTGTTTTGACGGTATTCGGTGAGAAAGAATCTAATAAATACTAACTTTTGCTCTTATTTTTTGAAATATCTTAATTTTAGAGCATATGTTGCCCTGTGAATTATTACTTATTTCACTTCATTGTTGTGAAGCGCTTGAACTAACGCCAAAAGTTTATCTAGGGGGGTTATTTTGTAATCTCACATTTTAAATGACTCTTTGCGGGAAGGCGGGAGACCCGTTTCGCTCTCTTAATGACCGGATCACGATCGGCCAAGGTCCGATGGTGACTCCATTTCTCGTTCCTTTCGACAAGTGAGATGGAACTAATGAAATGCGGAGGCGAATAAAACGGATCAAGAGTCGAAAGATACGGATCAAGAGTCGAAAGAGCGGGTGAGTCGAAAAAAAGACCTGCAGATTATCACTTGAGAGCCGAAGATGGTCACGCCACCTGGGTGGCGGAGTGGAACTACAAACAATGACGTAAATTTCCGTATTTGATGACGTATTCTCACTTAAGTGAGATTGCAAAATAGGTAACACCCGCAGGTTGGACTCGAACCCGCGACGCTGCGGGAAGCAGGCCAAGGCAAGGCACTCTTTCACACCAACACTGGTAGTAGGCCACACGTGCCATCACCACCTGCCCACTCCCATTTCCTCGATGCCTGGAGTTAAGTGGTGGTTGTGCCCCGGTGATTGGGTGCTCGGCGAGCAGAGGTAGCTCGGTCTAAGCAGACCTTACGCTGCCTCCGCACCATGTGCCGTCGTCCACCCTAAACCGGCACCCGGAAGCACAGACACACACAAACTACAACGGTTTGCGTGCTGGGGCCACGTGTTCTCAGCCATGAGTGTCTGTCTGTCTGTATGTGTGAAGAGGAAACAGTTTCCCAAAATCCCCGAGCTCGCCGCTCTTTCGTTTCTTTTTTTGTCGGCTGCGATTTTCTCAAATGAGTTGATTGGTTCTCTCCTCGTATTCTCTCACGCCAGACGTCCTGTACCCTAGAAATTACTCAAGGGCGTGTTTTCCATCGCCAAAACCCTCTCATAATACCCTCCTTCACGACTTCAAAGCCTTTACTACATCGTGTCTTACGCGACATTTCGCTGCCTGCATGGGTTTTCCTCTCTTCTACTTCCGGGATCTTGAACATTGCCTATTTATGAATATATGCTTAAGTATACTTGCTTCAGTTTAGTGGCGGTTTTTTCTCTCATTTTAATAATTCCCACAAACTAATATGTTTGGTCAAGCTCAAATTATTTCCATTTTGACATTCGTAATCATTAAGTATTTTAATTCTTGAATTTCTGTCCGTTTATGTTGTTGCAAAATACATAAATACGAAAGATGTCTCTAACATTGGTATCTAATCGCTAATGCTTGTCACGCGGCTAATCGCTAATCGGCTAATCGGAGTTAAACCAGCTTTAGGGTATAGTGCAATGCATATTGGTGACTACTTACCCCCTTCCACACACCCTTGAGGTGTCTTGCAGGGTATTTTGTAGATGTAGATCAATATTTGAAAAAGTAACTTAAGTTGAGAATTGATCTCAGAATGATTTTCCTCCCCCGTTCATTTAATTCTGATGTAAATTTTTCAAACGGCGTTTATTCTTCTTCAAAAAGGGGTGCCATGTTGGATGGCGTTTTGAACACATTTCATAGTCATAGTTTTTAGTCACCCAAATTTTTATCTTTACCTTCTTCTTGATGCAAATGGATTTTTTCAAAACTTTAATAACTAGAGTCACATCTACGATCATTACTAATGGGGCATTTGCTTGATTATATTTTTCGGCCCCACCTAATGCCCATGCCCATAATGATCTCATTCTCAAGTGCCGCTGTTCAGAAGTCGATTTACGGTGCTTTCTGATGATATTTGCTCTCGTTGACTAACTCAGTTTACTGGGGAATCATACACACGTAGTAACACAGCTTTTTCACTTAAGCAAATCCATTAATTGTAACTCGATGGTAGGCGAAGTAACTTTGTAGAATTTCGACATACAAGAATGACGAGAAACTTGGTAATTTCCACACTTTTTATTTTCACTGACTGGTTTCGATGCTTTAGTACATCATCATCAGAGTTGTAAAACCATATCATATAATAATATGGTGTTATAACTCTGATGACATTGTACTAAAACATCGAAACCGGTCAGTGAAAATAAAAAGTGTGGAAATTACCAAGTGTCTCGTCATTCTAGTCCATTAATTGCCCTTCTATGCTCACCCATGTCACCTATTCTCACTCTTTAAACCCGGAAAATGTTTTTTCTTATTCCGGGAAACTGATGAATCACCCGGTTGGAATATTACCTTCCTAAACGTTGGTCTAATCTGCAGTGGAGATTTTATTTTTCCTGTGTGTGTTACGTCTTTTCTGCTTGGGTCACGTCTTTCCTTTTAAAGAGTTCAAGGGGACCAATGGGTGTGTTAGGGAAACATTCGCTCTGAACATGTCGGCATGAATATCACTCCTAGTGAGACTCGTGCACAATTTTACCCGTTGCTACAAAGCTTCTTAATTTTTCTGATGCTTTCCCACCTCCCCCCGATTCCTTGCTCAATCCGTCTCTCATTTCTCTCGCAAGCAACCCTTTGACGACCTCTTTTACTCCAACCCCTCCTACCCTACCCCACCCACCCCCGGCCGTCCCCTCTTTTGTTTTCCGCATCACTCCGTTCCTTTCCTTTGATGTGTGTGCGTTTCTTGTCTGACTTGCATGGACCGCGTGTTGACGCTACTACCCTTTCTTCTTCCCTTCGTTCCATTCTTTGCTATCTCTTCCTCTCTTTTCCTTTCCCTCCATTCCCCGCTGTCTCCTCATCGGTCGACGGCGCGACACGGTTGCCTCCGCCGACGACAGCAAATGAGCTCCCTCAATGCGCCTTGTTAGCGTCTTTAGGGGGCAGGGGGGGATGTTGGGTGGGAGGTTCAGATATAACGGAGGTGCCTCCGGGGCGTTGATAAATAAGCGTTCCTCCTTTCCGCATCTCTATCTAGTCATCCCTTGATTAGTGCTCGGCACGCCGGATTGGCCCGCGCCCTCCTACTCCACCCGTGCCTCACACTTCTCACGTTTCAGCGGAAATTGCTCTCCTCTTCCTCTCTGGATGCAACTAACGCTGTTTCGCGGGGCTAATGAGGCGTCTTAACTACTTCGGATACTTGGAATCGATTCACGAAATATTTCCCAGTGGGATGTCTCGGATAAAGAGTGAAGAATCAACGTGCAATCGACACTTTTTTCTTTTCTTCATGCATCTTTATTTTACATGATTTATTACTTACCTCCATACGTCATGGAGCCATCACCATTATCATCGGTTGTCATCACTCCGAAGATTGGTTGAATGTAGCTCTCCACTGCAATTTTCTATAAATGACTAACTTTGTTCCCTCGGCATTTTCATCTAACATTGATAATTACTTTTGTGATGTATTTAATGCTTCGTCTTCCTCGGTTTCCTTCACGTTCGACGTTGCTTTCATTATTACTTTCAAGGGAATCTTATTCTGGCAAATGCTCTTTGCCTTTCCTTCTACGCACAGCTTTCATTAAACACATTCTCAGTTCTTCGTCATGCTTCTTCATTGGCGATTCTCTATGGCTATCGGATCTTTGATGTTTCATTTAGCACGCCATTATTTATTTTTCTTAAGCCTGGCTATTACGTTTGGTTTCGCGTTACTTTTCTACATCTACATCTACGAAGTACCGTGTAAGCAACCACTAGGGTGTGTGGCACGGGTTGATTCCACACCAGGCATGCAGCACTCGTCCCAGCACAAATCAGAACCTCGCACGCTCCCCCGGTCGCTAGGCGCAGGCCAAAAGGCAGTCAGGAGAGCAGTGCGCAGTCCAACCAGAAACTGGGAGTTCCCGATTTCCAAGAATCAAGCGTAAATCTAGACACGGAGGGCAGTTGGGAAGCTTTTCCTTCGATCATACATTTCACGATAACCACACGAGGAAATCATCGCTCTGCAGAAGCGCCGTTTTTCCAGAAACATACACATGAAATAAACATAATGAACAACTTAATGGAATACTATAATGATTCATTGACCCTAGAGACTAGAGAAGCGTCCATTTAGAATTGACGTGCACGTGGGGAGAACTGCCTCGGTCGCTGAACGGTACATTTAAAGGATCTATTAGCCCTCATAAAAGGCTAATGCTATTTAAATAGGAATAAATAACAAAAACTAAGATTTAAAGTGAAACCAGCACACAAAAATAAGATAAACTTCACCACCTTTAAGCGTTTTCTGGTCGTAGGTTGAGTAAGTATATAATTTTACGAGATAACTGTCAAGTTGATCTTCGCAGAACAAATAGCGGTTTACCTCTAGCCTTCGAATAACCTAGGAAACGAACTTACTGCCTGAGTTGTTTGTCGAAGCAAAGTTCACGAACTAGTGTACAAGTGCGGAATGTATTTTGCTAATTTGCTTTTCATTTGCTGTTCAAATTTCACGTTTTATCACTCCTTGTAGTAGCAACGTGATTGAGTCTTTAATGTTAAAGCAAACATCTTTTGGTATTTGGCCTCGTAGTGGAATCAAATGCTTTAACATTTTTCTGCTTACAATCCCCTCTCTACCTTGGCAATGAAAAGAGAAAGCTGATGCATTATTGTCAGAACTTCTCTGCTCATAAATATTTGTGAAGACGGAATAATATTTCAATGACCTTTGCTGGTCAATTGCCCCATTTCACATGTGTTTATTTGCTTCATCCGGAATCCACAAATGAGCTACACTCCAGTTTATCATCGTAACTATATATGCTTTACTGCCGGAGTCTCTCCTTTTGGTGAACTTATTTACATAAAACCCGCGGAAGTATAAACGGAAAGCATTCCCCCCAGCTGAATAACGAGGTAACTCGAGTCGCAGAAACGAAACGTTATCACCCAATTTGCATGCGTTCCGCTTTCAAAACAAAACTTAACGAGAGTCTTCGCTATGTTTGCACATGGAGCTAAATGTAGGCATGCGTCAAGGGACGAGAACTTTATATCCAGTGTGCTCCAACCTGTCGTTTAGTTTCAAAGAGTGGTTGAAGGAAGAGACCTTAATGTGCGCTTGTCTCTCTTGTCACTCGCACGTATGTTCGTTCCTCCTCATCCGGTTCTGTGCGAGCGATTTCGTATTTCATCTGTCCTTAAGATTTCCTGCGTTAACTCCCCTTTTCTTTGGCTCACAAATGAGTGGAGTTACAGAGTATTCCGTAAAAAGGAACTTGTTGAGAATCCCCCTTTCTACCACTGACCCCATCCCTATTGCAGTGTCCTTTCCCACCTGTCATTTCGTTATAACATAAACACACACCTCCGCAAAAGAAGCAAAAAATTAATCCTTCCTCCCCGTTTTTATTTCCGTCCCTGCCTCCCACTTTTCAGAAGATTACTTCTTTTTACTCGAAAATAAAACTACCTCTCAATGCATCTTCTCTTCAGTCTGTCGTCGGTTGCGTAATGTGCCCTCTTGCTTTATGTTTTCCCATTTGGGGATAGCTTTTCACAGTAAAAAAAACAGCGTAAATGTGTATATATATATGCTTATTCATAAGTGTGCGTCCCGGCTCAAAGTGTTTTCTTGTGGGCGCTTAATTCTTTTCTTCTCCATCTATTTCACTGCGTCCTCGTGAACGCACGCAAATTATTCTCGCGTGTTTAGTGCCCCGTGATGAAAAGACGTCCGTTTTCTCTCTCTCTCTCTCTCTCTCTCTCTCTCCCCCTCCACTCTTTCTCCTCCCCTTCTCTCTCTATCTTTCGCTTTATCTCTCTCCGTCTGTGCCTCATTTTCGTTCACACGACAGTGTTTTATTTTTTAATTCTTCTCTCTGCCTCCCTTTCTTATCCTCCCCCCCACCCCTTCCCTATCACGGGGGTGCAGTACTCACTTGGCGGGTGTCCTTCCCAGCCAGGCAGCGAGGGTGTATGTGTGTGGGGGTAATGCGAAGAAGAAAGAGGGTGCAAAAGGGTGAGGGTATGGGAGTGAAGCGGATAACTCCGAGAGGAAGCAGCGGAGAGGAGCAAGATGAGGAGGAAGATTGGCAAAAGGAGAAAGAGATCCTCGACCATGGTGATGGAGAAACTGCTGGAAAGATTTTTACTTCGATTCTTGATTTTCCGAATGTCCTGTATCAGCCATGTTCTCATTTTGGAATATCTCCTTACTAGCTGAATTACCCGGTGTAACTCGGGATCACACTTCCTTTATAACTCATCATATGTTAAAGGAGAGGGGCTAGTTGTAGTAGTTGTCAAATCAGACTAGTGTGTTATTAATTATTTTATTCAATAAATGTATTGCTGAAAGCGCGGTTTTTAGACACAATGCATAAAAGAAAATCGATTGAAAAAAATGAGAAACTTTATTCTTTTTGGGTATCTGGTAAAATAAATTTTAACTCTCTATCTTTAGTGAAAGTAGTTTTTAAAAGCAAAAGAATACACCACTGCACAGTACCCAATACTTAGTATTCATAATCAGCTTAACAAAGCAAAATGAATTTTAAATGTGTTTAAAGAACAAAATTTGGTTGTCAAGGAAATATGCTTTTGTTGATTTCAAAGAAAAATGTTTGTTTTTGGAGCTATAAACGCGATTTTCAGACAAATGCG
This sequence comes from Pyrrhosoma nymphula, assembly GCA_963573305.1. Taxonomy (NCBI): domain Eukaryota; kingdom Metazoa; phylum Arthropoda; class Insecta; order Odonata; family Coenagrionidae; genus Pyrrhosoma; species Pyrrhosoma nymphula. Next base: position 175,236,865 of record OY754329.1, on the reverse strand, counting down.
AATTGAAAAAGATAATTGATTGAAATATGTATAAATGTCATTCTTTCAGCCATTTGATAAAAATAATCTCAACCCTCAATCTTGATCGGAAGTAATTTTAAAAAGCAAAAAATGAAACCGCTGCACAAAACCCAACACGTAGCGTAAGACCATCAATAGGTCACTTTTTGGGGCCTATTGAGGCCCTAAGATATTTTAAAAATATCCCATAATTTTCCTCCATTCTTCAACTATTAGTCTGCAAAGTTTCAGTATGATGGGAGTGAAAATGTAGATTTGCATAAAAGACAGACAGACAAACATTCTTTTTTGCATATATAGATATCCAGCCCTTGGTCACATCTGCTTTTGGGAAGAATTCTAAAAAGATCGTACACTTCGTTGAAACTTCCTTCGTACGATGGCACGTGTGATTAGGATGCCGGAAAGTGAAAGAGTATTTCCATTTTCCTAGTCCTCTAATGCATGAAGCGTTCTGGATTCCAAGAAATAATTTACACCCATGAGAATCTTCAGTTCCCTTTGTTCTTGAAGTCGCCTATTTCTGGTCACTTCTAGAGTCTCGGTTACACGGAATTCACGATTAATTTTGCCGAATGACTATCACTCTAGCAGTGGCTATGGCCGTCACCAGATATCATGTCATCGGCTCTTTATCTAATTCGTAATTATGAATCCAAGGCCAAGGATGAATCATTCGATTCCCATATCGAAATTGTTACTAGTACTTTATTTCTATTTGATTGCATTTTCTGAGTAAGGTACATGGTACTAAGAATCTATTATTTATGATCGAAATTTCTTTCGTGGTCTCAATTGGAGGGCAGAGCTACTGGGCAATGGCCTGCCACGATGGAAACACCGGTTCCCGATTAGTCACTGAAGTTAAGCATAGTTAGGGTCGGCTCGAATTTGGAGGGGTGATCCTCATACTCATCTTAGTGCTGTTGTCCTAAGCAACAAACAATGTGTGTAAAATGACTTTATCCTTCGAGATACGTTAAACAAATATACTTATCCTTCTACGAAGCAACTCTTACGTTTTTCAACCAACTATTGTGGAGGTTCGCAGATGTGTACTTACTACGAAGGAACTGGACTTATATGCGCGGCCAATGTCGTTTTAACTTTACGTAATTGCACTAAAACTGAACTCAAGCAGAAAAATGACAGCTACGTTAATGGCTTGTTTTAACAAGTTTATACTAAAACCAATAAAATGAGAATCTGTTTGGAAGTAAGAGGAGCACCTTTTGAAACTATGTCTAAAAATCCCGAGTGCGTTTCTGAGACGTTACACCTTTTTTTATGGTCGTAATTGATCAATTCTCTGGGAGAAGATTTGCTAGTTGCTGTTCGAGTGCAGTCTATGGCAATATGGCATCGAATCAAGTCCTCAGATTCTCCTTTCTCGCAAAACTTTTAATGCGCACTTCTAGATGTACCATATTAATATATTATTTTCCATAAGTTACCTCACGCATTCATCTTATTGTCGTACTCATCGTTTACCTCCCGCCCTTCTGTTTTTCAGCTTTTAATGTTACTTTTCAGAAAATGTTCAATTTATTTCCCTGCCCTTATCTAACATTTTTATTCTTGGAACGAGCAAAAGCATGAGAAAATTTTCCACGGTATTTTAATATTTCTTTACGTTTTTTTATTATTTTAGCTTGCTGCCACATTTTAATGATCCCATATATGTTTTCGGAACGTTGAGTACTCCGAAATGGAAAGTGAATGGAGAAGTGAGGTGTTTTGGAAAAAGCATTTTCGTCCCACGTCTCTGACCTAGAAGCCCATGAATTCATGTGGATGAGTCAAGCGGGGGAAAAAATACTTAGGCACGTAAACATTTTTCTTTCCAAGGCACAATATATTTGAAAAAATTGACGAGTGAGATTCTCACGCAGTGCAAAGCCATCAAAGCATCAGACCAATGGTTTTGATGACGGCTGTCGCAGTATCATAAATATTAAAAAAATAAAAAAATCTTACAGTTTTTGCGATCTTCACTTATATACCACCAAATCTTGACGCTCCACGTTCTTCATTTTGTGCCTGCATTTCTTTTTTTGCCGCTTCACCGCCGTTTACACGCTTTTAAATAAAGTCCGATGCGCATGAACTGGCGTTTCACAATTTGGCGTAAACTTAATGTCCCTCCTCTCTCACTCTCTCTGAAGAATCGCTCTTTTATAATTTTTTTAAAGTGACTCCCGAGTGTGATACATTTTTTTAAAATAAAAAAAGTGCGACGACGACATTTGAAAGGGGATTTAAAGGTGGCGTCGTCGTTCATTTGTTAGGGCCTCGATGTTATGAAAAACCCGTTTCCGGGAAGCAGCAGCAGCATCGCATTCGGAATATGTTTGCGGACAGGAGGAGGGTTGTTGCGGGAGAGGAGGGTGATTTTGGAAAGGGGCAGTGTGGGTGTCTTTTTGAAGGAGCGGGTGAGAAATGGTGCCGTTGGTGGTGCGGCTGTGGTCGTGATGATGATGACGATGTGGGGCGGTCGAGAAGGGTGGCGGGGGGAGGGTGGTGTTTCCTGCAAAAGAAATACGCCAGAGGACGTGATGCGAAACGTGCCACCCGAAGCAGTGTAGGAGTGGAAGCTTTTCTTTAAATATTTTTTTGCTTTAATTTCTTCCCCGGGAGAGGGGGGCTGCTCTGTAAACAACGCTAGAATACATACGAAAGCGTAGATGGTCAAATGGAGGCTCGCTCCCCTTGCTTGCTTTTGTTCATCTTATCTTTCGTCATTATTATTTTTTTTGCCTAAATTTTGGCCCGCTATTAAAAAGCTCAAGGACGCGTTGGGAATGATTTTTCTTTGCCCGCAGGTCAGCATTGGAACACATTCAGTGCTCTCCTGCGGGCTGCTTCACATTTGCGGTGGAAATGATATCCCGCGCCACTACAGATGCGCGCATTCTGCAGGAATAACCCCAGATTCGTTCACCCTTTATATTTTGAGCCAGAAAAGGTCAAAAAGTACAATTTCCGCTTCGAGTCTTCGGCTCAAAAAGAAGGAACAATTTGCGTGCGCATTGTCAGATATAGTTGGCTATCTCATCTCAGTCTAGTGGCCATAATGTATCTTTCACTGATGTCACGAAGAAGATTTAGTTCTATTATTGCTTTCATGGTGTAAGTAATTTTCTATTAATCATCAGCGAAATGTAACAACTATTTACGGGTGAATGTGGTTCCATTCAAAGCAAATCATACCCATTTTAGACACACTCTGTGTTTTACATTTATTTTTTACAAAACGGAATAGGTAATGCATTTCATTACCTTAAATTTTACTTCTTATCCATCAATTTGCAACTCATACGCCACCTAATAATGCAAAGAAGCATGCATGTCTAAGCCTAGAATAAATAAATGGAGTAACTTAACATTTTTTCCAGCTGAGTTTTATAGGAACTGATTCAGAACGAAAACTGAAGTATTCCATTTCAGCAGTTATAGCTTAATGAAGTTAGGCCAACCCACCCTTGATAAATGATTGCTGTTGAATATGCGAGGTTGAGGCACCAAATATTATATTTCATTTTTATGGTGAAATCAGTCACAATTTGCCCATGTTGTTGACAATTTACTGCTCTTGCTGCCCCTTAAAATGTATTATATCAAAACTTGAGCTTAAATTTACATAATATTTCATGCCTAGCTTTTTGATTGGTGTAGTTCAATAATAAAAGGATTTCATCGCGAATATTTTTACTCATGAAGTGCAAAAAGGAAAGCGTATGAAAAGTGACCCCATTATCTGCAGTTTGCTTGATTTAATCTTTTTAATGCCATTTTCACCCCATCATTACGTTATTTCCTGGTACCACTTTTTGTTAATCTTCTTTTATTTTCTGTTTAAACTTAGTACAAATATGATATGGTGATTATAGTTACATACCATATAGCTTTGTATTTGATGAACCCCACATTTCAAATCAAGGCAGTGGCAGCGATTTTTCAGAATAACCTTGAACCCAATCCTACGAATACCGACGCCGGGTTTCACCGAACCATTACACCGTTCTCGAAAAAATTCTACTGTTTTTTAAGTCCTCAAACGTCTACCGACCTACTTGCCCTCTTTTACGTAAATTAATTCAGCTGTTGGCTGTCTCTCTCTCTCTCTCTCAGTAACAGAAAGCACACTCGAACTGTTGAAATTGATTGCATATGAGTTATTTACTGCTTGTGGAAAGATTTTTAAGAGTTAAATTTTCTTGCGATTGCTGCGTGGTTAAGATCGGCGTATTCACAATGCGTAATATGAATTGACGTCCCGAAAATGAACGACTCACGTTGAAATCCTGTTTCAGCTTGTGCATTTAAACGTAGCTAAGCTCTCAGGTCATCGCATGCTACATAGTGTTCTAGCTTTTATCCTCTAACCCAGATTATATAGTTTTCCTATCAGTAGTATGATGTTTCTGATATGTTTTTAATTCCATTGCCCGCAACATAACCAACTCACGTTGCTTTTTTCCTCCTTCAATAGGATTTTCCCTCAGTCTCTTCTTCATTACGGCTGCAAAGTTTTCTCTGACCTTTTCCAAATCCTTTAGACATCACATTTACTATATAGCACGATGGAAAAGGGGCTGATTCCCTTCCGATTACGTGGTATCAAGTCGCTTACCGTACTGGACCATTTTCACGCGAACTCTCTCGATCAACTTGTTTCGATCTCGATACCGTCATCAAGTTCACTTTACGTCGAACCACTTTGGGAGAAAGACTCCGTGCGGTTTTTGTGTGGAAGTAAATGCACCTGTCTCTGGTCGCAAAGAGTGCACGAGCATGTACCAAAAGGATGGATGACTCCTTACAAAGCATTTCGATTGGAAAAGGCATTTGGGCCATGTGACCTAGTTTTTCCTCGGGTTGGTAAACGTTCCCACAAATGTTGTCATGGGTCATAGCTATCCGTGGAAACCGTTACTGCTTCTTTTATTACCTGTTGAGCGGACTCCATTTTTTAATTATATTTTTTGTCTCTTTTAAGTTTCATCGATGAACTAATAACTGATTTAACTACATGTATACCCGTACGTAATCAACATAAATGTAGGTTAGGAATGATAAAAATTATGCGAATTTCACGAAAGTTGGTTTATTAGCGATCCGGGTTTGAACACATTATGTCATCTTCAGGTGAAAATACAAAGTTTAAAGTCAATATATATAGAAAGAGTGGAGGAGAATTGGGAGGGGAGGGAGAAGGGAGGAGGGATTGGGTAGTGGGAAGGAGAGGGATTGGTGGAAGGAGCGGGGGGGTGGGATAGGGTTGGTGGCAAGGTGAGGTGGCATAATGTGTTGAAACCCGGGTCGTGAATAAACCAACTTTTGTGAAATTCGCATAATTTTTATTATTCCTAACATGGAAAATTTCACGTGATACACCCTGAAACCGCAAATTTTCTTAACATAAATGTAATCTAGTGTTTCGTTATAAAACCAGAAAATTTGCTGATATAATTACATAATTAAGAGTATTTACTATATCTATTGCACCATTACTGCAAGTTTTAAAGGTTGCATAAGGCATATACGAAAAATATTATGAGGGTAGTATAGGTGTTTTTAATACGTATTTATCCGTTGATCGGAAAAAATGCAATAAGTTTGCAATAATTTACATAAAGGATTTTTTTCATCAGTAGTTATTATTTTATTATTAATATATTAGTGTATGTAGTAATATTCGGTATTAGCTTTTGAAATAAATATTTTTAATTTTGCCAAAGTATACATTTTTCTAATTCCTTAAATTTTTCTTTCCAGGTGAGTTACATTGCTGTACCATTTATCAGGAACCACTTACACCAAGAGTATCTCGTTGAAGGTTGGTGTTCATTGCAGGTACATGATTTTTCTATTTTTATTTTCTCTGTTCCGAGGAAAATGTACAATGGCTAGAGGAAAATGTAAAAAAAATAGGGTTGAAAAATTAACAGTGCTTAATAATAACCGCAGTACTTAAGAATAGACTTAAATATGGATTAGCAGGAATGATTAGAATGTATGGGTATAAATTATATTCTATTCGCGTTCTTTAATAGCCATTTATTTCCATCAGTATTTGTTGTTATCAACAATCACAAAACTGAATATGTTGCAATCCTGACTATATAAAAACGACACTGCTTTTTATTATTCGTTCCATGATACAACAGCTATCAACTTAAAATTAAATAACATGGATTTTAAGAAATATATCGCCTTGATTTGAAAATATTTTGTGCCACAGGCGATAAAATTATTTACACGTTTTGACCGATTGAAGATCGATCAAAGTAAAACTCTCATGTTCAATATGAGGAATAACCTAACAATACTCGCTAGATTTAATGAATTGCTACTTTAGACTAGTGCATTGTAATAAGATATTGCTGACTAATAACGTAGGATATACCTGCAGAATGTAAGAGTCCACGTTTCAAATATTTTCAGTTATTAATATCGCTATTCAGATTGAAATCAGCGATTTGGTGAATGTTAATGAGTGGAAGTTTTCATTCGGTAATATGTTTTCAATCGTGTGGAATCAGGCGAAGGTATAGAAATCTACCATTTACATATAAACAACAGAGACAAGATCTTTTTAGTAACAAAATGGCATGCCTTTAAAGGGTAATGAGTATGTGCCTACTGCAAATCGATTGAAAAAAGTGCTCAATCAAAGTATTATGATCTGTGATAGTGTGATACTTGTACGAATACTCGTATGCTAAATTTTTATTTTCTTCTTATTCCACCGAAATAATTAGCGAATCTGACGCATTCTTCCAGCTTCAGATGCAGTATCTAATTTAATCATCGATTTTGATGAGGGCACATCTCGAATTTTTGAAAATGTTCAGAAGTCAACTATTATTGAATTTCTGTCGAGCCACTTGAAGCTTAAGCGCAGTTTTATTTTCTGAAACTTAATGCTTTATGAAAAGCAAATGTGAGATGTTTTATCGCTCATGCAACATCTCTCTATTCGTACGCATGAAAATGTTCATTTTCAAAAACTTCCGAAATGAGCCCTTTTCTAAATTTCATGATTCAATTGTGAATTCTCTAAAAAACACTGTCTCAGGTTATTCTGCCAGAGGAAAAATGAGACATCTTTGTGAGCATGGCGTTTTTCATTCAATGGTTACGTTTGGTTTCAAAATGCTCCCCTGGTCACTTTAAGGTAGTTTATGCCATAAATCAATTCACCTAGGATTTGATGAATTTGTTATTTTAAAGAAAAAACTCCCATATTTCCAATGCTTAGAGAGCAATTTGCCTGTAAATATAAGCTGCTTTACATGGGATATATTACGGCTGTGTATTCCAGAGTTAGAATATTGAAAACATTTGGAACTTCTAACTAATTAGATTTCGTAAAAAAACTAACGGTGTGTAGTTTGTATGTTTTCTCAACTATTTATACAAAATAATCAATTATTCACCGCAGTAATGTTTACAGAATCACAAAAAACCTTCTGTTTTGAAGGCTTTTTAGCCATACGACGTGAAAAAATGAGTCAAGTTCGAGACTTAGTTCGATATATTTATTTAATTACTGAGAATTTTGGTCATATATAACTATATTTTTGCGCCGTTAATATTACAATATTTTCTCAATACTTTTTGTAGACGCTAAAATAAAAATAATAAAATTCGAATATAGTCTCCATTATGACTAGGGAAATATATCTCGCTCAAACTACCTCGATAGGACGAGTCGTATAACGGTGGAAATGCGCCATGCCATGGAGTACAACTCCATCGTATCCTACCTCCGTTTGGACTTCGCTCGTTCGTCTGCCTCTCCGCTGTGTTCCAACCCCCAGGGCATGCCCTCCCATTTTCCCATCCCCTCGATTCCACCCAACCCACTAACCATTCCCGGACTCCAGACACCAGCTCGGCCAACCTTGGCCGTCCGGTGTCGCGCCTGTCTTGGCCGCGATAGTCACGGTGCCTGCCCGCCGCCCCCAACTTTCCCGCCTTCAATTAGAAATACATGCGACCTGCAGACCTCTGTTAATGGGAGTGGGTAGGAGACTCGACCGCTCCCTCTGAAGCCAATTCCCGAAACTTCTCCTGCTGTTAGGATTCACCGGACGGCCGGTCAGCCGACTTGCATTGTCGACGTGGGCCCTTGTTTGTGTTCGAGCTCCCCGCTCGAGCTTATACGTGTGAGTGCAGTGGCTACATGACCGTCATTCCAATCTGTAGTTGGGTTGAATGACCGGAGAACGGGAATCGCCGGTGCATGCCGTGTATCAAGGCCATTTTCCCTTGTGTGGAAGTTGGTTAAGAGAGCTCCTAACGTTGCTCTGCGATTTCCAATCCGTCCAAGGTCATTGAACGGTGGAACATGAATGGCATTTTTAACTCTGGGGATGAGATGTCTGGTTTATTTTCCGCTTTACCCGGAGATACGATTGCATCTCGGGTTGACGGTGGCAGTGAGCAGTGTTGTTGAACGTGTATTAAAAGAATCTTTTTACGTTTCTCGAAGGGGAGTACATAGAGAAAGTGAAGAGCTTCAAATATCTGGAGAGTATTATAACAGATATATCATAACAGTCTTGCACAGCTGAGATAATAATACGGATAGCATTAGCAAAAGAAGGAGTCTAAAAGAAAAGGAAGCTACTCTGTGGGCCTTTGAACAAAGAATTGAGGTAGAAACTAGTAAAGTGCTCATTATAGAGTGTGGCACCATATGGGGTGGAAACTTGGGCAGTTAAGAAGGAAGATGAAAAAAGACTGAAAGTCCTGGAGTTGTGGATATGGAGGAAGATGGAAGTAGTGAGTTGGAAGGATAAAGTGAGAAACGAGGAGGTGCTGAGGAGAGTGGGTGAGGAAAGAACTCTGATGGAAACGATTAGAAGAAGAACAATGAGAATTGGATTGGACATTCCCTAAGAAGATATTGTCTGCGGACGACGACTATAGAAGGAATGGTGGAAGGAAAGCGGGGAAGGGGAAGGAAAAGGAAGGAAATGTTAGACAACATCAAAATAGGTGGAAGGTACGCGGACACAAAGCGTCTGGCTGAGAGAAGAGTGGAGTGGAGGAGGAGCCCATGAGTATACCTGCCATCTGGAGCAGAAAAACATAAATGAAATGATTTTACGTTTGAAATGTTATTACACTATGAAACTACGAATGCAAGTTTTTATTGAAGATAGGTGGATACTTTATTATTTCTAATTCTCTACGGTATACACATGCTACGTGATATCTGCAAAAGTTCATACTGAATTTTGATGTTTGGAAATGAAATGTCGGTTGTCTGCTTCTTCAGTAGTCCATTGCGAACAAACAGTTTCAACGAATTCCCAATCATTGCGGCTGCATAAATATTGTCACAACAATTAAAAGTTTCATGGGAAAATAAAAAAAATACTTGCATTATTCATTAAAACTCTAAAATATTTATGAAGATAAACATCCTCATTGACTATGAAAATATTGTTTGTCTTTAGAATGTTTTGGGTGGACAAAAGAATTTGAATACTTGAAGGCTTTCGTATACACCTGTGGTGAATTTTCCCTTTTCATTAAGATTTTCATCAGCTTACGTATTTTATTTCCCTATTCTTAAAGGTTTTCACCTCTAGCTCTTTTTTTTGAAGTTGTCAAGAAAAATCTCGAAATAATCTCGAGAAAACGGGAAAGAAGAGACGTATCGCGACACCTTTTGAAAATGAATTTCTCTCCAGCTCACGGTTAATCAGCGCCCTCCAACGTCTTCTCCTCGCGCCGCCGTGTTAATACATTTTCCAAAAAGGCGATGCGAGAAGAAACAAGCGCCTCGTACAACAAATGAGACGGCGGCGTGCTTGAAAATCTTTTCCAATTCTCCATTCATCATGCAGGGACCGTCTTCACCTCCCAACTTCTTTTCTTGCGTTGAAAGGTCTTTGAAAACTGAAATGACTTTCGAGTTACTTTTATCCAAACCGTAAATAAGTGAGATGTTCCCTTCGTGCTGAATTAATCCGGTGGTCATTCGTAGCCCTCCTTACATTGGTAAAATGAATTTTATATATCATGCGACAGCTACCTCATTTCACTTATTGAAGAATGACACATTCGCTATTTTGCATGGGTATTCCAGCCTGGAAAACGCAACTCTGGCGTATACGATATATATGCAACGAGCGACCATTTCGATAGCAGAAGTACCTACTAAGTTTGACCAGCTGCAAGTGGAATAATATGGGAAAGTTACTGATTCATTGATATATCTGGATCAAATTACTATTCATCAAGGCCTTATTCTTTAGCTTGACCTTATTGATGGCGATGTTTAATTCATTACAAGAAACTTATTAGAGATATATGTCACAGATATTACGAAAAATACTGCCTTGAAACTTTTAGTTATATTTTCTAAGAACTGAAATGTGCGTGCTTAAAGACTTCCTGGTCTAATTATTAGAGTATGTTCTGGTATTTTTCCTACTTGCTGAAGCCCACCTACGTGCTTTTTCCCTGTTGCACTGGATGCTCTCGCCACTGGTTCTTGATCTTTTGAACCAACGCGACGTAACTCTTAGGAATGGTAAACAAAATGGCAGTTTTTTTTAAGGTTAGAGAACACCTTTCTTTTACGACTGCTGTACAACAGTTACCCTCCTCCTCTTAAATCCTTCCCTCCTCATTTTCTTGACGTTTATAACCCACCTTTCCTTCCCCCACATCACTCCCATTTTCTCCCCCTTTCTTACTTCCGTCTTTCACCCTCTCGGCGTTCCCTAGCCTCTCCTTTATGTGAACACCTCGCAGTTTACTGCGTCCTTCGCTCAGCCATGCTCCTCCGGAATGCTTTCTTCTTTCTTTCCACAGTAAATCACTCCTCCACATATCCTTTACCCGCAGCAAAACAAAAACCATTGGCCTGGATCTCTAGGAATTTCTTGGCTGTGGAGTTGTTTCTCGCTCAGAGGCGTTTGTGATATCCCTAGTTTAACCCATGATCTCTTCAAAGTATCATTATTTGTAAATCATTGACACCCCGCCGGAACCACCTACTTGATTGTTGTCCTGGGGCCAATGGCATTCGGATTTGGGTATTTCAATTTTGAATAACTTTCCATCATTATTTAGTGGTTAGATGGCAGAAAAGACTTTTTAAGTCCCAACCCTGCCCAAATAAAACCGAATTATTGTTATTTGTACAAATTTTCAGTTAGTCATTGTTCACGTACTTGAAAATATACATAATTGTTTTATATTGTGGAATGTAGAGCTCTTGAAATATGTATAGATGCATAGCCATCACACCGCGCCGCTCCCCTTCGGAGTATCATTTTTATTGAATAGTGTTTGGGGACCTTCAATGCTTATAGCGACTTATTTTGAAGCGTCGAAATTGGAGAATTTGTCCGTCATGGCAGCTGAATTGTGCGTATAATAAAGGAGTTTGAAATCTGCATTGGGATGGCGTTAATTCATCCAGTAATAGTTGAAAGGTGATAAAGGATTTCCAGGTTCACCTTGTTATAAATTAGGGGAGAATCTGAGTAGACACTTTATCTTCATCTTTAAGAAAATGTTCAATATATTAATTTGGCTATCTCTTATCAAATCTTATTGTTGTCTCAATGGTCAATTGCTTGGCTCTCAAGAGTATCTACATCTCTAGCGGATAGACGAAGAAGTTGAAGTGAATTGGTTGCACTCTAAATTGGAACTTGAATAAATCACGAATATTTCATTGATGAGTTTGAGTTTACGAATATGAAACAAATATATTTTCACTGAAATAGTTGAACCTTTAGCAAACGCTGTTGTCATTTACGACTTGTGGAGGATAGAATTTTTTCCAACTCACCTAAATGCTTCATCTCCGCCCCTCCCTCCCCACACCGTCCGCTTCTTCGACCTCACTTTTTTCGAGGTTTCTTCTTTCCGTCGTGCCAGCCTGACGAACCGCTTGTCAGCACGGCTTAATCTTCCTTCCACACTTCCTTTTTTATGATCTTCCTTCCGAGTTGATTCATTTCTAAGGGGACAAAATTATGTTACGAGGAAGGGATAAAATTCACTTCGTCGCTCGTAACTTTTTTTTTTAATGGCGGCATCCAGACTAAACGATTAACTCCACTAAGAAGAGCAGTCTCGGCCGCAAAAGAGTGCCCACAAAGAAGGATCTGTGCTCCCTTTACGGCGATACATTTCGCGCTTCTCCCAAGTCGCAAGCGGTTATTCTCTCACACGTCCGTCGCTCAACCCCGTGGCTCGCCCGCGTCTTTTGTGGGGAAGCGGAGAGCGTATTGGGGCATCAGGTGCCCTTCCCCCGGGGACAGGTGTTCCTTCATCCTCCGAGTTGCTTTTTTTCCGGAAAGGGTGAATTGCTCCCCGCGATAGGGGGCAATGCGCGTCAAAGACCTTAGGAGTGGGACCGGGGCGCGTTTGAGGGAAATGGGGGGCCCGGGGGAGGTGGAAGAGGGTGTCAGGTGGTAAGCAGATGGGTCACACGGTGGCGAGGAACTGCACGGAGGAAATATAACTAGCCTCTCCTTCTATTGTCTAAATTCCTGTACGGTGGTGTCTTGCATGGGATCTGGATTTCTGGCGCTCACAAACCGAAAGAAGAATATTTTGGGATGCTTCAGATACATGCAATTTTATATTAAAAACAATTTTCTCAGTTTTTTCCGGAGAAACATGAAAAATCGGGCAATAGCAATGGTACTCTTGTGATTTCATTGAGTCCAGCCTTTAACTCGCATTAAAGATTCCCTTGGAAATGTTTAATACTAGCTTTTAAGGTCGTTTTACACGGGGCACGAAATTGCACAACTTCAAGCTGCATTTTTTTCTCAATCTGGCGTGCTATCATTTTCGAGTCAGAGCAGGGGCTATTTTGCCATCTCGCGTTCATGCATTCGCGCATGTGTTCTTGCAATTCACGGCTTTACACGATGCAATTTGAAATGCACGTTCGTACGTACATCAGATTGTGCAATTACGTTCCCCGTGTAAAACGGATTTTATGGAATTACGCGTTACCTCAGTTGGTAGTGTAATTATTCAGTGCGGAACTTGTTCTAATACTGACGAATGAATATATTTTTTTAAACACATAAAAAATTGTTATTTCTTAGTTATTGTTTGGAAAGATGCCTAATTTAGATGCATTTGACTCGGCAAAAGTCCATGTTTTCTCCTCTGTGGATAAAATTAAGGGCTTTAGAAATACTTGTGGCATCGTGACGTACACGAATATGCGTATGTTAATTTAGATCGCATGAACCTTCTTTCAATTGCCCGATAATGTCCATCTCCATGATAAGCAATGAATTATCCAGAGAGTTCAATATTGGTGGCTCTTTATTGAGAAAGGAATGCGTGTTTCCCTTGCTCGCCCTAGAGCTCTCAGTGAAAGAGATATTCAAAGGTTTAACGTAAATCTAGGACGGTGAAATTAGCCGTGAAAAAAATAATTTGACTTGACCGGGATCCCGGTCAAGTAAAATGATTTTTTTAAATGTATATATTATCCCTCTTAGGTGTACATCTATGCACCCGTGCGCGTCACTGCATCCCACATAATTTGCGCAATCGCAATGATTGGAAAATTTACAAATGTTTAACTTAGTGTAGCTCTTCTATTTTAGGGGTTCTAATGGACGATGCATAGAAAATTTGAATAGTTAAAATATAAGCATGAAATTCATGAATGTCCTCCTACATCTTGGAGAAAGAGAAACAAGAAAACGGGTTATAATTTCCACACTTAAATTTACCACACATAGAATTACCACCGACCAAGGTTAAAGGAAGGATGAAACGTTATGTCATCATCAGGGTACGGTTTTACAAATATCTCGGCCTTATACATCGTAGCATTTAGGGTAGGGGGGGCTATGAAGTTGAGAAAAATGGTTGGGGGTTGAGGAAAACAAGGGAAGGTTTTCTTATGTCATATGAAGTCTTGAGTTTTTAGGAGAGATGAATGAGAGACAGCAATATCATTACGTATGTTAGGTGTTCACATCGGGTTAGGTCATCCCTAATTCCGAAAGAAGTGAATCCCGAGAACACCTAACATTTGTTATCCATCGGGAAAACACGAGATCTAATATCATTTCATGGTTGAGAACTACTAAGTAGTATTAGATATTCCATTTTATGCTCTTTAACCTTAAAATGTAGGGCTAAAGAATCAAAGTTGCTAAACTGTTTAGAAGAGAATTATTGCTCGGCAAAACTGGAACTAAACTTTCTACCCCACCCCCATTGTTACGATATATGGGGCCGAGACATTTGTAAAATACTACGCTGATGATTGCTTAACGTGCCGAAACCTTGGTTGGTGGTAATTAAAAGCTTGGATATTGTAACCAGTGCTTATGTTTATCTTTCTTCTAAATGGATATATTTTATGTTTTGACAAATTAAGTGCCAATACTCTTGCACATGTCTTCCTATAATTTGAAGGTTTTGAGTGTCATCCATAGTATTTCTAGTGATGATATGATCATCAGATTAATCCCGATTTAATTGCATTTTATGCCATTTTTATTATCTTTTCTGATTTGTATCTTGGTAGACTATATCAGGGCTCCTAAAACTGTGGTCGAGACCCCTTCGTTGGTGTGACCACAGTTTTCCATCCCGAAAGAATTGCGTAGATTTGCCGTGATAGTCGTGAAATCTTGATTTATAAATTTGAATGATAAATATCCATAAAATTCAATGTTTTGAAAACACTGGTTTATGTTTATTTTTATTAAAGAGAGATTTCAAAATTTGTTAGAATGCCTGTTAAATAATATAGCTATTTTTCGATGCATGAAATATTAGTTATTCAGTTTAAGTTGCATGATTATAGACATAGGAAAACACTATAGAAATGGTGATACTTAAAAGCCCCACTCAAGGCTGGCGGTTCTTTAGGCCCTGAGATTTACCTAGGTTAATGATACGAAACAGAAAATTCATCAGTTTTTGTAGGCTTATACAAGCATGCAGTTACTCGTAATATTGTGCATACTAGTGCCCCACTCAAGGCTGGCGGTTCTTTAGGCCCTGAGATTTACCTAGGTTAATGATACGAAACAGAAAATTCATCAGTTTTTGTAGGCTTATACAAGCATGCAGTTACTCGTAATATTGTGCATACTAGTGCCCCACTCAAGGCTGGCGGTTCTTTAGGCCCTGAGATTTACCTAGGTTAATGATACGAAACAGAAAATTCATCAGTTTTTGTAGGCTTATACAAGCATGCAGTTACTCGTAATATTGTGCATACTAGTGCCCCACTCAAGGCTGGCGGTTCTTTAGGCCCTGAGATTTACCTAGGTTAATGATACGAAACAGAAAATTCATCAGTTTTTGTAGGCTTATACAAGCATGCAGTTACTCGTAATATTGTGCATACTAGTGCCCCACTCAAGGCTGGCGGTTCTTTAGGCCCTGAGATTTACCTAGGTTAATGATACGAAACAGAAAATTCATCAGTTTTTGTAGGCTTATACAAGCATGCAGTTACTCGTAATATTGTGCATACTAGTGCCCCACTCAAGGCTGGCGGTTCTTTAGGCCCTGAGATTTACCTAGGTTAATGATACGAAACAGAAAATTCATCAGTTTTTGTAGGCTTATACAAGCATGCAGTTACTCGTAATATTGTGCATACTAGTGCCCCACTCAAGGCTGGCGGTTCTTTAGGCCCTGAGATTTACCTAGGTTAATGATACGAAACAGAAAATTCATCAGTTTTTGTAGGCTTATACAAGCATGCAGTTACTCGTAATATTGTGCATACTAGTCTCTAGTTTCTTTTAGCCTGGGACCAGTGCCCTTCAATATGAAGACGGTGTTCTTTCAACCTCCGGCCAAAACAAATTATTCTTTTACAAGGCACGCAATTTGATCCAGCGAATCATAGGAGCGTTCGTACTCATCGCAAAAAGAAATCCTAGAAGATCCGCGGCGTACTTCGCTGCTTCTTCTTTTTACGAAAGCATTGTTCTAAGCTCCAGACTCAGGAGAGACTCCATTCTGTGGATCCTTCTCATGTTTTGAGGCCACAAAGAAACTGCGTTTCTTTTAATGACGCCCGTGTAAGGTTCCCTCGTTGGGTGCTGCTGCATGTTCGTCTCTCGTACCTCAGAGAACTGAAGAGGGTGTGTGTGGAACGAGTCGCGAGGAATGCGGTTATGCGCTACGGATGGAATGGCAACGGGTGAAGAAAAACTCCGCGAGTGGCATAGGAGGAATGAGATGAGGTGGTAGACAGGCACATGTTGCGATAAAATATGATATGTTTTCTAGTTTTGGATTCTTTTTATCTGGGAATGCGTAGGTATTCAACTTGTTAGTTGAAATATCCTGTTCTACTATTAACGCACATAAATGTTTTCAGTATGTAAGGTTATCGTATTATTTTTATTTCCTCATGTCTTGATCCTCTTACAGACAACCAACTCGTTATGTTTGTTCTAATTGGACTAATTTTAGGCATAGAGAAGGAATATAAATAGCGTGATTTACCTGAATTCTTGGGTGTGATGAAGGATAGTGGAGCACCTCGATTCTATTTTCATCATATTCTCTTAATGTGATAATTATAGTGTTTCATGTCCAAGCAGCAAATAGCAGTCACGATGTAATGATAGTAAGCATGACAACGTTTTTGAACAGGATAAATAGTTGCTCATTACACATAAAATAACTTATTTCGTAGCATTTTCTACAAATAGTGATCAGTTCAAGCTATTGACTTTCTTCCAGCTTGTATTATTCACCCTAAGTTCTATCGATACATGCTTTCGTGGAAGCTACCATCCTGCTCATTATACTTACTTTATGGTTACTTTGAAAATGACTGCAGAGAAGTGATTTATAAAAGCAGAGGCATCAGTGGTGGGGTGTCTCCAAAGGACAGGCTGAAATAGTGAAGACGCAGTTGGGGAAGTGGGGTTAAGGGTCACTTCTGGCCTTTTGCAGGCAGGATAAAGCTGCCACAGCTGCCAGCAGGTAAGTCTCTAAATGAGCCACTGGGAGGGGGGTTCGTGAACCGTTAGAAAGGTTTGCATTTAAAACCAATGTTGGGGCTCATTAAAAAAAATTGGAAAGCCTGTTCAGAAAGAAACGAGTTTTAGAATGTGTTTGAAAGAAAAGAAAGATTATAAGTTGTTGAAGAAGATTATTTGTCAGTGAAAAAGAAAATATGTCAGTGAAGACAATACCTTTCAGTATAATTGAATTCTAACTTTCAAAAGCAACTAGAGAAATAATTTGTCATTATTTATGTGAGGGGCAGAGTATTTGATGCTTCCTAAATTATATTCTAAAGAACGAGGATTTAATTAAATCGAAGTCCAACCCCTTGCCGAACTACTTTTCCAGCAATTTGCATAAAAATATAAGCTGTTTTACATGGGATAGATTATAACTGTGCGCTCCAGAGGGAGAATATTTAAAAAATTAGGAACTTCTAGCACCTAGATTTCGTCAAAAAGCTAACAGTGTTTAGATTTATGTTTTCTCAACTATTTGTAAAAAATAATCTATTACTCACCATGTTAATTTTTACAGAATCGCAAAAAAACCTGCTGTTTTGAAGGGTTTTCAGCCGTACGTCGGGAAAAAATGAGTCAAGTTAGAGACTTATGATTTATTTATTTAATTACTGAGAATTTTTGTCATGCATAGCTATATTTTTGCACAATTAATATTACAATAATTACTTCACACTTCTTACAGACACTGAAATTAAAAAAAAATTGAATATGGTCTCCATTAAGACTAGGGAATTATCTCGCTCTAAACCACCTGAAATTACAAGTATAGAAAAGCAGATAATTTAAAGATAGTCCGTCTTAAGGTGTCATGATTAGCATTTTAGAGAGCCTATGAAATATCTGAGGATATTAAAAAGATGCAGTATTAAGTTTATGTCAAAGCTGCCGAAAAACTGTATTTAATTTAGAATATTTTCAAAAAAGATTACCAGGCATAAAGATTACGAGGTAATAAAATAGTAGCGTATTTCGACTTTTTTCAGGTATTTCTCGATTTGACCATTAGAATAGCTCCGTGTTTACAAACAAACGGGTACTTAATCCCAGCTCGGAGTGGCTTTGGTGACGACGTGCGTGGGGAGTTTTAGAATGTCCGGAAGTTGTGGGTGGCACATTATAGGTATTCTCTCCCCCAACGAATTGTTACGTGGGAAAAAGGGAAACGCGTTTCTTGGGACCTGTGCATGACTGCTGTCTCTTAGGGTTCAGCCGTGAACGTGTGTTCAGGAGAAGGGTTTCGTGGCAAGCGACGCGGAGCGTGGTTTTTGAGGTTTGTGGGGGCTTTGGGGTGGGCGTTTCATCGAAGAAAGTAGGTCTAGGAAGGTGAAGGGAAGAAGTGTGGGGGACAGTGAATTGAATTTGGTTCATTTTACGCAACGGGCAAGTCTTCAACGCCTCCATTCGCGTTGGAGGAAAGCTGATTCAATGTAGGTGATTCTAAACTTCAAATTTAATTTTGGTAAAATGTTAAAATCATTTGTAAAGTTTTTCTTGACAGAGTTGAAATCAATTTCATAGTTGATTGTATATAATTTTCATATCCATGGATTGTTGTGCTGCTTCCCGTGTCTTAATATTTGGAATTTCTAGAAAACGGCCTCAGTTGCCATCTGGTGTGGCTATAAAAACCGTGACTTGTATTCAGCCCTTCCAATAGTAGGGCCCCTGGTCCCCTGCCACACACCCCTGAGGTGGCTTGCAGAGTATTTTGTAGATGTAGATGTAGCATGCCACCCCCAATTTTCCAACCTCGCGTTAAATTTGTGAATCGTGACAAAAGAGAGTAGGTACTTATTGGTAAAATTGATATTCTGCAATGTAATAATGCTTTCAAAGTAGTAACACAGTTGGATGAACTTTAAAAAGATAATGTCCTTTATTAGAGTCTAGAGTTCTCACATGGTCCATCGTTCATACCTTAGATGTCAAAAAGATAACAAGCCGCGGGAAGTTTTTAATGGAACAATGCCGAAGTAGTGTAAAGTAAATTTCAATTGACAATTAAATGGTATTTTACTTAGAGCATAAATTCTTCTACTCTTTTTAAATTCAATTTTCACAGCGTTGAGGGAAGTACATAGTTTATAATTTTATGTCTTACGAAGTCAAGACTAAGCAAATGCGATATGCCTCACGTGTTGTAATAATTTAAATGGTCCAATTCAATACTCTCTCGTACGCTGCACCCAAATGAGTTCGTTAGTTTGCGGCACAAGAAGTATTTCGGTGCATAGAGACGATGGAATTATTTGCATTTTAAAGTAAGTTTTCTGAAGAAAAAGAAGCTATCGAGCGCAGAATTTTCTAGGAGGCTACAAATTCATCGGGGATTATTTCACCCGAGCGAAACTTTATGCCTCTGTTAATGCAAATAAACGTTTCATTAGAGCTGTTGCCCGTAACGGAAGATTCCTCTCATCCGCTTTGCGTTTTAACTTTTTAACGGGATTACCATTTTGCTCGCGCGAGACTTCCTCGAAACTGTGCGAAGAAACTTTGGTGATGGCGTCATCGTCTCCAGTGGTCCTCACTCCTTCAGTCCTCCTCCTCAATTGTCACCACACCAACTTCAACAGCATTCGCATCTTTACGATGTCTCCCCTTACCATTTCACTCCCCTACCTCTTGAACCAGAACGGATTTTGCTCTCAACATCACCTGGCGCTATTTCTTGCAACTTAACTCTGTGCAAGTACAGATTCTCATTCTCGACGCAGTTGAAAAGGCGTGAGTGGAGGTGGAGTTTTGAGGAAATAGACAATTCAGACAGAAGAGGGAAAAAGTAACCTGCACATTACATGAGGTAGCAGTAAAGATAATTGATGCGTGTGTTCAAAATAGAGAAAAAACTTTCATTGCCATGCTTAATCCTCATTGTATTAGCTCCATCGTAGTGATGTATGATGAAGATTACTAGGATGGATGAGGATTTGGTAAATTATTGAGGAACTTAGGATATACTCCGTCTGCATAACGATATGTTCCTTTTATAAAGAAAAGTAATAGCAATTTATGAAGAACATAAGTTTTCTCATTAATATTTTTCTTTCATCTGTTTAACGTCAGGAGCCTTCCCGAATCCTTTAACGCAATGTAACGTGTACGGAGCACTCTAATGCTCCCTTCGTGTTTCTTTCTCGAGGATAATTTGACCGAAGAATTCATTTGCGGGTGGAGATTTTCCCAGAGCCGTATCTGGAGGTTATTTGCTCCCCGGGCCGGGGAGACACCCGTAAAACGTGCCATCAGGCTCCACATACCTCTCCCGCTACTGCTACGCTAGTTTCAGTGCGCTCATCTTGTGTCGTTCCGTCTCTCCCGCTCATTTCTTTCCTCTCCCTCGACTCCAGGATTCCTTTCCTCCCACTACACCTCCCCTGCCTATCTCTTCAATCCGCAATCCCTCACATCTTGTGGCATTTTATTTTAGTATATTTCGTATGCGATGTTTTACTCATAAGATCTTGATAGATATATTTCTTTAAATCTGGCAAACTTAAGGGAATTAACTTCGAAAAAAATACAAGGAATTCCAGCATCTATCATGACTAAGTTGAGGTAGTCTTGTCTCTCATATCATCCCTGTATCGTGAAATTCGGGATCCCTATGAAGATAGGCTTGAAAACCGAGTTAGAACGCGTGCAGCGAATATCAGCAAGATGTGTTAAAGGTCACTATGATAATCTCGTTAGTGTTACTGACCTTTTGCAGCAACCGGGATGGGAATCGCTTTCAGACCGTCGATTGAAATATATACTTAATCTATTATGTCCGTTCCAAACCGATTTATTTTATGACGAAGTTAATAATATTTTAAGTAATCCGACATACTACGGTAGATCAGATCATAAGAATAAAATTTGAGAACTATACTGCAAAACGGACAGATTTTAAATATAATTTTTCCCGCGGACGATACGAGACCATAACAGCTGCCAATGAGACTTTTAACTAGGTTTGCCATAAGTAGTGTAGATATTTAGGTAATTTACTCTTTAATACTTATGTCTTTATCTACTACGTAGTACAAGAACATAACGTGCATATATTCGCTATAACTCTTGATTCTCTGCCCATTTATGTGGTTACAAAATGCATGAATACTAACGGCCCTTTCCATCATTGGTAGCATATCTGTAAAGTAGTGCATGCTTGTTAGGTTTTGCCTTCTGGCAAGCATTAGCGATTTTCTGCTAATGCATCAACGGTCGTAGTTACTCTTAACTTTACTTGGGTATAGTGTAATACATGTTGGTGACTGCTCACCCCCTGCCACACATCCTTGTGGTGGCTTGCAGGGTATTTTGTAAATATAGCTGAAATGTTTTCTACACGTCCATAAGGTAGTTAAAACGAAAAATGACTTCGCCTAGAATTATACCACATTTTAAAGAAATCATTCCCATATTTCCGATGCTATCGAAATATTAACCTCTTGCCAATTTACTTTTCAAGCAATTTGCGTATAAATATTAGCTGTTTTACATAGGATAGATTACAGCAGTGCGCTCCAGAGGGAGAATATTGAGAAATTAGGAATTTATAACACCTAAATTTCGTTAAGAAACCTAACGGTATGTAGTTTGTATGTTTTCTCAACCATTCATAAAAATTAAACTATTACTCACTGCAGTTATTTTTACAGAATCGCAAAAATAACCTGTTGATTTGAAGGCTTTTTAGCCGTACGGCGTGAAGAAATGAGTCAAGTTAGAGACTTATGTAGATATATTTATTTAATTACTCAAAACTTTGGTCACATATAACTATTATTTGCATAATTTATATTTTGTTGAATTGGTTATCGACCACTTTAATTTATGTATGCGTTTATACAGGCTTCGCGTTTATACAGGAGATGCGTTTATACGATAGCAAGAAAGTTGATCTCACCTTTAAATCCTGATGATGCTTTAATTAAAAGGTGAAACGATGGTAAAAAGGAAGTTGAGATTTAAGAAAAGCACATGACCAACTCTCAATAATATAAACGCATACATAATTTATATTACAAGATTTACTTCTCACTTCTTACAGACGCTGAAATCAAAATGTAAAATTCGAATTTTTTTCTCCATTATGACTAGGGAAATATCTCGCTCAAACTACCTTAAACTTTCAAGAAATGAGAGGAGGTTAAGCCCCGGGAAGGAGAAGGCGCGGATTCTTCTTCGCTCAGGTGACGGATGCACTCTGGCGTGCCCGTCGTAAATACCCCCGCTCTTCCCTTAACCTTTTCTCGCGCCACGGCCAACCGACCCTCCTCGTCCCCATCTCAACCCATCGTCCTCCCGGTCCCCCCTCCCACACACCCCCTAGGTCTCGCTGGACCCCTCTCTCCCACTTCCTTCCCTTCTCCCCTTCCTCCTTCTGACCTCTTCACTTACCCCTTCTTCCTCGACCTTTCTTCTCTCCACATTCATAATGCAGATCTGAGCCTCCCCATCATTCCTCTCAACTCCTCCTACCATTACCTGGGTCCTCACCTATCCTCACATCATATGCTCTTCTGTTTTTACGCCCCCACCTTAGTGCTAATGTCACCCCCGAGCACCATTTCATCCCGATTATTTCGTTCCATCCGGTCACCCATGTGAACTCGGCTTCTTTTTCCTGAATTCTCGCGTACATATTTTCGTAAATGACTGTCGACAATTGCTCCTACCACTCCAAATCCTTTATAAGGTATAGTAGGTAGAGTAGAATTTTCACTTGTGCTTAATAACTCAACATCATTACTAACACTTCACACCGGTCGATTTGTCCGGAATTATTTTATTTTGTTCTCTGCATGAAGTAGCATCTCGTAGCATTCATAAACTAACAGTAGCAATAATATTAACCACTAGATGTGTATATAACATTGTTCTGCATGTTTGCATGCTCATTTACGCATCACTCTCCCAGTTTCTGGTTGGACTGCGCACTGTTCTCCTTTACTGCTTTTTGGTGTCTGCGCCTAGCGGCAGGGGGAGCGTGCGAGGTTCTGACTTGTGCTGGGACGAGTGCTGCATGCCTGGTGTGGAATCACCCCGTGCCACACACCCTAGTGGTTGCTTACACGGTACTTCGTAAATGTAGATGAGAGTCAGAATTTGTTTATTTGTGTGCCTTATGGAAGTTGTTCGTTATTTGAGACTAACTTAGCCTAGCAAAATGATTATTTTACTCCTGCTGTCCTTTTGGATTTTTTTTAACTGAGGGATTACGTAATGGTGGGTATTGCCTGATGAGCTAAGCAGGTTAGTTGTGCCAGCATACGTAAGATGTCTTGTGCAATGTGTAGTAGAAAGCGCTGCCATAAATTCCGACGAATATTTTATGCAGTCTACTTGACAGAGGAAGTTAAGAAATGGATTCAGAAGTATATTTTATTCAAGGTGTCCCGTATACCTTCGTGATTAAGTCCTTAAGACACAAATTAATTTAGTACCATGAAATGAGTGAAGTCATAGTTAGAGCACGGAGTATTGGCTCGAGGTGTAAATTCTAGGTACTGCAAGATATTAATATTGACTATGTATTATCTATAATATCCTGAGTTATTTTAAAATTGTTTTTTAGAAATGAAAATATATAAGATACTCTTATAATAAATAAGACGCAATGGAAATAAATAAATAAAATATGTATACATTCATTCATTTATATTTATTCGAAATCAGTATGATCCGGCTGTGATTTTATGGTTTGCATTATTAAATGTTCGGGATAGAATTTACCATTGCATAGAGGTTGAGCTAGTGGTATTCACCCGTGATATTCCAAGTTACTTTGTGAAGCATCTGGCTTTACTCCGAGACCTTGTTTTTAAGACTATTGTTGAAATAAAATTTCAGTACGTTTTTGAGAAGTTGGATTTGATTTTCTCCTGTCTTCATATTAAGCGCAAAGTTCTCCTTGTACCTTTTTTCCCAGGCTCAGTTATGAACCTACCATGATTCATATTAAATAGCATGTGCCAAGCGACGTGTGCTGGAGTATAAGTCTTCCGTTTATAAACTCGACTTCACGTTCAGGGTTGATTGACGTTTGATGCCTTTACACATTGCAGAAAATAGTCTTACGTATTTTATTTTGGAAAAATATCGTCTTCATACACTCAGCGATGCAATTACGTGCGTTCCATTTAGCGCTCCCTTTAGATCCCTTCAATGAATCCGTCTCGAATATCTCGAAACTTTTGCTGGATTATTTTCGGGTGAAAAGTTTTATGGAGGCGGGGAACGAGGCTTCTCGCTGGCGAAGAGCTTCATTGTTGCTTGTTCTGAGCCAAGCACTTATTATCCTCCCTCTAACGTTTAATAAGCCTCTCCTCCCCTGCGACCTTATCTTATTCTCTTTCTTCATCTTTTGTCGTAAAGGTCTTGATTTTCTCCCGCATTTCCATCTTATTGAAGCGCAGAGTTTCAGCGATAAGGCAAAATTCAGAGTACGCACAGGAAATAATTTTTTGCTTCCATCGAAGTTCTTGTCAAATGGAGTGGAGAATTTGTCGATGAATTTATTTTGTACCACAGGAATTTTGTATGCTGAGCATTCATTAGCGCATGAAATATTTCAATATACTAAATAGGTTTATAGAGCATTTTGTTTCTGGAAGCACGAAACTAGATGAAACAATTCAAGGTTAAGCAAGTAAATGAAAAACTAAAAAAACTCTCGCATACATGGAGAGAAGGGTGTAAAAATAAATGATTCAGCGCTAGTGTACCTATGGATCTATGCTATATTTTGTGTGGGGCCTAATATAACATGTTTTTCAGAGTTAAAATAATATCACGTAGCCAACAGTAAGTGCGAAATGACCTTAGCTGTCGAAGCACGTTAAACAAAACTACTACTGCTACTTAAAATAATATTCTAGCCAGTTGCTCGTTTTATCGCTTATGTTGACTACCTAATTTGAAATGTCTTCGTTCTAACTCCCTTAGCTAGGCGTCCGTTTGTTAACGAATGCATAATTCATAAAAGCGCATCTTATGAGGGAGGATTTCATTGCACGAGTGCAAACTAACTGGTTAATTGAAAGGCGACGCCGGGACTCAAGAATCGTCGTCATTTGTTGTTGCTACCCTAATTTTGAGAACGAGAGAAGCTAGCGGTAATTCACGCAGTGTAAGGTGCAAAAGGGTGGTGAGTGCATAGGTCCTTGCGCGACACATCGCCTGCATTATTGAAGAGGGGAGAGGAGGGTAGTGAAAGAGGGGTAGGGGATGGAATTATGGTTTGGAGAGAAATACGGGGGTGTGTGGGTGTGTTTCGAGGGAAAGAAAGAAGAGTGGGGGTGGATTGTGTTGTTATTTGCAGAGGAAGTCGTGAAGGGGGGGAGGGGGATAGAGAGAGAGAGTGGGGACTGCTTTTAATGAGCGGGGGGGCTGGGATATGCGTGGGAAGTGCGGGAGACGGGGGGGGGGTGTTCGACGCCTGGCGAATGGGGGTGGAATTGGCGGAATCCGCACCGGCTCTCGGGTGTCAAAGCGGCCCCCTTTACTGTCGGCTGGTGCCGTTGAAAACGAGACGACTCCACAGTGGCGGCAGCGGTGGCAACCACTCGTGCACCGGCCAATGCGCTCGGTGCACGCTCGTGATTGTGTATGCGTCGCTGCACGCGAGCACGCAAAACGCCGATTTCGAAGGCTGAAAAGGTCTTCGCCCCCCTTCGCCCCGTACACTTCATTCTCGCGACTCCCCAAGCCCCCCCCCCCACCAATACCCGCTCATATCTCGCATTGTGTGCGGTGCCTATCCAACCCGCACTCTAACTCTTTCCTCCTCCCTCCATCAACCCCTCCCGTCCTCTCCCCTTCCTCCTCCCCCACCCTCCCCCTGCTTGCACGGAGAGCTGCATTTCCTCTTCCTGTGTGTTGCCGGGGCGAATGTTTTAAAGACCGCCGTCGAAACATCGATCACAATTAAGTGCCGCCATAATCCGAGGAGTCGTCGATTCCGCGTCGTTTCTTCCTTATGACGACGTAAAACAATCTGAAAATGCAAATATATTTTTGAAAGAAATTACATGAAACATTACTTCAAGTGAACTAAATATTGCAAGTGAACAAAATAATGTGCTACACTGTACGAAATCTGATGTATTTTAATAATTTTGCCGTTTGGTTAAATATTATGTCGGATTCTGTGACATTAATGCACCTTGCTATTATAATATTTGTTTGACTGTAAAGACATGTATATTCGTTTATGTATGTTCCTAAGTGACACACTTGTCCCGGAATAATCTATTTTATTTTCTATTTTCATTTCTATTGATTCCCTCCCTAGAACTAGAAGTACCACAGGGCCTCATTTTTACCCCTTTTCAATTTTGACAATCCAGTATTTCTGATTGGTTCGCCCCAGCTCTTGCATATTTCTTGACTTTTATTTATTTTAGCAGGAGAATATAATGGGACAATGAAAACCTCAAAGCAGACAGTTTTTAATGTGCATTGCCTGCTAACTATTAGTACTACTGGGGTCCTTTTGACCCCAGAATATTTCTTCCCTGTTTTATTGGAGTTGTGTCGTTTTAGATTGGATTTAATTATCTTTCGTCAAATAATTTTATCTGTAGTTTGTTTTAGGTTTATTATTAAACGATGATAATCATTTATAAGTACTAAAAATACTAATTGATGTAGTACACCTACTCAGAGTTATAATACTGTGATGGTATACGCGTAGTTTTTTCTCTAAAATGGATGCGTTAACATTGACCTTAACTCTTTAAAAAAGCTATATACCTTTAGAAAACTAAGTATTCTTTTGGGATCAAATCGACCCCTATCGGTACTAATGGGTATGCCGCAAAGATTGGTACTTCTGGATCTAGCAAACTCCAAGTGGAAAATTTCATGCTTCGAAGTTATAGGTAAGAGGCTTGGATTGCGTCTCTGAATACATACCCTGTTACGTGAATCAGCTCTCGAAATTAAAATTTTCTATCCGCGCCATCTGTCGTCGTAAAGACCATTCAAAAAATTCAAGCTCCAACCCGTGGAAAAATGAATACAGCAAGTTATCTTGGAAGCGCTCGTATTCCACTTCCTTTTCGTGAGGGAACGTTATATTTATTCTTTTCTATGATTTCTACTCTAGTTTCGTAATTTGTCACATCTTGCTGATAGTTAATGCTACTGCTGTACCCTG
The DNA here is from genome assembly GCA_963573305.1 of Pyrrhosoma nymphula. Lineage (NCBI taxonomy): Eukaryota > Metazoa > Arthropoda > Insecta > Odonata > Coenagrionidae > Pyrrhosoma > Pyrrhosoma nymphula. The sequence goes on along the minus strand of OY754329.1, from coordinate 175,209,664 downwards.
GATAGATATTTATTCCGTGACTCATATTTGCTGTTCATTGGCAATTGGATTCCTGCTGAGCAGTCACTCTATTCAGCCAAACGTTAGTACACGCATGTCGTTTAATCATCACCATTATACACGTTCCTTCACAGATTTCCCCGGCGCCGAAGCAAATGTCCCTGAATTCTCGGGTTTGAGCCACGTTGAAGACGTCCGTTCTGAAAGCGCACGAAACTGTAGTCTTCAAAAGCAAGTCTATGTCGTAACCCTTGCTCCTGTCTACTCTAAATCTTTTGTTGGCGTGTCTGAAGTAGCTTTCCCATATATAGGGAAAGTCTTCGTCTCCATCCAGGTATTCTCACTTTTATGGATCAATGCAGTTTGATGTCATAGATTTAATGCTCGTTGTTTCATCCTTTTTTATTTTGGAGTCATTTTTCTATCATTTTTATGAAGCGGACTTACCTCGTGCATGTTTCATTGTCCCATTTAAAATGATGGACGCATGAGGGTCTTATTTTGATTAGGTAATGTTACAGTATTCTCCTGCCATTCACAAGTCATTAACTAAATTCTAAGGGTGAAAAAAGCTATGGTGGAACGCTTGAATTCTATTTGGCAATGGATTACTTGATTCGTGCCCTTGCTGTGGACACATAAATGTTCAATTGTAAAACTTTTGATTTACAGTTAATCATTAAACTAATTTTTCCTTAAGAGCTGATTTAATATGATTTTTCAGCGAAAACATTTGAAATTTTAAGTAATTTATTTAAACTCACAAAAATAACTTTACATTTTGGAAAATCAGGACCTTTAGATCAAATGAGAAAAACCCACTATTTGGCAAATTAACAATAAATACTTTTATATTCAACCGGCACGGGGCAAAGAACATGATATATTGCTAGTATTCGTAAGAGATGTGGATGTATGTAGTGAAAGATCTAAGGCTTTCACGGCGTATAGCGATGTCGGGGGTTGTTCACAAGGAGGTTAGAAAAGAAATGGAGGCGACATGTCACTTGATTTTTGAAGCCAATTCCGCCATTGCAGTCGGCACAGTTTATACCTTCCTCTGGCTTACGTGGTGTCCGGCGGTCGCGTTCGATTTTCGTCAAATCTAAGTTAAAAACAACTGACAAGGCGATGTTTTGTGACTGGTTTGGCCGTACACCTACTCGGCACAAAATCCTTCCCAAGCACCCCTATTCTTGCTTTACTTTCGCCCATGAGTGTTCACGGTCATGCCTCCTCCATTTCATTTTAACCTTCTTGGTTGTTCATGATGCCCTGAGAATGATGGACGACTCGTTCATCGAAACGTCAAGTCGGCAGAAATGGAAAGTTGGCCCGGTCGGAAACCCAACATAGATGTGTATGCAACAAATCCTGTACTGCTTTCTCATACGTCTGACCTGCGGTTTCTTGGGCTTTGTATGAACGCCATTCCAATCCCCGTCGCTTCCACAGGAGGAGTCCTTCCTTACCTCCCAATTTCTTACCATTACCTTCCCATTCTTTAAAACACCGGTGTCTGCCTTCCCTTCATTCAACCTTCCCCTCTCTCACTCAACAAGCGGGCAGTCTGAAAAAGCTTGCGTTTAATCCTCCCGAACTTACTTGGATCGTTGATTTCGGAGTACTTCCTTTTGCAACTGTATTAGTTCGCTGCTTCGTTAACGTGATGTTGCGTTACGATTTAGATTTTATAACTGGTAAACCTCTCATCAGTGGCGCAACCACATTTTATATCACGCTGCTTGGATTATCCATTGGATTGGAGGAACTTTGGCATCTAACCTCATTCCATCTTATTAAGTCCTCACGACGTGTTCGCTCATATCTTACCGGTGAGCGGACGACCGAACATCGTGCCAGTCAGTCAATCATGGTTAAGTAAACCTCCTATTATTATTTACGTCTCATTAACCTGCTAAGAATAATTAGATTTCTCTGAAAATATTGCCTCACGTGAAAACACTGATGTCATTCCTTTAGAAGAAGCGCCAGCTTAACCGATGTACGATACTCACGACTCATTAATTACGTGTTAAGGCACCCACATCTACGTGTTAAGGCACAGCCATTCCTCATAGAACTTGCTACCTTCTCTCAATGTGTCTTGTATGCTATAATGTATTGCAATAACAGCTTAGTATTCTGTACCTTTGTTTCAGTAATTGAAACAGTAACATAATGCTTCAAAACTCAGCAGAATTGAACAAAATCATAAAACATAATTAGATGGTCATGACCTCCACTTCTTACTGAAGTCACGCTGATGCCGGGTCTCAGGATGAAGCCGACTCCGGACCGTGTCATCTCTCTCAATTTCTTTTCTCTACTTTGTTCCAACGAGAATCTAGCCGTGACTTGGAATCGTGTACAAATAAAGTTGTCCCGTTGATTTTGAGATTATTTTGAAGTAACATTCCCGTATTTATATCAACGGAATTGCATACACTCGTGTCATATATGCCACAATCGTTATTTTCCAGAGTGGTTGTGTTAAAACCGCTGGAGAGAGTTCCAATCACGTAACTAAGGAGTCACGTGGCACGATAACGAACGGTTTGAGATTTTGGTGAGTGTTACCCACTCGGATGGGTAACTTAAATGCGTGATATGTTGTTCATTGCGTTTTACTATCGTGGTGGTATTTTTACTCAATCAACAATGTTCCCGCGAGAAAAAACTCGATCGCGAAGTCTGCGTGGGATTCTTACGAGTAGTTCATATGCACCAGAATCTCGAACACTTTGTTATTGTACCACGTGACTCCATAGTTACGTGATCGGAATTATGTCGAGCGGGCCAAACGCAACCCATAGGCAGAGGCCGCAGGTGGCGCTCGCAACGCTCCCCCTCGAGTGAAAGAATAACGATCGAAACCATCCCCTGCCACCCACCATACAACCACCACCACTACCATCGCATCTTTCACACTTCCTCTCCTCCACTCACCCCTACTCCTCCACCCGTTTAATCCAGCTGAAAAGGAGCATTTCCCCGTCAGGCGCTGATGGACCGCCGAGGCATGCCAGGAATGACTGACCGAAGGATGTGGATGGTTTGAGAGGCGGGGGTGGTAAGGTGGAAATGAATGAGAGGGAATGGGGCGGACAAAAGCAGGAGAGGTTGGAGGATTTGGGAGGAGGGGGGGGGAGGGGAATGGCGAAAGGGCTTTAAGGGACAGAAGATGGGGGAGGGGGAATGGTGGGGGATGGGTGAAATTGCGCAGTCAGAAAATGATTGAGAAGGATAGTTCCTCAAAGCTGCTGAGATGTGGGCCGTGGTGGGTGGGAAAGGGGATAGCGATAGTTGATGGGTGGGGTGGGGGTATATAGAGGGGTGAGTAAAGGGTGGGTAGAGCTAGGGTTTGCGAGGGAAGTCCGAAAGTAATGGCCGTTGGGATGAGAAAAGAGAAACCGAGAGAGAGAGTACGTTGGAGATTGGAGGAATAATACGAGGGCGATGGGGGATTGCGTTGTTCAATTCTTTTTAAGGGGGAGGGAACGGTTTAAAGGGGGACGGGATTAACGCCCCTTCAACGGTTACAGAGGAATTATCTTGCCTTATTTTTCCTCATCTCTCTTATTCATCCTTTTAATAATATCACGCAATCAGTGCGATACTTCAGTGCTACGAATAATAATGCTGTGTTGTAAGATTTCAGGCTTTCCCGGCGAATATGCACCTATGTCAGCGATCTCTTGGGATTCAACACTGGGTATTCAGGTCCATGGCGGCCTCACCTCTGCCCTGACGTCGATGCTCGACTCAAGCGTCTAAACGTCGACAGCCATGGACTTGAATACCCAGTGTAAATTCCGAGAGATCGTTGATAATGATGCTGTGTAATTTACAGAGTAGCGTTGACATATTTGATTAGATGATGTCAACGGAAATCAGAATAATTGAAGCGCGGACGCTTGATTCAGTGAAATGATATTTGCTTTTACTTTCTGTATATTATTTACCCGACCATTGTTTCAAACAGATCGTACTGATTTTTCAATGCACAATATTGCTATCCAAGTCAAAATAATTAATTGAATAACTGTTCTTTGAAATTGAGAATCACCCTTTGAAACCGTGGATAATCAGCATCATATGCGAAAAGGTACAAAGTTTTGCTTGAATCACGCTGCGTTGACACTAGGCTCAGCCATAGGCTATTTTTTTCACCATTTCGCCCTGCTTAGTTGAAAATAGTGACTGCCGAACAAATTCCTCGTAGATGAGTGTTTCCGTCATAATGCTTAATGCACGTCTTCTTTCTTTTAAGTTACACTTTGTGGTTTTGACTCGAGCTTCTTCCTCAGATTATTGTTTATACGGCTTGGTATGACTCCATACTTGAAGTGCAAACAGCCGCGGAATTGAAATAACTCAAAGGATATTTTTCTTACCAAAATCCTCAACAATTGGTGGTGGACAAATATTGCACATAAAATGTTGGTAGGTGTCGCAAACTTTGCATTGACCGTTCCTACAAACTTGATCTTAATTATCCCTACATGACAGGTTTTCTCAAGGATATTCGCCCTGATTGGTCCTAAAAGAGCACGAAGGATAGTGCCCCCTTTGTAGCCAGTTGTATTGGAGTGTGGATTCTACCAGCAGTCGATCGGATTTCTTAGTAATTCACTTACCTGTACTTTGAGAGAGAGAGAGAGAGAGTTGTATGACTACTGGAAGGTAACTTTTGTACAAAAAAAGTAGAGGGTTATTTCTCCTTCTAAGAAGAAGCAGAGGAATTGTATTCTGCGCATATGGTGGCAATGAAATAGGGAGAAGTTACGGTGAAATATAATGGAAGAAATGACGCAGATCTTGACAATTGGTTGGAGGGTTGGCAGAGGGGGAATCGGTGAGGGAAAGAGAAAGGGTATAAGGGAGCGAGAAGGGGGGTGGAGTATGAGGGTGAAGGGAGGAAAGGGAGAGAGGGAGTACCTACTCCATCTGCCAGTGCACTTTTCTTTTTTTTTACTTCTTCTCAAGTGGCGCAGAATCGAGAGACTCGAGGGCTTCCCTTTGCGCAAAAAAAGTACGCCATAGTGCGCAGTAAATTATTCGAAAATATGAATTCGAAATGAAATACCTTCTTCTCCACGCTCCATCTTCTGCACGAGATTATGTGATGCGATCCTTTGGAAGGGAGCCAATAGGAGGGGAGGATCTGAATTCTGCCGCGCTGCGATGTAGGCAGGCCCGTTACTGTGGAGAGAAATATTCTCGAGAAAATGTTTTGATATCCGGTATTCAATAAAGTGTTCAGGACTTACAGACACTGTTCTTCCATCCCCCTACTTCTTTGTGATATTGGGTTTATGCGACGAGTTATGCTTTCCCCATCCTCGCAGAAAGCTTCGGGCGAGGTGAAATCGGTGTAATGGGAATTCATGTGGAGTTGAGTAGAGATGCTTTTCTAGAATGCATCTTGTTCATTTTGCTCCGAGTTTGTGCGTTTGGACTCGAAAGAAATGAGTATTTTATCAGAGCCTTCTTTCGTCTTATGGGAATATGTTTAGATGCTAGGAATTGAACGTGAGGGTCGGTGCTTTTATTGTTCGTATGGTCGTATACTGTTGTATATTTTCTGACTTTCATTTTATAATCCTCCATAAGTGAATTCATAACTAGTCAAAGAAGTTACTTGACATCTTAAAACTGTTATTTGATGAGTATTAATCTTTTTCGGTCGTAGATGAACTTGTCTTGACATCACAATTTTATAGACCAAACGTAATATATATGTAATGACATTATACCGTAATAATATTTCTTAAATGAGAAGTGGAAAAATACGAGACTAAAGTAATAGTGTCTGTTTGGATGAATTAGCGTTTTGCTTTGCACATTGAACATTGCAAGCTGTTGCCACCCTCAGCAGGTTTAAACATTACTACGTATATGCTAAAGATCCAAAAAGGTCCTCTAAGTGACAGTAAGTATGCCATCTGTCAGTTAGTAAAGGTAGTGTGAATGGAAAAATACATAAGAAGATGAAGAAGCTATACGGGAACGCTTAAAGAAGGTGTTGTCCTCCGCTCCTCGGTTCCTTGGTCCATCACTTTGAAATGTATTTTAAGCTGTTTCTGCTTCTACAAGAAGCGGCTTGATGGGAATTTGCTAATGTGAATTCAGCACCATCTGAATTTTATACTGATTAAAACTAGCATTTATGTATTATCGTGCATAGTTTTAGTTAAGTGTGTGTGCATAAAAATAAAACTTCTCGGACTTGAAAATATGCACTACATTGTCCGGGCTCATTACTATTTTTCCTTCACAACCATTCTTCTGCATGGGGATTATTTATCACTCACCGGTGTTTTAGCATCGTTTTAGGTTCAACATTTTGCTTCCGTTTGCTAGCCCATATAGATCTGTGAAATTTTTAAATCTATTTATCCTTTACTTCTCTATTAAATACACAATGGCAGTGATATCATCGGCCGCATGTTCTCGTATTTTGGCCTTCGAGTCATTTTAGGCCTATGATAAATACTTCATCTACATCTACATACTACCCCGCAAGTCGCCTCAGTAGGCGTGTGGCGGGGGGTGTTAGGACACCAGCCGTTTACATATAAAAAGGAAACGCTCTAATGAAATTACGCCTAGCATTTATTATAGTCCCTTATTGTTTGGGGGAAAAACGAATTCCCATACCTATCCGTTCGGCAAAATATCTCTCTTAATTTATCGTTTCTGTCGGACCTGGAAATATAGTGGGGTTCTAATATGATGTTCTTTGTGTCGCTCTTAAAGATAGCTATTCTCAATTGCTCAAGCAATCTAAGCCTAGCGCGCAGCCTCCGAGTCTCTAGTGGCTCCCAGACTAATTCGTTTAACATCTGTGTAACGCTGTCTGTACTTCTGTGGGTGAAAAACTATTCTTCACGAGGATTCAATTTTCACCCTTTTGAGAATCCATAAATCCCCGTCCTTTTTTTTAACGAGTCTGCTGCCCTTTGCAAATGTGTTGCTAGCTGGAAGGGTGGTACCGTGTGAGGAATGCCTTTTGTAAAGCAGTTCGGAGTTCTGTTCCGCATTGGAGTATTCTCAATCTCCAATCCCATTGGAGAGCACTGAAGCTGATGTCACTAGCTCTCAGCGTCCACTGTGTGACTTCCCCACCGTGACGAATCGTAGTCGGCGGGCGGACGAATCGCACACACGTGATACACCCGAGAGTCCGGCATCTTCTCATCTGCGTGAGAGAAATCGGATTTTGCGTCGCTTACTCTCTCTCTCTAACCCTCGAGCGCTCGGCGGTGATGCACCGGCGGCGGCTGTCCTTACCCGCTTGCGCCACTCACCAGCACCGCAAACATGCACACTTGCCGTCCGTGGCACAGCTTCTCCACGCACAAAGGCAGCGGAGATGGTTCTCAACTGCCCCTTCAGGGCTTCAGCGAGCATTGCGGATGGACTTCTGTTCTGGGACCCGAGTGTTGATGGGATGGGAAGATAGAAGCGTGTGGTGAAAGGTGGAAGGACTTTGACCACGCGGTTCGCCTGCCGAGATCACTCACCTCCATCGTTATAAATAACAATCGAAACGCATTTATTGAAATATTGGACAATCATATACTGGAAACGGTAAGGAAATGTGGATTTAAACTCGTGCACGAACGAAGTTTACGATGCTCTAGTTTTGAAATGCTAGCTCTGTTGAAGATGTAAACCTTAAAACCTATAAAATGTATAGAAAACATGCTTATCTAACTCTTATTGAACTTTCGACTTGCTTTTGAGCTACGAATTGGAAAATTCGGCGCTTTGCTCGAACACCGTCCAAAACCGGTACTTTGTACGTTACACCCATTGTAAAAAATATTAATGAGTATTTCTAAAATTAAAATTTACCATCAAATAACGCAAAATTAAAACGGAAAATTTGTGGTGTTATTATATTTTCTGTAGGTTTTTTCGTTATTTTGTTACTTGTACCCAAACTCGAGTGCACATAATTTCTGCGCCGGCAGTATAAGTAAAGGGCCTTGTATGGAAGTTCTGAGGGGTATAGAAAGAGATTTGTGGATGGGAAGATGGGGATAGCTGGCTGCCGCCTGTCCCCTCCAATTCCTTCATCCTCTCTTTGCTCGGATATGGGTGAAAGAATATGGCGTCGAAGTGAAAGTGATGCAAGAAAGATTTCACGTGCTTTCCCTCTCTAGGAAGCGAGGTGGAAATCGAGGGCGGAACATAGGTTTGCTTTCAGAGGATGGGCTGAAGAAGTGTGTCCCTCTCTGATCCTACAACTGTTCTCCTCTATTCCACTCAGCCACTACTTCCTCCTCCTCTACCCCTTCCCTCCCCTCACTCCGCCGTAGTTTTCATCCCTCTCCCACCCTCCCCTCATCTTTCATTCCCTCCACCCTTTCTCAACAATTATTCATTTCCTGAGGACACTGAGTCATCTTATTGCGGTGCAAGGAGTCCACAGTTACATCCACGGTGACCGGAAGAGACTAGCTCCTTCGCGGGTGCAAACAAACCTATAGTGTAAGTACCGATCGTAAGAAGTTTCATTTATGGCAGTGCCTTAAAATTTTATCATTTACTGCCATCTGAATATCCCATTAAAATACAGTGAGTGTCTTTTCCGTACTTCAATTTACTTGCGTTCCTCAATCTCTATGTGCTTCTTCTATCTATGCCTTCCTTTCTCTTCATTCTCAGTATTCAACAGCATATTCTCCTCACCCTTCTTCATTTCATAGCCTATGAACATGTCGTCAATACGGTTGATTCTCATTTTGCAAAAGTTCGTGAAGCATTATTCCAATCCATGTTATCAAAAGAGGCCACCGGATCTATACCGGAAGCCGATAAGGGTTGTCGACCTTTCCACTAGTTCTTGGTCATGCTGTTAGTGGTTTTGTGGGAATTGCCTCTCTCTTCATCGAATTCTTTCGATAATTTTTTAAAATTCTATTTTCTTCCGTTTGACCTCAATCATACGAAATATAACGGTCAGGTTATCTGAAAGTAGGTGACTCAATGGATAAATATTATTGTGCTTAATTTAGATACTAATCTGCTTGGTCATTGAAAAAAGTAATATCTGGTAAATTCTTTTCGACACTCTAACACCAACTCTACGAATTAAATTCACAGCTTCAGGCTCTACCTGGTAGAAAATTTTAATATTCATTATAATAAACTTTTCTACACTTTTTCTTTTTTTAAACACACTACGCGTTTCACCAGTTTTATGGCATCGTCAGGTGTAGTAGTTTGTTTACATAATTATTAATTTACATTAATATTTTTAAATAAACTACTACACCTGACGATGCCATAAAATTGGCGAAACGCGTAGTGTGTTTAAAAAAAATAAAAAGTGCAGAAAATTACCAAACTTTATTATAATGAATACTAACTCTACGTCTAATTAACAACATCAATTGTTATTACAGTTACATTTTCCGAGACTGATCAGCGCTGGTGAGTCTTGGTGTTGTAACTGTGATAACAACTGATGTTGTTGATGGTGATTTAGTACAGTCAAAAATGGTGAAAGTTACGATTCAATTACGTTCATTCCAACACCACTCTACGTCTAATTGACAACATCAGTTGTTATTACATTTTTCCGAGACTCACCTGCGCTGGTGAATCTCGGTAATGTAACTGTATTAGCAACTGATGTAGTACATAATGTGACAACTCGATGATCGAGCAATATTTTACAAACCTACTATAATTTTAAGCCTAGGTTTCCATCCGGGTCATAGCTTCAGTAGAAGTGTAATTTCAATTTCAATTATCTTTTCACGTTGCAATATAAATGGGCGATTAATATGGTTAAAATATTTTTGGGAATCCCTTTCATTTTTATGATTTTTTCTATATCCACCCTTCCAGTTTAATTACTTTTGGGCCGAATCCAAGGTTTGTGTGCATTCATGTTTCACATTATGCGAACGAGAGTATTTCATCTTTATTTATTTTTTATTATTTCCAAATGATGAAACATTGAGTAATCAGCAGCAATAGGGCCGGAGGGTCTTAAATTCATAAAAAATGATAAATCCTTCGCAAAGCAGTCGGGAAACAGCACTTCCACAATTTTTTTCCAATTAATTTAATGTAACCCGAAATGAATGAAACTCCCTCTCCCCCCCCCGTCTTTTTCCTAACACACAGACGAACACACATTTGGAGGAAATTGTGACTTCTTCTTCTCCACTTCCCTTTCTCCCCCTATAACCCCCTCCATCCCCCTCCACCTCGACCCTTCCATCAACGCCGAAATTCGGTCTCCGCCTACAAATTGTTCTGTGGAATTTCAAGTCTCCCTCGGCGCGCGTTTTAATCGATCATTTGGTAATTCGGAGTGCGGTTAAAACAGAGGAGGAGGACCCCGTCGCCCGATGAGGGGGGTTTTGATGTGGGGGCAGGAGATTGAGGGGGGGAGTAGGGAGGGAGGGAGAGAGAAGAGATGGAGGCAGGAGCAGTCGGTGTCGTCTCCGTCTAACGGACGAATTGAAGTGACCTCTTCGAAATGAGTTTTCTCTCCCGTCGGAATTATCCCCCGAGTGGTGCCCGCTGCCCCTTGCTGCCATATACCCCTTTTTTATCCGTATGTCAAATGCCTTCGCTCCGGTGGCTGTGGGCGCCGCCGCCGCTAAGCTCCGAAGAGTGTCCGTCGAGAAAATGAGGCGGTAAGGAAGCGATGGATGCTGACGGGCCGGTTGAAAAGTTGTTGGGATAAACTAATCCACGCGTGCCACTCTCATTAGCTGTCACACGAGTCTTCAGCAGTGCATCACACATTAGTCACTCTTGTTTGGTCGCTGTTTAAAAAAGGTTATCTTCCAAGAAAGTTAATATATTTTGCTTGAATGTACGTAATATGGAAATTAGGTTAATACATGTTAATTGTGCGAAATTCACAGTGAAAACAACATTCGCCTGGACTGGGATTCGAACCCAGATTTCGCGCCGAGTGCTCTACCAGTTAAGCTGCCCAGGCGTCATCACTCACTGTGATTTTTTATGGAGGCTTTAAGGAGCGAGATGTCTTCACAGGTACCGTGCATACAATGCCAAAGTACCCGTGTGCGAACGCTAAGCGCTACTGTCCACGAGGTAAAGCCAAACTTTAAACACAAAGGTGTTTATTTTGACAAATTCAAAGAACTGTGGAACTGGCCGCGCAGTAACTTTAACGGAGTCACCCGCTAGTGGACACACAATTTACCCAGTCCAGGCGAATGATTTTTTCGCTGTGAATTTCACACAATTGTGTTTCAACTAGCGGGTGACTCGGTTAAAGTTACTGCGCGGCCAGTTCCGCAGTATTTGAATTTGTTAATACATGTTGCCTAAAAATTCGTAATATGGCAATTAGGTGTGACAAAAACTGTATCAAGGCTCCCATTTCTATTTACTCCTAAAACTGTCAAGTGTATTATATTCTCTTCTTGTTTTGCCAACTTTGGTTCCACCAGTCAGCAACGATGATACTTGGTCACAATGTACTCATGAAGAAAGTGCAATTTTTTACATAGTTGAATCTTTGACACATATTTCATCCCTCTAAAATTTTTTTTCACCCAAATAATCCTGAATTTTAGAAATTTTCTCAGTTGAGTATTCTCTTTCTGTATCACCGTCTATGGAAAGGATGGTGAAGTCTCAGCCAAGCCAAATGTTTGAGGTATGTAAAACGAATCGTGCGGACATCGATCTCATTCGACTCTCGTATAACTCTAAAATAATAATTTGACTCTAAACAATGATTCATATTATTCGCATGAAATACCGTGCTATGTTTTCGTTGGTGTGCTAGGAATCTCAGGAGCGTCTAAGAAATGAACCCTCAAGAAACAAGTGGCTGGAAAAAGTTGTCGGTTAGTTGATTCGATGACTAATTCACGGGCGTCGCTGCATTGGTGCTTCCGGCCTGCGTTAGCGTTGGTAGAATCTACGACAGTAAACGTTATCAAAAGGATGACGTCTTTGGTTACTGCGTGGTACTCCCAGGTGATCTGGGAACGCTTTGGTTCAGCACTGGAAGTGAATTTCGGCGCGTTCGAATTATCAGGAAACGAGTTCTTGGCGGGAAAACACAAATATTAACTCTTGGAATATAATTTTATGGTTCCACAGTTTTCCTCATTTTGATTTTGCTGTTATGTATTTTATATATTACAATATCGTATCTACATAGAGTACAAGGTCTGTTGGCGTGGATAGCATAGGTGGAATAGGTTTTAACAACCATGCGGTACATTACCGTGTATGGTGGTGAATACCAGCTAAATGGGGTTCGAACCTGCGACCTTCACGGAAACCGACGGTACAGAGTGTTTCCAGTTTCTGGTGAGGCTCTTCGTATTTTTTTCTGTTAATTGTAACGTGTCAACAAGTACTCTTGCGTGTGCATGAATATGTATGAACTCAAATCAATATACGTATATTACATTTCTCCTTTTTGGAAAAGTTAATGCACGTGCGGATGTAATGTGAATTCATTTAGATGCGTCTGTTTCCCACATGCGCATTTGCACATATTCATATACTCGTGAATATGCGTGAAATCGAATTCTTTTCGCTCGCATGGATGTTAATACGCGTACACACATGAGCCAAATCACCTCTAGGCTGACTGGTTTCATGAATTGGGAGAAGGGAGACGAAAAATTGTGAGGATGGGATCTCTTTTTAAGGATGAAGCGTGTAGTCAGGGGTCGGTTAGGACAAATTATTGGAGGAGGCAGTTCTTACAGGTGGTAGGGGGGCCTGAGTTAGTGGAGTTTCGCCGTGGCAGGCAGCAAAAAAGACGGAGTTAAGGTAGTTTGAGCGAAAAATCACTTCACTGAGAATTTAATGAATTTGACTTAATTTTAAAGATAAAACTCCAATCTACCCCATGATATCAAAATATTAACCCCTTGCCGAACTACTTTTCAAGCAATTTGCCTGAAAATATAAGCTGTTTTACATGGGATAGATTATGGCTGTGCACTCCAGAGGGAGAATATTAAAAAAATAGGCACTTTTAGCACCTAGATTTTGTCAAAAACTAATGGTGTGTAGTTTTCATGTTTTCTCAACTACTCATAAAGATCATCTGTTACTCACCACTGTAATTTTTACAGAATCGCAAAAAAATCTGCCGGTTTGAAGGGTTTTCAGCCGTACGGCGGGAAAAAATGAGTCAACTTAGAAACTTATGTAGCTTTATTTATTTTATTACTGAGAATTTTCGTCATATATAACTATATATTTGCGCCATTAATATTACAATATTTATTTCATACTTCTTACGGACGCTGAAATGATAAAATAAATTTTGAATATGGTTCTCATTATGACTAGGGAACTATCTCGCTCAAACCACCTTAATGGAACCCCTTAAGGAAGGTGCACCCTTGCAGCTTCACGAATCAAAACAAATAAGTAACACGTTTTCGTTTCAGCAATTTAAGTAATGCTGCTGTCAGTAGATGACATGATTTAGCCATGGGATGCAAGAGCTCATTAGATTGTCAATATATATACAAATTAGTGTACGAATATATATATATATATTTTTTTTTCATGGAATACTTTTTCCAGCCCCAGCAGCTGACTGCAGCGTCAGTTCTATTGAAATAAACCATTTAGAATTCAGTTAAGTTAGTGCTTCGCAAATGATTATAAAACAGAAATGTAGCTTTCTTTATTTCCTTATTAAAAGTTGTCGAAAAATTCCCTTCTTTACGTTGTTTTTTCACAAAACAATTACATTATTTGGGCGATGAGAAGAATACTTCTTCGCACATTCAACGTATTCTTGCGATTGAGTCTATGTAACTCCACTTATGATTTGTGAAAAAATTGTAAATGTAAGATTCTGTTGACTTTACAAGGCATATGAGACGTTTGTTCTGTAAGTTACGTGAAAGTAAATAAAATAGTACTCACTTCATTTAACAACTTAAAGGAGTCTGGATGCGAGGGGGTGGTTTGGGGAAATGTCCTCCTCTTCTCTCATAGAGCTCTCAGGCAACGCGGCGGGGGTTAAGTCGCCGGTGGGGCGTTAGTCTGTGTGTTCGCTTAGACGTAGAGAGAAAGAGAGAGGGCTGCATAAGGAAGGGAGTTGGGGGGCGGGTGTTCCTCCGCAGGTTTTGCGGGCGTTTCGGAGCGGGGGTTGGGGGCTGCGGCGGCACAAAGGAGCGGGTGGGGAACGTTTCCTCTGGGCGGAGGATTTTTTTCCCTTCCCGGGTAAAAGGGCCGTGGAGGAGTATAAAGGGGGGGGTAGGAGAAGGGGGATACTCGGAAAGATCAGAGAAGACGAGAAGGGATACTTATATATATATATTTTTTTATACTTCCACACACCCATTCACCCGGATCCCTGGCAAGTAACCCCTTCCGGATTTCCTGCGTTTTTTCTTTTGTTCTTGCTGCTGTTCTATTTTTTATTGCGACCCTTTTTTTCAAGTTATCTCCTCCGGTGGTTGCTTACTGTAAAAAGAACAAAATTAGCCCTGAGATAAGAATAAAGATGAAAAAATGTTTGTAGGTTTGGAACTATTCGAGAGAGCAAGGATTAAAATGCTCCCTTTTCCCCTTCCAGCGAATTACCTTTGTACGTTAAGATCTTTAAATATGGAAAATGTGGGAGAAAATTTTGTGCCCTATTGAGAGATATTTTCCCGTCTTCTGCGAAACTCCATCTTCTTTTTTATGTTTTTTTTCTTCTGTTTCTCCTCCGGGCTAGCGTGCACTGCTGTGTTTCATTTTAACCCTATTTCCCAACGGTTGAATCGAGTCCATTAATTGAAATTTTTCAAAAATATCCCTTATCTCGGCTCGCTAAATACCAGCAATCTTTAGAGATAGATTGGTCGTGGATTTGATGATATTTAAATTTTTCTTATGTGGTGCGATTCCATTTCGTTCATCATCTGAGGAAAAGAATGGCTCGGAGTCGCCACAAACATTTCGGTTTCCGTTCCATTTCATTTTTCTCCTCTAATCAATTAGGGAGGAGATATGTATACCTTTTCGGCGAGACTTGCTCTGAGTGCTAGTGCATGCTCACGGTCTTTCATGCATTCCCGTTTCTTCTCTCCGCGTCGACGACTACAAAAGGGGATTCGTCGGTTCTGCACATCACGTGGGAGTTAAGTCGAATGTTTTACTCTCCTCCCGGCGGCAGGGTCCGAGGGTTAAAGTCTGCAGGTGGGTCGCCGAAATGAGACGCTCACTGGGAGGGTTTGGAAGTGGTGGGTTGGGTTGGGCGAGAACTGCTTTGGGAGGGACTGAGGAGGATTGGGATAAACCATCAATTCGATTAGTCCGGCTGGTGGAAGTTAAAGAGCATTTTCCCCACTCCTGCTTTTTTCCTATACTCTCGCGCTTGTCCATGAAAGTGAAATGTAAATGAAATATACATAATTGCGACGCCCTCCCGAAAACCTCTTGATGAAAAACAAAGGACTGGTAGACAAGATTGTGGTTGCATCCAGAAAAAATTATACCGAGTGCCGTGCGAGGAAAAAATAAAAAAAAGATAAAAAGATAAGGAAAACTGGATTGAGTTGAATCTGTTTATTTCCAAACATTTTTTGTTTCAGTTTTTTTTTAACTTCCTTGATCGAATACTTTAAAAACTTCCTTTCACGTGTACGGATCTCTTTTCTCTCAACGGCGATGGCGGCTTCATAGGGTAGATGAGTGGTGGGGGAGGTCGGGGGGAGGGGTAGTATGAGGGGCGTGAAAGACTGAGATCTGAAGGGAAGCCGACAATCGCGCAATCAAGCGCGAAAGAAAGACACACAAGGGGAGTGAGGTGGGTGGGTAGGGGGGGGGGATGAAGAGGGAGGGGGAGGTGGGAACGCGCGCTCCCTCTTAACGCTTGCATTTAAAACAACTAAACTCAACCCTCTCACTTTTTTTCGTCGCTTTTCATTTTTTTTCCCTCTCGCATACGCACCGGGGAAACACATTTTTTTGTTTTATCCGCCGACTTAACACACACGAGTCGCGCGCGCAAGAGCTTGCACGAACACAAAAGAGTAGGCAGAGCTTTTTAGTATAAAGCTCGGTTTAATCGAGAAAAGGTTTCGCCGTAAAGACGAGGCGAGAACTGTGTGTGTGTGTGCGGGTGGGGGGGAGTGTGTTTTTTTTTCTTTTTCGGCGTTGGTGGGATGAGGGGGAGGCGTGGGAGTTGCCACTTCCACGTGCATTCCGGTTGCCGGAGCCGAGAGACGATCTGTGGAGTCTGCGACGTCGACTAGGGGGGCGTCGGTCGCGGGGTTGGAAAGAGCTGTGAAGGAGGAGGTGGGTGTGTGCGGAGAGTAAAAAAGGGCTTGGGTGAGAGGAGTGCGGGTTACAGTAGAGTAGAGTAGGGGCAGGGGGGGTAGAGTAGTTCGGCGGGAGTAAAGCGCGCGAGGCGCCCAAATTACGAAAGCTCTTCGCTTAATGAGTTCTCGTGGTGCACTAGAGTTTCCACCGCCGACCCCTCACTCCCAACCATCTCCTTCCGACTTCCATCTTCGCTTCCCTATCCTCTCTCCTCTTCCTTTGCTTGCCATTCTCCTCCTCCTCCCCTTCCCTCTTCTACTTTCCACCCTTCCTTTCCCTAATTCCCTGTGCCTAAAAAAAAATCCTATCGCACATTTCCACCCCACCCGACTTGAAGTCTTTTGTTTTCCCTGGGTGCTTTAACGCTCTCTTCGCAAATTTTACTGACCTTGTTCGTCTCTAGCTACTCTATTCACCCAAATGTGTTCAGCCACTATATCATTGACTAGAGCAGGCTCCCGTAAATATATATCTACGGGAAGGAAAAACATCAACACTAATACATTGTAATAAACCATTCATATCTTATTTAGTAAAAAGAAAGAATCATTGAGTTAATGGATATATACACGGAATCTCGACTTAAACAATGAGTATGGTCGTTATGGGGACGATGACTCCAAAACGATAAAATATTGCGAAAAGATCGTTGTTTCAGCAAATATTTCGGAATATCGACCGGAATACGAAATTCGATTTAAGGAATAAGAATCGTTATTTTATTATCTTTCTATTGGTGCATTTACCAATTACAGAAAACCACTATTTATAATTTAATTGTTCCAATAAAAAAAGGGTCCGCAGCCAAATGAAGATTTAGATTCACGTGTATTTCTTGTGTGAAAGTTTCTGACGTATATATACATATATAGGTGTATGTATATATATATATATATATATATATATATATATATATATATATATATACACATAGGAAATGGAAAGTCATTTGTTATTCATACTACATTGAACCATTTTGACAATAATTTTGTCACTAATAATTCATATGAAATGCGAGGTTATAACTTATAGAACTACGACGCATTATATTACTATATATCAAATTAATGTTTAATCTTACTTAGATGCATTTCGTGCTACCATAGAGCTTACCATTGTGTACGGTGCTCGCAGGGGCAATGTTATCCGAAGCAAATAAGCATTATTATTAATAAATTACATTACTATTCACAAGCTTATTCCCATTTGGTCTTTTCTGGATGCAGTTGGGGGCATGAGACGTGGTTGAAAATCTTAACCGAAGAATTATTGATTTCATGCATTTTTTTCTGCAGTTCAGTTACACATCAGGAATCGAGAGGGAAGCACAAAATTTCGTCAGTTCTCGGGAAAAAGTTTAAGCACTTTTTGTTGCACTGCTAAACAATTTCTTAAATTTTTTTCTCTAAATTTTAACATAAAAGCAGCAGGTACATCTAAAGTGGGGAAAGATTATCAACTCGCACTAGTACCAAGTTGAACCATCTGCTTTTATTTTTTGTACATAAGAGATAAGAGACGAGAAAATCGTCCTGCAGTTCCTAGAGAAAATGGAGTGTGAAATCCTCTGTGATGTTTATTTCTCATGGATGTTTTGTTCCTCAAGACATGGTTGCTATAGCTTTGAAATAAAATAGAAACTAAAGTCACATCTTCCATATTATTGTCGATTGCGTCGGTTCTTCCAGATTGGAAGTGTCCTTCCGGGAAGACTTTGTTTCTTAGAGCGACCCTTTATCCACCCGAGTGGATTGTTGAGCCCTCTTTAAACTCTTTTAGTCCTAACCACACCTCGGCTGCACCAGGCCACCCTGACTGCACTCCTCCCAATCTCCTTCCTCCCGCTAGCTCGCCGCCCTCTGCATCAACTCTTCCTCCTCTTCCCTCGTCTCCTTCCTCTGCGGGAGCAACCACTCTCCTCCTCCTGTGGGCGCGCAGAGCGGGGAATATGGGTGTGTGTGAGTGCCACCGCCCATGTGTGCTCGTGTTTGAACACTCGCGGCCTCTCTTATCCCCTTGGGGAACCAGTCCCTGGGATGCACCCGAATGCCCGCATGCATGCATGCTCCGGAACAACCCCTTCCACCCCTTCGAGACACACTCCAGTTCCCGACTTTAAACAATACGCTCCCGAGGTGGCGCAGTGGTGGTGGCTTCGTCGTCGTCGTCTTAGCCGAGGTTAATTAACTCATTGTTGTGCAATTTTGCTCGTGAGAAGCTATCCCCGAGGATTTTTTGTGCTTTTTTTTATTGTCGCTTTCTTTGATTAGGTGGGGACCAGTCTCTCTCTCTCTCGTAAATTAATGACGGAAAGTGTTTTCAACGCCACCGTGATGATCTACTCAGCTCTTCGTCCGTAATTATGCAAATTACTAGTTCTTGCTCAGCTTGCATTCTTCTTCATTAAAAAGAAGAACCAAAGCCAGTTTACTGTCTCTACATCTGCGGTGGCGTCTAATTTCGACAAAAGGGTTCTTATTTTCGTGCTAAGAGGATGAATTAGTGCAATGCTGTTCCTAGCAATAAAATTTAATGGGTTGAATATTTCTCAAATGGGATTAGCGATAATATTTGTTCTATTATAACCGTTTTTAATTTTTAATTCTGTGCATGGCTAAGTAAATAATTTTATGAATTATTATGTGTCATGTGTCTCACATTGGATGAGATATGACAAGATTATATTTTTATGCTGTCAAGGTTTAATTTACTATAACTGAGCTTGGCTGCCTAATAACGTTTTTATATATTTTGATTTCCTGTTATTCATTTGGACCGATAGTATTATATGGTAGTAGTCCCAGTCGCCAGTCGGTGCCGGCAATAAATAATAAGAATTGACTCGTAGTTCACTGATGCAACACCATTGTATTTATTTATGGGATTATATCGACTTATTCTTGAAGACGAATTTATCTTTGAGGAATTTCACTCAATTACTCTTGGGATTTTTCTCAGATGAAGTTTCGTTTTGGCTGTGGATGAGAACTCAGTATTGCGATCAACATTCGCGTACCCTTCTCTCATCGAAGGTGATAATAAGATTTTTGGGGTTCCATTTTCATTGCAAGCCGAAGACTTGTTAGAGATCCAATATGAATAAAAGTTAATCCCATCCGTCTTATTCATCTGCGGAATCGCATTAGCCGAGGCTCACTCCTAAGGAATCCTTCAGTAGGAGTTTCCATCCCACTCGGCGGAAGACCCCAACATTTCCTTGGAGCAAAAGAATGGAGAGCGAACTTTATTTTACGTGACATGGTTTCACCTGAGGCTAATGTGATTGAATCGTGCGCGGAGGAGGGTATCGAGTTGGGAGGGACGGGGAGGAAAGAGAGAGAGAGTTGAGAGAGGCCTTTTGGTTTTGGGTTGGCGTCAAGAGGAGGGGTGGAAGCCGAGGATGGGGTTCGTCTGGTTGTGGTATCCCGGCAGGTAGGTAGGATTTAATTTATTGTGTTCATCGACAGCTACGGTCATGTCGAACAACGCACGATCCTGTTTTTTCAAATGCGTCTCATAAAAAAAACGTTAAGAAAATATATAGTATTATCCGTCCGCCGCTATACATAGAAATGTATTCTTATTTCGAACATTTAGAGTCTTATCAATAGATTGGTCTGCCGTAAAAATTGCATTAAAATATTTACTCTACATCTACATCTATAGAATACCCTATGAGCCACCTCAAGAGTGTGCGGCAGGGGTTGAGTAGTCACCAACATTCATTACACTAAACCCTAAAGTTAGTAGTACTAGGTAGCAGATAAGGATACAAGTATTAGGGAGAACTACTACTACTACGAGCTACACTACCTATCGACAAACCTAGTTAAAAGTCTCATTGGCAGCTGTTTCATTGGTGTCTTATCTTTCGCGGGAAAAATGACATTTTAGATCTGTCCGTTCTGCAATCTAGTTCCCTAACTTTCTTCTCATTGTCTGATCTACTATAGTATGTCGGATTTCGTAAAATATTATTAACATCGTCAGAGAATAAATCGGTCTGGAGCTTACATAATAGATTAAGCCTAAATTTTAATCGTCGATCTGAAAGCGGTTCCCACTAGGTGGGCCGTCACGGGGAACATTTTCCAAGCAACCTCGGATCCCTAATTTCTTTCGATCATCTCGGAATTTTACACATTCCGTCAGAAGTTGAAGCACACTGAGAGGAGAGTCGCATTTATCACACTTCGGTGGGATTTTATCGTCAGTAAAGAAATACAAGTGGGTCAGAGCACTATGCCCTATCCTCAAGCGGGTGATGGCATCCTCTTCCCTCCGATTATTTCTGGTAAAAGTAGTCCACGGTCTAGGGTCGTGGATTTACATGCCCAGAGTTTATTATTTATTAACTCTCTCCAGATATTCCACTTCTCTTGCGCTACGTTTCGGAGCGTAGCCCTGAGATCATCCACGATCACCAATGGAGATACAATACCTGCTTTCTTCAAAGCATTTCTTGCTGCAGAGTCGGCCCATGTAATACCAACGTGGCCATGTAATGTAATCAATGTAATGCCAACATGGCCAGGAACCCACAGAAATGATAGTATCCCGGAGTGAAGGGGAGTGGAGAGGGTTGGAAGATCTTCCTCGTTTCCCGTCACTGCGAGCGACGTTGTGCTCGTCAAGGGGAGATGGTCACGCGGGCGGCCGTCTAGTGGATTCTGTGACACCTCCGTGTCGTGTTTGCCGGCCTCGGGAGGAGAGAACTTGCTCTCCCAGCTACTTGCTTTCGTGCTTGCGTTCCGTGTTCGCTACATCCCGCTCTGCACGTCTCTCTTTCAGAGGAACGCAATCCTACTCCCTGCGTCGTCGACGCGTCACAATAGTCCTTAATTATACGAGACGACTAGCAGCTGCATCTATTATATAAATCTCTTCAAAAACAAAGATTTAAAAGTTGTTCTCCTGGTTAATTTTCACAGTTTGACCCTTAGTAATAATCTACATATAATTAAGAAAAGCCCTTGTTGCTCACTCACTGGCTCAGGAACGCTGTAGTATTGAGCCACTGTCACTGAAATTTTAAAAATGCCGTTATTAGATGGAGCTACAATCACTTAAATTTTAAAATGTCGCAGTCGCTAACTAAAGCCACAGGGTCAGTCGTTTTACCTCGTTGGACTTCAAATCCAAACAGCAGTATTCTCACACACGGATAACTGTACGTGGCTCTCTCTCTTGGAAATAATCAGAAAGAAAATCAATTTTTTAGTGCTAGGAATACACTCACGATACCAAATGTCATTTAATTTCGTTATCTTCCATGAATAAGTGGGCGCCACGGACGATTTTTAAAACTTAGTAATAATGATAGAGCTGTCCACTATATTATAAATACAATCCTGAGTCCGTACTTGCAAACGAAAATAGCAAACTATATTTAGATCGTGCTATCATTACCGACAAAAAAATACAACACAACATACCTGATTTTGTTGACAAATTAAATACAACTGTCTAATTCATAAATATAGCAGATCCTTTGACAGATAATATTGAACTTCTGAACCATACTGGAGAAAAACAGAAATTATCAGGATTTAGCAGCTGAGGTTTAAGGATGTGGAAAATGAACAGGGTTGAGATTGTACCTGTAGT
Source organism: Pyrrhosoma nymphula (assembly GCA_963573305.1). NCBI lineage: Eukaryota > Metazoa > Arthropoda > Insecta > Odonata > Coenagrionidae > Pyrrhosoma > Pyrrhosoma nymphula. The sequence continues at coordinate 175,187,752 of OY754329.1, read as the reverse complement.
AGTATTAGTCACCGGAATAATACCAGGTCAACTTCGAAAATGTCTGGAAAAACTAAACTTAAATGACAACATAACGTAGGCTGCTTCTCCTAAATGTCTGCTTAAATGTGCAGTTAGACGAGTCTTTGGTTCCGGGGGACTATTAAGTACTAGGATAGTACATGATTTTCAAAAGTGATACTATTTTTTAATGTTTATACAGGTATTAATAAGTTCGCATTCCGTAAAATGTTCCCATATCAATCAGATATTAGTCAAATAATGGGCTTGTATAAAATTTTTCACAATGAAATTCTGCATTATAAACAAGTAGGTATATTTATTATACCGTATATTATTATAAAATTGTTAAATGTCCATCGAGAGTCATGAGTTCGTAAAAGTGAAGGAAAAAGATAACTTTCAAAGGTGTTGCGCAAAACCATCTCTCACAACTTCATTGAGTTTTTACTGCCATTTTACATTATTTGTGCCCCTTAATTGTTATCGTAAAGTAAATACCTTGGTTCGATTCACCTTTTACGAATCATCCGGTGCTAGATATCCTCGTTCGTGACTGTCACCGGTGTGCCCATCACCCGCCCGCCAGCCATAAACTCGAACATATTCGCATGCCATTGTCTGGAAATTCTAAAAACCGGGCGAGCTCTGTTGCATTTTTTAATTGCGTGCTTGACCCGAATCATCCGAGTGCTAAAGTGGCCAACTCGCCGCTTTTATCCGCGGAGCAAGAGTTGGGGAAAAGGAGCCATGCGAGGGGTCAGGACGCCTTAAACCCTTTGCTCCTCGTCCTTAAGCATTCATTTCTAACGCGGAAGCGAAGGGAGAAGCACTGAGCTCATACGCTCACTCCCCGAGGAGGTGCCCTTCAACAAAGTCAGCGGGGACGAAGCCGCATGCATTTCTTCTCTCGAGTCTAATGCCGCTCGCACATGCTTCGAGTTTGGGTTGGCAGGTTACTTGGGGGAGGTGGCAGATGGCTGTGGTAATTTTCTCCACTTAGGTTGGGTAAGTACGGGATAATGGATAAGGCAGTTTGGAGAGAAACCCGGCGTTGCGTTGGCTTTAGCCTGCTGTTGAGGAAGGCTCCCAGGGGAACACAGTTTATAATAATAATAATTTTATTGATTCCTTCTTAGATACAAAGTACATTCAATTTAACAAAAACTTGTGAAGCTTTAGGATAGCTCAAAGATTATAAACCTGTGTGGGGGTAACCAAGAATTTCATGCAAAAGAATATAGCAAAGTATTTCAGTATTAATTAGTACTGTACACAATTTACATTCATCATAATAATTTCCGTTCAAACACACAATTTCATGGACCTTTGCAAATAGTATTCCAATGTCATCATGTTCAAACAGCCATTTTTTTACTTGCTTTAAATAAGAATTAACTTTTTTTTCCATTTTCACTTTCGTTGGAAGTAATTAAAGATTTTTGGGACAAAATAAATAAAGCTTCTCTGAAATAAATTCAAAGGTGGCCTAGAGGGTAAAACATCGAGTTGAAAGCGATGGTTCCGCTTATGGTGCCAGGGCGATGTGCTACTCAAGTCCTCACTACGCAAAAACTTGTCCCCTCCGACGGACAAATTACTTCGCTTGAGATCCCCACACACTTATAAGTAAAAAAAATGTACTAATATATAATTACCCTCACCGCTGACTGAGTCTGTAACGTTGTAAGATGGATCTCCACAGACATGAAAACGCATTTAAGCCCAGTGTGAACTGCCTGAAGGAGGAGGTAGACCAGTGGTAAGGTGGTGGATTGTGTAATGGAAAGTATCGAGTTCGATGCCCTGGGGTGATAAACATTTTTTTAATTTTTTCAGTTTTTGTCGCTTATATTTTTAGATATTTTGCTTTCAGTATGCATCCTTCTGTGTTTGAGAAAGGTTACTAGAGTAGCCGAAATATCATAACGTATATTGTGAGTGTTCTTCTTTTTTATGTGTCTATATTTAATTCCGCCCCACCTGTGGCAAATTTTATTTAAATTATCGCGTGTGTGATTTTCCACGAACTCATATATATATATATATATATATATATATATATACTCTCCTCCTTGTGTATTTCCTACCTTCATCATGGACTCTCCTTGCCGCTAAACATTGCGGCCCCAACCCCACCTAACCCGCCATTATATTCCTCAAAGCCCGACCTAGCAGGCATTTTTCAACTCGCCCGTCCACCCCCTCCCACCTCCCGGTTTTTCCCACAGCGCGTACCTTCTTCCTAAGACCCTCAAACCCCCCCCTCCCACCTCGCCGAAGACGCCTACGATCCCACAAAACAAGAAGTTATAAACCTCTCTTCTTCTTCCCTTACCCCTTCCGAAATCTCTGTTTTGAGCAAAGGTCTTTCGTTTTCGCCGACACCTAAGGTTAATCCTGTCAAACTTCTCACAGACACCCTCAATTTTTGCCGAAAATTAAAATGGAAATTCTTTTGGGAATCCCAGCGCTCCCAACTGCCACTTCCCGATACTTCTCAAAATTCTGTACATCCTGCCCTGACCATTTTCAAACCGCCCTCTTCACATGAACCCAAACCTTTGCTTTCCAATCATCCCTTAGAAGTTTTCACGAACCTCCTTCTCTCCAAAATTGTTGATCCATCATTTCTCACTTCCTTAAAGCCCGCATCCAACCTATCCTCGTCGGAAATCAAAGCCTTAAAAGACCTTTCTCACAATCCAAACATAGTCATCACACCTTCTGACAAAGGCTCTACTGTGGTAGTACTTAACTCTTCAGACTACATCAACGAAGCCCTCAGACAACTCTCGGACCCCTCTTCCTACGCTCCCGTTTCTGACGACCCAAACCCAAAATTCCACGAGGAGATCATCTCTTTCCTTAAAGACAAAGGTCCCAAGGAAGGTCTCACTAGCAACGATATTTCTCTACTTTCTCCCGCTCATCCCCGCACTCCCCATTTCTATATCCTTCCGAAGATACACAAGCCCAACAACCCTGGCCGGCCAATAGTTTCCTCTTGCCACTCCCCTACTGAACGCATCTCCGCTTTCGTCGACCATTACCTTCAGCCTCTAGTCCATTCCCTGCCTTCCTACATCAAAGATACCTACCATTTCCTGGATCGCCTCCTCTCCACCCCCCTCCCCAATGATTCCGACATCATCATGGCCACCATTGATGTCACCTCCCTCTATACCTCCATCCCCCACGCCGAAGGCTTATCCGCCGTTAAGCATTTTCTTGATACTCGCCCTACTCCTCATAACCCTAGCTCCGATTTCCTTATTGACCTGTCCCACTTCATCTTGACTCATAACTCCTTCTCCTTTAATGACCGCTTCTACCTTCAAACCAAAGGCTGCGCCATGGGCAGTAGATTCAGCCCTTCCTATGCCAACCTTTTCCTCGGCCGTGTCGAAGAGTCCTTCCTATCCTCACAACCCCTGAAACCCTTACTCTGGCTTCGATACATCGACGACATTTTCCTTCTCTGGCCCCATGACGTAGATTCTTTTAATTCATTTATTTCCGCTCTCAACGCTTTCTCTTCTGTCTCCTTCACCTCTCATTTCTCTTCTTCCCATGTCACCTTCCTTGATGTAGATATCACTCTCTCCAACCACCATTTCAACACCTCAGTCCACATCAAACCCACCAATAAGCAGCAATATCTTCACTATAACAGCTGCCATCCCTCCCATACTAAAAGATCCCTCCCCTACTCTCTTTCTACACGAGGTTTTCGCATATGTAATAACCCCGATTCCCTTGATAAATTCCTTTCCTCTTTGCACCAATCCCTTCTCCGACGAGGATATCCTGAGACTCTTCTCAATAAACGAATTCTCAAAAAACCCTTTCCTCCTAAACCAAACCAAAATAAGGAGAATTACAACCTCTCCCTCTGTACCACCTACTTCCCAGGCGTCCATGCCCTCAAAAAAATCATTAAAAACCTTTTCCCACTCCTCTCTGATAATCTCACCACCAAAAACACATTCCCCAAATGTCCCTCTCTCACCTTCAGGCGTCCCCCTAACCTCTCCAGCATCCTAAAAACCACCAAACCGCTGACTAAACCCTATATTAGCTCTAAAACCCCACCCAACCCCTGCCATCGCGCGAGATGCAAAACGTGCCCTATTCTTATTACCGACCCCCTCCCCGCTAAATTCCTCTCCCACCCACTTCCTTCCGTCCCCTCTCGGTCATGCACTTCCCACAACATTGTGTACATCCTCCTTTGCAACCTTTGCGATTCCTATTACATTGGTCTCACCACTAACGCCTTAAGTGTTAGATTGACCGGCCACCGAGCCAGTTGTAAGCCGTCCTCGCCCAATGCCTCCTTCCCCGTCCCGGTCCATGCTTCCTCCCACAATGTCAGTTTTGACAAATGTTTCCGAGCAGGCATATTGTCTTCCCTCCCTCTCTCTGCCTCTCCCCTTCAATTACGTACATTAGAATTGGCTTGTATCTGGCTTTATTCTGCCTATAATCCCCCCGGATTAAATCGGGCTCACTGACCCCTACCGCCCCTTCTCCTCTCCCCTTTCTCCTCCTTTTATCCCCTCCCGCCCCTCCCCTTTCCTCCCTCCCACATCCCTTCCTCCTTCTCCGACCCTCTCCCGCCTCTTCCCCTCTTCTCCCCCCCTCACCCCGCTCTCCTCTTCTGACCCCCTCCCGCCCCCCTCTTCTCCCCTTTCTTACCCCTTTCTCCTCCCTCTCCACCTACCTCACTCTACCCCTTGTCCCATGCCTATCCATCATTCTGTATCCTTCATTCTGTGAGAAAGGCAGCTCGGCTGTCGAAATATCAGAACGTATAGTGTGTGAGTGTTCTTCTTTTTTGTGTTTCTATATTTATTTCCGCCCCACCTGTGGCAACGTTTATTTTTATATATATATATATATATATATATATATATATATATATATATATATATATATATATATATATATATATATATATATATATATATAATAAAATCCTGTCTCCTACTGCAAAATATACCCCTCGGACCAAGACCCACCAACCTGACCAACTTAACCTTGTCACCACATTCTTCCCTGGTGCACACAGGATCAAAAACATATTGAAAGACCTGTATCCAATCTTAAAAAACAATACCTCTACTTCCCTCCTCCTACCTTCATGTCCCAAAGTTTCCTATAAGCGTCCCTCAAATCTGCGGGACATTTTAAAATCCACTAGACCCTCCCTGCAACCCACCGCCCCCCCTCCGCCACTTTCCTCAACATGCGGACGCCCGAGGTGCAAATGCTGCTCTCTCCTCCGCCCCTCCGCCACCCCCTCCCTCAAAAGATCTTCCTCTACGGCCAATTGTACCACCAGCAACATCATCTACCGCCTTTCCTGCAATTTCTGCCCTGCCTTCTATGTGGGAAAATGTACCACCCCCCTCAATATCCGTATGAACAATCACCGCCATGCCACCAAAACTCCACCTTTTCTTAATCCCATTCCCAAACATACCGCCTCCCACTCTCAAAATTTTGACGATTGTTTCTCCCTAGAGATCATAGAATCCCTTCCTGAATCCGCCGGTAATGTTGACGTGAAAATTCGTGAATACGCCCATATTTGGGTGACAAGAGCATTCGAAAAGCCCGGGCTAAACCTAGCCCATTGAATTAAATGCCCAATAGCCACCTCTCTCTCCCCACCACTATCCATTCGCACTTACCCCCCTTCCTTCCTCTCTGCCCTTTCCTTCCCAAGGGAACAGAGCGGACTCATCATTCCTCTACCGCTGACGATGGCGTCCTGAAGCCGAAACGTACAAGTTTTCTTTTGTGAGTGTCCTTTTTGCGTGTTTCTGTGTTTGTTTAGTGTATCACTGTTTTATTTATGCATGTGCATCGTCGCCGAGAGCGATTTTCTACCAAGACATTATATATATATATATATATATATATAGGTTCCCTACCTGTCCATCATTTTGTATCCATCTATCTTTGAGAAAGGTTCTAGAGCAACCGAAATATCAACTTATTGTGTGAGTGTTCTTTTTTATGTGTTTATATTTAATTCCGCCCCACCTGTGGCATAGTTTATTTATATATATATATATATATATATATATATATATATATATATATATATATATATATATATATATATATATATATATATATATATATATATATATATATATATACCTGTGTACCTATCCATTTCCATTTTCCTATGAATGTATGAATTTATTCGCGCCTTTGAGCGTCATTTTCGTATGATTGAGTATATATATATATATATATATAATAATTTGAACAGAAGGTGAAAGAAAGAGATAGGAAACATGTAACTAAAATTGGACGAAGACTCTCGGCTGTACCTTCTTCCATATCACCAGTGTCTTCGTCCAATTTTAGTTACATGTTTCCTATCTCTTTCTTTCACCTTCTGTTCAAATTATTATATATTTATTCGCCTAAAAGGCGGTGTGTGAGTGAGTGAACGAAATAAATATATATATATATATATATATATACATATACCTGTGTACCTATCAATTTCCATTTTCCTATGAATGTATGAATTTATTCGCGCCTTTGAGCGTCATTTTCGTATTATTGAGTATATATATATATATATATATATATATATATATATATATATATATATATATATATATAAATATATCCGGCTACAAATTCACATTTATAATGAATAATTAGACATTTCCACCCGGGTGCCCCGAGTAGGAATGACACTGAAATATCATCGCCCAACGCAGGGAGTTGAACCTCTGCCTTGAAAGGAGAGGAATTCATTGCCTTATTCACAAAAACGCAAGCCCGAGATCCACAGAATTTGGCCGACGGTCGCTGATCTTCGGGACTGGCTCCCTCCAAAAGTTTTCCTTTTTTTTTTCCTTCCCCACAGTCCAAAGCTCCTTTGCCTACCGTGGATCCGAATGAAAATGTCTCAACCAATCGCGTAGCATGTCCTCAGGAGAGAGCGAATCACGTTCCTCCCGACCCACCCGACTAAGCCCACCACGCAAATATGTCCGCCCTGTCGACGAGAGGGACACACATTGCTCTTTCACGTCTATTATTCATCGACTTGTGAATTATTCCCCAGGTTTCAACCCCGTCCGCCCGCACCCTCCCTCTCCCCTCCCCCCCCGTCAGCCTTTATCACTTATTTCGCTCGGTTCACCGCGAATGACCCAGTAAATTACGCAATGTGCAAAAAATGCCTTGACTCGCTGAAACATTGAAACGGACTCATGAACCGGGGTGAAAAATTATTCGAACAAATTTTTGGATCCATGCACCATTGGAAATCGATACTCATCCGTTTAAATTATTCATTGCTTTTAACCACTCGAATATCATTCATCTCATTCGATATTAATTAGATGTTTTCGAATGTTACATCTTCGCTTTTCCCTGTGGCATGTGTTTATTCATTCAACGGTGCCCTTCCCGGTGGGCGTGGAATAATACTGTGAAGAGAAGATTCAACAGGGTTTAGTTTTACTCGGAGTATATTGCACGATAGAGATACCTATACCCTCATGTATTTTTATCCTCGTTCTTCAATAATGTGAATCCATTAACGCCAAAAGTGGTTTCCTCTTCAACTTCCATGTATATCATACTAAAATTTAATTTGATTTAACCAGGAATCGCATCTATTAGCATGAAATGAGGCACTTTTTAAACATCAGGGAGGAATGTGACCGAAACTTAAGCAAGATGGAGAGGTAACTTTACCCCTTGATCCAACCTATTTCTTAGCGTAATGGTATTAATTCCATTCATTTCTACAAATTCTGAGGATACTATTTATTCAAAGAAAGAGTTTTTCGTAAAGTATTCCATTCCTATTCTTTGAATATACCATTTTTGTTTTGCCGTCATTGGAAAAATTATCCTTCATTTGTATGAAGTCTCGAAACACCTGCAGTACATAAGAATGCTTGCATCAAAAATAGAAACCTAACAGGACAGTTCCATCGTTGTTCAGAAATTTCTATGTTTCACTGCTATAATAGATCGCATAAAGTAGCAGAATAGTTTCGATATTTAATTTTGTTTACACTGATAAGCTTCAAAATGGATTCTGCGATGTACAAATGGATTCTAATGCAGGGCGATATCTTGGTTTGATTTCATGGCTTCCATTTATTTCAGTTATTTCAACAGTCGATATCTTTTAGCAACTATCTACTAGAAACTACCGATACTATATAAAGATACTATCTATTAGGTAAAGATACTATAGCTACTATCGATACCCGTAAAGTAACTTGTAATACATTACGGAAGTGTTTACTCAAATTGCAATTTTGATGACATTTGCGACTTCATTTTAGCTGTTTGCCGAAAATCCCCGTGTCTTTTGATATAAAGTGGCTCCAGGGAAAGAAAGAAGGGAATGTTGAATGAATGCACCTTGTCTAGGTAGGTAGACTAGCTGGGTCTCTCGGGGAACGCCGTAAAGATCCCATTCTATCCTCTCTGTTCTCCGTTGCGTCAGTTCGATGGCTTCAACTCGTCTGATTCCACATTCCCTTCCTCCGCTCCTCCTTATCGTTCCTCAGATGAGTATCGTCAATCCTCCATATCTCTCTCTTAACAATTCTCACCAACAGTATTTCACTGCTTTCTTATATGCCTTATTTTCGCTTGTTTGAATAAAAGAGAAATCGGCTAGAAAATCGTACTTACGTCAGCATCAAATTAATGTAAAATCTTTAAGAAGTATGTTCATGCTCTCCATTGTATTCTACAGTACAAAGGTATTAAAAATTGTTTAAAAAACAGCAACAGACTTCAAAGCCCTGAAGATGGAGAATAAAAATCCGAAACGTCGGCAAAAGTAAAAAAAAAAATAAAAAAATAAAAACATATTAAATGACCTAAACTCATGCAAACATTTGCACCATATTAAAAATGGTATTCACACAGGTTTTAATTTGTGGGGAACGTCAGAAGATTATGCTCCTAGTACTTTATTTCACTATAGAGTGAAAGTTGTACGAATTAAATGTACGGTTTTCTGTGCAAGATTATTACCCACTGTTTTACCAGTTGTAGTACCAATGTTTTACTACTTTAAGGTAATTTGAGCGAAAAATCACTTCACCTAGAATTTGATAAACTTGGCTTCATTTTAAAAGAAAAATTCTCACCTTTCCAATGATATCTAAATATCATCCCCTTTCCGAACTACTTTTCGAGCAATTTGCCTAAAAATAAAAGGTGCTTTAAACTTACATGCGATGGATTATGGCTGTGCGCTCCAGAGGGAGTAAATAGTAAAAAGATTAAGAACTTCTAGCACCTAGATTCCGTCAAAAAATTAACGTTGTGTAGTTATCACGATTTCTCAACTGTTAATAAAAATTAATCTTTTACTCACCGAATTAATTTTTAAAGAATCGCATAAAAAAGGTTTGTAGCTGTACGGCGTGAAAAAATGAGTCAAGTTAGAGACTTATGCAACTTTATTTATTTAATTACTGAGAGTTTTTGTCATATGTATAACTATATTTTTGCGCAATTAATACTTCAATATTTATTTTATACTTCTTACAGACGCTGAAATAAAAAAATAAAATTTTCATATGGTCTCCATTATGACTAGGGAACTATCTCGCGCAAACCACTTAAAGGGGCTGTCTACTCCCCTTTTGATGGAAGGTAAGGCTGGCGATAGCGTACTGTCACGTGGGAGAAATTAATTTTTAAATCAACACTCTCGAAGGAGATCCTTAATTCCCCGTCTTTAGGGGGCAGTGGTATATACGTAGTCCTTTGCTCCAGCTCCCAAAAGAGTGAACACTTGAATGGAACATTGTTGATAGAGATTTTATGGAAAGCCCACCCCAATCTGTTCCCATTAGCAATTCGCGGTAACTCAAGCACTCCCCCCCTCCTCGTACTCCCTTGAACGTTCGAGTCGTCCTCGTCAAGGATATTGTTTCTCCGCTCTCTGCTGTTTTAATTTCCCTCCCTGCTCTCCGCCAATCTCGTCTGCTCTCCCCTTCACCTCCTCCCTCCCTCCCTCCCGTGAAGTTTCTTGTTATCTTAACCGCAAACGTATCCAGGAGTCAGAGCCTCGATCTGCGGCTCCCGTTTTAGTTTTCCTGGAAATTTCTACTCGTTTTATTTCCGAAAAAAAAACATTTTGTGCGATAACAGGTGCACAGCGTTAATTAAAAGGTGGACTCGAGTTTTGGACTCCATATTTTACTTTCATTGCGGCTTGATGTTATTGTAAGCGGGAGCAGTCCTCTCCGGCGCGCGTGAAAATTGCTTTCAGTGTGATATCTTGGCAAGGTTTGCTCGTTCAGTTTAAAATGATTAATGAAGTTATTGGTGGCAGGCGATACTTTGTGGAATTCCATTGTAGGAAAAAGATTAAATACTTTGAACTATTCCACTAAAGAAATTTGATTTATTATGTCGACATGTTTCACGTAACGGAACCAATAGTGAACTTTCTTCAAGAGTAGGTGGTTGACTTTAAATAATTCTTTTTCGAAATTGTCCAGGAAGATTTTTAGAGGTAACTAGCTGAAGGTACCCGTTGAACTTCAACGGATGTGAAAAACATTGAACTTATTTTATAAGAAAACCACAAAACCTGAAGAATACTGTCAGCGTCATCATTTGAGGTGTTCGCATCCTGTCTTGTTTGTTGTGATCGTTGTAATTAGTTCATTTTCCATTTTGTGCACTGAGAGTTGAGTGATTGTCCTCTTTAATACACGGGAAAACCCAATAATGGGCCACGAAGACTCATTGCTACTTAATAAATAGCACCTAGGTTGATAGATGGTGACCTCGTCCCTCAAGTTCTCTTGAGCCGTCTTCTGAGTGAATAACAGCTTGATCACTTCCCTTGTGTACATAAATATATTTGAATTCAACGACTTAATTCAGTTCCGCCATTCACCTTTGATATGTGCTTTGAGTATCTTAATCAGGATAGGAGAGTAGAGTATAATCCAGCGGTTGACAACGTCAAAAGGAGCATTTTCAATAGCAGCGATGTTTATTTGTCCTATGAATCCTTCAATACCCGATCTATGCCTTTGGCATAAAGGGTGGCTATATTCATTGTTTCCTAAATCATAATCATTGGTTACAAAGTTAAAAATCTATGGTGATCAGTCTTAGTGCACTTGCCAATTTTCATGCACCGATGACGTCCATTGCGCAGAATATCCGTTCTTCTTAGGGGTAAGAAGTATGTAGTGACGCAATTATAATTTCCGCCATCTTAAAACAGATTGAAGTTTCGAAACAAATGGCTCAATATTTGAACCAGATTTTTAGCTGGTTACCCGTCAGTAGGTTTGGTTAGGATGAAATTTGTGCGGTTCTTCGCGTAATCCGAGAAACACCACGGGATGATTATCATGAGATTGCTGGTAGGCATGTGTTTGAGCATCCAAGGCTAACCTTTGTCGTTTTTCATGCAAGGACTCATTTTCTCGCAAAGAAGACATTCCTCATGCTTTAGAAGATTTTTTCAAAAGGTTACCCTTTATTCTATTAGGCATGTTTATGGATATATTTTTAAGTCCAAGGAGGGGAAACACAGAGGCAAGTGAGAGACTCGAATAGGCAACTCGATGATTGAGTCAATGTAAGTAAACTGCATTTTAACACGTTTAAGTATATATAAATAACTCGTAAAGTTTATGTGGGAATTGTTCTAAAAAACAGTTCGCAATCGTAATGAGCGGCAGACGGTTCCACTGCGTGTAATTCATCTGAGTATTAAAATATAATAAACGACGCCATATTTGTTGTAGCAACGGAGGCATTATTAACATTTTTATTCGCTGCACGTAAATATTCTTCCACATTTAATTCCTTTATGTGTATCGTTTTCTACATAAGTGTTCTCTCGTATGCAGTTCCCTTATGAGAGCTACTTGGAGAATAGACATTGAAGAGTATACTTGTTGTAAATATGTATTGAATTTATCTATTACCCCCCAAAGCAATCTATCATGGGGCCCTTGGGACTCTGGGCCCTTCCTATACAAATATTCTTTCTACGTGCTATCATGGGCCGGCAGGAAAACTTGAATGCCAGATGCGTGAATATCCTTTGAAATTCAAATCTCTGGTTGTCAAGGAAATAGGCTATTGTTGATTTCAGAGAAAAATGTGAGATTTTTCAGCTGTAAACATAATTTTCAGAGAATTACGAGGCGTAAAAGAAAATCGATTGAAAGAATTAGAAACTTCATTTCTTCAGCCATCCAATAAAAAAAATTCCACCTCTCTATCTTGAGTAAAAGTAATTTTTAAAAGAAAAAAATAAAACCACTGCACCAAACCCAATGCTTAGCATGGACCAAAAGGGACCCCCAGGGGGGGCCTTTGGGGGCCCTGAAAGATTTTTAATATAACCTATGTTTCATCCCGGTACATTTTCTAACTACATACAAAATTTCAGCTCAATCGGTTCTGTAGTGTTTGCGTGATTGAGCAACAGACAGACAGACACCATTCAATTTTTATATATTAGTATGATAGGGGGGAACCCATAGCCAAACCCTCATTCTGCTGGTAGTGATTGCCGTTGAACACGAAATAATTGTGGTTTACACAGAGTTTAATGAGACATATTAACTCCTTAATTATATCGGGGGGAACCTGGGATTATATCAACACTTCCTTTGCAAGCTCCACTGCTTTATCTTTGGGAACACTGGTGAAGAGGCTCACTATGTCAAACGACACTAACAAACCTTTCTTCGGGGGTGTCACATTGTCTAGGTTGGTGGCTAGTTCAAGGGAATTTTTTACACTGTGGGTGCTATGGAAATTAGTATATTCCACAAATTTATACTTTATCACTCGGGCGAGAGTATGTGCTGGTGATGAGATACCAGAAATCACAGGGTAAATAGGGATGTCAGGTTTGTGGACTTTCGGCATGCCGTAGAAACTAGGGGATTATCAAAGGGCTTGGATATTTGAAAGGGCGTTTTTACACTCTTTTTGGAATTTAGCCGTGGGGTCTTCTTTAAGTAATACGATGTTATTGGCCTTGATGATGAGTCCAAGCAAATCCGAGGCCGCAGCAATGACGAATTTGTTTGTCCAACACACAAGTGAAATATCCACCATAAAATCTTTGAAAAAATATTTAAGCGATAATGGACCATGAAAGCGGATGAAGGGAATTCAGTAGTGATCTTTGATCGCCATCTACCTAAATGCTAAAATTATCTAACGGTGCTCTCCATTACGGAACTATATGCCCTGATTTTATTTCATCCAGAATAAATACCCTTGCATGTGATGCGTCAAGTTATAGGTCAAAATAAATTAGGATATTAAAAATATGTCATGACTTACTGTGATATCTCGGCTCATTAACTGGGATTTTGACCATATTTAAGAAGCGGCGATAATATCTATTGTGTTTTTATCCTGGGAGATTTATCCTTTATACTTTCAGTGTACCGTGTTTCTTAGATTGAAAATCGGTATTGCTCTTCATGATTCAACAGCAGCACTTTAAGTGTGTTCGTTGCAGCTATACCTGCATTTTTCACCTCATTCATGGTATGAGATTTATTTTCTGGAAGGTTTATTGTTCTATATATTATTTTTAATTGTTATTTAGCTTGTATCAAGGAGTCGTCAAATTTTTTTGTTCCTCCTCTGCACATTCACTGAGTAGAAGCGAAAAGCCACTTGAATTCATTGAAATATTCACTTCCGTCGGCGTTCCCTACATTTGGTCAAACTATTCTGTTGTGTCTTACTTGTCCTACGGTTGATCATGGGAAAATGGCTCTCTCTCTGTAATCGCAAACCTCATAAAAATGAATTCTCACCCCCTGCCACACACCCATGAGGTGGCTTGCAGGGTATTTTGTTGATGTAGATATACATGAAAAACGTGGCGTGGTTATTCTTGAATCTTGGCAAACTTCCTATATTCCGTTTTCCCCTAAGGCTATGGCATGAAATTGTGGCTTTAATTTCTCAGAATATCAATCAATCAATCAATTTATTATCGTGGGCCATTTGGCCCATGAGATAATTTACAGTTGCACTACAATTCAGTAAAAATCATTTGACAGAGGTACAAAGAAAAAAAACACTACAGCAAGACTCAGTAAATGCAAAAAAACAATAAAGGAGAAAGAAAAGGAAAAAAAAACAAAATATAAATCTATACAAGCATATACATACATACAATTGCATCCCGAGTGTGGATACCCGGGTATCTAGCCACACAACATTTCCAGACATATTAAATACATTGGTAACAGTATCACTATTTATTCAAATGAAAATATTCAGGTATAACAGAAAAACGTAGCACCAATAGAAAATTATATCATGAATACAGAATATATTCTCCCCTCATCACATCAGTAATCAATCACGTCAGCATGGTTAGTTACACTGGGAATTTCCATGAACTATCATGAAACAACTTATATACTTTAGTCTTAAATACATGTATTGATGGCAAGTTTCTTATTTCTATCGGTACTGAGTTCCATATTCTGGCAGCTGTAACCATGAATGATTTATTGAGGTGAGATGTTCTATGGTGGGGGATATGAATGCCAAAATTGTGATTTCTAGTGGGTATGAAATGAATATTTCTTTTCCAAATAAATTTTCGTACAGATAAGGCGGGTTACCAAAGAAAGTATTTTGAATGTGAGGCAGGTGAGATGATAAAGGCGAATTTGTTTGAATTTCATCCAGTTTAGGCGGGCATACGAGCTACTAATTCGATCCCACTTTTTGAGGTCAAAAATAAATCGTATTGTTGAGTTCATTGTCACTTGCAGTTTGTTGCTGTTTTCTTCATCTAGATTTGTAAGCAAGGAAGAGCAGTAATCCAGGTGTGGAAGGATTAGTGTTTGTACAAGGATGGTGCGTATTTTAGGGGGTATAATATTCTTTGATCTATACAGTTGGTGTAATATACCTAGGGTTTTCTGTTTTGTATTTTGTACTTGTTGCTTCCAAGTAAGATGTTTATCAAATGTTACACCAAGGTTTTTTATTGCTTCTTCATATGGTATGGTGTAGTTTCCGATTTGAATGTTGGGCAAAGATAAAATGTCTATTTGAGCAAGCAAGTAGCTTTTCCCAATTATTATCGACTTTGTTTTACATTCATTTAATCGGAGGTGGTTTTTCAGAGTCCAGGATGCCATTCGCTCAACGTCTTCACTGATCAGCGCTATTGTAGATCTTAAGTCCGGAATTGACGAGTGGCAATATATCTGGAAATCGTCAGCGTAGAGATGGTATTTACAGTGTTTTATGACTTCGGGGAGATCATTTATGAATAACGAGAAAAGAAGAGGGCTGAGGACTGAGCCCTGAACTACGCCTCTGGAATTATATATCCAGTGAGTATGTGTTATTGGGTCCAACCACTGATTGGGTTCGGTTACTGAGGTAGGATCGAAACCAGTTTGCTGAACTACTTGAGAAGTTAAATTTCGTCAATTTATGAAGAAGCAGTTCATGGCCTACCATATCAAATGCCTTTGAGAAATCAAATAGTACCAGGACTGTGACTTCTCGGTTTTCCATAGCCCCTCTTATATCTTCAGTAATGTTCAATGGTGCAGTTTGGGTACTGCGTCCTGTTCGGAAGCCGGATTGTAATGAATTTAATATGTGGTTATCAATGACAAACCTATTGATTTGTTCAAATACCACACGTTCTGGAATCTTAGCAAAAGCGCAAATGATGCCTATTGGTCTATAGTCTGACGGATTGGTAGGTTCAGAGCATTTTGGGATTGGACGTATTATGGAATATTTCCATAAAGTTGGATATTGCGCTGTTTGCAGAGAGGCATCGAAAATATTTAGAAGCGCAGGTAGTATCACCGGAAGAGCCATCTTTATTGCGGCAATATTTATTTCGTCATGACCTTTTGCACTTGTCGTGATGTCTTTGCATGCTCTCGTGACTGATAAGGAACAAATGTGGGAGAAATAAAACTGGTTTCCAGAGAGATTGTTTTTTTATGACTTTCTAAGACGTTGCTCATATTGCACTCGTGGTTAGTTTCTTTTGTAGAAAAATAATTATTGAGTATATCTATATTTATGTTGATGACATTCATATGTTTTGGCTGTATTACACCAAGATCACGAATAGTTTTCCACATTGTTTTGGTGCTAGTCTGCATTCCAATGGCATTTTGGAAGTATTCGCTTTTGGCCTTACGAGTCATATATTTGACTCGCTTTTGTAGTTCTTTGTATTCAGCGTATATTACCGGGTCCTTGTGGCGTCTAAACGCAGCTCGAGCTCTGTTTCTTTCTTTAATTTTGAGCTTTATTTCTGTTGAAATCCAAGGTTTTGGTGGGTGTGTAACTTGAGCAGTCCTAATGGGGACATGAATACCGAGAGTGTCTAAGAGCAGAGAATTTAATGTCTCCACTTTTTCATCGATCGAGTAAAGTTCACCGATACGACACCAGTTTATTTTGTAGAGGTCATTCGTGAATCCTTCTTGATGGAATGACTTAAAATCTCTATAGGTGACCGTTTTTGGTATGAAAGCAGGGGCTGTGACCTTATAGGCAATGTACAATTGATCATGGCAAGACATTGGGGGGTCCGATGTTTGCCCACAGGAAAATACTTTTTTGGCTTCGTCAACACATTAAATCTAATGTAGTACTTGTAGACTTTGTGTGACAGGTATGTGCTGTAGTAACAATATTAAGGTTACTACCTTGAATTACATTAAACAACCGGTCACTATTTACACACTTCTTTGCTATATTTATATTAAAATCTCCCATGACTACCACGTTTTCATATATCGGTACCTTATTAGTCAAAAATGACTCAAAGTCTGACAGATTATATGAGTTTGGTGGGTAATAAACTACCGCTACCATCACTTTAAAATAAAGGGAGCTAATTTCTAAAGCAATAAACTCCAGTTTAACAAGAATAGAGCCTAATTTCAGTGCAACACAACATTTTCAAAAGTATCTTCAATGTTTTAACATTATCATGGATTGAAAATTTAACTGGTTTCCACTGCCGTGATTTCGTTGTGGTTAAACGTAGCCCTTGTATTCCGGAGAGACAATGTCATTGTATTTTTTATGCCTTCATCTACATCTACATCTACAAAATACTCTGCAAGCCACCAAAGGCGTGTGTGGCAGGGGGTGAGTATTCACCAACATGAATTACACTATACCCTAAAGTTAGTGTAACTACGACTGATTATGCATTAGCATGAATCGCTAATGCTTGTCACGAGGCGAAGCCTCACAAGCATGCACTACTACACTACAGATATTATCACAATGGAGAGGGACCGTTAATATATATGTATTTTGCAACTACAAAAATGGACAGAGACTCAAGACTTAATTTAGAAAACATGCACGGCACGGCCTTGAAACTAACTATCCAATGTTGAACCCTTGACAGTTACGATGGGAGGGTGTTATTTTGCTGTTTAAACATTTGGTTTGAATTTATATTTTTAGAATTGTGTTCATAAAATTATGACCAAATGAGTTAAAATCTTATGCTTACACAATGAAATTCTTTTGGCGATTCCTCATTATCCGTGATTGTATTTTTCTTTCACCCGGAACGCTATCGTAGGCAATGTTTTTCCTCAAGCGGTGGGGTTTGTCCATTATCATTCGGTATTTCTCTCTCCGTGTCGACTCCGCTCCTCGGAAGAGCTTTTCTTTTTGGAGAAAAAAAATGATGTGCTGCGGGGGCGAAGTTTCGTCGCGGGGGAACAACGTATGGAGAGAGAGAGAGCCTGGTGAAAATATTGGAGGCTGCCGCCGTCGTCATCACATTGAGCCACCGGAAGTGGTGGCGCAGTGAATATTCATGAACTCTCTTTGTTCCCTCTGTCTCCCTCTCCGTCCTCGACTCATCTCCGTCTTCCAGTCTGCCAAAATGTTTCCTATCTCTCTTCCACACCGCACGTCCTTCTCAATGATTCCCTCCTTACTTTGTGCAATCGAAAACCCACAACACTGTCTTCGGTCTCCGCTTTTCCTCCTTCATATTCAGTCTCCTTCTTATCCCCAGTGCCCTTTGCGGGGCAAAAGGGAACATCTTAAGAGTATCCACCGGCAGTGCCGTAAATCTCTTTACAATGTTACTTCTAATTTTTCATGTGCGGAAACATACTCATTATTTTCTTTGAATGGTTATTGACCACTTTAATAATACATTGGTTAATTTGTGGAGGGTTTGTCGAATGTCTTTCTTAAGAAACTCAACTTCCTTTTTCCGCCAAGACGTTTCGCCTTTTTATTAAATGAGGCTTCTTCAGGGCTACACTGTACAATGCAAGGAATGCAGTTGGTAATAATTATAATACTACAAAGATGAAATAGTTTTCCAATCATAAATTGAGTACCTCAAAGGATTAACTTTCTTACTGCGACAGTGGTAACACAAAAACAAACTCTTCCTCTTAGCAACAATTAATCAACGTAAAAAAGTAAGTTTGAGTTTCTTAAAAAAGACATGACCAAACCTCCATATATTAACCAATATATACTCCTTATTTTCCTTGGCGTAGTCTTCAGTGACATGTTGAAATATAAGTGGAATTAATGAGTATAAGTCGACGTAAAATGCCAGTAATTGATGTGTAGAATGTGGATATGAGTTATAATTACATATCGTAGTGTGTTTTGGCAGGTACTGATTTTGATGCTTGCTAAAATATGCAATCTTTGTTAGAAGGAAGGAGAATTGCCATAAAATCCATGACAAATGTTTTAGTATGTTTTCCTATATTTTTATATGTTGTCATGTCGAGCTTTGTGGCATACCAGTGAATGGTCTTACACGTTATCATTAATTTACTCTATCCGATTGTAAGTAAAAAAAAGTTAAAAAAATATTAATGAGGGCTTCCTGTTTTGTGCCATTTCTTAACTACAGTATTTAGTTATTTTATATTTCCTCCGGCAAATTTTAGTTTATAGAAGAAATTTCACGAGTTTAAAGACGTAGAACTCAACTTCTCTTATAGTCGGTAACTACAGTTAATAACTGCGTGATCTCCCGGCTAATATCGCATTGCTTCCGTGTCAAATTAGTTTACTCTTGTTTCAAATTTTCATTTAGCATTTTTTCTTAGCTAGAACTCATATTAAATATTCGAGGTTTTTTTTCATAAATCTTTTCTTTATCACTTTGAGTATGCCATTAAAGTTCATTTGGTTCTTCTGGCTGCCTTTTAAAGCAGTTGCCCTATTTTTTAAAAATTATATTGCTTTCTTTTATCGTATTATATTTCTGTTCCTAGAATCAGTGGCCGCTTTCTTCCCTAATATTATTTCAAGTTCGTTATTGTATCGTCTATTCTTTTTTCCTTTTTATTAATTCATTCGGCCTTAATTAGTGATACGCTGCATCGTGTATCCTCATACATGTTGTAATAAAGCCGTCCGCAGTTGTGCTCCTTGAGCTTTCCTCCTGCTTACTCGCTTCAAAACTAATTTTAAAGACTAACTATGCTTGGTGAGTAAACTTTATGCTCAGCTTAGTTCTGGAGCTCATGTGCAGACACGATTTCTCTGGCGTGTTCCTAAATTGTAGATTGTTGTGCGTGAAAGACGGTTCTCGGCTGCTTGCTGTTGTTGGAAATAAAAATCCATCACAGCATTTTATGAGCGTCTCGCAGTTCTACTTTAAAACCCCTCCTCAACTCCACCCTTATAGCCCTCCTTAAAGCGTTCGCTGTATCTCCACCCACCTTCCCAAAACCACTTTTTCATTCCATATTTTTGTTTTTATCGCCATGTTACCCTCCCTCCACTTCTCAGCTTAGCTCCATTTTCTCCGACGTCCTCCTCCTCCGTTATCTCCATTCTCCCTTTTAGCAGTCCTTTTTAATCCCTTCTCCTCCCTCCCTCCATCCTATCCCTTTCGCATCCACTCCGCCCCAATCACTGCCGGCCCTAACCCCTTCACGGTCCCCCGCTCTCGAATCGGAAGTTATGCCTTCCCCAAACTCTCCGTGGCGCATTCTCAATTTTGGAGCAATGCCTTTGTAATGGGATTTTGTTATCCGGCGGCGTCGGTGGCGGCTGTAGCGCGTTTAGTTCAGGGCGGACGAGGGTATGCATGCACCTCCCAACTTTCCAGCCCCCCCCCCCTACCTAGTCCCTCCAGCCCCCCCTCTCCAACCTCCTACCACTCTTTTTTTCTGGTGGCTCCCAATTCTCCCGAGCCTCCATGATCTCCTTATATATATTCCCCTTTACACACCCCCTCTTCCCCGAGGGGCAATTGGCCTCCTTCGGGCGGGAGTCGGTCAGTCCCGCACCACCGCCCGCACCACCTACACCTCCACTAAAAGCAGTAATGCCCGTCCGGGTCGTGGTATCCCCCGCCGAAAGGGAAACAAATGCAGAAAAACATGTCCTCAGTGGGTACTGTTGGGACAGTACCATTTTCCGGTTTAGGCCGTTTTTGCTTGATTCTTGGTCGGGCATAAAAACATAAATTTAAATCTATTTTGTCACGTTCATTGGATATGTTGCCTATTTAGTTTGGATGAAAGTCCTTAAATAGTTTGAATTCATAAGAAATAATGAAAGAGCAGTGTTCAATATTGTGAATAAAATTTGTTTTTCAACAGAGTGATGTAACTGCTTATAAGCAGTTCTTATACTTCGACTTTTGCGTCTGTTTCTCCTTCCTTTTCCAAGCTTCTACTTTGTCCATAGTCCCATTTCGAAAGTTACATAAATCGGAACGACCTTTATTTAGAATTCAGTCTGCCAAATTTTTCAAAGTATCTGGATGCTGCGATTCTCGACGTGATTATTAGCCAAACGTGCTTTTTTCCATGTAAAGTTTTATGTAGAAATTGTGCATGAATTTCCATTGAGCTCATGTCCTCGTGTCCGGAAATCGATTCCGTTACCACGTTTGAAAATTTCTGCTCAACACGAGGTGATAATGAATTAAATCCCAACACAAGCCTCTACCGGAGCTAAAACTTTTTCTTGGACATGACGGCTCACGCAAAACCTAAAGACAGTGAGCTCAGGTTTCACCGTAGTATGGAAATAGCGGTGTGGTCTTGAAGTGTATGCACAATGTGCGGGGATAGCCGGCGGAGAATGGAATTACATAGGTGGATAGGGTTTTGAGGGGGCGTCGGATGACAATGGCCTGGACCCCTCCCCTTCACCTCCCTTATCCCTTAATGAGCTTCCGTAAATGGTGTACGCCATATCCAGCGAGACCGCTCGACTGCTGCCAGCTTTGTAAGAAATACGCTATTTAAGTACTGCCCCCGTTAGGTACCCCTTGAGCGGTGCTTATTTCAGATCAATTTATTGCGCCGTCACCCTAAATTTCCTCGTTAGTTAATTCAATAGGATAAGTGCGAGGGAAGCTATCTGGTTTTACTCTTCGTCCTGAATCAGTAAGCGTGATGGTAACCTCTTCAATTGAGAAATCAACGTATTGAGTTGCTTAAGTCCGCATGAAACTTATTTACAGATTTATTTACAGAGTAAAGTATTAGGTGGTTTTAAAGAAGGCGTCGAACTGGAAGACATGGTAGAGATCCTTCTCTTAACAACTTTTCATCGTCTCCTTTATTCTGCTTATACCTCGCCATGGCATGGAAAGGAATTCATAAAATATTTTTAAACGGATCGATTCAATCTGAAGCGTTATTTCAGCACATATACAGTATAAGGGAGGGTATATAGGACATTGGGAGGGTATATATGTATAGGGCATTGGGAGTTCTAATGCTTATTACTTGAAAGAAAATTAAATTTTGTTTCCGATATTATCAGTTTATTTACTCACGACTAGCAATTTTGGGGTATCAGTTAATTAAGTGAAAGCTGCTTCATTGGATTTGGTAATTTGTGCATCAACTACTTGACGCATTTTTTCAGAAAAAAGATTGTCACTTCTCGGTTTACAGCACGCATCGAAAGTAAAAATAATTAACGAGCTATATGTTTAAACGATTTTCCGATGCAGTCGGTAACTTTTGAACTCTAGTTCTTCTGAATGATAAACCTTTCTTGATTAATCTCTAAACGTGTCCTACTTTTTAATTTTGAAAATTACACATTTTTAGGGCTGAAAATAAATTAACGATTGCTTTACGAAGTGATACGAATTCAATCATTGCATTGAATAGCGAATTTTATAATGTTGGAAGAAAAAGTAATTGTTTAAAAATTTCTTTTTTCAACGAGAAATTATCTGTGAGCATTAGAAGTGTTTAGATCGCTATGTATTATTTCAATCTCTTCACTGTTGAAGCAAGGCCGATAAATTAATTTCTCTTTGATAAACATTTGCGTAAATTATTCTCGGGATTTCCAAAAGGTTAAATTGGCAAAAAGTATCGACGTTTCGACAGACGACTCATCCATCGTCTTCAGGGTAAATGTGGAAACGTCGGTACTTTTGGCTGATTTAACCCGGTGGAAATCCCGAGTTGAATTTACGCGACGCATTCGCCGGGATCTTTTTACTAATTATAGTTGTTCAAATAAAATTTGTTTCAGTGCTAAAGGCATTTTCTACCGACGAGTATTGCATATGTCTCTATAGACAGGCTTCACCTCTATTTGATCATCTTTCAGCCTTCATTTTGATTTTCACGGAGAGAATTTAGGTGGCACTAGGGCAGGAATATTTGCCGTAGAGTTGTACAAGTACGAATTAGACCTGAGGTCTAATCACTCGAGTGATCAAGCGATGGAGTCTCAAGGGGGTTAGTTGAGAAATCTCCAACCCCCCGCGAACGAGCGCCCGTGACCTTATACGACGGAAGAGCCCCTTAACTAACCTTCTAAGCCACGCACTTTGAAATACAGGTCGGGTGTTGGGGTGGGTGGGGGTAGGAGCTTGCGAGGGAGGAGGGAGAGTGGAAGGTGGAGAGGAACGGGCGGGAAGAAAAGGAAGAAGAAGGTGAAGGGGGAGGGAGAGGGAGAGGGCGAGGGAGAGGCAAGGTTTTTGGGACCCTCGGCGTGTTCGTTTGTGGAGTTTTAAGAATAGTCTCCTCCGGCCTGCTTCTGCCCGCGCCAACTGCAAACTCCGTTCCCCGCACACAGCTCTCCCTCCCCTCCCCCTTTCGCTTCCTCCCCACCTCCCCCCTGCGTCCCTCCAAACTCCACCTCCCCTTTTCCCTCCCCGCCCATCTTTCTCACCCTCTCTCTCCCTCTGTCAACCCTCCCAGGAACTTAGTTTCGTAACTCGATTACTGCTGGCGTATTGAAACCATGAATAGAGGACCGGATGAGACGTATTTCATTCACCGGGTCCGGGTGTCGGGTTGGGCGTTGGGGGTGGAAGGGAGCTGTAGGTTTGGTCGTGGGGGAGGGGGTGGAGATAGGTAGAGGGAGGGCAGGACCGGGGGACCTCGGTGGTGGTTCTGGCTCTGAGATTGCAAAACGGAGTGAAAAGATGGTCCAGGGTGGAGTGTGGGGGATGCTGGAGAGAGAGAGATAGAGAGAGGGTTTGGTCGAGTCTCGCTGGATTTTTGGGGCGCGGAATGTCGGTGTCGGTAGTTAGCCTGTGTGCCGGAGTTGCGGCTGCGAAGGGAATGGTGCTGGTCTCTTTATTCGTTCGTCCCCGTTCCTCGGATGGTCCATGGCGCGGACGGCAGGGGAGGAGCGAAAGGGGAATGGAGGAATGGAAATAATCCCGATCCATTATTGGCACTTCTCTCTGGATCGAAGGCTGCGAGAGCAGCGCTGCCGAATTAGTGACGTTTACCCCTCCAAGTTTGCGGACCCATCTTGTCGCTCAACGACGTTCCCTTCGTGTATTTATGAGAGTTTTGAGATTACTCAAGGATAGCTCTATCCACTAAGGAGGCATTGTAGGTGTTCTCTTGCGGAGATGCGTGTTTCATTCCTAAAGATCGTTTCAGTCACTCTCACGTGATCGCATCGGATTGATTCCTATATTTAAGAAGGTGTTATGATGTATTCCTTGCCCACTAATCACTAGTGCTTTCAATTTTGACGAATTGAACTGATCAGTGAGAAATATTTGGATATAAGTAAACATTTGAAAACTTAAATCCTGGCAGGTGAACGGCGAGGAGGTATTGCCACCAGAAAAAAATCTAAGGGAACCGAAAATGGAACAACAGGCCCCCAAACCAGGCCTCTCAATTTTTATGGCAATTTTTGAGGATTTATGGGAACTACATGTTATGCCTTTAAGCTCCATCTTAGATGCCGATGCAAGGATTCCCTCGTGTTGCCATCCTTATTAAACCGTGAGAGCATAGCATCTTGTTCCCATGGATCCTTCAAAATTACCCTGAGAGTTGGGAAGCCTCGGTAGGGTCGTGATCTGCGCATTGGCCTGGTAAGGCGCTGGTTCGATTCTCGGTCATGGTGGAGTTTTCTCGTGACAGTTTCTACGTAAAATAATATTAACAGCAAAGACTAAACCATCACATATTACAATTGTTAGAACTCTTACGATACATTTATTTTTGTTGGTATTTGAAGATAAAAAGTGTACTGGTTTCCAAAATCGGAAAAGAAATTGCTCTCTCAAGCTGTGAAAATTGAAGGTGTTAATGTTTTTGGGAATTCCTTGCGTTTCCATGGATGAAAATCAACGTTTATTCTTTTTTTCTGGAAAATTTCACTAAGGCCTGGTGTTAGCGAGAGTTAGAGTCTTCATAACGTGGAGTGTTAGCATGGAGTGAATATAGCAACCCTGCAGGAGTCTTTGGAAAAGGAGAGAAACGTTGGTTTTAACCAAGACAGCGTGGAGTATTTAAAAAATATTTGTCCCTCCCGAAATGGACCGTGAACGCTTTGCCTGATTGAGGTTTATAAATTATCTCTCAAAGCTTCGTAAAACATGAGGTTTACCCAATGGTGATTCTTGAGCGTTAATGAGATGCGTTACGGGAAAATATTTACCTCCAACTTAGTAGGAAAAAAATTGCCGCGTCCAGAGCTCTGACGTGGGTCTTTGGGGGGGGATTGGTTAAATTGGAAGGGTTGATGGGTAGGGTATTGGTTCGGCCGGAGGAGAGACGGCGGAGAGCGATGGCTATGTGGGCTGGCGAGAGGAGGTCGGGGAAAGAGATGGATAAGGCAGTCGCGGGAACGCAATGGGGCGAGATGTTGGTTGAAGTGAAGGTCGGAGAGCTGTTGCGCTGGTTGGGAGTGATTGGGAAGCTTAAAGGTAGTCTGAGCGAGATATCGCTTCACATTAAATTGGATAAATGTGACCTCATCCTAATGAAAAACATTCATATGTTTAACTATACCAAAATATCAGACATTTTTCAAGGGTAATGATACGCATATACACCGTAGAGAGACTCTATTTAAAAAATGAGTGATTTTTAACTCCTAGATCCCGTCAAAAATTCAGCTATTTGTAGTTTGCATGATTTCTCAACTATTTTAAAAAAATAAATCAATTACTCACGGCATCCACTTTTATAGAATCGCAAAAAGATCTTCGATTGTGAAGGCATTTTCAGCAATCAGTGTGAAAAAATTGAGTAACGTTGAAGCCCTATAGATATATATTTTGTTAACTGCAGAGAATTTAAGTAATTTAAAACAAAGTTTTTGCGTCATAAATGTTACAGTATTTACTACATCTACAAAATACCCAGCAACCATCTAATGGGTGTGTTGCAGGGGGTAAGTAGACCAACAACGCTTGCTTTATATTTCTGCTTAAATCTAAAAATACAATTTGAACATGGTCTCTGTCATGACTAGGAAAAAATCTCGCTCAAACTGCCTTAAGATGAACTGAAGTGAGCGAGTCGGGTGCAACTGCCCTTCGAGTTTTAATCCTAGATGAGCTCCGATTCCGTAATTTCTTCTTAGCGCTTAACCACGAGATGGCGCAGCCTTTACGTTGATGTTTACTGAGAGATCGGGTATTGTGTATTGCATCCGATTTTCGGTCGCTTGACGTGAGCATAATCGACGGTAGAACAGATAAACGTCGGTTTACGTTCGGAGAAGATATTTAGCCATGGATTATGAAAGCGTGTCTAAGAGAAGGAGGGGAAGCCCCAATATTCCGCTTCCGAGAATGGAAGAGAACGTGCATCCCTGTCTCACCATTATTACTTCGCTTTCTATTGCTTCCTGGCAGATTTTTGATCGATAGTTGCTACGCTCCGATTTTCTCAACTTTCCTCTCCAATTTTCCCCCATTCCCAGCATTTTTCCGTAAAAACGGTCTTTAGTATCTCTTCCACCCGTATTGATCCCTACATTGCACCTACTTTGATCTGCCTTGATTTTATCAAGGAACTTCCTTCCCTCTTTCACCACGCCGAAGCCGTATTTTTTCGTCTTTCTCGGGTTCAATTAAAAACGTGAGTAATGGGTTACCACTAGTGAATGGAGAAGTGAGGAATTAAAGAGGTCTGGCAGCTCAACATCTACGTAATACCCTGGAAGCCACCACAAGGGTGTGTGGCAGTTAAGTGGACTGGTGTCCTAAAATTTTGTTTCCCTTCATTTCGGTAAAACGGGGTTATGTGACACCTTTTTGACTACCAATTCAAAATTTTGCAATAGTGAATTTTATAGAAAATAGCGTGGAATTTAGAAATAGTATCTATTTGGTTTCTTAACCTTGGATGTAATGTTTCATTCTCTGTATCTTCCAATTATTTGATCGAAAGGTAATAAAAATTACCTTTATTATGTCGTAATTTCAGGTCTTTTTACGATGTAAATTGTCTTATTTTCTTAAACTCTTGTTTTATGCGTGCAATATCCTGGCCACGTGCAACAATTTAGTCCATCTAATTCCTTATGATTGACATAATTAAATCCTCATTAATATAACAAGGAGGATGTTGTAGCCACAATTTTACATTTGATGACCTAATCGGGAGATTCATTCGTGAATTATGAAGTCTAAAATGTGAAAGGTTGAAGTGGGTGTAACGCAAAATGCACTGAGTGCTACAAAGGTAGAATTCGTTACATATGTCTTCATGCAAGATTTTTATTAACACATTCTGTGAGTGATGCTTAAATATAAAACCAGTATATATGGGTCAAGTGAGTGTTAGTAAGCTGGTCGTCATCTCCCGTGCAGTGCTAGTTATTGGGTCGCTTGAAGTAAGCTCAGAAAAAAAAAGTTCTCGAACAATCTTTAGTGGTGGTTATCAAAGGTTGGCATGATTTTCTCAGAACTTGAAGAAGGAGTGAGGGAAATTATACTCGGTACACAGCCCTGGACCAAGATTGCGCTCTTATGTAAACTGGAGTACATCTTAGGAATTTTTCAGTTTTCGACCTCAGGAGCGAGGCGGTTAATTGGATAAAGTTTTCCGTGACAGAATCATGCTGTACTTGTGCTAGTTAACCTTGTATCCGATGTTGTGGAACGGGTTTTCCTTAAAATTTCAATTCAGTACATTGTCCAAAAATGTAGGTGAGCCAACAACGTTCGCAGGACTTGCTGCTGGCTAGATTTAGGTTCTCCATATTTAAAACTCCACAGTGTCATTAAAATTGCTTTCATTTTGACTGTTTTAAAGGGGGTCAGTCATTTTTATGACGTGTTTTAATGGTGGTATTTAGTGAAAGTCCTAAAACGAAAGGACGTGACTAAAAGTTCAAATCACAAATTGGCATAAAAATGTATTTGATGGAAAGTCATTTCCAGTGTTCCCTCGCTGGTTATGACGATGTACTTTCATTTTGTTCCTTTACTATTTTTGTATTATTTGTTGCTTTTATTTTATGTAAAATATAACTCCTACACTGTGCAATAAGTGAATTTTAATTTTTTGCAATATTTTCTGTCGATTTAGTTTTTTTTAAACATTAGTTTTTGCTTGCGATCCGTTTAATTTTAAAGATAGAACACTCTCCTGTAGCATAATAAAGGGACATCTTTTGCGTCTGTGAGTAAAAATGAAAAAAAAAACATTTTTGAAAGTTTCGCTGCTTGGATTATAACGTTAATAATGTATACTATTTTGAAAACGCTTGTCAGTTCAATAAACTTTAATTTACATTTTTCGTCATTATCAAAGTTATACCGTTTGGATGACGAAAGAATACTAGCGCCATACAGATGTATGCAGCCAAGGGAGAACCTTAGTTCGTCATGTTCCGACCTCAGAGTCCTTAGAATTCTATTTGGATCTGACTTATTTCATATAAAAACAGACTTAATTGTAATGTTTAATGAAAGCTCTAAAATGAGAATACGTGGCTGGATGTTCAAATCGGAAATTTATATTAAACATCATTACTAACACTTCACACCGGTCGATTTGTCCGGCATTATTTTATTTTGTTCTCTGCATGAAGTAGTATCTTGTAGCATTCATAAATTAATTTTATTAGTAATATTAACCACTAGATGTCTCTTTAACAGTGTACTGCATGTTTGCATGTTCATTTTCGTAGCACTCTCCTATTTAATAGCAGATTCACGAAGTTCACACAACGGAGGACTGAGAGTGACTGCATTTCGGAGAAACTAGGCTCCGCCTACTGCATTCTAGTTGGTTTTCGCGAAGTCACGTGCCGGGAGACTTTCTCTTCCCTCACCCCCAAAAACTTAAGCCTGCCTCTCAGTCGCAAAGATATTTGAATCGTATAATAGTTTCTAGTTAGACTGCGCACTCTTCTCCTGACTGCTTTTTGGTCTGCGCCTAGCGGCCGGGGGAATGTGCGAGGTCCCAATTTGAACAAGGATGAGTGCTTCATGCCTGGTGTGGAAACACCCCGTGCCACACACCCTAATGGTGGCTTGCACGGTACTTCGTAGATGTAGATCATATTAGCTCAAAAATGCATTTGACGGAAAGCTGGAATGAGTAGACCAAACTATATTCTTAATTCCTTTAGGATTATTTTTCTCTGGATATTATAAGCATAAATGCTTTGAAAATAGGTAGTCCTATTTTGCTTCCGCGGTGGCAAATCTTCTTCTGTCGAACACCTACATATTGTCGCACCTTCCACATCGGATAAATTGAGTCTCCGAGAGACGATATTTGTAAAAATCTTTGCCTTGGAGTGAGGATGAAAGATTACTAAATAACATATCGTAGAAAGGATTCGGCTTTCATTTTTAGAAAACCTTCCACCGATTATAAAAGAGACTCGACGAGTTTGTCGTGATGATGGCATCGGCTCTCTGCTCATGTACTTCATGCGATGCTTGATTCCTGGTCCGTTTAGTGCGTATGAACTTGTGCAAAACTCTGGCGTACGATTTACGAGGGAATAACTTATCCCTCAATTTAGACGAGTTGTTTAAACTGCTTTCTTTCGCAGAGGAGAGCGTTATAGTAAGTTCGCGGTGGCGTGATTCTGTAATACATACAAACCTATTACAGAACCATTGACCGGTGGTAACTTTCATTTTTGGACACTTTATGCAGATATAAATTATTTTTAATTACAGAAGTTGTTGTTTGTTGATTACTAACTTCTGGCAATTCTTCTATTGTTTTCTCTAGCTAGTTATGCTGGAAGACTATCATGATTGGAGAGAAAGGGTTAATCGGTAAAGCTAGTGAAAGTTAAATTGGATATTTTTGTACTTCAAACCGGTATAAGGTTGAATAAGGCTGACAAGATGAATACGGCTAAGGTTGTGAGCAGTACGTAACCGAAACGAGTACATAATAATAAGCCTACAATAGTACAAAATCAAAGTAACATAATAAAAAGTAAAAATGATATAAAAAGGAAATAATGAATAAATAAGCTTGTAAATTAAAGTAACGAATAAAATAAAATAAATGATCTAAATTAATTATACTAAATATGCCGATGTAGAAATGTACGATCTTTAGATATAAAAAACGAAGAAATTATATAATGTTTAGGCTGTGAAAGCTCATTTAGTAATTGAGAGGGAAATATTAATGCTATATAATAAAGAGGAAATAAGAATGCAAAAAATAAGGCAAAAATATGTGTATCCATCATTGTAAAATGGCTCATTAAGGCAGAACAAAGAGAGGAATGGCTAGGAGGGAGTGGGTTGGTCGGTCGGTCGCAGTGGAGGAAGGATGTGTGGACATACATGCGTATGGAAGGGGCGAGGTGGGGGTGGGGTGGACTGGATGGGATGGTCACAACCTATCGCCAGGCCCCCGGTGCACTCCAGAGCCATTCCCAGATCGGCGAAGAGTCCCCTTCACCTCACCTCCTCACTAATACCACCACGAACATCTTCATTTGCCGTAAAGCGGCGCGGGAAATCTCGGTAACCCCCCCCCCCCCCCTGGGGAGTGTACCCTGTGCCCACCCTAGCCTCCTGAACCCTCCAACCTCTCTCTTGACGACCCCTGCCCATTCACAGGTCGCCGCCTATCCCGGAGCCAATTACGGCGGCTGGCTGCTGGACTGTGCTCTGGGTGGGAGGAGAATAGGATGGGTAGAGGCAGCGGGACTCTTCAGTTCCGAATGGCTGAGGGGCGGGGAAGTTGACGGGGCTAGAGTGAGGTTCAGGAGGTGGAGTGTAGAGGAGGCAGGGAGCGGCCGGCCGATGGTCCCCCGCTCGAGGAAGACCCGTTGAGCATGCCCGCCCTCCAGTCACTCCTCCCCGCCCGCAGTTCCGTGTGCACTCATTCAATGATGCCCCGATGAGGTTGAAGAGGAGGCAGCAGCCGATGGTAATGCGGGCTTCGTCGTGGTTAGGCGGCCGTGAAGAGACAGAGGTCCGCTCGATCGCTGACCAGTCTCCTCCCTCTTTATCCCGTACGATGCGAAAATGTCGAGGCCACCGCTTCCTGTTCGGATTGCTCGCGGCGCCGCTGACGTGAATGCTTGGTCGAGTGTCACACTATTCTGCCGTTCTGGATCTCGCTCGGATTACTTCCAATGCATTCCGGCCAAGTTTTGAGAGTCTACGTGTAGTAAAACTGAGTCTTGCTCACGGTAGAGGTGGCTTGGTCCACCTTAGCTCCGTTGATTCGCTTCAAGTGTCATCTAAAGAACTATTGCAAGTTTTAGGGTGAACCGCGGGAGTAAAAAGAGCTGTCGTGACTTATCTGGAATTCATTTTTTTTTCTTATTTATCCAACATGTCTTAGCATGGCGAATTGAGTTTCAATTGCCTTCTATTCATTGGGAACGTTTGAACTTGACGTTTCACATTTTTTATCTTTTAATAATGGATGCATGCCGATTTATTTTTTCATCAGTGGTCATTAATTCGTTGGTTAATCTTTTCCAGTTCTACATTCCATTCTCTTTTCGGCGAACCACTTATCTCCGTCATAATTTTGATTTTGAGATCCCTCGTAGATGCTTGGTGCATATTGTCCATTGGACGATCTCCGCAGTTCTTTCCATTCATTTCTCTCCTCATAAAGGTTTTCAAGAGGCGGTAATGTCTCGGTATGAGTCTGTTCTTATCCAAAAAGCTCTCAATGAACATATTTATTGTACGAATGTCGCCTTTCGTTTGATTTCGAATAAATGTAGTTGGTCCGCCGTGTTGGCTCCAGTTTGACTCCAACGTACGTGTTGCTTGCGACTATCACATTGGTGACGAGGAGGTCATTTCTTCTTTTATGGAAAGACTCGTTCCAGGGGAAGAGATCTGAGAAACGAGTGAAGAAAGGCTAGCACAGCATTCTATTTCAAGTGATATTGCTTGGTCAAGCAATTGAATAGAAGACGAAGTTGATACAATTAAAAATACTGCTCAACTCGATATTTGTGTAATACCAGTTATTGGAAGGCATTCGAACTCATCTTTTTGACTCGTTACCGATTAATAACCGAATTCTCTGTATTCCGTACTGCATACTAGTATGTTCTATAGCATAATAAAATAGCGAAATAATCAGGCTCTTATGATTCTCCTGGAATGATACAGAGAGATGGGTCGGTTAAGATTATGCTTGTAATTGCGAATCGTCGCTTGCGAACCCTGTTTCTTAGTTGTTCTATCGCTTATGGAAACGTAAGTTGTTTTGTGTACTTAAGAGATCCCCGTGGGAAATTTGATTTGTGGTTCCACGCAGTCCTCGTAAGTGATTCAAAGCGTACACCCTGTTCTCCCATCTATGAGTGTGTATAGCATGATTTTTGTTAGATGTTGAATCACGCATTGTGGTCTACAGCTTCCCTCACGATGTAGTATTTGTGTTCAAACATTCTCTTGCGCACTGGTTAGACACTCCGTAATCATTCTAAACCTAGATTAAATGCCGCGGGGAATGCAATTTTTTATTCATTCTTGCTAACTTTCAGTGAAAAAATTAAACGAATTCAATGCATAACATACGTATAACATAAAGAATAAAATAGGCCAAAATAACAAAAAAAAAAACACCTTAACGATATTTCTGGCTTAATTTTTTGCAATTTACTTTAGGGACCCAGGTTCTCATGCGTTTTTTTCAAACATCAGAGGTAGATATGTGCATTAATCTGTACTTAATATAATTTATTTATTTTTTGGCTCTTGGGTTAATTTAATAATAAGTTTATTGTAAATAAAATGTGTTGAATATTTTGTGTATATGGTGTAACTCAGAGAAATCGCAGTAGTGAGATGTACCTATATGAAATCCACGTGCGAGAATATGTAATTAGATAAATTAGCGCCCCTTTCTCAGTGTTGGTCGATGCCTGAGGAGAAATGTCTCAAAGTATTTAAAGCTATTGATATCTCAACGATGACTCGCTGTAATGATTAAGTCCTCTTTTAGAAATGATTACTTTAGCCAGGCTAGGTGGAATTTGAAATTAATCGGCGTAGAGTGTCACTTTAAGTCGTAATCTTCAGATCATGGGAAAGAGAACAGATTTAGAGGCTGCTAGATAAATAATCGACCTGTCCTCATGCGTTTCGCACTCTCAGTGGTAGTCCTGAACGACGAGGAGTGAGATTGAATTGTTTGTTGGCGTGTGCCACCGCTCCAGTGGTGCCACGCTTTCAATTACAACCTTTCTCTCCCAACACATTCATTGGGATGTGTTTTGCAATCAGCCACTGAATACTTTTGTCGCCATAATTGATTGTGACATGATTGCCGAGGGCCGAGGTTGTCCCTTGGGTTTCGGGGTCGAAGGAGAAAGGTCGCTACAGAAAAGGGATAATTATATTTCGCAGTGCCCGGTGCAGTTCCCGACATTGAAGCCTCGTTTGTCCTCGAAGACAATCTGATGCCTGATCTCCGCGGTGGGTTGAAATTCGCAATGAAACGTGAGGGGGTGGGGAGAGGTGACGATTGTGGCGGTTAAGGAAGGAAGTCTCGGAATGGGGGAGAAGGGGAACGACTTGGCAATGAGGGAGCAATTTATCTCTTCATGCTCCGTGCGAGCGATGTCATCCGATTGACACTCAGGTCTCAAAACTCCACTTTTCACCCAATGCTTTACGTTATAAACATTTAAATATCGCTCATAGTTAAATCAAATATCGTCTTTTGCATTGAATGGCATTGCACGTTGCTGCATTAATTAATTCGTTACAATGCGTCGACGTGAATTCTCAGTTAAATTCAAAATAATAATATATTTTGATAATACCTTTTTAATGCTGCTGGAGTGGTTGAAGTAACCAAATTACTTATGCTACAAGTCTCTCAATGAATGCTATAATTTTCCTCATATGAGACTTAAGCATCATCGCGAATTTATTTCCAGATTCGACGATGCAACAAGTTTGCCAGCGTGCTTTAGAATCTGAAAACCATCGCATTCAATTTATACTATGTATAAGCGCCTCTTATTGCGATACTACACCGTATCACTCAATATAAAATCAAAGGAACGCGTGTAATATTTAATGAATCGTATTACGCGGTGAATTTATCCCAAAATCGGCTGATTTTTTTCAATTTTCAGCAAGTTGGTTTGGAAAGGATTTTTTCGGGAATGGGAATGAAGGGAAACCCGGCGTAGATTCACACGTAGCGGAAAGTTCTCAAGAGTCCGAAGTTTAACGTCTCTTGAAAGTCTAACGGGATTAGAGATTCCTCTAAAAAATTTCAAAAATGCCTATTTCGGGACTATTCTGGGCCCTCAAGATTGAAACACAGTTTTAGTCGGCGTACAAGCCTGATCACCACCTTGCATTTAAAAAATTGAGGCACATAAGGCAAGGATTTACCAGGAAATAGGACAAGTAGAAGAATTATAACTCTTTTGAAAAGATGATGCTATTTCATCGGGTGTGAGACGTTAATTTTCTTCTAATTTTTACCCTTTACCTATTAAAGATTTTAAATCAATTTCTGTGACGTTATTAGGACGCATATAAGATAAAGTGCCCTTTAAAATGACTTCCTCAATTCAGTGTAATGTTTACAAATAATTCATCGTCGGCAATCATCAAACCGAAGATTGTTTAACTGCAGCTCTGTACTCCTCCCACCCATCAGAAACCTACTGCTCAGAACTCCTTCCCAATCCTCCATTTTTACTTTCTCTAATACTTGCTTTACGTGTTCCGCCCAAGGCCTGCCTTGGTAGCTCTGCTCATTTATTAATATTTACGCCATTTGCACCATGAAGGATAGGTAGGTAGGTTGGTAGGAGTAGGGTTATTCGGGGAATGGAGAAAGAACGGAGAGAAACCCGGCGTTGCCATTAACTCATGCTTAACGAAAGGCGTCACACGGGGACCACAGTTTGTCGTGCCGCCCAACGGGTGGAATGCTGCACTTAAGATAGTTTGAGCGACATAATTCCCTAGTCATAATGGAGACCATATTCAAATTTTATTTTTTTATTTCAGCGTCTGTAAGAGGTATGCAGTAAACATCGTTATATTAATGCCGCAAAAATATAGTTATATCAATATCAAACATTTTCGTAGTTAAATATATTTTCCCTCTTAACTCTCTAACTTGACTCATTTTTCACGCCGTACTGTGACATCGCCTTCACAATAGAAAGTTTTTTTTTGCGATTCTGCAAAGATTACTGCGGTGAGAAATTGATTAATATTTATAAATAGTCGAAGAAACATGCAAAATATACCCCGTTAGTTTTTTGACGTAATCAAGTTGCTAGAAATTCGTAATTCTTCTTCAATATTCTCCTTCTGGAGCGCACAGCCGTAATCTATCCCATGTAAAACAGCTTACATTTTTAAGCTGATTGCTCGAAGAGTAGCTCGACAAGGGGTAATTTTGATATAATTGAAAAGATTGGAGTCTCTTCTTTAAATTATGTCAATTTCATCAAATTGTATGTGTATTGATGCATCGCTCAAACTACCTTTATATACACAATACTTTCCGACTTTACTTGGTGGAACCACTGCATAATGAACAGATAAAATAACTTTGTGAGCTCCACAAATATTTTCATTGATACAACTAGGTTTCGCCAGTCACGGCATTTTCAGGTATACAGTCATAGCGGTAGGAGCAAGTGGTATATATACTGTATACTTTAATATGTTCGACCAGACACACAAGTAGGTATCGGGATTCCACTGAGAAATGTCCACACCTACCGGGAATCGAACTCCTTTCCTTAAAATGGCAGCGTGCAAGTTGGTACTCCAACCCCCACAATAACACAACCCTCGTGTCTAATAAGTTCGTCCATTCTCCTTCTCGTAGTTTTCGCAGTACACAATATCTCTGCAGCTCTCTTTCCCTCTCCGTGGTGGAGTTGCGTAGAATATCTCTCGCGTGTCCCTATTTCCGCCCCCCCCCCCCCCCAACAATGCTCCCCTCTCTCGACCACCACGCCCCCCCCGCCTCCCGTCCCAGCACTACTCACTCGATACACACTGAATAGGGCGGACGGAGCAAACAGAGATATAGTCGAGAGAGAGACCAAGGTAAACAAGACGGGGACCAATTTCCACGCGCCGCCGCTCCCCCCGCCCCCCACGCTCCACAAGGCACCGAGCTAATAAGGGGGTGGGGGGGGGGGCGGTTTTGGGGGCGGAATGATGGCCCGAGTGTGGGGTGGGAAGGGGAAAGGACGTTTTGGAGCGATCGTACAAAACGCGGCCGGGAGAGTGAGAGAGGGCAGGGGAGGTATTATTATTTGGAGCGATGTGGAGGAGGGTATTAGCGTCCCCTCCGTCTCTTCCTCTCCGTTCTCGGGCTGCCTCCAGCTTTCATTCTGTTCTTGGGGGTGGGAGCGGGGGTGGGGACCCGTGGGGGCGCGAATCCCACTGCAAGAAGATGACTCAATTCTCGTCGGTTCATGGGGTGGTGTGGGTGTGGTCTGTTGCTAGCGAATTACTCAGGGGTCCGGTCTTCTAAGGGGTCGTATGGAGTGCAGGAGGGAATGTCAGTGTCGCCACCTTGGTGGGCTTCGCGGCTCTTTTCAAAGCCCAAGTCTGTGCGATGTCGAGAGCATGTGGTTCCCGATTTCTGTTCATCATCGGCTGACGTCAATCCATAGACTGATGCAGCTCTAAACTCATTTCTCCTAATCTCCGCCAATCACTTCATTCCTCATAATTCTTCACCTTGCCATCCTTCATAATTTTCTTGATGTGTACCACCGTTGGTCTTCCTCGGTAATTCTACTCATTCATTAATCCTTCCGATGCTGTTTTTCAGTAATGGAAGTTGTGTAGCTATTGTTTCTCGAAATATGTCCAATTAGTTCTTTCCAGAGTTACCATTATGTACATATTTTCTCTCCAATTATTTGTAGGACGTCTTCATTAGTGATTCTTTTTGCCCAATTCGCCTTCACTATTACCGTATTTTTCCGAATATAAGCCGCGCTTTTTATCCCGATTTCAGGGTCTGAAAATCGGGGTGCGGCTTACATTCGAGGTGCTGCTTAAATTCGAGAATTTTCTTAAAAAATCGTAAAAATGACCGATTTGAGCAAACCACCCATTTGCATTCACGCGGACGCTCCAGCTAAACTCGCCTAAGCCACGGGGAAAGTAAGAAATAACGATGAAAAAGGTGAAATTGGTGCACAATTTATTCATACAATAAAGGATAATATAGGTAACATTGTGCCACAGTGACATAGGTAATGTAAAAACAGATATAAAATTCTAATGAATAATACTGTAGGTAGTACGAGATGAACTAAAAAGGGTGCAGCTTAAATTCGCGTATTAACTTTTTTCCCTGTTTGAGACCTCCAAAACGGAGTGCGGCTTATATTCGGAGAAATACGGTACCTATTTGATGACATCATATCTTTATTGCTTCCAATCTCTTTTCATATGCAGCTGTTATTGTCCTGGCTTCACTCTTACGTACGGCCATGCTCCAATTATATAATAAATAGCAGCTTCCTTACTTTCAGGTTTGTGCTGATAATTACCTATCTTCCGGTAGAATGTCGTTTTGGCTTCGGTATTCTTACTTACCGCACATTTCTTGCTTTTTCCATCACCTTTGATCTTATTTTCCAGGTTGCAAAATTTTACTTCTTGCGCAAGTTTTTGCATTTCAAATTTGATGGGGTATAATTTTTGTTTTCTTTACATTGATCCCCAACTTCCAATTTCTGTTATCGGTGGCAATTTCGTTGTGTTATAGTCTCCTATTATTTTACCTACTTAAGGGATACAAAGTTTTCAATTATTCAACCAACGTCCTTAATAGCAATATTAATATTATATTGATGATAATTCATGTATTCTCTGTGGAATGACGCATATGTGATCCTTATTTCCCTCACCTTCATTAAAGATACGACCATAGGGGTGGTGATTTTGAAGTATGAATGTTTTATGAACTATAATAATGTTAATTTCTATTGCCATCGAATATATATTAGTTTTTCTTCTGACGTGTTGATATTTTGCCTTAGTCAGTTTTTATGATATGTTATAATAGAGTCTGTTTCACCAAAATGCCTCCGTTTTCTTTTGAAATGACACGTGAATACAATTATGAAAATGTTTACATTCTTCGTTGGTTATTTATACGTCATGATCATTATCCCTGTCTTATGTTAGACTCTTCATACTTCCTACAATTTTTCACGGTGGAAATGTCATGTGGAAAAAACTCGACTGAGTCAGACTATGAAAAACTGCCTAGATTATCAATCCTGAAAATATGGCAGAACTCATATATGTTTAATGTACACTATTATTTAACGTATGGCGTAACTTAAGTATCTAAAAATTCATTCATAAGTGGATAAAATAAACATAAGATTTTTCTTTAAATGAGATTCGTTAAAGTAAGTATTAGCAGTTGAGGATATAGGCCCTAGGGGCGAAGCAGTAAAACTATTTCAGTTGATATTGTGGTTAATAATCCCGATCTTTCTTGTAATGTAAATTTAATTGTGTCTAAATTAGGTACATAGTGATTTTGTTTGTCCGTCTGCGTTGTTTCAATGCTCACATTGTGGCTGAAACGCACTTGCTATTTCTTACTGAGCTAGAGGTATCCGTTTAGCCTCCAATATTCCCGCGAAATTACGTTGGCAGCACTGCCGTAAGGGTCTTTCACGGGGGCAGACACGGAATCCTGGGCCGAGACGGAGTGGAGAGGGTGGCAGTGGGTGGTAGCGAGTTTTAGGGGAGAATTACTGGTATTAAGGGGTACACGGCGTTGGTTGAAGGAGCAATAGAATGGAGACACAGGAGATGGACATCCGATTGCTCCAAGACCCTGAAATTCCACGTCAAACAGAATTACGCCACGTTTGAGAGATGAACCCAACCCCCGTGCTCTGCCAGAAATCGCCAGTTTCAATACTCCTCGGTTCCTAATATCCAAGTTGCCCGGCGTGAGAAAGACAAACTCCCCTTGCCTTCGATTGTGCCCCGTTTCTCACCCCCCCCTCCCTCCCCTGATTCTACTCCCACTTCTCCATTTCCCTCCTAGGTGGATAATGGATTTAAAGACCTTTTGACACGAAATATGTTTCATTGCTTCTGGTTTCAATCGTGGAATTGGTGGTACCTTGACAACCCGAAATGAGATTTTTGCGTGTTAAGGCCATACTTGAACTCATAATCGAATGTACATTTTTCTGCTGAACTCTTGCCTCATGAATTTTCCAATGCTCCATTGATCAGGGAAAATATACCTGGTCGTTCCCTTTTGATCTCTCGATTAATAATTGAAATGAATTATGCATGTGCGTTGAATAAATATATCTGCCTGCATAATATTTGCATAACCTTCACTGTCTGCGTTAAGGAGGCTACATATGTTCTTTTAAACATTAGTGGAAAATTATCAATGGTAAAATTTGTGATTTACATCTACGATTATTCTTTCTCAGGCGTTATTTGATTACCCTTAATTTCGTTTGGCGCACAGATTTTCGTATTCCGTTGGGCGACTTCGACCATTGTTTTTCCTATTAGTATTGGGTCATTGAGTTCCAATGGTTCATTACTGTAGTGGTGTATTATTGGTAAAACTCGGATGCCTTATTCCAGTTGATCTTGCGTGAGTTAGAAATTCCAATTCCAACATTTATTTATAATAGAAATTGGAACCCATTACCGAGAGATCAAATCATCACCGCCAAAATCAAAGCGCATTGGTGAAATCATTTCGATAATTTTACTGTTTTTAAAGGCGTATTTTCCTGGATAGCTACGATCCATCCTCAATAGAAAAATTCAATTCGATTAATTTATTATCGTTGGCTTTTCTGTTTCATGAGATATTTTTACATGGAGATTAAATTATAGTTTATTTCAAAGAGGAGAAAAAAATAGCAAAAATGAAAATAGCAAAAATATTAGAAATAGTTGAACCATGTAGGTATATCACATCCCGAAAATATATGCTGTAGAAATTACATCATGCAATTAGCTGCTGGGCATTCAGTCTCCGGGTTTCTCTTTCTCGTTTTGAAGCAATTTCGGAAAAGATGACGAAAATACTCAAATGGCGAGGCAAGCGGATTTTTGGATATAAGGAGTTGCATAATACAATTTCATTCTTTCGAAAAAGCCATGTTTTTGGTTTAAAAAGTTATCTACTATGCTTGCTCTGCACATATATCATTTATGAATGCTGTTTTGTTTCTTTTTTTATCATACCTACCCTAGCACTTGG
Source organism: Pyrrhosoma nymphula (assembly GCA_963573305.1). Lineage (NCBI taxonomy): Eukaryota > Metazoa > Arthropoda > Insecta > Odonata > Coenagrionidae > Pyrrhosoma > Pyrrhosoma nymphula. The sequence goes on along the minus strand of OY754329.1, from coordinate 175,147,781 downwards.
GTGCTTTGCGATGACCAAAGCAATATTGCTGTTCAAAATTTGATCACCTGGAAAGAGTGTGACGGGCAGCGCAATTACAGTGCCCCCACCCCAAAAGAAATGGGACTACGGCAGAGTCAACTGCCGGCCGGCAGGAAACACAGCGGACGTGTAATATCGCTTCAAATGGAAGACCGCATCCACGTGTCGCCGTCCCCATTAACCTCCGCCCCTTATGTTGTTTCTCTTCCGTGTCCTCCTTGTGTTCCCAAATGTTACGTCAATGCGATGGAGCCCCTGATTGTTTTCTCTCCACCCTTTTCTGCCTCATTCGTCGCTTCTCTTCCCGTCGCCCCAGATTCCTCCGCACTTTCCCCCTCCTCCTCTCTTGCAATATTACGTCACCCCTTCTTCTCTGACTTGTGGGCGTTTCCTTCTAGGAGGCCGATTGAGAGAGAGAGAGAGAACGGAATGGACGCTGACATCAGCTGCATCCATAGTTTTTCGGTTTCCAGCCCAGAAGTGCTTCTTTCAACATCTCGCGAACCTAACCTTTAACTGAATGTACATAATATCCAGCGATCCGCTGCGATGGCGTGTGGCAGGGGGTGTTAGGACACCATATGTGAAAAAGGGAGGGAATAGGGAAAGAATATTTAGGAAGAGAGAAATAACGAAAGTGAATTGAGTGTAAACGAAGTGTATTATTGTCCCACTCAGTTTTTGTTGTAACCACTAGTAATGCGTGAAAAGAAATAATTTTTGTTCCTGTCATTTCGGCTGTGCAGTATCTCCTTCAACTTGTTGTGCTTCTACTGTCTCACTCTGTTATTGTTGTATTCACAAAGAATGCGTGAAAAGAAAGAATATTTCGTGCCCGTCAGTTCGGCTGTACAGTATTTTCTTTAACTTGATGCTTCTATCAGTTCTAGAGATAAAGTGCGAGGTGAAAATAATACTGAAAAACCTCTGAACCTCTACGAGTGACTTGGTCTGCGAGTGTTTTTAGAGACGAGTGAAAATATTTTCTAAACATTGACTTAATAAACGAGCGAGGTCTTGCAATACGAGTTATACGTATACGCTTCGTCTGCAGAGTGCCGCGTGACCACAAATGACCCGATGACAGGATATGACAGCATCGTGTGTGTATGCGCAGATGCGCAAGTATGTTCCGAACTGGGGCAAACATAAGTGCAATTTGTAGATTTGTAACATTTCATTTTGGTTCCTGTAGAATATTCGCCACATTTTCGCTGTGCCAAATGAGGAAGCTTCACATTACGGGACAGTATTGAGACATAAGACATTTTATATTTTATACTTCAGGATTTTTATATGAAATATTTTGGACTGTAGAACGTACATTTTTGAGTTTCTATCATTTCTTATGAGGAAATTCACTTCGATATACGAATGCTTTGGATTATAAGTACTTTATGTGGAACAAATTATGCTTGCAATCCAAGGTTTTAGTGTATTCTCAGTGCCACCCTTAATCTCGCGTGACATGTATTCACCTTCTTTTTGCTGAAAACTTGACTCAAACACGCACAGGATATTCGAAGGTTGCCTGTAATGGGTGAGGATAGGGACATATGAAATGGTAGTATAAGTATTTCAGGATAAAGTGTTTTGACTGTGACTTACGTAATTTTAGCCTCTCGCAGCAGTAAATGGGATGAACTGTAGGGTCTTCCATCCATGTTATAGCCTTGTTCAATGGTGCTTGACTTTGAAGATCGAGTGGGAACCGGTGTCCTGATTTTCGCTGGGCGATGCACCTCGCACGAGACTAAAAATCGTGCGGAATCAACTCATTCTAGGCAGATTGGACCGTCCCCTCTTTCTATTCCATCTGCAGTTTCTTTCCAAGTTTTCATATAGGTATGTATAATCACGATATTAGGATTTTAGGTGGAGGTATCCTAGATGTTTTTTAAGAAACTTGGTTCAAACCTGAAACCTTTCGGTATACGTGACTCAACTTTCAGATTTATTATACCTGGTTAAGCATTTACTCGGTGTTATAACCGCATTCCCATCGATACTTACTCTGGTCAATTAGCTGATAGTTTGATGCATTTTACATTACTTCAGCTATGTTACCATTTCATTAACGTCAGAGCTAGTCTCCCAGCGGCTCAAGGTAACAAGTCATTGATTCGAATATTTGGACCTAAGATTTCCGCGGCGTTTGTTTGAATATGAAGCTGTGTTGGGCGTTCTTCCGCGTGAAGTTCATTGGTGACACTAGTTTCACCAGCCATCTTGCTGGCGTCTTCTGGTCTGAAGTGCCGATGCATATTTCTGATCCGTCTCATATAGCTGTGTTTTTAGTCGCGGGAATTGCTCTGATGGACGGATTGGTTTATCGTATTTCTTTTTTGAAGATTCTTTTCCAGACACTTGGTGGATCGTATCCGTCCTCCCGGTTGTAGATCCGTGGGTGTTTGATGATTTCAATGGCTTTCCCGAATCAATCTGGGGTAGTAAGTTATAACAAGTCATTATAAAACTCGACCCAAGGGGTGAATGGCCACACTTTAACAGAACTCGGCTGTTCCATGCTATCTTTAATGTCACTGAGAGTGACGGTAGACGTTTTTTGCGGTACTGTGGAAACATTTATTTGATGAAAAATGTTTTTTTTATGCCTTCCGGGGTAGGGAGAAAGAAAGAGACCAAAATGATTGAGGGCCGGCAGAGCTCCCGCCTTCGCTCCAGTCCCTGGCCACGCCGCTAACGCCGTCCCTCTCGGCGTTGAATCTTTTGTTTGACTTTTGTCGCCCAATACCTTCTCGTCTCGCCGCGCGGCCCTGAGCCGGATCCCCCGCTTCTAACCCAGGCTTACTCTTCCCTCCAGTATTGCTTCTCCTCCCACAATCCAATGGCTAGTAGCCCATTAATATTCTACCTTAGCGTGAGTATTTTTGGGTATTTTTGGGGGGGGGGGGAAAGGGAGGAGACTTAGCGGCGAACTTCTTACTGCGTCTTTACGCCTCCCGCCCGCATCCTCCTGATTCCAGCCAACCTCACCCGCCCCTCACTTGGTTTTCTCTCTCGTTGCCATTAGCGCCCTGCAAAGAGCTTCCGTGAACTCTTCCTGCTTCACCTGAGAGGACACTGGGGTCTCGCGGAAGATAAAAGGCATCGGAAAGTCGTTGGAGGTCACAGTTTCTCTTTTGATAGTGTTCTCCCGTTTCGGTGTCTTCCCTGCCCTCCTCTTTGTCCGCCTATCTCCCCGGGCTCATTAACCCTTTTTGCTTTGTCCCCTCCCTCTTATCGTGACGTCCCTATAAATGCAGCACATACGTCGACTTTGACCAACCACTGGACATTTTGGTGCCATGCCATTCCATCCTCTGGCTGCTGAAATATGGATTTTTATTTTCGGAAAATGTGACCTTTTCAACAGTTGTTGAAGTGCACCATGGCTTTTGAAATGTTGTGTAACTTTGTTTGTTTTCATCATGGTTTTATTCACGATTTATACCTGCCTTCTTTAAGCTGGGAATGTCGTGCAAAACTAAGTTTTTTGTTTTCGTCAAGAAACTGCAACCATCTTTCGTAAAAATCAAATTAATCGATTGTGGCGATACTTTGTTGAAATTGAAGATAGAATTCATTGTTACAAAAATACGGTACAAAATTACACTAATTACTACCACTGCTTTGTCTTGTAAATGACGCTTTAGTCGTCGAAACCGGTCGACAGCAATAAAATAATTAGTGGAATTTTATACCGTGTTTTTGTAACAATGAGTTCTATCTTTCGTGAAGTATAAAAGTATTATTATTATCATTACACCTAAAGAGAATGGAATACAGATATCTCTATTTGCAATTTATTTGATGGGGTATTTATGGAGCTCTTGTTTTATTGTACCATTAGGAAATATGCGATTCATCAATTTGTATTGTAGATGCTCAGCTGAATATTCTGTTAAACTAAAAAAAATTGAGATCTTGAATCCATTTTTAATGGCTCCTCGAGATTTTTACATGATTGTAATAAATTTTCCTTTCCTCACATTTTAGTGGAAAAATGTAGTTGATAAAAAACTATTCTAAATTTTTTCTCATTATGGACACTATTATAAATGACTCACTTTTCTTTCATGGAAGGAAAGGCATAATAATGAGTTGATAACATTGATCTAAAAACCTCAGTGTTCCTTTTAATTTTCTTATGCAGTGCGAAGTTCTTCTTCTTGGCGCGGGGTTTTCATTAGTCCACTAAACACCGTCAGCGTACACACGGCGTCTTTGAAAGCCGCTCCACTGGGTACTACTCAACGCTCCAAAGGGTTTACTCTTGGGCTCTGAGCTAGATTATTTTTTCTTGGGTATTTACCGGTGAATATTCGCGCTCATAGCTCCGCTCACAAACGCGTGCGCTGATGTCTCCTTTTGTTCCCACTACCGAGTGTATGCACGTGTGTGTATTTCTCTCTCTCTCTCTTTTTCTCATCTCGCTCATCGAATTACTTTCAAGCTCCCGGATGCCGCAGAGATGCTCCCGACACACCCCTGAGGGTGCAATTTGGGCTAGAGCTCGTTGCGCCCCCAAACCCCCTCCTGGCCCCCACCCCCCTTCCACCTCTTTTATTTCACCCCCCTCCCCACTCTCCTCCTCTCTCCTTCATCCCCTCCAGCCACCCCTTCCCCCCTCCCCACCACATCCCTTTCGGACGCGCGGGCCAAAGGTGAAGGCATCTTTCTCAGTGGAGGGGGGTGAAGGGGGTAGGGGGTGGGCTGCTGGTTGCGTCGGGTGAGGACGAGGAAGGAGGTGGCTTTTATCAGTTCGGATGCCCTTGCGTGTCCCGATAGAACACAAGGCCCGTGGCACGAGTGCCCGAAATTCCCAGCCGGGCGCTCATTCAAGCACCGATGTGCTCTCTGACGGTGCCCTCCTACCCTCCTCGTAAGCTTTTTAATACCTCGGGGCTTTGCAACTTTCCGGCGGAATGACGTAAGGGCTGCCGCCGTCGGATCGTATGCCCACCTCCCTGCCTTCCGTGTCCTCTACCCTTTTGCACCCCCTCCCCCCCCTCGGGAACGAATGTGGAGGAAACAAGTGAAGCTGGATTTTGACCGGAACTAACAAGTTTATAAATGTTAACAGAAAACAACCACATCATAACAGGCTTTCATGTTTATTTTCGCGAGAAGCTGGATGCATGCTGATGACAACTAAGCGATGATAGTTATTTATGTATACTGTGCGGTTCATGCTTATAAGTTATATGTTTGCTAATTTTTACGCAAGCCTTGTAAACAGATGTTGGCACTAAGGGTCACATTATTTTCTACATGCGCACGTGGGTGGGGCTTATTGCAAAGTTCTTTCACGCTGATTTTCAAGTAAATTATTCGTTTAAAAAGCTTTTTAAACTCACCATTAAAATCTTACTACTTATAGCGGACGCTACGCGCGAATTTCATACATTCGTGATAGCTGCTGCGGCGAATTCAATTTTTGATTTTCTAAATCTACAATATTATAAATTAGGTATTCGATTAGTCTTTGAAGGAATTATAGATCGTACCAATTTAAATTGAAAATTCCAAAAGGCATGGTGGAGCTCTTGTATATTAAGATCTAATTAATTTACTACTCATTTAGTCCAAATGTTCACGTAATGATATTTCATGCTGAGTTTCACTGCTTCTTTTAATGACACGACCAACGGGTTAATTATAGGAAGAAGTAAGTCGGATCTTTTAATTGCCTAAAATACTAAATTTGTGCTTCAATAGCCAATAATGACTCTCATAGAAATTCTCTCTATCTTTCTGAGTCTGTACCTCGTAGTTAGTCATAGTTTTCAAAATTCTTAATTTTAATCACGAAGCTAATTCACAAAATGCGCAGATCTATGCTCTTTTCAATGCATAGACTTGAATTAGGAGGAAACCTATTAGTACAACGGAGTCAGCCATTTAACCTTTACAGTGTGATGTGCCCGTCGCTTAATTGCGGACTGGAATACACTGCGTAATTAAGATTAATGCCTTCACTTAGTAGATGTCACTACCTTTGTCTACGGGCTTCCCCTTCCTCCAACTCCTTGTTAAAAACGCCTTTCATGCCGCCATATTTGAGTACTCTCCTCATGATTTTACGCCCTCTCAATGAATCACTCACTGATACTAGCAGGAATCGATACGTACCCTTATATCAGGGTATTGGTTCAATATTCAGGCCACATTGATTTATCATATTTACTTTGACACTCGAGTGAGTCTGTTGGAAGTGAAATTTCAGGTTTCTCCTTTAGATGATGGAAATTTTATGCTGGTGGCTTACTGCCGTGGAGTATGAATTTAATTCATTCACCATCCACCCTAATATTCAATTTAACTGTTAAATAAGCGGGAAGCGATAATTATCTTTCCAGAACATAGTCTTTTGTTATAAAACACCAAGTTCTCGCTAGAGTTTCGTAATCGACGTTCCGAGTTTTTTAAGCCGTAAAATTGGGCACTGGAGCGTGTGGCGCAAATGAAATGCTATCACTTGGCTAGAATACAAGAGTTACTTAAAGACTACCATTATAGCATGGACGATTGATAAGCTTGGAAATGTACTATGAAGCATTGTGATTGTGGTGACCAGATATGGCGCCATAATTTTATGCTGTTTTCAAGGAGGCCTGTAGATGTGTAGATAAATAGCATGTTGATTTAACTAAGTAGTCGGACGGAGATTGTAACGTGCATTTTCACAAATGTTTTGTTTATACGACGGAATTCACTGCTTTGGACATATTTTGAGGAGAATAATTGTGCTTGGAAGGTTCATGAAAGCAGTAGGGTCAGCTTTAGATGGCTATTAATTGGCCACGTGCTGAGTTTCGTCCGGTCCTCTTCCGCATCGAAATTCAGCGAAAGAAGAGAAAGGTTTCATCCATTCCTTCGAGACATCGAGTGTTGTGTGAGCATGGGAAAAAACTGCGACAGGTTGCACATTGTACCTCGAGAGTGGGAGGAGGAGGACTCCTCCCCACGTCGGTGGCAGATTGATGGCCGGGGCAGCGGGCATAAAGGTTTTCCCTTCTGCCATCGACCCTACCACGCCATTCCATCCCCCATTCTATTCCCCCGCCCCGCTCCCCTTCGTCTGTTCCCAGCCTCCTTTCCCCTCCTCCCTGGTGGGCGTCTGGGAGGTGTCTTCCTCTCTCTCTCTCACTCTCAGGGAATAGATTCACTTGCGATATGATGGAATGCCTCCGGGCGCTTCTCCTCTTGAGCCTCTCCTACTTTCCTCCATTCTCTCCAAACCGTCACCTCTCCATGTCTCTTTCTCCCTGCCTTTTTCCTCCCTCCGTCCTTCTCTATCAACACCATCAACGGAATAGAGGAGACCTTCCATGTCACCCCTTATTCCTTGTTCCGGTTTCTCGCGCCAGAACCAGTAATAGTGAAAGGGAGGCTCACATATCCCTGACGAAGGAAGTACGTTTCAAGTACATGGTTCATCACGCTGCTGCCTTGTAAACTCGTTGGAAGTATTTTTCAGTTGCCTCGACTACCGCGTTGTAATCTTGTAAAATTTGGGCAGAGTCAGTTGTGAATCGCGTTGCTGATGCGTTGTTATCCCATTGTGGTTCCGTTTTATGCGTGGCAGGGAGCATATTGCAATCGTGTAGTTATCGCGTTGGCATCACGTTGTGGCCCTGTTTCTGTACGCGGAGAATCGCGTAGTAAACGCGTTATAGCCGCATTGCCATCCTCGACATGTTGTGGGCACGTAGAAACCCTATTTCTGTTATCGAAAAATCGCGTTGTAAATGTGTTATAGCTGCGTTGACATCCTCAAGTCCGTTGTGGCCACGTTGTAACCCAATTTGTGGACCCTCTAAAAAAAATTAAAATTTACATTCAGAAGAATGTGAATGTTACTATTACGATGGCATGCTTTAGTATCATCATACTTTGTATCTTCCTATCGACATTGCGTCTGTCTCGCATGTTCAGCTGCCCTACGGTTGTACGCGCATATTTTCACACCCATATTGATGTAATTATTGTCAAAAACATCTTATATATGTGGCCACTTCCTTGACTTAATGTGACTTCGAGAACTAATTTTTGGAAACTGCAATTCCGTGATAGTCTGAGAAAATACCATTACATCACGATAACAGTTATCAGAAATTATTTAATTTATACCTATATTGACACATAGTAAGAATATACATGCAGCATTACTTAGATTAACCAAGATTTTTTCCCTTTTTTACGTTAAGAACGTTTTCTCTACAGATCTACAACACGCATAGCCCCATTGACTTCGTGTTGTAACAGCGTGGTTGGGAATTGGCGAATGCCTGTAGCAATAAAGATTTCACTACATCTCTACAACGCACTTTGCCGTGTTGCCGTGTCCGCTTATTTTTTAAGTCGTAGAACCTTATTTTTGCAAAACTTATACATTAATTATCTTATGTAGTTAAGCTACCAAGGTGTCCTTTCCCCTGTGGATTTTTGAGTGCTTTACAGGAAGAAGTTGTTCTGGACTCTGCCGGACTTATGTTGTCACTGAAGCAGTCCAAGGCACCACTGTTTACGTGGATTAAGCCAAGCGTGGGACACATTGAGGAGTTCTTTGTGCTTTCTAATGAACGTATGCATTAATTTATTTTTATAAAAAATAATTACAGATTATATGCGGAGAGCACGATTGGTAATATTAAAGTTATTTAAAAGGTGGCGCGAAATGGGATAACCAATCTAACCAGTCGTGGCATCTAAGTGAAGGGTCCGAGCGCCGTTTCTCCTTCGAAACTACATTATAGCTAAAATTAAACTTACTCTGTGGCAACTTTGTGGTACTACATGATATAAATGTGTATTCAAACCTCAACTTAACCACAGATTTTCACACTCACGTGACCCGTATATCAATGAATTATCATCATCAGGTGATTGGGTCTTGGGTCCTGGTTTTGCTAGAAGCCCAAGCACTTATCTATATAATTATAGTAGTATATAGTTAGTATACATATATATAGTATAATAGTTAGATAATTAACTTATGCCCGGGTCGTGTGATTGTGAAAAATATGTGTAAAGGTTTGAATTAAAATTTATATAATATAAGCCATTCAATAAAGTGCCATGGCTATTTTGTCACTAAATAATTCTTTAAAATCTTTGTATGATATTGTTTTTGCTATTCTAATTTAATTGTGAGAATAACTCACCAAATTTCTCAATTCACATTTGCTCCATTCATCAAATACGAGTCAAACATTCGATTCGAGCAGTGAAGATATGGGAATCTACTGGAACAGTAAGCCAAACACTTCTTGGTTCTACCGGGTTACGTTCCGGTGTGAAATTCTATTATTGTTTTTGCCACATTTGTTCTTGCCGGAAAGTAAAGCATGCGAATTTGAATTAGTAAAAGGCCAGCATACGCCTTTACCTTTCAAAAAAGGTTCTTGATTCGTTGGAATCCGGTTTTCTCTGGCTCCGTTACTTCTCTATGCTTTTTGGAAGCCATCGATACCAAGCGAAAATAGCTCTGGATATTTTTCGAGCAAGTTAGGAAAACGTTTATGTATCTCCGTGAGGGAGCATTAGGCAATGCAAGGGAGTTATCTATCAAAAGAGCCGGTGGAATTAAAAGTGAGTTTGGACATCGACTTTTAGTTCTTCATGAACTGCTCTCGAAAACTCTGTCGACAGGGAAATGAATAAACAAGTATGGCTCTGGAGAAAAAGGAAAACATTGGCTGCGACTCGTAATGAATGGACGTGATGATGTGAAGGGACAATCATCGGCGGGAGGAAGTGTTCGAATGCAAACGTTCACGTACACACTCTCAAATGCGCGCAGGTTGCGTTGCAGAAAACGAGTAAACAAAAACAAAACTCGATCAACTCGTAATAATAGAAGGACCATGGCCGACACCCCACTCCATCCGCTGGAAATTTACAAGTATGCATGTGTAGGGCATGAGAGGGAGATTTGATGTCGGGCTCAGCATGATGCATTTGATGACGCATTTTGAGATGCGGGACGTTTTTGTTTTTTGGACCGTACGGCCCCCTGCCATCAACCGGACATCCCCCGGACAACCCCCCCACCTTCCCGTCCCTTCCACAGTGTAGTTTTTATTCGGCTTTGGTCGACTAAAATTAGATCGGATTTCAGTCATGTCTACTTCTGAATGGAAGTGATAGCTTTGTTTTAATGAAGTCACGTCGAACTCATCCCTCATAAAACACTCTAAAATTAGCAACAAAAGGAAGATTTCTTTTTTTTTTAGGAATTCTTCGTGGATTGGTGAGGAGTATCTAATAAAATAACCCGGGCTTATCTCATTCCAAATTGATTTTTGTGGAGTATAATATATCGATACACTTTAAAAATAGAAACACGTAAAAATGACAGTTACAATAAAAAAAACTGACGTTTCGGCGGTCAACCCGTCATCGTTTGGCGTTAGGCGGAAAACAATTACTCCGTGATCTAGTTATATTACATATATATATATATATATATATATATATTTATATATAAATAAAAATAAACTTTGCCACAGGTGGGGCGGAAATAAATATAGAAACACAAAAAGAAGAACACTCACACACTATACGTTCTGATATTTCGACAGCCGAAAAGCTGCCTTTCTCACAGAACGTATAGTGTGTGAGTGTTCTTCTTTTTGTGTTTCTATATTTATTTCCGCCCCACCTGTGGCAAAGTTTATTTTTATTTAAATTATCGCGTGTGTGATTTTCCACGAACTCGTATATATATATATATATATATATATATATATATATAAATAATAAAAAGAGGTCACGGTGTAATTGTTTTCCCCTCACGCTATAATGCACCTGTTCACCTAGTGGCAAACAATTTTTTGAGCGTCCTCATCATGGATATGCCACAATTGTTTTGAGCTTCGTGATTGACTTTGTTAACTTAAAATCTCCTCATTTTTCCTATTCGAGTAATTATGACCGTGCTTTATAGAGCATATTGATAAACTATACAGTAAAAAAATTAAAAGTCGATGTGATGGCATCGAAAGTTTCAATTTTAGCTTTAAATTAATACTGCATGGATGAGATGGATTTACACATTCACGATTAATGCTTTTAGGTGAATATTCTACAGTTGTGTGACGAACTTGAAAATTATTCAAGAAGGTGTAAATAATGTATTTTGTGGATTAGATATGAAAACCATCGTTTATGATGCGGATTTATATTCAAAATCAATACATTTCGTTTTTATGTTTGCTCCCCAGGTATTGATTAATACGCGTATGCATTATTTATCCGTACATTTTTATTTTTACCACCGACCGGCGTATATGCTCAACTGAATTGGCATCACATAATCACATAATATGTAATAGTCAATGTAATCAGTGTTGATTGATGGAACACTTTTCATTATTTTATAATCTAGCTCCGCGTTGATTCAATTTGTACAAGTTTTACTACTCATTTATGCAATTTGATGTATTCATCCTTTTATCTCCTTGATTAAATTTTGTTCCTATTTCGTATTCATGAAATATTTTCTTTCTACATCCATTGTTTTTACTTCGATCATTCTGTTTTAGCGATGCTTTTCTAATGTACTGGCGTTCCAACGTATTTCGTTTTGGATGAAAAAATGATATCCGACGATCGAGAGCACATCCATATAAGTTATAGTAGATAAATGCAAAATTCTCTGTTTTATATTATTTTTACTTGTGCTTAGTTATTGGTCATACATTGATCTCCTTGATCCTTCTCCTGCTCTCACTTTGCATATTTTTTCTCTTTACTTCGCTTCCTTAATTCCTAGTTCATCTTATGCCATAATCGTGGGCAATCATGTAATTTCTATCACCTCCTTTTTTATTCTTTATAAGGTTTATTAGAGGAATTAAACCTCCCTTGGCCATAGGATGACGATGTCTTGCTCTGATTTTCAACTCACTCCCTTCATTGCCTTGATTTGGGTTGCCAGCAATTATTATTATTTCTTCACCATAAGCATGTACAATATAATGCATGACTTCGTCAAGGAATAGTAGTACACTTCTAATACTAATAGTATGATACATATCAATTAATATTTCTGATACATAATTTTTACATTTCATATATATATTTCCGTTACATACAGTACCAGTTATATACATAAAATTTCCATTTCAATTACATCATCAAATTAATTTACATGAGTAGCACTAGATATTTAATGCCTTCCCATTTTCCTATCGGTGATTTCGCTAGATTGTGTCATAATTACTGGGATTCCACAGACCAATAAATCATGCCTGAAGCAGGAGGTTTTCCCAGAATGCCGACAAACATGTTCTATCCCCATCTCATTTTTCGCGGTCTCCTCCCATGTCACCACATCCCATCCCCCAAAACTTCATGTTCCCCGCTCCGCCCTTCCAGTTTTGAGACCCCAAACCAACCCCTTTTGATTCATCCCTTCACCCCTTCATCCCCTGTTTTTTCGACGCTTCCGTAATAATGCCCCTTCCCTTCCGCCCTCCCCTCTGCATCACACCGCCGCCCCACCCCAACGTTTTCTCTGTTCGTGGCTTCCATTTCCCGCCACTTTGTCACTCACACCGCGTGAGTCTCTCACCCCCTCCCCACTTCTTCTCCCCCCACCCCCTCTGCAAAGCACCCAGGCGAACAGACCCGAATTCACACCCTTATGGCACCACACAACTGCCCTCCCTCCCCTTACACAAACCTTCACCTCGCCAGATCTCTTCCTGCCCCGACCCCACCAACTCCCCGCTCCCAATTATATTTGTACGCCGCGGACGTCATTACGTGGAAAAACTTAATCAATTGACGTCAACCTCTCAGCTGGGGGTTCCTGTACGGAGGGAGTTTTGTCATTCCTTTGTTCTCCGTGTTTTTATTTCGTTGACCAATGACTTTAGAGTCGTCTCCGAATGTGTTCACCGTCCTCTCTTCCCAGAGTCACACTCTGTCTTGTCTCATTCGTCGCTTTTTCTGTGTAAACCAATTCTCGAGTCGGTAGACGTGATAGTTTGTTTTGCGAGAATGAATTCAAGAAACGCCGAAGTTAATTTGGTTCCGTAGAAGGTAGCTTCGTTTGTTTCGTCTCCCTGGGAACGAGACTCGAATACAGAAGTAGGAGCCTCATGACGCAGTTGAGCCATAGTGTGGGCTTGTATTAACGGAAAGGCAGGTTCAATAGGCTTACGAGTAAAACACTATAGTTTGCTCATCTACACGTACGGCGTTGTCCTTGAGTAATGCCGTCAAGTAAGAATTCGCTTTGAAATGTTTCCCATAAGCTACTATTATCTCAAGAGAAGTGGTGTTATAAAACAAATGTGATATGTAGATTCATTAACTTTAGGGTTATTCATTACATTAGGTCCTATTGATTATTGGATTCTAATTGAATTGAAGTATTTCAGGTTATCGAGTCCCAAGAAGGCCAAAGTACGTGACACGCCTTTCACTGAATTTGGTGATTTTAACACTTCCAGTGTAACATGTATGATAATATGGAATCAAAAAATTTCATTCATAGTTTATATATAAAGTAGTTTTGTGTGATAGCAACTATCAATAGTTTATTCTATGAGTTACATCTATTGCGGCCATAAAAGTAAGAAAATGGGAAATGAGACTGGTTAATTCCATGACTAAGTTTTGAGGTGTTATGAGAAGGCACTATATTTATTTTAATGGCCATTGAGAAATAAACAGCTCTTTTATGATACAAAAAATTGAATTGATCCATAAAATTAATTGTTCATGGTATGTGGAAATGAAAAATTCATAAATGGATTCTGCTGTAACGCTTTTCATAAACAAACCGGAAATAGAACTTAAACGACATCGGCATCCTAACTCTAGAGCAGGGAAACGTCAATTCAGATGCAGTGCGATACGTTTTTCTGAAATAACTGGTTACGAAGCTGGAATGATCTTGCTGGAATGATCTTGCTGCAAGTCAAGCAATGTATTTCATTAGCATTGAATCAAAATATGGGGTTTTACCGCAGTTCTTATGAAAGACATGCGACGAGACTTATTCGGTTGATCATCGTCCATGACTGCGTCCGCGCACTCTACCTTCTTCATACTTATAGTGAGCGAAATATTTCATATTCCCAATAAAACGGCTTTAATAGCGCGATGATTCGGTAGTACACTTAGACTGTAGGCGCGGAAGGAATGCTCTCTACCGAGAATTGTTTTAGCATCCGCATTTTATTGCCAATAAAAGTGCCTCGTAGCAGGCCATAGGAATTCCGGTGCCGCTTCTCCTGAAAATTGCGATGCAAATATTCGATGTTCATAAAACGAAATTTAGGTGTAATAACAATAGGAAGGGATTGGAAAAAAATAATGAAGGCATTCTTGGTTCCTTTTTACTTACGTCATATTTCGCAATTTTTAATCATTCGTTTAACTTAAAGGTTGATAATCGATAATAAAAAATATTATTGATTAAAAAATTATCCAAAATTTTGTTATTTCTGTGTTATTGAAAATAAGAAAAAGTTTTTTTTTATAAATTGCCCAGGAAGTACTCATAAGCGGTTTTACACTTATTTTCTTTGGATTTTCGAATTCAACAAGAATTTCAAAGATAACGTATGATTTTTTTGTATGAATATTTTTATAGAATTCATGCTTTGATATTTTATAGCAATTGACTGACTTTTTTATCATGATGGTTAAGATTGCCTCGCCAATAAACGGATCGAGAAAAAAGTTATCTTCTCATGTTGTTCGTCCAGCCAATCCTGTTTTTTTGAAAAACTTTGTTTCGTAAAATCGCGTTCTGAATTTAATTTAGTTGATGAGGGATAAAATACCTTGACCTTTCTATGGAATTCTCGCAGGCATAGTTTTATTTTGCGTTCCTTAATCGTCGCATCCCTAGAATGTTCATGATCTATTATCAAGCGAGATTTCTATTTCATATAACCGTTCGCTTAGCGCTAATTGTCTTTGTATTTCAATCCAGTTTAGAGGAAGTCTTCCTCATTCTTCTCCCCCCTCCCCCTTTCTTCCAACCTCAACATCATTTCGTGCGGATATTACCTGCCACCCGTCCGTCCTTCCCATAATCCCCCGGGTCTACTGGCGCCCCCGAAGCGCAGCCGGCTCTGAGAAGCCCCCGAGGGGTAGATGAGTAGTTGTAAAGGACTTTCTAAACGCATTTCATTCTCCACCAATTAAAAAATTAAGCAAATATAAATAGGGGAAAACGAATGAGCGGGTGCTGCCGTCATTTTTTTTTCTCTCTCACTCTCTCTCCACCAATTACATTTCCACCTCGCTCTAGTATTTGTGTGTGTGTTACCCTCCCGTCTCCTCACCCACCCTGTTCCCCCCCAAATTCCCCTCCCCAAATTCCTTCCCTCCCACCCAGTACGGTTGCACGACTTTTTCGCTCTCCACACTTCCTCTCACTCCCTAACCAACCCTGCGCCGCCGTCCCCTCCGTTCCCTCATTACTCATTAATCCCTTGGTCGATTTCGTCGTGCCCTCCTCCCCCCCCCTCAAAACCACCCCCTTTCACTCACCCCCCTCCCCCTGGTTACCCGCATATCCTCACCCATTCCATACCCTTTCTTTCTTTTCTCTCGTTTTTTTTTCTCGGGGTATAAAGGACTGTGCGATAGTCGAATTTCCACATCGTGTAACGGTGTACATTTCTGTTTACAAATTATTCTATGCACTGGTAGTATTTTTGTTTAACGTGCTTCGACGGCTGAGGTCATTTCGTATATACTGTCTGCCACGTGCTAATAGGGGCAACAGCACTCGGACGAATCGGAGGATCAACCCTCTAAATTCGAGCCGAGCCCAACGATGCTTAACTTCGGTGACTCATCGGGAACCGGTGTTTCCATCGTGACAGGCCGTTGCCCTTATCCACTGGTTTATTATCTGGAAAAGTGACCGACATCTTCAGGTCATTTGTGACACTTAGTAAGTTCTTAAGAGAAGAATTATTGTTCGGAATGGAGGAAGAGTGGAGGGAAACCCAGTGATGGATTTTGCCTGCTCTAAGCGAAAGGCACGTGGGGGACTACTGTTTTGTGTCCCATCTGACGGATGAAGTATTACAAGAAACGGTGTCGGGCTTAACTTTGTCGAAGTCTTTCATAGTAGGAAAGTTAGATGAATTTTCAACACAGCTTTTTCTACATGTAGTGTTATTTGTCACGACCATGGTTTCGTCTCAAGAGTAACATCTTCAATCACCTCAGAAACCATGGTCGTAAAATATTATGCTACTTGTCGAAAAAGCTGTGTTGAAAATTAATCTAACTTTCATAGGATGACGTATTGTACTTGAAGTTCTCTCCACATGTCATCCAACAAGGGATTGGTTATCCAATGAAATATCTCCGACACTGCCGGGTTTCCAACCTGGACCCCAGGGTTGGGAAGCCAGAACTTACGCCAGCTCATCATACCGTTCCCACATCAATGCGTTGCATATATCGCATTGCTTAGTGTTCATCGCATTGAATGCCATCCGTCATATGCATCGCCTTACGTCGTATATGGCATTGCACCATTACACTTCTTCGTGATAAACTCGATGGTTTCGGGCTTCACCTTGTGAAAATCCATTCCAATGAATTCAAAACATGTATGGTATTTTCTCACAGAATTTTATTCCAAGTCGACCGGTTTCGTCGCATAGGCGACATCTTTTTGGAATTAATTAGACTTCTTCGTGTTTGTGTGGAATAACTCGTCATTAAATTGCATATTTCGATACATCACAATGCATCGTATATCCCCTTGCATTGTGCACAGTGCAGACGATCAATATCGCAGTGCGGCCACTCCGACATATCGCGTGTCACGGTCGATGTATCGCCACTTCGCACAGCCCCTTGCTGTACCCTTGCCGTTCCCCCACTCCACGCATTTCTAACTCCCACCCCATCCTGTTTTAGAACCCCCAACTCCCTCCAAACCCCTCCCCCCTATCCCCTTCCCCCTCCCCCCTATCCCCTTCCCCCTCCCCCCTCTCATCGCCCTCAGTCAACCAGCCAGCCAGCCATCCTGGCGTCCTGCTCTGCGGATCGACCCATTTGGATCACGCGAGTCGCACGGCCGCCTTTTCACCCTCCACTTCCCTCCCTCCACTTCCCTCTCCCTCCCTCCCTCCCAATTCCTCCTTATTGCACTGCAGCCTCTCCTCGGATGTATGTCTGTCTGCACGTGTGTGTGTGTGTGGGCAAGGGGTTTTTTTTTAATTATTTTTTTACTTCACCCCTGCTATCCCCACACACACACACTCACTTCCTCCCCCCTATCCTATTTCTTTTCCGTTTCCCCTTTCTCCCATCGGGGGATCATTGATGGTCATGGACGAGTAGGTATTCCTACTTTCTTTATTCCAGTCGGTCTCGGCGACCAATCATCTAATTGGTTCACGAATCGTTCGCTCTTGTTACTCCTCAAACCCTTCCCCTCCACCCCCCGCCCGTTGTACGGGCTCTGATGACAGAGGAATATTGTCTGACAAAAGAGTTCTCTGCAATTGTTAATAAAATTGTCACGGAATTCAGGAGTTTACGCACAGTATTATTTCGTCGTCTTTTCAGAACGCAATTTTATTGATTCCTGTTGCTTAGGGAAACCAATTAAAATAGAGCTGAAATGTTCTCTGATTTACATTTTCAAAATCGGTGTTACTTTGGAGAAATTTCGTCAAAATAACTTTTATTCTGTTTTTATATTCAATTTATAATTTAATATTGTCTAATATTGTCTTGCGGAAGAGTTCTCTGCAATTATTAATAAAATTGTCACGGAATTCAGGAGTTTACGCACAGTATTATTTCATCGTCTTTTCAGAATGCAATTTTATTGATTCCTGTTGCTTACGGAAACCAATGAAAAAAGAGCTGAAATGTTCTCTGATTTACCTTTTAAAAATCGTTGTTACTTTGGAGGAAATTCGTCAAAATAACTTTTATTATGTTTTTATATTGAATTTATAACTGTAATGCGGTAACTTTATTAAATTTTCCATCACATTTGTATTTAAAACATGGCGTTGCGAAATTGAGTAATGAATGAACTCAAATGTTAATCTTCTCTTTTCTCTGTTGGTAATGAGCGCTTTCCGTATCTTTTAGCTAATTGCAAATATAAATCGGCAGTTTCATCATTTTGCGCTTTGCGCAACTTTGCCTGTCCTCCTTGAAGTATCATTGCGTACTGGGAAACTCTTCTTGAAAACGGGCGTACATTTATGATGCTTTTACCATCCTTTGTCCACCCTTCACTCATTAATTAACCAATGCGTTTAAGACTATTGACCTCAGCTGTGTTTCACTCCTGAAACCTCTCTTCATTGCGAAGTGGTTATTTGTGTGTCTCCGTGTTTTTTTTCAAAATGATGCAGTCATGTAAATGACATCTCTCGCAATTTTAATCTTCTTAAAAGCTTTTTTACTTCCGCTATAAATCCCACGAGAAACGTTGGCAAGAGTGATTTCTTCCATGGCCGTAGTTTTGACGGGAGCTTTGAAAATAGGCCACATTTTTAAATACGCTCTTTCTGATGAGCACGGACAATATCATGGAATAGTCCATCGTCAAAATATTTGCACTTGAACTTGGACTTCCTTGTTTTTCTTTTAATACTCTCAAGTGCCATGACTCGGAGTCTGTCGAGACCGTGGAGGCCTGAGTTTCCAGAGATTATTTCGCTTCACTTTTGTTTCTGTACTCGATTTTCTTTCTTCATTTTTTTCTCCTTTCCAGATGCCTAGTCTTCTTGGCCTGCAAATTAAATGGACTTTCGTTTGAATAGAAAATGTGAACCTGTTGAACGAACCTTTTCTCATTAGTTCCGTAATTTCTTTACTGACTTCTTATAAAAGTGGCGCTTAAAAGAAAGCCATTTTTATGATGACCACCTGTGGACGTTTTTTTTCCCTTACTGTAAGGTGCACATCAATGCATTTTCATTGTAATAAGTGAGACGCTATATCTTTTCTGATGCTGCAGTTACGTGCGATTTGTAAATTATGGAAACAATGAGTTTTAGCATGCAGAAAGAGGAAGTATTATGAGAAACGATTGAATGGAAGCTTAAGTTTACCATATGTTCCAATTACAATGAAATATATCTAATGATTAATTAAGTACAAATACAAAATTTTAAGGTGTTAATCACACGAGTAAAATATTTTCTGTCCAAATGTATTTGTACACGATGCCAATTATCAAACTTGTAGCAGGAGGTAATAAAAGTTTTGCGTCCAATCAAGCCGTGTTCTGGTCCCTGTTTTCTTGGAAAATATTATCTCAGTAACTATATCATTCGTGATAACCTCAATTCTTCATCCCAGAATAAACGTATCAACCTGCGAAAAGTCTTTTTTATTTGAAGGTCGAAGAAAGAACGTTCAACGAGTGCCTCTCTGACCGCTTCGAAGGGGAACACCTCCGTATAAAATTGGATGCTGCATCACCTTTCGCACATTCTCGCCAGCTTCAAAACAACATTGGTGAGAATAGGCGAAATAAATTGACTTAACATAAGTGCGTTAGCTGTGAGTGCGAATATTTTCATTCCATAGTGAACCACGTGAAATCCATTCCTAGTAGTTCATTATTATACGTAATTCCGCTCACGGCGGCGGGCGGCACCACAAAACAAAGGCCCTCCCTGGCTTAGTTCCGCACGCGTTAACCCATTCTTGCAGTCCTCTGCCGCTGCTGTGTTCCACCTCCCTTTCGTCAACCCTCTCCTCTCACCGCTTCCCAAAAAAAACCCCTCGTCTCAACCCCCTGTTCCCTCCCCCTCCCAACCAACTCTACCCTCAGTCGTCCCTATCCTTCACACTTTTTCCATTCTTCGTGCAAGTCCACCCTCATCCCTCCTCCTCCGCCGCCGTTCTAATTCCATTGCCTCTCATCAGGGCGCATCTCATTTTCAAATTAAACCGAGAGGAAGTTGGGGAACGGCCATGAGGAGGGAGGGTTATAGAATGCTTGGGAGAGAGTGTAGGGGGAGAGAAAAAGGGTTTTGGTTGGTAAGTTGCCTCCCTCTCTCTTCTCCTCCCGGTTCTTCCCTCAAGAGGCAGATCTGTGAAGGGAGGTGGGATGGGTCGGGAACTTAAGAATAAATAAATGTGATGTCTGTTCTGGGATGTGGGAAGGGGTTTCTGCTTGGGAGGGGGAGAAGCCCTTAGGGTTGTGTTCGGTGAGGATGGATCTTTCTGCTCCTTGAAGGGGTGAGGTGTGGGGTGGGATCGGGTGGATGGAGGTTTGTGGGGGTGGACCATTTTTTGGGTGTGGATACGGGGGTGGTTTTTGCGTCTCGCTACCCCCACTCCAACACGGGGGGAGGCGGGAGGGGGGGAAAGGGGAAGGAGAGGGTAGTTATATATTTTTTTTGGGGTTGGAGCAGTACAAGTTTTAAGTGCTTCCCGCGACTGCTTCTTTTCTTTTTTTTTTGCCAAAATTATATTTTATTTTATTTCTCTCTCCCTCTCTCACCCCAAATTCCCTCCCACAAACCCTCCCCTGACCCCTTCCATCGCTTCCCCATCCTCCGTTTTGTATTCCTCTTTCTCTCCTCACCCCAACGCGCGCAATTTTGCCTGCAGTATGTTGGTTCATTCTCCGAAAAATCCGTCTCTCTCTCCATAAGATCTTCCCGCTGCATCTCTCTGTCCAAAGCTTTAGTCTGAACTCTCACACTAGAATAAAACTCATTTCTCCAATCTCCATCTTCCCGCTGAAATTAACCGGCACTCTTTATGTGCATGGTCCCTCTGTCTTACACTCAATTCTTCCAATTTCCTCATTCTCCTTCATTTGCCATGAATTTTTGACTTTTTTACCTCACGCGGATGATAATGTTCTCATGGGATGGTTTTCTCGAGAAAAGGTCGTAAATATAATAAAAACAGCTATTCCTCACCTACGTCTCGGAATTTTACTTATTCCATCTTCAGGGCTAAAATACATGTACACTCAAGTTCTACTCCTGCACACTTTAGCACTGCTCAATATATATAAATGTTTAAAAAAATGGTTTATCAAAACAATTCAACACTTGAATTACCTTAGAATCACATTAAAATCATTAAATTCACATCTTTAATCATCACACACCTTCACATTATTGAAAGACTTCTATTATAGCTCTGTTATGGCTTTGTATGCTGTGGTGGAGCATTGTGACATTCAGTTGTTTTCGAACAAAAGCATGTGGATATTTGTGAAACCGTATACATTGAATAGCAGGTCACATGACCATGATCAGAAATAACAGAATGGTGCTTAATGTTGTATATCTTTCCAAATAATCATGGGTAATCAGAAAAATGATACCTAAATTGCGGTGTGATGTGTATTTAATGATTTTAATGTTATTCTAAGGTAATTCTATTGCTGAATTGTTTTGATATACCATTTTTTATAAATATTTTTATATATTGAGTTGTGCTAAGAGCGTTGGAGTTGACCTTTAGTGTACATATATTTTCGCCCTGAAGATGGAATAATTAAAATTCCGAAACGTTGTTGAGGAATTGCTGTTTTTATTATTTTTTCGACCTTACCTCGAGAAAACCATCCCATGTTAGTGGAGATCGATATGGTGAACAATGAGATAATGTTCTCCAAAACACATCACATAACGTCACAAATCAGACAAAGTTATAGTCTGAAGAGCAACAAAACTATTATACCACTGACGAAGAAAGAGAAATGGTTAAGAGGAAGAGAGGGCTTGTAACAATGCGCTGGGGTTGTTCTCCCTCTTATTGGTTTCGGGCAAAAGTGAAGCTCACTTTAGTTTAGCTTTGTCGTTAGTTGTTTGTATGTCATTAATGAGTTGATTCCTCTATTTTGACACAGAAATTTTTTAGTGCACATAAGTCACCCTAATGACGTCCATTTTAACAAAATGTAATAACAATTTAACGATGGATAAATAAAAACGGCCAAGCCATTGGTGGTGAACTTTCCTCCAAGGCGGACCTCGAACGCGTAGGCCTTCTGGTTGGCGGGTGAGGACCACACTCCGCTGCCATATAGGCCTATTAGTAAATTCACCTTGAGATCTCTATGGAGTCAATTGTTTTTGTGAGACTACGATACGATGTTCTTTTTCTGATATAGAAAAAAAATATTTATTATATCCATTCATTACTTTTTCTACTACTAATTTTTTGTATGATATGTGTAGTTATTCTGCGTCTTGAATATCACAATATATATATATATATATATATATATATATATATATATATATATATATATATATATATATATATATATATATATATATATATATATATATATATTGTGATTCTTCCTATACCTTTCGCTGAAGAAGGTGGCGGCGATCCACCGAAAAATTTACAACCCGTGTGTGTCTTTTTTATGTGTTTTCATTTTAGTCACACTTGTGACAAAGTTTTTATATATTTGTGTTCACGCTCGTGAAAGCTTCCAATGATTTTATATATATATATATATATATATACATGAAACGCATGCACATTGACGGGCGTTTCGTTATTGCCATAAAATTTTCAGACATAAAACCGGTTAACTGCAGGTCTACGTACTTCTCTATCAATTGTTCAATCAGTTTTGAGGATTCCAGGACTAGCCACGGTATTTAACTTTACGGAGTCACCCACAAGTGCACATAATTGTGATATTCCACCGAAGACGAATGATATTTCCTCTTTGGAATATCGCACATTTGTTAAATCCTTTGCTTTTATGTAGTTCTTCTGTATCTTTTGCCCTCCATATCCGTCCCTTGGTCTTCCTCAAGGGGACTCTCCCATTTACAGAGCGAATGTGTTGTGGGCATATCTTTCCGTATAATTGTAATTTTCCTCCGGAACTCCTTTCGGAATAACTGAAGTGTTGTATCGCATAAATGTAAAAAAAGAAAGAAATTCGTGGTGGGGACTCATAATCTCCTTTTCACCACCGTTCTCCCCATCTTCCTTTTCTTCCGTCTCCTCTCACCTTACGTCGTCCTTTCTTCCTCTTCCCTCTCGTCCCTTCGCCCATCTCTCTCCTCCTTTTTTAATTATTCCGGCGAGAAAGAGAGTGGTGCCTCTGGGCGTGAAAATGAGAGGAGGACGGTGGGATAAGCGCTCTGAGAAGGGTTGTACGAGGGTTTGGAGGACGAGAAGGGGGAACGAGGGAAATGAAAACCCCTTAGGGATTTCCTTTCTCGTCCGATGGGTGACTCCACGGCCGTTTTTATACAGTCGTTTGAATCGTCTATAAGGTGATGAAGTCGTTTGTCTCACCTTGTTTCCTCCCCTTGTCTTTATCTTTCGTTTTGTCCTTTTTTCTTCCCCTCCCTTCTCCCCTTCTTCTCCTTCTCCCCCTCCCTCTTCTTCCTCTCCATCTTCTACTCCTCCTCCCTTCCTCCCTCTAGGACGCAAGGAATTAGGCAATTGGTGCTCATTTTATTGCGCCCGATGGCTCAAGTTGTTCAAAATTTATTGGCGGCGCAGCTTAATTGGGCAGAGTTTTTTTTTCGTTTTTTCTTCTCCTTTTTCTTCTCCTTCTTCTCTTTATTTCCACATGTTTTCCGTTAGCGATTACCTCCAGTCGCTTGCAATTGCTTCCAACTTTTGTAAATCTAGTTAGGGAGAGCTTTATCTCCCGGCTCTTAGAGCGCAGCTTCCCTATCCAGGATTATTTAAAGATTTAGTGACTTTCCTGTTTGATGGAGGTAACTAATGAGCACCATGGTAACGGTTTGTGGACGCTTCTTTGCGTTTTGTTAGAATTGAACTTATTTTCAGTATACTGTGACGTTTAATTCTGTTATTTTAGCACTTTATTATCGTGGGCTTTTTTCATAACTTAAAATGACTTAATTAAAGTTCATGTGTCCAAGTTATTAATAATTTTAAGTACCTATATAAGAGTGATGAATTTAATAAAATCCTGAATTTTTTTTCTAATTACGGACGGCTCAGCGGGCCAATCATATAAATGTAATAGACCTCATAAATATTGACCATTGAAGCTTATACTCATAAAATAAACTCATAAATATTGTCTGTCATAAGGTTGCGTAATAGGAGTGTCTTCGTTGTTCACCATTGATCACGACGGATATTAAATCAATTACCGTCAGTTTTTAATTTGTAAATAACATAATACCATCATACGAGGGCAGACATAAAAGTAAGGTCTCCATTTTTTTGTCATAGAAAATGACATTTATTTACATTGTTGGATACATCGTTGGAAAGGTCATGGCTTCAGCTATTTTTCTATGTAGTCACCCTGGCGCTCGATGATTTTCCTCATCCGCATGATGAACTTTTGAATACCGTCGTCATACCAGCTTCCGTCCGCGTTGCGAAGGCGTTGACCTCATCTTGCACCTCGTCGTCCGTCGCGATCTTCATCCCTCCTAGGTGTTTCTTCAGGGTGAGGAACATGTGGAAATCACTTGGTGCGACGTCGAGGCTTTACGGAGGATGCCCGATCACTTTCTACCCAAACTTCGAGATCAGTTCCTGCGTCGGACTAGCCGTATGCGGTCGCGCGTTGTCGTGATGAAATGAGACCCCCTTCGTCAGCATTCCTGAACGTTTGTTCTTGATGACGCGCCGAAGCTTTTTTAGTGTGTGACAGTATCTTTCCTTATTGATAGTGGTTCCCCGGGGCATGAAATCTACCAACAATACTCCTCACTCTGAAGAAACACCTAGGAGGGATGAAGATCGCGACGGACGACGAGGTGCAAGATGAGGTCAACGCCTTCGCAACGCGGACGGAAGCTGGTATGACGACGGTATTCAAAAGTTCATCATGCGGATGAGGAAAATCATCGAGCCCCAGGGTGACTACATTGAAAAATAGCTGAAGCCATGACCTTTCCAACGATGTATCCTACAATGTAAATAAATGTCATTTTCTATGACAAAAAAAATTGGAGACCTTACTTTTAAGTCTGCCCTCGTATTTTCTCTGAAAAAAGTGGAAGAGCCTACTACTGTAGTGTTATTACGATTCTAATTTGAAGTGGATACGCTACATTTTGCATAGGCATATAAAGGCTTCATGCTCAACGTTATAGAAGATATGCGCAATAACACATATTAAAAGTTAACTATACCATTTTTTAATGTCCATAATCGAATTATCGTCTGTCGTGTATTCTCGATATTATATTGTACATGAGTAGATATTTAATACTAAATTCTGACTTACATGATAAAATTTTACGTTTAGTTTTTTTAATTTTAATTTTACGTAGATAAAAACGTTTTATGTTACTATGATATTTGGTTTCTTAATTATATGACGGAGTTCTCACTTCGTTTAAAAGTGTGAAATTAACTTTATTTCATTGCTTTTACACAATATGCTTACGGAAGATTGTTGCAAACTTGTAAAAGGTAGCTCCATGTGAATGGACACGGGTTACTACCACTCCTACGAAAATATCAACATTCGAACCAGTTGAGTTTTTGTGTAATACGGAGTACATTAATTGGACCTCGCAATATAAAACTGGAAGTGGCAGAGACGATAATGCGTAGGTGGATGAGTGCAATTACGAGATACGATAGAATGAGAAGCAAATGTGTTAGAGGAACACTTAAAGTGGTAGGATTGAGTAAAATGATTCAAGAAGGCAGACTGAGGTGGTTTGGTCATTTCGAAAGAAGGAATTATGTGATTACGTGGGGAAAAGAGTGCAAGGATTGGAGGAAGAGAAGGGTAGGAAGATGCAAAGTCAGATTGATAGATTAGGTAGCGGAAGACCTAAGAGAGAAAGGCTAGGATGGGAAGGAAGCTCAAAACAGAGAGGAGTGGAGGAAAATATAAAAGAAAGGAAATTCCGACCCCATGTAGGAGTGGGATATTGGTGAGAAGTGAAAGAAGATGGAGAAGAATGTATCTTTGAAAGAGATACGCTGACAAAGTGATACGTACAAAAATTCCTATTTTCCATGCATCATTTTTGTCGATAAAAAAAGCAGAGCGTGACAATAGGGCACTCTGTTTTATATACAATACACCTTTGTCCTCTCCCCTTTCATTTTCTCCCTTCCCTCCCCTTTACACTGCTGGTGACCTAATACCCTCTGGCACATGCCTCGGCGATGGCTCGTGGGGGAAAGTCAATATAAACATTTTATGTACTGAGTTTGTGTAGCCGTTTCAATTCAGCATTTTTTTGGTTGACTCTTAATATTGGGAATAATTTCCAAATCAATGTTTTTTATTCTTAAAAATTCTGTTTGTGGTCAAGCAACACCGAAGACTAGTTTAGATATTTCTTTCAATATTTGTAAAACCCCGACAATGATAGATGAATTCGCATTTTAATAACCTGTAGTAACACCTTTATTGATAAAAGTGCTTCCTAATGAAGTCTTTTGACTCTGTTACGAACCTATTGACTCGCAAATGTAGTGGTTTCTCCTCAGTGATTCCAGCCATATTTTTTCATTTTTAATGTTAAGCGAAAATTTTCCTCATTAGTGCGTTTGGTTTTGTGATGTAAAATGTTTTCCTGAATTATTTAGTTATGAGGTAAACCTTAGTATGAAGAACATTCAGTATCTGCCGTTATGGCTTACAAACAAATTCCATGGAACTCGAAGAATATCTCAGTGAATTTGCGGAGCAGATTTTATTTAAAATGCAGCATTCCGTGGTAAGATTTGGTAGAGAAAATCGAAATAACAAGCATAGACTAATGGGCATAGGTGGATGAGTTAAAATACTTCATTTTCTATAACGTTAATGCATGGATATATTCGCTGTGAGAAATATCATTAGATTGGACGGTTGTTTGGACCGGCATGTACCCATCCTTCAATTAGATTTGAAGAGGAATCGAAAACGTGTACTCGTCTGTTGTAACTATCTATTCATAATATTCATCTATCAATGTTTCTAATCTTATTAAATATCTAATAAATCTGCATCCCATTCTTACGTATTAAAATCATTTTGAATAATTTTATTTCAGGTGAGTGCGAGCATTGAGGAGTTGGGGTCCAAGTCCATTAAGAAAAAATTGAAAAATGTATATATAAGAAGAATTGTGTAAACCATGGTATGTGCATGGAGCAACGATTGCGCTATGAGGTAAGCCCCAGCCAAAATGAGTGAATGAAAATACGCACGTAAATGGATTTAATTTTCTCTGGTCCGTAAATCCGCAATCACACCCTTTCAGCTGGAGAGATGACTTTGGAAATATTTTGAGAGTACAGATGCATTTTGCTTTTTTTTATCTTCTCAAAGCTTTTTTTTAATATACTCGTGGGTTTATGTCGCAAACGCGACAGAGTGCTCTGTTTGCCCTTCCATGAGCATTTTTCATTCGAAAGTCCATTAACGTCAGCCTAGCATTGCCTTTCACCCTCAATTTTTCTCTTCGTCATGAAAGGTGCCTCCTCTACAAATCTCTTTCACTTAGTTCGAACGCTATCTGGATATTCCCAGCGTGTTCCGCCGTCGCGTCTCGCCCGCTCTCTTGAGAAACGTGAGTGCATCCCCCTCTCAACTCTAGCTTTCGTTATCCTTCCCTTAACGTACGCACATGAAATCCCAGTCTACGTACAACCGTTCCTTTTTAAGGTGGTTCCGCCGTAAAAGGACATAAGTGTCATTTTATTCGTATTCTGAATACTTATAGAAAAACAAACTGATATGAAAAACAAAAAGTATCCTTTCCACGCTATTTCTCTCGCAAATTGGACCTGAAATTACATGATGTTGAATGCGACAATGGGAGAAACTCCGGGAAATATAAAATTTTTATATCTATTATAAATCCTATTTTCACGGAAAACATTAAAGGAAGCGAAAAATCCCGGTAAACCGGATCGATCTCGGATTTTAAAATAAGAGTCACGAGAGATGTTTTCCAGGCTGAAGGAAAAAATCAGCTGCAAAATAAACGGTTGAACAATTTACACAGGGGGATATGAAGAGTGTCCGCGGTTCGGAGTAGAAAGAGTGAGCTAAGGCCGTCAGCTCCGGTGACTTTGTTGGGAGGTAAATATTTTACGAGGGATAGGGTCTCGGTTTTAACAGAGACCATGGAGAGTGAGTGAGGGCATACCGGAAGAAGTGTTGGGAGATCGATTTGATGGGTGGGTGTAGCGAAGTTCGAAGAGAAGTAACTGTTGAAGGCCGAAGTTCGTTTGGCACCCGAGAAATAGCCCTGATCTGATTTGATGATGGAGGGTATGCGCGCGGATCTTTGTCTCGAATTACATAGGGACTAGAAGCGTTTGGGGTTGGTAATCATGTCGTCTCTAATCGATTTCACACTATTATCAAGGTCGCGGCGTAGGAGATTCCGTGATATTCGGCGAAGGCGTGACAATGTATGTGTGTGGGTTGGGAAAGGACTTCCAAAGCTTCCATACTGCCCGTTTATTTTTAAGTACGAGGGATGTTTCCGCTGAGAGCCATATGGGTCTCTTCTTAGATACCCTTCGAGTAGGGACGAAGTCGGCGGTGACACCGTGCACAAAGTCATAAAACACGTCCAGAGCGTCGTCCGGGGACCCGCTCTCCAGGAGGTCCCAAGGCAGGAGCGAGAGTGCGCGGTTAATGGCAACCCAATCGGCCTTTCTCCAGGCTTTCACTGACCAAGCTGGAGGCGAGGGATGGGCGGAAGTGTGGTAGGGGGAGGGGCACGGGTAATGAGAACTCAAGGGAGGAGTAGTCTGATTCGAAAATGTTTCTGCACGTGG
Source organism: Pyrrhosoma nymphula (assembly GCA_963573305.1). Lineage (NCBI taxonomy): Eukaryota > Metazoa > Arthropoda > Insecta > Odonata > Coenagrionidae > Pyrrhosoma > Pyrrhosoma nymphula. The sequence continues at coordinate 175,119,047 of OY754329.1, read as the reverse complement.
TGGGGGGGCGTACACTGAATGAGGAAAGGATTGAGGTCCAATGTTGCCAAATTTCTGGTTGGAAAAAGTATTCACTTAAGGAGACCCATGTCGTTTATAAAGTGGTCAATGAAAAACGTGCCATTGGAGTCGGCACTATTGCCGCTGAATAATGAATTCCATGTGATGGGAAGGTTGAAATCTCCGAGCAGTATCAGGTCGCCAAGGGTGTGAACGCGGAGAACTGACTCAAGACACACCTCCAACACGGAAATATTGCTCGAAGGGAGACGATAAAAGCAGCCAATGAAAAGTTTGCTAGGCAAACGGGTTCCACACCCACTCTCAAGTCGGACTTCGGTCCAGATAATCTCGCACTGAGTATCGAAATCGGAACGCCGAGTCGCCGGGATGGAGGAGTTGATCGCCAGTAGTACACCACCACCGCGAGAATTAAGATCCTTGCGAAACACTTAATGACTGGGTGTGAAGTCTAGTTCACTGTCTACCACTCTATCGCTGAGCCAGGTTTCGGATAGGGCTATCACATCGAAAGCACAGAGATCGCAACAGTGGGAGGAAATAGTGGAGAGCTTGTTTTAAATACTCCGTTTTTAACGTTTTGGTAGTAAAACCGCAAGACAGGGCCGGGGTTGAGGCTGACGTCTCAGGCGAAGAGAACGAGGAGGGCGAGTGGATTCCATCCAGAAGACTAGCGACTCGGGACAGTCCCTCGGTAGCGTTATCTCGGCGAGAGGTCCGGCGGCGGCCGGGATAGATAGAGATGGATGACGTTGAAACCGCAGGCATGGAAGGCGTTGAAGTGAATATCACCGTACCTATTAAAGTTGTTGGGATAGCCTTTCAGAGGGGACAGATAAGGTGATTGGCTGCGAACATTGGAGGATCCACACAGGAAAAGCACCGGACAAAAGAAAACTACCACTGAAAAAACAACAAAATACACAGTCCGAGGAGTGCTTGGGTGGTTACCGGCGGCCATCTTGGCTTGCCAGAAGGTGTGCTCTAAAAGCACAGTCTATACTAAAAGATTAAACAAGAGATTAACAAATATATGGTCACAAATATTAGAGTTTTATTGGGATATTTGTAATTTTATCTTCTTGTCCTTTGATTTTACGCACAAATTCATTGTTATTTATTTGCCGTACTTATAGTCGTAAGCCAGTGACTTAACATCCTGCTGTATATGCAACTTTATAACCACAAATGTATGTTGGGTGGCATTAGATAAGGAGAATGCTCCTCCGAGTTTCTTTCGTTCGACAAATTGACTAAAAAATATTTATTCATTTCCTCTTCATTCACCTCTGCCTTTTAAAATACATTGTAGAAAATAACAATTATTCATGCTCAATTCTATTTATTTCATATATATGTTGAATATCCGAATTATCAACAACTATTCAAATTGTTCTCTGAGCACAACTTAAGACTGGTAGTAGTACTTTTGTTTTAGGGGTTCGACGGCTAAGGTAATTTCGCACATCCTGTTTGACACTTGCAGACAGTGGAAACGGCCTTCGTGCGAATAGGAGGATCACCACTCCAAACTCAAGCCTCGTCCAGCGGTACTAATTTTTGTTGCCTGAGTAGGAACCGGTGTTTCCATCTTGGCAGGCAGTTGCTGCACAACTGAAGATGTGGTCACTAAATTCTCAAGGGAAGCGATTGGCAAACTTTAGTACTTCGAGTAAAGGTGGAAGTAAATTCAAAATGACAGCAAAAATATAAATAATTAACATTTTTCTAGCTTTTTGGTTACAATTAGGGGTGGCTAAGTGGTGCGGAAATCAAAGGAACTTGAGACGTGATCTATGATCTACTCGGATGCATGTTTAGAGTTTTTACATTGATATCGTCTTTATCATACGCCAGTAATTAAACGATTATGGCTTACATTATTTTTCTTTGGTCTGTATTTATGCTGCCAATACAAACTTCTTTGATGGAACATATACTCATTAGCTTTTCTTTGATCGTGCATTGAAAACATTTAGAATAAAACTGACATTTTTTCTCTATTGATTTGGAAGGCTATGTTAGTACTTTTGCAAAGTTGTAATTACTCATAAAAGTCAAGGTTCAAACCTTTCGAGTGTTGCGAATAATGGTGGCACTAAAAGAACGCAACACTTTCATTGCATCTGTTGCGCAACAGAAGCGGTTTCAAAGCGAAACAGTTCAGCGAAACACCCTGTTGCGGACAAAAGCTAGAGGCACACCAAAAAACAGGCGATCGATCGGCGCTGTTAGAAAATTTCTGATAGTTCTGTATTCTATGCAGTAAGAAGTTATTCACTTATATAAAGTAACAATTTCATTTGGATTCATGAAAGACAGGTACTTCACAGGCTATATGAAACGGTTGGCGGAAATGTGTTGGCTGAATAAACCAGCAACCGCCTGCAACAGATTCAAATTGTAGCTAATAACTGCAACGCAGCCACACGTGCAGTGCAACTGGAAGAGAATAGAGGACGAAACTGTCAGCTTTAGCCATCAGTTACCGCTGAACAGCACAGAGTATAGCGTCGAAGCTGCGGCACGACTACGAAATTAACCTGTTGCAACAGTTATGTGAAACAGATTTCTGACCGAAACAGTTGCTGCTGAAGCTATTTCGCTCTGACAACACTTTATTCCAACACTAATTGAGAAACCCTAAACTTAAAAAAAATAACATTTGTCATAGGAGAAGCTATTTGGATATCTTTCATCAGCGACGGCTATCGTGAGATGAGTCTTTTGAAGTTTTGTGGGATCAATTCCTGATCGAGGTAGACTTGCGAAGTTAGTTAATAGACACCGTGGTCGCAATTAGATAGCATAGTGATCATGCCCGTCGAGGCATCAAATTACTTGCTCCCACATCCCGTGTCATAACGCCTTCCACGTTTCCACCACCTAATCCCCACACGTCCGTCATTCATTGTTCCACCCCAACCCCAACAATTGTGCCCGCCTTCACTATGTTTCATTCGAGTCCCTCCGCCGCCTCTTCAATTCGTTCCTTCACTTGTTGCCTCGACGAATTCCCCCCCGCCCCTTCCACCCCCGTAGTCCCCCTCTCAAAGATTCCCTCCTCCCCTCTCATAAATAGTACCCCGAAACTTTTCTCGACCCCTTTTCATAGACCCCATACATATATAGATGTGTGCTCGTGAAAAAAACCTACTTATATATTTCACAACCACACACACACCAATGTATCTCTTTGAAAGGGCGCAGAAGGATGCATGCATGTATCGCCGAACCCCTCACTCTCTCTCTCGGAGTTGCCCCTGTCCCCTTATTGCTGCTCCCCGCGACCCCTCACCCCCCTCAACCATACCCTGTTCCTCCCTTACACACCCCCGCAACCCTTCTACCCTCCCACCCCCTTGGCGTATCCTCCGCGCGAGCCTAACTCACCCCACTGCCCTCCCGATGCTTTTCTGTTTTAAGTCCTCGCAAGCTGACGCGATTGTTGTCGTCTTGCCCATTCATGTTTGACTGGAGTCTTTGTGTGTCGCCCTTCTCCGTTGCATTGTTCTCGCCAGGAGTGTCAGCGAACCCCCTTGCGAATCCCTCCCCAACCCCCGCCGTTTCATCCCTCCATCCGTCCTCATTCCTCTACTTCTTCTTCGTCTTCCTCCACCCATAAATCCCCCCCCGATGCCCCCCCACCCTCCCCCCTCATTTTCAACTCGTCTCCCTCCCTCTCATTTCAGCCGACACCTCTCAGTCACTGCCTCACACTTCCCTTCGTGTTTTCCGTACGCGCGGGGGAAAAGAGGCACCAACTTGCTTAGAATTGCTGCTTTCTACCTACCACGCCGGAGCGTTCGGGAATGGATGGACTGTTGTTGGGTAGGGGGCGTTGGTGAGGCTGTGAGCTGCATCTTGAAGGGCCGACTTATCAGGAAAGACGTCAGCACTCTCGTTTCTCTCTTCGGGGGAAGGCGCGTTAACATAACGGCGTGTTTATTTTCCTTTCGTGTCGTTCCCTCTTTGCTTCAACGCTCTCCAGCTCCCTCTCCCTGTATTATACCGCGACTTGTGATATCCGTCTCACAGGGCCTTTCTTTTCTCCATGACGTCGATTACTACCCATGGGGATTCCAGTTTTCAAATGCTTATTATAATCTTTTGATGAAATACGTCATGGAGAACGTAAGTGATATAAAAAAAGCCATAGAATATTCATTCCAAGAAACTTGATCATTAAAACCTTGTTCCACGTTTAAAGTTAATTTGAACTGTATAAAATTGTGTGTAGAGAATCGCAAAATATCTACTCTGAATAGTTATTTTAGATGATTTCCCAAGTGGTATTTGAGAGTCCAATATGTCATATAATTATTGTTAATGATATCTTGAAATTTTCTGCGCATATACTTTAGCCTAACAGATGCTCGAACTGTAAAGAGAAAACATTTGTTCGATGTCTTATGGTGTGCTTAATTAGGTTAGAATTAGGACAGAGAGCAATTATATTTCCGTATTTCGCTTGAGAATTGCCAGGATATTCTGGTGTTGTTACCACACGATTTAATATAGGATTGTTTATCATTTTACTCATGATTTAGCTTTAAGTGCATTTGCACTATCATTTGACTTGAGTTCCTTGGGATTGTAGCTTAACAGATAACGGCTCTTATTTCATATGAAACATTTACCCCTACCATGGTACATCTAATTTTACGTATCATTTATTTGTTAACTAGAAAAATTCAGTCATGTTATTATTGGGATATTATTTTAATATAGGTGATAATAGACAAAAAATGAAAACTTGGAATATTTGGCTTTCTTCGAGGTTTAAATTGCCATTTTGACATTGAGTTGAAGTATTATATATGCTTTGAAATATGTGCGCCCCTGCGTCTTGACTTTCGAGTTTTTAGTACCTTGTATTTTGCTTATTAGACTTGACATTACCAAGGTCTATGCTCCAACGATTCTACCTCCTCCATACGTATAACTCCTTCCGTCTCCAAGTTAAATACAATTAGGACATTTTAATTTGAGAACAGGATCGAGGGCTTCCGCCCGCGGAATTCATTCAGTTCCAGCTCTCTCCTTCTCGTCTTTGAACTTAAGACGACACTTCTCTTCAGCGTGTTGTGCGTGAGAGATGGATCCGCGGGGACCTCAGATAAAAAAAAACAAGTTTGAATTATGCATCATTCCATCCTGCCACGTCGTTCATCCTCCTCGGTTTCACGCATATGCAACCTTCCATTGTCTGAGAGTGACGGCGTGGGAGGAGTTTAAAAAAAGAAGAAGAATCACTCGAGTGATCCGTGAATTTCGGAACTCCCCGTCGTTTTTTTTGCGTTCCCTTTCCGAGGATTGGTAAAGGGGGCGGGGGAGGAAGGAAAGGGGGGGGGCGTAGTGTGGGGAGGTGGTTGGAAAGACAGGGAAGAGGAGTGGGAGGAAAAAAAGGATGCATTTTGCGTCACCCGGTTGGGTTGGGGGTAGATGCATTAATGGAGCTCGGTGCTCCACTCTTCACATTTCCGCGCGAACCTTTGCAGAGAGGAGAGTGTACAAGGGAGGAGGAATAATGCCTCCCCACTTTTGCTCTCCCCCCTCCCTCATTCACTTTGTGATTTCCCAACGTGCCCGCCGTGCTTCCCTCCTTATCTTCCTTCCCTCCCCTCCCCTTCATTACGCCTCCCTCCCTCTCCTCTCCCCCCTCTTCTTCACGAGAGGTGACTTTTTTCCAGAACGCCACACACACACACCCGTCGAGGTTTCCAACAATTCCAGTCCGACGCATCCCGCGGTGTCTTCCCCAACCCCCTCAACCCTCTCAACTCCCGCCACGGGTCCTCGAGCCTCGCCCTTTGTAGTGGCCGTCCGTGTCGAGACCGCCTCCAGACTCCCTCCCATTCCCCACCTCCTCCACCCTCTCCTGTTCTTCCTCCCCCAACTCATATATACGCCCTGGCCTGCCTAAAGCTCCTCCCCCTCCTCCCTCAACAACTCTCCAACGCCTTCAACCTCTCCCTCTTGCTCGAGAGCACGGCCGCCTCAACCTCATCTCTCTCCCTTACACTCATTTTCCCAACGTTTTTCCACTCCTTTGCCGTCTTACTGTCGTCTTTCCTCTCTCCTGCGAAAGCTTTCTTCCACTTTTCTCGCTCTGCGTCCCTTTTCGCGGCCTCTTCCCTTCCCTTATCTGTCTGCCCCCGCTCTCATCCGATTGCGTTTCTTCCCCGAGCTTCTTCTTCTCTTGAAATCCCCTTCTCTCTCTCTCTCCCTTTCCTCACGTCTCTCTCCTTCATTCATCTCCCCTTTCCACGTCCATCGCTCAAGAACGATTACTTTTTTTTTTCCTGAAAAGTTTTCTTCGTTTCACCCTTGCCCTTTTCTCGTCATCATTCCCTTTTTGGTCCATTTGGGTTTTAATTTCTCCGCCATCTTTCACGTTCACTTTTTCATCCCTTATGCATGTCTCTTTGTCGTATATTTTTTTCTCTTTTCTCGAAAGACACCATCTGGCTCCAAACTTGTTTGTAATCCAGGGCCTTGCCTTTTAAAACGTGATTATCGGCTAATGAACAATATTTTCAATGGAAATTATTTGAAATGTGGCTAGCGGGAATGCTATGTTTTCCTCCCTCTGTGTGAAGCCTTTCGTTTTTTATCGGAGTCTATAAATTAAAATCATTGCTATATTTAACTAAATTAAAGCACTTTCTTAATTTATCTATATAAACTTGCTTGTGGTTTAAATATTAGTTAGTAAAAACAGAATTTATTACGCTAACATAATTCATGTCCAGTGTTAACGTATCTATAAAATTGTATTTACAAATTATTTTCCTTTGTAATTTCATAGCTTTTTTATCTTATTGCCAGTTTAAATGTATACGTAATATGTTTAATTTTATACCTCATGTGCTATAGAAAAATCGAGTCAGCATTTATTTCTATTTTCCTTTTCAACCAGGTTATTGTTGCTTCTATATATATTTTATGCTGATTAAAAATTTCACCGAATTACTGTGTACAAGATAGTGTATGTAAAATCATTTGCTGCATTGAAATGAATGTGTGGTTGTCCAGCTCTTATCTCTAGTGTATCTCAGACGCTTTTATTACTCACTTAGCTCTCTTCAGCACGCAGACCGGCTCTCTACGTTTTTCAGTGGTCAAGGTTTCCCATATCGCATGACAAATTAATCCGTCACTGCCTTCTTGATGGTGCTCTTTATCAGAGTCTCCGTGCGTAGCTGTCACTCATCACCGGCCGCTGCGCAAATTGATCCATTCCATCTTGGATAACCAGGCGCACCATTGGCACCTCGTGTTGCCCTACCTCGTATGAATAGCCCCCTCTTTTCCACCTCCCCCTTAAAAACTGGTCCTCCTTCCCTCGTTCATCATCATTTACATACTAGCATGCGAGACACCGTGTGTCAGGGGGTGTTCGGACACCAGCCGTGAAAAGGTGTAAAGGAGAATTTGATGAGGGTGGGTGAATAGGAGGTGTATTTTGGGAGTGTCTTGAGTGATTCTCAGTTTCTATTATGGTCATTTATTGTGCGTGGAAAGAACAAATGTTTGTACCTTCCTGTTCGTCAATGTATCTCTCTTTTTTTATCATCCCTGTCAGACCTAGAGATGTAGTGCGGCGTCAAAATGATATACTCAATGTCATAGTGAAACACACCTGTTCTGAATTTCTCAAGCAATCTAAGCCTGTCGTGTAGCCTCTCTAGTGGTTCCCAACCTAATCCCTCTAAAAGCAGTGAAACACGCATTGTCCGCCCGTAGCAGTTTTTAACGAAGCGCACAGCTTTCCTTTGTATTTTATTCATTTTTCAAATCAAATCTTTCTGTCAAGGGCCCAAAATGCTTGCGGCGTATTCGAGGTGTGGCCTAACCAGAGCAAAGTAACACCTCTCTCTTTCACTTTTTCATCCAATCACCTTCCTACTATGCGCTTGATAAATCTCAGAGTGTTTAAGGCTTTGCGGCTTATCTTTAACATGTGTGTTCTCCAAGGTTGGTTTTGATGTTAAGGCAATTCTCAGATATTTTACTTCTGTCTGTAAAGTCTGACGACTTTATGTTTACTCCACCCACCACAGTGTAGACATGGCGTTGGTGTGTTGACTTCCACAAGAGATGTACTGCAGTGCATTCACTAAGGTTTAGTTCAAGCCACGTGAAATCATCAGTGTAATTTAACTGCGCCACGAATTGGTACATCGGACCAAGAAGAAAGTAGTTGATACTCTCGGGCGTAACATCTTTCATGCTCGGAGCTAACTTCATAAGGAGAACAAAGCGTTTTCCACGGCGGTTTTGATTCTGTTTAAAGGACCAACTGGTCACCTGAATATCTTTAAAATTAACGAGACCATGGTCACGTTTTATAAAATTACAAAGGAAAATAGCTAAATTTTCAGTTGAAAGTTTAATCCAAAAAATATATTGGAGTAAAATATATTGTAGCAGGGGGAAAAGGAGTGCGACGGAGAGAATTTTAACTTCTCTTAGCAAATCACGATAAGGAGACCACGGTTTAACGACTCATCTGATGGATGGCGCGGTGGTACACGAGGTTATCTCCTCATAGCAACCGAGTACAACTCTCACTTAAGCTAGTGGCAGACGGATGCGCCACGAAGGGAATTAATTAGTCTAGGGAGTGGACTGTGAAAAGTGATTTATGAGTACTTGACTCAGTCTTTACCACTGAGAATCTGTTTTGGTGCACAATTCTTGGGCTCATTGCAGCCTTGATAGCCGAAAGTATAGACCAGCAGCAATTACTCATTCATCATCTGTGACAGGGGTTTCAATTATGATCCAGCCAGTTTCAAAATCTAGCGCTGTAAATCATCCACAATCTTTAGGGATGACTTTGGATTAGATTGGGTTACCAAGGATCAGATTACTAGTGAATAATTTCCTCGGTCGGAGGTGCTCGAACTGGGGCTCTCTGCGTGGTGTGCCATTTATTTGTGACCCCCCATTTTGAGCTATTTCTGACCCACAGACGGCGTTCATTTCCAAGTTCCCCGCGGCACATCATCGTCTCTTCTGATCTGAGCTCCCCCGCTCTCCCCGGCTGACATTTACGCACCTCCTCGATACGTGATGGTGGGTCCGGCCCCCTCTCCGCCCCCACCGCCCCCAGGGGGCCGGCGGGGAACTGACTGCACGCGCGGAGGAAGAGACCCCTTCGCGACACCCTGGGGGACCTCGAGTGCGCACCTGCGTCGCCCGCCGAAACGTGTGGAAGTGACGGTCGCCGGCGATTGGCCCTGGCGGCGTGACTGAACTGAAACTAACGAGAGATGATCGCGCCTCGCCTCGGGAGATTCCAAAAGGTTGGGAGGTCATCGGATCGACATGTGTGCGGGCTCTGCTGCTGTGCCGTGGCGTGTTTGTTACGAGCGTAGGTGGAAACACGTATTGTGTTCACTCCGTTGCTGAATGACAAGAAAGGGTAGGGTAGAGCTCCATTGATTAACTGGAGAATTTACATGCTTTGAAGGGTATGAATATTGACAAAGGAAACGGTTGTAGGCTTTATTTTGTGGAAATTATCCATTAGAAAGTAGAAAGAAAGGGTATTTATTGCTTTAGGAAATATGTCGTATAAGAACAAAAACAATTTACAGCACAAAAATGGAATCATTTAATCAACTCACTTAATCGTTGTGAGCGATAAACCAATGCAACAAGCCAATACAACATAAGAGTTCCATTATACAAAGTTAAAAAAAAGAAAAAAATATCATACACAATATTTCAAAAATTATAATAAGTTCCATCATCGTAACTATAAGTAAATTTACAGCCCATCAGTTATATAGCGATAAATCACACAGAGGAAGTTATTGGAACAGCTTGAAGTTACATAACCATATGAACAAACAATCAAAGGAATATAAGAAATATACATTTTGTTCATATTATCAATGATTTATAATGAGGGGGTAAGCAATAAACTATAAACCTTTGCCTTAAACGATTTCAAAGTCCGAATATTTTTTACTTTATCATTACGGTAAAATAGCTCCACTAATTATTTATTGTCACGACCCAGGTTTATACACTTGGTGTCATATTCACGTTTTTTTCACCTGAATATGACACCAAGTGTTGAAACCCGGGTCGTGATAATAAATGATTAGTGGAGTTAACTAAGTTATTTTAATTCCTCCGGTATAAATATTGTTCCTTAGTGATGCAAAAGCTGGCTTGATATAAGATTTGTGTTTGATTTGATTTATTTTTGTTTCTCGTAATTCTCATAATAATAAATATTAATCAATATTCACGTAATAGGTGTAATTATTGATGATGCGTCAAAAAGGACCACCCTAGAGAGTGTATGTATGACTATCAGGCATGACCCTCTGGAAATGTGATATTAATCTCAAAGATAGATAATTACTCTTCCTCTCTCTCCTAGTATTAAGGTTTTGGCAGGAATGTCCTTATCTCACTTTATATAGGTAGTCATTTTAAAGAAAAATAACTTTAAATTTTATATAATTTACTGAAAATAGTAACATAAACATCCATAAGCTTGTTGGCTCATGTTTATAATTAATTATTATCACATGTCTATGAGGCCTCATGGGGGCCAACTCCGACTGAAACAGGACGCAAAAAGAAGTTTAGAAAATGACAATCCTTTTGAAAAGATGATATAGTGTTAGTGGAGGCAAATAGGAAGGAATTTGCAGAAGGCAGACGCGCAGAAATTGGATTCATGGACGTGATGTATAATTCAGTGGACAGAAATTTGTCTATCTTTTTGTTTATATTTAGATTGTGGGGTACCGCCGCTTCATTCGCACAAATTTGTAGATTATTTTATTTTTGCGCGATTTTTCCCCAGTCAAAAATAATTCATTTTGCTGTTTAGCAGATAGGGGTAGATCATTTTCCACCTTCGATTGAAAAGGGAGATTTTATCGCATCGTGTCGCTATTCAATAAAGACTGTTGGTTGGAATGCTAACTGAAATATTAATGTTTCATCCCATTCGATTGCTTGAGAAGAGGCCATTTCAAAGCACGTGATCGTTGGGATTTTTTCACCGTGGCTTTCACCGAGCACCTGGCCTCACCACTGCCAGACACACCTATTATCACGCGCGCCACGAACTCCCTTACCTTTCCCTCCCACCAGAGGGCATCCCTTTCCATTCTTATCGTTGTCGCAGACGCGATCTCTTTCGGATTTGGCGCGTGCGAAGAATGCTCGGCACAACTCTTACCAACCCCCCCGAATACAAAAAGGGCTTTAATTAATTACGACTCTTCGAAGGGGAGGAGAAAGGATATTACACGGCCGATTCTTCTCGTACCAAGCCCTCAGAAAAAAAGAAAGGGTTTCTTCCTAACCTTGAAAACTCAGTGACGTTGTCGCTTCGTTGAAAAGTCAGGGATTCTCCATAGTTTTCCTTGATTTTTATTGATGACTCCGGTTGTTGCCGGAGTATTTTGTTTGAACACGTAGTTATCCTAAACATATGAAGTCAGTCACGTCAGTACCCGGAATTGGATCACTTGTACCCAGAAGATGAATGTTTCTTATTTCAACTTGGTTTATTTATTTTGCTGTACTACATCGAAGAATCTGGGCTGCCAGGGTTGGATTGACCGCAATTGAATTTCACCGTTTTCCATTCACAGGCAGTCCTCCTGGAAAAAACAACATTGATAGTGGATACCAACCACCTTCTACTTCTGAGGGTTATAATAACTTATAATCTGGTGTAATTTTGGGTATGAAATTCGTTGCTTGAAGCGAAAAAATGTTTTAAAAATATGTAGGGTCATTTTTCTTCATTTATTTCAAAATTTTAACAAGGGATAATTCTTATCAGAATGGATATTATCACCGGAAATTTAGCTGGTGATGCCTTTTTATCCATTGGCACAGGTAGCCTCAACAATCGCTGATGCCTTATCTTTCGGCACAGAACCTTTTTGAGAACCGGGATTATTTCAAGCTATATCAACCCTTAGATTTCCCAACGAGCGACTGATACTTTTCCTTTAACAACCAGTTCGTTTAACAAGACTCATTTAGCTTTCTTCGTTTTCGTTCTTAAATGTTTCCCGATGTAGAGTGGACTTCGGAATTCTTTCATCTCTTACCATTTGTACATCCCCAAACCATTGCAATACCCTTACTATCTAAAGCCTCTAGTGCATCTTTCTTCTCATTTTGATTATTTCCCTTCTTAATTTCTTCACTGATCACTAAAATTCCATTGCATTGACTCGTAATTCTAAATATATAGTTGATTTTATTTTATTTTGATTTTTGAAAGCACCTAAATTTACAAAAAATAATAAAGAGGCAATAAATATCAACGAAGGTATCATAAAAAAATTAATTTATAAAGACATCTCTCTGGGGTAACTTGTAAAATCATATGTGTACATATATATACCTACTTTTTAACATAAGCAGGTACCAAAATTGCAAACCATATTCGATTGATGTACAATACGCACAATTAAATTTCATTGTAGTCTATAGAAAAATCATGTATAAAAAGGTGAAAGGTTGGTAAAGAGAAATAAAATAATTAAAAAATCAATAGATCTATATCTCCAGAAAAAAAGAAAAAAAATTATCACATAATTCTAAATCCCTGATTTAAGAGTACATACGTTGGATTCGTAATGCAACCCTGCTGGAGTTTACGGATTAGTTTTTGTTTAATTAATATTGAAGCCTATGATAATTAATGAGTTTTAAATGTATACATCGAGTGGTCATTTTGATCCAGACGCAAGTCTCGTTCTCCGCGAATGAAAAGTGTTGGAGTGCAACACGATCCCCGCCGAACATGCGGCCACATTTCATAATCCACACGTAGACGGAAGCGGGGGCTCTTCTCCCCCATTTTCATACCACCTCCCCCGTGCTGTCCACGTCCTTCCTTCGCTACAGCCGCCGCCAGCCGACGCTGCAACAACCCCGAGCCCACTCGACCGCTGTTTACGAACCCACGGGGGCGCATGAGACCACCGCCACCACCTTCTCTCCCACCCCCACTTCCACCCCTCATGCCCCTCTACACCACCCCTCCTTCCCTTAAACCCCACTCCCCCCCTAACCCTGCAGTCCGCCGCCGCCGCTCGTAAAGGTACAAACACATACTGAAACGCACGGACCTCTCTCTCTCTCTCACAGACACGCAGACTGACTCATTTCAGTCGTATCGATCAGAAGAGAGTCTCACTGGTTGGAAGGTCCTCCCTCCCTCCCTTTCTCCCTCCCTTTCTCTATCAAACGCAGAGAGAGTTTTGTTTTAAGAGTGAACCCGATACGCGTATTCAAAAAATAAACAAGGCTAAATGAGGAAGTGCGCGAAATAGTTGCCATCATCAATGCAATGACTTTAGCCTGCAGGACTTGAATTCAGCAAAATTTACACCAAAGACGATGGACGAGTAGTCAGTTGAAAAGTTTCGGTACTTTTTTTCCAATTTAACTGGGTGGAATTCCCGAGAAGAATTTGCGCTAATCCAAAGTTTTGTTTGCCGCAGAGTCCCGAACTTTTCTCTCAGCTAATAAACGTTTTACTTCTTCATGATTCTTCATTTTTAAGTCCTAAATTATTTGCTTCATGCATTCCGTCTGCGGTCTTTCTCTCCAGTACCTACATCATATTTGTTTCTCCTTCCAGTACTGTTTTCAAGGAGTTATTTTGTTTTATTATGTGTCCTGAGTATTTTCATTAAAGCTATCATATTCCCAGCTCTACGTGAGGCTTCTTCATTGGTGATTTACTCCGTCTATTTAATCTTAATCATTCTTCAATTAAACTGCATCGCTTCTTACCTTCTTCGTTCTGCTGAAGTCCAATTTCCCCTACTGTATAACAGGATGCCCCACATATACGCTCAACTGAAGTGACTTCTTTCTTCCCAGCTTGAGTTGATGACTCTCAGTCGATTCCTCTTCTCTGATTGATTGCCTTCTTTGGTTGCACCATTCCACTCACTATAAAAGCACAGTCTCTGTATTTATAAGAATATTTATCTTGAGCACTTCTTTCTTTGCTAGCCATAGGCATTTAATGATGAAAGATCTGTATTAATTTGAGGTTTATAGTGCTAGCATTAACATACTCAAGATATAAAAATACCCTAGTGTAGCAAAAGGCAATAAGAAAATACTTCATTTCGGTAAGGCAAAGTTAAGGCATTTGAAGGTTGCATTCGAAAAAATACGAAATGGAGTTGAATGTAGCTGATAGAGAAATTAGACCTTGCCATAGATGTGAGGCTACTTCGTAGACATGTATCTAACTACGCAGGAAAGGATTAGCTTTTCGCAAATATCAAAGTTAGGAAAATTTGAAAAATGCTTTGAGCAGATGAACAATTCCAATTTGTCGGAAAAAGCGGAGTTGTATTGGGAATGAAGTCAAATCGTTGCATTTTTCAAGATCGATACGTAAAATATTGATCTGCGATTGAAAAAAAACTTGGCTATGCGAGATAGGCATCATATACGGCATGCATTACACTGCGCATGAATGACATCCGAAGCAGTCTAAACCCCTGCCCCTACCTTCATGTCAAACTTCGCCGACTCCACGGAATGACGCACATTTTTCCTCGAAACAACGTTTCGCGGAGAAGGATTTGAGGAGGGGGAAGGGAGGTGGGGATGGAAGAAGGAAAGACGTAGAGGAGGGATTTGGCGTATGGCAGTGGGGACGTTGTGAGTATTCAGGGGGGTGGGGGAGGAGAGGGGTGAGGTTTTAGTGACTGGCGGTGAGATGGGGGTGTAGCCAAGGATATTCGTCGGCAGTGTGGCGTGGGTGGCGGAGGAGGGACGGAGGGAGAGCTGGGAACGGACGTAATATACCCCACGGTGAGGGGGGAGGGGTGGGGGGACGGGCGAATGCAGGAGTGGGGAATGCAGGGAAGCTCGAGTAGGGATAGATAGGAGTGGGATTAGGGGGGGGGGCGTAGGGAGGGAGGGACACACGAGGCGAGTGCTTCACGACTGGCTGCAGGGGAGACGTGCGGGGTTTTTTACGTGAAAAGGGAATGGGGAACAGAGAAAGGTTGCAGGAACAGGAGGATGGGGTTGGCTAGCGGAAGGATTTATCGTGAATTTGGCGAAAGAGACGAGGGAAATTTTCCATCCGTCAAAGAGACGTAGGAGCAATGAGGAGCTGGAAAAGTCTAATCCATGCATCAAAATGGGGAAAAGTGTAGTACAGAAAACATTACATCGATAACAATGGAAAAAATCTTGGTTGATTGCACAGGATTGTTCGTAATAGTCCCTGTTCATCGAAGAGCCTACGGGGGCTTTCCATTCAAGGTGTTGAAGTACTGCGCACATCGGAACACACCTGCGCACTTCAGCGAAACACACGAATGGAACGTTTAATGGAACGATGTTCGCTATGGCGAAATGTTTCTTAACCTACCGTTTGTTAGCATTCTGTGGTTGTACAACAGTCACGGTCGAATGTTTAGTTAAAATTTGTTGAATTCGTTATTCTAATTAAGTATTTAAAAACGTTAGCTTTTTGTCGCTGAGTAATTAAAAACCTCACAATATTCATTCATGTTTGGCGCCTTCACTTAAAATTTAAAAAGCATGACAAAACAATCACGGATGCCATTATCGACGTTCTTTTGTTGTTAAGCGCACATCATCTTTGCTCTCGATCAGTTTAGAAGTGCGCTACCTAGTGTGCAGGGTCTGAATCACGAATGGAAGGTAAGTGCGCTGTTGTACTAAGCGAAGTAATTAGCGCACTAGAGCGAATGAAAGACACCCAGCATCATCTATTACATCTGTGCGAAACAATAAGGCATATCGTCACATGAGGTGGAGTTGAGAACGCATGTAGGGGTGGAGGTTGGTGGCAGATGGTGGGTTTTCCCCCTCCCCCTTTATCCTTAAGTCCACCCCTACTTTCTTGTGACGATATATGCTTTAATGTTCGTTGAAGATGTACCTGATTACATCGAGTCTTCACTGAAATAGCTCTATTACAAAACACCCTGTGGAATGTACAATTTTTTTCTTTGCTCACGTCGCGAGATTTCAAAAAGTTGAACCAGAAATTATCGACGACGTTTAATTGCATTAGTAGTTCAAAATAATTCGTAAAATCCTAGTTTTTTATGTAAGTTATATTCAAAAGTTATCTAAGATGGTTGGAAACTTGTCTTTTAGCGATATGCTTCATGCAGAGGAGACAGGAGGCATGAAAAAAATACAGTCCTAACGATGAGCGAGCATAGCTATGCGTGCTTGTTGAAGTCGATTTCGTGAAGGACACGGAATTTTCATATAAGTCTACTTACACTATAATATCTTTGCATGCATTGTGGTCGTTTTTTTGTTCTTGGAGGAACAAACCGAATTCTTCACGACTGCAGGGGAATCGCGTGGGATTATTTTTTCTCTTCGTGAATAGGGAATTGGAAGGTAAGTTGGGAAGGGTTTGTTGGTAGTGGGGGGGGGATTGGGAGAAGGGTGGGTCGGCCTCTCGTGTTCTTGGTGGGAGGAAAAAGGACGGAGGGCAACTGCTTGACGAAAGGAGGGGTGCAGAGATGAGGAGGAAAAGGGGAGAGGGTTGGAAGGAGGAGGAGGAAGGAGAGAGAATAATGAAAATGCGATACTGTAACCGAATAGCGCAGGACGAACGAAGTGGTCTTGTCTGTGTGTCAGTATGTGTGGTGTGGGGGAGATGGGGGATTAGACGGGGAAGGGTGGGTGGGATTGGGGGCGGGGGGGGGAAGGGGGGGAGCAGCAATCTTTTACGACGCAGGGCTAGGGAGAGAGGGAGTCGGTGTGTCTGTTGCGAAGAGTACAGGTGGATGAAAAGATAAAATGAAAGTAAGGGAAGTGGAAGTATATTTTATCAGGAGTGGAGAAGGGGGGTAAGGGGGGGAAAGAGGGGGGTCGAGGGTAATGTCAGGGCAGGGGGAGTAGAAGTCTCTCTTAAGGGCGGCGGGAGAAGGGAGCGTAAAAAGGAAAAAAAAATAGAACGGCCAGGGTTTATTTTTTCGAAACTATGTTTGTGGTTGTACGTGTGTGTGTTTGTGGTTGTGCGCAAGGGAGGTCACGAATGGATTTCCAAAGGTGGAGGAGAATGGCATCAACATACGCAATGAGGAACTGGTGGACGGGTTTCGTTTCGGCTGCCGAGGATTAAAAACACGCTGGGTACGCGGAAATCCATGCTCTTTATAAAACCATACTCGATGATGGAAAAAATGAGGATTGGTATGCGTAGTGTTGTTTCATATTTCGCGAGAATTAAGTAGTGGGAAAACTATGCAGGCAATCTTATCTGCGAGCGCCATGCATTATATCGTTTCTTCTTTGTTCAGAAAGCAGTCGAAAGGACATTACCGTCAACATTCAGTGCTCAGGAGTTGAGAAGAGGCATCTGAAATTTGTTTGCTCCTATACGTAGATTTACGAGAAGGATTCTTAGTTTTAAAGATGTTTATCCAAAACAATCCGCGATTTTCAAGGTTGATATTGCTCTGGACATGGAATATTTATGCTATTTTACTTACTATATTAACTCTGAGAGTGGTTGTTGATCGTTTCTTGTGGAATCGCTGAGAACGATTGTATATTGCGCAATATTTTTCTCAATATTAGCACAAAAATAAGTGATTCTTCGGAGGAGACCTTTTTTATCATAGAGTTTACTACGAAGCTGGACTGTCGAGGTATGTTTTATGGCTCTATTTGTCAAAGTACTTCTGCAATATCTCGGAAGTTTCCTATTTTCTTCCGTAGTAATGCGTATTTATAAGCTCTGTATTCTGGCTAGTCTTGGCAGCCTCTTAGAAATGCTTTTATTTGAATGACAATAGTTAAATTTTAGGGAATTACAAAATATTGGTAATAGTTCAAGTCCAAACGCGCCGTCTATTTAATTTGCGCAAGCATGCATTATGTTATTGTAGGGCTAAAAGATTGCTTTTTGATATTTTTAATGATAATTGGCTTTGCCACTGCCCATAGTAGTGACTGGAAGAGACGCGTGTAAACTATCATGTGCTCAGTTTCATCCTTTTCATGATCAAACAAGAGAACTGTCTCTGAATATTGCGATTCTATGTTGCACGGAGGACTTACACCTAGTGGAATGACAGTCGCTAGAGCGGTCACGCCTAGGTTTCACATTTACTTGAAATCTCCGTTGCCTCACCTGTTCACTGTCTCCCATCACTTATTTCCTCAGCCAGTACCCTCTTCTCTGCACCATTAGCAGAACACGAACGAACCTACTCACTCCCATCGCTTCTAATTTTTCCCGGGATGAATCCATTTTGCTATCTCGTGCTCATTTCTAATCCGCCTCCACAAGTGAATGATGTGGTTATTCTAGGTTATTTAGTTGTTGAAATAATGCTTTTATCACTGCAGAGACCACAAAACCACAGATAACCACAAAAGGTGTTTTTTTTGGACCTAAACCGTTTGAAATAAAGATGTGAATTTTGATCCTTCCTCACGTTATGGAAGATACCTTACGAAGAAGTCAAAGAAACAAATAATTTCATAAATTTGTGAATAACACTGATATCCTCTTATTCGTAATTGCATTGATATATCAGTGCTAAGCAACCTCACTAAATCCGTATTCAATAATGCAGTTTGAACTAATCGTATTTATGTGGATTTAAAATTCACAATCTGCTCAGTGTACGCCGACAGTGTTTGATCACGAACGCTTAATTCCTTAATATGGTGGCATAACGTAAGTTATTTGCTGATTTCACACACCCATGAACATTTTGCGGACTGTGATACTATGATAGTTAGGGTTGACGGCGTTTTCTTTGCGTAGAGAATAGTGCTCACACTATCGTCTTCTTATCATTAATTTATTGCATAAGCAACGTGTTTTATTTTTTCTTTACCATTCCTGCATAATGTCGTAACTTTTTCTGCCACTCTTCCCTATGGCGTAAACTGCACTTTCTCACGCACTGTGGCGTGGAGATCGTGAGGGACTCGGGTTTCTTGTGGAAAGCTCCTCATATGCCTTCAAATTTCTCCCGCTCCCCGCACCCAGCATATATTATAGAACTGCAGCCGCATCCTTACATGCTACTCCGAGAAATGAATCCGGAAATGTTGGCCAGTAGTTTTACTGCTAGAAGATTTTGGATGAGCAAGGAAATTGCTCTACAAGATGTATAAAATAATTTGATGAACATCCTCTGTTCTATCAATCTATTGCAATTGCCTGTTTGTGAAGAACATTCTCTTCAAGGAATATCGACAATCAAATTTTCGTGATGCATGAGGCGAGTAAATAATTTATTAATGGTGAAATTTGTGTCACTTTTAAAAAAATATTGTCGTTGCTCTTTTGTTCTAAATCGATTATTTTCCAGCGGAAATTTGGTAAATTTTCTGACTTAAAGTTGATAATGAGTGATATCTTGCCTTATAGTAATAAAATAAACTTATAAATACCATGCTCAGCATTTGTGAAGCGTCTTTAGGCATAATCGGATGCTTGCATTGTTCACTCACTACTATTATGAGTATTATTATTTCACTTTACCGTAGTGCTATCGCTTAGACTTCAGTAAGCGTGCGTTTTCATGTTTTTCAACCTGATTATGCCTGCGCTACTTAATGTAATGCGATTTATTCTCCTAGCACATGGTGCAATCTTTCAGCCGCGATATTTCTGGTCATGGAGGACATTATGGAAACGAAGATATAAAACTGGTTACGGTTTGATGTGACTGAAAAGTCTCATATTGGAAAACATAACATGGCAATTTTCCACTGTTTATAACCACCCACTAGTAAGTATATACAGTTCAACGGAATACTTTAAAGTGAGAAAGTAGGAGCAAGCGTTTATGACCGTTAAAACGCGAAGGCTATCACCAAAACGACATCGTCTACGACGCTTCTCCGCACTGTTGCCCCATCGTACCATTACTCTCCGAATACAACCGAGCTTGATACTCTGTCGTTGTTTCTTTCACTTTCCGAGAAATCACAGGATATCCATCGGTCGGGTACAAAAGGGCGCGCCCTTTTTCATTTGCAGCGTCACAAAACACGCTTGATTCGCCTTTGGCCTCGACAGCACGTGACTCACTCCGCCGCCCTCCGTCCACAACATCACCGCTGCCCCCGAGCGCTCCGCCCCACCTCCTCCCCCGTAATATATCCCTCCCTTTCGCTCTTTTGCCCTTATTCCCTTAACCCCCGGGAAGCATTCCCAACCCCCTCAAATATGTCCTCCGCCCTCTCGGACCCGAAAGAACCCCGTCATGGTCATAAGAGAAGCGATATGCCGGAGAGAGCCTTCTTAAGGTCGGTGCGCGCAGGGTACGGGGGGAGGAGTAGGGGGGGGGGGTTGCACATGGGGGATGTGGCTGGGAGGGGGTGAACGCTGTGTGGGCTGAGGGGTAATGTAGTTTGGAAGAGTGGTCCGCTGCGGAGTGGAGTTGGAAATGGGTTGTTCGGAGGAGGAGGGGGTCGGTCTTGATGTTCCCGCTCCTTCTTTATAACGGAGAGCATGAGAGGTATTATAGGGCCCTGCGATATGGCGACACATCGTCTTCGATATTCTGGGAGATATCGCTTTGCAACAGTGATCGTTCGTCTAATCGATATATCGTTTAGCGACGCTTTTTGAAGCCGCCTTTTACACATGGAGTCGACTTCTTTGACCCAGATAGCATCACATAGGTTTTAACGTTTTTAAATAACTATGGATTTTGCAATAAAGTATAAAGTTGCTTTATGTGAAATTTACCTTAGTGTAAATCCTTTTTATAATATCAAATATTATCAGCATGAATAAGGTTTTGAGTGGTGCAAAATTAATTCAGACGTCGACGAACCCCAATCTTTACACTACTACTACTACTTCTTTGACAGTGGCGAGTGTAGCGTTGACTCGATGTATATCGAAGCTCGCAGGATATCGTTCTGCTTATTCTTGTTACTTCCGTATTATCCGAAAAAAAAGATCGACGGAAGTGAATGAAGAATATAGCTATGTCAAATATTGCTGAATGCATGCATTGTACACCGTACTCTTCGGGTTCCGTGGAATTTGTGGAATTTTTGAACATTTATGAATTAAATTAAATTTTAAAATGCATCAATTAAGTGTAAAAAGTTTTAAAATTATTATGCTCCTTATTATTCAAGACAAGATAATTCACACGCCTTTCCTTTAAATAGTCAGTAACAATATCTCACCTGTAGGTAGATATATATATATATATTTAAATATATATGTAACCATAAGTCTTCCTCCGAAAAATAAATTTGTTTAGATTTGTAATTCCTGCACACAGTCATGTGGTCAGGATTTTACCGAATAATGTTTGATACTATCGTAGAATCGAGATGTCACCTCCAAGCAAAATAGAATGCTATTTTTTTCCATAGAAGCACGAGCCGTGATCAATTGCAACCCTTATCGACTCTTCCTGCCATAGAAGACCGTGCTCACATATCGTATCGCTACTTGCAAGTGAATTCTATTTATTGGTGCTACTGCTGTAGAAGCAGCTTCCATTCTCAAAGCCACCTTGATGCAATACAATACATGCAATGCAATGAGATATGTTGTGTGATTAGATGCGATATCGTATCACACCACGTGCAGTACATCACTTCTGTTGCGATGCTAAATTTATGTTGCAATGCGATGTTGACGTGTGAATATCGTAACAGTCCATTAGAGATAGGGTATTAGGAGTAGGGGAGGGAATGAAGGAGGCGAGGCCAGTAGGGGAAAAAGGGATCAGGGGGAGCGGAAGGGAATGTGTCGGGAGCGGTGGACCCTAAAGCCCAGCTCACGGTACGATATCTGCCGCTGCAGGACCCCCATCGGTGGATGAAAAGAGGGACATTGGTATGGATCGATACATAAAGTTGAAGTTTTCTGCGGGTATAATTTTTATCGGAGCTAGTTTCGTTAAGCCGATCAATCGCATTAAAAATTTTATTCCCCGGAAAATTATCACTCCCTAATCCGCGGTTCTAAACCAAACAACGGTAACCTAACGATTGTGTCTATGTCATTTCCGATCTCACCGAGCCACGGTTACGATGGGTTGTAACCGCAAACGGTCATTGTCGTTTTAAGAGAAAAATATTTGATGTACTAAGATTCATGTTCCTTGGAAGGAACACCCACTAGTCATTTCGTATCTTTTGTAGTCTGTGATTGTATGCTTGTATAAAATATCGTATTTTTTATATTGGCTAAGAATACGTAGCAGACTTAAAAATGGCTAACTATCGCATTCTACGAACGTAACTGGGACGTCAATAACCCTTCTGGATTATCCGAATGGATACTTCTTAGCAAATTACCGAAAAATGTGAAGGACTTGAATCACTTTCTCTGCGTAATGTCCTGCTAAATATGTTTTCGAATAAGCACAATTTTACATCTATCCAGAGTGCACCATTTTCGGTGACAATAGAAGATTTTGGGGTTTCTGACCAGAAAAGACTTGCAATAACTTTGAGATCAGATGTAGGAATAGATCAGCCCCTGGATAAGTATCAAATATTGCTATAAAATGCATATTTTTGAACTCATACTTCTTAAGATTGCGCTACAAATAAGTTGCTGATTGAAAATGCCGTTATTGACATGAATAGTTAATGGCGTTAATGCCTGGGAAACAATGGTTGTTCTTGCATCCGGTAGATGGTTATAAGTTTTAGGGAGGAGAGACTGGACCCAAAGAGCTCATCCACAAAGTTGAGGGGCATTTCACAATAGCCATAGAAACTTTTTTCTTGGAATTGGGAAAGTCTTTAAATTCCAATTCACTTGAACTGTCCTTGAAACTATCAAGAGACCAATTGAGGAATTAAAATTTCACTATTGTTCATATTGATTAGAAAAACCATAGTATACAGTATCAGTGTTCATTTAATTGTTTTGATGCTCATAGATACATTTATTTGCTCTTGAGCTTTCGCGAACCGGTGGATAGGTGAACAGAAGTTTTTGGCAGTTACATAGTGAAAAAAATAGTATTATTTATTTCCTCGTTCTGTCTTCTTTCAGCATATCATCATGCTGCTCTGATGAGTGTAGAAAATATTTAATTATGAGTCTGTCTGTTTCCGAAATTATTTGGTTTAGTTTTGTTGTGAATGTATCATTGATAGAGAAATTGCTACTAAACGGAGGCTTTCAATTATATTCTCACATCTTACAGTTGGGTCTTAAGTCTAAATTTTCATAGTGAGATCACCTTCCGGGGATCTTCGACACCGATTCAATTATAATGCGTGAATGAATATTCGATAAAATATCAAAAGCAATGCTTACAAATTCCTTTTTCAACTGTTTCGTTGTTTGTTTTCATGAAGTTTAAATTTGAATCGTGGGCTTGAAAATACTATTTCAGGGTAAAATTGAGCTGTTATCATGCAATAACTGATATTTCTTGTGCATTTCTTTGTATTATGGGGTGGTGCTTTCGTATTTATTCTTTTAGGTTTTATTGCCACAGGCATAATCATTTAGAACTTTAATAGCATGTATAGACTTCTTTCTTGTTACCCAGAAATCGGCAGAATTTTTTGGGGTTTCACACTGCCAATTCCATGGGTTGGTAATGTTGAAATGTTGTTTATTTTTAAAGTATTCGTTGTGGTCAAACTTTTTTCATAATTTACATTGCTTTTCGAAACATATAATGCGCATTTCCAGATTACAATGATGTATCCAAACATTACTCGTGATTTTTCTCCCGGTGTTTTATGCCCAAGTTTAGGTCGTCTCTCTTTAGAGAATGTCGCAATCCAGGACAATGGTTGATCACTGATGAGGTCACACAGATGTTTTGGTTGTGTCAAGTCCAGGGGATGGATTGGAGAGGATTTGATAGAGGGAGTGCCGTGGGGCGTCAGATAAATGAATGTCTTCCTTCGTCATCGCGCGACAGCCATAACACAATCTCGCTCTTAATTGTGCACTAGCGGAGTCTCATTAAGGTACGACGAGGACGCTTATTAATTAATGACGCTCGAATACGAATTTCGGATACTCTGGCGGATGGAGTCTGGGTTCGCCCGTCTCTCTCTCGCTGCTCCTTTCTCGGAATATTGAGTCTTGAAAGACCGTGGAGTCAAGTCCTTTTGTCGCACCACCATTGTTAGCGACTATTTCTTGCCTTCTCCTCTGAAAGCTCTTACTTCCCTCTTACTTTCTCGCGCGCGTGGCGTCCCGTCTTCATCATCAATCAGTCTCCTTGTGTCTCTTCTCGCTAGAGGTCTCCCAATTCAAGCGAAGGAAAGAGTAGTCACGCGCAAGCTGACTTGTGGTCACGCCGCTTCGTTTACTGCGCAGTCTTCAAAGATAATCATTCCAGTGGAAGCTTCTCCAGAGGAATATCTCTTCATTTACTTAGTTCTGCAAACAGTCACTGATAAAGTTGTGAGAATTATCCATCTCAGTCTGACGAAATTGAGACGTGATGAGCGTGAAAACTTGTGAAAATTCAAAGGTATGGAAGATAAAATTGCTTCGTTATAAAATTGTGCGCAGGCACCTTTGTGTATTGAAGTGTGTATGATGTCACGGAAAATATATTTTTCGGTACACTCTACAGCGTGTGGGACGACTTTTCCAACCTCATTCCCGTTTTAACTTCCGGGTGCCGAAATAGTTTGTCACTTCACGTTCATGACGCTATCTTCCAGCGAAACTTAAAAGTTTTTTCCTACTACTCCATTACCTTTATATGTGATAGCATGTTGTTTACGAATCGATTGGATCTTAATGACTCTAATATGTAGAAATAATGTTCACATTATAAGTTTCAGTGATGTCGATCGTTCATTTAGATTTTCTTCATGGGTTTCCTGATTTAGTTGGCACTCAGTCTTTTCCTTATAACTCACTCCTCCAATGCTTAGCTTTCTTCGAGTGTATCTATAAGATTGCCGGAATTTTTTCTATACATATATGAAAGTGACTATTGTGAAAAGATGATTCCAGTGCTAATGGAGAGTATTCCACTTTATCTGCAGGCCTTGACGCCGTTTACGTTTCGTCCTTTTAGCATTCTGACGGATTCAGGATCGTCCATTACGCTGCCGTCTTCATGCTCCCTTCACTCTTAGAAGTGGAGCATTTCGGAGAGAGATAACCGCTCCATTGCGACCGCTATCCTCCTCCGCCATCATTCCCTCTTATCCTTTGCTCCTTTTGAAATCCCGCCCCCTCGCCCCACCCAACCGCCCCCCGCCGTCACACCTGCTTTGTGTTCCCCAGGCCTCAAAGAATCCCTTATCTCTCTCCACCTCGTGGCGAGGTGGAGAGACATCATTCGGAGCTGAAAGGCGACCCATGTGCACATGCACCCGAAAATTCTTCCTCTCTCCCTCCCCTCTTCATATATCCATCCCTCTTCGGCCGCTCATTCTCGTCCATTTACACCCCGAAAGGGGACTTTCCCGCGCGACTAAAACCCTGTCTCCCCTAAAGCTTCCCCCACGAACCCCTCCCCAACCAGCGCCTATTTCCTTCATTTCACGTCATCGTCGCCAATAGTGTCAAAACTTCCTCTCTCTTTCCCCCCCCGCCCCCCCGAATTCTCCGAATCCTGGGTGGCACAGAGGGTGGGAGGGAAAAATAGTTGACCAATCAGCGCGTCGGGGATACATCTGTGGGTATCTTTTGTCCCATTCGCCGTAATAGCCTTCGCTTATGGCCCTAATGTTGGGCGATGACGGTCGCATTGCCTCCACCTCTCAACATCCCTCCCTCCGCCACCTTCCTCAACCTCTTCTTGCCCCCTAAGACCTCCCTACCCTGCCAAAGAACCCTCTCTCCCTTTTTCACTCCTGCATCGTTTCTTAACCCCATCTGGAAGGAAAGAACTCGTCTCTCTCTCTCTCCACCCCACATCAGTGTACTCCCAATAGTGTTTCACTGGAATCGGCGCTTCAGCACGGGGGGAATGGTGGACTGTATCTATCTATCTACAAAATACCCTGCAAGCAACCAGAAGGGTGTGCGGCAGGGGGTGAGTAGTAAACTAACGTGCATTACACAATACCCTAAAGTTAGTGTAACTACCACTGATGATTCATTAGCATAAATCGCTAATGCTTGGCACGAGGCGAAGCCTCACAATCATGCGCTACACTATGGATAACATATGTTAGAGGGACCGTTAGAATTGTTACACTACACTATACAAAATTAGTGCTACACTATAGGTGTATACTGTAAGGTATGGCAGAAGGGAGGAGAGAAAACTGGTGCCGCTTTTGACAATACTGGGGTGCGATCCGTTTCAAGCATTAACCGCTTTGATGCATCACCTGGTCGATTGGTCGTTCCGTTTCGTTTCAGCGCATTGAAGCAGTTGGTGCAATCATTGAAACGGAAAGACTTTGGTGCGGGCTGCAACTTTTGAATAACGGCGACCATGGTTTGTTGACAAACATTGCGGAGAAAATAAGATAATCGAAAGAGAACTACAAAACGTTCAAGTAAATAAAATGGACGACGAAGAGAAAGTTATTATTTTACTCTACACAAAATATTTAATGGAAATTGGATCCGAAACTGGGAGTAGTCAATTTAAAAAAAGCTCTGCTTCATCATTATTATCCTAAATTACTTGAGGAGGGAATTCATGGTCGCCATACTTGCTTCCAGTTTAAACAACCGCCTTGATAAGTCATCGCGTCAACTGCACCAGCTTTTGAAATTAGCGCGCGGAGCTCATGTTATGCTCGTTGCGGGGCCTCAAATAGCTCTAATTGTAACTGTCCGAGGCGTGAAACGGAACGACTTGAAGCGCAATCATGCCATTGGTGGGTGAAACGGAATGCACCCCTGCTCTTAAGGAATAACGCTAAAGGGGATAGGGTTTAGCATCTCATGAGATACACTGTTCAAGATGTTCTCTCCTTCAAGTACAGCGATCGTCGTACAGGTGGGGATCGGGTCGGTGTGGTGGTATCTTGGATTCCCTTTTTTTAAGGGCTCGTGTTCGGTTCTCGGCTGTGGCAGAGATTTTCCACTGTTATTCCAATCCCTTTTGGGTTGCCAGTGCTGGATAACATTCAATACTCCGTCCGTTCAATGGGACTATAGCCGTGGACCAAATAAATGCTGTGCAGAGTCAAAAGATGTGGTCTGAGCGGGTGTGTCGCGAGAACGAAGCGTGCCTCAGAAGGGCCCGGGTGAATTTGAGCAAATATTCTCTTTTTCGAAAGCCTATCCGAATATCAAAGCGTCACCGCAGGCGTCTAGCGTCAGCCGGAGCACATAGCAAGGCATTCAGCAGACTTGCTTAGCGGGCTGAAATGCTTCCTCATACATCTACATCTACAAAATACCCTGCAATCCACCTAAAGTGTGTTTGGCAGGGGGTGAGTATTCATCAACATGCATTACACTATACCCTAGAGTTAGTGTAACTACGACTATTGATGCATTAGCATAAAATGCTAATGCTTGTCGCGAAGCGAAGCCTCGTAAGTCATCACCGCGTAGTGCCAAAGCGCCGAGTTGGCTTGGAGATTCGTGGTCCCCTTGGTACAATTCGTAAAAGAGCAGGTATTTGCTGACGCCGGGTTTCTCTCACCCTTCCTGCTACCCATCTACTCAATGCCCCAACCAATTCACCCACTTACCCTTGATGGGGCAAGTGACCTCAGACACCGTTCACCTCCCGTTAAAAGTCCAACAACCAACCATCTCCCCCGTATTCACATCCTCAGCACCCCTGCCCCTTCTACCGCCTCCTCCTTATTTTTTCTCCACAGCGTTCGTCTCCCTCAACCCCGTTCGCCTTCTGTCATTTCCTCCTCCTCGCCTTCTCTCTCTTTCTCTCTTCGTGGTCACGTGATCGACGGTCGTGCCAGAGAGGGGTCGGAATCGGATTCCATTAGCCCGCTAATGGTTTGAGACCCCATATATCGCTGGAAACCCAAGCTCACCCAACCCAACCACCACTCCCTCCTTATCACGCCCGCGGCGAGAAAAATGTTTCATCGCCGCTATTTTCTTTCTTTCCACCACTCTCTAACACTTACTATCTCTCCCCCTCTCCACCCCATATTTATCTGCTACCCGCTATCCACTACCGACCCCATTCACGATGCCATCACTGTTGCCTTTCTTTTGCTGCCTGTAGGTTGTAAATATACTCACCCCCCCCCTCTTCTTGCAACCACTTGAATGTGTGGCGGGGAGGGGTTGGGGGGTCTGAGGGGAGTGCTCGTCCGCGTGGGGAATTTTCGAGGAAATCTGGCAATAAATAACGGCCTTTACATTAAGGTGCGTTTCCCTGAGGTTGGGGGATTATGCTTTTTCTGCCCCTTATCCTATCATTCCCTCCTTCCGCTGGAAAGCGATTCAATTGCGCCTCTAGAGTCGGCGTCTGTTTCCCTTATCCGCGCGACGATGACGGCCCTGGCCCTTTTTGAGCGTGAGCACCGTGCTATTTCAAGGGGTGGTTTGTCAGAGAGAGCGGGCGCGCGCGGCCAGCTAGGTGATTTGGCGTCGTGACCGCAATTGCCGTGTGCCTCTCTTCCGCCGTGTGCCTCTCTTCCGCCGTGTGCCTCTCTTCCGCCGTGTGCCTCTCTTCCGCCGTGTGCCATGCCTTGGCTCCATTGTTTCACCGGTTTATTCACCGGAAGGCGGTTTGCTGGAGCACCCTTCTATACCTCCTCGGTGGGGAGGGAAGTCCAGGTGCGATTTCGGCGGTCATGTCACGCTCGGACGAGTCTTTGAGGGGGTTAGATATAAGGGGGGGTGTTACCACTGCTTTCTGCAGAGCGACGGAACATGTCGTTTACGTGGATAGGAGGTGGGTGCTATCGGTGGCGTCGTGCAAAGATTTCTCATGGGGAATTCAGAGGAAGGAATATGTCTTCTACAGCTCAAGATGAGGGAAATAGAGTTGGTTTTTATCATTTCATTGCAAAACCAAAAAGAGCCACTAAGGCCTTTACTATGCATACCCATAATGTTGTTTCCTTTCGGGGTTGGGATAGTCTAAAGAGCATAGTTCTCGGTGAGACATCTAGAAAACTGCCTTTATTATAACAATTTCTTCCGTACTACCCTTTCTATGAATACCTCCTTCGCCTTTGCCACATTTATGCGTTGCTTCGAATACTTTCTCTCTCTTGTTCTGATTGCTACAAATTTTCCTCCTCCAACAAGACTCTTCTATCAAATTTGCATATGACTTCTTTAAGATATCCCTTCCTCTCATCCCACTTGTCTCTCAAAAATCTTATAGGGCATTCGACTGCCATCCATTATCTCAGCATGAAAAACCATCGAAACACACTCCTATCATATATGTCTGTTACCTTCATATATGTATGTCCATTTGACCTTCTTTCCTGATTCACTCATTTTTAACTCTATTTCTTATAACTTTTTTACATTGGTTAGATACAAATCACGATCGTAACACATAAACTCATAAACTGCAAATGAAAGTCAAGTGATTAAACCATCGTAAAAGGGAAAACCAATGACATTAATTTATTCATTATATCAAAAGATGACATTGCTGTTTGGCCTGAAACGGAGTGGAAAGTAATCATTTTTATTTTGAAATCATTATCAGGTTTCAGCTTTTTCCCCGACTTTCTTATTGCATAATGCAATGCCGGTGTTATCACCCTATTCGTGAAAATATATTCTTTTTTTTAGTACATCATAAAGGACACAATTTTAGACTTTACTTAACGGGGTCGTTCCATCTTGAAGACAAAGAAAACACAACACTGTTCACATTATGTGATTTATTACAGGACCTAGATATTGCACGATCAGATGATGCTGCAAAGTGGCGAAACGTCGCTTTGTAGCTTCATTAGATGACATTACATGGAAAAGAGCATATGTTCATATATGCGCATGTAATGGGGGAGGAGAGGGAAGAGCCAAGAGGAGAGTCAAGGTCATTGCCTTGGAGATAGAGCGCCCTCCCCTGACATGCTAGAACTAGGATTTTTATAGAAGTAAATTAATAAATTAGCTGACAATATAGATAACTCAATTCTCGAGTGGGTTATAATTTACCCTAAATTATATAAATGAAAAGTTTTAACTTTTCGGTTCCACAATTATCATTGTGGTGTGATGTGATAACATCATTGTGGAACCACAAAGTTAAAGTTTTTCCTTTATACAATGAAAAAGTTCCACCAAATTTTGCCTGAAACTACCAGTTGCCCTAAATTAAATTTCCACCGTCTTGGAAAACGTGATTTTACTCATGTAAAACGGAGGATACTCCGAGGATTTTGAAATTTGCAATTAGCTATCCATAGTGTCCTCTTTGATTTAGTCGGAACACGTGAGAAAGAGTAGCGGGTTAGTGGGGGGACGTTCTTTAATGATCTCATGGTGATTTTATTAGGAGATGGCAACACTCTTTGACGACAGTTTCTCGACTCTGAGGATGCATTTTTGCTCCTTCACCCCGAGTAGGACCACTTAAGTGCCAATTGCAAAGGGATAAGATAATTTTTTCACGGCGCTCGTCCAAAAATAAATGCGTACGGAAGTTTTTTTCATGTTTAAAAAAATATTTTAAAGCTACATTGTGATTTTCAAAGAATGTTTCTCTTTTGCATACCTTTAATTTTCAAACTCAGGCATGCATTGTATAGTAATGCTCATTTTTATAATTTATGATAAAAGGACCAAAGTCATTCCTTTTTTCGCTGCAAATAGTGGGTGTGATTGATCATTCTTTCTTTCTAAAACTAACGAATATATCTTTAGTGTACAGACTAAATAGCAAAGGTTTATTCAGTAAAATTACTAAGAATCTGATATTTTATTGAGGAACGTGTTTCATTAACGAATTTTTCTTGCTAAAATTGGTTAATCTTTTAAAGCATATTTTTTATTTATCTTTTTTTAAACTGAAGAAAGGTTAGTTGATGTAATATTGTAATGGGTGAATTTGATCAAACATTTTTCTGTAGTTCAATTTGGAATTGGTTGGAATTCATCCGTTTACTGATTAACTTCTTTAATTTCTGGTCTCTTCCAATTAATAGTGCTTTTGATGTAAAATTTACAACACATATAAGGCAGCATTGTTGCAGAAAAAATAACCCCCCGTATTAGACTTTCTTTGCTGGTCAATTTAATGTCACCGCTTTTTAAGTAGATGTGATTGCGTCCCCCATCACCAAATTCTCATTCATTATCCATTCGCATTATTATAGCACCACCTTTCGTGACTTTTTATACCACATGGAATCCAAAATAGCCGGAAACATAAATTAATAGCGCTGCACTCATAATTTGCTGGAAATGCAGTTATGTTTTTTGAGTAATTCGAGCAGAAAGTGAGCATTTATTTTAACGTTGTCCCCATTCGATTAGATAGGCGTTTTTATCTACCCATTGAAGTTTTGAGTTGTAGTGCCATGTCTAATTCATAATTTTCTTTGTGTTTCTGATGTTGCTTTGCAGTTTCCGAAGCTTTTCGATTCAATTAATTTGCATTTGTCCTGCAGCAGTTAGCGAAATTAATTGAGTGAAAAACCCTCATTCAATGAATGCTTTGTGAACTGGGAATATTTTAGCGCTCATGGCATGCGACACCTCACAAGTGGAAGGTCAAAGGCCACCCTTTATTAAATGGTAGCTACTCATACAAGCGATTCAATTTATTTTCTCTTTGAAGAATTAACTTGAACAACGGTCAGATGCCTTCATGCGATAGCAGACCGCAAGTTTTAGTATTTGGGACGAAAGAGCTGCTTATAATTAGAAAAATTCGTTTTCTTTTCTCTTAATGTAAAATCTTTGAAAAAATTAATGCGTCTATTTTTAGACACCATTTTCATAAATCGTGCATTTGAGTGCGTTTCCACTGTTTCAAATTTTATTCATTACACATTTTTCAGTGTTTTTTGTAAGTAAGTTAATTTACTCGCTGATAGAAATCATTATGAATCGAAAAGTTTACCTTGCTTTGAGCTTCTTTTGAAGGCAGATAGATTTTGGACGCATTATTATGTTTTAATGATTATTTCTGTCTAAAATATATTGGCGTAATTTGATGGGTACCTATTTAAAACTCTAATTATTTATTAAACTTCTCACTCCTAACATGCTGAGGACTTTATAGCTGTCATTATGCTTTTTAGCTGTAAATTATGAGTTAACCTTCGTATTCATGAAGTTAATCACTTTGCGGGTCATTTCTTTCCCTCAAAATTGAGGAAGAAGGATATTTTCACTGTGGCCAAGTCTGTGGTCGGCCAATTTATTTTGATTTGTGTTTTGGTTCAATTAAGGTTTTATTTACGAGTAGGTTATTATGTGTTACAACCATTTTAAAAGGTATACAATATGCGACCTAAGAATTTGATGCCAGAACTAGCTATAAATTCCGACGTTAAGTGTTTTAATATTAAAAAATTTGGCACTTCCCTCGATAGGTCGTGGTAGGAGGTACATAAAAGAGTCAAAGAAGACAAGACGTGAGGGAAAAACTTATGAAAAAGAAACTCCATATTTGTATTGGGTACACCTAAAAGGTGGTAGAAAATCCATTTTCAGACTGTTGGCTTTAACATCGTCATGTCACCACGCTAATATTTAAAAATGTCTGTTTTTACCGTTCGAAGCTTGAAAGATGTAGCTAGGACTTATTTGTTTTCGTGTTTTTTATGCTAACGACATTGCAAAAAAATTAGAATACTTATGTAAAACTCGACAATTTTTGCTGGAATGGTACTCAGCTATAAGAAGCGATGTGAAAATTCACTATAGAACAAGTCCTATCTCCATCCTTTACTTTTAAATCCCAATAGTCTCAAATACGCAAGTTTAATGCAATTTATATAATCGCGTAAAGCGAGGAGGAAGACTAGATCTTTCCCCGGCAGGCCATCGCGCAGTGCGCAGATGTGAAGATGGCAAAACCCTCCGGTATCGGCGCCATGCACTGGACTGGACCGTTTCGCCTGGGTTTTCAAAAAGTATCCACTGCTATTGAGACTGAATTGATTAGAAGCATGTGAGAGGGGAAAGTAGAGAGAAAAAACGCATGAGGAGGAGAAATGGAAACATGGTCAGGATAAACAACGATCTATGAAAGAGGAATCACTGGAATTTGTAGGAGTTCAGAATGAGATGGGACAGAATAGCTTAATCTTAAGATTGAAATGGTGATGGTGATTCAGAACTCAATTGGCGTGGTAGATTTTGAACTGTTCCCTACATTGTATGTATCTTTGACCCGCATCTGATGATGCGAGAGTGTAAAGCTGTAATCCATTTCATTGATTTATAATTTTCTTTCGCTTCTCACCTTTCCTTCTTCTTTCGATACCTCTTCTTTCCTCGACATTTCGACGCACTAACCTTTCCATCTCAGTCCATTCTTCACGCCTCTCCTCATTCTTTCGCTTCGAACCGACTCTTCCAAGACCCCTCCGCCTCCCCTTCCCCCCCTTCGCAAACGACCCCCTCACTCGTATACGACACGCACCCCCACGCTCACTCACCATCTTCCTTTCCTTTCGCGCCCCGCGTAACTGAGTCACCGCCCGGAGCACGTCCTCCGCGGCTCAAAGTGACATGACTCTGCCATCTCGGGGGCGGGCGGAGAGGGGCTGGGGGCGTGCTCTGGGGGGTGGGGTGGAGGGGAGGGGTCGTAAGGTCGGGAGGAATGGAAACGGAGTTACCTTTCTCTTCCTCCGAAACTCACGCACTGTGGTTCCCCCTGTTCTGTCTCCTCCTCGTCCTTCCCTGCACACTTTCCTTCTACCACTCCGCCCCTCTCATTACCCCTGGAGGGTCGAGGGGGAGGTTGAGGAACGTCTGGCGACAGAGAGAGAGTGCATGAGAGTCGGCGTTGTTATGTGGGGGGGTGGGGAACGTTGGGAGGTGGGTGTAGTGGGTTTCGAGGGAGGTGGAGGCCTTGTGTGTACACCCTGGGGAAAAATAAGGGCAGTCCTGGAGGGATACTGTGACGGGCGGGGTCGGTAGGCGGAGGGTTGGCCCGGAGATGGGTTGCTCACATATAAGGAAGGGGGCGGGAAGGGGGGAAAGACTTGGGCCATGTGAATTGTGCATGGGTTGGTTCCCTCCGGTCGTAACGCGGGGAATTGCGAAAGGGGGACTTTTGTTGCATCATGTCTCCCCCTACCTACCTCCGGTTAGACTTCGAAAATGTTTTACTCGGTCTTCTTTCCCATTGCACGCGGCGGCATATGGTGCCCCCTCTACAGAGTATTATTGAAATTTCCCAAAGTGAGGGAATCACACGTTCCGAAATAGTTTAAACTGTGACGTTGTCTTCTTCGTATTGTACGGTAAAATAGTGAAGGTAGTAAATGTGTTGCAGACAACATTATCACAGAATCACTTAAGTTAGTTAGTTTAACCGACCTAGGTTTCAGCAAGGCATGGACATTATCAAGGAATAATTATCATTACCTTGATAATGGCAATGTCTTGCTGAAACCTAGGTTGGTTAAATAAACTTGTTGTGAAAGCTAACTAAGTTTTTCTGTGGTAATATTGTCTGTCACACATTTCCACAAATTATCGCCTCACTCACACTGACTCAGTGATTCAACCCGAAGGTTGTTTCGATAGTTGATGGTAGAGCTCACCCCGGACTAAGCCACAGGCGTGTAAATTTCACACATTCAGGGTAGGGGGGCCAGTTCCTTTCCCTGGGCCACCTCGCACTCCGAGGGTATTTGTTCGGTGGCGTTCAAAGGCTTCACCCGGATTTGAACCCGGGACCCTTCGATCAGTAGCCAAAAACCACTATTATAGGCCACCACGCTCCCAAAAAAATTATCGCCTGTTACTCTTAAATCTGTAAATGTGTTGTATTTGTGACGGAAGCTTTACGGTGCCTACGAACGGAGAGACAGAAGTTGATATCACACTTTCAAACCTAAGAATTGTACCAAGTACCGGCTGGAGTAGCGCAGTGCTATTCCTTTACTTTCTTTTTTGAAAATTAATTGAATGAAACTATTTAACCATGAAAATATTTTAAACAAAAGTGAATGCTCACTGCTTTTGAGTAATAGAACGTCATTTCAAATTTCGATTGGTGTGTGTTTGTCTAAATATCAGTTCCAATGACGATAGTTCCTTCATCTCTAACATTACAAATTTCTTGTTTTGTAGCATATAATTATAGAACAACATACGATTTCTTACTACTCAAAGAGTTCTAAGAAACATCAAGATGAGGTTAAAGAAAACCATGTGACTACACAAAATACCTTATTTAGGCGACGACCTTGGTTTAGACGCATCTTTATAATCCTTAAGACGTTGCACTGCTTTGAAGCCATTATCGTCGTTCGCCTAAATTTAAATTTTGTGAAATCGCGGTGTTTTCTTTGACCACATCATGAAAGAATTCCACCGAGTAATGTTAGGAACTGTTACCATCAAGAAACACCATTGCGTATTGACAGAATCAATACAAAATTTGTAAGTTTCACAATGAATTTTATGTAATACGACCGGTTTGATCACATAAGCGACATCTTCTGGTGAAGATGATCTGCATGAAGCCTGCCAGATGAAGATGACACACCTGAAGATGTCACCTATGCGATGAAACCGGTCATATTAAATAAAAGTCATTGTGAAATTAATAAAGTTTGTATTGATTCTGTCAATATGGATTTCAAAAAGTTACACCTGAGAATATCGAGTTCATCATTGTGTATTTTAAATTGTTTTATTTTCCAGTTTTTATATTGAGGTACTGCGTATCTGACAGTCAGGCGTTCTGGCCTAGTAAGGAATTTAACTGACTACCACGAAAAACGAAAGTAGAAACAACGCCGAGCATTAGGAACATACATGCTCTTGTGTAAATGGCGCCTTGTTTAATAATTTACCTGCTATCAGCAATGAACCATTAAGTCCTCATGATGAGTTTATCACCTAATCTGGAAACTCCGCGGCGTTAGTGACTAATCTCCATGAATGTGTGCCAACATCAAGCTGAGCAATGGTGTTGGGCGTGGGAGGGTGGTGGGTTGATGTGTTGGGGGAAGGGGAACAGTGCTCATTTTCCGGGGAGAACCATTTGGCTAGGAAGCCTTTTTGCGCGCAGGCCATGTCACAGGCGGTGGCGGTTTGCGACGCGGGAGAGCAATCTTACTTAATGCAACGTCAGGGGAGAGCCATTGGACCCTCTCTATCCACCTCTCTCACGCTCTTTCCTCATATCACCACCACGCCAAAAAAAGCCACAAAGAGAGGCGTAAAAAATACGAGAGAGAAAGTGATTTCGGGGTGAGCGTGTGAGTGAGAGATTGAGAGGAGAAAGATGAGGGTGGAGCAGCTTGGGGGAGAGCAGCGAGGAATGCCGGGAAGGTGGCGAGGGGGTGGAGGGGGGAAGCGCTTGCGATGGTAAAAATCATGGCCACAAAACTTCAACCCCGCGTCTATCCTTCCAAATGGATAGGGACTTGGGATGAGCCTCATGATTCAAGGACAATGAATGCGGAGTGGTTCTAGGTCGATGGAGAATATAAACTGGGAAATGATGAATACAAACTGAGAGGTGGGAGCGGGAAGGAGGTGGGCTGGAAAGGAGGTGGGCTGGAAAGGAGGTGGGCGGGAAAGGAAGTGGGCTGGAAAGGAGGTGGGCTGGAAAAGCTCGAAGGAGGCAGAAATAGTAGATGGTGGACGTAGGTACTATGAAGAGATGGGTGAAGAAGAAGGGCGCTTAGACTAGGTTATGAGGAGTCCGAAGGAAGGGAGGATAAAAATAGTACCCTTGGATAAATAATGTTAGGTAGTCTCTATGAATAGTAAGAGAATTGAGACGATGCAATTTACTAACTTTTAGAGCTTGGATATTTTCCAAGAAACAATGGAGAGAAAATTGTAGATATCAGAATTTTCATCTCACACCTTTATACTTTCTCAGCTTCTTGATAATCTTGAGTCAGCTGCTTGATGCTCTTGCTTAAACATTTGAAAAAAAAATCCTTTATAAAGATATAAAGATTTATAAGAGATATAAATCTTTATCCTTTTGCCTACGTCGAGTGTTAGAAGTATCGAGCAGGATAGGATGTAAACAAATAACTGACTATGACAGAAGCTCAGCGTTGGTTCGAGATTAGTGAGCTGGAGCTTTTTCTGGGTTTCAGATATTGCATTATGTTCCACTATGAATAGTCCAAAACAGACAGAATGAATTCTATTTATTTATTGCAATTTGTTTACTTGAAAAGAATAATTCTTACATTATACGGTTTAATAATTTAGTGGCAGCGGTTACTTCGAGGTCGAGGTCAATTCAGCAGTAGGTAATTACGGTCTTATCACCGTCAAACCCTTAGAACCTCTCTCAAATATATCACCCACGAGTAACATCATGGCTTGAATTACGTAAATTTTTATTGATCGTTCTTCAATGAAAGGCAATGGGATGTTCTTATTATTCGAGATCAAGACTATATGGAGCCTAGCTAATCTAGCTTACACTGGGACTTTGCGCAAATATCCTCAGACTGCATTACGGTGCACTTTGCTGTATTTATTTCCCGATGTGTGCAGGTTGCAATTGGCTGGCAGTATTGTTTCCTTTTGAACTTTATTCTTGACGTTTTCCTCCAGTGTAACAATTTTATGTTACTAAAGCTTACAGAAGTAAGTGAAACTTCGCTTTTGGTAGACGGACCTATATAGTTTCACTCTCGCAAGCTAATGGTTTTATTGCAACACTTCTAGTCATACAGTTTTCATCCAAGTAATAATGGAAGGAATGCTGAAGTGACGTTTTTATGATGTAAGGTGAAAGTCTTGCCGCACCAGGAATAGGTGCTTGTAAACACGAGAGGGATGAAGGTGTGAAAAATACTCATGAATATGTATCTTGGAAATATTTAGCACAAACGAAAACATATGAAATCCACCGAACTTTAGTTTCCACTGTGTTCGAAGAGTGGGAGGACAAAAAATAATAAACAAGACTCGAGTAGATGAGTGCGCATACGAAAATCGCTCGTCTGTTATGAGGACTTATCAGCTCGAAAACAGAGAGATGGAGAGGCGGGTATGAAAGCAAAATGGCAGGAAGACCGTTCAAGTCGAAATAACAATAATATAAACAAGATGAGTGCGTGTATGCAGGCAGGGGGGTGGGGCATGAACGGAACGAAGAGGGAGGATTATAGGAGGTGAAAGAAGGGACGGGGTGGTTTTATTTTGGTGGTGAGACGGGCAGGGGTGAGGGGAAAGGATGAGGTGGCCCTGTTTGGTGCGGGGATATAGGCAGCGGCTTGGCGTCGGTGCTAAGGCATAAAGAGCTTGGTTGGAGGGGGCAAGGTGGTGCGTGGGGCGACAGGTGAATGGTGGGAGCACTTGGCGGAATTAGGTTTTAAGGGCAGCGGGAGAGAGGGCGAGAAACGGGTAGGGCACGGACGACTGGCAGAGGGTGTCCACCCTCCCTCTCCCTGTCTTGCGATAAGAGTGTGAATATGGGGTGAGGTTAAGACCTTTGAGATGCGGGGAGGAGGGCGCTTTTGCCTCCGGGGGTATACCTACACTCTATCCCACACACATGAGATAACCCCCCTGCCCGCCAGGACCCCTTGTTGCCTTTTCACGTGCCATTTCATGCTCAGGGGCCGTGGCAGTGAGGGGGGGGGCAGGGCGGGAGACGGGAGGGGAGGGTGCTGTCCACGGAGGACCCAGGAGGGTGGGAGTTGGATTCTACGTCTTTTACGCCCGCTTGGCCAGCGTAGGGAGCCATTTTTGTTCCAGTGTGCGTACGTGTGTCTGTTTGCATGGGTGCGAGAAGCCGTGGGGAGAGTTAGTTATAAAAGGGGAATAGATTGAAGTCCGATGAAGCAAGGCAGCAGAGCCCCCGGGAAGTGTACATTCATCTCGGGGGCGCTTTCGGCTTTACCTTTCGGGGACGTCCGAAATGTCCTTCCGAGAAGCCGCGCCAATCCCGTACGGAGAGAGGTGAGGGTGGGTGTTCCGAGGGGGACTAAAGGGCGAGTTTGTGGGGAGGTCCAGGGGTCAGCCTATCAAGGCTCCCGAGTCACTCCCTCCAAGTAATTCGGGGTGACTTGGACGTTTTTGGCTCTTCACCTGCTCTATCGCGCGGAACGTCCCAAAAGATCATGTTTATTCGCCATAGAGTGGCACGCATGTCAAGCGGAAGAGTTTGATCAATGCTTGAGGTTCTCATGTCTTTCGTTTCATAATGATTTTAGCCAAAGTTGTCCGGTAATTTGAGCTTATGATGATATTTATACTGAAATCTGCGAACTGAGCTTTGTTTTAAATGAAATTTCCGCTGAAGGTTATAATGATAAGAGTAAAAAGCTTCATAGATGATAATTATTGCCAACCATCGTGATATACCTTTTTATTCTAGTATTTTATAAGTGTATATTCCATCCCATTCGTTTCGTCTCTTAGCTTCCCTGATTCATTCAGTTTGTTATAAATCTTTACGTTTAGATCAAAATCTAAATCAGCTGCTGATGACAAAAGTTCAATGACTCGTTAGATTTGATTGATTTTACTCAAAAAAAGGTACGGCTCAATTTGATACTTTACGGATTAATCAAGTTTTATACTGTCTAAGGTTGAAATAATTTTGTATGGGAAGTGCGGAAATAATTATCTGCTCTTATCATTTATCATTTTCTTCTAAGCAAACTTATGACCTAATATGACGTTCGCCTTAGCAGTAATGATACAATGAGTAAGGTTCTCATGTCAGGGGTGAGACCGTTACTCCATCATAAATTTTAAATATTGAATGGGCTGATTCTCTTTCTGTTAGTAAATTCTCATAATTGAATTTGTAATATCCGTTGACTTAATTGGAGAAAGCATGTTTAGCGGCAAAGATCAATGTGAAG
This sequence comes from Pyrrhosoma nymphula, assembly GCA_963573305.1. Lineage (NCBI taxonomy): Eukaryota > Metazoa > Arthropoda > Insecta > Odonata > Coenagrionidae > Pyrrhosoma > Pyrrhosoma nymphula. Next base: position 175,079,156 of record OY754329.1, on the reverse strand, counting down.
CGTGGCCGATCTCTTGACGAGCGATAAATAAAGATTCCCAATGTTATTGAATTGCAATAGACAGACTATATCGTAAATGAAAAGGAAAACTTTGTTATATTCCACCAATTTAAATTTGTGGAATATAACAAAGTTTTCCTTTTCATTTACGATAAAATCAACTTCCACAAGGTTGACCCTGAGACGATGGAGACAGACTATATTTAAAGCTGGCGAAAAATTAAGAGAATTCATCATCCGCATTTCCCCAAAACTCTTTTTAATTAATAGAAATTAGTTGAAAATGCTCTAAACCTAATACATACTATTATTTGAGCTTCCAAATACAGTTTTATTTGAATTTTTCTCTCTACAAAATAACTAAATGCGAAGGAATATAACTTTATTACACACCAAATTTTAATATTGATGCTTCTTTTTTTATTTATATTTTTTTACTTTCGTTATCTGCTTACTTTTAAATCAAACGCGCTATATATTGATTACAATGTAGTTTAAATTATTCTAAGTTCATTGATATTTAACGTACATTTTGTTAATGACAGCCATTTTAAACTGTCTTGAACGTTTAAGCATCGTCATATACTAGAGAAAATAGTAACGGCTTGATTTGGTGGAATGCTTGAGGTAGTTTGAGTGATAAATCACATCACCTAGAATTTGACGACATTTTAAAGAAAAAACTCTCATCTTTCCAATTATATCAATATATTAACCCCTTGCCGAACTACTTTTCGAGCAATTTGCCTGAAAATACAATCTGTTTTACATGAGATAGATTACGGCTGGGTGCTCAAGAGGGAGAATATTGAAAAAATTAGGAACTATTAGTACCTAGGTTTCGTCAAAAAACTAACTGTGTGTAGTTTGTATGTGTTCTCAACTATTTATAGAAATTAATCAATTACTCACCGCAGTACTTTTTAAAGAATCGCAAAAAAACCTTCTGTTGTGAAGGTGATTTCACGGCACGGCGTGAAAAAATGAGTCAAGTTAGAGACTTATGCAGATATATTTATTTAATTATTGAGAATATTTGTCATACATTACGACATTTTTGCGCCTTTTAATATCATAATATTTACTTTACACTTATTACAGACGCTTAAATTAAAAAAAAATGTTGTCTCTATTATGACTTGGGAAATATCTCAGTAAAATAACTTGAGAATGGTGCTTGGTGCCTAAACCATGGTTAGTGATTAAAGATTAGTGCGAGTTCCTTGTGATTTTCAATGTTTTTACTACGGATATCATGACTCAAACGACAAGGAAATATCATTGCGATTTGCGATGCCCACTGAAGGTCGTGACCGGCGTGGGTCACTCGCAGCCCTTTGACATTTAGGTGAGCAGCGCCACAACTACTCGGGGCGTCGATTACACGCGTTCGCTGGCGTTTCATTGAGGAGTCGAAAGCGGCATCCGGGCCAAACAGCCTCGACCACATGCGCCTCAACGCCGGCCGTCTCGCTGCCCCCCCCCGTAATCTCCTCAAAGGTTTACCCATCTTCATTCACGGGCCCACGACCCTTGATTGCCCCCGCAGTTGAGGCACTTCTCTCCAGTCGGCTTCTGCCCGCAAGTTCAACCCCTGCCCCCTCCCTCACCTCCGCTCTGAGCCACACCGTCTTTCTTTACCTCCCTCCCTCACTTAAGTCTCTCGGCCTTTTGAATGCTCCTCCGAAATCACGCTCTGAATCCACGCTCCTCCTTAGGTGGTCGTGAGACCACTTTGCAGCCTGGGCGCCGTGATCCGGGCCTCCGATGGGTCTTCGGCCGCTTCGTCAGATCTCCCCCGTCGATAGAAGAAGCGGGTCTGGGTTCACAAGGCATAAAAGGAAAGCGTGTCCCAAATCCGTTGAAGGCAAGAGGATAGCGGCCAGAGTATAAAGAGAATGAGATAGGATAGATGTGTTGAGGAAGCGAAAAAGGCACCGGCCATTTGCAAAGAATCATTTTTGCCTTCCCCTTTTTCGTCCTTTTCTTTTTGCCGATCCGGGCGTGTCCTTCCCCAGCGCTCATAATCCCTTAATCCAAGGACTATTCTTGTTCGGCGATCCGAACAACATTCCCTCAATGTGGGTAGCTTAACCAAACTAGTCGTGGCCTGAAATTCCAGTCTCCATTTTTTTTCTTCGCGACCTAAATGATAAGAAAAGGTTCCGCTAATTGGCTCCATGTTTGGAGCATAAGCGTTTCGTAACTCTATCGGACAGTAGCGACGAGCCTCACTTGGGTCGGGACTTGGAGTTAAAAGACGCCAATGGGCTCTTAATAATTACATTTTTTCCTCCACGAAATTAATTTTGGATTACAAAGCCTTCAAGAATCATTATTTGTACACCCCAAAGGTATTAAAGGTCTTTGCAGCTAATACAAAAATTGAATACTTGAACTGCTTTTTCTTTGGCCCTTATGCTGCTTTATGTTGGGTTTTTCTTTCTTATCCCTTATATTAGTTATCAAATGCGTATTTTATCAATTAAGATAAACATTCGCTGGAGTTGATATTTTCATGGTTCTCTTTATTATGAGATTTGCTCATATCTACGGAGTAAATTGTGTTTGACGTGAAATATAGAGAGTTATTATGAGCACAACAGTAAATGTTATAGTAATTAAATGCGGGCGCTTTCACTAGTAAATCGGTGTCTAAATTTCTCTATTTATAGTGAATGAGCCAAGCTATATACCGCAAAGGCTTGTACGTAGACAATTACGAAATTATAGTGAAAGGACGCGTAGTAAAGTGTGCTCAAGCGAGTAAGTTAAAGCTTTCATTTTCTTCGATGTCACCCGTCAATTACACTTGCTCGTCATAGAGTGGCAATTTTCTCTAATCGCCTCAAATAATGCCTCCTGTCTATAGCATAAATAACGGGCTAATCAGTCATAGCTTTAGGGGAAATGACTAATGGAAGAGGAATTAGATTGAAGCCTTACGAAAGAAGAGGACAAAATGATGCCATCCGATTCATTCCCGGACCGGATGGCCGGACGAGCGCTGTGGATATCGAGGCCGCCGCACGAACAGAGGGCAGCATAGAGAAGATGGCTGACGCCTGGAAATTAGCGCCGTCTCTTCATAATCCTTTTCGTCGCTCTTCTCCCTCGCCCGCTAATTGTCCCTTCGTCCTTCTTCTCCTTTTGCTCTTCCCCCCCTCGTTCCCTCCCTCTCCCTCATGCCGAAACGGCAACCTCCTCCTACTCGCTTTTGCGTGGAAATGTCCGATTTTATCTTTATATCCTCATCCTCTTTCTCTCGTGTGAGCAAAGGCATTTCTCTTTAGTAGTGGATGCCTTTTACTTTCCTCATCTCTCTTCGTTTTTTATGTGAATATGCGAATGAACATCTTATTGTGGTTCGTTCTCGGTGTTCATGTAAGGTTTTGCCGCGATCAATATTTGTGTACTTTCGAGGGCCTCGTGTGCAAAAACTGTAATTCTGTTTAGATATTCTGTATTTCTGTAGAAATACAGAATATCTAAAACTATGACTGGATAGCCCGTTTCGTCGACTACCGGCAATGGTTTGTCGCGAGCGGAGGGGGGGTTGCGAGGTGACGTCACAGCGCTGCGCGTGGGGATCTAAAATTGGGCTTGTGTGGGCATGGCACGCACTCAGTTCAGTTGTATCTCCGGAACGAGTTCGTCCATTTTAGTGATCGAGGTGTCTACGGAGAGCTAAGAACGTGAGGTAGACGATAATAACACAAGAAATATAAAATTAACATTGGAAAGCAGAAAATACTAGTTACTACCTTCGACCAATTGTTCATAGGTTAGCCATTTGTATTAATGACTTGTATGATTTGTACTCGATGAATTGAGTTATGAATAGCGTAATTTTCTGTCTTTCATTTCAACTTTCTCTTTTACAAACAAAACAAAAGAATCTCCCATCATCGAGAGTAACGTATGTAAGTTCGCATTTAAGAAATTAAGATCCGACGGGAGTATCAATTGGATACTCCCTGCATTTTTTTTCATCTGCTCACTTTATTCTCTTATTATCCTTGTCCCTCGTTTCTGGGAAAATATGCAGTATCCGTATAGAGATGAACTCAATTTAAGTACTCCTGTTATTTGATGTTCAGTGTATAAGTGGTTGGTTTGGATGATCCATTTTTGCCTTCAGGTACCTCTTTTCTTGCGTTGTTATTTGATTTGCGACGCATCGTCACGACAACTCTCAAGTGTATTTTAACGCCGAATTGATATTATTTTCACTGATCACAAATTAATCTTAACCTTTAATTGTGTGAAGTGAAAGAAATGACTTGGAATTCTTCTAGAAGGAGATTAGATGTAGAATTTACTCTTATAAGGTTTCACGGGCACAACAAACTCTACAAAATGTATGGAACATGGGTGGTTGAGGTTGAGAGATACATCGTGAAAACTTTCAACTCTGCTTAGTGGCAACTTTAAATTTCTATGGATGTCTATAGAACATAAAGGGAAAACCTGATACCGTAAGCACACTGCACCATGCATGTACCAAGATAAATACTGCAAACCAACTGCAGCTTGATATCCGGAACTTCAAATGTGATACAAATATTTGGTGTAGTTGTTGAAGTATTTATTTTCATGAGAGCTAGTTATTGACCACTTAATTACACAAGAATGTTTTTTGGAGAGTTGGTCCAAAAAGTCCTTGTATAATTATTTATTGCATTTTACTTTTTTCGTATCAACCATCGTTGCAATTTAGTTTAGCATTTGAACTTCGTCAGGTTCTTTTTAATCGCAGAAAAATATAGAAAAAGGGTTTAAATTATATCCAAGCAGGCATTTTGAAATTTTAAGGGAAGCTTTTGTGGGAAATTATATTAAATACAAAAATAAACTATCTTAGGTTTTTAGGCAGTGGAATTTGAAGCCGAGTTAAGATGCATATGTGTAGCGTATTTCATGATCCGCAAAACGGAAGAAGGATTGCTAAATGAATCTTAAGCGTACACTTGTGAATGTTGCCTCAGTTTTGTTGTTGATAAACTTGATTAAGTTATAGGGATCGTAAGTTATTCTCCCTGTGGAAGCTGGTCTAAAAGGCTTGAGAGTAAATTACGTTTTTTTGTACCGATGTTGCCCTTAAGCTTATGGGGATGAGCATTTCTGGTTTGAATGTTTATAAATATAACGGAAGAATTAGTTGTTAGAATTGTGTTACATCTGATTGTAGTGTGGATAGCACCTATTGTAGTGCCGATAGTGTTTCTGTAGACTCAATGCACATTACGTGTCTGAAAAATTTCCTAGGGTAATGAGATTTCTGCGAAATAGAAGAGACAGACTCATGTGGCCCTTTGCTTGAATTAACAGCCACCTGAAAACGATGATGGAAACAATATCAAAAGTAGAATAGTCATAGAGAAGGACCAAAAACCGATGCTTAAACTAATAATGAAAGATGATTAAAGAATAACTCTAGAGGAATAAATGTAGTGGTTAGGTGAAAGGACAGAAGGAGTAGCTGTAGCAAAGCTGTCTATTTATGTAAGATTTTAAGGCTTTCACGGTGAATGCTTGTCATGTAGCTTTCTCGGGTTTCCATCCGGGTGATATTGGTGAGTTGCACTGACGTTTCGAGGGCGTAGTGTCTGCCAACATCCTCAGGGTGAATGAAGGCAGACTAAGTCGTTGAAACGTCGGTGTAACTCACCAATATCACCGGGATGGAAACCCGAGAAATATACATACTGATGATGAGTTTTTTCTTCAATGTATCTACAAAAAATGAGGAACAGAGGACGATAGTGTTCGTTCGTGGTGGCTGATCATTTTCAGACGCAATCCGCTACGCGTTATGGTGTGCCACTCAGTCGGCGTGTCGAATGATGCTGGAATGCGGGTGTGGGCAGGAGGAAGACGTGGACGGAAGAAACGCTCCGGACGCTGCAAATAGTGCGTGGAACGTATCATCTCTGTGTGTGTGGGGTTGAGGCGAGTGCGAGGAGGTGGGGAGGGAAGAGCGGGTAGAGAGGCCTGGAATCAAGGGAGGCCTTTGATGACGCACGAGATGAACGGATTTCGGGGCGACGACCACGAGTCCCACGCGTGCGCGTGGCCCCGGTTGCGTGATATCGTTTGCCGTCGTCGATATCACGTCGCTGAAAACGTTCCGGGAGCGTGTTGTTGTGGTAGGGTGAGGATGGAGAGGAGGGGTGGGTGAGGGAGGCAGAGAAGAGGAGGAAGAGGTCCCGGGGAACGAGAGGAGTTAGAGTGTGGGTCGTTGGCCCACCGTCTCCCCCGGTAATTAATAAGGCCCGCGCTCAAAGATTCCCCCATCCCCCGAATCTGGTGTTATTAACCGCCGGCTGCTGTACATCATATTTTAGTAGATTACATCGCGGATTAAAAAAATGAAGGGTCTGAACATGGCGTGATCGATACGGTGAACTTTCTGAGCGAGTCAAGTAATGACTTCTTGCAACATCGTTTTATTATATGAAACTAATTGGTCCCACTATAATCGTTGAGGGTACGGTGTTATCCATAGTGGATTTGTGATTCTTCTTTATCTTTAGTCTCCTTAATCCATATTTATTGTCTTACAATCCGTTATTTATTGGATATACCCCTTGGGGAGATCTGGTCTTTCGTATATTCTACCGCGAGCGTCCATATTTTTGTCCCAAAAATATGGACTATGTTCGCGGTAGAATACCCAAAAGACCAGATATTTCCAAAGAAATACTCCGCAGAAGCCTTCACAAGGATAGGATATACCTGCACCTACTCCATATTATTGTTAGTTAAGCATTGAATTGATGCCTCGGCATTTCTCAGTTGCCATGCATTTCTCAGTTGACATGAATTTTGCTGTTTAAAGCATAGTAATAGTCTACGTTCAGTCGAATCGCTATATATGTTTAATATAACCGCTGTCAAATTTGATTTAAGTGAGGTTGTGTTATCGGTAATGTGTTTACACCTTCATGTGTGAACGGCGCTCATGAAGTCGAGTCATCGCAGGTGAGTTATCTTTCTATCGAGAAAAAAAGTAGTAAGAAGTAGTCCAACCAATAAATGTTGCTTGTGAAAAGATTTTATGCAGTGCATGTCTTTCACGCCCAATTTAAATGCGTATTATGTTTCATATTGTTTTCCTTGTGATTCAAATGTTATTTGCGCTTCGTGTATACTGTGTATTTACTACTGTATATAAACGATTATTTTTTAATATCTCTTGGATAGTCATCATTTTATGAAATTTATCTGTATTTATTGTAGCTATGGCGTTTGCTCAGCATATGTAAATTGCGTTCAGCGATATAATGAGAGCAATGAAGTGTTGGAAAGAAGGCTTCCGCGAAGTGGCTTCGATTGGACAGGTCTCCTGGGTTCTATTCTACGTGAGTTCATAATAATTGAGGACATGATACCAACAGAATTCGGGACCGGACTGAGGGTAACCTATATAAGGAGACCAAAACTCAATCAATTTACTTCGGACCTAAAGATGCAAACTGGAACGTTTGCGAAACGTACCGTCTGCAATGAGGAATTCATGCGGGATATCCGCGTCAATGAGAAGGTGTCACTGTTTTAGATAAAGAGGATGCATTCATCTTTGTTAGTCTTATGAAATTCATTCTAGTTTACAATTCACTCTTTTTTCCCAATTTGATCGTGGTCTCTTTATTTTTATTGATTGCAGTTCCTCTACAATTATATAATATACCACCCAATACATTCAAGGATACATGACCAATAAATTCACGCCACAGAATGCCTATTTAAGTGCTTTCGTTGAAAGGTAACTCAGTAAGTCAGGGTTATTTTGTATTTCGAACCAAATTATATTACAAAGTTTTATATTTGTTACTCCTAGACTTGGAACGAAATAAGCAATGTGCATAGAATTTCATGAAAGATCGGCTACATGGTGACAGTAGTAATACAATAATAAGCGGGCGTAGTATTAAATTTACGGTTGATGGTACCACAACCAAAAATTACAGTTTTAAAGTGACGTTTTAAAGCGAAATTTTTGAAGAAATGTCAATGTTTCTACCGAGACGAAATAAGAATCAAAATCGTTTTATTTTATCTCTATCAAAAGCTCATGAAGCAATGTGGCAAAAGTTTGACCTTTGGAAGACGTCTTCTCTGAATAGACGCCACGAAGGAGGAATTCGAGAGCACTCTAATGGTAGTTTCCCAAACCCTCCATGAATACATTATTCCGCCGGAACAGCCGATGGATGATAAATTGGGAAATCATTGAGTCTGCTAGCCACGAACGCGCAGTAAAATTTGGATATGTTTGGGGAAAACACGTATCGCTGTGTGTATGTATGTATGTATATCTCTCTCTTTTTCGGAGAGTCACATCAACCGAGCGGCACACAAAAATAATAATAATAAAAAAAGGAAACAATAAAAAACGGGGCCACTGGAAGGGATTCCAAAGGGATTTATAGGATGCGATTTGCCACGCAGGTCACGCCATGCACTTCCGCAGAGGCGAGCTCTTCTGTTGGCACCGCAATCCCTTCCCCTCGTGCTGGATGCAAGCGTGCATCAGCAGTGCAGCCCCCCTCTTGTCCTCGACCCCTAACCCCTTCCCGCCCTAACCTCCTCCTTCCCGTAGCACGTCCCCCCTTAAGGGTTCACCATCAGAGGTAACCTCCTCCCCTGTCTCCGCCTCACATGCTCTCAATAATATTTCCTCCACTCCCCTAACCCTTACTCTTTCCCCTATTACCCCTCCTCCCCTCCCCTGCACGCCACTTGGCCACCGTTCAAAGGATTCGCAGATTTCGCTCACGATCTCGGCTTCCCGTAGCTTCCGCGTTTCCTGATGCTGTGCAGTTGCTATGAACGGATTGGAGACAAGGTCACAGGGAATTTCATCTCTAAGCAGTTGACTTGGCTGTATTATAGTGAAGAAAGAGGCGTTGAAAATAGACAATCAAAACTCACATCTGATGAGTATCATGATGTCAAATTTTCATCATCTTAATTTATGGAATATATATTGTACATGGTGGACATGTTAAAAAAATATCTTCATCTGATTGTTTTTATTTTATGAGAGTCATTGGGTATCATCGTGGATGAAAATTATCCACAAACGTGACTTAATGACAGATGTCACGCAGGTTAGAGATTTTAGCCGATGTCAGTCATATTTAATTTTTCACTATGTACTGGGTACTTGAAACCATAGTCATTCAGTGAAAGACTAACTACTATGAACTGACTTTAGGTTGAATGTTTCAGGCAAATTGTAAATGCTACTTAAAAGTAATATTTTCTTTCCTCTTTCGATGTACTCTAATTAGTTTGATGATATGATTGACACTCCTAAAGACCTCCAATTTATGATTTTGTACTATTTGATTTATGTTATGAGTTACGAATATAACACATCATGTCTTTAATGTACGTTGTAAAAGTTTAATGAATGAGAAGCTTCAAGAATTTAATTGAATCTCGTTTTTTCACTCACCTCATATTTATCTCTGAACCCAATGCTCCCTCGTTCGCAGAGAGTAAAATTTTCTTTTTCATGGCTAGGTGATTTCTTCAGCATTCCAGTTGCTGCACATGAACCCTCGCGCAAGCACATGGGAGAGTACAATTTCTTTGAGAAATTTTTTTTCTCTCAGTGGAGATATCTCCGAATTTTCGATCTTTGGAACACTTTCGAGCAGGGCCAAATTTTTCGTTGCCGAGTTTTGGTTCGGCTTCGAATAAAATAAACTCCTCACGTGGAGCTCTTTATATGCGACGGGATCCAGCTTGATTATGGAAGTTTTGCCGAAATCCGATATCGAAAAATTATTTAGAAGTCTTATGCTGCGAGCAAGGAACATCATCCACGCGTGAATCTGACTTAATTAAAAAAAATAATTTACGAACAATAATTACTGATTCAAACTAGCGTGAGCGTAGTTTACTTGCTTAACGGAAGTCTGTGAAAGTAAATTCACAGTTCCGCGTCTAAAAACAATTCGAATTCAAGGGTCGAAAAACGCCAATAATCTCCGCTGACTCAATAAATATAGATTGTTATATTCTTCCCCAACATTTACATTTACGTAAGTAAATGGACATAGAGTTATTATTCTGCAAAAGCACAATTATAAACAGATCTTAAGCTAAAGCCTGAGAAATTAAATTAAATAATTCTAACTACCTCTTAAAAATCCCTAAAAGGTTTTCCTTTTCAGGATATCTATCGCCATTGTTTTAGACCAGTACTGTGCAGACCATTTTCAAATTCTTACGGCATGGGTAAAATTGGGCCTCAAATACCTAATTTTACTATAGAAAAACTGAAATTAGCTGGCCAAGCTCAAAAAATTGTGGTGGAGATTGTTGCACTCATAATTAGACGTTCTGACAACGATTGTTTTATTTTTTACCAGTGGAATTTTTTATTTCGCTGGAAACAAAAGGAAGTGTATTTTGGGCTTGTAAAAAATAAATACTAGCTCTAAAATCCCTGGCTAGATTATTCGAAATGAACGAGAAATGATAAATAAAGGCATTTGCAAAATCAATTATCCGCAGAACAGATGATTAAGTTTACTAATAATTATTATTGCATATGGCTATAATATGAACTCATATTCATTGATGATTTGTTTTTCGTTACTTAAAATGTTATTTTAAAATTTTACTGGTGCAAGAGAGGGTGGGTGGACTCATTACGTTAGCATGTGGTGCAATGGCCATATGTTGACATAATTTGGGATTAAATGTTTTTTTAGTCAAATGTTAAGTTTAATATAAGTTGCAATATTTTCCAACGCATGTCTAAGCTCGTTTCTGCAACCTTTACAGCATCTAACTATGGATCTTAAATCGATAAAAAAAATAATTCTTTATCATTTACCTTTTCTGGGATTATACACGTACCTACACGTAATATTATTTTCCAAAACACTTTGAAACATCAAAATGAATCAGTAATAAGTCTATGACACCTAATTAATAATAATTTTGACGGATATTTTTGCTAAACATCACCTCATGTTTGTCATTTTGTTGAACACCACCTCACGCAAAAATTATGTATAGTCTCTCTAGTGAAATTAATCCCATTTCCACACGCTTATGGGTTTTACTGGTTTGTGTATTTTGCTCGCATATTATCTTGCCATTTAGTGTGTTAATTGTATTTATTTTGCTGTTGTTGCTTGGTTTCATGATTATTGTTGCTTTTCATCTCTAAAATACGATCTTTTTTTCCCGTCCACGTTATTTCCGGTGTCACTCATGCGCTATTTTTTTTATACATAACTTTTATTGAATGAAAAATGTTTTATCACTCTCCCTGCATTTATTGGTTTAGTTGTAACGCAATTGAAATCATGTTCCCCGTTATATGCCATAAATTACGGCATAATTAGGTCTTTCGTGACAAATGAAGGCAGGAAATTTGAGGAATGTAACAGACAGAGGTATAGTTGTCAAATTGAGTTTTACATTGAAGTCGTACGCGTCATTTCGTAACAAACCTGCCATCTTGCAGCGATTGAAGTGCGAAGATATTTGTCATTGGAGGCTTTTCATTCAAGGCGTTGAAGTACTGCGCACATCGGAACACGTCAGCGCACTTTAGCGCAACTCGACAACAATCACGGCTGCCATAATCGATTTTCTTTTGTCGTTTAGCGCACATCAAATTTGCACCCGATCTAGGGGGTTATTTTGTAATCTCACCTTTTTAGTGACTCTTAGTGGAAAGGCGGGAGATCCGTTTACCTCTCTTAATGATCGGCTCACGAACGGTTCGTGAATTGTCGAAGCTTCAATTAACTTATATCAAACAAAAGATGCCGAGACTAGCGAATACCCAGATTGCTCAACATGTTACGGAATTTATCTTACACTGTACATACCACGAAAATCTAAATACAGTCAAAACTACAAGCGACATGTAAGCAATCTCTCAATATTTAAAAAAAATTAAGTGGATCTAATTAGTGTTCGATTCACAAGCACGGGAAATATCTACCAAGAACGTATATTTCAAGGCAATATTTGTTAAAATTATGAAATTATGGTATAAATAACTGAATTCCATTCTCCATACATGGGTGGATAGGCACACGAAAACAAAGGTATCAGCAACATTGTTTGGGATATATTGATACGAAATATATACACAGATAATTCAAGCTAATAATAACATAAGCATTTCAAACAAAGCATACCTTCAAGTGCCCAATATATTGGAGTTGAAAATGCTGAAGTTCTTCACGTTTAGGAAATTACAACAATACGATTTAAAATCGTTTGTATCTTTCGCGCCCTTGTTTATTTTCCAACTCAAGCTTCAAGTGGAAACGATGGTGGCTCCATGTCACGTTCTTTATGACAGGTGAGATGGAACTAACGGCAGGCGGAGATAATGAAACGGATCGAGAGTCGAAAGATACGGATCAGAGCGGTTGAATCGTCTAAAAGACCTGCACATGACCGGCAATTCACCGCTTGAGATCCGAAGATGGTCACGCCGCCTGGGTGGCGGAGTTGAACTACGAAAAAGTGACATTTTATGACGTATTCTCAATAAAGTGAGATTTCAAAATCACCTTTTTGAAGTGCGCTACCTAGTGCGCAGGGTCCGAATCATGAATAGAGAAGGATACCACCGTTGATCATTAAGAGGCCGCAAATTTTGCTTTATATTCTTTGCGATCGACTCGGTGTTGCGCTTTGATAGATTTTTTATTTCAAAATTAATCCATCGCGCGTAAGGTATCCTTTTCCTGAAACTGTAATCTCCATTTGTAGTCTTAGTTAGTCTTAGAGTGCTCCTTCCAATAATTGAAACACCAACAGCGTTTCTTTCGCGTGCGTGGATAGACATAGTTCTATAGTCGGTTGAATACATTTCCATCACGCCTCAGTGCTTCCTGGAGCAATTGACGGGGTGAAAGGATCATCCATTTTGAATTATAGCAGACATTTTTATGCATGCTCGGGCAACGAGGGGCATTACTTTCCGTCGAAGCGTGAGATAGCCTTATCCTTGCTTATGAGGCTATTCCTCTTTTCAAAACTGCACGGCGGGTCAGAAGCACTTCAGGATACGGCGCATACTCCAGATCATGTTCTCAAAATAAGTGATGAAAATGAAGAATGAAGTGGCTGAATTATGCAGTGACAGAGGGTGTAGTGACGAAGTATCCAAGTTTAACTGCGGTACAAGCATCAATTTCAATATTCTATATGTATTTTCCCAAGTATTTGATGTTAAACGCAGCTCGTAGCAAGGATATGAAATAACTAGTTAGTGAGATGTTGCCGGGTATCTTGGATGGGTTGAACAATAAACCACAGTGCATGGATAGCGAGTGCCCTTAAAATATTCCTTAACTGCTACGCAGAAGTAAGTACTCATTTGGGTGAGCAACTGAGGGATTAACAATTAGCTTGCAGGTACTGCATAAACCCGACATGCGTGCCCTCTCTGAACCGAGTCCATTATACTCCAATTTCCTTTTGTCTTCCATTGGAACATGAACGCTTTGGTTGCGTGTGCAGTAAACTCAGCAATGTGCACAGTTTTTATTGGCCCAATAATGACTTCCGTCCTTCCGCCAACAAGGGCCCTTTTGTTCCGCATTCTTGGACCGATACACGACGAGTCACTCTTGGTAGTCATCCGTGACTACCTTGCTCTCGCATCTTCGCAACTCACTTCGTTTCCTACACTTCACGGGCATTTATGTTGAAGCGCCAGACGTTTTCACTGCGGATAAAAGGGAACTCCTCGGTGCCTCTGAACCGAAGCGGAATTCCATTTTGCGTGCATTTATTTATTTTTTTAGTTGACGTGGTTTATTTTTTTTCCGTGCGTACTCCCATTATGCCCCGCAGTAAGCGTGCTGCTCTCTGATACCTCAATGAATGAAGGCTGAGCGAGAATGAGCAAGAAGACCTCGTCCCCGCCTAAGGGTCGCTCCCTTCTCATTTCTCAGATTCCAACGCTTCAGCTACGCGTGCCCCCTCTGCAGCTCAACCACTGAAACAACCTCGTGCATCGCCGCTCGCTGTTGCTTTGTTTTTTCTTGCGCTTCCCGGTTCTTTTTTGTCCCCTTCTCCTTTTGCGTTTGTGCATCTGGCGTTATACGCACGTGGGGGACGGGGGAGCTGCTGTTTCATCGTGCACTTTTTTTAACTTGCTCTTTTTAAATCCTGTCGAGTGCGCTTTCCTGTGAGGCCAATTTCGTCGGATGCCATTGCGATGTGCGTTCTCTTTTCTGCTGTCCCTCTCTTCTCCGAAGGTTAGATACTCTCTTCCTCGGGGAAAATCGCGAATTATGGGGGGAAATATTTGCCGTGGGTGATCTGCAGAGGTACTTCTTTCTTTTTAACTTCACTTCCACACTCACACACTTTAACTAACTTCCACAGTGATAGGATTTATTACTTCCGTTTTCGCTTTTTTGCTGCATCTTCAGGTGTAATTAGGGGTCACTTCTAGTTTAAGGCACTTACTATTGAAAGTGATGTTGAGAGAGGCAATTCGACACTTAGAACACACTTTGATATATAGTTTTGCCTGTTCTGTCATGCTGGCATTACGAACAACATAATCTGAGGTTTTTAGGTGTGATCGAGTGGAAACGTAACATAACTGCACTTAAATATTGAGCAACTTCCACTGTAATAGGATTTATTACAACCGGTTTCGCTTTTTACAGCATCTTCAGGTCAGAAACCGGTCGTAATAAATCCTATCACAGTGGAAATTGCTCAATTTTTAAGTGCAGTTATGTTACGTTTCCACTCGATCACGCCTGAAACCTCAGAGTATGTTCTTTCTTCTTCTTGGAATGCATCTGTTGCAACGCTTTCTACTTCTTAGTGGTGCGGCAGCATGTCTTCTTACTTGTGGTAGAATAGAATGCGTCAGAAAGTGATTTTGATTCAAGGGGCTGATTCAAGTAAAGTTATGAGTAAAGACTTTATCGAATATTCCTAACTAATTTTGTGGATTATAGATTATTTACATCCAGTATACAATTTCCTTCTCACTGAGAGCGTAATATCACATTTAAAAACTATATAGTTTCACTATATTTCTTGTTAAATATTGTTTTAAGCACTCAAGACCACCCGTATTTCAATTCAAAGACAGGCAATAATTCTCCCTTATCATGATGATACTGTCGCAAATGGTACCTCTGTTCCAAGGATAGGGGTAACAAAATGAGAAATAATTATGATGCACAATTTTAGAAGTGTATTTTTTAAATTATTTATCCATGAAAGCGATTAGCTCTCAGGGAAGTGGAGTGGAGAGCTGCAGAAAACCATTTGTTGAATTTATTACCGCTGGTGGTGGGACATTATGAGTACAAGCCTGTAGTTTCTAAAACGTCTTCATGCTAGTTAAAAATCTGTGAATCGTCAATGAGCCAATGGGCAAGGATCTATGCCTTGCTCATGCATATTCTAATTAATAGCATTTCGTAGGCATTCCATCGCTTTTCCAATACGCATTCGCTCATCGTCTTTCGCTCATTGGTTTTCATGATCTGATGTGATTTTTTACGTGCAAATATTTTAGGAGAAAATTGGATTATCCGTTGAAAATTTAATATGAAAATTTAGGAGGATATCCCGTCATAAAATAAGACTGGCGTAATGCTCAAGAGCGATAGATAAAATGTCGTCGAGCTATTACCATCATATTTCATGATGTTGACAAAAAATGGGTCACGAACCTTAATGAGGTTCATGACCCTTTTTTATTATGACCCCACTAACTGTCCGCTACTTCCTACACACTCTTTTGAGTCATCCATCGCTTTTGATTTGGCCATATTCCCTGTAATGCACCGTTTTTACTTTCCTCAAAGCTGTAATACTTTTAGGATCGTTTCCTGCAAATCCCCTGGTTTTCTACTTTCATCTTCTTTCCTAATACTTGAGGCCCTTATACGTTGAATTGTATCCAATTAAATGGGAACAAATGTGAGAGATGTCATAAGTTCAAGTATTTGGGAGTACTGGTGACAAAAGATAATGAAATGCAAGAAGAAATAAAAGCTAGGATTGCAGCAGGCAATAGGGCTTATCGAGCTTTGTTGAAGGTGCTCATGTCACAGAACCTCAGTAGGAACTTGAAAACAAATGTTTATCGAACAGTGATTAGACCTGTGGTTATGTATGGTTCAAAAACATAGACCATGACCACTGAAGATGAAGAGCTACTTAAACGATGGGGAAGGAAAGTACTAAGAAAGATTTATGGTGCAGTAAAGGAAGACGGATAGTAGAAAATATGGAGGAATAGAGAACTGGCGGAACTCTACAATCATCCTAACTTAGTGGCAGAAATTAAGAGTAACAGGTTAAGGTTTTTAGGGCATGTTGAGAGAATACCTGAAGATAGGATGGTGAAAAAGATATAACTTGGACATCCTGGTGGTAGAAGATTGAGAGGAAGACCTCGGAAAAGATGGTTGGATGATGTAGAGGGTGATCGGAGAAAGATGAGAATAAGAGGATGAAGAACGCATGCAGGAGATCTTTGGCCTAACATTGTCGGAGAGGCCCTACAAGGGATGTAGCTCCGAAGAGTAAGCAAGTTATTTGCTGAAGAATATTTACATTTCTCATCATAGAGTTTCAGGCAACGATATTTGCGGTTGCAGTGAAAAGTGGAAACTTTTTGTATGGATTATTTCTCTGACAAACAAAATAATCAATTGATTATGGCGGCATAGGAACCCTTTCCTTGTGAAAACAAAACATTTCAACATTTTTCAACAAAATATTGCAAATTTGTAAATTTTTTAAATCAAAAACTTCATTTTTACTCCTTTTTATCAGCATTATTTTCTCATACATTTCTCTATCACATATTAAATATATACGTAGCAGCTGAATAGTAGAAGAGGCGTGGAGTTTGTTTTCCTATGGGCAATGAAGAATCGATTAATAGTGTATTAATCACTTGATACCATGATATATGTTATGCTAAGCATTATCTTTCCGTAATCTGGGACCCTTCAACGCATGAGATGCGTCCTATTCACTATGCGCACTCACCATCGACTTAATCGTCGACTAACCCATCTGGTCTACATTCGTGTTCGGATTGCTCGTCTCTTGCCTTATGCTTTGATCGTTCGACCCGCGCTGAAGAATTTAATCTGTTTACTTCCACTCCGATAAATTGGCGTTTTTCATGCTGTCTCACGAAGTACATTTCCATAATTTCCTCATGGGAAATGGGGGAACACTCCTATTTCGAGAGACCTAGGCCCTTCGTGGGCAAAAGCGGCTTTGAGTGTTTTCATCCCGTCTAGTAAAATTAAGGCTCACTTATGCACTCGAATGCCCAACGGTTCGGATTCGAGCTTTTTTTTAAAGCATCTCGAGCATTAAGCACCAATAACCGCTCATGCACATCTTCTCTGCTGTTTGGACCAAGCTCTCTTCCGTTCTCATCCCGCTAAACAGCACGGGAAGCTCCCTATTTTACTCTTCTCTGTTATACGGCATTGAGCGTCGAAAATGGGATTCTGGGATGTTTGATATGCACTGATCAGTACGGAAATGAGCTGGGAAATGGGCTCAGGCAGGGTTCTCCAAACTTATCGTAATGGGTATTTGAACACATTTCAGCGGGCCGTAGTGAAAAAAAATTGATAGAAAACTTAAGATATGAGTTTTATAGGAAACAAATATTTTATTAACTCATTACAGAGTAGGTTTTTGAAATTAGATTATCGTATATTGATGAAGATGAACAATATCAGCAAATTATCATATTTTCATCACATAACCATTAATATGAATGATGTTACTGTGTTTGTGCATTTAAAATCTTATAAAACTAATATTTAAATTTTGAAACGCTAATTACTCACAAGTAAGAGACCATCCAAGAAAAAATGATGCGGTGCATTTCCGCATAATTCTTCTGCGGGCCGGATAAAATCATCTTGCGGGCCAGATGTGGCCCGAGGGCCGTGATTTGGAGAACCCTGGGCTAAGGTAAAACCTACGTGAAATGAAGTAGTCCTTTTTCTGAATGTAAGAGTTGGACCGTAGTTGGGAATAAGATGAATGGGTGGAACATTGCACCTTTTCCAGGCTTAACTAAAAGGTCATGGATTAGGTGTAGGTACGTTAAAACTAGATTGCAATGATTCGATTAAAGGAAACAGAATTTGGCGAAATGAAGGAACTTGTGTGGAAGGGGAGGGATCTGCTTGAAGATACGAAAATTAAGAGATTTCTTTCCCAGACACTAATTTCCTTTGAATAGTCTTCGGCGCATCCTTCCTTTTATCAGAATCCCGTCGAGTTTTCGATTGGCACTTGAGAGAAAAAAATATTGGTCTTGATTATTTTCGTATTGGCTGAATATTCCAATGCCATTAGTCTCTACTTTCTTTGATCATCTCTTCAGCAGACGAGAAAGCTTCACAATAATTGACCCTATTATAATTTCTCTTAAAATTAAGGTCAGGCTCTCTTTCATCCGGAATCCTTTTATTTATTTTTGTGTCATTGATGCTAATGCCTGCTTCCCTGGAAAAAGAGTCGTTATCTTTCTCCGCTGATGTAGTCATCGTCAGTTATTTCATTCGGCAACTTTTTTTGGTTGGAGATGATATCCTTCAAATTCACAGCCGTGGTGAAAACCGTGAAATGCACCTCTGTAGTTATTTCCATCTCGCTCGAACTACACAAGAGTGTGCTCTTGAAGAGCCAAGTGCACAGTCAATAAGTGTGCGCGGTGCAATGTTTAAAGGGGCCTTAAATTACTTTTCTACATTCATTATCTGTAAATGGAAGGAATTGAGAGGTTATTAAAGATGGAAGACTGTGAGCACGATTTCCAAGAAATCCAACGCATGTAGAACAAGGATTGGGGAATATTTCGGGTGAAAAAAAGCAGGTGTTTTCGGCGTGGGGACACTTCTCTTAAGTTAAAATGTTTCCCTGAGGTATAGGTATAGCGAAACTTGGTGGCACACACCAGCGGAGTATTAGACGACACTGACCGTAAACCAAGCGTTGATGAGCGGGCAGAGTTATCAAAGGAGTCCCACAGGGTCCTCTGGAAAAAGGTTCGGCCGCTTCATCCCACATCTCATCTATGCTTTCCTCTCCTTTGCTTTATGGTCTTCACAAGCGAGTGCCACCAAGTTTCGCTACACCTTTTAAGTAAGGGAGAAATAACTATTCAGTCAGGCTCCTAAAGAAAGTGCAGAAAAACGCCGCTTCATGGTCCTTTATTTATATTTTTACCTTTCAGATTTTTCGTTCCTTGGTGCTACATGATTGCGCTGCATACCACCTATATGCTCATTTAGTCTTTAATTCTATGTGTATAGTAATGAAGTTAAAAGGAGAAAAGTCGTTCTTTATCAATTGTTGAAACTTGAGCATTGTGTCTTAGAAAACGTTCATATGAGTATGAGAGAAAAATATATGCATACTAAAATTCTTATCCAATTGCCGCCAGTAAAACTGCTAGTGATTCACGTCCTAAAGATAAACTGGTGACTGCGAATAACGCTTTATGGAAAGATGAGTCACTTTTATTATTTTCTGATATGTTTTCATGTCTATACCACAATTTCACAAGATTTCCTCTCAAAAGCTACTTAAAATTCGCAAACCTCTGGTTTACTCACCCTTTAAATGAGTGAATGAGAATAAATAATTTTTCGTTACTGCATTTTTTATGTAAAAATTCTTAGCAGATACAATTTATTTGTGTCTAGAGTAAGGCAGACTTACAAGATTAACCCTCTAATATGTCCACCTTTATTTAATATTTTCAATGTTTTATTCATTAATCTAGGTCAAACTAGCGTAATAGTACATTTTACTCACTTGTTGTTTAGATTATCATAATAATTGTCTGATATTATCTACTCAGTTAAAAATACATTGTTTTATTCTTAGTAGTTAGGTATCTAGAAAGAGGATGCTAGGTGTAAATTTGAAATTTAAAATATTAAGGCTCTTATGTAATTCTAATCGCTCAGTGAATGTTTTCAAAGTTTTGGCGTATGATTTGAAATAGATTGTTTCAGCTTTACTATTAAAATATTTAGAAAGAGGATGCTATTACTATATTTAAATTTAAAAAAAATATGAATTCCCTTAATATTGCTAATTGCTCTGTGAATATTTTTGAATTTCAGTACTTTCAACTTTTTGTAAAAATAATGTTGGAATTGTTTTCACTGCTCTCAATGATTTAACAGTTTTCTCTTCAAATAATGATGGTGACGAGGGTGTGGGAAAATTGAATACTAATGGAATGAAAATTATTGCTGTGTTGCTTGAAATGGTTATCCCAGGATTTTAATTCCTTCCACCCTTTAAATGTACTGGCATATAATATGAAATTTTTAAATTATGACCCTTGTACTTCAGTGTATATTTGTGAAATGACCCTCAAGTTATGATTAACTCCGTGGAAACGGGTTGAGAAACTCAGTAACAATGTGTGGTTTCTTTATTTAAGTAGCGATAAAGGGAGAAATGATCTTACCATTGAACTGCGGCGAAAAGTTTTGCATACAATTCGCAGTTCGGCGGAGAATTTTTTTTCTCTCCTTTGCTCGGAAAGTTTGGCGCGTCAATGAGAGGAATATAAGTTTTGGTTCACGAGAGATAAGACGTCTAGGGGTGGCTTGAGAAGCTAGAAGAACCATCGTCATAAGAAGTGGGTCAAGGGGGTGGTGGGGCCCTGGCAAACGGACGCTATGGGTCGTAAAAGAGCGAGGAGTAAAACTAGGAATGGGATGGAGGGAAGCAGATAGGATCCGGGGGCGCAGAGAGAAAGACTCGGCCGCCGAGAGCTCAAGGGTTAACGGGCATCACGTGGGGGGCCCTTAGGAAGGGGAATTAGTGAGGGGGGGCGCCACGGAGTGAAATGGTCTGAAATTCAGTGTTCCTCTCCCAAAGACACGCACCATGATCCATTAAGCTCTACGAGAGGAAAAAAAAGTTATGTTTCAGGAAATCTTGAATTTTCTTGAAAAACGCTATTCTTTCGAAAAGAGTTTTCGGCTAGTTCTAACGCCTTTGATTTTTTTATGCTTTAAGTTTATATATCCAGGGTTAGTTCCCTGTTCATGGGTGAAAAGATTTTGAGCAAAAAAGAAAATGTAAAATTATTTAGTTTGGAAATGTTGAGGTGATAAGACATCAGTTTTGAAAATAGATAATCAGATGTAATGTTGAAATAATTTGTCGCTTTGTACATTGCACACATTATTCTCACCTACTACAATTTTGAAATTGCATGTCGAAGTCCCATGGCTGGTGAAAATAAAAAAGTTTGGAGTGTACAAAGCGAGAAATTATTTCATGTGTCGCGTTTCCACAATCATAAGGCTGAAAATGTGACTTATAAATGATGTAATCAGTTTTTTAAATGGTGATTCATTTGCATTGATTTTAGATGAACGTTTAGAGGTTCATATTTGCTTAAATTCTAGTGAAATTCTGTAAATATTTTTGAAAAGAATAGTATTTTCTCTCGGTAATTTCTTCTCTGAAGGACATTGTAGTCATACAAATAACAACGGGAAATCGTGCCTATTTCCGAGATCATATCTTTTGAGAGATTGCCTTTTCAAATTCTGGAATTCAGTCTTTAATTAAATTGTAGTATGATTATTGTTCACAAATGAACTTTAGAGCAAATACAGTTAATAACATGGGGTATACAAAAGGATAGGTTAAATTTTTTTAAAAAGAATCATAGTCAAACTTAATAAATTGTGATTATTTTATGGCACAAGTCATTTTTTTCTTCAATTTATATCTGGCGCACAATCATGAGAATTGTAAATTCACGCTGGGAGTTTGTTCAGACACCATTTTGCTATTTGCTTTGTTGTTTAAATTGCCACAGGTTTGACGTAATGACTTTTTTTCTGTGGAGTACTTCAAATTAGATATCCCTCAATTGTGTTTTTTGCGTTCACCAATTTATTTCGTATTTTTTCTCCTCTTCTATATTCCCACCCGTTTGGCTTTGCCTTTGCTCTCCTCCACTGAGTAATGGTTATTCTTTTTCTGATATCACTAGCCTCCGAAGATGCTGGGCGGAAACAACCTTTATGGCTTAAGATGGCGGGATATTCCCCTTTTGTGGAGGTCAAAGGTCGGAGGTCAAGATTGTATGGATGAACGAAGGAAAGATAGAGAGAGAAATAGGATGCAGATAGATGAAGGGGTTTTGGAGAATGGAGTGCATTTTTGTGAGGTCCTAGCCTTTTCTCCCTTTTGCCTACTCAAAATCGTTTAGGCCCAACAAATCGGATATGCAAGTATTTATTTCTCTGCCTCGTTTGGTTTACGCCTATTAATCAATATTTTTGCGTTATCCTCCATCGTTGATGAATATGTTGGTTGTAACGCAATGTACCTATTTCTGCGATGTTACAGAGTATAAAATTCTGATATACGTGATTAATAATTGGGTCATGAGTTAGAATAAAGAAGTATAACTAAAAATGAGCAACTGATCACCGAGTTAAGTAATTTTGACCGAATGTAAACCTGTAATAAGTATATATTTTTTAAATTGAAAATATCTCTATTTATTTGGGTTAAACGTAAGGGACGTTGATAAAAATTTCGTGTGAAATAGCCAGGATTGACCTGTTTTCTGAATTATTGCTACATATTTATGGGCCTTATTGCATATATTTGAATGATATGCCTCTTTCAGTGAATTTATGCCTTAAAAATCGTGGTTTGATATAAATTTGAATTATTTAGTGACTGATCCTCCTAAAAATTTTCACTAGGAATTTATCGCTATGTATGGCAGGAAAAAGGAAGGAAAAAATATTTGAAGGAAAAAGGATTTGAAGGAAAAAATATCATATATTTGTCATTCTGGTTTTGATTTAAACTTCTCCCCGTGCAACCAAATTCGGCTTCCGTTCAGCCACTATCCCTCGGTTAATAAAAACTCATTTATTTAGAGTGAGAAAATATTTTGTTTTAAAGAATACATAACTTTTACTATATTATTGCAGATCATGTAGAATAATAGAGACAATTTACATAATTTTTGTAATGCTTGGAAGATATCGTAGTTTGATGTATCAGAAGAGTTCAAAAACACACAATAATTTGACGTGCTAAATACGAGTGATAGAGAGGTGTCCAAAATGCTTCAAGATGCTCGACAACCCCTGTTTTGATGCTTTTGAAGTCAAACATCGAAAATTTCCTCAATGAATACTAACATTTATGTCGTCGCTGATTAGCAATTTCCCTCAGGTACCGTTTTATTTTCCGTCGAGAAACTTCTTCCAGTCTGCATAAAAAAGGAATTTCAATTTCGCGCAGGAGGCCTAACCGCAAATTGAAAACATATAACCTTGTTTGCTGGAAGCTAAGTTTTCAAGGAGACTAGTTTGTGAACCTTTACAGCTTGTAGTTTTCGGTGAACGAGAAGGAGTGTGTGGAGCAGTGGTGAGACTTTGCAATTCCATCCGCTGTGCGGGCGAGCATGTGTGCGAGTGAAGGAGAGGGAAGGGAGTGGATGAATAGATGGGAAGAGAGAGGGACGGGCGAGTGGGTGGAGGAAAAGGCGTAAAGCGAAGCGGAACGCCGGGAGTTGTAGGGGGGAGGCGATAGGGGGGTGGGATGGAGGGGGAGAGAAAGAGAGTCTTTTGAGCCTGGGGAGAGGGGAGCAAGAAAGGGATTCTTAAAGAGACTCGAGCGGTTTTCCTCCGCAGCAGGTGTTCTCACGAGATTGAGCTGGAAAGACGTGGAGTAATAGACTTGAGGTGGGAAAGCGGTGGACTCGGCAGAACCGGCAGCGGAGGAAGGAGGATTGCTCACCCCTTATAACCGGGCGATTAATGTTTTCTTCAGGAGTTGTCTCCGAGAAACGCAATTATAGGACATTTTGTGCGTTCGGCTTACGGAGGCGGAGGAACTTCTTGGGTGCTCCGGAGGTTGAATGAGGCCCATTTAAGTCATTAATAAAATCGCTCGATTCTAACGAGGTCCTGAATACCTCCTGATTCAAGCGAATCTATGTTACTGCCCAGGCAGAATGCTCTAATTTATTCCGGTCCTTTTCATGGCTGGATATTTATTCGAGGAAATCTCTCATTTTTTTAACGAAAGAACAGAAAAATCTAATAAAAAGATACTTGAAATAATAAATGGTAGCTTAAAACAAAAACTCATCATCCCCTTGTGTTCGCCTTTAGAAAATGATTTTTGTGGTGAAGTTACTGAAGAGTTAAATGATTCCATTTTACTTCAATTAGTTTAGTAATAAACTTTGTTGAATTTCTTATTGACCACTTTAATTAATGTATGCGCAACAAGTTGAGATTTAAAAAAACACATGACCATCTCTATAATACAAACGCATACATGCAGTAATACATTCTATGGAAAGCTGAATCAAGGATTCGCAGATATAGTACTTTATCTTCATCCAAGAGATAACAAGAAGTTTTTAAATTCGGTGAAAATTTTGTTTTAATTAATTTCGTATTTGCATTGCATAGATTATCCTTTACGTGATATGGTGTGCGTTAATATAATTCTTTCTGCGTTCTCATTTTTTAAAGATTTGCCTCTGGAGCCGGGCAAAGTCTTTTCATGCCTCCCTTTCTCCTCTTGCCCTCTCTCTCTCTGGTTAAACAGCCGTCCTTAAACGTCTGCAAAATAAATAGGGGATCGGCTTGGGAGAAGAAGGAGGGAGCGCTCGCTAGGCCCTGTGGCGGACATCTTCAATTTGCGAGGACCGTATTTTCAATTAGAGTCGCCCCCGATATCGCTTCAAGGCTCTTTTCTTCCCGTCTGCTTCCAAGACGTACTTATCTGCCTCTTTTCTTCTCTCTCCTGCATTTCCCCCTCTCTCTCTCTCCTCCACCACCTCCATTTCCATCCTTCCCTCCGCCGTTTCATTTCTCACTCCATTCCTCCTTCTCCAACGGGTTTTACATCAAAAGGCTTTTCTATTTCTAATTTCAAATGGAGTTCCTTTTCTTAAACGTGCATTTACCGTCAGAGTCACTTTATAGAAGGTAAATTCAGACCAGATATCCGTATAGTGTGCTTCTTCTTTAGTTAAAAAACATATTGATGTTTTAGGTTGATTGATGACGTGGTGTTTTTTAATTGAGTGTTGTTGATAAATCTTAAAGGTAATCGAAATATTCATAAATGGTAGATTAAACGAATAGGCGTCTTAAACGTTTTGGATTCAACATTTGTTTTACGCTTATTTCTTGCACTAATAGGGGTATAATTACTAGGAAATTGGTCGAATTAACTGAAATACGATAGTAAAATATGTTTCAATAAGGATAAATAAGTAGTATAGAAATAAGATATAGGAGGAAGGATGAGGGTAATAAATGAAAGGAATGTTCTTAAAATAATTTGTATGACACTATCTATAAGTGCGAATTGGCATCTTTTTATGATGACTGCAATATTACATGTAAGTGGAAACAGCTCACGCATTCATGTATCCTATAAGTTATATTTTTCTTTGAAACCTTGATTTAATGCCACAAATTAATTAAACCTGAAGTACAACTGGAGGTAATATAACAGCCGGCGATAAAATCATGTGAATAGTTGTAGTATTAGTTTTTACGGTTGTTACAGCCCTAATGTTACAGCAAATGTGGTTTTAGTTGCGTAAATGAAATGCCGTGGAAAAATTGCATCCACAAATACGTTTTTTTATGTAACCATATTACATCGCTACATCGTTTATATCTGCTATGCCTTAGTATTCTTATACTTATAATTTACCAGAAGTGTGAATAACGATTATATCGGTTTTTATAATGAGATATCGTCATTTAAAGCCATAAGAAACAATTTTTGGTATGGCTAATGACGCCTACTAAGGTAACACCTTTGTATTTCGTTATGTGACCACATTCCATGAACTAGTTATGATGTGTCTTGTTTTCATCCTATGTTTACTTTGCCTTAATAGTGTACTGAAAAATTGAGTTTTAAATCAATTCAAAGGTAAAGATTATTAATCAGATTCATGTTTTTTCAATAAGCCAAGTTACATCCCTTAATTTTTCATCTTACCTGCAACGCACAATAAATTCTTAGGAACTCTATTATTTTAAGAAAGAAGCTATTTTGTATTATTCGCCCGATAACATGACACTGATAACATGGGTTACTCTTGGTGGAGTACATTTTGGCCATTCATTTTCCTTAATTCAAGTGTAATTGAGTGATCGTACACAGATAAATTTGCTAGTTTATGTGTAATGTGGTACTACGCAGTTAGGAAAACTAGCATTTGTTACTTTTTAAGCTTTTGTATTGAGCAAGGGACTTATTTGCCAACATTGAAGCAAAGGTTTTCATACATTTCCAAAGTATTATAACCAATCATTGGTACATCGTATTCGTGAGAACGATGAGCAGAAAATTAAGTATTATATTGATCTTTACACTTTCGAGTTCCGTTCGCTTGTAGCTTTTGATCATTCATTCGTCGTTAACTCCTAATATTGGTTGACTGCAGTACTCTTATCATTCGTGTGAATGCAAGACTGCATCGTTTAAGGAGATTAATCTTGTGAGTTCCCGATTCCATTCACATCTTAGTACTCCGAGCGATTCTGTCAATTTTCACTCTAGCCCGAAGATGTGGCAGTTGATACTGGTCCGATCTTCTTGGTCTGCACCATCAGTGTCTTCTGCTGTGAGTGCTGACCTCTCAGCATAGGGATATAGTTTTGGGTAACATGTAGTGTTTTGTTTCAGATTTCTTCCCTATTTGCCGTCACTTAGTCTTGAACTTGCTACCCTCAAAAAGGGAGTTAACCACGCTACCCCTGAACAAACCCAACCCCTGTAAATATGGAGAGTGAAAAATAATATATGGCAAGGTGCCAGGGTACTTTTCTATTTATCCTCCTAATAGACAAAGATTCTTGGAAATTGGTTCCCGTAGGAATGAGAGTTCAAGTTTAATGTTCCTTTCGTTTATTTGATATCAAGTGAATAATATTATCGCTAAAATGTTATTTTCCATACATTACCGTATCCGTGCATGCAATAAAATTTAATAAGCATGATATCTCTGGCCTAATGAACAAGTTACTCTATGCCAAACGTGCCAAACCCTTATTGCTATTGCACTTTCAAAATTGCTATTGCATCTCACTCAGTTTGCGTAACGTCGTGAAATATTTTATGGTAAGTTTTACGGTGATGTAATGAACTCGTTTTTGCTATTTTCAAGTAAAGTTTGCGCTAATATGGTGCAAGCAGCTTTCTGTATTTCACACTTAATCTTGCGCAACAGGCGTGAAGCATCAATTGGCTCGGATCAATGTTTTGAATGCAAGATGGGTTTATTTTTTTACCAAGTCTTTTGTTCCAACTCTGGTATCTTTTATTGCTCAAGGCCGGCACCCTCGACAGTCTCATCCCGATGTCATGTGTCTTCCCCCGTCCACCCACACGCCATCAAACATCCAACTTCCCTCATCCAACATCCTCGTCCCTCTTCAAAAACCCTCCTCCCCTGCTCTCCATCTTCCTTCCGAAAACGTCTCTGTCGTACAAACAGAAGCCATCGTCTCCCCCCGGCACCCTCAACTCCCTCGTCCTTGCCCGGCCTCTCCTCCTCCTCCTACCTCCCCCTGCCTACCCTCCAACTGAGCACGCACTGCCATTAATTTCTGTCCCACCTAATGAAGGGGAACGCCACCTCTTACCACCGCCCGTTCCTCCCCCTCTCGCCCCGCCGTTCCTTCAACCCCCCACCAACGTGTCTCCCTGACGTCTTTTGAAATTCAAATGCACGGCAGAGGAGGAAGAGAAAGAGGGGATGAGTATTCGTCAAAGAAAGTAATGAAAAGTTAGCGAGTTCCGGTGTGATCTGCAGCGAAAGAAGCCTGGCATGCCGCGGCAGACTGGAACGTGAGTTGCCGGGGTGTGCTCCGTGGGAATGGGGGTGGCGGTGGAAACGGGGGTAAGCGGGTGGAATGTTGGAGGGAACGGGGGAGACCAAGGAGCTTAAGGTAGTTTGAGCGAGATAGTTCCCTAGTCATAATGGAGACCATATTTGAATTTTATTTTTTTATTTCAGCGTCTGTGCGAAGTATGCGGTAAATATTGTGATATTAATGGCGCAAAAATATAGTTATTTTTGACAAAAATTCTCACCAATTAAATAAGTTTAACCATAACCATTTTCGTCTCTAAATTGACTCATTTTTTCACGCCATAGGGTGAATCAGCTTCACGATAGAAGTTTTTTTTGCGATTCTGGAAAAATACTGCTGTGAGTAATTGATTATTTTTTATAAATAGTTGAGAGAACATACAATTTGGTGTTTTTACGAAATCCAGGTGTTATAAGTTCCCAATTTTTTCAACATTCTCCCTCTGGAGCGCACTGCCGTAATCGATCCTATTTAAAACAGATTATATATTTAGGCGTATTGGTCGAAAAGTAGTTCGGAATGCCGTTAATATTTTGATATTATTGGAAATAAGGGATTTTTTTTTCTTTATAATGTGGTCAAAAATCATTAAATTCTAGGTGGATTGATATATCGCTTAATTGTGTCTGTAACCAGAATCCTTAAGTCGTGCGGCATTTTACGTCCCCCTGACTTGCTAGGAATCAACAGAATACGCTTCCCTTGTCGGATTCACATTAAATTTGGAGTGGTTCCTTAGATTCAATGTTTGCCGCAATTGTGCACAAAAGTAATTCGTCATGTTGAGACAACATGGTCGCTTGTATAAAATTACATTGATATTAATTATTGCTTTCCATTAGAATTTCATTTTTTTGCGCGCTATGACGACATACCAGGAAATTTGTCCACGCTTCAACATCTTCCTCAACACATCCACCGTGAAATAAATGTCTTTAGATGTAGTCAATTTGTTTCTTCCAAATATATATTCGTTAAAGGTGAGCCATTCCTCAATTACTCTCCCCTCACTACTAGATCTTTATCCTTCCCCCTTCCCTTCGCCATGATCCTTATATTCCACGCACATCCCAGCATTATTGTGAATCCTGCGCGCTTTTGCCAATAATCAATTAAAATTAAATTAAATCCCAGAAGGATGGTTTCGTTTGCCTCGCTGAAGACTGGTCATCTCAGTCGGGTTGGCACGCCGCAGTCTCGGCATGTGTTAGCAGACAAAATTAAGCAGTAGGTATGTGCCATTATAACGGTGCACTCGTTACCGCGGCCCTAGGGCCGGGTTAAGGAAACGCGAGGGGGGTATGTGAGGGTGCAAGAATGAAAAATAAAGAAAGGCTTTGGGAGGCAGGAAGGGTGAGTGAGGGGTGAAGAAGAAGGGTGGGCTAGGGGGAGGGAGGATAAAGGGGGAGGGGCATTCATAAATGTCGCCGGGGATTCTTACAGTTTTACCCTACCCCCCCTTTACCCCTCCTTCCCCCTACCATTCTTGTCACAGCCTGTCACGACTTTCCGTTCTCTCTGAAATGGCGCCGAGGTACGACGCAAGTCCAATCCGCTTCCTCCGTGAAGGAAGCTCACTTGCTCGGGGGGGCATAAGGCTTCTTTTTGAACGCCACCCATTTGATGGTGGCGGACATTAACAGTCGGGCGACCAGCCGGGTTGTACGTCATTGGAGGAAGCAGCCTAGAGGTGATGCGAAGTTTTTTCTTCCTCCTGCACACGGCAGGCAGCAACGTTAACTCGAAGTGTTCAACAAAGGGTACCCTTGGGCCCATTTCTCAAAGGTACAAGTTGCAAGTCTACAAGTTGACTTTTAGACTTGTAACTTGTACCTTTCTTACCTTGTAACTTGTACTTGATTCTTATAAGTGTAGCTTGCAAGTTTTTCTCAAATAAAAGAGGATAACTTGTGAATTTTCCACAAGTAAGCAAAGATTGAGTAAGTAAATTGGAAATGGCGGACGTCATAGAGTCCATATTTAGCTATTATTTGAGGCTTACAATATATTTCGAGAGTCTAAGAGCCAGTGCCACTTTGTTTTGTGTCTATAAACACGTATTTACAAGGTAGAACGTAATTTTAGTTCACAACTTACCTTAAAATATCCCACCCGAGGACGAATCATCGTCAAAACTTGAAAATCATGAGAAAAGTTCGTCCGTCGCATGGAGTAAAACATGGACTCGTAATGGACGTTATTTAAAATTCTTGTTTGTCCAGGTATCATGTTGTGCTCTTCTTATCTTTCATACGAAAATGCGTGCGACAGAATTGCGTTATATTCTGTGGGAACCTTCAAGGTTGAATACTTAAAGAGTGATATTTCGTTTTGGTGGGGAAACTAATGCTCTGCATTTTTGCCTTTCAGTGTATAAACTAATGACTTGACATGACGTGATAAGTACCTATATCGTTAATTAGTAATAAATAATACCATTAACCCCGAGCAATAACTTCGCATATTCAACCTTCCCGCCTTCCCAAAAAATGACTTAATTTATGATATCGCTATTTAATTTATGATGCAATGATATAATCGTTATTAAATGAATTCATTAGAAAAATTGCACGTTTAAAAGCAACGTAAAGTCTCCTGCCGACAATAAATCTTTTTCTTTCGTTATTTATTTGCGACGGCTCCATGGGGAAACTACTTAAATATTTCCCATAGTGTTGCTGAAACGACTTACCTTGAATTTAATTCCTAAAATAACTGCAGATTACGGGTAGGTTAATTTAATTTCAAAATATTCTTATTCTTTTATTTCCCGTTAACATACGCATAAATACTCCCAAGAGAAACTATCTCCCCTTAGAACGTTTCACTTTAGCTTACATTATTCAATACAGTCTACATTTGTGTTTGTTTATTGCTACCAAATATCTTTTATGAAGTATTTTAATGTGAAACGGGTGTGGATACAAACAATTGCTAATTGAAAATGAGTAAAACGAGACCGAAGAAGAAAACAAAGGAATAAAGTGAAAAAGGACTTGCGATCAAAAAAATTAAATTATGTTAGGCCAAGATGAAGTTTTGGAACATGGGATCTAGGGAAGATCGAAAAGCATATAAGGGTATCTTACCCGTAAGCGTATCTTGGTCGGAAGACGTGTGGAAATCGGAGAAAAGGAAAGGGAAGGGGGATGAAGGGGGTTGGAGAAGAGATGTGACGGAAGAGGAGGGGAGTGGGTGAGGGGGGAGGGGGGGGGGCGGAGTGGGAGGGGTAAGAGAGAGAGAGAGTGAATGATGAGTGGTTATTAAAGCAAGATTGAGGCCATGCAGTACCCGCTTCCATTTCGTACATTTAATCCAATACATTCATTTCGAGGGAAGGACGGCGGAGGATGGGGGAGCGAAGGAAAATGTGGAATTAATGCTGAAAAATAAGGATGCATTATCTGGGGCAATCAGTAAAAAAGGTTCTCCGCAGGAAAAGATCTATCAAAGGAAATTGGGTGGATAACACCTGGGACACTTCAAGATTGCTAAAGTACGCCATCGCTGGAAAAATCAGGAAAACAATGGGGGTGGGGGTGAGACTGTTTTTGACATCATCTCAGGAGCAAGCGAAAGCGTATTTTTCACATTCAGCGATTATTTTAGCACAAAACGTGTAGAATCTTAATTCCAGAAGTAGGGAGTGATTTTGCTTGTTTCTTTATATATATATATAATATATATATATATATATATATATATATATATATATATATATATATATATATATATATATATAATATGCCAAGAGGGTGGCCGATAAAAATATAGATACAGAAAAAAAGGACACTTACAAATTTAAACTTCCGATATTTCGGTGAAGATATTAGCTCCAACTTTCTCTAGGAGAAGAGTTCTGCCCTATTCATTACATAAGTTACGGTTACATAATTGAAACGAAGTTAATCTATAAAATATGCATATAATTCTTCGAACATATTTTTTAAATGAGCACTTTTTTCCAGCCATCGTAGCCGACTGCAGCACCATTTGTATGGAATTACCGCATTTTGACCTCAATTACAGTTCTGTCGTTGGCTAATTACTAAATAAATAAGGTGGTAGGGTTCCTATATTCGATTTCTTGGGATTTTTCCCTTCTTAAACACAGTTTATTGCGAAAATGGCATTTATATAATATGGAAAAATAGTACTATTTTTCTCCATGTGTCTCCCATTTAACACCGCGTAATTTCAAGTTCGATTTGCGAGAGGAGTATTGTGGAATGGTATAAAATTTTCTGTTCACATCAGATAGTGGGAACGCTTTTCTATATGTGGCCAGGATATGAATTGAGTGATATTTAAGTCGTTTTCCGGTGGAACCACCTTAACCTAGTGCTTAATTCTGATAAGTTCTTCTCGGGTTTCCGGGTTAGGCTCTCCTGATAGCCAACGTTTCGGCAGAAGATTTTACTTCCATCATCTAAGCCCTGAATGGAAGGCTCAATTCCTTATTTCCTGTCATTATCAAGGCTCATCCAGAGTCTTGATAATGGCATGAAAGTCGGCAGGTTCGCCGAAGTTTCGGCAGAAGACTTTCCTGCCATTATCAAGGCTCTGGATGATGGCCAAGGAGGTTAGAACAGAAATGAAGGCGACATACCACTTGATTCTTGAAGCAAATTCCGCCATTGGAGTCGGCACAGTTTAGACCTTCCTCAGGCTTACGTGTCCGGCGGTCGCATTCGATTTTCGTCAAATCTAAGTCAAAATCCACAGACAAGGCGATGTTTTGTGACTGGTTGGGCAACACCTACTCGGCACAAAATCCTTCCCAAGCACCCCTATTCTTGCTTCACTTTCGCCCATGAGCGTTCACGGTCATGCCTCCTCCATTTTAACCTACTTGATGATGGCTTTGATAATGGCAGAAAAGTCTTCTGCGGAAAAGTTGGCGATCATGGAGATCCTAACCCGGTGGGAAACCTGAGAAGGACTTATCAGTGTCATTCGCCGAGAAAGCCTGAAATCACACATAGTGCTTAATTACAGGTCGTCTTTAGTGATATAGAATGGGGTGAGGAGAGAGAGAAGGCGAGGAGGAACAAGAGGCGGAGTGTGGATGAATGGAAGGGATTTCGTCTGGAAAGTGGAGAAGTGGAGGGAAATGAAATGGGGAGGGCGGGGAGGTAGGAGGAGAGGGGAGAAGGAGAGGGTTGTGAAGGAGGAGGCGGAGGTGGGTGTAGCCTTGGGGCGTGGAGTGGAGTGGGGCAAGGGAAGAGGAAGGAAAGGGGGAGTCTTCTTCTTCTCTTTCTCGGCGCTCAGGAAAAGGTCGAGTTTTAAGACGAGCGGACGTTTTTAAGCTGACACGAAGGAGGGCGAGAAAAGGAGAAGCCAGGGCGCATTATGAACTTTTGGAGCTGGACGCGGGAAGAATGTTTAAAAGAGGGTCCGAAGAAGAAGAATGGGTTTTTTTGGCGCTCGAGACAGACGAGGAGGGGAGGAAGAAAATGGAGGACAGCCAAGGGGTAGAAAGAGGTCTCTCTACTTGCAGGAAGGTGTGCATGTGTGTGAGTGATAGAGTATACATGCCTTTGTTTGCGTAGTGAAGTGACTACGACTCGTCTTACGTGGGGAAGGAATGGCCCTTTTGGCGGTAGAAGGACATCTGCAGTGTTGGACAAAGCAGGAAAACACGGTGCATGATAGAGTGGTCATGAGTAGTCTCCAGGTTAATGCTGGAGGGAATGGATTTTAGATTAAGGATTAAAATAATTTAAGATAATGGCATGGGGTGTGATTTAAGACAGAGCTTTTGAGGGATGTCGGAAATATTTTCTCGTACAAAAAAACAAACATCTTTTTTCTGAGTTAGCATATGGGTAACTAAAAATAACTTTAGAGATGGCGCAAAACAGACTGAAATGGATAGATGATCCCAAACTATCCTATAATTATATAAATGTTTCACGGGTATTCCACTTGGAAGTAGGGTTCATATCTGCCAACGTTTCAATGAACGTCTTTTTTGTCGTCATCAGGGCTTCTGAATGCCGCACGAGACAAAATTGGCCGTTGTTTACATCCAACAATACGGATCAGGTGAATCCTGATTGGTTCGTTTGTGTGATTGACTGTTGACTGATTCTCTCCCCTTCCCTTTCGTTGTTAGTGCAATTGATTATTATAGGATTCCAGGCATTACTTAATTGAAAACCAGTGTTTCGGTTAACAGCTCTTATTTTTAGGCCGATCTTGATGGACTCTTTGATTAAATGATATCCCAATAGCCATGCGTGCGGCTAAGTATCTTTGCAACTCCAAGTCGTTCGTCGACATTTTGGCAGGTAAGTCACCTATTACCCGGTGGAATACTCGTAAGAAATTTGAACTCAATAGAATTAGGCTCAACTTTGTGAAATCTCATCGTTAAGAAAACAAAAACTATAAAATTTCATAGGATATGTTTAATAATGACCGGTTTAATCCAACAGTGGATACAATTAGGAGTCCACTGTGTCATCACTTGGTGATGTCCACTGTTGGATGAATCCAGTCGTTATTAAACAAATTCTTTGAAATTTAACTATTTTTTTATCTTTCTTAACCGTTAAAACTTTATATGTATATCAGGTTCAGGTTCACCGGGAAAATCTTAGATCATTTATCCTATAATTGCTTTCCTGCGATAATTGTGTGAGTTTTGGTGGACCCCTACGATATGGTGCGGAGGGAATCTCACTCTTCTTCTGTTCCGTTCGCGGAGAAAAAATTGAAACAAGAAAGCTTTCGGGAGCGTCCCGGATTTTCCGTGAGAGGAGCTGATATCTTGGGAGTGGGTGGGTTTTAATAATGTGAAATAGGAGACCGGAAAAGAGGGAAGGTGGGGGATAAAGTGGCGGGGGTTGGGTTTGGATGTTGAGGGGCAGTGGCGTTGCGAGGAGCAAATGAGTGAAGCAGTGGCCATGCGAGATGGTGTGGAGGGAGAGGAGGGGGGGAGGGGCCCTTTCGTTGCTGGAGATGAACCGGCCGTGAATCAGCAGGGGGGATGGAGAGGGGAACTTGCAGAGGCGGGGCGAATTCTTAGAAGTGGGTTCTTAGAAGGGAAGGAGAGCAGGGGGATCGGAGGGGATATGATTTTATGAATTCGGATTAAAACGAGTTCTCCCTTCTTGCAGAGAGAGAGAGAAAAAAATGTGGGAGGAGAGGTGACAATTAAAAGGTCTGCCATTTTGAGGGTGGTTTTTAAAGGAATAAATAGGTCCAAGAGATGGAGGAGGGATGAGGGTCGGGTTTCATAACCTCTCCGCCTTTTGAAGCATTTCAAAGACATTCTCCCCCTCGCACTCGGGTCGCCGATCCTCTCTTTTTGTCCTTCTCTCTTTTTTCCATCTCTGTTCTCCACATTTGTGCGTTTTGTGCCGTGCTTTTCGTTTTGCTGCATGGCGACCCGTTTACCTCTCTTGCTCACCTTCTGATTCCGTCTTCTTTCCTCGCTCTTCTGTTGGGGCGGTACGATTACCATGTCCTTTTCATCGGCCCACTTCGATGGTTTTGTTTCTTCTTTCAGATCGTATCTTATGTGTTTATATTGTCGTTCTTCGAGGCCTTTATAATAATAAGAATAATAATTATAATTTACTTTACTTTTATTTAATTTACTTTACTTTCGCCTTTAATTTTTAACCTGATGATTGCCGGGGACTCGGAGAGCATGTTACAACTGTAACAAATTATAAATAATAATAATAATAATAATAATTTTAATTGTTACAGTTGTAACATGACCCTCCGAGTCCCCGGCAAGCATCAGGTTTCCTCACAGAGATTCTTCAAAATAATAAAGATTCATGGTAACATTTTTAGGATTGCACACAAATGTAAATGGATAGTCACAAAGTAAAAAAATGAAATAAATAATTAACACACAAAGAAATCAACCTTTGCATCAAACAATTGATCATCCGCTAAAAAACTCGAGATTCATCTTGCCAGAAATCTCTGATTTTTTTTCAACGACTATCTCTGATTTATAAAATATTTTTAAAAGACTGCTAACGTCATTTTAATTTCTATAGGCCAAGCGTCTTATTAATGTTTGGCTCTTTGAATGAAGTATTTGAATGTTTCGGAGCCTCGACGGTACGGGTATTTTTTCAACTATCTTGTGAAAGGAAAAGAAAGCCGGAGTTCTGCGCATAATTTATTATCTCTATAGTAATATATACATTAATTATGGTGTAACAATAAGTTGACATTTAAATTGAAATATTTTTTTCCAATATTTATGAAGAATGTTACTATACTTCCATCTGTATAAAATCACTATCCACAAATATTTTTCAATTTTTGAGTATTTGGGATTGTTTATTCATACCTCAAAGGTTGATTCTTTGAAAGAAACTCGCAAATTATTTTTTTTCTCTAATGACAGCATTTGGTTATTTTTTTAAATTTGCTCCATGTTGGTATTGCATCTTGGCATTAAAGTTTATTATTCGGTCAATGTTTTTACTTTTTAACATATATTTATTATTCTCAGTATTACAAGTTTATGCCCAGTTTAACCATACCTTTTGAGTTTGAGCGGCTAGTTTTTTGCTCTAATTGCTGTAAAATTCATTCTGTCTAGCATGTTCATGGAGGAATCATCATGTATCAAGTTTAAATGGACTCTTATAGTTCAATATGTTTGCAGATATATATTCTTATACGTGATGATAAGATATATATCCACAAGTTAAGTTCTATATGCATTTTGATTGGTTCTAATGCATTTAATCGCTGAAACTTGGATTACCAGGACCATTTCTTTAGCCAAGATCATCTCATTGATACACGGTCAACTTGACAGTCCTTGGCTTGACTGTTGAATAGTGCCGTAGCTTTTGTCCACCTAGGACTATTCTTTCGGAAGCAGAAATACATCCAAGGCTTTACTTTTAAGTGAGACAGAAAGTCTTCTCGTAACTTTTTATAGCTCTCTGTGCGCGCGGTATTACAATGGCAAAAATCCACCCAATACTTTGCTCGCCCATTCTGTTTATCTCCGCCCTTTGCGACCTTTTTCATTCTCAAATCTCGGCATGGCACGGTGGTTTGAGTGCAGTCTACGACAGGCCTTCATACTTTTACCTCTTTCTTCCCTTAATTCTTTGCCCTTGCTTCTCTCTTTCCTTCCTCATCAACGCTCTTCGTGGAATTTTCCTTCGGTTTCCATCTTGCTGGGTCCATTAAGTGGTTAAAGAAACATATTAATGTCG
The DNA here is from genome assembly GCA_963573305.1 of Pyrrhosoma nymphula. Lineage (NCBI taxonomy): Eukaryota > Metazoa > Arthropoda > Insecta > Odonata > Coenagrionidae > Pyrrhosoma > Pyrrhosoma nymphula. The sequence goes on along the minus strand of OY754329.1, from coordinate 175,042,000 downwards.
CGATTGAATACAGCAATCAGATATAGCAGCAGAGGGTGTTATCTTTAAATGTTGTTGTTCCATTATTATGCTACTATTTAGTGAATATTTCAATTAAAATTCTACTTATATCTTAATTTATAAAAGAAATGGTTTTAGGTTTGGTTTTGTGGAAGTTATCCATTACGGAATAATTAAAATACCTTAGTCGAGTAAACTAAGGAATTATAAGCGGAGTTAACTAAGGCATTTTAATTCTTCCGTAATCTTTATTTATGCTGCTCTTATAACTGAACCTTATGGAACCTTGAATTCATGATTGTAATGAGAATACTTGGTTGTTCCACATAAAAATTTTATTTCACAACACGACCTAGGTTTCGACGATAAAACGTCATCTTCGGCTGAAGATGACGTTTTATCGTCGAAACCTAGTTCGTGTTGTGAAACAAAATTTTTATGTGGAACAACCAAGTATTCTCATTCCAATAATGCTGCCCTTGGTTACCAGGTCGGCAGTCACAGACGCTTAATCATCCTTGATTTGGTTTCAATCCACTCTCACTACTTTTGAATGAACTTTCGGGAAAAATAGATAGTTTGTTGTATATTTCTTGAGTGTACCATTTAGTTGTTGCGTAAGAGAGACTTCTTATATTTTATTATTAAATGTCTTTGGAGCAACATGGATTTCTAAAATGCTGCCCAGTTACGCGAATATTTTCATTCCATGGGATGAAAGGTCATCCTTTTTATCATATTAGCCGATTAATCCTGTTATCTTATACCTTTTCTGTCTCAAAAAAGAATTACTTTTCCTTCCTCTACCAACATTCCGCCGGGCTGGTGATTTTTTGTAATTTTATAAACTCTGTCTTGCTTTTCCCAAAGTCTAGAAAATTCTATTTATTCGCATGCTGGCGTCTTGCTTAAGGCTCGCGCTGTCACATGAGTGCTGCGTCACTTGGAGTGACGTTCATTCGCAACCGGGTTCCCCGTCTGCTTTCTTAATGTTTTCTTATTTTTTTTGGTTCAGTTTCTCTCAGCCAGTGACCGCGTCCTCTTCTTATTCCACCTTTCTGAAATGTTTTCAAACTTCTTCCCCACCTTTCCGCCGCGCTTAATTCTCTCTCTCTCCATTTTCTTTCTCTCCCTTACTCGTGCCACACTCCTCTATCTTTTACGCCCCAGACTCGTTCCTTTTATTTTTTTTCGACCATTAGACGGCGGCGCGTACCTCCCTCCACCTCCCCTCCCACCCCCTTTACCCCCTCCCACCCACGCCCAACCCCGTCTCCTTTCACAGCAGCCAATCTTACTCTTCCAGTGACCTCCTTCCCCGTTCCCACACCTCCCTTCCACCCTCTTCCGTCCTCCGCCCCTTTTACGCCCCCCTCCCAGTCGTTTGCTATTCTTCCCGTGTCCTGTGAACTTTAAGTATCCTAACTGGATGGCACTATGCCTAACACTATCCTTCTCCTCCTCTCCTCCACCGTTCTTCTCTCCATCCCCCCTCCCCCCCTGCGCCCCCCCCTACCCCCCTGCGCCCCCCACCCCTGCGCCCCCCTGCGCCCCCCTTCCCCCGCCCCAACCCGTTCCGCTCTTCGCCGCCTCTTCACGAGATGCGCGTTGCATTTTAAAACGCCTTCTTCTCTCCTCCTCGCTCGCGAGAAAATCTCCTTCTCTCGCCCTTTCCCTTGGACGTTCCCTCTTCGGGTCCTAATTTTTCATATTTCCCCGATTTCATGCCGGCCTTGGTGGTGGCGTGGTAAAGTCCTCGCCTACCAACCTGAAAGTCTCGGGTTCGAGTCCCGCCTGGGTGGTATTTCACCATTCAGCGTGTAAATGTGTTAAATTTACGAGTAAGTTTGTAAGAAAGGACTATTTGGACCTAAAATTTGCTCGCTATAAAGATGCCATTATTGTTATCTCTCTCGTTCCTGCTTTCGAAGGCTTTCACCTACTTTTCCTTCGTTTTATAATCATTTCAAAAATAAGTAATTCCAATTCATCGTGCGATAACCTTACGATAATTTCATTCTTTAGGCACAAACCTTTAATTTATAGCACGAGTTAGTTGTTGTTGGGGTACAATCTTCCTGACAGAGATTACTCCATTCCAATTTCGTACACTCGATCTGAATAAATTCCTCTGTTGACTCTGCATATTTTTATTATTTGTGCAAAAATATTTTTAGCACTAGTCGTTTTTAACCTAAGAGCATTTTGTGCTGCGGGCACATTGAGAATGAAAGTCAACATTAAAGTGACTATTCATTTTTAAATTAAACTTTTTAGTAGTATTTTCTTTAGAAGTTTTTCGATTTATGTATCATAAATAAATTATTCTGTTGGATATCTTATTCTGCTATAAACAATTCACATTCCCCTCTATTTTACTCTGTGTGAAATTTTAACGGATATTAAAGGACTAAGAGACGCTAAGTCAAAAGTTTCTGGAATACTTTTTTATTGACGGTGATGACAAATTCTTCAAATCATTGACTCACGAGTGTTTTCACATTCGCCTGGTTTTTGAATAGGGTGATCTTGCGTGTCACATCTCTTGATTTGTCTTTCATTGGAATTTATTTCGGGGAAAATGTGATAGGATGGTGCATATGCTCATTTATCAAGTTGTGCTCGCCTATTTTTCTCCCCGGTTTCGTTTTTATTCAATCCATTTTCACATATGTCGCCAATTTTCCTCCCCTCTCACTACAGCATCCCTTTATTTTTTCCGCCACTTTCCTCCCCAGCCATCCCACCCTTCCCGCGCCACCCTTCTTGTATTTTTCATCCCGGCACGCACGCCTGCATCCTGAGGGGCGAAATTTACTGATCAGTCCTCATACGTTGCGCATGGAATGTTCCCGTGCTTGGAATAAACTGGCCGTGAGTATTCATAGACACACGCCGTTCCCTGGTCTCCGTCCCGCGAGCACGCTCGTGCATTTATCACAAACGATTGTGGATGCGTCTGGGAGGCGGCACGGATTTCCATTCCTCCATCACAACCCCCGCCTCATTCACTCATTCGATCCGATATTCTGCCCAACCCCCCCCCCCCCCCCCGGTTATAACTCTCGGCTCGCAAACACCCTTCCGCCAATGCCATCCTGCGGGGTTGCGTGATGGGGTTTTCCGGGAGCGGGCACCGGAATGGGTTTGGGGGTGGGTTGGACCGAGGGTGGAGGGATTGGGGGAGAGGATAAGGGTTCGTAGTGCACGTCGAGAGGTGGAGGAAGGGTTGGTATTGATGCGGGTGTATGTGCATGGAAGCTGATTGAGGTTGAAGGGACGGAAATGTGTGTTCGGTTGCGCCGTTGGGTGGAGTGAAGGGGGGTGGTTTGGGGGTAAGGGAAGGGTGGAGAAGTGGGTATAACGGGTTGAGGGTGAAGTTTATGTTCTGTACCGCGGCATAACCATCTCGCGCTTCATCATTCCCGGAGTTTTTTCCCATCCTCGGACGTTCTCTCCAATTTTAACTTTGAATTTGAATACCGATGCGATACATTTTCCGCCGCCCTTGTTTTGAGGAGGTAACAACCGTGGGGGGAATATCACTCTGCTTCTAGTCGGTGGTGTCTAAAATGATTGAGTGCGCATTTACGAAGAAAACACGGTTCTCTGTTTTATTCAACAGCCTTAGTCTTTTCAATGCCTTTTTTACTTGTGTAGTAACAACAACAATATCGACAAAACTTAATTAATAACTCCTGTTACTAATCTCCAACATAAAATCGGTTTCAAGTCTGTTTGCACGAGTCCATTGAAAACTCATTTTGTGGGTGCCAGACCTTTCTGAGTGACAAAGGAGATGAACTGCACTCCAGCCACTGGTCTCTTTGCGGCCCGTACTTAGTCTTGGAGTCACAACACCCTCCCACGTATCAAAACTTTTATTTGAAGAAAATGGTAGGTTGGTTATTAGATTTTTTTGTCACTTTTACCTCATTTACATTGGTTGGTTCAGTAATTAATTGTCCTTCTTTCCTCTTTGGAGCGGATGATATAAACAGGTTGGTTTTTATTTCGACGTTAACGATGTTTTTATGACCATTATTCATTCACTTGTTGATTTCAATTTGATTTTTATTCTCTCACGTTGAATTCTGGCTTAATTTTTTACCTGCTTGCCATGAAATATCAGTGGAGTTGCTACTTAAAAGGTTTTTTCAATTGGCTGAGATTATATTCCCTAGGAAAAATAACGGCGCATGGCAGGGACAGCATAAACTTGGGGTGGCGTTTAAATCTACTCGGCGGGCACGTTTTGAGGGACTCAGAGAGACAGATCCCCAAATTTGACTTTGGCGTACTAAGCCCACTTTATTTCATCAAATATTTAACGGATGGTGGAGAAGAGAAATCACACCTTATGCGCTGTGCAAGTTCCTTGAGACTGGCAATCTCTTAGTAGTTTAAATTGCTCCATAATGAATGTTTACTACTCCCTCGCTTGTTTGAGAATAGATCACTGCACGAAATGGTGAATGGGAAACATTCCTTACTTATCCTAGTCTTTCGTGACAAGTATCTGTAGGTTTTAGCCCATTGAGCTGCAAGGCTAATACATTGCTTTGGCACTATCAATAAATCAGATTTTACCCCGCCACTTATGGTGAAAGAGGATCATGAATGACCAAGGAGGCTTATAAGGAAGTTGAACCCCTGGTGTTGAAGTAGTAGACCACGATTTATCTTTTAGGAGTAAAAGGATGTTCTCACTGAAGGGAAAGGTAATGGAAAGCAGTTTAAGTGCATCATGCTATCGTTTGGTCGTGGTTCTGTAAAATTTGTCACGGTTCATTTAGTAAACGAAAATTAATGTATAAAGATCTTTTTAAAAATAAAGTGTTTAGGAGCAATAAAATAAAAATGAGATGGGATATTTAAAAAAAAACTAGGATTTTTTTTAGATTTCATTTTCGCATTGATTTCTAAATTTGAAATAAAGTTTTGTGTATTTAAAAAAACGTACAAAGTCCTATCAGAAAGACTAAAGCTTTTTTGAACACATATGTGATGGTATTTATGACTCTTAACTAAGTATAATAATCTCTAGAAACGCTAATGAAGGGAAAAAGCATGACAATACAAAACCAAGCTTCTCTTTGCGGCTGTTAACGTTGATGATCTTTTGAAAAAATACCGTTAAAAATTAAAGTCATCCAATACTTGAAGTCCTCTTTAAAAAAAACTTTTTATCCTTAAATTATTTCCACAGAGGACTTCAGCAATCTGCTTTTTGTCCTCACAGAGTTGTTGATCCCATTCTTTAAATCAGGTACAATTTGTCGCTAATTGCAGTGTGGAGATAATTAGTATGGTGTAGGAACTTAATTAAAATGGCACACATTGAAGAGATTGAAGATTTGTATTGGATTGAGTGGCTGACAGTGGTACACAACAAGCTTGTTGAGAGAGCAAGTGGATAAAGGTAGTTTATTGAAACAAGACATCTCTCATTCTTTTCTGCTCGATATATTTTACAGGAAGGCATGCTGCTGAAAGCAGTGGTATCTGGGAATGTCTTTCGCATTGGCAGTAATTTATTCTTCAAATATACGGATACGTGACTGGGGCGGCGGTTTTAGTTAAGTATTTTGAGGTCTTATTTTACTACAGCGGTGATTGCTATTTTATTGCATTTCCTGCGCTAGGAGCGTATTTTTGCTGCTACATACGTCGATAACAACTCTGCTCTCCTTTTTTTCAGTTGCTCTGCAGAAATGAGATTAGAATGAACTTTTTGCATACAGTTCTCCAGTTATTCGGAACAGTTTTCCCGAAGTTATCCAACCCTAAAATGTGTATTCATTATTCGGTATATTCAGTATTTCAATCCAACAATAATTTGGTGTAAAATTAAAGAGAAACTTAACCCTGAATTTCCCAAGGAATGGGATTTTGTCTTTTCTTACGCTCAGAGAGAATGATTTCACTTTTTGAAAGATACTCGGTTTCTGAAAAATTTTTAACATTTTATTTCGGAAGCCGTAAAGAAAAATTAAAGATATCTGTGGAATTCTACTTGAGGGTAGCAGGTGCGTATGCGTTGTAGCATTAAATTGAATATAAGACACAATCCGGCCTTATTCTGTGGAAATTCAAGATGTTATTCATAATCAAAGAAGTAAATAGGTATGATTCCACACATTATTTTATTTCTATCATCGACCAAGGTTTCGGCATATTATGCAATTTTCAAGGTGACAAGCTTTGAGGAATTCGCTCATATATAGTACCTACTAGGAAAGTCGATCAGTTTAGTCAAGGTCAAGTTTAAGACTGGTGGGGGAGTGGTGATATGATGTAAAGAAGATGGGAATGGGACTGGAACATATGGTCAATACATAGTTGAAGCTATGCAGAGCAATTCACAATTTCAAACTTTTCAAAAAAGTCCAGTTTTTTCCCTTTGTTCATGACATATAAAAATCGTGGTTCAGAAATGCATCAATGGAATGCGTCACACAAACGCTTTGATATTCCGGAGGATTCGTAACGAATTGTAAAACAGCGTCTATGTTCATCTATTCTAACTCCTACACGTATAAGAGCAAACCATCCAAAGCTTGTCACCTTGAGAATAGCATAACCAGCCGTAATTGGTCACTTGGTTGAATACTCAATAGTATGTCTTTTGGCAGTTTTCATTTTCCTTCGGACTTCATTACCAATGTTTTATTATCTCGTAAACTATGTGATATTCATGACTAATATGCCTAGGAAGGTAACCTTAGGATCACAGGGAAGCATTGTCTTTCAATTTGGTCACACTTTATTTGTAACGGACCAGTTGTGAAACATTCCAGCCGTTAAGATGCGAAAAAAAAGCTGCCGAGCAAAGTAATACGAAGCTCTTCCCTACTTGTCGGCTTTTCGCCATGCACATGAATATTTACCAAACGCTTTCCATTTACTGTCAAATAATTTTTCATATTGGACCAGTTATGTGCCTTAGTAAGGAAATGAATAAACCGCTGTCGTAAGAATTTACCACGGTAAATATTTACGCCGGTGATAAACTAAGCCAATATTTTGGTTTTTATCACATATTATGTTGGCGCGTATGAGGCGTTTCGAATGGAATCCGATATTGATTCTTTTTATTCCATATTGCGTTTTGATATTCTGATCCTTTAGAATACAGCTGCTTGTAATAAACAATATTCCGTTTCAATAAAGGCAATAATCAATCAGCCAACTCCTTTGCCCTATCCTTCCAGTCTTTGCGCACCATCCCCACGCCACCCCACCCCTCCAATCTATTACATTACCTTCGATCCCCACCCCTCCCTCGCCTTCTCACCCTCCGTCCCCCCCCTCCGCCAACCCACCTCCCCCCCTACCCCCCTTCACCCTGGACGCAGTAGTCCTCTTCTGTTAAGGGAACCGAACGTGCGTGGCACACCCTTCTTCTTCCTTTCCTATTTCCCCTTAATCTAATCACCCCCAAAGTGTCTCGCAAATGGACTCCCGGGTGTGGGGGAATTGAATTATCGGCTTCCAGAGACTCCGTCGCGGGAGAAGGAGGTCGGCCATTTTTCTTTTTTTTGTGTGTGTGTGCTCCGACGATGTCTTGAGAGAGCCAGGCGACCAGGGAGAAGGTCTCTCCTCTCTCTAGGAAGGGTTAACCCAACGGTGCCACTTACAGTCAAAACCGAATGTTGGCACACAGTCTGCAGTTGGTACACAAGAGCGTATAGTGCTTATTGATTTATCCGAAGAAATGTTTTTTTAGTAAATCTAAGTCGGCATAACTGAAAGTTTAATGTGCCATTTGTTGTTTTTTTTTAATAAGAATGAAATATGGAACTAAATTGCGTTCATCAATTGTTAGCTTTTTGGTGAGCTGTCTGAACTACGTCCGAAATAAGAGATACTCAGAGCCAGGGATTAGTCAAAATCACAATAGAATGATCAAAAGACGGCGTGCTCTCTGGGCGCTGAGATTGTATTTACCTGATTGAGGTGAAAAGTGGTGAACCATGATGGATTTGTGATTACATTTAGCCTCGATCCGCACGCGTAGATCCTTGAGGGCAATCTCTCATCATAAGTGGACAGCTACGGCTATGCTCGTTGTTTTATATGAGTAAACATGTGAACCAATGAGAAGAATCATCTGCTGCGACAAAACTATTTATTCTTAAGTAACTTCTAAAAGATAATCGCTTTTTATAAATATTTTCTTTTCGCCATTACCCATTGTAGTAATTTCGAAAACACTGTTGTTTAAAATTGAAAATTTCTCCTGGTTATACGATTTAAGTGTCTTTATTTTTTTACATTTCCATACTTTATGGTGCATGAAGAAGTTTTTCAAACTCCAAACTTAAATGGATTTTTGCCCTTTTAAAGCTTTTCAGATTTTAACCATCGAATTTTCTCCTGCAAATATCCCGTCTTCTGATGTGAAGACAGGTGGCTAATGACTCCTTGGATATTTTTATGACCTCTTAGCATCACTTTGACGTCCATTGATCGTTAAGAAAATCTCTTTCTCCGAGAATATGACCTCCTTCAACTTTATAATCTACCGCTCAGGCAAAGATCCAAATATACCGGAGTTTAAGACAATCTCCACAAATTGATATCAATGGAACACACGGAAAATTATAGGAATTTAAATTAGCCAAGTTTTTTTTAGTCGTAAAGGCTTACTTAAAGCACTTATTGGACTTTAACATTTCTTATCAATGTATGATTATCGAAAATATCACTTTCATTCGTTTAGTCGTAATGTCAACATGTGCAGACTGGGCTGTCGTGAAGATCTTCGTAAACATTATTAAAATACAAACACTTAAAATTATTTAAAATTTTACAAAGCTATTTGCATAGATTTACAATGTATTGCGCTATAAATGTCACTGCTTGTTTTAGATAAAAGGCGTGTGTTTTTTTAACGAAGATCTATTAAAAATATCATAAAAAGATGTAAATATATGTGTGTCGATAATGGAACAAATGTGTGAATTACCTTTAATTTGCAGTTTATTCCGTTACGACCGGCTGCTTGTTTTTCGATGGACAGCAACTTGAAATCCCGGCTGTTTTCGTTGATAGCAGTCTTCCAGAGGGTTCACCCTTTCAAATATTTTACTAAGTTTCTGTTATGTGCTAGCTAAAGTTAACTACAAACGACTTCGGGTGCAATCAATAAACACTCCACGTTTCCATAGTTTCCATGCTCCAGCTGCACAATGCGTCCCAGTCTCGAGTGAAAATGGCACCTAGTTGGACTATCTCACCGGCAAGATCCGCGGGGTTCCTTAATGCGTCCACGGGCACTCTAAGACGTCCGTCGTTCTCCGCCCTTATTCTTTTCATCTCCTCCCCCAAGGCAACAACCCCTCAGCCGTACGTGCACTCACATAACCCCCTTTCCTTCCTCCCATCCATATTGGTCCATCCATCCACGGACTTCCCTTGTGCATGCCACTCGCACACAAACATCTTTATACTCCCTCCCACTCTCCCCTCCGGCTGCACTCTTCCCCCCACCCCCTCTTCTCCATTCTCCGTCTGCGGTCCACAAGCCTCTCTTTCCCTCCACCCCCTCCCCACTGTCCTTCCACCCCTTCAGATACCTTCTCCATAGCAACGCACTGCGAAGTTACGGCCTTCCTAACTTTTTTAATATCCGGAATATTTGTTTATCCCTTTTTTCTCTCTATATATATATATCTCTTTCCTCTCCCCTGCGGCGAAAATGAGATTTCCCCCCTTTCTGCAGCATCCGTCTCACTCTCCCATCCTATGCCTCCTTCTTATTCGCCCACGTTTTCTATCTCTCTTCCTCCTCCTCCTCCTCGTCATCCCCTTCCTCGTCAGGTACACATAAGGTGACATCAGAGTACGACTACTAAAATCATACTCCGTACAAAACTACCAAGTGCCAACAACAATCTTGGCTGGAATCGATTTCTTAAACATGTTGACTGGTTTACTTCTTCATCTATCCTAATGAGTCTTCGTCGACGCTGGTATTGCGAGTTGCATATCTTCTACCGTTTTACATCTTCATTATTAGGCACATGTATTAAAGCATTTAAGATCTGTAAGTTGTAGCATAGAACTAGGCATAGTCTAGAAGCATTGAACTAGGTTGAAGTCATATCCTTGGTGTTTTTCGGAGAAAGGATCACATATTTCTAATGTATTCAATATCGTATGCTATTCGTTGCGTGATGTTTTCTTTTTTCTTTTTTCGCAACGGTCACTTTTCACTAACGCGATCCTTACCGGTTGGGAGCACTTTGTCTGAGTTCGTGGTTTTTTGTATTTCCCAAGTGATTAGAAAAGTTTGAAAAAGCATGTTATTTTGTGTGTAGAGTCTTTTTTATCCCATTTGTATCGAGTTATGATAAACGTGAAGTCATAGCAGCATATGTCTATTAGACGCAATATATCTTATCTCATGGTCTTAGGGGCTGGATTGTTTAGCTCTTTTCCTAATCTTTTTAGCTATATGCATGAAACTGGGCTTGAATTAGGCAACCTAGGGCACGAATTAGTTTTTTTTGTCTTTCATTTCGTTGTAAATTTGATTCGATATGGAAAATGCATTGTTCGCATTTTAAAGAAATGAAAATTGTGTGAATATAAGATACTTTTATGCTTAACACTTGTATCTGAGTTGATATTTACTCGTTACAGATATACTCATGCTTTATTCCAGCTTTTTCTTGTCAAGATTCATTATCAGCTGAAGGCAATTCACTCATGTCTCACGATTTATATTTGGATTAATGAGGCATATGAAACTTATCTTTTGCTCAACATGCTACATGAAATTTATTAAAGTTTCTGATTCATAATGGCCGTTTTAGTTATCAGCCTTCGGGAATGGGTGATGGTACGTTTTGCAGGAATCACTAAATAATCTGTAGTTTTTGCCTTTTTCAACTAATTTATATTAATTTTTCCTCCTGTGGTTAATCAAACAGACGCCTAATGCTCGTTATTTGTTCTTTCAGGTGAGATGTCCCAGAAGCCCTATTTTGAGGTGGTTCGTGAGTATTCAACGTGCGAATCCTGGTCATCTAACACCAGGGAAGAGAATGACATGGAGGAAGGGTGCATGCATAGTGGCGAGTGGGCGTGTGGGTAAGGGTTTTAATGGAAGTGGGAAGAGGGTAATAAGAATATGGAAGGCGAAATGGATGGTGCTGAAATGGAAGCCTCCTCCTTGAAGATAGGATGCGGTGGATGTGTGGGCCATCGACCTACTTATCCACTCCGCGATTTCAAGCGAGGGGTTTTTGAAGGAAAAGCTTTCAGTAAGGTCTATCTGTGAAGGGACTCCCTCCCTCCACTCCGAGTCGGGACGGGTGAGTTAGACATGAGGGCTAAGGGTTATATCCTGTAAGGAAAATGTGGACGCAAACTGGGAACCATCGGCCAAGTGTGTTTTTGTCCATTCTAAAGAGTCCCCCTCAAAGACCTCGGGTCTGTGTCTTCATTGAGAGGAGCCAGGCGACCCATTTTGATCCATCCCTTTACATGATGGTAGTGAACGGCGAACGTGGGTGGCTGTCTTTCACCGACAACTTGTCCATTGGTCCATTCCTTGTATCGTCGAATCGGTTGCTGTACCAAGTAATGGTAAGAAGCCGTAATCTTATAAATAATATTATAGATGTGAAGATACCGGGTTCCGGGTTTTACTCCGCGTAGGTCCATCTTCTTCGGACGACAGCTTCGCCGGCATTGCAGTTGGATTCTTCATTTCAGTGAAGTGAGGATGCATTCTTTTTGCCGCATTATATACCTTAGCAGAATGCATCTTTACTTCACTGACCTGAAGAAGCCGACTGCAACGCTGGCAAGACTGTCGGTCGAGGAAGATGGACCTACGTGGAGTAAAACCCGGAAGACCTGTATCTTCACATCAATCAACCCGCGGAAGCCCACACAAGGATAACATTATATATATTTGATTGCAGCCTTATACTCTGCTAAAGTATTTTTAGGAGTTAAAGCTATATTAGCTTCCTTTCTGCTATGCTAGAGCCCACGATCTGTCAAATAAAGGTGTTTATTCGCATAAAATTGCTTTCGATAAAATTTTGAGTATGGTAAACTAAGTTCGTATGAGCTAAATTAAGGGAAAAATAAAAAAGTAAATTAACAAGGCTAGCAGAAATTTTGTCATTAGTTTAAACCCTGCCATAATGACTGCTTCTTAATGCGTTGGAATTCAACAAAGGAGTACAGTACTTACTTTATTGAAAAAATCTCCTTAATATTGCAATAGTATCAATATAATAATGACTTGCGCAGCATGGGATGCTTTCTATGGAGTCTTGACGCCTGCTAAAATCAATCGGTGTACTCTGAAACCGATATTTCCCTCTTGAACGAGGGATTGTGTTCCAAATTTCGAGTCGTTTTCAGTGCTTTTGATTTTCCCTCCAGCTTACTTTTAAGGTGGTTCCACCGTAAACTGACTCAAATGTCACTTTATTCATATTCTGTCTACTTGTAGAAAAAGTTGTCCTCTATCTGATATGAACAACAAACCTTTCCACGCTATTTTATTTTAGAATCGAACTTGAAATTACATGGTGTTCAATGGGGGAATGAGAGAAACACGGGGAAAAATAGTATTTTTCCATAAAATACAAATGCCGTTTTCGGGGAATACTGACTCTAAAAATGAGGTAATCCAGAGAAATTGAATAAAAATAAAATACAGGCATCTTACCACCTTATTTTTCTAGTTATTGAAGAACTAATGTCGTAATTGAAGTCAAAATGCGGTAATTCGTAGTAATGGCACTTCAGTCGGCTCCTATGGCTGGAAAAAAAGTGCTCATTTAAAATACATTCGTGGAACAATCTGCATATTTTGTACCTTACTTGTGGGTTTCTATAGGTAACGCATTGCATCAGTGAAAGCAGGATTTTTTGACAAAATATCAAATATGTGGAATTTAGTATTTGTTTTGACTCACACAGTCAGGGCGGAACCTCCTTAATACCTCTTTTCCCCTATCCCGCTCGACCTCTTTCCCGGGAATACAATCTTCGGCGATTGTGGCTCATGGGAAAAGCAGCGCCCTTTTAATCCCCCCCTCGCTATTGTCAGGGTCGTAAAAAACCCTTCTTCTCCCTCGCCAGTCTTGTCTTTCCCCATCGCAGCTTCCATTCCATTGAAAGCAATTGAATGAAACTTCGCATTGAATTGATTCCACCGTGTATTCATGCTCTCTCTCTCCTGCTGGGATCCCCAAAATATTGTCCATGCACTGAAACGCAATTTCCCGAAAGCGAGTCCAAAATCGTGTGAGTACTGCTGTTCGAAATGTTTTGTGTTCCTAAAAGTTATTTGAAGGGGATGCATACAATTTACGATTAATTCCAATAGCACAGACGAGATTGCTGTTCCTTTCTGCGCCTTGATTGTGTATCACCTTTGAGTGTAAGGATACTTATGAGTTGTGTTACTATGTCGATTTTTATTCGCAAAATATTCGTCGTGAAGTATAAAATGCTTCATGCTATGGTGGAGTAAAACCTTTATAAATCAGCGCTTTTCCCTGAGGTATATCGTATAAGAGTTTCGGCAATCGGCGCCTTTTACTTTTCTCTTTGTATATTAAATATAATCTGCGATTTTCCCTCCTTACAATAGGATTCAATATTTTCATGGTGGTTTATGGTGATATGCTAAACGTATGCTAATATACGATCTGAATGAATCTTACTAAACATTTTGATGGCAGAGGTTAAGTTTAACGATGAGGTATATAATATTTAACCGCCAGAATTTGCTTCTCTGTGTGTTTTTGATATTGATAGGTCTTTTGAATTTGAGAGATATAATTTAGACTGTCAAGTGCTCAGAGGTTGATGATGTTATCCATGCACGCTTCTTTTTCAAAATAAAAGTTCTCACGATTTACTCTCGTAAAGTTTGGTTGCATTATTTTGCAAACATCCGTTTCAGCTGTCATGCAGGAATTTATGAGTGGTTTTTAGGCTTTCAACGCAATCGTTACTTTAAATTTTTTCCTCATTAAAATATCTTGTTAATAAATTCAAAAAGTGAATTCGAATATGAGGGATGATTTTCTCTTTGAAATTCGGGCCTTTGGTGCTGCCAATGCTATTAAACTTGAAATCTTGCAGAGGGAAGGAGAAATACAGAGGAAAGAAAAATCATAGAATCATGATTTTTCGTGGCGTGAGTTCGAAGATCAGTGGACCTCGTTTGATAGCGGAGAAAACGTTTTCAAAATACTTTGCCGGGCATTTGACCCGTGAAGTGTAACGACAGTACATTTGATACTAGACACGTCGCACAGTATTCGTGCGCGACGGTCTCGCTCTGCCATCTATCGGGAAGAGGGGCCTCTTTCCCGAGAGAGCAGCATTACATCACTCGTGTTCACCCCCTCCCCCTTCCCCCGACTACTCTCTTCCACCCCCCACCCCACCCTTCCACCCCCCACTCCACATCGTCACATCCTTTGGCTTTGCCATTCGCTGACTGGCAGAGGAAGTCATTTTACGCATTCCATCCGCTGTCGCCACCATGAACTCCATCCTAATTATCCGCCCGCCAACCACATCCCCTTTCTCCCCCTCCCTCCCCGTCCCATTCCCACAGACCTCATAATATTTTTCGTCACATCCGTGTTTACATAAGACGTTTCCAACTCGGCCAAGGGGAAAGCATTAACGAGTGGTTTTGAACGAGAGAGGGACAGGGGGAGAGAGGGTCTATTTGCCGCAGAGGTCAACGATTGTTGAATCAAAACTCACCGAGCGTCACCATTATTGCCCGGCGCGATTGCCTACTTCTTCCTCCCACCATCACCCCTTGCTTGCCCTCCTGCCATCCGCGGTGGTTGTTCCGATCGTTCCTCTGCTACTTGCGTTGGCTCGAGCCACTCTCACAATTGTCGCTCTGGTGCGATGTGTGAGTGGCATTCGTGCGGGAAAACACCCGTCGAATAATGGTGGATCTAAATTCAAATGCTGCTTCGAAATATGACCGCGTTTTAAAATCTTCACATTCGGTCCAACTCGTTTAAAAGCGTTTCGGGGAAGTTTGATGTCAATTTGTGGGGTTGGAATAAAAATAATGAAACCAATGAAATGAATGAAAAAAATACAGACATATTTTAAAATTTCCATCTTTGACTCAACGTGTCTAGCGAAGGTCAGTTTAAGTCAGCCAGGCGTGAAGTTTAGGCAGAATAAGCGCACTTTTTCTATGACCACAATAGAGATCATATTGAAATTTTATTTTATAACAAAGCAGTTTTAAGAAACATCAAGTACGGTAATATTAATGGCACTAAAGGTTTGTTTTTATACACGACTTAACTTCTCAGTAATTAACTAAAAATATTTCCACTCTGAACTCTGAAAAAACAGCATAAGATTTTCTGTAATTTTGCAAAAAGCACACGGAGAGCAATAAACTTTGTTTTCATAATTTATAACTGAGAAAAATTCATAAATACACAGCGTTGCATTCCGTGCGTCAGAAGTTCAACATTTATTAAGTAATATTTATTTTACTCGCACAGCCGCAGAAAATTCCATCGAAAACAGCTTTTATTTCTTGGTTCAACAGTAAAAACACTGTCGAGGAGTAAATATTATTCTTACTGTTGTTGTTTATGCATGATACCAAACGATTAAGCCATGGGGTTATTTCCCAGAAAAAAAATCTTTTTATTCCAATGTTTCACATACTCAGTAATAGCTTATATGCCCTCAGCTAACCATTATAAAAAATAAACGAACTAGGCCAGTGTTTGAGGTTTACACAAATTTTATTGTAATTTACAAGCGAGTGAAAACTTTTCAGTCCTATTATTCCTATCCAGTTCCGTGATATCGTAATTTTGAACGAGAGGAGTTTCTTAAATGAAGTAAAATTGCTCGAATTTTTCATTCGAATGTTCACTGTACGAACCATATGGAGAGGTTCATCTGTAGCGACCTTTTAACGAGAGACCAATCGAACGTGTCTTATTTCATGCCGTCACGAAAGAGGACTCCCACTCTCAATTCCCGACCTAATTCCGGGAACTTCCCGTTTTTCTTGGAGCAAACCGTCGGAAGAGGGCGAAGACCTCTTACCTCTATCCTCTTGCCTCTGCCTCCTCCCGCCGCAACTTGAAAGGTTTACGCTCCAAGTACTTTTCCCACTCCCAGGTCTGGTGGGCACTTCATAAGGAGCGCTAAGACCAGAAAAGGGAGCGTCGAGAATCCTCAGCTACCAAACAACTTTTAGGTACAGCCGTCTGCTTCAGACGCTCTTCGTCGTTAAGAGAGCAATCAAGAGGGACGGAGGGAAACGGGAGATGAAATGTCCTTGTTTTCCCTCGATCCAGTTATTTCAAGAGTTTACATGTTTCAGCGAGTTTCGATGCTCTACTTTATTGGTTTATACAAGGGTTAAATATCTTACTGAAAACCAAAAGTTGCAAGATTGATAGAATTAACTACATATTTTACTTCGTGATTCATTAGTTCAACAGAATATTTTTTAAAAACTCAAACCACACGTAACGCTGTTTTAAAGAACATGATTTTGACATTTAAATCCAATACTTATGACTAAAATTAGCAATGTTATCGAAATAAAACTATGAGCTTAAGACATTTCCTGTCATCATATGGATATCACTATATAATCTACTTGGATGGTACTCAATTGGTCTCCAAAGTCAGAGGGAGCGTCTACTAAAAGAAGCCATTCATATCAGGCTGGAAAATAATCGGGACTCTTGTGTACATCTTAAGCAGGGAATGGAAACTGTTAATTAAAAAATTACGGAAAGAAGGATATGTCCACCCGATTAAGACGGGGCAGATATAAGCGTAGACAGAATGTTCTCCAAACCATGGCTCCGAAGACGACGGAGGAGTATTCCGTCGAAACGTTGGCAGCCGTCAAAATCCTTACTCGGATGGAAACCCGAGAACAATTTATAAATATAATTAGCCGAGATAGAACAAAATCTTATGTTTTGAGCCTGAGATTTTATATCAATTAGTCGAGTAACACATTTCTGACATAATGACCCTACACTTTCTTTACTTAGGTCTTTGAGTTTGTGTCCGATTTCTGGCCGTGGCGTAGCCAATCAAATACATTCAGCGGGGCAAGGGTTGACCACCACATTTGTTTTGTTATTTCATGGGATAATCCGTTTATTACGAATAGCTCTCAGAATAGAACTCCATAGAGTTGAACGGCCGAAGTAATTCGTATTAAATCGTAGTTTTCTTAAATATCATGTTTTAATAATATTTAGTGTGAGAGATTGCAACCTGAGCAGTACCCACACCATGGAATATCGTTGTTTGCCAAGTAGTTGTGGAAGAGATACATTTCACCACAGAAAGCACTACTACAGGAATGGACAAACAAAACCGGTATTCGGTACTACCTTGCAATATATTTTTTTTCTATTTCGGTACTATCAGGTACTATTACAAATCGGTACCACCGGAGGTACCGTTATTGAAAGTATCGGTACTCGAAGAGCACTGTCATCTGGTGTACAAGCGTTCCTCTGCTTAGGGAAAATAGTTGAATAATGGTAATGGTAATAATGGTGATGGTAAAAAAAAACTTTTCTCATGTCTATTTCTTAAGTTACTTACATTTGGTATTACATTACTTAAAGGTTACTTCGGCAACTAGTATTTCATGCATCAGGTCCATAAGAAAGAGAAATAAAAACTTCAAGAATATTTAATGACAAGAATCAGTATTCAAATTCCGACTTCGTCATTCATTTCTGAAAAAGTATAGTTTGAATAAAGAAACGAATTGGTAAATAGGTAATCAGTCAAGTGGAGCCGGTATTGTATTGCTACATCTCATGAGCTTCCCAAACAAATTCCTGGTTTTCCATCACTCAGTCCTGAAAATGGAAACTGAAGGCCGAATTTCATACAGGTTTTATAGGATTTAGAGTTCATCATCAGAATGTTTACCATAATTAGTAGTTTTATTTGGCGATCCAAATAGTAATATAGGGTTGCAAATTTAAATTAAGCCTACCCATTGGACCAACGATGGTCTCTGAGATAGTTTTCTCGCTCATTTTCAAATTTAATCGAACAAATGGAGATGCCACTCTCAAAGAATGTTTTGTGTATAGAATTTCAACTTTGGTGGACGCACGGGTAAGGATAAATACAGATACATTTTAAGGAAGTGCCCATGTCTACAATAATATACACTGGGCTTGAAGGAGTGTTGGATAGGAATACAAGAGGAAGACTCAGGATAAGGTGCATCGATTGGAATCGTACATGGCCTGGGCTTCCGGTGGTATACTGCACCAAAACGACTAAAGAATGGTCACCTGGCATACAAGCCAATGGGTTGAGTATCAATGTTGATGGCCAAATTGTCAAATGAATCGCCATGTGCATTATAGTGTGATCGTGATGCTCTGTAAACGTATCCGATAGAAACTGTGGTGGAAGATGGAGTCTATTACAGGGCCATAGAGTCATATTTATTCGAGCGATTGATCGACTACCGTTTTATTCATAAATCTTCAGTTCTTTGTGCTTATCCAGATCTTGGTCAGTACCATGAAAAAAGTATTCTTCCCCCAACGTTTCGCGGAAGTTTAAACACATCGTCGGGGCGAAAACAACACAATGATATCAAAGAAACGAACCTTTAATGTGATAATTCTAGAAAATGCTCTGAGCATAACATGTTGTGACTATAATTTTGTACCATTGCATTGATTTGATCAACTGGCTGTATATTAACAAAATTTGAATTTCATGGATTGATAATAATACATTTTATTCTTTCATACAACAAGAATATACATTTTTATATCACATTTCAGGGAAGTATAGATAGCCTCTGAGGCAAATGGCCTGTGCTTAGACTAACTTCAACTAAACATTTTGCTTAAAAATGAACTAATAACCCCAAAATCAACATAGGTTAGGTAAACAGAAAAATAATGTGCGTAAAGAACTGATTAATTTAATGGATAATAGAAAAAAAGATTGCTATACAACTTGAGATGGTCAGATGTACTTACATGTTTCCTTTAAAATAAAATTTTAATATTCTCAGGAGCCAATATTCATTGATTAATTAACCTTAAATGGATACTAATTGAGACAAGTAATTTTTAAATATAGCAATTGACAGTTTTTGTACAATTTAGGCCCCATGCACCAAAATATCACCTTCTATTAAGCGTTAATTTTTTTAAAATTCACTCCTCAAGCGAATGTGCATAATTCATTAATTTTTTGCTTCCTCATTGCTACCTATCCTTTAATGTCTCAGATCACTGATAACTATGTATTGTTTGTAGCCCTGGGGATGAATGAAAATAAACACACTGCTTTGGCATGGGAATACGTTTTTTTCGGTTTTTCGTTCAAGGTGACAAGCGTGAAGTTTTATGAAATAATATTAAGTAACGGCAACGCATCTTGATGGCGGGCGCAAGGGGTTGGTGGCGAGGATATCGGAGGGGGTGGTGTTTGGGCGAAGGAGCTCTTGACGGGAATTTCGGGGGAGTGGTGGTATGTCGGGGGGCGTTGGAGGGGAGAGGTCGGGAGGGAAGGGCGAAGAGGGGAGAGGGTGAGGACGTCGTTAAAATGAATCCGCATAAATCGAGAGGGAAAGACGAAAGGGAGGAGAGAGAGGGAGAGGGGGGATGGAGAAATAAAGGCTCGGCGGTGACTCTTGGTGGGTGGCAGGGGATGCAGGAGGGCCACGGAGGGTAATGAATTTTCCGGCCCTTTTCGGATCACTCCCTTCATTTTTTCTCACCCCCCCCCCGATTTCCCTCCATCCCTCCTTCCCTCCCACTCCCTCTCTCCCACCCTCACCCTCCCCCGCCACCCCCCTACATTGCGGGTGTATATACGAGAAATAAAGAAGGCTACGAGACGGAACGAAGTGTTGAGCGCTGGGAAACGGGGAGAAGCACGGATAAAGGGGGTTTTATTTTATTTTTTAAGGGTACGAGTGGTGAGGACAGTGAAGGAGGATATGGTGGAGAGTGTAAGAGCGGTGGAAAGGGGTTGGAAAGGGGAAGGAAACGGTGGTGGAATTTCCCCAAAGGAGAGGGATAAGGGATGGAGAGGAGTGTTAAGGAGGAGACGCCGGAGGGATTTGTCTCGGGTAAAAAAGGGAGAGAAGGGAGGTAGACAAAGGCAGTTTTACGTCTACGTCTTCATCTGCATACTTCAATATGTCCCTTAGCGGTTGTGGGGTAGGGTGTTGCTTATTTTTTATTTTTTCTCGGATTTTCAATTTCTACCTCTTAAAATATGCTATGGGGTACAGAATGGATATCCTAAAAATTTCAGCCCGATTGTTTAACATTTAGAGGTCGCTCAAAGAGCATAAATGCAATAATATTCAATTCTGCCGATTTGAGGAAATAACATCTATTTAAGGGGTAACGCACAATTTTACAGTCCTTTGGGGTCGAAATTCGCTCCATTTTTACGTCCGCTCAACAGTT
Source organism: Pyrrhosoma nymphula (assembly GCA_963573305.1). Lineage (NCBI taxonomy): Eukaryota > Metazoa > Arthropoda > Insecta > Odonata > Coenagrionidae > Pyrrhosoma > Pyrrhosoma nymphula. Next base: position 175,021,511 of record OY754329.1, on the reverse strand, counting down.
TTCCAGGAATAAAATACTTTTCCGCGAGCTACAGCCGCGTGTCACACCCCTAACGGTGGGCTGGTTGCTCGCGGGCCGCATTCGCGGTCAGCTGATAGGTCCTGCACCCCTCATTGCCTTACGCCCCCCTCGCGCCTTCCCTAACGAGAATCGGCGGAGGGAGGGAGGAGTTACTTACAAACTTGCAATGTTTTACATTGTTATAAATTCAGGAGACCATAATGGATGGAATCATTAAGAATGATGTTTATAGATAATTATGTGTACGTCTTCGTACCCAAGTTTTCGTGGTTCACACCTCCTTTAACCCCATCGCAGTCGGATTTCGAGTGGTGTAGAGTAAATATTCGGAGTCGAAACGCTAGTGCTAAAAACGATGTCGTTTACTACGCGCAAGTCTTCTGTGAAGTATTCCTAATCGGCGTCCCCGGAATTGTTGCCGCTTGTTTCCCGAAAACTAAGCTGCCTTTGATTCGCGAAGTGCTGCAGGTGTTCTATCACTTTAAGGCTTTATTGATTAAACAAAAGTTTAATCCAGACCCCTTCCTAACCCTCAACACTGGGACGGAAAAGTTGTACCCGATCTAACCAGCAAAAGAAATGTAGATCGCATTGCAGTTGTAGTAACAGGGGTTACTAGCGATCACCTACAAAAGGTAATTTTTACTCATTCATTGAATCAAGTAATTCAAATATTATTTTGCGTATTAAATCATTTAATGGTTCAATAAATCTCATGGCCGATTGATGAAAGAAAAAAACATTACAGATTCCAAAATTCACCAAAACTGCCAGTGGGCGAGCCACTGCTGAGATTGTTTACGACTGCGTTGAGGAGTGGAGATTAGAGAACAAAATTAAAGCATTTTCATTTGATACTACTAGCGTAAATACAGGTAACGAGCTGTTTTCATATATTTGGTTCTTAGTTTATCATATTTTATGGGATTTTCAACCTGAAAATTTCTTTTTTCATCATATATTAGGTTCAAAGTATTGTGCTACAGTTATTTTAAAAGATAAACTACAGCAAGATGTTTTGTATCTTGCTTGCCGCCACCATGTCTTATAAATAATCCTGGAAGACGTGTTTGAGCACAACCTTAAACCTGTGGGTGGGCCTGAAATACCGCTCTTTAAAAGATTCCAACAAGAATGGCCAGTAATGGACAAACATAATGTTCAAGATCTTTCAGATGAGCATGTTTCTAAGTATTTTAGCGGTGATGCATCCAACAAGATAGTTGATTTTTCTCTCAACAAAATAGAGGTAATTATGAGCTCTGACTATATATACTTCTACCTACTTACATTCACTTGCATTATAATTTTAATAAATGCGTGAGGTATACTTAATTCCTTTTTTAAAATGCATTCACAGGTTGGTCAACCTAGAGATGACTATTTGGAACTTTTAAACCTTTCTCTTGTCGTACTTGGAAGACGTCCCCCAAGGCATGAAGTTTAGAGCAGTCGGAGCATTCCATAGGGCTAGATGGATGAACAAGGCAATAGATTCATTAAATATATGGATTTTTAGAAATCAGTTTATTTTATCAGAAAGTGAAAGTAAAGGACTACTAGCTGTGACTGTTTTCATTTTAAAAGTATATATATTTTCATGGTACACAGCCACAGACGCTCCAGGGACACCAAAACATGATTTGAAGCTAATAACCATGGTTATCCATCTGCAGATTGAAAGAGTATAGAAACCTTGACAGTGCAACGGCATCTATTGCCCTAAAGAAATTCAGCAGGCACTTGTGATATCAGAGTGAACAGTTGTCGGCCCTATCATTTTTCGACGATAGTGTCAGCCCATATGAAAAAAAGAAAATTGTATACAACCTAAAAAACAAAGGTGTACCAAATCCTTCTAAACGACTGTCCAGAAATTTGGAATTTACCAACAGGTTAGCGCTGGCAGATTTTGTCACAACGAATAGTCTCTCATTCTTTCGATTACTTAGCATTCCAGAAGAGTTTTTGGAAGAGGATCCTGTGACATGGCACAACAACAGCGACTATAGAATTAGTCAAGATAAAGTGAAGGCTTTGCGTGGGACCAATGATCATGCTGAACGCGCTATCAAGTTGATGGAGAATTTCAACAAGACTATTGCATACAAAGAAGATAGTTTCCAGCATTTATTTCCAGCACTTCCAAAGGGAAATAAAAGACTCGCGAAAGTTCATCGTTCAAGAGCAATGTCGTTTGGATTTGTGACAAAAAATTAATGTTCTTAATATGTTGTGCTGCTTTATTTACAACTTTGTGACAGTATTAAAGTAAGGAAGTTTTTCTGTGAATCGACGTTGTCTATTTCACTAATTTAACCGTTAAAAAAGTAATTTTTCTTCCTCTTTACGACAAAATCGTAAACCCATGTATAAATTAGAGCTTTACGTCGGTCTTGTAAGGATTGTAACTTCGTGTGAATCATTAGCGGTGTGAAAATGTCACCAAGGTATTCGACTCCTCCCTCCCTCCGCCGATTCTCGTTAGGGAAGGCGCGAGGGGGGCGTAAGGCAATGAGAGGCGCAGGGCCTATCAGCTGACCGCGAATGCGGCCCGCGAGCAACCAGCTCGCCGTTAGGGGTGTGACGCGTGGCTGTAGCTCGCGGAAAAGTATTTTATTCCTGGAAAACTGTTGAGTGGACGTAAAAATGGAGCGAATTTCGACCCCAAAGGACTGTAAAATTGTGCGTTACCCCTTAAATAGATGTTATTTCCTCAAATCGGCAGAATTTAATGTTATTGCATTTATGCTCTTTGAGCGACCTCTAAATGTTAAACAATCGGGCTGAAATTTTTAGGATATCCATTCTGCACCCCATAGCATATTTTAAGAGGTAGAAATAAAAAATCCGAGAAAAAATAAGCAACACTCTAGTGTGGGGGTGTTGTAGGGGATGTTAGGACACGGAAAGGTGAGGGTGTAGGAAAAAGGAGGTGTTTTCGGGTTGGCCGGGTGGCTTGAGAAGAGTCCTCCCATCCCCTTTCCCACAGTTACCATGACTTCTCAGTGGAGTTCAGCGTCTTTCCTTGAGATTAGGCTATTACCGACTTTCGGGTATCTCTCCACTCTCCCTCCATTCCCTAAATAATCCTTTCCCTACCAACCTCTCCTAATCATGAAAATGATTACAGTAGTCGGTCGTCGTCGATGAGGAAATAAAACTGAGAGGTGGCTATGCTCGAGCCCCTTTCCAGAACATGAGAAGCTTGCTGTGCGACAGGCCACTATGTTTGGAAATAAGAAAAAGTATGATGAAATGCTACATCTACGCAACCTTAAGGTATGGTTTAGATGCTGCCACTTTCAACAAAAAGCAGTTGGACAGATTAGAATCCACGGAGATATGGTGCCACAGAAGGACACTTAGGATATCTTGGACAATAAGAACGTTCAATAAGGAAGGACTTGAAATGTCCAAGTCTGAGAGAATGCTTATCAAGCAGATGAAAGACATGAAAATAAAATACTTTGGGCACATCATGAGGGGAAAAACATATGAGATTCTGCAAATTAAAACAAGGAAAGATCTAGGGTAAAAGGAGTCAGGGAAGAAGAACAGATTGGGTACAAAATATGAAAGACTGGACTGGTACAGCATCCATTCAAAGACTGCTAAAAAAAGCCAGAGAACACAGCATTTGAAGCCAGTGTGATCGTCTACGCTCTAGGAAGAGTATGTCTCATGAAGAAGAAGTCGGTCGTCTTCCCAAATAACAAGTGAAACGGAATAGGAAGGAGGAAAGGACTGAAGTGGGTTGTATGTAAACGAAGTATATTAGTGCCTCCATCTGTTTCGTTTTAGCCACTAATGGTGCAAGGTGACACAAGGCACCTTGGTACCTTATAGTTTGATGGTGTGTGTCTTTCACTTCGTCGTCACTTGTTTCAAGGGAGAGCGAGGGGGTTTTAGATTGAGCGGAAGGAGACGGAATCAGGAGGCAGAACTTCCTCCGATGTGTGACGGTTGGGGCCTTGGGTATGATAGGAGGATGGGAGGCAGAGCTGTGTGTAATATTCATTGTTTGCGAAATATTTATTTTCCAGTCGGTAGAACATGAGACTCAAATTTACATACTAATACGATTACACACATCTATAAGATTAAGTACATTTAATCAATACTTTTCCCTCCACCTATCTTATCTTCTGTCTTCTTGGCTCATTTAAAAAGGCCATAGCACTCTTGTGCACACTTGAGCCATCACCTTTCACACATTTATAATGCACTTACTTATTTTCACTGTTCACTTTTTATACTGAGAAAAATAAAATATGTACTATACATTAGGCCACTCCTATGACGCACAGGTACGAAAGGCGATTCCCTGCCACGCTCCTCCTTGGTCACTCCTTTCTCCTCTCACACAAAATAAAAAACAAAGCAGGATGGTTGCTCCTCCTCCTGTATTTCACTCTGCTCCCAACTTAATACACAACATAGGTGGTGATCTCCATTACTATATCTCACTCCCCATACTTTGGTTTTGACTTCCCCCCGGAGTCCATCTTGACCGCGTGCGTTATTCCCAATCGCTCCCTATTAACTTCCTGTTTAAAACTCTCCCTGTTACTAGGTGTTGGTGTTTCGCTATTATTGCTCTGCTTGCCCCATTGGCTGTTGTTTCTCCACTTCCCATTCTTGTGTATTCGCCACGAGTTCGTGCGAGTGGCACACTCCGACTCTCGTACACTCGGGAAAAAATGCTTCTTGTGAACCGAGATTTGCATAGGAATGGTCCAAACAAGGGTAAGAGGGAGCAGGGCTTTGAAGCAAAGGACTGTGCTGATGATGATTCTGGCGGGGTGGTAAATGAATGGATTCAAGACTCCACAGAAAGCAGGAGTAGTAGCAACCAAGCCCCAAAGAGGTCATTTAGCGCTTCAGTTGTTCGAAAAACGTAATGGATATTTGGATGGCTCGAAAAGCGTAATGGATTTCATTTAAATTGGTTCTTCCCAAAAAGGAGTATTTTTGTCTTCAAATCCAATTTCCTTTTATGCAGAAGGTTTTTTGAGTGGAGAAATCCGCGGTCCACATTCTAAGAAAGTGAAAAGCGCCCGTGTTAAGTGGTCGACAACAGGTGAATTCTGATCTCAGTCAGTGGATATGGAATTAATAGCTTTATCGGGATTTCTTTGCTTGACATCGAATTCCAAACAGTTAATTGTGCTCATCAATGATCAACTCGTATTAACACAGTGCTGGCCTAATGCTTTAAGGTACAGTTAGAATACTCCTCTCCTTGAGTGAGCGAAAGAGAGGACTGGTATGGCATATGGGGCAAGCGATAATAAATAATCCTGTGGCTTTAGGTGGAATGCTATTTTCGCGTACTTTAGTTAATGCCCAGGGCATTATTTTATTAGCCACCAATGAGAGTATTGTTCCCGTGTGACCCTAAATATAATTCGCAGCGAAGATATACTAATATTTTAATCTGTGAGACTGCATGCTGTGAGTGATGTTGAGAATTTGCATTATATCAATGGTTAAAAGCTTATGCCATTACAACTTTGGGAAAGCGATGATAAATGCAATTATATTTTTTATGACTTAGAATAAATTCCAGCATCATGCTACTTTGGACTTGAAATAGGTTTGTGCATGCTGGTCACGGCAGTTGTTATTCCATCAAAATCTCCGTTTGCAAGTTCCCGTGTTGTCTGTAGTTTGTCGTGATTTAAATTTTTTCCTTTGATACAGTTAATTATTCAACTTCCCTGTTCCATGAGTAACAACATAATTTGACATTATCAAATTTCATTTCCATTACTTCTTTACTCCCATTTTTTCCTCATGCATCAGCCGTGGATCACAAGTCATAGATCAAAAGCATATATCTAGGTACCTTTTTCCGTAGCTTTAGAGAATTTAGATAATTCATTGCATTCTTACCCATAATCGATAAATCAGAGATTGGGGATTTTTTCGTAAAAAATAAGGCTATTTTTTTTAAAGGCATCGAAAAAAGTTATTTAACCTGTACAAATATATCATATTCGGTGATTTTTCAAAAGCTCCCCGCTGGGATTCATTCCTCCGTTATTGAAGGTTATTCTTTATGGAAAGTGCAGTGGTTTATTCGCTTTATATTGCTCTACACGGAATAGATATTTCGCCCGAAGTTCCATTTCCAGCGGGAGTTCCCATTGGACGAGTCCCATGAGACGGTGGGTGCACCTACTGAGGCGGAAAACCGAATAACTGCCTATCTAGTTGCCTTTTTCACGCTCGGATTTCTTCCCATTCCACTCCCACCTAACTCACACGTACATGCGTCTATCTACGCGAATAAATGCATCTTGCTCGATTCTACCCCTTTCGTTGGACAATAAGATAAGTTTCTGCGTCCATTGCATGCACTGTACCTCCGCCATGACTATGCCTTAACCTCCCACTTAATAATTTTAATATCAGAATAGAATTAAAAGCGTATAGATTATTTTTCAAATCTGTAAGCGCGTTATTTTCAACCAATAAATTAATCTGAACTGATTACCTGAATATTGGCATCCAAATGCAGGTATGTTGATACTAAGAGATGAATCACTCTAAAGAAAAATAAATACTTTCTCTCGCAAACATCTTGTGGCCTTTCCTATTTCGCCTCTTCTTTAATATTTTATGAAAGTAATTATTTTGCGTATGGTACCTTAATTTCATTGATTGCTGCCAACTAATTGCGCTTAGTCACTTCTTTAGCTTCTAGTATCCTACTAATTGTAAAATTTACCATTCCTATCAATTTTACGTGGCTTCAAACTGCTATGAGTCATGTTTTTTATATCCACGAACGCCAATTACTGAAACTTTAAATTTACCCTTGCCTTAGAGAACGATTATCTATGGTAATTGGATAAAATTGGTATTATCAATTAACTAATTCAAACTGATTAAAAATTAAAAATAGGAATGTTTATTAGCGTGAAATAATTTTGATGGGAAAGTTATGGGTGGAATGAATGCATGTTAAGATTTTTTTGCTCTTTTTAGATTGAACTCCAACCGGAGAAAAAGTCACAGTTGAGCTTTCTCATAAGCATGTGCTCTCTGGTTTCCAATACGAATTACGTTTCGCATATTTATAGTAACTTATTTATTATTATATTATTTCTTTATTCTGCATTTCAAAAATGTGATGTAATGGATTTTTGGATGCGATGCCTCGAAAACTTCTAACACCAGCAACAAAAAAATGTAAAGGATAATAATAGAGTCATAGTTTTTATGGGCCCTTGAATTGTAAAAGATTCAGATTCAGACTCACGATTGAAATTAGTAAGGGCTTTCAACATCATAAATTTTAAAAACCTCGTATTTATATATCAATGCTTAATAACTTCCAATGCATTTATTTTAGCACTGCAACTCAGGATAAAGTTGAAGTGCGTATTACTTTGATCATTTTTTCTGTATAGATTGTTTTTGTTTCTGCGCACTGCTTAAGTAACTGTGATTGTTAATTATCCGCAAATGCACTCATTGTAGGAGTATTTACAATGTTGAGGGGAAAATGCTGATTGCTAGCTTCTAGGAGGGATTTTTGAAACGTAAAATTCCATACCGATTTAATTATATTCAAGAGTGTATAATTCCCATCCTATATTTGTACGAACATTTCATTGGATGAATATTTTTGCCAATTAAATTACGAGGAGTGCTATATCACGGAGCATCATTCTGACTACGAAATGTTAATTAGCCCAAAATTAGGATAATTTGGAGCTCGCGTCTGATTTTTATTTGCATGTTGGATATCGGAGGGAAATTATGCGGAAGATTGGAAAGAATCCGCTAGATTAATAGCTATCTGCCAATCATCCGTAGTTATTCCCCGTCGAACGTTATGAGATGGAAATTCTGTTTAATCAGCGGAGTGTGGCTCCTTTCCAAGTTTTATTCCTTCGACGAGTGGATGATTTTAAGGAGATTTTAATGAGCCGTGCGTCGTAAAATGTGGAGATTTCCCTGGGCAAGTTTACATAGTTAGATTGTTGGCCTTTATTGGATGATCGCCTATAGAGCAAATGAAAATCATGGGCTTGTGATGAGCTCGATGACCTAACCTCAAGAACAGGGGAAGAGAGGTGCCCGAAGGAAGCCAGTCAGGGTCTTCGTGCTAGTGATTATTTTATTCCATTGCGAAATATTTGTCGAGATCCTTCTACTCAGCTCACCTTTGATCATCCCTTCCGGTAATAAATCTATTAAACAGGGATCTGAATGTATAAGAAATGAACGACCACCGTTTAACAGAACTAACAAGCCAATCAGTAGGAATATGTAATTTTTTTCTTTTAATGGAAACTATATTTTCTTAATTTATCTTTATTGTTTCCATTTCACATTGACCACAGAATTTTATTCTATATCTCAAACTTTTCGTTAGTACTTCAATTTATTATCTTTACGCTCATGTTTAGTTTTATTTCGTGTATCTAGTAAGAATTGTCCAGTTTCCTTGTGATGATCATGCGATATGATCTTTTGAAAATGATATTGAACCCAGAGAATTTTTATTATTTTAGAATACACATACTTATTTATAGTTAGTGATACTAAATGCAAAATAAAAATGTGTTAAGGTCATTATTTCCATTTCCAGTGCATAATTTCCTGACGTTTGGCTTTTTTACGTTCAGTGTTTGAGCACTTAACCAAGAGACATGTTCCTATTCATTATACTACAGGTTATTTAAATTTGAAATATTTAAGACCATCATCATAAGAAGCTTGGAAAAGTGTATTTTCTGGTTGCAAGTTTGAGTTGTCACTAAAGAATTGGGAGGAAACCCGCTATCTTCATGTTGGCGGAGGCTTGGAAAGAATTGTAACGATTTACATTTATTTTTAACGGAATAGTAGCAGTAGGCATACAGTAATAGTAGTTTAACACATTAATATAAAGTTTTAGTTTTGATCTCTAATGCAAATAACGCGTGGATATCTTCGGCATTCTGCCAAACTCGTGATTACTTGTCTGAAGGATCACTGTGCACTGGATCGTGTTTCTATGCAATCCGAGAAGTATTTAAGATGTGAAAATGGTGTAGGTTGATATTCCCGTACTTCGCTATTGAACTTCGCATCGCGGAAGAAAGATTCAGAACTCATCATTTATCTCGCACCAGCATGAAAAAGAATAACACTGGCTGCTCACCGTTCAACGACAATGGCTGTTTCTATCTCGTTCTTAACGGTGTGATGGATTTCGCTGAGACGGCACGGAGTCCCATCTTCCATTCCCCTTTTTCTACTCTCGGTGGGAATCTATACCGACGTAGATGAGAATAGCGGCTGAGTTGAAGAGAGAGAGAGGGTCACTTAACATAGAAATTCGCAGTCCTCATGTCCAATGTTTTGTTACCGCTGTCGATCTCTTAGTCGACACGTGTAGGCGACTTACGTGGTCTGGTGCGATGCCCATCCACCGTAAAGTGGCCACTCACGTGCTACGTTGCAGTGCGGTTTTCCAAGTATTCATTTCTTTACCCTATAATTTTCTGTCTTTTACATGGCCTAACTTAGGACATTAAGTATCTATTTTATCTCAAGGTAATTTTAACAATATAGCCAGAGGGCCACACATCTTCATCTCTAATCGTCTTGTAAGACCTTCTTTATTTAAGGTAGTTTGAGAGAATACTCAATTCAACTAGAATTTGATGAATTTGACATAATCTAAAAGGAAAAACGCTCATTTTTCCAATGATATCAAAATATAAACCCCTTTGCCGGACTACTTTTAGAGCAATTAGCCTAAATATTTAAGGTGTTTTGCATGGCATAGATAATGTCTGTGCGCTCCAGAGGGAAAATGCAGAAAAAATTAATAGGGATTTCAAACACCTAGATTTCGTATAAAAAATTAACGGTGTGGGGTTTGTCTGTTTCCTCAACTATTTATAAAAAAATAATCTATTACTCAACACAGTAATTTTTACAGAATCACAAAAAAGTCTTCTGTTTTGAAGAATTTTTAGCCAAAAAAAATGAGCCAAGTTACAAACTTATGGAGATAACTTTATTTAATTACTGAGAATTTATGTCATATATATGTATATTTTTTCGCCATTAATATTACAATATTTAATTCACACATCTCAAAGACTGAAATTAACAAATGAAATTCGAATATGGTCTCCATTATAACTAGGGAAATATTTCGCTCAAAATACCTTAAGGCGTTTTTTAAGTTCGCATCTAGGAAACAATGATTACATTTAAAGCCGTTTTTTCTCATCTCATTCACCCCATGCTTTCCCAATACTTTTCTACAGCCAATACTTTTCGACCTGCGCTCATTTTGAATTCATGAAAGGTCCCGAATTTCTTCATAAACTAGCTGCACCGTCTGGTCTATATGTTCTCCCTTCTTGTTATCCACCCTTCTCCATTCCTTTCTGCACTAACTATGTACACTAACTTCTGTCTGGTACAACTGCCTTAATTTTGGCGGCGTATGTCGAAACTTTGGTTGGAATGAAATTTGTTGCTGCGGATTATGTTTATGTTTCCCTCACTTTAATGAAATGGAATATCAAAAAGTACTTAACGCCTGCAAACAGCAAGTCCATTTAAATAGCTGTTAACAGATATGTGTGTACGTTTCACTCACGCGAACACACATTGTGGAAATACGTGAACACCTTAACAAAAGAAAATACCCTGTTCTAACTCTGCGTACGCGTCCTCGCAAGCCTATCGCATTTTACGTGACGCGCACAAATGTGAAATTCATTTTGATTGGCGTCAAACATAAATTATGATCACCACTCCTATTTCAAAACGTTGAAAACGTGTCGATAATCTGTCATCTGGTCGATACCTTGGATAACGCAGTAGGTTTACGCCGCCGTGGTTAGAAAGGGTCGACGGAAATGTCACCGGTGCTCATCTCTAGAACGGGCATGAATGATCTTGTGCCTAAATTATGAATGAATGATTGAGGGAATGAGTAGTGAAACAAGAGCGATGGTTTAGTAAGAGAGGGAGGGAGAGATGGGGTTGGATGCGAAGAAGGTGAGGGATAGCGATGAGGATGGAGGGGGGGGGGGTATAAAAAGCCGGAAAGGAACGTCTGGGGATGGCGGAAGTGAGAGAGGAGAGAGAGAGAGGAGGCGCTGTGAAAAAAATAAGGGTAAGGAGGGTGGAGGAGGGGAAAAGAGTAAAAGGGGGTCGTAAGTCTCGGGAGAGTCGAGCGGGAGAAAGGGCGGAAGGGAAAGACTCGGGAGGGAAAAAGGCACTCGCGTTGTTTATTCGCGGGCTCTGGGGAGTACAACAGGAGTGGAAGGAGAGTAAGAGAGGGCAAAGAAGACCAAGCAGCCAGCAACAGCCCCCCGCCCCCACTTCGGAGAAGGAAAATATTTCGAGGAATGTTGGAGGGCGGAGGATTGAGGAGGCGAGCGGAGGATCCTTCCACCACTCCGGATACATCTCTCCTCTCCTCCTGCAGCGTCTTAGAGCCGTAAAAGTTTGGGATAGGTGGACGGCGGAAGGGCAAAGGAGGAGGAGGAGGCAAGGGTGAACGGAGGGCAATTAGCTATCTGGAAGCAACTAGGAGGATTTCTGATTTTTTTTAACTTCTTTCTTCTTTCTCAGAGAACAAAGATACAAAGCTGTGCGGAAATGTCTGGTGATCAGACAGCACAGTTCGTATCTCATCTTCCTGAGTGGAGCACCCAGAGTGGAGTAAAGGGGAGGAAAAGAGAAATTAGTTTGATTAAATCTTGGGTGGACAGTTTTGTAGGTTAATTATATTAAAATCGGAACTCCATTTGCAACAAAAATTTATTACTCGTAATGACATAGGTCAACTAATCTCAACAGATATCCAACAACTTGTTACTACAAAAGACGCGAACATACATGTGCCTCCAAAAAAAAGCTTTCGATACTTCTAGGACAAAACGAACATAACAAAAGAAAAACATAATTCGCTACCAGGCACTGCTCAATCTTATATATAAAAAAGAATGTTTGTTTTTGTTCGAAACTCAATATGTTATGCATATATGCACTCCAATACCATAGAAATATGCACTCCGCCAATACCATTCATCCGATTGCGATGAAACTTTGGTGAGTTGTTGTTTAGTGCGTGCCCATGAAGGTTTCCGAATTATAAAAATGGCAATTTTTGGGGTTGTTTTTACCCCAGTATTGTTAATACTTACTCCCATAAGAAAAGCATTTAATTCGGTTCAGGTTTTTCTTTAATTGCTTTTTTAAATTACTTGCTCTCAAGATATTGGATGGAAATTTGTATCATAGAACGCATAAAAGATTGCAGTATTTAACTCTTTCATTCAGTTTTCTTACACGCTTCGTTTTTGTTCAAGCATTGCGTTTTTATCACGAAATTCATCAATTTTTCTTCCTTTTCAACATTAGAAATTTCCTTGGTAACCAGGTGTGAATATCCATTTAATAGCGATTCCATGAATGACTATTCATTCTGAAGCATTTTAAGGCCAGGTTAAGTGACTAATTTGGTGTTTTCCACGTGTTTCAATCTATCGATATTCTGATTCTGTTACTTGAACTTATTGCATTGGCTTAAAGTTTTCTTATCAAATTGTATGAATTTCGGTTTTAAAAGCTATAGAAATTCGAAAGTTACGAATCCTCCCGAGCACACTCCGAAAACAACCGAATGACCTGTGACGTCATTTTAGATGTTTATATTTAGACCCAGGCGTTTCCTTATGCTTACGGTGGACACAAGTGTGGCGAAATTAGTTTTGGACGTTTTCCTGTTTCTTGATGTGCCTTTAAATAACATCTAAGTAAGGGATACAGAGGATGTTTTGTGCCACAATGTATAAATATGTCGGTGAAAACACCGAAATAGAAATTTATTCACGCAATTACGGCATTGAATGTTTGAAATTTCTTCCTTGGATTCCTCAATGTCCACCTGCACAATGTATGCTGTACTTCTCACTTTGTGTTCTGGATATATCCTTGCAATGACTGTGCACAGTGGTCCATCTCTCAACACTTGGACGTATCCTATAGCATTATCACCATAACACTCACGAGAAGCTTTATAATATAACAACACTTAAATAAAACTTTGAATAGACATTTAGGTGATAAGAATGTATTTGTAGTCATTTCTATGGCAGAGAATCCACTTATAGAAACTTCCTCTAAAAAAATCGCTAATTAACAAATCACAAATTAACGTGTTAAGTGTATTGAATATTGGCAGCACAAAACATTTGGCAAGTACTGTGTTATATTCCTATGTTACTAAGATACTGTTTGTTTACTGTTACATGGACTGGTATGGACTTTGAGAAAGGAAGAAGAAGTATTATAATGATTAAGATTGTATTTGAAAAACAATTAATAAAGTTCATACGCCAAATGCATGATGTTATGCACCAAAATGATAAACAACAGCAATGACGGTTATACATGCAAACTTTATACTTACATTTTTTTTACTTTAACTCCACGAATTTCGGCAGTATTAAATCGGTCGTCCTTCATAAAAACGCCTATCATAAGCATATCCACTTTGGGTAAATTATCTGATGTGGTTTTAATAAAACCACTGCTCGCCATAGTCTTTGTTTTCAAATTTGTTTGATTTCTCTCTTTGATTTCGTTTCGCAGCCGCGTAAACAAATTTGAAATTTCGACTATTTTAATCTAAAATTTCTCAATTAATATTGATTCAATTTTAAAACCATTTTCGTTCCTCAAGCTTGTGCGAGTTAGAGTAACATATAAAGATCCGTATACTTAAATTTAAAATTTTGGAAAATACCCAATTAGATAGTTGTAGACAAACGACTACAGTTCCCCGTTCGCTTTGCCTTCTCAATGACCATCAACAAGGCAAATGGTCAATCGCTTCAAGTGTGTGTGGATTAAATCTGGAAGAGCCATGGTTTTCACATGCTCACGAGTGGGACAGCCGCAAAATTTATTTTGTGTTAAAAGCTACTTAATTTATTTGTACGTAAAATAAGATTTTAGAGCAGCGGTCTCTGTTTGCTTTTCTTTAATTGCATAGACTCCTGACATGGAATTTTAATTCCTATAATTTGACAACTTAAAAAAAACAAGGTTTTGAATTCTTACATTCCATTTTTCATATATACGCTTGTCTTTTTTCTAAAATTGGATTTTTAAGATCGATAGTCTTAAATTGTTTTACTACGTGAACTGTAGAATATTTTATTTACTTGGAAACCGCAGCATAGGCATGGAATAAAAACTCATGCCATCATTTGTGCTTTACGAATTCCTGTGTAGGTACGAGGAATTCATTTTACTAGGTTTCACATTCGTTTACTTGGTTTCTTTCGTTCGACTTCACAGTAGAGTATTTTATTTTGCGAATACACAAAAAATCATTGTCCTTCATTTATTTTGTACATGTCTGCTTTGTATATGTGTGCCTAATTAGAAAGAAGAGGCATTGCAACGGATGCCGGGCACAGCTAGTATTAAAATACAACTTAAACGAAAAACATGTCAGAAATGTAATGAATGACAACGTAAATACCTCATAATAACAAAAATGTAATGTTTATTCATTCCAACACATTAGATATAATTTATCTCCCAAGCTGGGCTTTAATCCGAGATAAATTACGACTCGAATCGTTATGAGGGACTTTCATCGAATTAAAGAATTTCTCTACGGTAGGATTCCATTTATTTCATTTCCTCATTCCATTTTAATATTAAAATTACCCTAATGTGGTTGAATATAGCTCATTGAGATTTTGTTAAGAATTCAATATGCTTTTCTACATCTACATCTACATATTACCCCGCAAGCCGCCTCAATAAGCGTGTGGCGGGGGGTGTTAGGACACCAGCCGTTTACATATAAAATGGACACGCTCTAATGAAATTACGCCTAGCATTCATTAAAGTCCCTTATTGTTCGGGGTAAAAACGAATTCCCATACCTATCCGTTCGGCAAAATATCTCTCTTAATTTATCGTTTCTGTCGGACCTGGAAATATAGTGGGGTTCTAATAGGATGTTCTCCGTGTCGCTCTTAAAGATATCTATTCTCAATTGTTCAAGTAATCTAAGCCTAGCGCGCAGCCTCCGAGTCTCTAGCGGCTCCCAGCCTAATTCGTTTAACATCTGTGTAACGCTGTCTGTACGCCCGTAGCTGTTTTTGACGAATCGCGCAGCTTTCCTTTGTATTTTATTAAGTTCCTGGACTAAGTCTTTCTGCACCGGATCCCATATGCTCGCTGCATATTCAAGGTGTGGCCGGACGAGTGCGAAATAGCACCTCTCTTTTACTTTTTCATCTGAGAATCTTCCCACAATACGCTTGACGAATCCTAGCTTCTTCAGAGCTCTGCCACAAATATTTCTTATATGTGCTCCCCACGATAGGTCCGAAGTTATCGTAACTCCTAGATACTTCACTTCATCTGTCGCCTTTATGTTAACAGCCTTTTGGGCTGGCCACAAATGAAGCAGGGTAAAAGACATTCTCCTCAAGCCTTTAGGAATATTCTCTGGTGCCATTTGTGATCCCCTGTCTGAAGAAATATTACATCATTTTCCTCCACTGGCATTGTTTTTTTTGCTGACTTTCTCCAACAATGCTCAAAGAATTGAATCATGAGGAGTGTATGTTTGCGGTTCACCTGTGTTGCCCTCTCCTTTTTTAAAACGGTATTGATAAATGCTAGCTTATTGAATAAGTCGTTGAATCAATCAATATTAAAGGAATGTTTGCATTATTATGGTGAATTATATTCCACCTTTTGGCATGGTTTTCCTTGAAAATAAAACATGTATGGAAATTGTCTCCTGTGAAATTGAAATACCGACCTTGTGAAATTCGTTGAAATGTAGAAATGCTCTATACCGTATTTCTCCGAATATAAGCCGCACTCCGTTTTTGTGGCCTCAGACAGAGGAAAAAGGTTAATACGCGAAAATAAGTCGCACCTTTTTTTTAGTGCATCCCGTACTACCTACAGTATTAGGCATTAGAATTTTATATCTGTTTTTACATTACCTATGTAACTGTGACACAATGTTACCTATATTATCCTTTTATTTATAAATAAATTGTGCACCAATTTGACCTTTTTGAGTGTTATTTCTTACTTTCCCCGTGTCTTAGGCGAGTTTAGCTGGCGTCCGCGTGAATCCGAATGGCTGGTTTGCTTAAATCGGTCATTATTACGATTCTTTTAGGAAAATTCTCGAATTTAAGCCGCACCTCGAATGTAAGCCGCACCCCGATTTTCAGACCCCAAAATAGAGAAAAAAAAGTGCGGCTTATATTCGGAGAAATACGATTGTTTTTTTTTATTTGTGTAAGAATGGTGGTGTATCAGTTATCGTTATGGCAGACGTAACTCGCAGATTGAGAAAACTACTCTTGAGGTCCGAATATCTGGTATACTATATCTCCAAGATGACCTCGCGTTTTTCATTATCTATGTGTAAACTTCTAGTTTATGCTGCATACATTATCTGCAATGAAAGACCATAGGTTAGTTTATGTGAGTGTTATCGATGAGAGAACGTATGTACTTTGGTTTTCATGGTGACAAAATATTTATCAAGAGATATAAAATTCGGGCTTTAGTGTTGGATTATTTTAAAGAAGTAATCTTCGGTCATTGCGATTATCTCTTAGGTAAATAAACTCTGTGAATGTGGATATCTTCTGAATAAAAACCATGATATCCAGCTAAACTTTATAGAACTCATACTCGTCTCTCAAAACACTAGTCCTGCATAATGTCAGTAACCGTCGAAACTACGTTTGGGAATAAATGAGAATGGAAAAATACAAAGCACTAATTTATTGAGGAGCATCTTTTGGTTTTTCCTCTGGGATAATTCGTAGCCCGAACTCGTCGGACTCTTTCTTTCACGGAGTCGTGTAATTAATTTTTAAAGCCAGGATCTTTGAGTCTTTTCAGTAATTTTGTGACCCATCCCCCCCCCGATCTTTTCCCCCGTTCCCCCATTCCATTGTCCCCGGACTTCTCTGCGATTGGCTGCCTCTACACGGTATGCGTCCCTTCCATTAGTTCCTCGTCTTTCCGCTTCCGGTGCTCCTCCGGGAAGCTCTCTCTTGGGGACCCCGCGAGACTTGATTTGAATCCTGCCTGCTATCCAAACAGGAAGAGATCCCTGGAAGAGAGAGAGAGAGATAAAGGATAAAATCAGAATCCTACTTCCCGGGTAGTCGCAGCAGCAGAAGTACCCTTCCTTTTTGCCCCGTTTCGCTCTCGATTTGAGCTACACTTGACTCTGGAGCAGAGGCGAGGCATATCTCAAGAACCTCTTTTCGTCATGCGACCACCTTCCCTATACGTCGTCTCCGAGTTAAAAGGACGCGTGCGAGCACTAATAGATAATCAAGTTTTCATCAGAGCTGATTTGTTTGTTACAACTATTCGTTTACTGGATGTTTTCTTACAATTTGGTATTCTTCACTGATTAGGATGGTAATTATTTTCAGTTGAAAGGAACGAAATGGACTTCATTCCGTAAAACGTGCCATTTTACTCACTCTTTTTAGTTCTCTCAGGGAAGAACAGCTTTACCCTCAACAATCACTATTTTGTAACAATGGGTCGATTCGAAGTTGTGGAAGGCACAATGTCCCGATATTTACTATCCCCATTTAAGAAGGCTTGTGCGTTTTCAGTGGAACACTCTGCTGATTTTTTTCATAAATATTTGACGTGTAGCTATTTACTTTCTTACTAATCGGTATTTTATTAACAATTTCGCATAAAAAGTGAATTTGGAAGCAACTGTTCATTTACTCTAGGTGCTCCTGAACTTTGCTTTCAAATTCGATCCATTGTGGACATAAAGAGTTGATGGCATATGCTGTGCTTATGGAAAATGGCTCCTACATAAATATGAAATCGAATTGCCAGAGGCAATAAAAGAAAAAATGAACTCCAAGCTCCAATAAATCCAAGCACTCTTTTCACTGGCGCGCACAATGTCTGATTCCACATAAATTACTGAACTATTCTGGATAAATACGCCCCTTAAAATCCGAAACTCCCTAGAATAGAGAAACTAGAAACTAGAGAAGCAAATTCGTGGGAACTCAGTCAACGGTTATTGATTTCAGCCCAATTTTGTCGCGTGATATTGCCCTCACTCCAGCTATATGCATCTGAGGAATTTCAGTGAAATAAAACTCTATCTTGAGGAATGACTCCATTAAAATCCTTTTATGTTAATAGCTTTAGTTTTTTTAGGAACTATGATAAGATTTATTGTAATTTGCTGTCCTTTTATAATTAAATGTGCTATCTCTGAGCCAAAACTCCCATGTTGAAGTGGCTCTGTGGGAGACTCAAGTCAGGGGAAATTGATTTTGATCCGACATGTCTAGTCGTTCTGATTTCGCCTTCCGGGCATCCTTCTGTATCGGTGGCATTTCGATGAAAGCATAACCTGTCTCAAGAGATGACACCTGAGTGAGCATTAAGAAAATATTTCCCCCCGCACACTTCTTCGGCTGGAAAATCCCTTCTCCTGAACCAACCCGAGTCCGTGCTGCGGGCGTTCGACTCGAGTGGGAGGAGCGGAAGAGAGAAAACAAAATTCTCCCTTGAACCTTTTGAGTGCGCCCCAACTGCCCCTGGCCTTCATTCATCCCTTCCCCCCACTGCCCCGACAATCGCCTCCCCCCCCTTTCTGCACCCACAGCTGCCCACCCACGATCCTCTCTTAATGCCCTTCGGAGGGAGAGAGAGAGAAAGAAAGAGATCTAAAAAAGAAAATTCAGGGCTCGGACAAGTCAAGTATGAAGTGGTCGAGTCCTTTTTCTCCGCAAGAGAAGCCCCAGACGTCCCCAGAATTCGGAGTTATCTACTTAAATCTCCGTCCAAGGAAGCAAGCAAGCAAGCAGTTGAGTCCGTATACCCACACTCAAACCATTCTGCTGCGTACACACCTCTTTTACGCAAGAGGAGGATTTATTCTCATAAAAAAATAAAGGGATTGAATGGTCGAAATACAGAATAAAAAAAGCACCTTCCTTCCATGTCTGCGAGACTGCATGCTTACATTTCCTTCCTCCACTTCCCGAAGCGTATCTCGAGGGAGTCCATGCAAATCAAACAATGCTCAACTGTTTCCGAAATCGGAAGTAATAAGTGGCATCTGTTGAATGTTGACGTGCCGTTGGATGTAAGATGAATGTCGAGGGCGTCGTACGTAAGAGCCACAGTGATATTGACTGGCAACGGTGAATGGCAACTGCCGCGAAAGCAACACTGGTAACGGTACTCCTCCTCTTCCACTATAAGGATTAAATTTTCTGTATTTGACTGCTTTATTTCTAATATTTTGCTGAGGCTATTATATTAGATAAATCCAGAATTATTTATTAGAACCTAGGAATTTTTATTTTTAATTATTTTAGAATGCTGCATTTTCCATCTCGAGTTAAACGCATGGTTAGCTACGATATGGAGCTAACACTCATCAACACTATCAAAAAGTGAGTAATGGTTAATGAAACTCTTGCTGCTAAAGTTTAAGGTGCATATTGTTTTTAGATAGTGCCAAGTCTGTAGGCATCGTTTATTGTCTTTTTTATGTTGGATTACGGTAATGATGTACAAATCTTAAGATTTAATGTAAAAAATTGCTTTTGAAAAGCCCACTAAGGTGGTAATTGTAGCCAGTGATTTCTTGTTGGATCAATTGAGATAGTCCAAACCTCCGATGAGCTCTAGGTGTACGTGTTTTAATGCTAAATACATCCATCGCAGCACACTTCACTTCCTGGGTTTGCGTCATATATTTTAACCAAGTTTCTCTCTTTGTCGTTTTACGTTCCTTTGACAAAAACTACTTCACTGTTAATATGGAAAAAGCATGATGTTTTATTACGTAACAGTTCCTTCACTAATTCCAAAAGGTATGACTACATTGCTTTCCTTCTACAACTTTAATTGAATTTAAGCTTTTCCATTCCTAATTCCTCTTTTATTCTCAAATTATTTCATATTTAATTTTTTTAAACTCCTTAACTTGTGCCTATGTTTTATTTTTTATCCATTTAAGACCTCATTCCATCTACAAAAGCAGAGACTTCGAAATTCCCGGTACTTTTATGAATATTTGCATTAGCATTTTGGCATCGCAGGTGTTTCGAGGCGTTGCAGTACAGACACCCTACTGAGATGCATAAGCTGCTTAGCAAAGCATACGTATGCGTTCATAGAAGTCGTACAAGTTTCAGCGTAACTTTGAGAAGCTTACTTATCTTCAAAAGTAGGTCTATCATGCGTATGTTTCATTTTGCTGAATGGCTGGTAGTCATCATGCTATTGCCAGAAAAGGAAAAGTACCTCAACTAGGAAATCTTGTAGTTTAACTTCTAACTTCGGGGCAGTTGGAAACAATGGTAATGAAGGCAAGCGTGTGTAAGCTATAACACCGTACCTAGACTGTAAGAAGCATAAACATAATATCACTATCTGTCGAAGTTATAATATCCTATCACTTGTCGGAGGACGGATTTCGTCGCTAATGTTGTTCTTCTTTGTGATGACCATTGCTCCTTCCGTCTCTTTACTGTGCTGCACATATCCTTTGCGTTTTACGGCACACTCTTTTTTTTTACCAGCTCTACCTCACGATGGCGCAGCAAAGGGATTTTTATATCGCGGCCAAATAATCCCCTCCGTTTTAACTCTCCATCCCAGTTTCCCATTGCTGCCTCCCCTCCCGTCCTCCCTCCCCACGCCCCCTCCCCACGCCTTCGTCCATCTGCAGACTTCCCCTCCTTCCTCCCACCCCCTTACGTCCACTCTTCTTCTCTTTCTGGACCTCCTCGAGACGGCCTAAGAGGATTTTCTTCTCCGCTAAGGACCCTGTAGGGAATGGATGCCTTCTGCAGACAGGTTTGATTGAGAAAATTGTGTGTCGGGGGATACGAAGGAGGTCGAAGTGAGGAAGAAGAGGAGCCGGGGGGGGGAGGGGTATGAGATTGGGGGATCGTGTAAGCAGTGGCCCCAGTAGATAGGGAAGAAGAAGGCGAAGAGCATTAGACGTTCTGAGTGGCACCGCACTGGATTGAGAGGAAGGACGCGATATTCTTTTCCTGACAGCCTAACCTAGAGTGTTGTACTACGTTTTTTCGTTCAGGAAGTCCGGCGAGGAATAAGAGTCCAACACTCGATACCCGCTAGTCCATTCCAAGTCCCAGTCCCAAGTTCCAGTCCCGCTAGTCCAAGAGTCCATTTTCATGTGTGGCTTCATGGAACTCCACCAAATCCTCTCGTCGTGTCCTCAAACTGTTGACAGCGTAAAAATGTAATTTTCCTTTTCTTAGCCGCCATCATCTTCATCATCAGTAGTCATCAATCCGAAGACTGGTTTCATTCAACTCCTCCGCTCGGCCCTCATCCCCCCTTGCGTTGCTTGCTTTATGAGATCTGCATTGACATCTCTCATGGTCCCATTCTCCGCCCATTCATTCCATTTTTGATCTTCATCGGCATTTCTCCTCATTTGTTCTTTCATCTGCGATTGCTTATGGAGAAAAATCTCCCGCAAGCGAATTCATTTTCGTTCTCATTAATGGGACAGATGATAACTTTATTTTTATCGCTGTTTTTTCAGTCTCCCTCACAAGTTTTTTTGAATTTGAACAAGTTCTAATGATTTTAATTTCTTTGGGTGGGTAATTTATAAGTTAAATAAATTTTCCAATGAAATCAGAAATATAAGCTCTTCAAATGATATACTCGTATATCACTTCAGGCTGAATATAAAATATGGGCTAGGTGGAGGTGGATCATATTTGATATTACAAAACGGTGATGATTATTTTTGAAGTTAGTTATTTAATTGATTACTCCTAGCATTAATAAATTACTAACCTTAAACAGAAACGCTTTCTTAATAAGAATATTCTTTGAATTAGTTGTGTTCAAGGATCTTTTCGGTTATCGTTATGAATATGATCGTCTGTCGAACTGTCATTTTTTTCGCGCCTGACCAAATTTTTTATCTAGTCGACTCCCAATGTTATTTGCGGGTTTAGATTTTGACAAAAGCGATATTTAACCGCAAGAGGTTGGTTTTAAACCTATGGTTTATTACTGGAGTATTTTTTCTTCGATCGGGAGGACATTTATAAATTTTGTTAGTGTACCAATAAGTTATTGTTTAGATTTAAAATATGGAGTAAAGTGTGTGCTGTATGTGATGTACAGTGATGTACAGTCGAGGAGTACTTGGAAATTTAAAAAAAAGTTAAAAGGGTGAAGGAAAAAAATAACAGATGAGTTAAACAGTGAAATGAATGAGGGCTGAATTTGATTTTTTGCAAAATCGCTTGAAATATCAATTACTCTGCGAGAGAAAAATATTCCCGGGGACACAAGGGTTGCGTGTTTCTCTTCTTCTCTTGTACGCACGCATCCATATATGTATGTATTGATTGAACGCTCTTATGCTGTCCGCAATATTTTGACGTCGAAATTGGAAGGGAAGAGCGGATGTGGCGATCCGCGAGAAGCTCCGGCTCAGCACTTTGACGGTTTTGTCACCGGAGTACGTGCAGTATTTGCCGTTTCACGCGCCTATCGTCACCATCAAGGAGAGGTCATAGTGTGGGAGAGGCGGAGAGGGAGAGATGGGGAGAGCATGGGATGGGATGGCGTGGGATAGGACGATGATGGCAGGTCCGCGGAAGGATGTCTTCCACATGCATCGACAATGACACGGCCCTCGGCCTGCTCGGCTGTCATTTCCTGCCGCGCCGCGGAAGAGCACAAATACATCCGCCATTTCCTCGCCGAGGAATTGTGTCCGAATGAGAAGGGGACAGGAGAAGGGGTGGTGGGTGATGAAGGTGGAGGTTTGCCTGTTTAGGGGGAGGAGAGTAGGGAACAGTTGGGGAGTGTAAGAGGGAGAGAGAGAGAGGTGACGTTGGGTGGTGGAAGGAGTTAGGGCGCGGAAGGAGACGGGGAAAAAATTGACGGGCGGTGGGCGCACACACAGAAGGTTTTTGCACGTTCCGAGAGAAGCCTATTACGTGCAATTGATTTTTTCTTGAAATGTGGAGCGGGGCCAGAGTGGGGAAAATGGCGAGGGAGTGAAATAGAGATAGAGATAGATAGTGCCGCGGGAAGAGATAGAGCGAGGAGTAGAAAAGGAAAGATATTCGTTCGCTCCACCACCTTTGTTCCTCTCCTCTTTCATTTTCCTCTCAAGCGCCTGTCTCCATTGTTGTCTTTTTATCCTTATCCAATCCTTGGCGCTTTTCCGGTTATTTTTTCCCCCGCTTCACTGTTTTAGATCCCTAATTTTTATTCCTGGCGTTCGATATTTTTTTTCAAGTCCTTCTTTCTCTAGATGTTGTTTCGAGAGAACAGACGAATGCTCAGGGAGTTGTTTTATTTTGATGCATGTTTGCTTTCGAAACGATAAATAAGTTTTTATACTCAGAAAGAATTTACCTTCTGGTGTGTATTGAGATTGATGTCTCTTTTTAGTCCCGTGCATTTCGCATTGATTTCTCGAAAAAAAATGACGGTTCTCACGCTTGTTTTTTCATGTCTCTCCGGTGAGTCGCAACGGAAACAATAAAATTAGCATCAAGCGCTTGCGTATTTGCGACTATATTCATTTTAGAGTTTTAGAGGCCAGACATTTTAGTACCGTCTGTTTTATCCGTAACACTGATAAAAATGTAAATATTGGAGTACTTCCGAAAGCTCTGATGTCTAATTATGCCTATGACGAAGATATTTTTCCAATGATTCGATTATTTTTTTAATACGCTTACTGTTGTAGAATCATATCTGCAATATACTAACGAAAATAGCTTACGAGGAATTATCTTTTATGTGCCTCTAGGCAAAGGAGAGTCTGAGTGTTTCGTGTTTTTGAACACGTGATTGTACTCCTACCTAACGTTGTTTTATTTGGAATCAGTCGTACTCTGGCGTCTCTTTTTCTGCAGTTTAATAGTAAGCACGTCTTCTCTGTGTAAAGTTGAAAATATGGTTATGGCGAACATCATTCAAATTTCTCTATGCCAAGATTGGTGATTTAAAATGTCCGGAAATTCGATAGCCAGGAAAAAAAATATTTTTTTACAGCTTTTTTCCAGAAAAAATTAATATTTTGGGAAAAATACTCCTGTCAAAGCCAATAGGTATAATTATTGCCCCGCTTAAATAATAATCATAAAAACTAGCTCCTTATTTAGCTATTTTGAGGAGCATGTTGTGATCTCAGTAGGTATATTGGCGAACTTATATTATCAAAATTATAAGCCGTATTATCTGCATTACAGTAAACATTTGTCTGCCAGTTACTTGTTAATTCCAAGTGCTAGAGAGAAATAGGAGAAGCAGAATGCGAAATTAGAGGAGTCCACTTTTTATGTTGTTGATGCTATGTGATGGGTGGAGAAATTTCAAATGATGCAGAATCGTCAACTTCACCTTCAATCAACAATACCTTAAGAATGACATTAATAATTACTTAAATTCATTGAACTAGACACGAGAGACTACATAAGTAGTCAAATGATACCTATACGGAATTGAAAATGTAGTTAGTTGACATTTTTAGTATTTATTATAATTGAAACTACATGGAATCAGATTGGAATATTTTACCTGTTGAGTACCCAAGCATTGCACTTTTGTATATACTATGGGTTGTATTGATTGTTGATTGTTTGTCGGGGGGGAGGGGGCTACAACAGGAGCCCGGGCACTTAGACCTTTCTTCTTCCATTGTGCCAACCCCATGCCTGTCTGCCACTTGCAAACTGGGAAGCCTGACAGATACTTGCCACTTCCCGGCCTGGCTATATCTCCCTGCGGCCTCCCGGTGACCCGGTGTATTACTCATGAGCTTAATTTATTGTTGAGTGATACCGTGGGTTATAAATAATGCATAATTTATTAAAAAAAGGAGTACTTTGTCAAGTCGTCATTCCTAGGCGTGGTGACGACCAATTGAGAGGAAATTCGCACCGGCACTGGCTCACGAATTAAATAATCGCAAGGAGAGTAGTATTCATTCAGTGTTAGGTCAAGCTGTTCTACTTGGGAATTCACAAAACATACCAAGCCAGCAGTTTGGTGGAAAGTTCTTCACAGTACTAACTTTACTACCGAAGTATTTCACACAGCGGAAGGTAGGGGCTTCTTTCAACAGTTAATGAAAACTTTGAGCAAAATTTAGCTGTCTTAGGAAACCTAATGAAGAAAATTGGAGGATTGAGATTGAGAGTAATCTATTTCGCAGTAAATCGAACTATCCCAAGTGCTGCATAGAATATCGCAGCAAGTACCTCATTTTTTATTTATTTATTTTTTTTGGTCTCGCTTCGAGCGCTTATTAGGAGATTATAGTCCTCTCTTTCATACAGAACTCACATAACCATCCTATGGGAAGTTTTCCACCCCAGGCGAGATTCGAACCCGCGACCTTCGGTTTGGCAGTCGAGGACTTTACCCCGCCGCCACCAGAGGCCGGCTATCTTCAGTCAAAAGAAGTGCAAGAGTTCTGCTTATCACCGAGGAAAAAATCTCTTCAGCCTAAAAAAACTAGAGACCATCTCTTCATTCCCCCCCCGAGAAGTATTTATGGGATAAACTGCACTCCGGATGAACGGTCTCCTTCCCCACCGCTATTCCCGGTCTCGTATGGGGGGGGGGGATTGTTCCCTCGCGGAACAGTGAAACGAAACAGATTTCCCGGGTCGAACGACCGGGGGAAATTTAAGTGTGCCCCTAGTTCATCCTTTCGCTGCGGCAGGCGACTCTCCACGAGAGAGGAGAATATCACTATCATCGCGAATCATCCGTTCCTTTTAAGAAGGGGCAAGGAGGGAGGGGAGATATGATGGAAAGAGAAAGTAAGAATGAGGTCGCAGAGGAATGGAACGAGAGGAGGGAGACTCTTCCTCGTCCGAAGGAGCCGTTCCCGCGGAGTGTGAAGGAACGTTCTCCGCCACATCCTTTTCCTCCGCAGCAGAGGTT
Source organism: Pyrrhosoma nymphula (assembly GCA_963573305.1). Classification (NCBI taxonomy): domain Eukaryota; kingdom Metazoa; phylum Arthropoda; class Insecta; order Odonata; family Coenagrionidae; genus Pyrrhosoma; species Pyrrhosoma nymphula. The sequence goes on along the minus strand of OY754329.1, from coordinate 174,995,477 downwards.
CCCTCCTCCCCCCGAAGAGGGCCAGGAAAGGTGGTATGATGTCACTGTGGTTGCACCCTAGCAGATTTAAAAAAAATACTGTTTACACTATCCGGCGCTTAAGGTAGTTTGAGCGAGCTATTTCCCCAGTCATAATGGAGACCACATTCGAATTTTATATTTTAATCTCAGCGTCTGTAAGATGTGTGAAGTAAATATTGTAATATTAATTTTGCAAAAATATTGTTATATATAACATAAATTCTCAGCAATTAAATAAATATATCGACATTAGTCTCTAATTTGACTCATTTTTTCACGCCGTAAGGCTAAAAAAGCCTTCAAAACAGCAGGTTTTTTCTGCGTTCTGTAAAATTGCTGCATTTATTAATAGATTAATTTTTATGAATAGTTGAGAACACATACAAACTACACACCGTTCGTTTTTTACGAAATCTAGGTGAAAGTAATCGATGTAGCATTGTCCACTTTTATTTAAATTTACAACATGTCTTTCGGCTCTTTTGTACTAAGCCATTCTCAGGTACAATGTTAACTTTTCTTAAATGTTAACGCATCTTATGTGTTTTCCTTCCTCTGTTTGTACGGAAGGTAGTTTCTTTGTATGGTTATTTTGCATATAGTCAAATTTTCACTTGAAATTTTGAAAAGTATCCACCTCCCTCGAGCTCTCTCACCAGCAAAGAGGAGTGCGACGCGCGCGCTTTTGGCTCCAATGAGAGTCCTTCTCCCCACTCCGTACCTCCTTGTTTCTCCTCACCTGGGAGGGAGCGTCTTCTACCCATCCCGCCACACAACTCCCTTCCCCTCCCCCCGTTCTTAAAATGCCTTCCCCCCCCCCATCTCAACTCCTCCACCTACTCACCACCCTCAAGAGCGGTTTTTTTTATATCTACTCTCCCTTCCCTTTCGAAATGGCCCGAGAGATGTTTAGGCGGTGAGGGCATCCGCGGTCGGAGTTGGGAGGTCGGTTGGGATGGAGAGGCACAGGTGAGGCTACTCCCCCTCTCTCTGTCTCACTCTTCCATTTCCCAGTTCTATTCTCATGTGCTGTGCAATCTTTTGAACTTCCACTTTCCACACGGCGCCGCATATGAGCATCGAAAACCTCTTCTCGCCCCTACACCAGCTCTCAACCTGCAGCTTCTCCATCTTCGCCGCGCGTTTTGGACTGGAGCCACGCTACGTTCACACGCTCACCACCGCAAGACAAAAAAGGACTGTGAAAGCCCAATAATATCTTTCTAGTTGATTCCTCTACATGACCGTTTATTATTATATAATTTTTTTTCTTTCAGGAGATATAGGTCCATTAATTGTTACGTATATTTTTCTCTTTATCAGCGTATCGCTTTTTTATGTGCTCTTCTTCAGGACTCAGAGAGAGAGAGAGTTCCTTCCGAATTTATTGTATAACGATAACCTTTTCTTTATAATTGTATAGTTATCAATACTCAGTAAACTCAGACGGAACTCTCTCCGAGCTTTGAAGACGCACACACAAAAATGCGAAACGTTGGATAAAGAAAAGTAAAATTATTTAACAATTAATAGATTTATATCTCCTGAAAGAATAAAGACTAACTATAATAATATCTTTGAAGGTATACATTATCTACACTTGAAATACACTATTAATTATGTAGTGCACAGTAAAGTACCTTAGTAAAATTGAATGGTTGGCAATAGCCAATTTATTGGTTCTGAAAATTGAGCAGTCTGCAATAAAAAGAGTATGCTTAGTTGGGTTATCCGCATATTCAGAGCTGAGGGAATAGTTGGTTGACAAATGAGAGATATCGTGGCGATATAGTGAATGGTGTGAAAGTGATGGGTGTGCTGAGGAAATCTCGAGTTCAGCCCGAGAGGATAAAAAGGGGAGGAATATCAGCAGTCTTGGGGATTCTGGGGAGTGCATGGAGAAGTGACAGAATTCAATAGTCCTATTCGGGAAGCACTTGGAATCGTCGAGACCCGAAAATGACGAAAGTTTTACTCTAGAGGCTCCAAAATTTTCCACCTTTGCATTAAAAAAGTGTAGTCGTGTCGAGTTCCTAAGAGAAACGAAAATATTGTGCTGGATTACGGAGGTAATGAGGAAATTAATGAGGCATAGCTATTATCTTTGTTCTAGAAACCTATAGCTACGATTTATTTATCTCAACTTTCCTTGGCACGAAGCTGTTTAATGGGTGTGAATGAATTTATGGATGTATTAGCAGAAGTGTATGATGGGAATAGCGTGGAGCTTCTCCCTTTATCCCCCATCTCTGCTTGCTTTTCTGTGTTTTCAGGGTCTAAACCTCCCATGATGTAGCTCCTTCTTCCTTGCCGGTACCGTTTTATTGACGACATCCTCTCCTCTCCCAAAGCCTTCCCACACCTAGGGTCGTCCTCTCCCCCCCACCCCATGTTCGCCCTGCATATCCTTGCCTTGAAGGTAATCCTTTCTCCCACCGCCGCTGGCTCCAGTAAAACCCGCTGCTGGCCAGCTCCTACTCCTCCCTTCTTCCCGCGTGGATATTTTATTGCTCCTTCCATCCCTGCAAACTACACCGGTCTTCGTGTTGTACTCTCGTTCATCCGCCTTACACAACGCAATCCCTCTCTCCCTGGACCTGCGGAGTCAGGTGGTGACTTGTATTTGGGTTTATTGGAGCACAGGAACACTCCAAAACCATGCATGCCTTCCCCAACGCCACTGCCGCGTTTGCGTTGGTGAAGGCAAGTATGGCTTTGGAGTGATTCTGCATTCCAATAAACCCAAATACAAGTCACCTCCTGACTCCGACATGGTGTTTATGACATGTTATACAATTTTAGCACCGCATTCCGCCTGTTTATTTGATTGAGACCATTTACAACTTACAATGATGTGTTCAAATTCATATAAAAAGAGAAAGATGCTACAATTATTTCGAATAAAAGTGTGTGCCATTATCAGTGACCAAAATGGATGGTGGACTAAATCTTGCAAAAATACATATGCAATGATTAATACTCACTTGTCAAATTATTAAGTTTAGAAAATTCAATATGTTTTGAGTAACAGTCCATTACAACCAAATACAATTTACCCATTCATTGAAATAAATCAGCACCCAGTTTGAACAATGGAATACTAGGGCCCTCATGCCATAGCAATGGTTCCTTAGAGTTTGTAGGTTTACACTGTAAACAAGTTACACACTTACTAATCACGTCAGACAGATCATTATTAATCCCTGGCCAGCGCAAAGCACTCCTTGCTCTAATTTTCGCTGTCACAAATCCTACCTGGCCTTCATGAAGCCTTGCAATCAAATCCTTTTGCCTTACAATAAACTCCTCAGTTTCTCTTCACTTAAATACAAGAAAGAGGAAGTTCGGTTCAAGGGGAACGCCGTGTGGGGTTTTCGTTTCACAAAGCGCTCTGGTCCACACGTCACCGACTACAATGGTGATCTTCCTCACATGTGACTTGCGAGCGTCTCATAAAAGGAGTATCATGACTTCAGCGTGCATCCTCGGTGGAGTACCAGCGCTATCATTTTTCAAACAGTTGTAAATGTCACTCACGTAATAACACGCTGGTAATTCTCTTTCTATGCAGGTATCAGACAGCGGAAACAGTTCGCATTTCACCTTAGTTGCCAGTAACAATGATTTCTTGTCTTTTAACCTAGGTATTTTTGTTTTCTACAAAAACATTTTTCCTAATATCCTCTGAGCCATGAGTTTTTTTGGTGTGAACGCGACACAGTGATGGGGCCCCGTTTTCACTGCTTTCATGTCATCTTTATCAAAACAGGACGTGCTGTTCTCCTCTCTTATCGTTCTAGTTTTTGATGAACAAATTTCATTTGTGAGTAGCAAATTATGACCGTAGCTGTGTTACTATTTATATACATACATTGATTTTTTTATCTTCTTGTCACATTCACCTTCCGGAACTGCGATCAACCCAAGCTTTATTTCTATTCATTGTGAATAGACGACACTTGGGCAATATGGACGAGCGTTTCGCTGGTTTAATTGAGCTGGGGAAATAATAAACTTTCAATTCACCTGACTGATGTTTAATGGTGTAGTGCGTTTCGTAGTAAGGGAAGATAGAATGACAAAAATGATTGGTGAATAAGGCTTAAATGTCCTAAAAGAGCTTTTTCTAGTAATCTCTCCCGTGTATGAGATATTATCTAGAGTCGAATGAGGTGATAAATTTGAACGAATCGTGCTCCATTACGAGAGAAGGGAGGAATTAATTGAAGAAGAGAGAAGTTTTGTCTTGATTTTTAGAATTATTTTCTGTCAGTGCGTAATCCTCAAGAAAGTAGCGCGAATTACTTTCATAAATATTTTTTCCGACTACTGCCCGGAAGTTGTGAAGTTCCACCCACTGCACAGAAGCAATTCACTTGCGAGGCACCCCATGTTCCATGACCCCACCACCAACCTAGTCTGCTCCAAATTCTTGTTTCCTAGCCAACATGTGCCATAAATTTCTGCGGTTCTCGTGCCTTCAGATTCTTTCAGCTCTCCCATCTGTTGGCCAGCCTCACCTCCGTTAAAACATTTACTTTCATTATTTTTTTTTGCGGAATTATTAATTAAATATTTTATTACTTCACCGGTTCCTAAAAATACAGAAAAAGGGCACTGTGAACAAAACTTTTATTTTTTATCGGAACGGTTTTTCCTGTATGTATTCCAGTGTGGACGAAAACGATCAACCACGAATCTAACTGAGGTACTCACTTCAGGTAATAGAGAAGTGAGCCAATACCTATAGTCAATTCTGCAACCTAGATAGATGATAAAACTGTAGATCTCAGGCCTGATCTCGTGGAAATTATGGATATCTATGATGAGAAAACCACCTTTGTTATTTCCAAAAAATAACAAAGGTGGAAAGGTTTTGTGGAAATAACAAAGGTGGTTTTCTCAACATAGATAGATGATGTTTATTCTCGTTATATCAAACACATTGGTGAATGGCAAAAACCAAGAATTTCCTAAGTAGGGCTATTATTGTTTTGTTGCTAGCTGTAATGTGGAATTCATTTGCGTGGAAATAAAATGAATACTTTAAAATATTATAAAATTCAGACTATAAAATATAAGAAATTCATTTTATTTATCATGTTCGTCCTGAAAAGCCCTATAAAGGATCCAGATTTTAGCTGTATACATGTTACAGTTTCTAATTATGTGAATTTTTGGCGTCATTTTTATGTAGCACAGTGGCGATAAATTTAACCCACCGAAAAAAATGTCACTCTTGGACGTTGATTCTTCCGATACTTGGATATGTTTCCGGGATTTCCGCCGTTCCGCGGTTCCATCTTATGTATAATATTTCACCGGCTTTCCTGCAGGCTTCCTCAGGTCAAAGGACCAGGTTGGACCGGAGGGCGGGCGAAATATTGTACATAATAAATAAATTAATAAATTTAATTGCTTGCGAGTCATTACAAACAAAGTATAACATATTTTCAAATGAAGCAGTTTGGTAGTCCCTAAGGTGCAACTATTGGGTGGTTACCATCAGTTAAACCATGCAGCATAGATACATTTTAGACATTGTAAGTAAATATTCACAATGAAATATATAAACTCTAACGAAAGAAATGTTCTGTGCAATACCAACTAAAAAGACATAATGACATCGTTCATCATGCGCACAAACATACATTTAAAGCACATGTATGCATACGCATTTATTTATACATAAATATACGCAATTATTATGAACGCCACTACATGTACAGTACAATGAGCACAAATGCATGATTATATGTATTTGATATTATACAGCCATTATTTGAGGTTACAATAAGATGCTTTAACAATTTAAATAGATGCAATCAATTTCTGATTAACATAATACTTATTATATGTAAATTACTAAATGGAAACGCGGCGGAAATCAGAAGAATCTACGTCCTTTTGAGCCCCACGGAAACCTTCGTCAGAAATGTCCCTCTTATTTCCCAGCACGTTTCTATTAAAATTCATGCGCCTGAAACGCACTGGAAATCGGATTGTTGAACAAACACAACCTAGGATAAATGGCAGTTCTTCTGTCTCTTCCTTGGTGGAGTTAACGTGAGGAATCGTAAAGTATCTTCGGGGTAACGTCGACACTGATGGCGTCGTTGTTAACGGCATAAAGATGTGGAAGGGGAGGGGGGCAAAGGATAAAAGAAATGGGGGAAGGTGTATAAAGTGAAGTGGGGGGAGGAGGTGTGGTATAAGAGGCTGCCTGCTGCGGGCCACCGGCCCTTCGTACCGCTCCGAAGCGGCTTTCGAATCGCTCCCGCGGGCCCTTCCGCCCCATCTCAGCGACAGCTTACGTGGTGTACCTCAGGGTGTCCGTCGCGGTCCTCATGAATTTATACGGAGAAACTTTTTTATTTCCTCTTCCTCCTCCACATGTTTGTTAGATGATTCCATTTCCGCTGTCCATTCACTTTGGGTCACACGCTGTGCTGCGAGGAAAACACTAACCCATGCTCAAATAGCACACCCACAATGGCTCAGGCTCAAGTATTTAAGACATGCAGAAGGCTCTCTGTGAAAAATCAGCCGTTTGTAAACGTTTTAATAGATATCATGATATTGAAGTTTTATATTAGCTCTTGTAAAATTTCAGAGTTAAGTTAGAAAATATAACATCTTGTTAGGAAGTAAGTTATTTATCATTTTACAATGCACCGACTATTGCAGAAAATATTCCATTCTTCTTCCGGGTATATGCCGCGAAGTTGTTTTTCTGACCACGTTTCTCCTCCCGTCCTGGAGGCATCTTCAGGTCGAAGATATCTGTGCTTTATTGAAGAAGATGTAAAGGGACGCATTCTGGTACTGAATGGAGAGTCTTACGTTGAGGATTGCTTGGGTCCTGAGGACGAGGAGTCCGGAGGAAGAGAAGTCCTGATTCTGACGAGCTTCATCGAAACCTGGGTCGTATTTGAATAAATCTATTTGAAAAAACTAAGTTATTTACCATTTTACATTGCGAAGCAAATTTCACGAAGTTACGCCCGAGACAACGGAAGTTTTCAGTGTTCTTTGATAAATAATACGAATTAAAATTTAATCCACATCACACGATACAGGAAGATCTGAGCATCTTGAACTATGAGGATGCCCTGAAGCTTAAATTTGTCCAAGTTTCTTAGAGTATGGTTTATTGTTCTGTGAAAATGGGTAGTTTCTGAGATAACAAAGTTGATATTAATATAATCTTGCGTTTCTTTTTTAAACTAATTCCTAAGTGCAAATGTCTGCCGTTTCTTTAATCTCGTCCTTTATTTTTACCTCAGATTTTCTTTTTCGGGTCTTTCTGAGGTCAATACCGTGTGTTTTAGACGCTTTTTCTTGGTGCCCTATCAGTTTTGCTAGAAAATTCAAGATCATAATCACTAGTCAAATTTTAACAAATATATATGTTTTACCTAACAAAATTAAGTTTGTCTCTACCATGATGTAAAGAGCAGGGTATTAGAGTAATATATTTATGCGTAACCGGCCACCTTTATGAAGATAGAGATGCAAAATCTGCATGTACAGAGTTGTTATTTTTTCGACAAGTTCTTGTGAAGAACGCAATTATCAGTCACTGCAGCGCTTTCTACACCACCCTATTTTGCAGTGTGTGAGTAGTGTGATCGACTTAGAATTTTACAATGTTTTTGTGGTACATATTACTGAGCTGATATTTAAAATGCGGATTCATTCTAATTTTTGTGGATTTTCAATACTTTCTGGCAAAAATTAGTAGAATTTCCTCGGATTTACTTTAATCAAAACGTAAAATCTGTGCCATTTGTGAATTCTTCCCTGTAAATCTGTGCGCGATGATTATATCTGCCGCTCTTTAAAGGTGGTAGAGTAAGGATGTGTCCTGCAATGTATTGAGATTTTTCTCTTCGTCGCATGGCATGAATTGCAGACAAATCCTCGTCTGGCATCATGCCCGGGAATCAGATGGCTCGGCGGTGCTCATCTTCGTTCAGTTTGTAACTGCAGGCGGTGCAAACACAGACACACCCCTCACCCTCCGCGACATATCACTGCACACATTCATCCGCAAAGAATACTCCCATCTCAGCGCCACCACCCCCAGCCGCCAAACCGACTCGGCTTCCTCGCTCCTCCATCCTAACCTCTCCTCTCCGCACGGCTCGTCATTCTGCCACCAGGCGCCCGAAGAGGCGTCTCTTCCGCCGTGTATCTTTGCCACGCAGTGCGTGCTTGCGAAAGAGGCGCATTCCGTGAGCCGTTTCACATGCGAGATTGGCGTCGTCGAGTGTGTATATACACACACACACGGACCGAGTGTTGCGAGGCGTGCCAGAAGGCGAAACGCGTCTTGCGCTTACCGTGTGGCGGAGCGGAAGGAGACGAAGCGACGGCTCCGGAACCACTCTCACGTGACAAACACGCGGCCAACGCGTCATCCGTGAGCGTCACACGTCGCAGCGCCGCCACTGCTGCTTCGACTTCGACTAATGCGTCATCGGTGGAGAGACAGACACGCGAGGGAATAGAATGTATATGTGTGTGCACTTGGCACATGTGTTTTAACATTCGCCAAGGGGGTTGTGGTGGTTGGGGGTGGTTTTCATCGCTGGGGTTGCGGAGGTAGAGATCAAAGAGAGAGATATATATTCTTGTGAGTGTCAGTGTGTAGCAACACGGAGCATCTATCTCGACTATGATGTCGTTACGTGGAGAGAAATTGAATGAGGAACCTTTTGGCAGCATTGAGTTATTGGGAAGCAGGATGGGATGAGCGTGTCTGAGCTTGAGCAGAGTTGCGCATCTGATTTCAAACAAGTAGCAGCAAATAAAGATCGTAATACCTGTTTCACAGATATCTAGCTTATTAATCTTGAAGTTCGTTTATCAAGTGATAGCATTCACTTACATGAAATAATGTTATATTTCAAACTTCCGCGCATATAGAGTTACATCTTAAGGACTCTGTTTTATTTTGGCAATAGTTGACAATTAATTAATAATTGTGATTTTTGTCACAACATTACATGCTTATTTATGCATACGGGTGAAGACATTCAAGGTGTATCTAAACCTAGGCCTTTTTATTATTTCCGATCGCATTAATTTTCTTGGAGATTGCCTTGATGACATTAAGGAAAAGATACGTACTCTTAACTTGCATGAGCTACCTAAAGATGCACTTTTAAGAGAAATACTCCTATTTTCAGGGAAAAACGCGTGGAACTACTTGATTTTGCTTTGCAAGTGTTTTTCTCAATTTGTGCCATAAATTTCTTATGAGACCCGGCCAGTAGAATAACTAGAACCTAGTAGAAAAACCTGAGGGACCAATAGTTTTTCAGCTTGATAATTTTGATGAAGCACAGGAATGTCAATTTTCCACTAAAAAATTTTAATACGTCCATGGTTTCGATGCACTGTATCATCATCAGGTGCAGGTGGCTACATCATCATCAGGTTGCCCTGATGATGATGCAATGCATCGAAACCATGGTCATATTAAATCTAATCTAGTGGAAAATTGCCATTTCCGTGCTTCATTATCCTGAAATTCCACCATATGACGCGTGATACTTGTCTTTTTGGTGATATTTTTGAGAAGCGTAATTGTAACAAAGATCCCATGCATTCCGCTTTCTCTTTTTCCCGTTATCAAGCATTCATTTAGTTTTAATTAATTTCCCGTTATCAAGCTTCTAGTGACGATATATTAGCATTATTTTGTTTTTAATAGTACAACACAGTAAATAAACGACCAATTGGTAAAGAAACTTTTTAAGAAGAGATTTTTTCAGTAATAAAATATTTTCTTTTACCCTCCATGGACTTGTAATATCAATAAAATAAGCTATGGGAAAGTACATTAAACTTTCCGCTGATGCTTCATTATCCTTGAATAACTAATATCCAGTTTTCGGTGCAAAGCACTGCTACACTCGGGATTCCGTTTGCTTGTAATCACATGCGGCGATGGGAATTTGAGGCGCCGCCGATTCCGTGCCTCTTAAAGTCGTGCAACGATACATGTTTCTAGGTTATCCGGGCGTCAGCTGGGGAGCGACTCAAGTCCCTTGCCGCAGTGATTGCTTGCCGCGGCTGGCAAATTAGTCGATACCTATAGGAATGAGCCAGACTTCGAGTGATTGAGGAGGCAGGGTGGGTGTTTGGCGGCGCGCGCCAAGTCACTGGAGGGGATTCCTAGTCTCTCGCGTCTCGTCGACGAAAAAAGGTTTGGTTGGGAGTTGGGAGGGGAAATGCTTGAGATAGAGGGAGGAGATACAATGTCTGATTTCGAGATGGGGCGTAGGGATTGGCTGACGTGTGGAGTGGAGGAGGGTGGGGGAAGGAATAGTGCTAAGTCGCGGTGGTGTAATCCTCTTATGAGATTATCGCGCGCCTCGCGATATCCAGTGCCGAGATGTTATTCTTGAATTAGTCGTCGTAAGTGGAGCGGAGGGTGGCGGCAGTGCCGGGATTTGAGGACTGTCGGAACCATTCTCCCTCCCTCCACATGTGCTTTCTCCTCACCCCTTTCGCTTATATATGTTACCCCCTCTCCTCTCCTGCCCTCCCCCCAAATTGCCACCCATTACCACTTCCCGTCTCTCGAAGCTCAAAAGCGTTGCACGTCCTCTTTTGGGGATGCTTCGGAGGGGGGTAAGGATAGTTGGCTCCAAGGTGGTGTGGGAGAATGTCAGAGCGTTATTACGGATCATGCATCTACCATGGCTGTCCCTAGGGATTGAGAGGTGCTGTGCAAACGAAAGCCAGGGGCCCCATAACTTTTCACTCCCTAATTGATAAAGTATCATCTTTTAAGCATGCATATTTTGTGGAAAGAAGGAAATTAACCGACAAACTGGCTAATGATTTATAGAAATTTACATATGTACTAAGTAGTAGGTAATATAGGGTGATGATAAAAAAGTAGCTAGTTTAGGGTTTCCCGCGCTGTCTGAAAAAGGCAAGCCTGGGCCCCAAACCCCATAGGTGTGGGGCTCAGTGAAGCGGCACCTGTCGCACTACCCTGGGGACGGCACTGGCATCAACCAATATGGAGATTGACTGTGGAGTAAAGTGGAAGTCTAGGTTGCCACAAGTAAGCAGTACTTCGTATGAATTTACTTTATTAGCGTTAGTTTAAAGTTTACCGACGGCTAAGGTCATTTCCCACTGCTATCTGCTGCTTGCAGGCCGGGGCAACAGTGCTAGGACGAATGTGCCCTTTCGAATTCGAGCCGAATCCAAAGGTGTTTATGGGTTACTGAGTGGGAACTAGTGTTTTCACCGTGTCAGGCCGTTGCCACGTAGTAACGAAGTGTCTGAATGAAGCCGAAGAACATGCATGTTTATGAGTGGGTGGGACATGGCCATACGTAAATGTTTGAGTAAAACTATATTCCAAGATCTATTTGTACGATAGTTTATACATTGAAAACTATCGATAGTTTCATTGAAATCTTGTAAAATGAGAATAAAAATAACCCTTGTTTGGTAAAATGTTCTCTTCTATCTTTTTCTTCTTTATTCCATGCTATCTAATAAGAAATGAGAGGAGAACTACACTTGTCAAAGTTGTTTCCAACGGAGATAAAAAATTAAAAACTTAAATATTTATATCAGACGATATAATATTTTTAAGCGATTAAAAATACCACCAATGTAACTGAGAGCATAGAACCGACATTTACGTATGACCTTGATAAATTTAGACGTATTGGACGGACGATTGAATATCATTGGGAACTATCTGTATAAGTGGATACTGCTAAGAAATATATCTCCGTTTTTAGTACTCTCTCGGTCACAATCCTAAGATTGGTTTGCAACAGTCCTCCATTTCTTCCGGTCCTGAGCCAGCCTCTTCAGTTGTTTATAGGAACGACAACCTAGCTCCTCTACGATCTGCTCCAAATAGGACAGCCTAGGCCTGCAGTTTTTCCCCTCAACTGACCCCTACAAGATGCTCTTTACAAGGCCTTCTTGCCTCAAAATATGTCCGAAAAGAGTTGCTTTCTGTTTCTTCATCGTATCGAGCAGTTACTATCGTTTAGTAATAGAGCTGCGTCAATCTGTAATTAACTTTTTATAAATAACATCACGGCCTATATTTTAGAGAAATTACAGAGTAACATTATTGCACATGGTGACTCTTAAGATAAAAATTTTTGCACAAACATTAAAAAATATAAACATAATTATAGAAATTATTTGTGCAAGGGTCACTATACAAAACTAGGTTACTTTGTGTAAGACAATTTATACGGCTCTGTTCCCAATAACTAGTCTGAGAGCTGGAGCCACTAGTACTCGCAATGCCAAACGAACTTATCTTCCCTATGACACAGCTGTCAATTAAGGGAGAATAATTTCGATATCCTCCATATCAATCAATAATAGGCTACCTCCGAATTACTATGTGATACTGAGGTAGGCTTGGTTGATACTTTTCAAATATCAGGCTGCCTCCGCAATACTATGTAATGCTGAAGGAGAATCGGTTATGACCGCTAAGACTGTTGAAGTATCAGGATCCTGGCTGCCGATACTGGTGGAAACTGGTTAGATAAAAGTCTGATACTTAGCGATACCGCAACGAGATCACATCGATACTATTCACTTTACCCCTTGAGTCACTGAAATAAATTGCGACGTAATGTGTCTCACACCTTGAGGTTTTTACAATTTTGGTCGTAGAATGTATTTTCCTCTATTGACATTGAAATTGTTTTTATTTCGTTTGCAGACATGCTACGAGATGGAGAGGTACCTCAAAGACGAGCCCAAGCTTCAGTCCTACAAGAAGCTCCCCAACGACCTGGACACTCCCTGGAACGTGTGCAGTGCGCCTAACCAAGGCACCACGATGGCGGTGGCCTCCAGGGTCACGTGGGCACCTCGCAACGGCGCCGCGGCGCAAGCAATGGTCGGGAGTACCAACGCCGGCAACTGCTTCTCACAACAACAACCCTCCGTTGATCAGATGGAAGCAGCCAGCGCGGACGAAGACGATCGCCTGAGCTTGGAAGACATCAACCTTAGCGACAGACAACTGGATTCGGTCAGCCTGAGCTCCGCCTCGTCTGGGAGCAGCGGGAACTGGGGTCAGAGGCCGTTGAGGGACATCCTCGGGCTGGGCGTGACCGTCACCACCACCTCGGGGCCCATCTCGCGGGACCGCCGGAGGATAGAGGGGGAACCGCCGAGGGTCCGGCGCCCGGGGACCCCATCTGCTGCGCGGAAGAGGAAGACGAGGCTCTGGACGACGACGTGGTGGCGTCGGCGGCCTTGGAGGAGGACGAGGAGGACGAGGACGGCAAGGCCGCGGCGATGGCCGGGGGAGACCGCTGCAGTTGAGGCTAGTCGCGGCGAACCTCGTCCTCGAGACCCGGCGGAGGGAACACGGTGTCAACGCTGACTCCGCCTCGAGCCCCGAGTCGGGTCCCAGCAGCCACGGGTCAAGCAGTAGCAACAGCAGCACCAGCAGCCACTGCAGCAGCGGGGAAGCGTGGTGGCGGGACCGTGTCCTCGTCCACCTCGTCGGGGCCGGCCAGGGCGGCGGGGGCCGGGCGGGGGCCCGCGTCGAGGCTGGCCCCCAGGGGCTCCGCCTCCTCGTCGCCGTCTTCCACGTCGTCACCGTCTGCGGCGGCGAGGGTGGCCGCGGCGGCGGCTGTGGCGTCGTCGGGGGCGGCCACGACGTCCGGGGCGCACTTCTCGCAGCCGTCCCCGCAGGGGTGCGCGACGCAGCAGCCGATGACGCCGCCGTCTTCGGCGTCGGCGGTGGTCGGGGGGACGGGGGTGGTGAGCGCGGGGGGCGGTGCGGGGAGGCACTCTTCGAGGCACGACCACTCGCCGGACTCGAAGCGCAGGATACACAAGTGCCAGTTCCCGGGCTGCAAGAAGGTCTACACGAAGAGCTCTCATCTCAAGGCTCACCAGAGAACGCATACAGGTAGGACAACTATATTCCCCCTCTCTCTCTCCCCTCGGTTCAATCTTTCAGAACAAACCAAGCTTCTTTTCCTTAATATGGTGAGGGAATACCGTGGAAGCCAAAGGAAATCGAGTAGCTGCCATCCTTAAATTAATTAAAATCTGAAATTTTCCATGAAATTTCTGCACCCTTATAAATCCAAGATTCTCGCGTTATTAGGCATAACCAATGAATTTCTTCTTTACGTGAGGGTAGATTTAAAATGTAATGGTAATGATTGACCCCATTAATCACTTATCTTGCTTCAGTATTTCCACACCGCCTTGATGGAAATTTCCCTGTAAAAATTCCTTCAGAACTTAGAGAAAAGCAATGGAAATTTTGAAATTTCCTCAGAAAAAATTTATTTTCGAAGGAAACTCCCTAAAACTCTAGAGAATTTTTTCCCAGCACTTTTTTCCTTAGAAATTACATACTTCGGCCAGTAACTTCCCTAGAACATAATGCTACTTTAGGGAAAACTTTCAGGCATAGGAAAAATTTGGCCAGCAATTGCATAGCGTGCAGTGTACAGTGCATAGAGTGAATGACTATAAAGGAAAAAATATGTGTTCATAAAAACAAAAAAAAATATTCATCATAGTTTCGTTTGTACAACCATTGAGTTATCACAATTAATTATAATGAGACTAAAGAAACATATCTCAATAAAAATAAGTCGTGCAACTATTATGAATAATCACCTCTCATAGTCAACTGCATTTGGTGTAAAATAAATATATTCTAAGCCATTGTAACTTTCAAAAGCATTTCCCATGGAAAATGTATTCTATGGAAATAATTCCCTAGAGGTATATTGTCTAGGGGAAACAAGGGTTCAATTTTTATGAGAATTTTCCGACTGGGAGTATGAAATTAAATTGAAATATAACACTATAATCGGGATTTTTCAGGGAAGCAGCGCTGTCAATGATATAAAAATTTACGAAAGTCCAAATCCGACCACCTATTGCGTTACTGCGTCATTTGATTGCAATCGCTTGTCAAATTTGTCATATTTTGCTGAAGGAAGGCGGGCACATCATTCATTTTAGTTCATATTATTGAATACATTTCCGTGATGTTGCGTGTTAAAATATAAAAAAATTGATTTAATTACAAACCTTCGTATAATTTAGATGACATTTTTCCTTAAGTTAAATATCCGAAATGTTTAGTTTGTGATTGACGATCGGTAGACTTGTGTGCTGAAATAATTAGGTTTAGGATAAGTGCTTGACGCATTGCACTAGAAACAATTTGCAAGTTAATTGGTTTTATTTAAATCCTTTGAAAGCGTAAAATAATAGTGGACCATATGGTAAATGTACAGTCATTATTTCGGTTACGTGCTGGATTGACTAACGGATTTGCTTCCCTTAATTCGCGGAAATCTTTGAAAAAGTGAATGCGCTCTCTTAGAAGTGGGGTAGTGTAGCATGTTTCAAAGCAGACCTCTGGTGTGGCCGGGCGTATTTTTCTTTGTTAATCTGCGTGATTACCTATGCTACAAAACCACATTTTAATCCATATGAATATTTAAATAACTGTCAATTTAAACAATAGCTTTGTGAAGTTTAACTTTTCAATTCAACTTAGTGAAATTTCGCCTTCCTAAATGCCCTTATGAATTTTCTCATTAATAATCCCCTTAATGCATGCCAAATTATCACCATTTAACCGCAATTAGTCGGAATTATGAGTAGGCGATCAGTCAGGACCCATACTGTATGCTCAAAATGAAAATACATTTTATAGGTTACACGTCACATATCATTTCTCGAACTTTTCTTTCATTACCAGTTTATGAAAAGAGCAATATTTTTAATATTCAGAAGGAGGTATCTCAATGCTATTTAAATGCATATTTTTCAGTTGAGTTACGTGTAGTTTAAAAAAAGTTTAGGGATAACCAGACATTAGTTTACCGGAAGCACCTTAAAATGTCACGAATCAAAAGCAAGTTGTTTCCATCCAATGTAATCCAGTTGCATTCAGGAATCCTACTTAATATTCATGATTGTTTGCAATAATTTAACACAAACCCAACATGAGTGGACTTGATTTTTGCTGTGGAAAATGTTTTATGCATCTCTACGTCCAATTCGAGTGCAATAACTGCCGTGAAATAATTAAAAAATGCTGTAGTTGATGGGTAGCCATTCCTCAGTGGTAATGGCGCACTCCGCTCTTGAAAATATGCAGTCGCAGTGTTTACCAAGATCTTTTTCTTTGCGCCCGCGAGGAAATAGAGAGAGAGAGAGACCTAGTTATCCCACTTCGCGAATGAAAGTAGAGGGCGAGAGAGAAATGAGACGGTGGCGAGGGAGGTTTCAATTTTCTTGCGTTCCGACGTCTCCCGAGCCGATGGTCGGCAATCTTCTTAGCCGTCCCGTCCTCCTCTTGAATATTCATCGCGAGGGGCACTTTTGGTGACTCTCCGCCATTTAGCCGAGCCCTGTTTTCATTCGGCCTATTTTGCAGTCGCGCGCTGCCGGACTCGGAACGGACGACACAACGAAACACACACAAAAGAGGCCTTTCTTTCCTTCCTTGTCTCTCTCTATCTCTCTCTCTCTCTCTGCTTCCCGTCGCTGCTCCGGAGGCTGGAGCTCTTGGCCACGACGCTCTCCTTATCTCTCTCTCTCTCTGTTCTACTCTCCCTCTGCGAATTCCTCTGGCCAATAAAACATCCTTTCTTCTTCTCTCGGGTGGAGTAAAACGGTCTTTCTCCACGAAACTGCTCACCAACACCACCTCTCGTGCCTTCTCCCTATCTCTCTCTCAGTGGCCTCACGCAAACTCTCCTATACCTCCTCCTCCTCCTCCTCCAACCACCCCTCTCGTCCTCCCCATCAAGGCCGCAGTCTTTCTTCATCTCTTTTATCTCTCTCCCCGTACCAACGTTTTATTCCCCGTTCCCTTCCATTCTTTATCCCCCCTTCTCGTCTACATCTTCCTTCCACTCTTCTCTCTCTCCCCCCCTCCCCCCATCCATCCCCTCCCCCACTCCGTGGGCTATTCGCAGAAGTGTTGCTGTGTTTTTACTGCCGTTGAGGGAGTTTTCCATTCATAACCCCCCCATAGCTCCTCCTTCCCCTCCAGCCCCCACCGCGTCACCCGCACCCCTTACCCTAACCACCCCCCCTTCCCTGCCCCCGTCACACTTATCACGATGCTGGCCTATTAGCCGGGTTGCGAACGGGAAAACCCTTGTTCGATCGCGATTCTGGGAACCTAGCCGGAAATCGGAAAGTTGAAACGTTATTATCACTCTGGCTCCGTAGTTGGTGTGCTCTTGTGAGGAGAAAAATGATCCCGCGCAGTTCTTTTATGTAATATTCCCTCCAAAGTGGGATCTTAGTTAATCCCCGGCGTTTTTTTTCGTGAAACGTACGTAAATGTTTGCTTAAAATTTCTCCTGCTCAAAAAAAATATCACGCGCCTCTCAGCCTTATTTGCCCTATGTTAAACGGAGAAATTGCCACAGGAAATAATCGACAGGGCCAATTCGCAGACCACTACGCTACCCAGGCATCCTGATTCCCGTGGCAATTTAGAAAGATACAAGGGGACTGGAAGTTTTTTTTCTTGTGGCAATATTTTTCCCCTAGCAATTTCTTCGTTATTCCATCGCCGTGTGAGTCGCAGGCCTGAATATCTCCATTTACGCCCTTGGTTTCTTGGTCTTGGTTTAATTTTTGGTCTTGACTCTTGGTC
The DNA here is from genome assembly GCA_963573305.1 of Pyrrhosoma nymphula. Taxonomy (NCBI): domain Eukaryota; kingdom Metazoa; phylum Arthropoda; class Insecta; order Odonata; family Coenagrionidae; genus Pyrrhosoma; species Pyrrhosoma nymphula. The sequence goes on along the minus strand of OY754329.1, from coordinate 174,977,776 downwards.
CTCCTCCTTGACTCTTGGCTCCTATGACCGCATCTTGGTTTAATTTTTGCAAATGCACAAAATGTATTGCTTATGACCTTTTATTTTTTTCCTTCAAAATTACGAAGTAACGAATGTGGTGTAGTCAACGAATCTTAGTGTGCTTAGGGCCTTGCTAGCTTAATGTTTTGTTAACGTATTATCAGCATTCTAATTTGCAATCGTGCAAATATTTTTCTTGCTTTCTTGGTGCCTTCATTTAGAATCTCACGGAGATAGAACTCACAGTTTACTGCTATTTGTGGAAAGTGATTGGTTTTGAAAAAGTTGGATGTACACGACAATTGCGTTCATCAATTTCATTTAAATTGCTTCGACGCTGCAATAGTCGGAGAAATTTACCACTACGCAATGCTCTTACGTGGAGTATTTCGCTGAAATTTCGTCATGTGGTTGTTGATTACCCTATATATCTTCATGGACTATATACATCAAAAACATTTGCTCTTCTTATCACAATAAAGGCGTGGATTCAACCCTCAGAGACTGTGCCTGATGATGTACCTGCTGTGAAAATATTGAGATAACAAAAAAAAATAATTTTCAAAATTGAAGCAGTGGGATGTAAAATAAGTAGTCTTCCTTGTTATTAGAAAAATACGTCCAATTGGAAAATAATTTCACGGTTCTTCCCAGAATCCACCTCGAGTCCTGTTTTTCTTTTGTCCTCCTGTAATTGGTGGAGTGGGATGGAGCGTCGCTTCCTCCTTGGGCTTGCCTCTTCCCCTCTCCCCCATTGTTATTCGTCTCACATTCTTCTCTTTATCATCCGCTCACCAAAAACATTTGTCGCCCTCGCTCCTATTCACCGGGTCTCTTTTTCTTCATTCCCCTACCACTAACAATCGCCGTTTTCCCATTCATTCCCGTTTTTATTCATATTCTCTTATCTTCAATTTAACCCCATTTTCGTGAAACTATTTACGGGGCGTATCCTAAACTTATCGAATCTAGGTACCTACTATCCAAATACGCTCCATTGTATTTTTATAATATTTTCTTGAACTCTGAAATATCTGTTATGTTTGGCTGTGATAGTTTCCGTTTGATGTGAGGCGTCTTTCAAGGGAAGCTACTGCTGTTATAGCTAAACTCCTACGATATGTAGATACAAAGGAGCTTATTTTATTTCGTTTTTCCTTGACAGCTGTCTTATAGAACATTTAACAGCATTTTAGAAAGCATCCGTGGAGAGATATTAGCATCATAATCATCAGCGGTCATCAATCCTTAGATTGGTTTGCTGCAGATCTCCACTACCCTTTAACCTCAGCTCATCATTTTATTCCTGCGTTAGTCTTCAATTTGATGTCCATAATTTCTGGTATTATAGAGTAAACGTGAATGGAATACATCAGATAGATAATGTCGTAGATACGTCACAGTAAAGAATTAAGTGATAACTAGGTAACCCGTGCGAAAATTTCGCACTTGCACGCTATCAGGGTATAAGTATGTTAAGGAAACGGAGTAATTGGGTTTTAAATAGAGAAGAAGGTGTATAATAAAGTACTTTCTTTATACTTTTTTTCTTGCATAAATATACAAAACATATGAATACAATACAGGCAAGAGAGTTTATCGAAACTTTTAAGTCAAATTAATGGGTAAATAGTGAAATTTGAGATTGAGATTGTATTTTTCGTCAGAAGCCGATGATTCAACGTTTAAAATGATACCTCATTTATCACTGTAGGTGCAGTATTAACGGAGCATATACGGAATGACAGAAAAAGACCTTTCTGTAATAATATTAAGTGGTAATATAACAGTTAGCTGATTGGAAAGTGGAGAGATGCATTAAACAAATATTCATAATGACTATTGCTGCTGATTACCCTCATGGCTCAGATTTTTGTCACAATTGAAGAGCGTTTCAAAGCAAGTTAAGAATTTGCAGTACTTGGCTCTGTCGCTGACTTTTGGTGATGATAATGATGCATGATTATCTTGAAATAACCCTCATGCACCAGATTTTGGTCTATATAGAAGATCGTTTCAAAGCAAGTCAAGAATTTGCAGTACTGGGCTTGAAAATTTAATAGAAACTTTCAGCTAATATCAAGCTTGTTAGCTTGCTAGCTTGTTTTAGTATCAACTTAACTTCAATCGTTTCTACTTCCAAATCTCTCGCTATTGATTATTATATTGTTATGATCCCGCTCCTATGCACAGTTTTCGTTCACCATCCATTCCTCATTTGCTCTCGTTGTATTTAATTTTCCCACTCATCATCGCCTGCTTCATAATCCAAGCGACGTCGTGAGACCGCGGGGGCGTTCCCCTCCCAACCATCCCCCCCTTTACCCTTTTGCTCAACCCCTTCTTACCCACTGTCTGTTTTGCCGGCAATCCTCTTCCTCGTTGGCACCGCTCGCGAATTCCCCCACCCTCTTAATGACTCTCCCCAAGTCTCTCTCTCTCCTCCATCCCAGCCTCACCTCTCTCCCATCTCCCTCCTTCATCGCCCTCCCTCTTTCCTCCCGTCTTCTCTCTCCCTCTTTCGTTGGAGTCGAGAGGAGAACGGAGTTGGCCTCTGAAGTGTTGGGCTTGCCGACTCCTTTCGTCGCCACCCCCTCACACACACGAGTCGTGCTCTTAAGCAGGTTCGGTGGTTTCACTCAACTCAAAGAGAATTCAATGAAACTTCCGGAAAGTATTAATAATATTGTTCTAAAGCTACCTGTGCAAATTTTCAGAATTATATACCTCAGGTTTTTAAAGATATTTGATCGAGAATTGGGCATGAAATATGCCTTTTCTTCTGCATCCTGCAAGGTATGCATCCACGTTCAAGTACCTTCCCCTTATGGTGCCAACTTCACACGATCTGCAACGCGCGCGAGGGATTTATTCAAACGCTCGGAGTAAAAATCTGTTACATTTTTCTATCGATTGTACATTGAATAATTGGTAAAGGTTCTTTCTGATGAATAAAGGCTTGCGTTCCCATAACAACCCGTGTATTATCATGCCAACTTCTCGTTCAAATATCTTAAGATATCTGCGGCAAATAATTCTGAAAAAAATCAGGTAGCTTTAGGACAACCAAATTAATGTTTCCAGCAAGTTTCATCGAATTCTCTTAATTTGAGTAAAACCACCGAACACCTCCTTAAGGTTGTTCGAGTGAGATAGTTCCATTAAGTCATAATGGAGACCATATTCGAAATTTATTTTTTTATATCAGTGACTGTAAGAAGTGTGAAGTATATATTGTAATTTTTAATGGCTCAAAAATATTGTTATATGTGACCAAAAATTCTCAGTAATTAAATTATGAAACCTACATAAGTCTCTAACTTGACTCATTTATTTACGCTGTAAGGCTAAAAAGCTTTCTTCACAACTGTTTTTTTTTGCGATTCTGTAAAAATTACTGAGGTCAGTAATTCATTAATAAAAAAAAGATGAGAAAACATGCAAACTACACACCATTAGTTTTTCGACGAAATCAAGGTGTTATAAGTTCCTAATTTTTTCAATATTCTCCCTCTGGAGCGCAATGTCATAATCTATACCACGTTAAACAGCTCTTATTTTCAGGAAAATTTCTCGAAAAGTAGTTCGGCAAGGGGTTAATATTTTGATATCATTGGAAAGACGGGAGTTTTTTTATCTTTAACATGAGGTGAAATTCATCAAATTCTAGGTGAATGGATAGTTATTATTATAATTACTTATGCCCTTATATACTACCTTACGGAGTCCACCAAGCAGGCGTTTCCGCCAGACGACGCGGCCGTGCGATGGTGCTGATGATGCGTCGAGATGAGATTAGCAGCGGGGAAGGAGAGGTAGGTAGGAGAGAATTCCACGCCAGCTTAGCGTATGATCCGACTTATGTATTATCGGTCCGCGTAATAACAATATTATATATGTACTAGCTTTTAAAAGGCGCCCGTGGTGCCCACTTCTTCAAGGATGATATTTAAACTTATTGGCACTTGATATCACGAGTTTATTCCAAACAAATTAAATTATTTCCTTTTATTTCTCACATTGAATGTGAATTGACGATTATCGTTGAGCAGTGGTCCTTTCTGATGGTTGCGCTATTCGATAAACACTTTTACTTGGCGGGAATTTCTCGAACGAGAGAGAGAGAGAAATGTATGTACAGTTGTCCAAGTACTGCTGTTTGGAGTTGAAGTCCAACGTGGTCAAGCGACTGACCCTGCGACTTGTTGATTGTAATCGCATATTATGTCGGCATCACTGGAAATCGTCGTCGTCGCAAGATGAAAGGGTGCGTTGTCTCATTTAAAAATTAAGTGACTGTGGCTCAATCTTACAGCATTCCTGAGTCAGTGAGTGAGTGACAAGTTTTATTTTTATATAGATAGATAGATGTCGTAAGTTTCATTTGCGAATGATCATATATTAGTGAGGCAGAAAGAAAATGTAATTTAGTCGCTGGGCTTGTGAAAAGGTGCATTATGAAAATTGTGTTGCGAAAATTAATGATATTAACACCGAGGTCAAGATATTCTCCTGAAATACGAAGGATAGAATAAATATTGTAACGAGTGGCCTACGGAGATTCGAAGAGCTCCTGGTGAAGTGATATGAATTATAAAGTAATTGATATAAATGTGGTAAATGGATGAATTTTTACGTAAATAGTATCAATATTAATATAAAAATAAATGTAATTAAGTGTGAGGTTGTTAGGGAGAGTTGTTGAGTAGTGTTGGACGTTAAGTTGGTTCCACCGTAAAATGACTTAAATGTCATTTTATTCATATTCTGTCTACATGTAGAAAAATTTGTCCGCTATCTGATATGAACAACAAATTTATACCTTTTCACACTATTTTATTTTAGAATTGAACTTGAAGTTACATGGTGTTCAGTGGGGGAATGAGAGAAACACGGGGAAAATAGTATTTTTCCATAAAATACGAGTGCCATTTTCGTAGAAAACTGTCTCTAAGAAGGAAATAATCCAGAGAAATTGAATAAAAAATGAAATACAGGCATCTTACAACCTTATTTTTCTAGTTATTGAAGAATTAATGGCGTAATTGAAGTCAAAATTCGGTAAATCGTAGGAAATTGCGCTGCAGTCGGCTCCTAGGGCTGGAAAAAAGTGCTAATTTAAACTACATTCGTGGAATAACTGCATGTTTTGTACCTTACTTTTGGGTTTCTATAGGTAACGCATTGCATCAATAAAAGCAGGATTTTTTGACAAAATATCAAAAATGTGGAATTTAGTATTTGTTTTGACTCACGGAGTCGCGGCGGAACCTCCGTAATATAGAGGAGATTAAGTAGTTCGTTTTGTCGCCAAGTGTGTTATCTCAATACGTGTTATCTCACGAATCCCAAATTCGTAACAATGCTATGAAAGGCCACAAACAAGAGCATCACGAACGGTCCATATACCTTGGGAAGAATCAGGATGAGAATGAGTTTAGTTATAGTAGGAGTATAAGACGAAGGGCTTCATTAGAAAGGAAGCATTGACGAGATATGATGATGAGACATTTGAGCTAAGGGCGTTGTGATGAGAAGTTTTAACCCTTATCTGCAGTTTAGCGCAGTGTAGTTCAGAAACGTCGTTCGGAAGGAGGATGAGCATAGACTGGAGGCAGTTAAGATGTATTTTTTGAGAAGGATGGAATAAATAAGCTGGATTGAGAGGAAAACAAATAGCATTTTTTGCATCGTAAGAGAGGCGAAAAGAAATTTTAACGGGGCAGTAGAACTGGAGAAGAGAACGCCCCAGGAAACAGCAATGTGTTGAACAGGAATATTATAGTGAAGATGTTTGGACAAAACGCGTCAGAGAAATGGGTATATTTGACGATCAGAAGGGTGGAAAAAAATTGACCAGTTAAGGTCGGGCTTCATATTTGCAGAATAGACAGTTGGTAAGGAAACTTTGGAAAAGATCCCACCTGCTCGGAAAAGTTATAGGCGAACTACTCATGGAGCGACCATTTTAAGGTGAGAACACATATCAGATGATGATCAGCGTTTGCAATGAATAATGATCGTTTTCCTCAGTTTTTCCGAGGTTTTTAAAATATATTTATTGGCCTATGTCGACTGATAGGGATGTCTGTGCCTGATGATGGTGATTATCTGTCGCTAGTTTTCCATAGAGTCTTTTCGAATGCAACTAATTACACTCTGACTTACCCTGTTCAGCTCTTTGCTACATCTTCAAAGTTTATACTGAATCTTATTTTTTCATTCATGGCTCTACTAGGAGGAACTGTTGCCATGCGTAATTGAGGACTTACGTTAACCGGCGATGTACTTGGCTCAGGTTTCGGCGTCTGGAGTATTAATTTGATCTTTGAATTGTCCAACCTGTGCTAACTACTCATTCATCATAGCATTATACGAACTGCAAATAATTTTTTATTTATTTATTTATAGAGTTTAACATTTGCCCAACAAAATAATTACAGGGCAAACAAAACAAAAAAGAAGAAAATACGAAACATATTGGAATCAATTGAATTTTACAGAAATTTCGAAACATATCAAGAAATTATTAGAAATGTTAAGAAAGAAAAAGAAATGTTAATGAAAGAAATGTTTTCAATGAAATTATGTATATACGCGCAACTGATAGTTGTAAAAGATTAGGTTTACGCTAACAAAAGATTGAACTTCCATCTTATTGTGGCCGGAGATAATATTTTCCAATTTTAATTTCGTTTTTAATTTTTATAAATTATTTTGCTTCTATAAGCCATGTATTTGTTTATCTTCGATTTTTTTGCAAATTTTTAATACGACGGTGCTTCAAAATGTCATTCCAGTTACTTGATTGATGATAAAAAGTCCTGCTAGATGATATCGATGACATCGGTACCTTTACGCTGCTTCCTCTGTCGTTTGTAGCACTTAAATTAGTTTCACGTCAATTATGTCTGAGCGACTATATTTATCTCATGCCGTCGGATCCCTCAGGAGTTAATGCCCTCGGGCGTTGACGCTACTCTAAGCAATGCATAACAATTCTCTGCAGATCTCGTCCCATCTTCCCCCGGTTCTCCCCCCCCCCCTCCCTCCTCTTCATTAGCAGTTTAATCGCCTCTTCCCTCTTCACTGCAAAACTTTCCTCGACTTCCCAACCCTCCTTTTACACCGCGCCTCCATTCCCCGGAAAACTTTTAAATTCGCATTTGTGGTACCTGCAGCATTTCCCGCGTCTGCGTCTTTGAATGCGATTCGCAGTGGAGAAGTGAGGGGAGACAGAGGTGATATTGCTTTAATTGATACCTGCCACCGATATCTGCTGGGTAATTTATTCATGTTATGTTGTGTTAGACACGGAATCAGGCCTAATCTTTTGGAAACCAAGTCATAATTTATGAAAATGATAGCGTAGTATAATCTTCACTATAATTTATTACCGACAATAGTTCCAGCAATTTATTTCCATTATCTAGGTACCTTTTTTTCAGAAATACATAACCTTGGTAGTGACAATGAATTACTGAAACCATGATCGTTGATTAATTGTATAGTGGGCAATAGTAAGCTATCGTTTTCATTAATAACGTTGTGTTTCTTGGCCAATTAATCTTTGCTCGCCATAAGAGAAGGCGGTGAATGAAATGAACCTCTCCTTAAAGAAAATATTGAAGAGAATATGGAAATAGTTAATACTTTCCCCTGAAAAATAACGTAAGAAAGACTTGGTATTGATAGGCGATAAAGATCGCATGCCATTCATGAATAAGAAGGATTAGCGTGAGCACTCTTCTATAAGAAAAACGTTGGTTATAACGAGGAAATGTTATTTACTGAATAATGTTTTCACTAAATAAAAGCCTTCAGCTTATTTTAAAAACGGCAATGAAATGATCATGTTGCTGACTTTTATGAAGATATTGTGAATGAATCCTCAATCTTTAGCGTCTTCATATTTCATTATTTTAACATTTCTAGGTTAGGCTGTAGAAAAAATGTAAACATTTTTCTATGAACAGCTTAGAAATAAATAAAATAATCGGTATCATGATTGAAAAGAAGAAATAAATTCATTTCCTGCTCATTTTAGTTCTTCAAATTGCCGATTTTTATTTCAGTTGTAAATTTGTTTTGAAACATGGTCGAAAGGGAAGTTTTAGAATGTTCATGTTCTTGGCACGTTTCAGTGTCATTGATAGTTGGGAAATGACTTATTTAGGAAGGAAGAGTTTGAGTTTTAGGAATTAAGAGAGTAAGAGATTGATGATGTGGAGATCATTTTAACGAGCATCGTTCGCTCTTGATAAATAGCTTTTTGTTCCTATTTATCCGTGAAACGTTCGTTTTGCTGCTTCCATTAGCGTAAACTGGTCATTCATTTGAAAGATGTTCTTTCTCGTTCCGCGGTTTCGTCAGTATTAGGGTCGTGACCTTAGGTTTACGATGGAAATCGAGGTCACAGTGATTGCTCGCGCGGGTATGGCTCATTCGGATCCAATGTTTGGCAATAAAAAGTCATGGAAGAAGCATGTCGCCATATATCCCCGTCCGAGCGATGTAAGACAAGTCATGCCTTTCCTTTGAAATACACAGAATATATCCTACTCAGGTGCCCACGTTTGTAACGCGTCAGCCTTGAAACGCAAAGGTCACGGATTCAAATTTCACCTCGGCCATAGATGTTGTTATTGGTCGTTGGGATGAGTTCTTAGATTTGGAAGGGTGATGCACCTAAACTTATGGGTTGGAGCTCCAGAATACAAGTATCCTACTACTCTGCAGAATATTCTATAGACTTCCTGTTTTGAAGGTACTTCATTGATCGTTCCTCGTTTAGTACATACATGATTAAATAAATATGATTTTTGATGTATTTTGCTCCAATAAATATTGATATTTTCCAGCCTCTATGGTATCGTAAGTTAAAAAATAGATTTATTATCAGGCATCATCATTATCTTTTCAACCCTAGGCATAGAAAGCGAAGCATTCCATTCTTCTTTATCCTATATTAACTCAATTACTTCTCCGTTTTTCTGCTCTTCAAGCTCCCTTTCTGATTGCCTGTGATATTTGTCCCTTGATTGTCTCCGTAGAACTTTTCCTTCCTTTAACAGTAATGACTGAATGTTTTGAGACACACTGAAGTCTCCTCGGATTTAAAAAAACACGATGTATTAAATTGCAGAAAATTGTGTTACAATTTACCGCCATGCGGTTTACAATGTTTCGTTAAGAATATTACATTTTCATTCTCTACAATCTTCACCCAATCCAGTTCAGTCAATTAATTTGATGTTCTGTAATGCTATTGCATCGAGAGTTTTGCTTCATTTTCGAATCAATGACCGTAAGAGGTGTTTATGGTACATACTATATAATGACCGGTTGAATTCATATGGACATTAATAAAAATCTTAAACTATGTTTTCCCAGAAATTTTCTTGAATCTCTCAACCGTACAGGAAATGTTTTGAGAGATCCCCTAGAGAGAATTTTTATCTAGTGAGGACTAAAATGCGCCTGAATTCGTGCAGTTTATTTACTCTGCCACATTGCAGATTTTCATTCCACTCAGCAGAAAAAAATTGCTTCATCTAGGCCGTACCGGAGATAAAGTTTTACAAATGGCGGGTGTACCTTACTTCTTTCCTCAGAAAATGGCTTCCGCATCTTAAATCTGGGTAGATAGAACATATGTCTCCACTTTTCATTCGTAAGCCTTCATTAACATGGCTTTCCTTATCTTAATGCTGTTTCTCTCCTCACTGCATTGCAGTATTTCTCCGTGACAGTGCACTAAGTAACATCGCTCACCTCACGCATGGCCTTTCTGGCATGTTAACCCTTACAACAATCCGCTATTCCACAGTGTAACTTTATGCGAGAGCTGCTTTAAACGCAAAAAAAGGACTTGCTTTACAGCATTCTTGGGAAGCACCTGGTTTCCGCATTGCGTTGTGGAATATTTGTCGCTCCTAAGCATCGTTCGTAAGAGGAATATGTACTTAGAATTGACCGCAGTGCACTGATTAGTTAATTCACTCGGGGTCAGTTTAATACCAGAGCACTGCCGAGGTTCAACTTCATTAAGAAGGAAGTCGTGCGATCATCACTCGCGTGGTGGTTGAAAGAATGGCCCCGAAACTTTGTTGGCTGCGAGTTTCGCAGAACGGCGGGTAAAGATGAATGCAGAGATTTGTTCATAGCATCGGCGTCGGCGAAGGATTCCCTTACGACCCATCCGAGCACTTGTCTTTTTCTTTTTTAAGATGGAGTTGGGCGGCGAAGAGATCTTTTTCGGGAGATATGCGATATTCAGTTGTGAGAAATGTGGGGGGGGAGGGGTAATGAGAAAATAGTGGAAGCTAGGGGAAGGGAAGGATAGGGTAAGGGGAGTCAGCTGGAGACGGGTCGTGCATGGAAAAAGGGAAGGGCGGGGGAGAGATAATAATGCGAACCGCACATTATTATTAAAAGGACCCAAGTCTCTTTTGACGAGAACGAAAAGTTTTTATCTCCCCCTCCATCGTGTCCAACCTCTTTCCTCCTCCACTCACAGCCTCACCCTCTCCCCCTTCCCTTCCTCCCTCATCCCCTCGTTCTAAATCTTCCGCAATCCCACGGTCTAAATCTCCTTGTTATCCCCTTTTCCGCTTTGAATTCCTATCCTTATCATCTGCCCCCCCGCCTAACCTTGCCCTCTCGTGAAAGACTCCTGCGTCATTGTCTCCTTCTCCCATCATCCCCTCCCCCTCCTCCTCTTTACACACAAAAAAACTTCACCCCATGCTCGTAACCCTGCCCTCAGCGATGCCAACTGGAGCCAGTTCCAAAAACAAAATTACTTCGCACCGCTCCAAAAGGAATGAAAAAAGAAAATGAGATTTGTAATAGGATTGTTGCTCAAAAGTCTGATATGCATTCAAATCCTTAAAAAACTCAAAGTCATGCTAGGATTATTAATGAATTCATTGATTGATACACTAATCGCAACTAATCTCGAAAATTTTGTACATTAGTCAGTTGCTCTTGTTTTTTCTATTTTTCAGTGCAACTAAACCATATTCTCACTGATTAATCCTTTTTATGGATGACACTCAATCAAATTCCGGGAGCATTCAGAAGCTAGTTTTATTTCCTCGTGTTGCCATGTGTGCTTTATTTTTATCGGCCAATTAGCAAGATGATTCTTAATTCAAAAATTCATTAGTCTCACTGAATTAAATGAAGGTGTGAAATTTATTTTTGTTCGGGAGGATTAACGGGAACGAATGAAATGTTTTATAATTTAATGTTGGTCTCAACTTCGCCTTACTCTTCGCCGTCAAGTCCCCCAAACACCTTCTACACTTTAATCATACCTTACTCTTTCCTTGCTTACTCCATTTGGCTCCTTATCCTCTCCATAACTTCCAATCTACCAGAACCCTTAACTCCTCCTTTATTTCTTCCTCGGCCTTACATCTCTCGGTCCCCTTCTTTTTCATTTTTCCATTTTCCACCAGCTGACTCCCCTCCCCCATCTCCTCGACTTCTCCCCTCTTAAAATCTACCGGGCTGATCCTTAGATAACCCTCGCCCCAGTTCCCCTACTCCTCATCCCCAGCTCTCCTAGCTCTAAGTCTAGTTCTCCATTATAAGCGTTCCCTCTATATTGCTTCCTAGTTTCTTCGCGAGGCAGTCAGCTTCGGTGACAAGCTCGTGATGGATTACGCCAGGGCACGTGTTTCATAAAAAGCGAATTACTTCCTCCGCACCCCAACCCAATCCCTCTCTCTCTCTCTTTCTCTCTCTGCCCCAAATCGTGCAAAATATCTCCCTTTTTAGCGCCCCCCTCTCTCGCCCCGCCCCCTTCCTTCCTTCCCCATAGTCTCCCCCCTCGCATTTTCTCGAATTCTCATTGCGTTTCGTCACATTTTCCGACCCAGCCTCGCCACCCTGACCGATTTCATGGCCTCCACGTCTAGTTTCACAGTCTTCGTACGCGGCACGAGTCTTTTATTGATGTTAGCATACTACGGTGAAAATGTTGTGACCCGTAAATCGGTGGTGCGAGTTTCCATCTCTTTTATATTGACTGTGTTGTTTCCCTCTCCCTTCTTCCGAGTACCTTCGCTTGTTTTTTTGTCTTTATACATTTCTGTACGGTTATTGAGAATAGCTCAGAATAGCCAAGGGAAACTATGACTCTCGGGAATGAGAGCTTTCACTTTCCCTGACGTCAATACCTTCCCGTTCCCCCTCCCCCACCCCCAAAATCTCTTGTCATCTTGCCGAAAGCATTCTTGTCTCTGCCTCTCCTATGTAATGGCACGGAGAGATGCGCAAAATGGGCATTCATTGGTCAGTCATTGGTCATTCTTCGACAGCACATACATTGACAGACGGTCAGTCATGTTGCCGAAACGGGAGTTGAGGCACGGGCCTCCATAGCAGCGCCGCCGTCCATCCGTGCCATATCCCAGAGCTCCTCTCCTTTCCGAATCGTGGTAATATTCTTGTTTGGTTATTCAAGACGCACACGTTCATTCTTTCAGTAAGTCAATTCGATAAATTCTCGCATGCTTTTCTTAAAACCTCTCTGTAATTGTTTGTTTCTCGAGATAACAAGGGACCCTTTCGAAGAGTACCGCGTGTCGCCGTCTTGCAGGCGTAGTTCGCGGTGCGCACAACAAAAAATGTCCGGCATGAATTTGAGTCATTTTGGTACTTTCGAATAGAGAAAATGGCGGATATCATCCTCTAACTTGAGTCAGAACCTTCTTTATCTGAATTAGCTCATTCAGGGTGGCCATCCTCCTACAAAATCGAGATAACTATGTACAATTACGACCTCCTTGAAACATCCAAGAAATATCTTTGATCTTTAAGTTGCATGGAAACTTTTCCTTACCTGGGAGTCATTTTCTGGGTGTTTCTTATGAAACGGTGTAATCCAGGGTTTAATCTCACAAAATAGCTAAATATGGTGCAGATGTCATGACTTTAGGTATCAAATAATATTTTTTTAAACTTTTGCCGACGTTTCGTACCTTTACTGATCCATCTTCTGGGCTATAAACAAATGATAAACGATGTTGAAAATGTTTGACAATTCTTTTTTGATTACATAATGGTTAATTTACAGTCATTAAATTTAAAAATACATAGACATTCAAGATTGTTACCTTTAAAGTTTGGTGCTGTTTTTATTTGTTTACAATTTTAATTTGGTTGCTTGGATCCAAAATTTCTCTGTTGAAAAGTTATGAGTCATTTATTAAATTATGATAAATATTGCTTAGATAAGTAATGTCTGTTCTTTCATTGCAACTTTTTTATTTCTGGATACATGGTACATTTCTTTGAATAATCTTTTTGATAAATTCGGTCCTGATTAACATCATGTATCATTTGTTTATAGCACAGAAGATGGATAAATAAAAAACCGAAACGTCGGAAAAAGTTTAAAATTATATTTTTTGACCTAAACTCATGACATTTGCACCACCATATATAATGAGAGGTCGAGAATAAATATACCATTTAAAATAGCTTAATTAGATCCACTTCGAAGGAAGAATGTGTGACATCAAATCACTCGTTCGTTGCTTTGGCTAATATCGCATTATCTTTCATTTGAAACCATTCTTCTTTTTCCTCTTGCTTGCATCAATTGTTCCTAGCTGAATTTAGAAAGCTTTTCTTCGCATTAGATTCAATGCCCAATTGTTCCTAGCTGAATTTAGGAAGCCTTTCTTCGCATTAGATTCAATGCCCAATTGTTCATAGCTGAATTTAGAAAGCTTTTCTTCGCATTAGATTCAATGCCCAATTGTTCCTAGCTGAATTTAGAAAGCTTTTCTTCGCATTAGATTCAATGCCGGGGAGCCCTTAATGCCGTAGCAACACGTATATGTACAGTTGCAAAGTCTAACGTAATTTGAAAACTGATTTCAATTTTTTCAATTAGACCATTGCACAGTATATCTTTTCCATATCTGAAACATATTCAATTTACATCAATTCCATTGGAAAAGAACAACCTGCCCGTGCCTTTTAGTAAATGAGTTAAATGTACGAGAAAATTATATAAATATATTTCTAGTAGCTAACCATGCAATACATTACCACCTCCTCAAGAAACGTAATTTGCCTACTATAAAATCTGGATTACTTGATTCTGAAAATAGATTTGCCATTTACCACTTTCTGATTGGGTTGCTATAGACATGAAGGCGTTTCAGGAGATATTCAAGCTGAACGGGCTTTCGAGATTTATTTATCTTCCTATTACAGTATTGTTTTTTCTTTTAAGAGGGAAAACACGGCGGTTCATGTCTACGGAATTTTCCGCGTATCTTGGGGCAGGGAAATAAAAATTGCGGTAATTTAGTCACATAAAATCTGCTGAAATCCTTTCTTTTCCAATCTACAAGCATTTTTGAAAACTGAAATGAACAACAATTCGGTAAGTATTCGACACTTTTTCTTATAATTCCTTTCCTTTGAACCTGGGGAATTTTGTTCCTCTAATCTCCGTTTTTAACTCACTTTCCAACTTTTCCCTCAAATATATTAGCAATTGAAACACACTTTATTTGTTGGAAACGAATCCTATGGAATCCTGCAAAAACGAGCGCAATTATTTGTTACTGATTCGCTGAATTTGCTCGGATCATTCGTCTTGGAGGGAGTATGGAGGAACGTCCTCTAATGAGAGACGATAGAGATTGGGAGAAATGGGGAATCCTCTCCTTTGATTTCCACCCTTGCCTCTCCGAAATGCCCTTTTATCTGCCCCCCCACATTGTCTCCGAAAAATGAACGACCGCTCCTGAATTCAATCTCCGTGTCATCTTCTCATAATCGCCGCTCCATGGAGCTCTCCTGAGTTCTTGTCAAAATCCTTAATCTTGTTTCGAAACTCGTCCGTTCGTTATCCTACATCAGTTCTCTCCTTCCTTCTTCCCCTCCCTTTCCCCCCCTCCTCCCCCTCAATTCCTTCCTCCTTTCCCATCCGACCTAATTATCCCGCCCCTCTAATTATTGCCTTTCTCCCCCCTCTCCCGCCCTCCCTCCCTCTTCTGTCACTTTCCTACCCATAATCCCCTCCCCCTTCCTTTCCCTCTTCTGCCCCTCCTCTTCCTCCCTGCCCTCTAGGCTCCTCTTTCCCTCCCGCACTCCCCTTTCTCTATCCCAACCAACCGACCCACTTCCATTCTCTTATCTTTCATCCCCCACATCTCTTCACCCATTCAAAGTGCTCCCCGTTCCCTCCCGATATTTGCATCATCAGTCTTTCCGCCTACCCTCCCAACTTTCGTCGAGAATCTCACCCTCGGAATGGATAAAGGCTTGGAGGGTTATCAACGTCGCGTGCTTTCCTCAATATCTATCCGTGGTTATATACCTCAGCACTTGAAATTCATTGGTTTTTCCGCGTGATTTTGTTTTTGAAATGCATGGTGTTCTCCTGTAAAGATTGCAAGGATTGCAAGATTGCAAGGATACAAGTGTTTCACGTCCACATTCAGTCCTGGTAGTACACTAGTTTGCTGCAGGATATAGTTCACCATCGCAGTCGTAGCTCTTTGGAAATCTTTCATGCCCGGTCTTGATTAATAAAAATAATAAGTAAAAATTGTAGTATTTTTAGCTCGAGGTCTGCCTGTGCTTAAATGCAGAAGTTTTTCTGATTTCTAATCAGTATTTTACTGGACATGATGGAGATCCAATGAAATTGATGTTTTCAGGGGAGACATGGTGTAAAATCATCTTCATAATCAGTGCTATTACGTCGATTCACGACTGAGACTCTGATTTGTGGAGATTCAAGTTAAAAGATGGCACTATACATATTTATTGGATGGGCCGGTCATTTTCCTAGCCGTCGTTTTTGAACGCTAAAATTTATTCTGCGACTCCCCATATTTTCTCATTACTTTGTAGTTCGCACTGAAATAATTACTAGTACGTTACATTTTAATATAAATATTGGAAATAGTCTTTTTTACGCATAGTCATTAGAATGAAAATGTATATCATAACTGTTACGCATTTATAGGTTTTATTTTACATAGGTTTCCTAAGCTTAGGGTCCTTTGAGGACTTGCATTTTGAGATACAGCATTGGGATATGAATGTCGGTCATTTAATGAAATCAGTTTCTGCCTTTATTGAAATCAGTTTCTGAGAATTTACCCCACTGCTAAGTTGTTATTTATTATTTCAGGAGCTCTCGGAAACTTCCATTAAATTACTTCATTGAATTTGCGGATTACTTTATCGAATAGTACAATTATATTCGAAGACTTTAGAAGATATTTTAACTGTGGTATTTATTTTAATTTTTCCTATGTTGAGGTTATAATGCCTTTTGCTTCGTAGCTATGAACGTAATACGCATAATTACTTCGTTTTACTGTATGTTCAGACCATCATGACGATTTGCCTGGCGGGCATTGATTAGAAATTAAGAACCAGATTTCACAATTTTTAACAATGCAATGAGAAATGCTTCATTATACAAATTAATGCATTTGCGGATCACAAATTGCATGATTTTTCTCAGTTAGGATGGAAGATAAAACAATGTAATCATTCATTGGAATGAAAAATAAACTAAAAATATTGAGAGAAACTAAAAATATTTTGTTCTGCTTCGGCTAGACGCATTAACAGACGCAATTATGGGCTTTTGGATTCGCTGCTGAGAACGAATAAATGTCTGTCATAATTATTACCATAATGTGCGTCATGTACAATTTGGCGTACCCTCCTTTATTTTTTATAAAACAATGGTTGCCTGCCGTAAATAATATAAAGAGTTTATATGGACCTAGATAATTGATTATTTTTGTTAATAAGACCAATCATTTTCGTTGATCCTGTTCTTTTCGTTTCTTCGTGTAACTTTCCGGAGAGGTAAATATCTCATTGGCATTATAATGTCCTGAAGAATACACATATTTAAGTTTCTTTCTACGTCTCAAAGTATGTGTGACATCATTGATAGCTTTTTCTTTATGGTAAGACAGTAACTTTGCGCTCAAGTTTTCCGTTGTCCATATTCTTCCTGTCTCCCCTCTCGTCTTTCCTTCCTTCTTCCCTCTTTCTATCCTGCTTTCCGAAATGTCCTCATCCGCCATCACGTTTGTCATTTTCTTTCATATCTGTTTCCCTGTCGCCGACCCCGGCGCTGCATGCTTTAACCTCCGTCTGATTTATCCTCACTCACCCCTTCTTCCTTTCTCAAGTCATCGCCACCTCCCGCAATTGCTTCCTCATTTCCAGAGTCAAGTTTCTCACCCTGGGCTGAGTTTGTATTTTGAAGGAATTGGTCGTTGAAAAAAATTGAAATCAATGAAAATGATATGTGTGTATTGAAATTCAACTCGAAAGAAGGAATTTCAATTGAGACCATGGCTTTTTCCCTTAGCGGTGCATGGAAGCCGTTATTAAAACTTTTGGGGTATTCATACCACAACGCACGGCCCTTGACCACGTGCAACAATGTCGACGGTTGAAGCCTTCTTAAATATCATTATTCGCCTTGAGAATGTAGTACGAGTCGCACTCCGAAACGTCGCCAGTGAAAAGCTTATACCGGTGGTGGAAGACCCAAGAAGACTTTCTTAATGTATCTTTAATCAATGGTTGATAGAGATTATTTTGTTGATTTCACATCATGAGCGTATACATTTTGGTTTTGGTGACGATACGTCGTGGCTTATTTTCACGATGATTCGATCAATCTGCTCATTGTTTCATATGAAAGACGCCGCCTTATCATCCACAAAAAAGTAAGTTATAACTTTGATAATTAGGACATAAATGAACTGCTGGTATCTGTGAATTTCAATACGTAATGTCACTGTAGGATTGGGAATTTAAAATATTTGAAATCAATAAAAAAAAAACTGGCTCATCGGTTAATTTTATTATCACCACGTTTCGCTATATGTGAAGATATGTTACGTGAAGATGTGCTACGTTTCACTGTATGTGAACACTAGTTATTTCTTGGGAAAAACGATAGATTGAAGCTACAGTGGGAGCGCGTGGATTACATAATTAGCGCATAAAAGTGCGAATGTTAGTGTTTAATTTTCCACGCTTATAAATGTTGCGAATTTACATTCTATGTTGGTTAACTGTCAGACCCGTCTGGCACATTGGCATGGACATCCATTAGTAATCTATTTCATTATGGCATCAAATTGTCGATCCATGACAATGGAATCACAACTTTTCATAAAATTTAATCTGTTTGTAATGAAAATTTATTTCGTGTTTATTATCTCTTGGATATTTTTCTAAATTTTGTATTTTTATATCTAATTTTAAAATGCAGAGCATTGATCCATAAAAATTCTTTGTGAAAGGAATTTAACCTGTTTTATTGCTAAGCATTTCAGTGCCACCCCAAGAGTTTATTATTCACTCATTTCCTTGAAACCTTCCTGATCTTTACCTAGTGTGAAAATTTCCTCATTTAGCCTCTTTAACATTGAGCGAAAATAGATATATATATAATTAAAACCACAGAGATATTTCGTGAAATGTTTTATATGCTAATCCACGCTGTCGAAAAAGTTAATGAAGTCTCTTAAATTACATGCGCAACAATAAAATGGAGTGAGATAAAAATATATTTATATAACTAGCCACAGAAGAATCATTTGTATTAATGAAAGCCAAATTGATCCCTTTAGAAAAGCGAATGCAACTCTTAAAACTGGAAATAATTACTAGTTCTTAAAATAATTGAACTCAATAGTTATTAATACTTCATACTATCTTTAGTTGCCCAGAGAAGCAATTAGAAATTAGATAAATTACTACCGCTTTAGCCTTTATAGTGTAACCCTGCACATCCTGCATATTTGGCCACTTGAGTAATGAAAAAAGTCGTATCGATCAGATCAATTAGTGGAAGATTACCTAGTGGAAGTTTTCGATATTGCTATTCAAGGTTTAGAATTACGAGGAACATTATAATTTTATAAATCTCCATATGAGAACACGTTTGGTGTTCTAGAAGTGTACTTCAGTTATGACATTCACAATAAAAACATAGCCGGTAATTTGGCTCAGCCAAAACGTGTGAAAATAAACAATTTTCGTTATGATTAATGTTGTGGCTTATGCAAACAGTAATGCAATTTTAATGTTATGATAAATTTATATCAAATGCCGCCCTTTGAGGGAACCTTATATATTAGAGAATTATTATATTTATAGGGAATATTTGCATGCTGGAACACTCTGTGTTGAATAAATTATCATCAGGATAAGTTTTGAAAAAGTATTTTATAATAATACATTCAGCGAAGTCTGATTAAATACATGTGAGTAGAAGAGTTTTGGGTAACATCAAATCATTTTGTTCATATTTTGAAAATCTCTTGTTGAGGTTAAAAATTTCCTTTTTTTTAATTTGTTAAGACTTCCGCGGTCAAAAACTTTGTGAAGAGTACTTTCAATTGTGAAAGATTTTTACCCTAGGTTCCATTTTACGTTACGGAAACTTCATTCAAAAGAATGAAGTACTTATTCGTGCACATGAGTATATATATTTCGGATATCTCGGGCGAGGATAATTGGAAGAGCAAGGAGATAGAAAAAATACTGTTTACCACCATCGGAGGAAATCTTTCCGTGATCCATCGAATTATCTTGAATTATTTCGTGGACCTGCTTTCTACTGCCCGAAGTACCCCAGAAAAAGCCCACGTACGTAATTGAAGTAGAAACTGAGTGTCCCACAAACAGAATTGGGGAAGATTCCAAAGAAATAATCGTTTAATAGCTAAATATATTAATCTGTGCGACATTGATTTAAATCTGTTTTAAGGGGAGTAAACTTGCCAGTTTCGACAAGGTTGAAATCTAATGCGAAGGAAGTAATCGCGGAAAATTGGATCGAAAATATGATTGGAAATAATATGTCTCCATTATTCAATCTTGATTCTCCCTCACAAGGTAAGGTAATGCTGCTCTCTCGGGCGAAGCCGGCTTATACTCTTCTTTTCATCGCTAATTTTCGGTGGAGTGGACGCTAAACAGTAATTGGCATCCACTTTGTGGCACTCGCAAAAGGGCATTGAGCCTTTCAGGTTGCATCCGGAAAGGTGTTTTTTTTAGCGTCTTGGGTGTAAATTCGTTTGTGGAGTCGATTCGCTACGAGAAACGGGGGTAAGGGGGCAAAAAAAGGAAGAAAATTAGGCAAACCGTGAAAATCGGCGACGTCGCATCACCCGAAGCGAATCGAAGGGGAGGTCGTCGTGGTCGTCGCAGCAGCAGCTCCGTCTCCCGAGTAGATTGGGAGTCGAGAGGATAGGTGGATAGGGAGAGGGTGGTGGGAGGGAGGGGGGGTGTGCCGAAAAGGCCAAAGCGTGACGTTGAAAACAAAAGAGAGTGCGGGGATATGAGGCAAAGGAGTGAGGGGAGGCACTGCAGAGGGGGTTTGGTCGTGGAGGGGTAAGGTCTTGGTGGAGGGGGTCGGAATGTGGGGCAAATAACGCTGGATGCTCTCCTGAAAGCAATTGCGCGGAGTAATCCGGAAGTTCTTCTTCGATGGCAACGATAAGAGCGGGCGGAATGGGACAGAGGGAATTTGGCGTAGGGGGCGTAGTAATCCAATCGCCATTCTTTGATGCGATTTTGTTTAGTCTACCGGGTTGGAGCCTAAGAGGGTAACGGGGTCACACACACACACATCATTGGCTCCTCGTCTTTCTCCTTCCCCCGCAGTGGATCCCCCTCTCATCCTCCTTCTCATTCCCTTGGCAACGTCTCCTCGCCCCCTCTAGCTTCGCCCCCTTTGAGCGCCAGGAGTGGAGAAGAAGATTCGCCGAGAAAAGTTCGTTATCGATCGCTTATACAGAACTCAATGATACTGCAGCTGCGAGACCGCTTTTATTAATTCCGTTCCACTGGATGACATGATTAAAAATTCCTAAACCCCCGGAAGGTCCTTGGTGCAAAACGGGTTGCTGTGCTCCCGGCGAGGAGGATCTGTGATTAGGTATCGGATGTCGAGCGTATCAATCTTTCATTGTCGCAGTGTAACGGGACACGAAATTGGAAAGCGCCTTTGAGGGGAAATAAGCAATTTGAGTGATGCTCAAGCATTCCATGACGGTATTTGATGTTGGATCGTCAAAGTTCCCTTCTAAGCCCTCACCAAACACTTGAACTGAGGCGTACATTACCGACTAATAATCATGATTCAGTAGACACTCTTTAGGATTTATTCAATGAATCATTTTTATGTTGTACTGGGGCATTTAATTTTAGTCCTATCTTTATGATAAGAAAAGACTAAAAGGCGTAGAATTTTTGTTGCATAAAATGTCACATGGGCTCGTTTTATCCGCGATTTTATTTTTGTAAATGACCTGTAAATCATGTAATCTTGAATTGTACAGCCTAACAAGATAAAAATATACGTATTAATTTTTTTGGTCCATTTGTGTTTAAATTAACTCTTTCATTTTTTGCCCTCCGTTTTTTCATCCACTGGAGCTCAAATTCATGATAAACATAATCACCATTTTGATTAAAACCGTAAAATTTCCGCATTCTGTATTCGGGAACACGCAGCACATAAAAGGATTATAAGGGACATTTTGTGAAACTTCCTGCGCGTAGTTTATTATCTAATTAAAGGATTTTATATCCGCCCCTTCACGGTTTATTTTGCCCAAAAACATTTTCCTTCCCTTTTCAGGCCCTTCCTTTCATTGGGGATGTTTAGGACTCGGAAAACTTTTACCGGATCGTAAATCAGAACTCCTCCCGGAACGGAATCCAGATCCGCTCTCCGTTGATTTGAAGGTTTCACTTGGCTAAGAGTGCGTGATTAGTTGGATCAGCAGGACTGGATTGAGAAGGGAATCCATCTTTTAAATTTGATGATATCGATTTTCACGAAGACAATGGTGGAGAATGAAGGAAATAGGTGCTCATTAAGATTTTGAGGGGCACATCATCAAGGACTTGCTTTTGAAACGAGGGAGGGAGGAATGGAAGCGAAAATTAATGAATGCAGACCATCGATAAGAAATTTGGTTCATTTGGAGAAAGTTATTTATTATGCCATCTTTGCCAAGAGGAGTCTATTATTAGTACATTTTGTGTTATCTGTCGTCTTACAACGCTGACAACTTTATCAAAATGTTTGCTCGTAACTTAGTGGGTTGTTTTTTTACTTTGCACATGACTAAATCAACCGATGCTCTTGAATTTAAAGGGTATGTAAACAAGTTGATACTTTTTACCGGTAAATGACGGAAATTTTATCCGAGTTTTAAGGAAACGCAGGGGGAGTTACTGCTTTAATTTCGTTTAAATCAACGGAATGATTTTGTTGCGCCTATCTATTCCGTTATCGGTCGGTCAAACAAGTTGTCGATGTCCAGGTTACACCTACTTTGGGGCCAATTAAACATGAAAAGGACAAAAAAATCATTTGCCTAACTTCGTAGAAATGATTTTAGCTGATTTCGAACTCCCCTTGCAAGTACTTTCGGGTTTCTTTTGAAAGAAGAATAAATTGTTTAACAAAGGGAGTCAGGCTGTCGCCCTTGCGCAATTTACTGCAATTTCCAATCTTATTCCCTTTGTACCCCTTGGCAAGTAAGCAATTCTTATAGAGAGAGAGTCATTATACCCTGTTTTCCAACTCATGGCGGCTGACTTTGAATGCGCTGGTGCACCTTTTACATTTCCAGCCAATCAAAGAAGAGTGCCGTGGAAACTCAGTCTCTCATCGATTGCCGTGAGGTTAACAACTTCCTTATCTTTTGCGTTGCCAAATTTACTGCGTGCGAGTTGCCTTGTCTTCGTGTCGGCGATTTTAAACTTTAAACTTCGCCTGTGTCGGTCCAATGCCCGGATCAAAAAGAAGGATGGGGAATATTAGACTCCGTTGGTTAAGACTCAAAATCAGAGGTTAACGTGACGCCGTCCAACGTGCATTTATTTCCAGGATCTGACAACGCTGTTCGGTCGCCAAGAGTCAGAAACAGGTGGAAGGGGAAACACCTTTCATTTGCTACTCGCTTTGTAACGTCCACCGGCCATGAGTTGGAAATAGGGTATTGTAGTAACAGACGGGTTATTTTATTCATTCAAATATTTCAGATCTCATTCTGTTTTTTCAGTTCTACATGTGCTCTGAAGCTACATACATCAGGGAAGTTATTTTTTGATTCAGGGATTATTCGTGCATTGCCGTTTCGTGATCTCGCAAGCAATTGACAAGTCAATATTTCCTTTTCGAAAAAACTCTTAAAGTGCGTCCTACAATACAAGCACTGTTTGGTACAGATGTGGAGCGTTCATCGCGTCTGCACATAGCCATCCTAATTAAACGCCACTTGTCTTATTATTAGCTTATACTGTATAGAAAAACTTTATTGCCACAATTGGCTTTACCGTAGTTACGTCAGAAGTAGATAAAATAAATTCATCAGCAAAGTGTTGCGCAATATTTTTGATAGCGTTGACGTCTTCATAATTTTATTCATGCTAAAGTTGATGCCGTAACGTATTCAACTGGCTAGAAGGATTTTTAGTCGCATAGCCATGTCCGTGCCAGGAGTATTATAAGTGAGTATAAATCAACTTTTTCTAAGAATGTAACACACCACTGAGCAATATAATAGAAGGAACTTATTTACCTCCTCCGTTGCGATTGCTTTTTCGACTCCTTCACGTAGCTTCAGCGAAAACCTAAGTCTCCTCCCCACACGCGAATTGCGTCATCTATTAAGTCGCATCCCTGGTCCGCGCGCAGCGCTCGATGAAAACTGTTTCACTGCTGAGGCGTTTCAGCGGTGCATGGGCACACTTCCGCACAATCCGCCACCGTGTCCTCCGAAGTCACTCTGAAGGCCGTTTTACACGGGGTACGTCATTGCGCAGGTTAGATCTGCATTAATTTCTAATATGGCGGGCAATTGCGCGAATGCATGAACGAAATTAGAACAGGGGCTATTTTGCCATCTCGCATCCATGCATTTTCGCATGCGTTCTCGCAATTCACCGCTTTACACGACGCAATTTTGACTGCGCCTTCGGACATACGTTAGATTGCGCAATGACGTGCCCCGTGTAAAACGGCCTTAATGCATTTCGCTCTCCCGAACGAGGGGCTGTCCTATTCAAACTGCCTCCAACGGAGCAGCACAGTTTCACTAAACGCTTTCTGCCATAGAGCTCCGCCCCCCAAAACCTCTCCCTTCCCTACTCTAAACCCCACCTCCCGCTGCACTTCCATCTCCTCCTTTGGGGAATCCCCCACCTCCCCAAGCCGTTTCCAGACACGTTGCTTTCCTGTAGAACCCAGCGTAAGAAATTAGCGCTGAAATTAAAATTAATGTCGTGGGTAGCAGAGCCTCATCTTCCCTCCCCCAACCACGCAATTGTTCTTCTCACCCCCTAAACCCACTCCCTCAGCCAACCCTCCCTCCTCCCTTACCCTACCCCCATCCCCCTCATTGAGTTACGACCCCGTATCCCTTTCCGCCTCCTCACCCCCCTCCTCCACCCCCGTTTCAGCCAGCGGGGGTCGGAGTTTCGGGTTTTGTGGCTCAGGCGGACCGGGCCGGGGGTGTTTGGCCGCGCGGGATCATCCACCGTGTTGCTTGGGTTACTGGCAAACTCTCCTCCGTCCCTCTTCCCACACGTTTTCCTCTCCATGTTTATCGCTCCCTCCATCTCTCTCCCCCTTCTTCCTTCCTCTCCATCTTCCTTTCTACAATGCTCCTATCGTCCCATCCACCATCGTACTTTTGATCACCAACACCGTCTGAAATGGCATCATCCCCTGTGCTTCAAGCAGAGGATTGGTTAAATTTAGCCCTCTATTCATTCTGATAAAAATCCCTATTTTTCCTCATCTATCATTTGTCCTCTTCACATGTAAGTGCTAAGGTCTTCCCATATAGACCCTACTTTGCATTCTTCCTTCAATCAAATTACCAGCAACTCCCTGACGTTCTACAGCATATCCAATCCCCCTGGTTCTTCTTTGTTGTATGACCTTCCTAATGGGATTTTTTTGCTTTTTCTCTTCTGTGCACTACTCATAGGAAATAATTGATTGCGTACCGGTGGCCACTGTATCAGGGATCCAAACTCCCCAGGGTCGATTCCCTGTTAGTGGGTCTCCGAACCCTTAAGACTTTGTGGAAATTCCTCCGTTAGAGTGGGCAAGAATTAACATGCTCTATCGTAGAAGTTTGCATCGAAAATTTAATCTTTACAATATTTTCTGGTGAATTTCTAAAAATAGTAGGTAAAAATGTTCTAAGGAGCCTCTCCCTTCCTTTGAAGGCTTTATTAAATAGCACCAAGAATGAAAATTCGCGTGAAAAAACTTTATTAGAGTGTGATATTTGTTTAACAGGTATGTGTCGTTGATAAAAATATTTTTGATAACTATTCCTTTCACCCCAGCGGACCTTTGATTACCTATTTTCCAAATTTTGAGGTTTGCATTTTTTTATACTCCTACCGTCCTACTTTTTGTTTTATAAATCTTATTCAATCACATTCACCCACTTAGATCTTGGACTTCGTCTTCCATAACCACCCTCCCATCTTATGTTTAGGTAACTGATTATCTGTTTTTCTTTAGATATGACCCCTCACAAATTATCCCACCCCATTCGTATTGGCATGTCCGTTACCAGCTTCTGCTGTCCATAATGACGCAATCATTGGCTCACCATTCCCTTCAAGCGCATGCTGCTTGAACTTCTCAAACACTCCATTGCTCCTGAAATTAGGTGGACTATGATTTCATCGTGGAAATGCCTCGTTGCTTTTTTATTTAATTTAGGTGGGAGGGAGTGCGCTTAAACACAAAGCAACTTTTCATCTTTTGAGAAAACTTTATTTGTCGTATTACACAAAACTTGAAGTTTACTTCTCGAATATTGAATCAGCCGGAAATATTACTTGTTCCCTGAGGGCTATTATCAGGAGAAATTATAATCTTGTATTTGATAGCTTTTGGGTTAATTTACACAGCATGGAGGCTTGTTTTTAATATTTTACTTATTACTTTGTTAACATTTTAGTGCGAAGCGAAAAATATATTTTTTTGTCAGTTCTGAGTATGATCAAGTTTCACTATCAGTTAGCAGTTAGTCAGGTTAGGAACCTTCGTCAGGAACTTCACTATTAGTTGTTGTATTACTCTATGAGCTAAATAATGGTTACGAAATTTCTGGTGAAATATGACATAAAGGTCTCTCATTAGCTATGCTTGGCTGTTCGGAAAAGTCAAAGACACGTGAAGTGTTTTTGTAGATGTTATAATTGCGTCTCGTTATCCTTGTCAATCTCAGATACTCACTCTCCCTTCACTTACTTAAATAAGAAGATTAAACTCCTCTCTGCTGCCATCAATTTATACATTACTCTGTCCCACTCTGTCACCCTCGGATACCGTATATTCTTATAGAAAAGGTCTCCTCCCTATATTTTGGCTATCGCGGAATTGCCTAAGTCTCGTGTGTCATATCCCGGACTTATTTTGATAAAAACATCGCATATCCAAGCCTCAGCGTCTTCCATTTGCAGGATGTCTGCGATCTACCGTGTTAAATGGAAGCATTGAAAATTTGATTAGACTCACCTTCCGATTATTCGCGAAGTTTCTCTATCACCGTTCCCCTTGAAATTCAAGATGAGCAGCTTCATTCTCACCGTGGGCGAGGGGAGAAAACGCGGAGAAGGGGACGAGGAAGGGAGGACGTGGGAAAAGGAGGGAAGGAAAAACCAGCTAATGAAGTTACGGAGGGGGGAGAGAGGGGGATCCCTCCCTCCATGTTCCCGCTTTTCCCGATTTTTAAATACGCTCCTTTTCCTTAGCAGAGGTGCGATTATGGCATTTCCCTTGGTTTAATGAATTAACTTTATCTTCCATCCCTTTGGTAGCTCGGAATAAATGAGCAAAATTCATCGCGCGCGAAAAGTAATAATTTTTGATTGTTGATCTGTTTATCGCCTACCCCATTAATGTGTCATTTTTAAATCCTTTGGCGTAAAACGAATAATGTTTTCATTTTAATTTTTAACGGTAGGAGTGCTTAGTTAAGTGTAAAAAAATTCTCGTGATCATCAATTTTGCGAACGAGGGAATAAAAAAGGTAAACGGCCACTGAGACATGATCAGCATCTAAAATTCTAGAAGATCTTTTCGTTTGCTCAAGCAAACGAAAGTCGATATTCAAAATCCTTGCTCATGCGCTAAGGAAACAAGAGTCTTGGTCCTTAGACTCTACGGAGAGAACTTAATCTCTTAGCTGGTCTTTTCTCCTGTATTCCGTTGGGCATAACGCATGAACTTAAGCCAATGCACATTTCTAAATAAAACCTAACTTCGCCTGGAAAATGCATGCTCATGAAAAATTGACTACCCTCACAGACTCGCTTTATCGAGTCTTTTATTCTTCAAGAAGAACGTTTTGTATAACATGCTCTTTCCCTTGGGGGATGAAATCAACTTGGAGTAGGTTCATAGTGGAACCGCCATTTGCTATTCACTCGCCCGGCCCGTGAGGTGACTTCTCCCTCCATAAGTCTTCACTCCTGAATATCCTAACACGAGTGAGCGTTCCATCCACTCCCGAATGAGCACAGACACCCACCCCTTGCCCCCCCTTGCCACCCCTGCCCAGAAAAGCTGCACTGCGACATGCGCGCTCCATAAACACGCTCCCGAAAGGTAACAACTGACTCTCGCTGCTTCCTTCGGTTCGAATCCTAGCGCCCTTAAGAGTTGGCAGCCGACGGCGGAATCTTCGAGCGGAGGAAATTACTCATTGTCAGACGAAAACCGTCAACTTCTTTCTTTTAGAGATGCATACCTACAATTAAATTTTATCCTGTGGAAATTATGTGATAGGATAAAACCTACTTTAGTTTTGTCTTCCAGTCAAGTAGGTACTGATGCATTAAGGTTGGTTAAGGTTGGTGACCTAACAGATATAGATGGAAAAGCAAAGAAGTTGCTACCATGACACTATCCTTCATTAATTGCGTGACGGTTTGAGTGTTTTATTATTTTATTTTATTTATTTATTTATTCACCACCGAAAACAGCTCTCATTGGCCTTTATATAGGGGTATTAACATTTAACAACGGACGAGCACACGCAACCATGCCCTGGGAAGTGAAAAATCCTCCCCAGGCGGGACTCGAACCCGCGACCTTTGGTTTAGATGGCAAGGACGTTACCTCGCCGCCACCGAGGCCGGCAAAGCCTTTAATTTTAGTCTCAATGTTTTGGGGGGATACATATCACGCCAAGATTAAGGGAAAAAGAATAGGGCACCATTATAGCGTAATATGCGATATTTTTATTTATCTGATGCAATATAACTCAGCAGGGCCGTTATAATTCGATCAAAAGCCACGAATGTCATATGCGGTAATAAAATTCAAACGATACCAGTCATGATCCTTGTACATTGAAAAGCGTATAAAAATCTGATTCTTCATTTCGTCATCCTTTGCTCTCATCCCCGAAATTCCAGATGCAGTGAAATCGTTTTGTATTGCCATACTTGTCGAAACTCGGTTGCGGTGGGGTAAAATATTCGCCTGCTAATCCGGGGGTCGCGGGTTCAGGTCCCGTCTTGGTGGATTTTTCACCCTCCCAGGGCATGGATGTTCGTGTTCTTCTAACGGGTCAAGGGAGTTTGATCAAAATATCAATTTACGTAGAATTTAAAGAATTTGCTCTCATTTTAAAGATAAAACTCCCATCTTTCTAATGGTATCAAAATATTAATCTCTTGCTGAACTACTTTTCGAGCAATTTGCCCCAAAATATAAGCTGTTTTACATGGCATAGATTATAGCTGTGCGCTCCAAAGGGAGAGTATTGAAAAATTACGAATTTATAAAAAAACTAACAGTGTGTATTTCGTATGCTTTCTCGACTATTTATGAAAAAGTAATGAATTACTCTCCGCAGTAATTTTCACGGAATTGCAGAAAAAACCTAATTTGAAGGCTTTTTATCCGTACGAGGTGAAATATTAGTCTTGTTAGAGACTTTTATAGACATATTTATTTAATTAACGAGGATGTTAGTCCTAAATAACTATATTTTAGCACCATTTATATTACTACAATATTCACTCCAGACTTCTAATCGACGCCGAAATAAAAACATAAAATTCGAATGTGGTCTCCATTATGACTCAATGGGAAATATCTTGTTCAAACTACTACCTTAATTGTAGAACTGCATAGACCTAAATTCGCTCGCAATAAAGGTAAATTATTAAAAAACTTGCTCCCCAGTTAAATTCAAGATGATTTCCCAATTACGAGTGATATAATATCGCCAGAATTGCGCAGAATAGTGCGGGTCACCTATTTTTTTCCGCTTCTCCCCCTCCCACCCCTCCCCCCCCTCCCCATCCTTTTCATCTCTTCACTCCCCTCCTCCCCCCTTCCTTCTCTCTCATCCACTCCTTTCCCTTTAACGCCCCATCCTTAAGGACCTCGGGTATCGCTTTTGCGCTGCCAGGCGTTCGTATCAGTTTTAATGGCCACACTTGGAATATCTTTATCGTTACACTCGTGACAAAATTTTTTGAGGACTCCCTTTTCCCTTCCCATCCATCTTTCTCTCTCTCTCTCTGTTTCCATCACCCCTCTTTCTCATTTCTCTCCCTTTGAGTCTCCTTACCGTATTCTTCCAAATTCCCTCGTTTTATTCCTGACGTTTTGGTGGCGTTATTGATCCCTTTGTCCTGCCGCTTTTCCTTTTCACGAAATCGTCTTGGGAAAAACGTCCGAAATTTATGGTACTTAAAACTTTTCACGAGGTTATTAGCATTGAAATGTTGCGGTTTATTATCCGTCTAAACGTGAAGGATATCGCAAAACCAAACAAAAAAAATGATAACGCATTCCGTACGACGGCATAAAAAAGCACATTATTCAAATTTTCTTACTTCCAGCCTTTTATTGTGGAAGCGATATCGACGCAAAAATAACGGTGAGTTGCTAGGATTATTTTGAGGATTTTGGTTGAAGTAACTGAAAGTTCATTTACTTCTTTATAAGGATTGAAACCGTTTCATTGAACATTTCCTATGTTAAATGGCATATTTTTGTGGAATTGGTGTGGGGCTATGTAAGAAAACTATCTAGAGTCCAATATGACTGTGCCAGTGATGTGAGACATAATGATTGTGAGGACTTGTTGAAGAGTCGCAGCTATGCGAGTATCACTGTATATCTCTCAATACACTATTTTTAAGAAAAGTAGTGCTTATCTAATAGTTTAGGCATCCACTCTTGAATTGTGTTACGCTCGTAAACTTTAACAATAGAAAATAAAATTTACACTTTGTAATGGTCCACTAAATTGTCCACAATTTAGTGGATTAATACGAAGTGTAATTTTTATTTCCGATATGGAGAGGTTCCACATAGTGAAGCCAGAAGTTGTCACTAATATTTTAACAATATCGTTAGATATTTTTCTTTTCTGATTAGTGTGCGAATATAAGAAAGTTCCCATTTTTTTAATTTTTGTCAACTTAATTACAATAGAATTGCAATAGTCTCATTTCCTCCTAAAGTAGGACAGCAGAAATATTTACGATCTGCGAGTGATGGTTTTTTGTGATATGAATTCGAAACAAATCGGTTAATGGACTAAATCATTGGAATAAGCCATTCTTTGTGAGGAGACAGAAGAGATCCCTTCGCTGCATGGGAACACGCACCCTGCTTGGAAGACCGGACGGCACGGGAAGGAAGTTTCTTTTTAATTTCCTTCACGCCCCTTCTCCCCTTCCCAGCTCCACCTCTCCGTCGTCCGGACCATCACAAGGTTCCCACGTGAGCAAGGAAGACGTAGGATGACAAAGAAATGCCTCCTTGCTTGCTGGAATACCTTCTACCCCCCCCCACCACTCCCTACCCCCTTGCTGCCTTTCCCTTTGATAACCCAACATGTCTGCAACATGCTTTGGCAGAATTCTTGCCCTCGAGAATCCAGACATCCCTAGCTAGATCGCCTCCCACTTCCCTGCCCCTCTCTGTCCCCGGCTATCCGCCATCTTGCCACTCAAGAGCGGGTTGGAGAGACCTCCGGACAGGTGCGAGAGTAGCATATGCCGCGAGTACAAGGAGGAGAGTTAGTACTATGGAGATGGATGCCATTAATTAGTGACTGTGGGAAGTTCAAAGGTAAGAGTAACAATCTGCATGCATAAGCACATGGAACATTTTCGTGAATTACTGCTCTCGTGAATTGCTGCGAAGCAGAACTTGGAAATTATATTTGAGGGACGAGAACTACGATACGAATATTTGAACTCATGATGAAATAAAATTTATTTGTTGAAATGTAGATTTAATTGAAAATCAAGGTACGAAGTTGAGAATATTTTTTATTACCTTCAGTTTTCTACGTTATTCTTTCTTCCCCGTCAAATGTTTTTAATGAATGGTTATGGTAGCATACGTTGCTGTCATTTTCTCGTTCGTCTATTCTCGTACCTTCCTCTTCCGTAGGACGCACGTGCAATTACTATTTTGTCTTCAGTCTCAAATCCTTAAGCAGGCGTCTCTACGTAAATTCCCAAATTAGGTTCGGAGCGATAAAAGCTCATCGAACCACTTTCAACCGTGAGTGATCAGGAGCCGTCCGTCTTAATACCGTCTCATAAAATGTTCCTTGCAAGTGGTAATATTTCTCTCTAACTCCAAGTGCCCTTACTCTGGATTGAAACTGTTGGAATTCAAGGGCACAAACTTTCAACCTCTTCGGCCCCTTTAACCTTGAGGTACTTCATCGCCAGAAGCGTCCCAAAGCTTCAAAGAAGTAAAACTGCACAACTTCATGGTCTGAGAAGTAGTGCTGCTTCAAGAGTCTTGAGGTATAACCTGGAAGCGATTTAATCAAGTTGTTCGACATTTTTTGAGGAAACTTTCAGTAGTAATACGCGGTTACTCTCGCTACTGAACCTTCTCAAGTGAAGGTAATTTTCAGGGCTTTTTCACAGTGGGACTTTTTTTTCATTCATGTTTATTCAGGCAATTAATAATAAACTTTTAACCGGTTAGATTATTTTTCACGTGGATTATTTTGGGATAAAAAAGCCACGAGAATGCTTAAATTTGACGTGTTTTCTCCGAGCATTCGTTGTTTACGAAGTTATTCAGTATTCTCCATTATCTGTAGATTATTGATTAAATTTCGAAATTAGACTTTTATAAATATTTTTATTCCATTCAGTTTTCAATTGCCCATAGAAATTGCCTTCTCAATTCAGAATATTTGGGTATTTTTATAGGCAATGGGAGACGTAGAAGATAATTTAACACATGAGCTTACGTGTAAAGCATCAAGTTTAAGCGGCTTTTGGTATACATAAAATATAATATACCCTTAGCAATTGCGTATAAATCGAACATAATATCGAAAGGAGAATGGAGTACTAGAGAGGAGGAAAACATTTAATAGCAAGACCTACGTTGCTTCTTCTTGCTAAATTTTCTGGGGATTAGATTTAAATATACATAGCAAGTTTAATCTATATTGCGTATTTCATGGTGCCGAAAAGCTGCCGAAATTGGATTCACATGAGGAGATTGAATGGATGAGTGGTGAATGGATGAGCTAGACTAATCCCCAATCAAAACCTCTGGAGGGTTTCGGGTCTTTATAGTGTTCTCTACGTTATTCACAGCTGCTCTCTTCTCGCTTCTCTGGACCGCAGCATCACCTGCCTCTCCTCTCCATCCCTTGTGCTCCGCTCCCACCTTCACGCTCCCAAACTTTTCTCCTCTCTGTCCCTCTTTCTCCCCTTCTGTGCATGTCCCGGTCTCTCCTTTCCCGTTGGTGGGTACCACTATCCCTTTTGCGCCTTGTTTCACTCCAGTCACCTCCCTCCTCTCCCCCGCCGCGCCGGCCCGACCTTCTCCCGCGGAGATTCCCGCGGCAAGTGCCGCATTATTGCATGCTGCGAGAGGTGGTCGTAGGGAGCAAGCCACTCTTACCTAAAGTAAAGGGGGCTAAGGAGCAGCAGAGACGAGCGGAAGGAGAGGTTTGGCCGAGGGTAAAAGGGGGAAGGAGCAGAGGTGGTGGTGCCCTGGGGGCTTTGAGGAGGCCTTTTGGGGCAGGGGAGGGGAATGTGAGAGGAAGGGAAGGATGCTGTAGAGTCGGTGAGAGAGGGAGGCTGTAGTCCGTTCGAGATTTCTCCTAACACCGCCGCACGGATAATATGAACCGGAGGATAGTGGGTGGGTGTGGGAGGTGGAACCACCGCGTGTAAAGGGTAGGTTGTTGGGTGGTGCTCCGAGGGAGTATGGTGGGTGGTGCATTGGTGTGTGGTGGTCGTGGTGTTGTTTGGGTCATAGATGACGACGGGGCACTTGGGGTGGTTCTGTTTGAGGAATGAAAGGGATGGGCTCGAGGGAAAAGGAGTGGGATTGGAGAGCAGGGTTGGCGGTAAAAGGAGAGAAAGGGAGGAGAGGAATGGGAGGGGAGGACGTGAGGTGAGGGGGGGGAGAGATAGTGGGAGGGGGGTGCTAAAGCAGAAAGAATATCAGATAGGACTTAAGGCCTCACTTTGTGGAACGGCGTAATATTCATGGTAACCAATAAAAAATATACTTTGTCAATTCCACACAATTTTATTTGAACCGACCCAGGTTTCGAGAACTTATGTCATTATCAAGGTACATACAAAACATATCTGAGTACAGCCATATATAAATAAAATTGTGTGGAATTGATGTTTTTATTGGTTACCATGAACAGGAAGAAGATGTATGACTCCGGTGAGTGGCGATATGAAGGCAGAAAGTGGATAGTGATGGGATAAATACTTTTTCGGATGCTCTTAAGAATGAAAGACTCCTATCCTCGCTTCGACATTTTTATCAATTCATATAAGTTTTACTGTGAAAATGAAAAACTTTTAACTTTTTGATTCCACAATGTTCTTTTTATTAGCACGAACTGGGTTTCGACGGACTACAACGTCATCATCAGGTCTGTTGGTGATGACGATGGCGTTGTAGTACTTCGAAACCCCGGTCGTGCTAGTAAAAAGATCATTGTAGAACCACAAAGTTAATTTTTTTTCATTATTATAATGAATAAGTTCCACCAAATTTGCGCCTAAAACTGCCAGTTATTTTTTACTAATTTTATACACCCGATCTCAATTTTTTAAAGTTGGTTTTGAATAGCGTCGTCTGATTTTCTACTCTTGCTCCTCACCCATCTTTGTCTCACTCAATTTACCGTTATCCTATTTTTGTATATCATGTAGTTTTATTTGCTCTGCTCGAGTCTGAGCTCAGCTCTCGTGAGGTACGGTTCGTTCGCTTCTCTCTCTTTTACGCAATGCCTAACTGCGCCGTTTGTGCCCAAGCCGTCAGGCGAGGCCAAACCTCACTATCGTGTGGCACGTGTCGCAAAGTGTACCAATGTGTTGGAATTACGGAAGAAGAAGCCAAAGTGTTTGCCGAGTTTCAGAGTCCCTGGTCATGCGAAAAGTGTCTTACCGTGGCCCGTTCATCACGCTGTGACGACACCCCAATTAAAAGGCGTGAGGAGGTGCGCTCTAGTGAATATCTTACTGGTATGCTGAAAGAACTATCCTTAACAGTCAAGGAGATAAAAGAGGAGCAATCTGTGATTAAGAACTCACTAACAGGTTTGCAGAATACGGTTGGTTGTTTTGCTAAGTCCCTGGAAGCAATTACCTCCTCGATATCCAAAATAACTGACACCTTAAACCATCTTGCAAGTGAAAACGAGTGCATTAAGACATGGTGAAATAGAACTTCGCCTGAATCGTGTGGAACAGGAAAAGCTACGTAATGTCATCGAGGTACGTGGCATTCCCATTTCAGCGGAGGAGAATGTTGAGCAACTTGTTTGCAAAGTTGCCCTTGGGATGCAGGTTGACGTCAATGACATTAATTATTCTTTTCGAGTTAGACCTATTCAATCAACTGATCGGTCTCATACTTCAAAACCTACCCCCATTGTGGCTCGCTTTGTAAGGGCCAGTACTGCTACTGGTCTCATTCAAGCCATGCGTTCTAAGTCCGAATTAATCCTTGTAGACTTAAATGTTGAACTGGGGCCGAACGATCAAAGAGTTTTTGTTAGTGAGTCCTTATCCCCATTAAACCGAAAGCTCTATGCAGCAGCTAGAGTCTTAAAGAAGGACGGCAAAGTAAAATACCTGTGGGTTCGTAATGGTCGTGTATTTGTCCGAGTCAAAGACGGCAGTGAGAGTATCCTCGTCGACTCGGAAGAAGAATTACGTAAATTAAATTAACACGAGGCTCCCCCGTTACTTCCCAAAATTAAGGTATCCGAGAGCGAAGTTAAAATCTGTCTCGTAAATTGTTAATCACTTATGTGCCATGTTGATGAATTCCGAATACACTTTTCCTCCAACCCCATAGACATTATCTGTATGACTGAAACATGGCTGAAGCCGACTATCTCCGATGCCATGGTTCAACTGGATGACTATCTTCTGATCCGGCACGATAGAGTTGGAAAAGTCGGCGGTGGAGTTCGTTCACCTTCGTTCACCATCGCCTGCAACCAACTGTAATAGCAACTTCGCCTCTGACCTTCGAGAAACGGCCCGAATTCCTGGTCATCGAAATAGCGGGGGTAAATCTTACAAAACATTTATTATTCATTGTCTACCGGCCACCAAAAGTTGGGCATATGTCTGATATTGAAAATGTATTTACGAAATTTAGCCCAACGTTTAAAAATATTGTAATTGTAGGATATTTCAACGCAGATTTGTTGCCAGATCACTATTACAGCACTTTCCTACAAAATTTTATATATTCCAATGGCCTTTACCTTCTTCCTTTGAATACAACTCATCATACTGAGAATAGCCATACGCTACTTGATTTATGCATTGTTGATTCGCAAGAAAAAGTGTCTTCTTTTCATCAATCTCCTGCTACATTTCTCTCAGCCCATTATAAAATTGTATTCACTTATAAATTTAATGTAACCAAAACCGAAACATCTCAGCCTCCTATAGTTGTTAGAAATAACAAGTGTTTTGATGCTGAAGGCTTCCAGAGTGAGTTTTTTAGCTTTGATTGGAATAATGTGTTCAACTCCATGAATGTTGATACAATGCTGCATAGCTTAAACTCTGTTTTCCTTGACTGCCTTGATCGTTTCGCCCCTAAACGACTTATACACCATAGGCGTCCTCCAGCTCCATGGTTTACCCCAAGGCTTAGACGTGCCTTTGTCCGGACGAAGAGTAAAGCCCTTCACCAATTATTCGTGAGACAACGTAACCTCGTAAAGCGCTCAGTTATGAACTCTAAACGACTGTACTATACAAATGTTCTTTCTAAGCCTGCAAATCCTAATGAACTTTGGAAAAAGCTCAAAAATCTCTGTTAGATACTTGAAAGCTGTATTAAATGCTGTGACTCCTGCTCTACTTGAAATATTCAATTCTTCGCTGATGTCCAGCATTTACCCTACACTTTGGAAATCATCCCTAATTCGCCCTATTAAGAAAGTTAGAAATCCTTCTTCGCCTGGTGATTACCATCCTATATCTATACTTTGCGCCACTTCTAAATGTCTAGAAAAGATAGTTTTTCAACAAACTCTAGATTATCTCACTGCAAATAAATTATGTGACCCTTTTCAGTCAGGCTTTCGCAAAAACTTTTCTACCCAAGCGGCCTTAATTAAGGTTTCCGATGATATAAGATATGCCATCGACAAAAGGTTGTTGACTATACTGGTGTTGTTTGATTTTAGCAAAGCCTTTGATTGTGTAAACCATTCATTGCTCTTACAAAAAATGAGAAACCTTAATTTCTCCTTTTCCTCATTAAACTGGTTTTATTCATACCTAAATGGACGACGCCAATCTGTAAAAGGCCCTAATGGCAACTTGTCTGAGTGGGCTCCTATCTCTTGCGGTGTACCCCAAGGGTCAGTCCTTGGGCCATTGCTATTTTCGTTGTATGTGGGAGACCTTTCAGCATGTATTACCAGGTGTAAATATATGATGTACGCTGATGATCTCCAAATTTATATGCACTGTCATCCGTGCGATTTCCCAGAGACCATTAGACAAGTAAACGATGACGTATCTGCCATCGTCTCATGGCACGAGACAACTTTCTAAAAATAAATAGTGATAAAACCAAATCCATGATAATTGGTCACTCCAGGGTCATGTCTGGACTTAATATGGCTGAACTGCCTATGGTTGAGGTTCATGGAAATTATATACCTTACTCCAAGACGGCCAAAAACTTAGGGGTCATCTTCAGCAATACTCTATCTTGGAAAGAACATATTTTGTATGTTTCAAATAAAGGCAATGGTACCTTACATCAACTGAATGGATGGAAAAGACAATGCGCAAACATGGGCTTGCCTGTAGGAAACAATACCATATACACACTACATTATGCAGATGACCAGGTAATTCTAGCGCAAGACAGAGATGATATTAACTTTATGTTTAGAAAGCTAAAAGAAGCGTATAGTGCATGGGGATTGGATATCAACATGCGCAAAACTAAGTATATGTGTATTGGAGGAAAAAATGAAGACATTGTGCTAGAGGATAGCAATGAAATAGTAGAGGCCTGTGATTCATATGACTATTTAGGCATAAAAATACACAGCAGTGGAAAGAGCGCAGAAACGATTAAAGATAGGATTAATAAATGTAGAACAACCATTAATATGTTAAATTCAATATTATGGAGCAAAGATATATCAAATAGAAATAAAAGATACATATACAACACCATATTTAAAAGCATACTTACATATGGGAGTGAAATATGGCAAATGAATGTGAGTGACGAAAAGAAACTTTTAGCTACAGAAATGGACTTCCTCAGAAGGGCAGCCGGAAAATCCAGGCTTGATAGAGTAAGAAATGAGAGAATTCGAGAAATTATGAAAATGACAACAACCATTCTGGACGAAATCAAGTCAAAACAACTGCTGTGGTACGGACATGTTCAGAGGATGCTCAAAGAAAGACTGCCCCGCACCATCATGGAGTAGAAACCCTATGAAAGGAGAAAGAGAGGAAGGCCACCTAACTCATGGAGGAGCGGAATAACCAAAGCCATGGCGGAGAGAAACCTGCAAGAAGGAGATTGGGAAAACAGAGAGGCCTGGAAATTGGATGCCGTAAAGCGCAAGCAAGCGCTCTAAAGACGGACATATATATATACATCAACTGAAAATTCATAAAAAATTGCTGCCCTTCCATGTAAGAAAGCAACTTGTCTCCACATTAATTTTTCCTAATTTTGATTACTGCTGTCTTGTATTTTATGATCTCACAGCAGAACTTAATACTAAGCTTCAGCGCCTAATGAATTCCTCTGTCAGATTCATTTTTGACTTGCGGAAAGATGAGCACATAACCCCATATTTAAACAAGCTCTCCTGGATGGACATAAAAACAAGAAGGAAATTCAAATTAGCATGTTTCATGTATTCCCTACTTAAACACGATGACCCACAGTACATAATTGACTTGTATCCCAAGAGAACCATATTGCCAAATATAGTTACTAGAGCCGACCCTAACTACCTACATGTCTCACATTATCGGTTCTCCACATTTCAGAAATCATTTACCGTTACCGCCTCTCAAACTTGGAACTACCTACCTAAATCAGTCAAAGATTCCTCATCGCTGCCCCAATTTAAAAAGAAATTATATTCGTACCTAACTTGCCCCCCATAAGCCGTATTTACTCATTTCAATGCTTTATAATCATGTATATTTTGTTATATTTTCCATTGTTATTTATTTCAAAATTACTATATCAAAATATTTAATCCAGTTGATATTTAAATCATTGTGTGAACTTGCTTTTTATTCCATATTTTCTATTGTGTTTTGTTTCTGAGATTCATTCTATTCATATGGCATGTTGGTTTTTTGTTATTCACTTCATGGTAATAATTTTTTCTTAAATTCGTGCTTTGCGCACCAAATTTATATGTATTTTGAGCTCAAATGTGATTAATGCAAATTGTTCAGATCGGATGTAAATCTGTGAACAATAAAAATATATTATTATTATTTCGATGCTTAATCTGGCGACAGCAATATCCTCGTGGTGTGTAAAAATCACATGGTTAATCTGGTTGATTTTCTTCTTATAAGTTATAAATATATTGATTCGGAATTAGTACCTGGTAAAAAATCGAGAAAAAATATTGTCATACGTATGTCGTTTAAGAATAATTCTTGCTTAGTTAGCAGATATATTCTAGTAAAGTCAGACATACTGAAAACCACACCTATTACTACCTATTATTTTATTTTTCAGGTTTTGTTCATAGTCATTCTAACCCATTTAACTCAAATATTCCACGTGGAGGATGTATTTCAGAATTTAAAGTGCATGGGAAAGAAAATTTTGGACTGCGTTTCAGCGCCCCAAAAAATCGGAATTTATACACTTTATGCACATTTCTTGCTGAATCTTTTCACGACCCGTATCAGATATTTAGTCTTTGTGGCATCATTATTGGTAATATTTTGCACCTGGTATTCGCTCTTTTATTTGAAAGATTGTGTTTTTCTTTAAATTTAGCATCAAAACTCGGAAGAATTAGCTTATAGGCAATAGCCTCTCAATCGTTATCGATTCAGTGATGAATGAAAATACGTAATTAGTATTTCTTCCAGCGAGTTTTCTGCAGAATAATTTACAATCTTCCACTTTATTGGGACTTGGTTCGCTGATGAATCTGAAAAAAAACTGCATACC
The DNA here is from genome assembly GCA_963573305.1 of Pyrrhosoma nymphula. Classification (NCBI taxonomy): domain Eukaryota; kingdom Metazoa; phylum Arthropoda; class Insecta; order Odonata; family Coenagrionidae; genus Pyrrhosoma; species Pyrrhosoma nymphula. Next base: position 174,937,974 of record OY754329.1, on the reverse strand, counting down.
TTCGGAGTCAGCAATCTTCGGAGCTCGTAGTTAGTTCTTACGGCATCTCCAGGCGGTGTCAAAAGGTGACTGCCAATGCACTAAATCTGCTAATTCCCTGCCACGGGCACACGCGGATAACCAGCATTCTCTCCTTTTTTCCCTCACGTCCTAAAACCTGGCCAAGCCTCCCTCTCCTCCTCCTTCGGCTCCTCACCCCCTCTCCTCCGCGCCCCCTCCTCCCCACCTCAAGATCCCCTTCCCTCTGCCCCACCCTCTTCTTACCCCTTACAACCCTTAAACAGTCTACCCTCGTCCATCATTCTTTCCCTGCAAGTGACACTCGAAATTTACTTCCGCAGACTTCTAACAAAATCCTTACTCCGCTCCTAACTATCCTCCCTCTTAACCCTCCGCTCCCCAACCCCACCGTCTTACCCCTACCTCCCTCTGCATCTGCACAAAGCCCTCCCAACATTCCCCTATCTTTTCTCATTCCCTTCTCAGCTTCAGTTCCGAAACCCCTTGCAGATCTCGATCCCATAAGCAGCAAAAATAACCTGTTTCCTTCCCTAGTGCACGAACACGTTTTTCTAACTCATTCCTTGTAGAATGGTATCTATATTCATTTAGTATTTTAAGATTGTACTTACCTTTGCTCTTTGCTTATGAACTAATAAACGAAGGCTCAGACCAAATCCTAATGCAGTTATTTTCTTACAATATTGTATCGGACCCCTTTCCTCTCCTCCAGTGTTCCACACATCACATTATATCTACTAATGCGAACATTATGGTAGGACATTTTTAATTTAGGTTGATAATCATTCGATATCTCGTGTTTACACTACTATTTCTTTTTATGACTAACTCTTCTTTTTTGATTATTCACATTGCTTTTTCAACTAGGTATATATGTTTAATTTTTGGATTTGCCTAATGACGGCATATTCATGGGCGTCCATTTTATAGCCTCTGAGATTTCAGGACAAATATGCTTCTCTTTAAACATTACCTTCAGATTACTTGGTTTGTTGGCGTGGGTTGTGGTATTTACAATTCACATGCTTTGGCAGCTAGGGTCTTGTGTGACTGGTTACTGTGTGCCAGTTGCAGAGACAAAAGGACGAATGAAGGCATCACCTCCAGAATTAGAGCTGAGCTCAACGATACTTAGTTTTGGCCAATGAGCAGGGAATGGTGTTTCTTTTGTTATTTCCCTTGATTTAGCAGTTAGCGAAATTTCTGTCTTCTTTTTATTTTTTCCGCGAATCATTATTTCAGCGATGAATGGTATTTTTCAGTCTCATTTGCAAGTATTACAATCAATGAAGATTATTGTTCAATGTGTTGAAGTTGTGAAACGATCTGGCTGTATGGTGGGCCTAACAGTAAGTTCGTGAGCTATTGAGCTATTTAGATTACCTTTTTTCCGGTGGATTTCAGAGGATGATGGAATCGGTGTACGGCTATGGTTCTGTAAGTTCTTCGTCTGCGTAGTTTGTCTTTCATCCTGGAGGTAAAGTTTAATGATAAGAGAACTCTGATGAAATAATAATATGAGAAACCACTTTGGCGTATTATTTTTTTCGTTCTTTGTTCTCTCCCCTGCTGTATATGTGTCTCTCCGATTGGCTATCGTATTTATTTCATGCTTTCCCCTTCAGAACTCCCGTTGATAGTCCTCCTCGGGCACTCATCTCGTTCCTGCCCCTCTGGCATCGCTTTGACCCTTCCTTTCGCCAGTGGTCTCCTCCCAGAAGATGCCCGCTTGTTGCTCGCCCGCCATCAAAGCTGGCATTTTCCCCTCGGCCATGCTTTCATTAAACTCTGGACTGCGGGTCGCTCATCCGCACGGATGGACCCGCTCAACAATCAACGGCAGTGTTTCATTCTTTCCGCTATCGCGTTTCCCAGGTAAACATATTTTTATTTATCTCTGGGAAAAGAAAACAAAGGGTTGCTCGTTTTATTACTCGGCATATGAGGTGAAACATGCTTGACAGGAGCGAGTAAATGCGAAAATTTTAAAAATATATATATTTTGGGGACAGAGCAAGAGACGCATGTGGAACGTTCCTGGAGTTTTCATAGCAAGCACTTTTAACTCGCCTCATCTGTTCTATCAAATAGTTATCTACGTTTGAGTTTTAAACTGGAAAAAGATATTTTATTACGTGAAAATGGTTTGAAGAGGTAAATTGAATAAACATATCAGGTAGATTCGAGGTAACTGAGACGATAGCGGAGTATGTACAAAGTAATTGACGAATGCGCATGGTAATTCTCCGGTGACCTGCCGTATTTTAACTTTCTATGGCTCATTGCATGTAGAAAGATGGACCTCGCATTATCCATTGGACGTAGTAAATGTTCAACTTTTTATTAGGACTAATATTTTTATTTAACTTGGAATAGAGATTAATAAAACTTCACTTTGGATTTTTATCTTCGAGAGTGAAGTGATACCAGTCCAAGAAGACAAAGCGAGGAGAATTTTACCATTCACACATTTTTATACTTTATCCTGTAAATCATTTTTCATTCTAAACCATGATTATCGCTAACTATTGTAAAATAACTAAGTAGTAGACAATTGTGTTTAATTGTAATAATTTGAAAAACTTTAATTTATTATTTATTACAATATATTACATTAAGTGCATTTTGCATGACTTTGCCTAAAATTAGCAGTGAAATTAATAATTTTAGTGTCTCACTTATTAGTGAATGGGCATTATTTCAGTTTCATAACTTATTATTATAAATTTAAGGTGACACTTATTTTAAACATTAACGGGGTCATTTTTTCATATAGTATAGTAAAAACTATGTCGCTCACTTGTATTAATATCGAGTTTTGTGCCTTATAGATTATGTGGTGAATGGATGTACTAAAAATAGGTTATTATATGTAAACATTACCGTCATTACCATTTATAAAAAAGTTTTAGCTAATTATAAAAAATCGTTACTTTGAAAAATGCTCAACGTTCCGGTAAAATATTTAAAAATATTTTTTTTCTGGACTAAACCAACTATAGCATACTTCAAGCTACTAAAATAGAACATACTTTTTATTGCCGCTTTTTGCCATGACCATGTATCGTTCCTTATCATTTTTGGAGTTGATTCAGTAGTTTCATTGCAGCTCAAGTATTCGTTTAAAATCGTTGGCAAATTTATACGTGAGAAGCACCATGAAAATAAATTAAGTAGCAAATAATGCTGTCAAACGTATTTGGCGAATAACCAATTGCAATGAAAATACATCGTGGAAGCTACCGGAAATATTTTTCGATGGAAAACTCACTAAGAGTACTAAATTAGAAACTTGATATGTGTTTTGGAGAATTTTAAATTAAAATTGCAAACTCATTTATTTATCCTAATGTTTAACGCATATCATTAAGGCTTCCACTTCAATTAATAAAACTTTCAACAACTAGAATCTTTCAGTAAAAAATTTTTATTTTTCAATGTTATCAAATTTGCATCATTTATATATATATTTCATTAAAAGTATAACATATGTTCACATATAGTCGGCCGTTGTAGTATAATAAGAGTGATGTATCACATGGAGAGATCTGAAATTAAAAGTTCATATTTAAATGTATCCACGTGTGGACTGCTTTGTCACAGAGATCTTTTATGCGCCTTCCTACTCCCGTTCTCTCCCTCTTGGAAGACCAAACTGGTGCGGCCAGCGGAAAGGTTCTTTTATTGTAATAGCTACTGCTTTTTAAGCGAACGTGAGTTAGAATAACGCCGCAAATGAGTTTCCACCGGAGCGAACTCCGTCAGAGAAAATAAACGACAGAAGCGTCGCTTTATTAATTATTGTATTTAATTTTCGTCCTAAACATGTTGAGGACAGTTAATGTGCACTTGATGCTGAGGACAATCTTGCGGAAAGCACAGCCTTAGTGCCGTGTGTCAACGTGACGCAAATATCCCTTTCTTGCATCGTAGAAATGTGCATCACAGATGGGATGATATTCTAGCGTTGGAGCAAGGATATTGGCCTGTGAAGGATTGTTAATAGAGGAGTGAGGTGTAGTAAATTTTCCGGAAAAAGTACATCGAATTTCCATCTAAGTAGATGTGTATGAAACCATCTGATTTCTTGTCCTTGGTTTCTTTTCCCTCTGGAGTGTGATGCTGCAGAATATAAGTTGAATCAGATCGAATTTCTCAGACTGAGTAATAGTTATAGGTTGTGGACTATCTCAGGTGAGCAAGTCTTATTATTTTCTCACTTTTAATGGTCTAACCCTAGCCTTCCATTTCCTCTCTAGCTATTGACACCGTGGCGAGAAACCCTTTCACCGTTCACATTCAAATTGGAAAGGCCGTGCTTGAAAGATGAATAAAAAAGGCGTGTATTCTTGGGGAATATATAATGTCTCCAGCGGACGGTGTGAGGGGGAATAGGGTCACATCCGTGCGTGAACCCTTGGACCGTGTAAACGCGACCCTGGAGCTTCTTCTCGCCGGGATTAGCCCCTGCAAAGGGTGGCCGAGATTAACGAATCCAATCGACTCCAGTGGACCAGAGGGTAGGGATGGACTTGTGAGGGCACCGAGTGAGCGAATGGTGAGAAAGAAGACCGGAGAGGTAAAAGGGTGTGGAATTGGTCGCGCGGAGGAAGATGGGAGGAAACGGTTGAGGAGGGTGGGATGGTGTGTTTTTTTGAGAAGTGAAAGAGGGAAAAGGGGAAGAGAGGTAAGGAGATGAAAGACTGAACCAGCAGAGCCCACTTGAAGGGGTTGTAGTTATGCGCGAGCAGTAATGATTGGAGGGGAAGGGGTGCCCACTTGAAGGGGTGGTGAATGTGAGCTGAGATTTGGCCAGAGGCTATGGGGAAAATGGGGGAGGCTATGGGGGTAAAGCAGTTGGCGAGGTGGATGGGGGGTAAATGGATAATGGCAGGCGGAGAGAGGTGTCTTCCGCAAGTGGTCCAGGAAGGTGGGACGGGGAGGGAGAGGAAATCGGGGAAGTCGGATGGGACGTTATGTCGGAGATGAGGCCATAAGGGGCGGGAACGACGCGTGAATGGAATGAAGGTGGAGCGTCAAAACCCTTACAGCGCACACAAGGAACGGGAGGAGCGAATGATGTGCTAAAATGTCGGAATATGGAGGTTTTGTACATGAAATTTAATCTAATGACTTTTTTAATTCGGGGATTTAAAATGATGGCCCAAAAGCTATTACTACTTCTGCATCGTATAAAATTATGCCTTCCCGAGAATTATGGCATACTTATTAAAACACCCCTGGGTACAGCCATGTTTTTTCACTAACCGTGATAAATGATTTTACGCCCAATATTCAACCATGTAAAGTGCATTTATAAGCCGTGTGGAATGGTTAGCCACAGATTAAATTGCAAGTTTAAACATTTATGTACTTTTTAATCATATTTTGGCTAAAAAAATGGTGGTTTCACTCGAAAATATCTATGGCGTAGTAGTCTGCATTATAAAGTAGGTTAGGTCGTAGGTGGTTTTTGCATCATGCATCTAGGTTGAACAGGTTAAACAAACCGTGGGTCCAAATCGTTGGGTTCAGGTTGTAATGCCAACACGGAACTTTTATCCCTCACTCCCCATGCAATCCTTACCATAAGGTAGTTTTAGCTATATATTTCTTCACATAAAGAAAATATTTTCATCTTTCCAATGATAGCACAATATCAATCACTTGCGAATATACTATTCGAGTTATTCGCCTAAGAATGCCAGCCATTTTCCATGGGCAGTTGTACGGGTACGCACTCCAAGGATACTTTATTTTTTTCAATGAGGAATTTGTAACGGTTAGATCTCGTCATAAATTTTCAGCTATTGAAAAAAAATAAATCAAAGTAATTTTACAGAATCGCAAAAAAAATATTCAGTTGTGAAGACGCTTTAAGCGTGAGGCGTGAAAAAAACTAGTCAATCTTAAGACATAGTATGTATGCATGTGAAGTTATTTACTGACACTTTCAGTTAAAAGTAACAATAATTGTATGCCACTAATATTGCGATAAAAGAATGTATCGGATCTAACTTTTTTGGAAATTATGGACTTTTATAATTTGAAAATAAATCCTGGTAAAATTTCCACACCATTTTTTCTCCGCCACCGACCGTGGTTTCAACACATTATGCCATCACATTTACTTCATGCTTCATACAGCTGCTGAAGTTAAAAAATATAATTCGAGCATGGTGTCCATTATGACCAGGGGAAAATCTCACTCGAACCACCTTAGAACCCTATCCGAGGTCACGGATTACCTTAGTTATCGGTAGCCTCCCCAAGTGCCGAACCAATCGAGGATATTAGGCTCTCATGAAGTATCGGCAGAGTATTTTCTTGGTATGCGTAGTGGTTGAGAAGGCAAGTGAAGGCATTGCATTGCATAGAGGAGGGAGGCGGGTCGTGACGGCGCCAGAGAAGTCCTCCTGGGGCGTAGGGCTCTTAAAAAATGAAAGGCTCCTTAATTTTAAAAAGAATTTCAGCTGGGGTTAATATGAACAAGATTACTATCAAGAAATTAAGATAGCTTGGTGGTGTGACTGACTAAGACAATCCTGATCGGCAATTGGGGGATCCGCGATCGAATCCCGGTCAAGTAATATTAATAATTCATGGCAAATTTCACCCTCTTTGGTATACATCTTTCCACCCGTGAGCGTGACTGCATACCTCATCATTTCTGCAACCGAAATGATTGGAAAATTGTCAAAAAGTTCGTCGTTCTAAAGCGACAAGTGTTGGGTTTATACTTCGCTACCGTGACATATCATGCACAACAACGTCTCCTACGTGCTACACTTTAGACTGGGGACGAGAACAACTTGTTCGAATAAACCCTTTCCACTGAAATTCGTTGTTAATTAAGATGGCTTGGTGGTGTAACTAGTTTAACTAGTTAACACACCTGACCGTCAATATGGAGATCCGCGTTCGAATCCCGGTCCAGTAAAATGAATAATTCATGACAAATTTCACCCTCGTTGGTATACATGTTTGCACCCGTGCGCGTGACTTCGTACCACATCATTTGTACGATACAACTGCAAGGATTGGAAAATTGTCGAAAGGCTTCTTTTTATATGACGACGGTGTACCTAATAGAAATGAGAATACCGAAAAATAAGAGGATTGATGCAGTGAAAGCTATCACCGTGGAGTGTAAGGGTGGAGGGGTTGGGGGGGATGGGGGAGGGAGGGAAAGAGAGAGGGAATCCCAATGAAGGGGAAGAAATAAAAGACAAAGAGAAGGTTTATTTTTACCCTTCCAAAAATAGTTTGCGAAACGGTTTTGTTGAAAGCATGATGCTTTTGGGGATGTAAATTGGGAGATATGGAGAACATAGGGCAGGAGGGGGAAATCAAAATAGGTCACTGTGGGGGGAAATGGGAAAAATTAAAATATACCCATGTAATTTGCGCACCTATTTGAAAACAACTTGATTGTATTTTAGGGCTATTTATAAGATATTCAAGGTAATTTGCATGAGTGTTTTCGAAATGCTTCTAGATAAAAGTTTCCTTCTCCAAAACACTTTTTCGAGCTGGAATTTATAGACTCATGCCATCATGCTCATATCTCCGGTGGTGAGAGCGGAACCTTGTCTACGCATCAATTAGATAAGAGAAAATCCTTCCTGATGGACTAACTATTGTTTTAACTTAAATCTTAGATATACCAATGCTGCTAAAACACAGATACCTACTTTAAAAGTAGTGCTGGTGAATGGTACGTTGCCACATTCAATCCGGAATCCCGATACGATAACTGGCGTCTATGAGGCATTGTGCTCAAAGGAAATCGTTGAAGTGACTGAGTACAAAATCTTTCCTTAAAACCCTTTATTACCTAAAAGTATTTACTGGTGAACAAGTTCTTTCCCCTTTCTATTAACTTTGCCATTAGCCGTAAAACGCTTTTGTATTAAATGTTTACGGAATAATATGGTATACACAATCGAATAAATAACATTTTGTTTAACCCTACGACGCATAATGGCCATTGAAGTCAGTCATTAAGTGAGATAGCCTATATCATCAAAAAATGGTTTAAGCTTTCAATTTAAATAACCCGGTCTGGAAGGTTGTGAACAGCTAACAAGCTAAGGCTGATAGTTGGAATTGACTCAGGCTGGATACCGAGGTTAGTCTATGTTGGTAGTTTATTTTAATGAAACAAATCTCTTGTTTTGTAGAATGGCCCCTCATAAACTAGCACGAAACTATTATTGGAGTGCATAGAAAGGAAAGATTGCGTAGAATTCCAGTTCTTTTTGGATATGAATGCTTATTGCTGTGACTTTTAAATAAATATCGCTTAACGTACGGGGATGTCGGAGGAACTGACGGAGCCAAGGTTGACTACGGCAAGAATAAGACAGGATTTGGAGTTTTCCAGACAGATACGCTATTGACGTGCTATCTCTGGATATATCTTGGAGGCCAAGGAATATGGTGATGGAGTTAGGCCCCCAACATCTCCCCAGGGAGCTCTTCAGAACTAACTTCATTTGCCTCCTCCCTCGCTTATTCTTCATCTTCCGTCTCCACTCTCTGCTCCCCCTCTCTTTTCACATGCATGTTCCTTTTTTTGTTCTTTCTCCTGTGCCTGACGGAGGTATTCCAGCGCCGATCCCTATCACTGCTATCGCTTCTTGAAGAATTCTTAAATATTTTATTGATATACGAACTTTCCTGAGTTTCTTAAATTTAACTAAATCTTAGGGTGGGAGAAGGCGGCAACTTATCGTCAGCAACTTTTTACGGGTATGAATCAGTATTTGAGGTCAACACAGTTGCTGATGTTACCATTTTATCCTGCATGATCTTTTAGAATTATAGTCATAATTTCTCTATTATCTCGTAAAACTATGACATTTGAGGCATGTAAGCGTGCACGACTTTGTATTCTTGTTAGTAGAGATAAAACATCAATGTGCAGCATAACAATGATTGAATAGGGATAAGTTGAGAGTTGCAGTTACCCATTCATGCCACTGAAAGTCTGAAGATGATGTAACTTTATTTTATTTCCATATGAGAAGCATTTATTTAGAATTTCCTTCGAGATGTTCCGTACTTTTCAAACTGATATCCCTCTGTATTTGGAGATCCTGCTTTGCAAAGTAATACGCGGCAAACTTCCATCGTTCTTTGACACTCACGAATTCTTCCCTCTGCAGAAAAGAAGAAAGAATGCAAATATTTCGTCCAATACCTTTGCACCGGCATGGAATTCCGTTTCAATGAAATCGCAGTTCGGTGCGACGAAAAAGTTGAAATACTGCTTGCTATTCTTGTCGGGACGTGGTACACATTCGTGGTGGTGGGTGAAAAAAAAGTGCTCGATACAAAAATAATCCCGTCCAATACCTCGAGCAGAGTGGCAAAAGCTTTGGAAACTGTGGAGGCGGTGCTTTCTCACCCTAACCGCCTCCTGCTCTGCCTCCATCCCCCACTTGCATCGCCTGGCCCCGTTTGCTATTTACCCACGCTCTTGCTCCGGAACTCCGGGATCGCTTATTCCCCCCCCCCCCCCGCTTTCTTTTTAAGATCTTTTTTATCCCTCTCTCTCTCTCCCATTGGAAAAGGGATGGACCAGGATTCCTTTCGGAAAATCTGCGCGTACACACAGCGCGGCCTGATCTTGGCCGGAAACAGAGAATGGCGGCTATCCCACGAGGAGTGACATTAAACTCGGCCGTCACATCCAAGAAGGTTAATATGAAATTGAGGAGGCATGACCGTCAACGCTCATGGGCAAAAGTGAAGCAAGAATAGGGGTGCTTGGGAAGGATTTTGTGCCGAGTAGGTGTACGGCCAAACCAGTCACAAAACATCGCCTTGTCTGTGGTTTTTTAACTTAGATTGGACGAAAATCGAACGCGACCGCCGGACACGTAAGCCAGAGGAAGGTCTAAACATTGCCGACTGCAATGGCGGAATTGGCTTCAAGAATCAAGTGGTATGTCGCCTCCATTTCTTTTCTAGCCTCCTTGGTATCATCGGCGTTTCCGCGATTGAGGCAACAGGAAGCAATGTTCGGGGCGGGGAAGTTGGTTGTGGGACTGTGAAGGACTTAAGGGGGTTTTAGCGAGATATTTCCCTAGTCATAATTGGAGACCATATTAGATTTTTATATTTTAATTTCAGCGTCTGGAAGAAGTGTGAATTAAATATTGTATTATTAATGGCGCAACAATATAGTTATATATGACAAAAATGATCTGTAATTAAATAAATATGTCCACATGAATCTCTAACTTGACTCATTTTCTCACGCCGTACGGAGAAAAAGCCTTCAAGGCAGGTATTTTTTACGATTCTATAAAACTTACTGCGGTGAATAATAGATTATTTATTTATAAATAGAGAAAAATTTGAGAAAACATAACAACTACACACCGTTAGTTTTTTGACGAAATCTAGGTGTTAGAAGTTTCTAATGTTTTCAACATTCACCCTCTGGAGCGAACAGCCGTAATCTATCCCATGTAAGACAGCTTATATTTTTAGGCAAATTGCTCGAAAAGTATTTCGGTAAAGGGTTAATATAATGATATAATTGGAAAGGTGGGAGTTTTTTCATTAAAATGAGGCCAAATTCATGGAATTCTAGGTGAGGTAATATGTCGCTCAAACTACCTTAAACGTTATTCATTCTTGCCCCACGGGTGATACTGGAGTGGTTTTATGACCTGTCTGCCATAGAGGTGAATCTTGCAATGATAATGTTTTGTGAAATAGATGTTGAAACCGAGAGAACCTTGAGGGAGAAATCTTCTTGTTTTCATACATATCTCGTCTTTTTCATCAATTATCATAGCAATATGTTGGAGAAATGCATTAAGTATAATTATCCTGGAATAAATTTCATGTTAATTTCGAGTTAACCTGTATTTGAACACATTTTTTGGCAACTTGCTTTCGCAATATTTTTGGGCATATTCACTCGGTGGCCTACCGGGTCGATAAAAAACCAAGTTAGGACTATTATGGCATTAACAGAACCGGGAAATTAGCACATTATTGGTAAATATTTATTGAGTCCATTATATTCAGAAAATATACTTATATCACCAGAGGAATTGAAAAACACCGACATTTAAGGAAGAAAGACTTGCCGAACCACTATCACGAGTTACTGGAGGAAAGTAACACTTCGAAAACTGAATGGATAGGAAAGATAATGCATTTGACACAACGATATGCCAAGGGTCGTGGTATACGGAGAAAGCGGAGTTAGAAAAAGTAAAATAAGATTTTTGGAATGAGGTGATGGGAATTATCAAGGGCTGGTGGAGGAAATCGGCCGAATCTGCGCAGAGTGATCAATCCCATCAAGTTGCCGAGGCATCCAACTCCAATGCAGAGAGATGAGATGCTTTCACTAGTACCGAGCGCACGAAGTTATTAATTACTCGCAGTCATACACATTATGCTTCTGTCACCGACACAAGAGCCACTTTTTCAAACATGCATCGGTGTTTACCTCGGACGACTTCAAAGTATTTTATCTTCAGCGGAAGTCAGCTGCTACGGAGATGCACTATTGTGCAAATTTCAGGAGTTAAGAGACTTTAAAGGAAGTAGGTGTAATTCACTGTGGAAATTGGCTCCTTGCGGGTAACGTTCATTGTGTAAGCACCTTGCGTAAGTCGTGAAACATCGGATCAATTATCGGCCCAGGCAAATGATTTGTCCCGATATTCCACAGAGGAAAAATCATTCGCCTCGACCGGAATTCGAACCCGAATCCCTCGATTTCGCGCCGAGCACTTTAACCAGTTAAGCTACCGAGGTGACTTCCACCCCTGTGGATTTTTGACAAAATGGAAAAACTGATTTATCGTTAATTTCGCACGTTGCATAATTATCTCGAGCGGGTGACTCCAGTTTAAGTTAAAAATGCGCCAAGTCTGTGAAATTATTAAACATCAACCTCTTTAAATAATAATGTTTATCTTGAACTCCACTCCTAATAAGCGATATGAGTGTCGTCATTCATGGTGCCTCGTGAGCTGCAGCGAACCTCTGACAAGAGCCTTCGGGAGGGGGATGGTTACCCTCACGGCATCCCACGCCCAGCGATTCGCTTCGAACACCCCTCACATTCCACCCTTGCCGTCCCACGCGTTATCGCCTCCCAAAACCCTCCCTTGTACACCACCCTCCCTCCCAGAAACCCTCAGGGGTGGTTAGGGGTGGCCTTCCACCTTCGGAGTCTTCCCCAGAACTCCTCGTCGCCTCAAAAACTCTTCTCTTTGCCTCCGCAAAACTCCTTGCCAACCACTCACTCACTCAGGTCTTCTAAGAGAGGGGAGAGAGAGAACTTCTTCCAACTTGCGACTCCTTCACTTCGTCCTTCCCCCCCCTCCCCCACTCCTAGCAACCATCGTCACGGATTCGACGCACACATTCCTTATCATCATCTTCCCTCTTCTATCTATATCTCCGAGACCTAGTCCCCGAGACGAACTCCTCATTTAATTTCCTTTACCTCTATCGCACTTGTCCTCCGGTGCCACCATCCTCGGAAGACCTTTTGTCTCACTCCTTCAACCCTTTTTGAACTCCTTCGGAGAGGGTTCTTCTTTCTCGGATTCCTTCCACCTTTCCTCCGAGTTGATGGATGAGTCTCTTCTAGTCGATATAAAACCCATTCGAGTATTTTGGGAATTGAATATGGTTTAAATTATTCAAATAAGAATAAAAGTTTTCAGTTTTTGCGAGTTTTTAGCATTATTATTATTATAAAGAAGAATATAACTTTTAGACTATTGATCTTCCTTTTAATAAATCACCGCTCACATTTACATCACCGACATTTCGTCATTTTTTGATGTCATCTTCAGGGCTAAAATATTACAAAATATATAAATGAAAAAATTAAAAGTATATAAAAAATAATCACAACCAGGATAATACATACAAATATGATAATGCACAAACGATTTAAATAAAATTTATTTTTATGCGTTATTTAAACTGTTTGTGCATTATCGTTTTTATATGTATTATCCTTAGGTTTTGTTTATTTTTTATGCATTTTGCAATATTTTAACCCTGAAGATGTGAGTAAAAAATGGCGAATTGTCGGTAATGTTAATGTTAGCGGCGATTTATTAAAAAGAAGGCCAATACTCGTGAACGGATTATGTTCTGCTATAAATACCGTGGTCGATTAAAGAAATTAGAATTGAATAGCATAGAGTTTTTATTTCAATCTATTATTACAAAAACAGTAATTTGGGTAACCCCTAAGGAATACACCTGTATTGGGGCTAATATCATGTTATCCATGCAAAAATGCTAACAAAACATACATAAGTAGAATTGTACACAAACAAATATTTATAGAATCCTGTGAAAATTATGGCATTAATAGGGGAATTGACACGACGATAAAACACCGATAGCAGTGGTTATGAGTTACATAGATACATACATGATTAGATGTTGTAGAACATTTACGAAAACAATAACAAAATCATTTCAAAAACTATCATTTTTTTACAATTAATTCAGTATTTATTACATGGATATTACAGAAAAAAACTATATATTTTTTATAAGAAGTAGCCAGGATTTTATTTCATTGAGAAACTTTCGGATGTTTTTTTCTTCCTTGATGTATGTCGGAAGGACATTAAATATTTTTCTTGAGATATGAAAAAAAACATCTTTGGTACAACGTCAGATTGGCTTTTGGTAAAGAAACATCATTTCTTTGACGCAAACTGATGATGTGTGACTTAGGTAACAAATTTGCTTCGTCACCACTTCTTAAATAAAAAGTTTTTAATACTTTATAAAAAAACAAGTATCTGAGAGGCAATATTTTCAATTGCAAGAACAATGGGAACGCATGGGAGAATCGGTTTTTGTGCATTATGACACGTACTATCCTCTTTTCAAGAAATAGTACAGGGGTTATTGCATTTCTATAGGCTCCTCCCCAGCAATTTAAACCATAGCTTAGTTTAGACTGTACAGGTGCCATGATTTTTAGGAAATTCAATGGACATTTGTTCCGTAAGAAATAAAACTTTGAGAGGCAGAGCCGAAGTGTTGTAGATAGGCAATTGATTTGATGTTTCCATTTTAGTTTATTGTCCAGGATTACTCCCAAATATTTAAATTCTGTTACATTTCCAATTGAGATGCAATTTATACAGTGTCCTACTGTACAGTGCGGAGAATGACATTTTACTTCCCAGTCAATTTTATATTTGTTACATAAGTCATACACCAAGTATTTCGTCATGGAACTTAAAGAAAGTCTATTAAAAAGTAACAATTGCCTAAGAGATAATAAATTTTCTTCCATCTTTCTTTTTACAGTGTCCCAAGATGCACTTTCGTAGCTTAGTGCAAATCATCAGCGTAAGCTGTGACATGCCCATTAAAATTATGATTACAAAGATCGTATATATAAATCAGAAAAAGTATAGCTCCCAGTACTGAGCATTGTGGAACGCCAGCCTTAATTTCTTTATATTGACTATAGGAGTTATACACTCGAACACATTGTGAGCGCATGGATAGATAGCTGTTGAACCACTGAAGGACATTTCCTCTGACTCCGGCTTGATGAAGTTTTTTAAATAGTATGTCAAGGGTGTCTAAAGCCTTTTTAATGTCAATGAACAAGGTTGCTGTTCGTTTATTTCGATTGAGTGCATTATAAACATAAAGAAGAGTTTCTTATACATGTATATAATGTCAGAGAGTATAATGGTCAAAATAGATAAATGTTTCAATTTCGTAATTTGAATTACGTACAATGTCATCTCGAGGTTAAACACTGGAAATAATCCCTTATGTGCGTGAGAAGAAGTGGTGGCAGCGAAGAGATAGCATTTCATGGAATGCCTGTCGGTTACTTCTTCACAGAATCTCATAAAAATGTACATGCAAGTAATTTTCGTCTTCCTACTTTTCACTCAAATTTCGTTTTAACTTCATAGATGCTTTATGATTACACACTCGCAGCCTAAAGAAGAAAACATGCATGCTAATTTAGTTCATATTTATGTAAACAATCTTAGAATTCATTGGTTTTCTTTCTGTTTTATTTTCGAACACCACCTCAGTTTTCATTATCTTCTATTTCCCTCACCCTTTACTGCGTATCATGTTATTTGCTGAAATCCTCATGAAGTAGAAAACTCGTAGGAAAAATTTCATCTATCAAGTTTTCTGGCGAATGACGTAGACATTATAAAAAAGGCACGATATATATAATTCTGTCTCCCGAACTCTCGACTTAAGAATTTCTTTTTGTAATTACGTCGTTCAAAATTATTTTATCTTGCCATTTTTTTCCACTTCCCATTTCCTAAAGATTAAACTCTACCTCTTGGCAGAGTTCGATTTTAATTAAAAACTTTTCCGGTGTTTGAGTCCGAATGTAATTATCTTGTGTATTCAGTGCTGAAATATTACACAGGCAGAAATGTTCTTTGGTATATTTCCGGTGCTGTCTAATGCAGATGGCTTTTCACTTCGTTGAGGAAGTTATTATTACTATGCTAGATAACGGATAATGCTCCCAGGAATGTTTCCAAGCTGAAATAACGTCTTTTAGTGAAAACTTACTAGCAACAATATAAACAGAATAAATAAAAATGCATAATGTGCAACGCTGAAGTAGAGGAATACATAATAGCACCCTTAACCCAAAATGTGACCCGGAGAGCCATTTCATGTGACTTCTCTTTTACTTTCAGCCGGGAACCACAATGCACACCTATAAAAAATAATGATTCATCTCACCCACACCGTGTCTTCAATCCGATAGAGAATGTTTTTTGTTATAATTTTTAAAATAGTGACCTTAATGTTATAAACGTTTTGACGTAAATAACCATACAAATAATTTAGAGGTCAAAAGGTACGGACATACTTCACCTTCTGCAAGGATTTTATGTCATCTTACTATGCGATAAAATCAAATTTTTGTATAGGGATGCTGCAATATTTTCTATTTTCCTAGTTTTACGCTTCTTTCACAATACTCTATGGAACCTGTGAGTATTGGAGAACAACCCATTGATTGCGAGCTTTGCATTCATTTTGATAGTCGCAATTTCAGTTTTAGTGTCGTTCGTGGAAGACCAACCTGGGAGCGTTTCTATGTATTTTTACTATGCGTACAGTTATGCGTGCATTTGAAGAAAAATAAAAAATACCCTGAAGACGATGGACGAGTCATCCGTCGAAACGTCGGTACTTTTTTACCATTTTAACCACCTGGTGGTGGAAATCCCGAGATACGCGAATCATTCACCAGGAAAGCATCTTTTTTCAAGTAAAAAAATTAACTTTGCAAAAGTCCATAATAGTTTATGCACACGCCGTGAGAGCATCATCAGGTACAAAGCAACATCAGGGAAATTCCCTAACGGGTGAAACCGTTCGTGCTGAGCGAATAAACTGTTGTGGAATGTCGATTATAAGTTTTTCTGGGCGAATGCTTAGGATGATGAGTTCTCGGGTTTCCAACCAGGTTGTGGTGTTGCACTGCGCTGACGTTTCGATGACTTTGTCTGCTATCGTCTTCAGGGTAAATGACCCTGAAGCAGTTTCACCCAGAAGACGATGGCAGACAAAGTCATCGAAAAGTTGGTGCAGATCAACACCGTATCCTGTTAAATTCCACAGTCTCTGGCGTTATATGGTGGAACAGTATTTTAGCATAACTTAAATGTCATTCGGCGTGATTTGATGCAACTTTCTCATGTTGAAAGAAAGTAAAAATTACCTCTGTAAAATTCTACAACAGTTGAAGAGTTCTCGAGTTTCCAACCAGGATATAGTACTTAAATAAAACTGCAGTAGTTGTACTGTCCACTTAAATGTTAATGTAAAATATTACACTACACGTGTTTCGACGTTTCTTAGGGCGTCGTCATCAGGTCTAACTTTGAAATATAAATTATTTTACCTATGATAAAATAATTTATATTTTACATTAACATTTAAGTGGGCAGTACAACTACTGAAGTTTTATTTAAGTACTATATCCTGGTTGGAAACCCGAGAACTCTTCAACTGTTGTAGAATGTTACAGAGGTAAGTTTTACTTTCTTTCTATATGAGAAAGTTGCATCAAATCACGCCGAATGACATTTAAGTTATGCTGTGCGCATCCTCGCGTCGTGAATACCGCCATCCCTCCGTGCTCTAAGTGGGCACCCACCTTTCCACCTCCGACTTCTCCATCGACCGGCAGGCCTAGCGTCTGCTTCGTGGGAGAAAGACAAGTCCTCCTCCTCTTCCCTTCTCTAGTATACACCATACGGGCCGCCGCGTTGTATTCCACCACCTACACATATGTGTACCATACCTTCTCATCCTCCACCTTCCGCGCCGTCGCAACATGCACTAAGCCTCTTCCAAGACGCCTCCGCTCCCTCTCCCCCTTTTCCCTCCTCGCACTTCTGCTGGTTCTCCACGTCTTCCTGCCTCCTTTCTTCGACTGCGGAAACATGACACGATCCGTTCTTTGGCGCTCTCTCAGAATGACGAGGAGATCCTCCAGAGACCGTTCCCCTTCTAGCCCATCGGACTGCGTACCTGCCAGTGCACAAGAGAGCTGATCTCACCGCAAAGCATTGCACAGCGCCATATCAGCATCAATGCTGTATGGGTTGCGTAGTTGGAAAGTGTTAATATTACAAGGGTAAAGGCAGTCGAGTCTGGTGGGGGACTTCTCATTGCAACAAAATGATCATCTGTAGCGTTGAAAAAAATACCGAGAGGTTTAAACACGCCGAGGAAATTTATATGACGGAGAAAAAAATGTGCTTACAATTTTTAGAGTACTTATGATCTCGACCTGAATAATTAACCTTCAAATACGGCGCATGGGTTCTCTTTACATGCCTTGATTATAGACAAAAGAAACATCGAAAAATGTCTGTTTTGCAGCTATATTTATCTTTGGAAGAAAGTAGGATGGCCAAGACCAGTGGGGTCCGGAAGTTATGCAACCCGCTTGACGTTGTTGCCAGTAAGACGCCAAGATACGGGCATGTGTTCGCCTCTAATTCAGAGAGAGAAAACAAGATCTCGATGCTCAGGCATGTACCAACTCCCCTCGGTTGGAACAATGCGCACCTATTCATTGTTGCCTCAATACGTTTAGAATTCGAGAGTGAAACCGTCTTCCCTGTTTAGAAGAAACTAACTGTAATAAAAAATAGTGCAATGCATTGGAAATCTCCAAAACAGTTCACAGACTCTCTAGGCACGGTAACTTGCATGAGAATTGGCAATTTTACATAATAATGTTTATTATTTCACCTGAATCACATTTTTAACAACCAGCTCTTTTAATAAAATTCACAGTTTCAGGCTCTACTTTGTAGAAACTTTTAATATTCATTTTAATAAAGAAGTTTGGTACTTCCATTGACGATGCCATAAATTGGTGAAACGCGTAGTGTGTTTAAAAAAATAAAAAGTGAAGAAAAGTACCAGGTTTTATTAAAATGAATAAACAAACTCTTTTGTCTCATTTTTCAAACTCTTCTGTGAACGTTTGAAGTCAACTTCTGTATTATTATTCTAAACGTCTTTCTTTTGAAGCGTTTGTTATATAATTTCGTCCAAGGTTACCAGCAATACAGAATTTGTGCTAAATATTAGTTAACCGTTTACTACCCTTTTTTTCGCAAGTTGTTACATCAATTTTTTTCATTTCATCGATTGTTTCTGTTTTATTCTTAGGCCGATTAAATACGTTGTTGACATTTTATCCATTTTTTATGATCCCGCAGCCAGGTAAGGTGGCTCATTTAGAAATATAGCCCATAAATATTTGAATACGTTGTTGATTATTAATGAAATAGTTAGCCTTAGAATTTCTTGAACAGATATACAAGGTAAAATTTTACTTTTGTTCGTTTTTTATTCCAGTAACGGTTTTAGTTTACACTAGGATAAAAATTTTCATGATTTGCATTGCATGAATTCAAATCTTTTCTTCCTTTCATGTACCAAAAGACAAAAAAGCTCGTAAAATGCTATAAGGAATGAGCATTTTTGATGTTGTTAAATTTGTAGCAACATATTTATACTACATCGTAAAATTTTTGCTTACGTCATCGTTATATGTACCGGCTGCTTAGCTCGTAAGTGCGAGTCGCTATCGGATAACCCGAAGTCACGGATTCAAATTTCATCAAAAGGCACAGCATAGCGACATGCGGCTCGCATATGTAATGCATGTAATGGACGCTTTCTTTTTCCCGTGTAGGCAAGTCACAAAAACCCAATCATAAAAAAATATGGCTCAGAAGTTATTACAGGATAATATTTACTTTCTCTCGAGTGTAATGTTTAAAAAAATGCCATTACAAGCAGCTCTTTGAAGAGATAGGAATCATATTTATGGATGACCGAGTGATTTATGATTATCCTTTATCACGCCATGATTTGTTGCGCAGCGAGTTAAATGCAAAACTTTCGGAATAATGCATTCATTCCTGTTACCGCGTTATTTTTAAATAGACATTCGATAGGGTATCTAGACATATTCCCATGGCAACTAGTGATATTTTTCTTTAAGCGGAAATAAATCGTGTTTGGATGGTGTAGCTTCATTCACATCTTTGCAGTCGCGGAATTTTCAGATCGAAATCATAAGGAGAATTCCTTAAGAAAACTTTTGGATATTCTTTCAGTGCCACGTGGGCATTGTCACGTCTAGTGCAGTTTTCTCCACCAAGGAGATTGAAGCCGTTCATGGACACTTGCATGCGACGCACATCCGTCGTTCCTTTCTGGTGAACGTGCATTCACGCGCCGGTTCTCTCAGGAATACCCTTTTAAATTCCAACAGATAGGGATTTTACCCGCTATCCCTTTTGATATTCTCCATCGCGCGCCCATACTTCTCGTGTCGGCCCTCGCTGCACGCTTTACCTCCTCTCACCTTCTCTTCCACACCCCCCTCCCATTCCACCCCCTCCCTCCCTCACCCCCTCTTATACCACCCCCCCCGCACCGCTTTCATGCGGAGTCATGAACGGAGAAGGAACTTCATCCAAGTCACATTCTTCTTGGTCAGCAACTTGGGGGCCTTTGGGCTTCCGTGCACCTCCTCCTCTCCCCCCCGCCCTTTCCCCTCCCCCCCTTCCCTTGTTACTCGCCAGCGCATCCCCCTTCCCCCCTATCCCTCCTCAAACGGGGCGGGGGGATAGCCCGGAGCCCACCTCTTGGATCCTGGGCCTTTTCCAGACGCAGTCCACGGCACATGCTATATTGCTTCGGCCGCGTCTACTGCCCTCCGCCCCCCCCCCCCACACACGTTCACTACTCCCCTTCCCCCATATTTTCCATCTTCAATGCCGTATTGCTTCATTTGCCACATCGTTCTCCAGATTATGCAATAACTTGCCGAACGATCTAAAACTATCAAATACCTAAAACAACCTTCGGTTAAAAGCAATGGTATTTGATAATTTTAGAGATTTCGGCTAGTTATTGTACAATCTGGGGGACGATATAATATAATTATTATTATATTATATCGTCCTCCGGATTATACAAAAGCCAGCCGATCGCTCTAAAACTATCAAATACCATTACTGTTTTCAAATTAATGCTAAAAAATATTTGCTTCAAAAACAAGCTACTACTTAAAATTTATAATTTCCTTTAGTGTCACCACCATGTGTTAAAATTTAAATGGGTTCTGCACCGCGCTACACCCAACGCCTTGATGGACTTAAGTAAGAAACTAGGTGACTCTGAAAGAGGCACTCACAAATCTTATCGTTTTTCGGTATCGGAAGCATGTGAGAATTTATGTCGTGTTCTTTTAACAGTCAGTAAGATTTAACTTTAGTATTTCATCTCATTATCATTAAACCGTAGCTTGTTTAGCTTCTGCTCACAAAACCATTATCTCTCTTTTCCACCTACCGTTTTATTTCTCCTCAAATCTTAATTGCGTCAATTATGATTTTCCTCTTGTTTTCCGTAGTTGGTCTTCCTGTGTAGTTCTTCCCATTCATTCCTCCTTCCATTATTTTATGTAAAGTCGCTAAAATACCGATGCTAGAGAATGTGACTGAAATACGGGAACTATGGTTGGTTGCTATTGTGTTTTCCTAAAAGTCATCCGAAATCGCGGAGCAAGCTCTCGGTTTACGCAAATGTTGCGATGCATTTTGTTACTTCTTCACATAAAAAGATTTCTTAAGCACGTCTGCGCTCAATCTGGCTACACTGCGCTTAGTATGTACATACATCCCCCGAAATACCCGAGCGGTCGCCCTCAACCACTCTTTTTATCCTTCCTTAGCTCCGGGATGGTCTCTTCCTCCAGGTTGTCCTCTCCCTTATGCCTTCTCCTTTTCTTCCGCAGTGGTGGACGGTCCTCCTCTTCCTCCTCTTTCCTTACCCTATTCCCTTCTCAAGTAGCCCTTCTCAAACAGGCTCACCCCATCCTCCTGCACCATCCTCGATCAAATCGGTGGTCCGATCCCCCTCGAGCGGTGTCAGCTGCGCCTGCGATGGCCACGCGCGGAAATTTATGGTCGGACAGGTATTGTGGGCGTGGGAGGGAAGAGGTGGGGGGTGGGGGTTGGAGAGGGAGGGAGGGTGAGTTTTAAGGTTTAAGGAGGCGGCAGCGGCGGTGTGCTGTAGCTGAGTCGAAGACGGGGGTGCCCGGAGGAGGTGGGAGAGTCTTTTGTGAGGGATGGCCGGGGGTGGTGGCCGAAGAAGAAAGAAAGGAGGGGTTGATTCTCCTCCCCATGCCGCCCCTAGATGGATGGGCACCTACACGAGGCATAAAACCGGAGGGTGGAGGTTTAAACCCACGTCTCACACTTCTCCAGCCACGTGTATGAACGGCGGTGCATATAGTCACCGCGTGGAGAACTCTCACGGCTCCGGGAGGCGTCGTAGGCGACCGGCCGCCGGTTGGAGGGGGAGGTTGTTGTTCAGCGGTTTGGGAGGCGGGAGCCAAGAGGGGGTGTCGGGTTAACCCCCGCTTTTGCTGGTGAGACTACTAGTATATTGTAGCCAGGTGCAGTGAGTTAGTGCCGGAGGAATACGGGTAGGGTGCAAGGTTTATGCATGAGGCCGGCGGTGGGCTGTATCGGGGGAGAGGATGGGGTTGGGTTGGGGAGAAGGAGTCATGTTTTGAGTCGGATGGGGTGTTCGTACGAAGAGACGGTGCAGGGTAAAGAGATGGGATGAGGAGAAGGATGTAGGTGGTAGTCTAAGTGAATGCTTCTGTAGGTACAGACTGCTCGTGGAGAGTAGGGGATTGTGGGAAGAGATCGCGGGAAGGAACTGCCGAGGCATGAGGGGAACTCGCCTCTCTCCACTCGTGGGGTGATTCATGAGCTTGGCGGCGCGTGTGTCGGGTTATTAAAAGTCCTTGGCATATCGTCGAATAAGGTATAAGTTGCCTTTACGTGGGGCGCGAGAGGGAAGATATTGCGGGGCAAAGCTATTACGCTCGCAGTGGAGTCGAGCTGCGGCTAATTTGAGACCGTTTGGTGACCCTGGAGAAATCGTCTCTCCCTCTCTCGCTACTGCTCAGGAAGAAGGATTGGAGTGCTGCTGGGGCGGTTTCGACCCTTTGCATCCAGGATGTGCAGGCGAAGGGATTTAATCAAGCCGACTCTTTGGTCCTTTAGCTTCTCACGTGTCCTTTATCATGGAGTGCATTCCAGATATAATCTAATAAATGAATTAAGGATTTTGGAAATGGCAATATGATGGAATGTATTACTTACGGGATATTTTTCTTCCTTAATAGGTTCTCCTAGTGTCTAGTAAACAATATCGTACTGGAGCATGTAATGTGTTTCAAATATTTGATCATTCTCCTAAATACTAAGTTTCGATGAAAAATTAAAAAATCTAGAGGCTTGGAGTTGGCATCATGATTGGAACTCATATTAAATGTTTTCATTCAGGAGGATATCATTGATCGGTTGAATATTTGTGCTCGTTAAGCACTTTCTATTTTCCTAGCTAGAATACTTTTTCCCTTAGTGGAATATTTTTACAATCGAGGTTTGCCAGATTTTTTAAATGGAATTTAGAAAATTCTGAAAAATGTGAAGTGTTATTGGTGATAGAATTTTCCTCTTTGGCCAAAAAAAAGTTATCAAGACGTTGGGACTTTTATAAGCTTTACATATCCTCAAAATATTATTTTTCTACAGCTTTTCGAGTTTATCGCTTCTTCCCGAACTTCCTCATCCCTCTGCATGTTCTTTTCAGGTACCTAAAATTTAATTATTCACTCGGTGATTTACAATCGCATTTATCACATCGACGGAGTTAAAATAATTTCCAATGAAGTTTAAAAACAATTCTTCGCAATTTGTTGAAAGTTCTGACCGTGGTAAGTTCAGCTAGTATCTGCTGACGAACCTTATACTCAAGCTAACCATCAGAGTAACAAACTATCGACTTCAGTGCTTATTTTTAGTTTCACAACGTTAGCTCTTTCTTCTACAGCTAGATCAACAGACCGTCCTTCCTGAAGTACTCTTACAACTACATATTGGTATGCCATACCCTTTCATCGGATGGCCTCTTAATTGGCTAGGTTCTCTGATTGAAAATTCGGCGGTCCAGCACGTCCGTCGTTTCCCGCTTCAATGGCTCTGGAGGAGGCTCACCTCCTCCGTGATTAACTCACGGACGACTGACGCTTCCCAATCCATGATCCCTACGTATGCTTGTCATGCAAATGAACGGGAAGTCCTAATTTCCTTCCACGCATGAATGATATTCGGAAGAGGGCGAGCTGGGCTTTGAATGTGCATGGGATATCATGCCACGTACAGAATTACCCGGTATCTGAACAAAAAAATGAAAATGTGATCGATTTCAAATTGAGTCGAAAACTATCTATTGTTCATTACCTAAAACGTTACTGGGTGAGTTCCACACCACTGTGGTCTTGTTTGGGATGCCGGCCGGCCTTCTGGTAACGCAAATTCTACGACTTCCAATTCCACCTCAGGCATGAATGTTGTCACTGTCTTAAGATTATGCTTTGGGGTTATACACTGGGATGTAACTTTATCAGTCGATAAAACCTTCAGCTAAATATAAAGCTAATTATGTCTGTATTTTTAAAATGATATCTTATTTAAATAAAATGGCTATATAGGACTTTATTTTATTATGAACCGATACGAGATTGGTCGGAATCCCAATATCGCGAGCAGTGATTCCCCCAATCGCGGGAAAACCTCGAGATACAACTTCATGGTACTGATGTATTCGGCCTCATCCGGTTTCTAGGGAACGTCATCACGACACCAAAGTCTTAATAGATGGCTGTTCGAATAAGGGGCTTTTTTTCACTGTTTGTTTTGTGTTTCAATATATTTATGGGAAGGATTTATCTGCCTTTTTTAATGGCAGCATTGTGTGCATAAAATCTCTTTAATATTAATGTCGGTAAGTTCAGTTTTCATGTTTTTTTCGTAGTAATTTGAAATTATTCACTTTTGTACTTTAAAATCTTAAGTTCATGGTAGGGGGTGGGTTTAGAACAAGCCCCGAACTGCTCTCCTTCCCCTAACTTTAATTGCGCTAACCTGTCTCCGTAAGTAAAGACAATTGAGTAGATAATTGAATTTCTCGAGGATAGAATTGAGGAACTTGGGCTCTGCGCAGGACAGCGTGTGCCCAGACACCATGTTTGTGACTTGGGGGGCCTACTGCGATTTGCGTGCAAACGACTCCACTCCCTGGGACTTCCATCTCAGTGCAAAGCGACGGCCTGCGATCAATCCGCTCCCCTGGCTTAAGAACCAACCACCAACTCCCTCCCCCGACCCCCATGATGCTGTCGCAGAATCCCGTATATCCGGGTTGAAAGGGTTCCTCTAGTGCGCCCGCCCCGGCTTCTCTACCTTGTGCTACCCGAGGCGGTGGTAGATAGTATGTACGTACATACGCATCTTGTACCCTCTTGCCCTTCCAAGCGTACTGCGAATGACTTCCTGCCCTACCTCTCCAAACAGAACACTTTCCTCTTCCCTTCTTCGTTGATTCATCTTTCATCTATTCATCTTCCCAGCTCTGCGTTAGAACCCTTGATTGATTTCTCCATCACTTTCATCCTAGAACGATTGAGATGGTATTATCATACCGCGCTGTCTACAACTGTATAAATATACCTAGAAATTTTGATCATCAGGCTTCAGTACTGGCTTCCCATCTCAAAAGCCTGGATTGGGATCCCTACAGTGATGGTGATTTACCAATGTGATACGGATCGCTACTTTGGTGCTACGTGGAAAGCACTGCATTTATCACAGTTTCTTATCCTTAAAATGTTATGCTTAACTGTAGACACTTTGGTGCCTTCTGTTAAGATAAGGCCTACGCTGCGTTTTTCTTTACTCCCATCCCCAAATAATCTTTGCCTGGCAGCCCAACCACCTATTCTTTATAGATCACATGGAATATTAGACAGTGAATAAGCGGGTCTTCCGCGCAGGGAACCACCCTTCGTCCCCGGTCTGCGAGCTTGCGCTCATCACCGAGGACTAGGAAGGGCTGCGGGAATGGGAAGGTAAAAAGGATAGGTGAAAGGGTTTTGGGAGAGGGAAGCTTCCGGCCCCATAGTCATAATTAGACTAAGGGGTAGAAAACGGAACGCGAAACAACATATAATCTCCAGCGTTTGCGGAGGTGAATTCTATAAATAAGAAAACACCGGATCGGCAGCCGTCCTAGCCCGGCCCGCTAGAAGGAATATTAGACACTCTCACCCTAAGCAATCCAATCCAAGCGGACACCTCGTCCCAACCCATCATCACCATTCCTATTTCAAGTTCATTTCCATCATGGCCTCTCCCTACCGCTTCCCACACCCTCCACTTGAATGCCGCACCAGCCACTGCTGCCACACTCCCAGACGTCCTTCACGGCGGGCGTCGACCAAAACACTCCCCTCCTAACATTATCACCTATACATAACCTTCTAATCAAATACAATGCCTAGGAAACTCAAAGACTCTCGCTCGCACTTGCGTGTGAAAATACTCTCACTTGCGATTACTGATTTTTGAATTTCGAATCCTACATTGCAACTTTTAGGTCTCATCACTAAGAAGCTATGATTCACCTATCACATGATATGATGTTGTGCGTGGAGTTGATTCGTACTGAATGGCTCATCGCATTTCAAATCCCGTTTTTACATTTATCAATGCATCACTTTAACAATCTGATGTTGAAGTTGCCACTTAAGTAACCTGCTCCACCCAGCTAATCTTGATTTATTTTTGTAGCAAAGACTAGGCATATCCTTACCTGGATTAGTTAGGAAAGTAATACAATAGTAAAAATTATCGAAATCAGACGAATTTTACCAGCTATTATCCCTAAACATGTTGACGTTGGGTTTCGTTAATGGAAATAGCTGCTGGTGTTCAATAAATTTATTATAATAAAAGATTAAGGTCCATGCTTCAGTGGATAACGACTTGAATTGGTGGAAAATGGCGCTATCATAAGTGGAGGAAAGGAAAAATGTTGGAACTGCAAGCAATGTGTTATCAAAACTCAAGTCGGTATATTTCCAAATGAAAAAAAAAGAAAAATCGCTTGATGAGTGTATTTTGATGAGTATTAAAAAGCATTAATACTACTCGCGGTTAGCGGTAGCGGGGTCACATCTCAGGTCTTTGGGTCTCAGGGAGCCAGCCGGTATTTGGGTCGACCCTCGCTCGCGAGAGTCATAATCCTCGCTCGTGGTGGGACCTCGCCCGGCCTAGGGTCTCCTCCTCACTGCCCCGGCCCCCGCAGCGAGAGGGGAACCGCACGAAACTGACCATGTGCAGTACGTTTAAATCTTTATAAACTTTAACAGTTTGCCTAAATATTATCTCAGTGACTATTTTTTTGCCGTTATGCTGAAGTGGGTGAGATGGGGAGAATGTTGTCTAAGCGAGGACGAGGGATGTGAAGGGTGTATCTTGCTGGTTATGAAGTGAGGCAAAAGATAAGAAGAGTTTATAATGGATTGAGCAATGGAAAACAGATAGTTATTTCAATGAAGATGATAGTTGATGAAGATGAAACTCCTCACGGCAGGAAAAATCATAGGCATGACTGTCAATGGTCAGAGCTTTTATTTGATAGAATACCTATTGTAATGACTATCATGATCTTTTCCAGCGCGCCGCTGCAAGCCGCTCTTTCTTCGCTCCCTCTCGTGCAAATCCTCTCTTAATCTTTATTCGCCCCACCGCCACAGAGTCCCATTTCCAGTCGGGGAAAGCCAGGGAACGCAAAATGGTAGCCACGATAAGGACAAAGGTTTCGCGGCGTGGAATGCATCGTTTGGCACCCCCTTTAGGATATCTCAAAGGCAAAGGTGACAAAGGGGGGGGGGCACCCCAGAGAGACAGGGGCTCCACTCCCACCAGGGTCTCCGCTTGCCTCTAAACGCCATTATGGAGTTCGCGTCTTTTTCGCGGGAGTGGAGCACACACCCTCTGGTGGTGGCGCCTCACGTTACTCGGCGCCATACCCTTATGTTGCCCTTTGAAGCGCTGCTTGCTGCTCCTCGCCCTCCTGCACCCTTCGAGTCCTTTTGCCCTCGTCTCGTTTCACCCGTCTTACCCGTGGGGGTAACTCGAGGCGCGCAACGGTGGTGCAATGTGTTTTCGAAGTCTCGGTTACATGATGCGAGGTAGAATCCACACCGCATTGGGCATCTCTGTAAACGTACACCATCACAAGAGATGATAACGTGGAATGTAGTCTTTGATTTGATCTAACGTGCAGAATTTCGTGACGTTACAAATTTTTTTTAATTATTTTTTTATGTGGACGGCTGGAAGTTCATCGGTATTCTAATGGAGTACTCCAATCCTGATCTCTTTCATTTTAGCTACCTATATTGATTTGATTTATATTGATTTGATTTGACTTAAAGAATTTCGTAACGCTACAATTTTTTAAAAGCTTATTTTTTTATATGAACGGCTAGCAGTTCTTCGGTATTCTCATGGAGTGCTTTAACCCTGATCTATTTCATATTAGCTAATTGTATTGATTTGGACTCGTTTGAATTACTTTCGTTGTTTTCTCCGGTAATATTTTGTTGATATTTAGGTTTAGTTTCTTATCATTATCAATTTTTATAAAATAATACACATTCGATATATTTTCTGTCACATACACTTTAATACTGACCCTTTCTAAAAATAACTACTGACCCCTATCTATAGGACGAGAAAGTTTCGCTGTGGCGTCTGCATAATAACTTTATTTCAGATATACTTAAGTAAACATTTTACTAGTCAGAGTGGATGGAAATTTAATCTTAAAAAGTGCATTGGCTAAATATGTTTTGTATTTCCGGCTTTTTATACTTCAGTCCGTCGTTCATGGTCTAAACTTTGCGTGAATATTATTTATTTTCAAATGATATTTTATCAAGTATTCGACGTTATTTCAGCCCTTTCTTGAGGGTAGATATTTGGTAAGTTTCTTGGAGGTCCATTAAATTCTTGTTGATTTTCTAATGCCATATTTGGACCTCGCTCATAACATCAAAAGTGGAGTTTTCGTTCACTGTTATTCAGTACGGCTTATTTTTTTATATGAAAAATCCTGAGTTGTGGGTGTGGTGTGAGAGCGAATAATGATGTCTCTGATTTGATTCATGCCCTTCCTGCATCGGACATCGTTGATGATGAGCAGAGAGCAGCTCCGGTTGAGCTGCTCATTTGGGAGCATCGACGCAGAGATTCGAACGGCACCCTCGGAATGAAAAGGAAGCTTGGATGCATTGGACGATGGAGGACGAGGAGGGAAGAAGGAAACGTTTGTATACAAACGTACATTCCCTCCCTGCGCGGGAGGGTTGAAGGAATTGTGGGAAGGCTCAGGAAAGAGGTGTTGGGCTGCCGATGAGGAAGGGAGGGTGTGGGAAAGAGGAAGAGTGTCACGGAGTGATAGATGTGAAGAAAGGCTCTGCGGGACTGAGCGTGGGGACGGATATGGAAGACGGAAAAGGGGGTGGGGGTCAGAATGTGGGAGGGAGGGGGGGGGTGCAGTGGGGCGGGGGAGGGGTGGGGTAGGAATTTGTGGGTCCACGCGGTCGATACCAGTTCATGTCACTCCGCTGAGATCCACCGAGAGTGAAAATAATGGCAAAGGAAAGGCATGCATCCGATCTACCCAAATAAAAAAAAATATTCAGGCCACACACATCCCTGCTCACCCAGCTCAACGTTCATATAATACGTATAGCAGCGTGCGTAATCTGACATATTTATGTGTACGAGCGTATCTTTGACACTCAATGTTATTCATTGCCGTTTTCAGTGTTTATGTGTTTTCATTCATGTTGACGTTTTCACGTTAACGAAACATGATGAAACGTATGATCGTCGCCAAAATACGTGCTTGGATGTGCGTGCAGCCCAATAGTAAATCCCTTTCGCAATTGGTTGAATCATCGGGATCTTTTTCTATTGCGTGTTTCGAATGTGGGGCTAAAATCGCGCCTGAAGTTCGCTTTTGAGAGATAATATTTCAAAGGAGGGTTCACTCTGAGGTATCGTGCATTTCACCCAACTTACTGAAAGATCAGAAAATTAGCTCTCTTAAAAAAAATACGGCTTTGCATATTTATGTCCTCAAAAAATCTGAATGAATGAATTTTGTTGAATTGTTTTGTCAGACTGAAGCAATGAAGTAATATTTTTATTCCTTTTTCAGGTGAGTTTTTCGAGTCTTTGCTGAACTTCCCACTGATCTGAATTGTGGGTTTTTTCAATGCTATATTTGGTAAGTATGTAAGTTTTTCTTACCCTTCGTGTTCCTTACCCTTCTATTGCTAACATCTTCTAGCTATAGTTTTTGTAACAAACCTTTAAGGGAAAAATTCTCGCTATCAATCTCAAAGCATCGTGGTTTGATAATTCCGCTTAGGTTTTTATTTTACAACGAACCGGCTATTGTAGAATATTTTGTATTTCACTGAGTAACTATTTTACTTATTACATCATGAATTTTTGCTGCTTTAAAGCTTTCTAGATTAGAATGCTATTTCTAGATTAGAACGCGAAATTGGAGTAGAAAAAAATAAGAAAATAATCCAAAGTCATTTGAAGCATTTATGTTAACTGTAGTAGCACCTTTCCTACTTTCCATTTCGTTATAAATCCATGATATATTAATTAACATGATTCGTTTATATTTTTATCATACATTATTATATAAGTATTTTTTTAGGTTTTTAATCGCCTTATTGTGAGACAGGGATATTCTCATAACTGATCAACATCGTGCATTTGCGTAGAGATCCTTAAACATAATGCAAGACTCAGTTTATAAGGAGAAAGCGGTAAGCAAAATTCACAGTAAAAATGTAAACGCTTATGCATCATCTGATTTAATGACATTGCGTCAGCTTCAGTTGGAATGCTAATTTAGTTGCTATCTCATTATTTTTCTTTGGTTCCTTCCAAAGTCTCACCTCTTCAATAGCCGTATTACTTACTCGTTTCTTCCGATTAAAAGTAACCATTTGAATGAGTTTGGACAGTGATTTTTCACGCATACCTAAGCCTCCGCAAGCGAACACGTACGGCCCCTTTCATCTTATCCCCATTCTTTGGAAATCAAAAAGTGTTCTCGGGAAATGTTGTACAGGGAACACACGGGAAGCTAGTTATTGGTTCGAGATCCGAGGTTTCGCAGACTGTGGTGGTATTCGATGTGAGACCACCCCACCGTCGGCCCGGCTAAACATTTGCCGCCAGTGTTTCATTCCTCGGAACCACTCCCGCATCTCATCCCATCGATCCTCTCCGCAGCATCGCGGTGGAGCGGAATCAGTTTGCTCTCCACAGCGCTTCTTCATCTTTTTATTTTTTTATCGCCTCCCGCAAACCCCTTGGAAAGGAGCCGAATGGAGCAATTCCCGATCGTTTTCGGCTCATACTGTTTCATTCCTTCTCGCTGCATCCACTCTTTGCGTCCGCATTTTTGTCGCCCAGCTCCTCCGATTCCTTCCCTCATGGAGCTCCGGAGGACGAATAGATATAGGCATCATCGGTGATTCGCCACTTCCTGCCGCTCTGCGATCGATGCCCGTGCCCTGGCCTCTCCGAACGCCCCCCCCCCCTCACACACACCCCTCTCCCCCAACCCCCCCTGGCCTCCCGTTTGCGAAGCCCGGATGTCGTCTGGGATGTATGTACATCGGGACGAACTCTGACAGAAATTGCCGTGGTGGACAATTTTTATCTCGCCCTCTCTCCTTCTCCGTGTGGAGAAGAATCCATCTCCCTGAACGGGTCATTGCTTCGAGAATTAGGCTGATATTATTTCAACAAGTTTAAAAAAAATACAGGGAGTATTCTTAATACTCCCGTCAGATCTTTATTTCGTGAATACAAAATTACATACGTCACTCTCGTTATTGGGTGATTCTTTTGTTTAGTTTGTCAGAAAGAAAGTTGAAAAGAAAGAAAGGAAATTGCGCTATACATAACAAATGTTAATCGAAATCATTAGTACAAATGGCTTACCTATGACCAATAGGTCGATGGTAGCTAATATTTTCTGCTTTTCAATGTTAATTTTATATTTCTTGTGTTATTAACGTCTAACTCACGTTCTCAGCTCTCTGTAGACACCTTGATCACCAAAATCGACCAACTCGTTCCGGAGATACAACTGAACTGAGCGCGCGCCGTGCCCACACAAGCCCAAATTTAGACTCCCACGCGCAGCGCTGTGACGTCACCTCGCAACCCCCCCCCCCTCCTCCCCCTCCACTCGCGACAAACCATTTCCGGTAGTTGACAAAACGGGCTATCCAGTCATAGTTTTAGATATTCTGTTATCCTTATAGTTTTTGCACACGAGGCCCTCGAAAGTACACAAATATTGGTCGACGCAAAGCCTTACATGACACCGGAAACGAACCATAAGATGTTCATTCGCGCATTCACATCTAAATCTCCAATGGCCGTAATAAATTGGCAACGCTCGTCAAAAGTACTCAGGAAATTGCTGGGATTAAAAGGGCGATTTCACGGCAGTGATCAACCACAACATCTCAACAAGAAAACCCTTCCGTGGTGGTTTACGGGAATGTTACTTCCTCGCCAGTGACACAACCACAGACACACACAACTCAATTTGAGATCCTTCACTAGGGCTGATGGGTCCCTGCTCAGGATACCTGGGTAATGGCCACAAACACACTCACAAGCACTCAAGAAATCACTCGCTCAAACGGGCCCAACATTTGGGAGAATCCAGCTCAAAATCAGCATAGTCGAATAACGACACGAAGACAGGAAAAGACGAGGGTGTGCGTCGGATACATGTATTTCTGCCACCTTGCGGCCGAAATACTGAAGGCACTTGCAACTGAACATTGACGGCCAAATCTGCTGAACTACTGGACAGCTGAGAAAGAGAACGTTGATGAGAATCTATGGGCCAGTAAACAGTGAAGGGATATGGAGAATTCGTTGGAACCATGAAATATATGAACTATACAAAGAACCTAAACTTTCCGCGCACGTTAAGTTAACGAGGCTCCGGTGGGCAGGATATGTCCAGCGGAAGCCAGAGACGCGGGTGGCCAAAAAAGGTCTTCATTGAGAGTATGGGAGGAAAGAGATCAGTGGGCAAGTCAGGGAAAAAGATGGGAAGATAACGTAAGCAAGGATGCAAGAGACTTACTAGGGATAAGGAACTGGAGAGAACATACCGGGATGAATGGAGACAGAAAATTGACAAGGCCAAGACTCAACTATGGGCTGTAGTGCCATCGAAGAGAGGGAGAGGCACTTGCAATGCAAGGTTGTGATAGGATGATATTGTTGTCGATTTATCTTTCTAGGGCGGGGGTAAGGGAGAAAGGATACCCAGGAAGTGAATTCAGTTTTCGGAGAGGGATCTTCATCAAAAGGCCCTAGGAGGGTATTTCTGGGAAGGTTGATTCTGTTTCGTCGAATCAGTTCCCCATCAGTTCTACAGTTCCCCCCTCCCGCTCACAAAATGGTCCGCGGAAAATCAATTTCGTGATACGAGTTCGGTGGATGGTTTGCGCCGATTAAATTCACTCGAGAATGATAGAAGAAGAATGATAAGCTTGGTGTTCATGCTTCGATTGTTTGTGCTTTGGGCTCTTTGTGGGCTGAATGAAATTCGAATATTTTGGCCATCGATGTTCACGTTGTCATCTCTAATCGTTTCACCTTGGATAAAGGGAGAGGAAATGGCCGAGATAGCTTTGTTAGAGTAAAAATAAAACCTTTTTTTAATCGTACCAAATTGATTAATCAATGAGCGTTTTATCATTATTTAGGCGCGTATCTGTGGTGAAGTTCTCGGGCACAAATGGTTTCTATTTATCCTCTGCCACACTGTCAAAGACTAGGTGCGGCTGTTTAGTGAAATGCGGATAGTTCAATCCAAATGTTGGCCTTTTTAAGATATCTTTATGCATTTCACTTGACGCTGTATGTATATTTAACATAAATATTGGTACATTATTTTGATCGATATATTGATCAGCATTATTTTGTTGCAAAATTATCAATGTCTTTTGTCATATTTTTAATATAGTTTGATGGTTGTATAATGACGACGATAAGACTTTAAGATAAGTTTAAATATTTTATTTTATTCTGGCATCGTTGAACTATCGTTAGCTGTCAACAGAGTCTCACTTAAAAATGAAAGCGGGAATCTTCTATTGATACATGACCTGAACTTCACTATCTGTATTTCAGCATTTTCTTCAATTTATTATTAAATACTTTTGGAATATTAAGAAAGGTGATTGCTGTTTGAATAAAAAAGAGCTTTAAATGGAAGGATATGAAGTAATAGGAGAAGTTGCAATGGAAAATAAATTGGATTCGTGGTTCCTCTGAGACTTTTCTCGTATTATGAAAGGATACTATCATTGAGGTCAAGAAGCAATAGCTGTAAAGAAAACTCAGACTCAAAATTGAGTAATCTGTTTAAAGTTTGGGAGGCGTGCACCAAAATATGAAAACTCATGACCTGAAGTAAATGTTCATTAACATTTGTTAATGCCTGTGAAATAAGCTGACTTATTTATGCTGCTATTCTTTTTTTTGGTATTCGCCGTATATCCTTGCTCCTCTCTGGAAATGCTTACTTGCAGTCTAACAAATCTAGCGATGGGCTTGAATTATTTTTTTGTAAAATCAAGGGTACCTATTATATCATGGTCGTAAGTAAAATGAAAATAAATATTTTTCCTTCAGAGATATTAAGTTTTGATGTTAAATCGTGACTCATATGTATTATTTCATCATTTTTGTTTTTTGTCATATGATCCGCAATAACTGAGAGAAGACTTGTAGATATTTTGATGAGAAACCCCAAAAAGTATTTTCTCCTCATGGAAACAGTTTAAGGTAGTTTGAGCGAAATAGATCCTTAGCCATATTAGACACCATATTTTAATTTTATTTTTTAATTGAAGCGTCTGTAAGAAGTTTGAAGGGAATATTGTGACATTAATGGTGCAAAAATTTAATTATATATGACAAGAATGCTTAGTAATTTAAAAAATATTACTACATAAGTCTCAAACTTTTTTACGCCGCACTGTGAAATTGCCTTAAACACGGCAGGTTTTTTTTGTGATTCTGTAAAAAGTGCTGCGGTGAGTAATGGATTTATTTTTATAAATAGTTGAGAAAACATACAAGCGACACACCGTTAATTTTTTGACGAAATATAGCTATTATAAATTCATAATTTTCCCTCTGGAGCGCACAGCCGTAATCTATCCCATGTAAAACAGCTTGTGCTTTTAGGCAAATTGCTCCAAAAGTAGTCCGGAAAGGTGTTGATATTTTGATATAATTGGAAAGATGAGAGTTTTTTTCTTTAAAATGAGGTCAACTTCATCAAATTGTAGGTGGATTGATATACCGGTCAAACTACCCTAACAACCCAAAATGTTGGAAAGCTGAATTGCGAGGATTTAATCTTTTGCCACTCTTACTATGATTCCTCATTTGATTCTACGCTTGTAGCCAGTGATGAGTGCCATTACTGTTCAAGTAAGAAACCGGTGTTGGTGACGTTGCTGAATACGTTACCTCAGTTGACCGCAGCGTTTGCGAGAATCTCGACGCCCTGTGAGATACAAACTGGATGATTCTGTTTCGAACCGCTCATTTGGTCTGTGAGACGATTGCTTGCTATGTCTTGCCGACGATTGATCTCTCAGCATTTATTCCTGCTCTTAATCCCGGCTTAAAATTTCTGACTTCTGATGCTGACTGCTTGGCTATGGATGTAAAAGTAGTGCAGTAACAATTTTTCACAATGACACAAAAAGTTTTTCTCGTCATTATTTCAGGCAGTTTGAATTCTACATTTTAGATTCACAAACTCTAATAATTATTTTTTATCTGTGAAAAGACGACTGAGCCATAATAATATTAATGGACACTATGCTGATTTTTAGACTTTTCGCCAAGTTTGCGTTTATTAAGTATACCTTATACTTCGATATTATATTTGACTTCAAAAGGAAGGTATTAGTTAACTATGAAAAGAAATTCAGACGTTTAAGGTTGAGTATAGCATGTATTTTGAATGTAAATAATTTTTTTTCCAACTGGTGG
Source organism: Pyrrhosoma nymphula (assembly GCA_963573305.1). NCBI lineage: Eukaryota > Metazoa > Arthropoda > Insecta > Odonata > Coenagrionidae > Pyrrhosoma > Pyrrhosoma nymphula. Next base: position 174,902,308 of record OY754329.1, on the reverse strand, counting down.
TTGATTACTAAGTGCACTTCTTCTGGTGAAGGAGTAAGATATGACTGGTGTGGAAAGTAAGACTATTTTAGTTAGCAAAGAAGTAGCTGACTTGGAGTTTGGATGTTTAAATTAAACTGCTAAGGCTAGAGATCTTATCAAAAAACTGTATACTGAGCCGAACACGACGACCATCGCTACCGCAGCCAGCAAATGCAGCTGGTATGGTTAACTGATTTCATTGGAAATAGGTTCTGCATTCCCTGGTTAAACTTTCAAAAACATGATTTTGACAGTGAAAATCAGCTATTGGTTGTCAATATGAACGAAAAATGGGTATGGTTAAGGTCATATTTAGTGCAACTGCACTTGCTTTGCCAATGAGTGTCGATCATTATCTGGTGTTTGGTAATTTTCACCTATTGACACAAAAAGAAATAGTTATACCCCCGCATTATTTTATCAATTTCAGTTTTTTTTTTACATTTCATGCGTGAGATTTTGTCGACCCACTCATCAATCGCTCTCTTCACTTGACGTCATCGTCCTGGATTCAGGAAAATAAAGATTCTCTCTGGGTTCGCTTGGTGAAGCTTCAGAGGCACTCACCGTTGCGGAACGAGACAGTAAACAGACCATTGACGTCGCGAAACCCCGCCGACAACTAAAAACCTTTGGAAAAATAATGGAAACTCGGGCGATATGGCGATTTGAGTTCCTGGAAAACTGCTTCCGTTCACCTTCCTTTGAGCTCCACGCTTTGCGGTGGTGCGAATTATTATTGTTCCGTAATCCCTCAAAGGGAAACTTGGCGCGCCGAGGAAGTGGAAAAGGTGGCGAAGACGGCGTCAGCCCCCAAGCCCCCGTGCAAACCCCGAGAGATCTCTGCCAACTCAATGTTTTCATCTGCATATTTTTTATATCCTTCGAACTTCTTTCAACATAAGGCCGTTTTCAATGGATATATATGTTCGAATTTTTGCGTTTCCAACGGACTCAAAATCCCATGAAAATCACTTTGGGCGCAGTTTTGGTCGTCACAGAGTGAGCGTGAGAGGGTGGTCTAGTTTCCCGGAAGAGCTTTGGAAAGACGGGAATTCAGGTGGGGAGAGTATTTTGTTGGAAGGGGAGGGTTTTTTTGTTGAATGTCCCACGACGGCAGGCGGTGCGAGGTGGGACGGGGAGCAGAAAAGTTTCCGGGAAGAATGGATGACTGGGGGTGGAAAAAAGGGGAATAAGACTCAACCAGCCAGCAAGCCCCCAAGGGCAGTTTCAAAAGAGGTTGGGGGAGAGAGAGGCCTTTTAATCGCCACGGGAGCGTTAGAAGGAGAAAAATCAAATGAGGGAGCGATTGTCTGCGGGGGTCCGGAAGTGAAACTTGCGTGGAAAATCACAATATCCAAGATCTCGCTCGAAGTGTACCTGAATCAAGAGGGAGAGAGAGAGAACGTGAGCGGATGGTTTTAATTCCGCCGTCTCTAAGGATCGCCTATTTTCAAGGTTTCACTTTTGAACGGCGATCCCATCTCCTCCTCCTCCGTCGTCCAAAGTGGTCCAAATGCGAGCGAAAGTTGAAGGAATCGGACGTGATTGTGGGGCATTATAACCAAAGGGTGCGATGAGGGATTTTCCTTCGAGGGTTGGTCGCTATGGACTTATCCCCGTTATCATTACTCTTTTTAGTTCAAAGGTCTCTTTTCATCAAGAGTGGTGGATCGTCTTGCTTCACTTCATAGCTATCAAGTCTCGTTTAGTTATTTTTTTTTATTTTTCATTTAATCCAGCCGAATTTAATATCGATCCCGTAAAGCCCAGATGCGGGCTTCCCCCTCGATCCCCACCATATCCTCCCCTTCCTCAATTCGCATTTCCCTCCTCGCCCAATTAGGGGATCCGGGCAGGGTGCACGCTACTCTTGGAAAACGCGGAAGATGGTGTAATGGGCTACGGAGCGGGTCTTTCTCTCTTTCCCCACACCCAACTAAACTGCCCCTACCCTCTCTTGCCCGCTCCTCCACCCTTTGACCTTCCCTCTCCTCCATCTCTTTTCACGCGCAGACTCTCGATGCCTCCATAAAGATACCCTAGTGGCCGTTCACTGCTTCAAATGCTCCGATATTTAATTGCCCTCCCTCCATGCAAAACTCTAATAAAACCTGTTGGTTTGGAACTCTATAACAAGGGCCAATCGTTGTCTCTGCAGGAACTAAATGCTAAAAATCAAAATTCATTTTTGTGTAATGTACCATGAACCATCATGAAAAACTGCAATAAAAGTACAGCGATAATAAAACTTGCGGTTTCAGGGTGTATTACGTGAATTTTTTCCATGGTAGGAATGATAAAAATTATGCGAATTTCACAAAAGATAGTTTATTCACGACCCGGGTTTCAACACATTATGTCACCTTCAGGTGAAAATACAAAAATACATTGGACTTAAAACTTTGTATTTTCACCTGAAGATGACATAATGTGTTGAAACCCGGGTCGTGAATAAACCATCTATTGTGAAATTCGCATAATTTTTATCATTTCTAACATAGCTATAATATTGACGTTTTCTGTTGACCACCTGAAGAGTTTCTATTTTTTCACATGGATAATATATAGAATTTGTTGAATATTTTAAATAATTGTATTTCAACGTTGATAATTGTTTTTCGCTGTTGACGAGCACATTATCTCTGCTGTTCATTTTTGAGAGGCTCAGGCTTTTCTTTGTGTTGAAATAAATTTCTCAACACTTCAAAGCAATGTGCATTAAAATAAATTTCGTGAAAATGTTTCTCGTTATCGGCAAAAGTTATCCCTTTTCCCCCGCAGACTATTTTTCTTCATGCTCAGATGGATTTCAAGCGTCCAATGCGCTGCGTCAATTTACAGCTTAAGAGCCAAAAAAAATGCTGTTTTCGGGGAATGATAAAACCCAAATATGTGTACAAATCGTCACTTGTTTACCCTTCTTCTCGATTCGTGTCTGCTTTTTTGCTCAGCGAAATCTGGGCGGATATAATCCTTTGCAAGTTGAAATACTGAGCAAACTCTATTACCACCCATATGACGCGCGGTGGGGAGTTGGAAATTCGACGACGACGGCCAATTTCTTCTTCAGAGAGAGGGAGGGGGGAGGGAGAGGAAAAAGCTTTTGATAAATGCCCTCGGCCATTTATATGAGAATTTTTGCCGGGAGAGGAAGTTTCTTTTTATTTATTTTCGACTAGGGTTAGGCGCAAAAGCCGGGCAGAGAGAGGGTTGAAGCGATCGAATGGAGGATAAAGGGAGACGGAGAGTGTGTTAGATGTGTGTGTTTTTTTTTCTTTTTTTCCATCCTCCGACCGAGAAATCGTCTGCGTACACACACGAACACACACAGACACACACACACACAATTTAGGCAAGTCGGCGTGAAAACGAACAGAGTCGTTTAGCATGCACCCCCTCTCTCTCTCTTGATCTCTACTTTTTTCCCGGCCCTCCTCTCTACACACCACATGCTCAGCGCTTTCTTTCCTCTTCCTCATATCTCTCTCACTCCGTCTCCTTTTCTTCCTCCCTTTCTCTCTCTCTCCCTCCCTTCCTTTCTCTCTCTCGCTTTCTCTCTCTCTCTCACACACAGAAATCGCATCCGGACGTAAGAATACGAGGAGACGGCGGGAACGGCGATAAAAGGAAAGGAAGAGAATGGTTTAAAAAGGCAGAATTTTCGGCTCTTTTGATTTATTTATGAATTCGCGTGGGGGGGAGGGTAGGAGGGTGGGTGGCAGGCCAAGAGGGTGGTTAAGGGCGGAGTAGTGGGGGAGGTAAGGCAGGAGGAGGAAAGGGGGGTAGGACGGGAGGGTGGTAGTATGACAGCCAATAGGGACGTTTTATCCCGTTCGAATGTTCGGAAAAAAGGGCAAGCTGTGTAAGCCATCTTAACTCCTCCTCCTCCCCCTACCTTGCCATCCTCCTTCCCACCCTTCCTCTCCCTTCTTCCCGAATCCGGGACTCCCCTCACCCTCCCCGGCAGTCCTCAGATGATCTCTCCATCCGTCCGGAGGCTCTTCGGATTCCCTCGTACCCTTCCCGCACATCACGCAAACTCAAGTATTTTGCATTTATAAACATGCAAAATGTGCCCATCAATAATATATACATACTGTAAGATAAATGTATTGTTCTATTAGCGTACGCATATTTATATTTTTAGACATTTATTTTTGCTTCTCTGATGTTCTGTTATAGTGGTAAAGGTATAGTGGTAAAGGGTTTATTTTTTTGGCGAGTTGGGGACAGTGAGAGTGTGCTAGGGAGTGGGAAGGGTTGAAGAGGGAAACGGTTGCAGAAAGTGTGGCGAAGATGAAAAGTATTCTGAAGAGATAGTAGACTCTTGAGGTTTTCTTGCTATAGATCGTCTATTCGCTTATGCGCCGAATCACGATTTTTTGTTATAGGTATAATTATGTATTTTAATTTGCACTTGCAGTTTGATCCCATCTTTCTTGAGGCCTTTGATTGACACAGAGATCGATACGTTTTGATATCTCGGGAGCGGTAAATGTTAGAAATTTATAAATGCTACCAGTATTGCTTCTCCATTACCGGGTTTCCACCGCGTAGGTTGCTTTTTCAGACAACAGTTTGTCTTTAGGTCGAAGAACGTGAAGACGCTCGTTGAGAAATGGGCGAAACTATTGTCCGAAAAAGCAACCTACGCGGTGGAAACCCGGCAATAGAGAAGCATTCATCTGAACGCCGCGGAAACCTACGATGGAATATGCTACAATATTTTTAATACGATATTAAATTTTTTAATGTCATGGTTTTTTTTCATTTTTATGGTTATAGTCATGCTACCCGCATCTACGTGCATGCTACTTACGGGTCTATGTCCGTACAATCACAACGCATAGGCCCTCCATCTTTAAGCAGTTCCTCCACCCACTGCCTGGCGGACGGATAAGTTTGAATGCCTCCGATAGTCGACGTTATTTGTGTTCGCCGTTGGCGGATGGGGGTCGATTGGAGGTTGAGGCTCCGAGAGAAGGTTTTCCAGGGATTTTTCGCGATAAGGGTTCTTTCGGTGGGGGTGGATGGAAGGAAGGGAAGGATGGAGAGGGGATAAGGGAAGAGCGGGTCGGGGTGGGGGGCGTTTAAGCGGTGGCACTGGGTGTCATGCTGGGTGCCGGAGGGGGGGGGAGAGTTTCGAGGCGTTCGGGCCAAGGGTGCAAGTGGGGGAGGGGCGTAGCAGAGGCTTTGGGGGTGGAGGGGAGAGAATTGGTTGCGATGTACATCTCTGCTGATGCTGTTTGAGGCGATATATTCATGAGGGCGCTGCAAACTCCGCGCGCGCGATTCGAATGGGAGATGATTGATGCGTTCAGCGATGCCGTGAGATCAACAGCCATTTGACGAAATCCCCTTCCCCGCCCCAAACACCAGCATCATTGTAATCAGAGGACCGTCAGGATAGCAGCCTTATTTCCAGATCGTTTTGGAGGGATTCGTTTTGCAGGTTGCCTTAGGGCATATTTCTAGTAATGTGTCTCATTTTTTAGGTGTAGGGAAAACCCTCGGTAAGTGACTCTCTTGTTTTATTTCAAAGTAACCACTTTTCAACACGTGCCGTTATGTTCTCCATAAAGCACAATAATAGGGATCGGGTTTGCACTGAAAAACAAACAGTCACTTTTGGGAATCGAATCCGAACTCTCTGAATGGAAGACCAGCTCTCTATTCACTGTACCAACTTTCCCATACTATCCCACATTCGATACAATTGATAAAGAGGAGACGAATAAGAAACGGAAGACGGATGGGAGTAGTAATTTGGCGGAGAAACAGCTGGTGGATAGTGTAGGCTTTAAGAAACAATGAAAATGCCTACGGCCGTGATGGAAGGGAGATTAGGTAAGCATATAAAATGGGTGAAAAAAGCAGAAAAAAAGCATGCATTTCCCCTGGTAACACCAGCCTCATGTACCCTTAAATTTAAGCTAAAAATGTACTTACTCAGAATTTCTAGCTTTGCTCCCTGGAAAATGCTTGTTTCTTCTTTCTGTAATAGATTGGGGGCTATGAGATTGGAACTGGAAAATATTACTTCTTTGAAGGTGTATACTATATAATTCCCAGATATTAACTTAACCTATACAGGCACAACATTACCAATTAATGAGAATTTATTGAGGAACTCAGCATTTCGATTGTTTATTCATTCGGGAACCGCCTTTTGATAAGCTGTTTCATTTTTTAATTAGCTATAAATATGAATCCCGTTTCAAAATTGATGTACATTTTAACCAATTTCCGCTCTGGCAGTGAATTTTCCCCGGTCATTTTCAGGGGGCTCGTGGTCAGGGTAGTCCCTCACGGAGCCCTGTTTAAGTTAAAGCAAACGAGTTGAAAGTATTGACTACCTTGCATAAAAACCTGCAAGTTTTCATGTTAATGACAGCATTATAGTGCTTAAATAACACAGTATTATTAATATTTATGGTTTTGTGATGAAAATAGGAGAATTTGCTGGTAGTGTTCGTCGTCATCAATATACGATAGTTAAATTTCACATATTCATTAATTTGTTAATACAATTTTCAAATTTCGATAAAACTCATATCTAAAGTTTCCTTTTTACTTTGTTACTACTGCCCGCTGAAAAGTGCTAAAGTACCTAGTACATAGCCGCAACCCCGCGAATTCCGGCACTATTTAAAAAGATGTATGACTTTTTAGTATAAGGGCGTAGAACGACGTGGTTGTAGTCATTTGGAAGGAAATTTTATTCTACGTTCAAATATGTCGTCAAATATTAGAAAAGACTTACCAATCAAAAGATTCAGCCTTCGACAGAAAAAAGTAATAATAGAAAATATTTTAAAATATCCATTATTTTCAAACAAAGAGGCGTAGAAAAAAGTGGTTGGTGTCATTTTAAAGAAAATTCAATTTTACATGCACTCTTGTCGTAAAAAATGAGATAAGGCATACCTTTCAGTAGATACAGCCTTCGAAATTGTAAAGTAATAGTAGTACATGTATAGAAACAATCCCGTGAAATACGTTCAAAAGATACAGCCTTCGACAGAATAAAGTAATTGTAGAAAATATTGTAAAACATCCATTACTTTCAAACGGTGAGGCGTAGAACAAAGCGGTCGTTGTCATGTTTAAAAAATTCAATTTAACATGCACTCTTGTTGTAAAAAATGAGATAAGGCATACCTTTCAGTAGATACAGCCTTAGAAATTGAAAATTAATAGTAGTATATAGAAACAATCCCGTGAAATCCGTTCAAAAGATACAGCCTTCGACAGAAAAAAGTAATTGTAGAAAATATTGTAAAACATCCATTACTTTCAAACGGAGAGGCGTAGAACAAAGCGGTCATTGTCATGTTTAAGAAAATTCAATTTTACATGTAATTTCGTCTTAAAAAATGAGAGAAAATATACCGTTCAGATTATACAGCCTTCGAAAGTGAAAAGTAATAGTAGTATATAGAAACAATTCCGCAAATTCCGGCAATATTTTAAAAGATGCATGACTTTTGAATATATGAGTGTAGAACGACGTGGTTGGGGTCATTTTGAAGGAAATTTTATTCTGCGTGCAAAGAGGTCGTCAAAAATTATACAAGACCCACTGTTCAAAAGATTCAGCCTTCAAAAGAAAAAAGTAATAGTAGAAAATATTTTAAAACATCTATTACTTTCAAACGAAGAGGCGTAGAACAAAGCGGTTGGTGTCATTTTAAAGAAAATTCAATTTTTCATGCAATTTATTCATAAAAAATTAGATAAGACCCACAAATCAATTGATACAGCCTTCGAAAGTGAAAAGTAATAGTCGGTGCCCATTTTGCCCTTGTAACGTTAAGTTTGGAAACCCCTGGCGTAAACGACGGGTTTCTGAAAGAGTATCGAGCCCATGTTTAGGCTATTTCTTAATGAATTTGTAATCTATGGATACTTTCAGCTGAGGTTCCGAAAACGTTGCTGCAAAAGAGGGAGTTGATGAAGATTGAATCCCTCCTGTCTCTCAATTTTTTTTCGCGAAACCTTTTAAGGGCACAAGTGCCGCAGCCGTTCCGTTCGTTCCCTTTCTTTACAGCCACAGCCATCTCCTCCGTCTTCCACCCACCCTCCGCCTCTCCTGCGAGGAAATACCCTTTCATTCACCCCTCCCCCTTCTCTTACCTTCCCTTCTCCAGCCTAAAGGATCGAAGGGCGGCGCGGGTGGTGTTTGAAGAGCCTCAGGTGTTGAATATCAACTCCTTTCACTCTTCAGGGGCGGCTGCTGCGGTAAATGGGGATGCAGAAGAGGAGGAGGGTCGTCATTGGGGGTTGGTTGGCGGTGGGTGGTAGAGAAATGGGGGCCGTTTTGGTCGCAGATGGGAAGAGTGGAATTAATTGTTGGCAATATCTCAAAGAGGTGGGGCAGAAGGAGCCGATACCCTTTGAAGGATGCCCTGATACTGATATACATTGAAGACTAAACTGCTCGCATTAGGTTTTAGCGAATGCACCTCTGTTGTCTTATTTTTTTACGGTGAGACAATGCCCCGTACTCCACGTAGTGAGGGAAATACAGGGCGAGTTGTCAAATCCAATCCTGCCGCTACCTCCTTTGAAAGCGGACAGCCCCCTGCAAAGTTGACCACCAGGAACCCATGCGGACGATTTCTTCAATTCAAGTATAAATTGAGTATAAAATGTTATTATTTGTGTGAATTCAAGTGCAAAAAAATACTGCATAGGGTTTCGCTACAAGTTTACACTTTAAGCGTAACAAAATTGCGAATTCATTCAATTGAGTTTCACGGGCGAATTTTAATTCATTCTCAAGAATGGAGTATATGAGATATATCTAATCTAGCCGTGATCACCTGGAAGCCTATTTAAAACATTGGTCAACATTTATAATGCTTTTTTAGTTTCTTTCTTCCGTGTATATTACAACTCCATTAAAAAACTAATGTAAAAACTTATGAAATCATTATCAGAGATAAATCAGCTGCGGTGTAGTGATGGTCCTCATGGATGGACCAGGCGAGGCGTTGTATAGAAAGTCACATGATAAGGATCGCTTTTTCCATCACGTCGCAGCAAGTGGCATAGAAAGTTTCTCTCTTGTGATAAAACACTAACAATACGCAAAGAATAGGTCATAGGACAGGAGTTAATGATAGCGCAATCCATCTCGCTGATGTTTAAATTTCCGTATATGCCGTATAGAGCTAACTCTTTTCCTGACGACGCTCGTTTCATCGCTGGGAAATTATTCCTTAAATAGGCTCCTTTTATATCAACCTTTGAAGCCATCCGCATGATAGAATATCTGACCAACGACCAGTGTTATAGTGTATTAAAGATGTACATGCGGGTATATAGCTTAATGGCCAGTGACGAAAAAGACACCGTACGAGTTGAGATACGACAATGGTCTTTGGCTCTAAAAGGATAAATATTATATTTCGTTCATCCCAAAAAATCGTTATGAGTCTCTTTTGGGGTATTTTTAGCTGTGAATCTGCCACGAAGTTTAATATTTTTCCTGTATATGTTTGAATTCTTGTATGTAAACTTCATCTTCAGTATTCACTTCTAATACCGTACATACGATATGCGAAACTTCCTTCATTTGATAGTGGTATACATCTACTGCGAATACTTCTATCTAATGCAGGGTAATACATACTATTAGAGCAATGAGGTACGATGACATTTATGGCATGTAATGCAGGGAAGCCTCCGGTGCACCTAATGCATGTATAGTTGTTGACCCATCGGCGATTCAGGCACATCTTCGAGGAGCAGGAAAATGGAGTTTTAAACCATGTTATCACCATTTTAGTAGTGTTCATCCCCTGCCTTCCCCTCGGGCGTCGTGTCCACTCCGCACTTCCTCCATTTTTCTCTCGCACCCTCCCACACTCACTTAGCCGCACCACTAACTCCGGAGAGCGCCCGCCTCCGTCACTCCCGGAATCGGATCGCATCTCTCATTCGAGGCCCACCCCATTTGCATCCGTCACCCCCTGCCACTCACCCTCCCCACACACAACGCGCGGGAAACAACTCCCTCTCCCACACCCCCTCATCTCCCGCCGCCATGTCGGTCTCCCGGGATGGACCCTCCTCCACCTCAAGGCCATTTTTTCCTCTCGGATCATATATTTCCGTCCCCGTCCGCTCCTTCATCGCTCGCAAAACTCTTGGAGACTCACTCCACCCCCTTCCTACCCTTCCTTCCCTCCCTCCCCCATACACCCCCCTCAAGGCATCATTCGCATCATCATCCCCTCTTTTCTCACCCTCCGGAAAAACACCCCCGCTAGCCGGCCCGGACGCGGCGCAACCCTCGCCTACCGCTTGAATTCCCCTCTACACCCCCTGCCATACTCCGTCCATCCGTCCGTCTTCGGAGGCTGCCGCGGACGTCTCCCACCCCGCCCCTCACACTTTCCGGCCCGCCCTCTTCCTCCCGTCCCTCCTCCTCGGCTTCAATTTCCCTAACTCAAACCTTAATCATCCCGCACACTTCTGCGTCGCCTTTAACTCAACCTCCTCGTCTCTCTCTCTCTCTCTCTCTCTCTCTCTCTCTCTCTCTCTCTCTCTCCTCCCCTGTCTTCCCCCATCCCCCTGGCATCACTTTCCTCACCCATTTCCCCTCTCAAACCCTTTTCCCCTTTCACATCCTGTTCCTTCTCTCACCCACCCCCCAGGGCCCACTTCCCAACCCCCTCCTCCTTCCCCTTGACTCTCTCCATTCTAATGACCCGTCTCACTCACAAACCTCCGCTAAACTCTCTGAATTTATGCGACGGTGTCTCCTGTCTAAGATCATTATCCTTTTACTGATACACAGGGACCTCGGTTGTGCGTTCTATCACCGCGCTGAAGGGAAAGGCAGGAATGATGAAAGTATTACGCAATTAACTGATCGTGTTGGGCATTATTTTTGATGCTACCGTTGAATTATGCTGGGAAATTAAAAAAACTATTTAAAAAATACATATCATAATCATTGCATCTTAGTAGCTTTCACGCGTGAATTTCGTGTGATTTTACCACAATTTTTGCTGTCTATGTTGCCGTATTTTAAATAAAATGATGTAATAATGATTTAAAGCGTGCCTGTTTTGTTCTTATTAATGTCAGTATTTTCTCTTGATTAATATAAAATTGCCGTTAAGCAATCAAAGTGAAACTGCTTTTTTTATATGGCAACTTAGTCTCAGTCGTTTTGGGCACGCCTCATTTCTTGGGATATCAGTGAGTTGGCTGTTGAATAAATAAATATCTCTTCTGGAGGATATTTTTCACGGGCTGCGAAGATGTGAATAAACAAATTAAAAAGTTAGATTAAGCCTAAAATTTAAGATAGTTTGCGGGAGTGACCTCCTGATGGACCGTCCCACAGGGACGTTGGCACAGTTGGGACAGGGAATTGTCTTATACCTATTTTGAAAAAGAGTGAACCCTGTGCCGCTAACACTTACATTTGTATCACTCTTGTGAACATGTTTAAAATTTCGTGTAAACACTTAAATTTGTCTCACTCGAATGCCGAACTGCTTCGTCGAAATATCTTTAAAAAGGTAAAATAGCTGTAAAAGAGTTCATCTCATGAGTAATAAATAAATATGTTTTATAATCCCTGAAAAAATGCAGAAATACATTTTCTTTTACTACGCCACGAACTTGAAATCATCGTATAGTAGCTTCAGCTTCATTAACCTTCCCTAGCTTTTTTCTTTAATTGCATATTTTTTCGTATTTACTGAACCTTAGCGATTTTAGTGTCTTTTTGTCTGTTGCCATGAGAGGCATATTTCCTGTGTTGACGTGTGAATAGAGACTTAGTGACCCACGACCCGTGTAAGGAAAAGTCGCCTTTCGGTGGATAACAATGCATCATAACTCTCGAATCATTTGAACCCTTTCCCCATCAGCACGCGAATGGGTTTTTTCGCTCGAGATCCACCGCCGAGTCTTTTCGACGGCAACGTTTAAGCTTTCCGCAGTCAGTCCACATTATCTACTTCTAAGTTGTCGAAATCGAAGCCCGCTCCCGGACGGTGTGATTACGCCGTACACTGCAGTCCCTGTCTCCACCCTCCCCCCCCCCCTCCCCCCCGGTTCAATTCGTGATGATGCTAAGCAACTCCATGGCAATTGGATTTCCGCCGTCCCCGTTCACCACCGACGAATAATCGACCCGGCCGGTTAACTCTCATCTAATTCCCAACCTCCGGGACTGAAGCCCTCGACTCAGCCTCTGCCTCCATCTCATCTCTTCATCCCCCTCCCATCTATCCCTTACACCCCCCCTCCCTCCCCTTTACCCCCTCCCCCGGAGGAGGATCTCATACAAATCCCGCGTTGTCATTTAGAATGGCATACGGCCGGCTTCGTTTTATCCCGGCGCATTTTGGCATTTGCCTCTATTTACATTTTTTTGCCCGTGGGTTGTGCCTGGTGGGATATCGCATGGAAGCGTAGGCTCCTCTTTAATGGAAGGAGAGAATTAACGATGGCATGAGAGAGCTTTCGGCGAGAGTTGAAAGAAAAAACAACTTGCAGTCCCCACGGCGAAAAAAAAGAAGAGCGTTATCAAATTTGCTGATTTAATTAAGTCGGTCGGAGGCATTTCAAAGTTTCGACATCATTTCGCGTAGTTCAAACTATAGAGTAAGGGCCAAAATCTCTGCACCATTTTCCCAACAATAAATCGAATCAGACGTCTAGGGCCTCGATCTTATCGTCGATGTTATTTTCAATTACCTGATTTACCGGGGCCTTCAAACGTCTTCTTGTTTTAAAGTGACACTTTAATTCCCATCAGACTATAATGACTGATGATAGATAGGTACGATTATTCTTTTCTGAGGGCTTGGTGTTCACTCTCATATTGTCTCTTTACTTTGCGGTGGACTCAGGTTGATTTAATCAGGATTCATCGCTTTCTTATGTCTTTTGGAACCAACATAACTGATTTTCCTTTAAACATTTGTCATTTGTTTAGAAAAATATCAATTAAAATCGTAGCAAAAGCGTTTAATGAACTGTATAAAACTCATGAATGTTTAAGTGTAACCTATGAGTCAGGTTACATACCGACGGAGAGCATAGAAGGTTGGGATAAATATTGGGAGAGGACTATAAATTTATCTTTGCTGGAAAACTTTTTTCAGCGATTCCAAGGCTAGTTCCACTCCCATAATACCAAAGGGGTTACATGAATACATCGAATTCATTTGATGTATTCCACAACTTCCCTATTGCCAAATATGTATATTGGTAGAAATCTCCCTATTACTTAGATCCATAAACTCGTCGTGCGGAATTAGATATTACGTCTCAATTTTTCACTCATACTTCAAGTATGTTCCTCTTTTCCGCCGAGCATTCAAGTGGTGCAGGTGTACTGGAATTCCAAGGCGCAAGTCTCGAAAATATTCTCGGGGGACTCGGTGCAACCCAGCGACCCACTGTGTTCACCAAAGTGCACGGCAGAGATTTCAGTGCGTCGATTCTTTTGATTCAGCGTTTACGTTTGCGCCACGGAAAATCGAATGTGGGTTATAGCAATAGTTAAGGGGTGGAATAGTATTGCCGCGGCGACCCACTACTCCGCGAAAGGAAAGAAAAGCGTTCATAATTCTGTGCAATGCAAATTCCTCTCCATCTTGTCGCCATCATATTTCTCCCCCTCCCCTCCTCTTCCTCCCCAGTCCCCGTTTCTTGCCTTCCCCGCCTCCCCCTCTTTCTTCTTTCGCTCTCTTTTCCCCTCTCCTCCTCTTCCCTCTCTTTTCGTCCTGCCATTCTCACCCTCTCCTTCCTCCATCCATTATTGATTGGACCGATGGCGTCATTGGGCTTCTACACGCAATTGGCGGCAGGACCGGGAGACGGGGAGGGGGGGGGAGGGGGTGGAGAGGGGGTGGGGAGGTGGCGGTGTGAGGCCGGCGAAGAGGCGGGGTGGGAGGAGAGAGGAGCCTCAAAGGGTCCGTTGCCTGGATATGGGGGATGGATTGATGGCGGGATAAAGAGGACCCGGCGAGTGTAGTTAGTCTTTAGCTAGTCCATCTCGTATGATACCTCGTTTCTCATCCCATTCCCATACAAGCGCGCCTAGCGCCACTCCGATGAACTGCTAAGCCCTGTGAGCCAAACGTTGTGCGCCATATGTCGCGACCGACCACCCCCAACCCCTACCCCAACCCCCCGGTCCCCCTTTATCAAACCCCTCCCCATTCATCCACCCCATAGCGGTGCAAACCTTGGACTATCAACCTAGCACCGCACACTCACATACTCACCGCTCCAGACTGCTATATCACCCTACGTTACCCACCTCCCTCCTACGCCTCCATGCGCCTCTAAATGCATCCCTTGTCTCTCTCTCCTCCCACTCCGGTAATTGCTATCCTCCGCATTGAGTTCTCTCCTCAAAGCACATCTCGTTGTGTGCATATAATTCTTTTTTTTACATTCTTAGTCTTCGCCTCCATAGCAGATCGGATGTCACGGATGAAAAGATGCAGAGGGCGTATATCGCTAGCGTTGTGATGCCTTTGCATGCTAAACCCTTTCTGTGCATTGCGCCTTGATGATGCTTAGCTGTCTCCGACCGTTATTACTTGGCTTTTTTTCGTTCATTTTGGATCCCATTTAACTATTCTCTCGCCACTAGGGGTTTCTCTTAATCCTTAATACTTGACTGGACCATACCGTGGAAAAATGAGGGGTCTCTATGATTGAAGTAAATTATCAGATAATGCCAATTATGAGTACGGCATAATATATCTATTCATATTGAGAGAAAAACCTTTAATAAATATAAATCTTCATGACATGGACATTAACACATTTTTTTCTCTACCCAGCTCCTTATGACATCTTCATATTACCATAAAAACCATCTAAATAGAGCGTAGACAATAGGTTCCCCGGTGATGAAAAGAAGGGTTCAAAGTCACGAGGAATCATGAATGAATTGGAAAAATATTCTCCATCATATCAGTTTTTTTCACTCTTTCAAGTGATCTGGTCGTAAAGAGTGCTTGAAAAGAAAAGCAATTTCTTGTACTCATACGTTTCACAGTCCTGTACTCGATTGTTTCAAATCTTGCTGTTGGGGGAAATCATGAAGTAGCGCAGTATAAAATGGGACGTGGTACATCTGAATTCGTGCGATGCGTTTTTCATATGAGAATTCGTTATTCTAACAATAGCATCGCTCTACACCCAAGTATTCAAGTTAAGGTGGGATGTATATGTGTATAAAGTGGGAGGAGCAAATATAAAGCAGTCAGATGAAATCAAATAACTGGGAATCGCCGTAGCTTCAGACCTAGCGTGGGGAAAATACGTAAATTTTGCTTTTCGAAATAAGAAAAAAAACACCACCAAACAACGAAAGTACAATAGATCTTCATACAATGGACCGTTTAAGTCTCTAACAAAATGAGCATGACAATAATTGTAAGACACTCCATTAGCATGCACTGCACTCTTCTTCTCACCCCCTTCCATGTTCTTTCCTTTCTCCTTGGCCAATGAGATAACACCTCCTGCCACACGCTATTGCGGTGACTCGTGGTGTTATTTAGTAGATAGACGTGAACCGACAATAAGGTTGTTTGGCGAAATTTTTGGATATTTGTAATAGTATTCAAATTTCTCTTTTAAATTTAAGCTGTTGCATGACGTACGAAATATTTATGGTCAAATTATTGAAGCTAAAACGTTCTTTAATGATGTGGTCGTAAGTTATTCCCAAAATATACATACTTTTGAGGCTTAATCGTCTCAACAGGAAGTGTTTTAATGTAAATAATTACGGTTAGTAATTAATTAACTACCAAATTAATCAAGGAAAACTTTCGAAATACACACCGTTACATTCCTGACGCGAATCGTGAGTCAGAACTTCCTAAATTTTTTAAATGAATCTTTGGAGTGCACAGTCGTACCATATCCAATAGAAAACGTATTTTTATTTTTAGTCATATCCGCTGAATGTTTTGCGCTGTGATATCTCGCTCCAACTACTTTGAGATGCAGGATGAGACCACTAAAGAGAGGAAGAACGAGAGAGGCATGCCGTGGTCGACGGACGCTTCGTTCGCTCCTCGAGAGCGGCGCCCGTCCGTCTGCTATACACGCACCCCCGACGCCTCCCTCCCCCCCCCGAGAGAAGGACGTCTGTCCGTCCCGACGCCAATCGACCGGCCGTCGTCGGTGCGGAGACACCGTCCAACCAACCATCTCCTCCTTCTCGGTCCCAGCGGGGCTCGCTCCGGCGACCCTCCCCCGACCGCCTCTGCCCGCCCGAGGAATTTCACTTCCAGCCACCACCGATGATGGGCTCCGCGCAGAAGGTGCGTCTCTCTAGGGGCAAGGCTGTGTGCTCTGTGTGTGCGGAGAGGAAATTGGAGAGCGGGCTGTAAATAGAGGACTGCTGAGGGGTAGGGTTGCTAGGGGTGGGATTGCTAGGGGTGGGGTTGCTGGCAGTGTGGTTACTGGGGGTGAAGGATGAAGCTCAACTTGCCAGACGACCAATGACAAATTAGTTCTACTTGAAACATAACAAATATATGGAAGAACGTGATTATTATAAGTGGAATTTTTCCCCCAAAATCTTGGCAGACCTATTTATTTCGTTTTTGTCCAAGAAATAATTTACTCTAGTTGTATACACATATATTTATAATGTAAATGTATTTGACAACATACAATTTACATCAAACGTAATATCTAAGAGTTAAAAATAGGGAGTTCTAGTTCTTTTTATAATCAAAACTTCGAGTTACTTTTTCAGGCATGAGTTTACTCATAGAAGGCACTCGAGATTACGGGCTATTAAAGCATATGTTTTATTTTGAGTAGTTCATTCACGGTAATAATATCAAGCACTCACGGTCATCTTCAATTAACAATGCAAGAAAGCAACATGCTTGAAAAGCTGTTCAACGCCATGATGAGTTTTCCCTTTCATTATTTAAATCCATTCTTTGGGCAGCGAAGGATATTACTGAGTGATTTATTCAACTCTGTATGTACCCCTGTCTCTTAGCTGCATTATTTTTGGCCTACTATCAGATGAGGTAAATCAAAATAATCAAGGGGAAAACTGTTAGATACTCTGGCATCCTTACTTTCACACTTCCTGTTTTGATATAAAAATATTACGTCGATGAAGCAGAATCGCCTGAGGCATTTCAATCTTATTTTCTCTGACACTACTGCTGGCTATCATTTTTTTTCAAGGGAAACCATCTTCCTTGATTTATCTTGCTGAAGGATATTCTCTTCTCTATTGGCAATCAATGCAAAAGTGCTTCTCGAAGTAATTAGTAGCAATGGCTAGTGAAGTCCGAGGATGGGCGTGAAGACTCGAAGAGGAGCCAGAGAGGAAAACTGTGAAGGGGCGCTGTGAAGTCGGTGGAGGAGAGAATGGTGGGAGCGACGGCACAGTGTACGGTTTACGATGCTGAGTCTCACGCCAAGACAGCTTTTAAATGCGTCATTCTGGAGATAAATAAATGTATACGTTAATATATATGGTCTTAAGAACTTTGGAACAATGATATGTACGTAAATTACTTAAAGGAAGGCAGAGGCAAGGAGGGTTACGAAAGAGACAACAGAGAAAGCATTTTTAGGAGCAACCCACGCAACAGAAGAGCGCCGGGGATGAGGAACTTCCTGGGACATGCTATGAATACGGAACAGGAGGCAGAAGGAAGGAGAGGAATTTGAGGAAGACAGGGAAGAAGGGGGACAGGTACTTGGGACAAACGAGAGTAACCAGTAAGAGAATAACTACTGGATTATAGGGAGTCGTCTTGGGATAATGAGTAAAGGAGGGCTGCAGTTAGCCAATCTTACTATCAAAAATTGATGATGATGAAATAAAATAGACAGCCATTTTGGACGAAATAATCAGTGATAAAGGATTGACTTGAAAATATGTGTTCAAATGCAAAAGTATAAATTCAATAAGTAATGCTTTATCTCAGATTAGGAAATTGTTCGAAAATGCACTTTAAAGCTGAGCTAATAATTTAAGAAAGTTAAAATTTTTTTACAACTTATGACATTTAAAATGAATGGTAGCATTGTAAACATAAACTGTTGCATACGCTTTAAAAAATTTCATTGTTCGGTTATCATTCCCTACTCCTGAGACTTGAGTTAAGCAGAGACCATCAGATCTGCATTTGGAATTTAAAAAAGGTCTTTCATTTCTTTACATTCTAGTTACATCAATGTAGTTCACAGCAGTGTGCTTTGCAGAAGCACTATCCCTCCTTTGAGGACAACAGTTCGCTTGGGGAGTGGTGTGGAAGTGGAACGGTTGGAGGATGGAAGGCAGAAGGGGGATGACGGGCATGGGTGGGTGGCTGCCCTTGAAGATGATCAACCCCTGGTGGGAGGAGCGGGGGTGAATGCGGAAAGAGGGGGTGGAAATTGGACAACGGAGAGGAGATGATTCAGGCGCCGAGGTGCAGGATGCGTGGGGGATGGGCGGGGGTTGAGCGACGGCGACAGAGAGCGGGAATTTCCGTTTTGCTACCCCTGACGCGGGGGATGGGGGCAGGGGTGGTGGGTGTAGGGAGGTGGTGTCGTTTGTGGAAGGAAGGCAGGGGGAGGTGCGGAGACACGGTGTTTTCTTGCGATGGATGACATCTCCATTTCTACCGCTTGCCTAGTCCTCGATCCTTCTTCCTTTCCTCTCAACGGCTCCTTATGTGTATCCGCATATAAACATGTATGCATCATCATACATATAGCAGTGTACTTGTATGCAACGTTTCCCCACAGACATCACAGGGTTTGTAAATTGAGGTTGAGATTTTTCTTTATTTATTTATTTTAATATTGTTTTTAATGTTTACCCAACATATAAATACAATTACAGGGTAAACAGTGTATAACTGAAAAAAAATACAAATATTATTAATTTTGTTCATAGCTGGTCAAATACAATCAAATAGTTAAATATATATATATATATTTAAACATTATATATATATATACATTATTTAGTGTAAACATCGACATCATTACTTCGCTATTTTTTAAATTACCCCTTTTAAAAATTTGTTTCTTTATTAAGGTCGTTACAATATTTGTTATGTGTAATACACAATCTGTTAATGGGAGAATGTTTACAGTATTCACCATTATCATTCATTTGTCATCATACTTCTTCCTTTTTTCGATGGAACGTGAAAATGTAATCGATTCAACAGCGTACCACATTCTCCTTTATTTATAACTAAATGTAGAAATAGTAGATCATTAAATATTCTCCGATCAAATAATTTATGAAAATTAAAAATTTTAAATAAGCCCTCGCATTTTATACAATTCTCCATGATGAGATAAACGTGATACCGAATATAATACACGTGTCTTAAACGTCTCTTTTGAATTATCTAAACAATTTCACTGTAATGTTTTGCATAGAGATTCCAGACACTTCTCAGAGTCCGCTATTTCCCGCCCCGTAAGTTTCTCGTTCAAATCGAGAGTTTGATAAATATCGCGGCTCAATCAGCAGTATAAAGTGGAGGTTGTTGCGTTCATTCGAGGGCGAAAGAGGGAGAGGGAAGTTTTTCTTGCTATTCGACGAGATGGAGCAATATAAACAAGTACAGATAAGCGCCCTCGCTAAATGACGATCGACTGGGTGGATAAAATATCTTTTCGAGGCACTGAGGGAATATTTCTGTAATTTATTATGATAAGAGATAAAAAAAAGCGTCGTTGGGGAGGTGATAGTAGTGTACCCCTGATGCACAGAGGGAAAGAACGTTTTTTAGTTGACCTGTGGATGATGGGTAAAAAGACCGCTCATCGACACAAAATAGCTCATCAGCCGAACTGAACTTTGGTTTTGGATATATTTATTCCTCTTTTTGAGTGTTTATAATGCTTAAAGTGATCAAACAAGTGACAATTCACCTGGTAAATGGGCTCAGAAATAAAACAATATTCAACTCTTATCAAATTGATAAATATCTGAATCAAAAGAGAAAAAAAAACATTTTCCTTAAAAAGCAAAATTGAAGTTGTTCGTTGGTGAACGATAATCAACTAATATTAGGAGGAAATAAGAAGTATTCCATGATAGCATCGATGATTAAGATTATGTTACAGTTACATTATTTGTATTATCTTCGTAGTTTATTATAAATGATGAAGTTGTTTGGCCGTCTGGAAAATTATTTGGGCGCTTGGTTGTTGTATTTATTTATCTATGTGGCATATATTGATTTCGTGATGCCTTATTCCTCTTCTCCCTTGCTCAGAATTACTCAAATTTTAGACACGTATGTGAAAGTGTAATACATCATCTAATAACAAAATGCACGTATGATATACTAACACCAAGATGTGATTAACTGACTAGTAAAAAGTTAAATTGATTTACGAACGAGATTAAGCCGTAGATAACCGGGATGTATGCCATTACAATCCCATTTGAGTTTTTCTTTAACCCACTAAAAAAAACCCTGTGACAATTAAGCCGGAAAATGCTAGAACCGTTTATCGATTTCTTCGATCCAATACGCTTGCGCTTCGTGGTCACTTAACACTCGGATTCCGGTCGGATTGGTCTTTTTAATCAATGCTTTCAAGCGTGGCTCAGCGAGTTAACTGGAGCTGGAGATTTAAAGATGAAATGTTGCTCCCGCACTCACTCAGAGAAAGCTTCAGCCTTCCACAACCGTCCGAATCAGTCGCTTCAAAGAAAATAATTCGTCCCTTAATAAGCCTGTAATCATCTTTGTATTTTTCATTTCCCCGGGAAATGTGCGATTCTGAACCGGGAAATGTGCGATGTGGCGGTTTACGTGGTATGATCATTTTATGTACATCATAGCGTGAAACAAATTCACTATTGAATAAACATAAGATACGCCCCATCATCAGGTAGGCGATGCTATTCGATGCACGACATGACTGCTGCGACTTGCAATAAGAAAGTTGAATTAAGGCATTTATGTGTGTAAGGTTTTTTCTCCCGCTATTATCGCGATGCTAATCTTGTCGGGAGGATCCGCATGCTATTATCGCGATGCTAATCTTGTCGGGAGGATCCGCATGCTATTATCGCAATGCTAATCTTGTCGGGAGGATCCGCATGCTATTATCGCAATGCTAATCTTGTCGGGAGGATCCGCATGCTATTATCGCGATGATCTTTTTTTCGACGCAGTAGTTCGGAAGTGGAATTGGAAGGATAAACTAAGAGGAAGAATTATCTAGAAGATTCCTCTTCATTCCTCTTTTTTATTATGTAGTTATTTTTTCTTCTTTCAGGAGATAAAGGTCTTTTAATTTGTAAATTATTTTGTTCCTCTTTGCCGACGTTGCGCATTTGTATACTACATGCTTCTTCATGGCTACAATGAAAATTATTGAGCGTATTGAACATCAATTGAATATGGTTTACAAGTTTGGTACATAGCTATGCTCAAAAGTAGCATAAACATACATATGATTTTTTAAGTTACCTTAGAGAGAGTTCCTTGTGAATTAATTGTATGATGATACCTTCGTTGTTATTTATTGTTTGTTAGTCAATTGTTGTAAATTTAGGTGCTTTTAAAAATCGAAATAAAATTAAGCGTTGTTAAAACATATCAAATTATAATCTGAAGAATTATTGAGAAATCCCAAGGATTAAATGCTTCAAGCTTAGGTATTATAAGGGACGTAATGAAATGAAGAATAATGAAGGCGTACCAATCTCCAGATTGATGAGCGCCGATGACGATTATGGTAAAATGTCACCCTGCGTCGCCCGGTCCATCGTGCGTATCGCAGTGCGATATTCGAACACCAAAGTCACACGACCCCACTCGCATAATCCCCTCGTCCTTCCCAGAATCCTCTCGTCCGCGACTCCTACCCTCCAACTCCAACCCCCGACCCTTAACGCGTTACCCATTACCGCGAGACCCCGCGACCGGCCCGCGCTCTTTCCACACTCGAGAGGCGCCCGGGTGCGGTGCCCGCTCCCCTTCACGCTCCGCCGCTCCACGAGCACCTGCCTCGTCCGGCCCCCCCTCCCTTTTCCTTTCATCTCCATATTTGCCCGCTCGATGGGACGGCATGGGTGGTCCAGGAATGCCTCGCGGGACGAATAATACAAGCGCTCACCTCCCTCCACATATATATAGTGCCCAAATCCTCTTCCGACCTCACGCATGAGGGTCCGGGCCTCCCTCCCCTATTACTACCCTGGCTGGCCTCTCCACCAGGGGATACACCCTTCAGTTCCCCCTTCGTCTTTCATTCTCCTCCCTCCACCTCCTTTCCCCTCTCACCGTTCTCGTATATTCCTCCTCCATCTTCCACGTTCATAATGCTAGCAGGTGCTTGAAAATACATTCGCGATTTCCTCGGAGGAACATATTTATTTATTGCTTCTAATGCTTACCCAACATATAAATTTAATTACAGAGTAAACACTGAATAATCGAACAAAAATACAAATATTACTGACATTGGTCATAAGCTGGTCAAATACAATCAAATAGTTAAATACACATATGCATTATTCAGTATAAGTACACGTCGACAACATTACTTCGCTATTTTTTAAATTACCTTTTTTAAAAATTTGTTTATTTATTGATACTCATTAAGGTAATTACATTATTTGTTATATGTAATACACACTCTTTTTTTAGGAAAATATTTACAGTATTCACCATTATCATTCATCACATCAATTTTCATCATATTTCTACCTTTTTTTCGATGGAACATGAAAATATTATCGATACAACAGCGTGCCTTATTCTCCTTTATTTATTACTAAATGTAAAAATAGAAGATCATTCAATATTCTCCGATCAAGTAATTTATGGAAATTAAATATTTTTAATTAGTCCTTGTGTGATTCTCCATGGTGGAATAAACGTGATGCCGAATGTAATACATGCATCTTAGAAACATTTTTTGAATTCTCTCGATAACTTCACTGTATTTATTTTGCATAAGGATTCCATATTACAGAGCGGTTTTCTACTTTGCTCCGTGAAAGGGAAAAATGCAACAATACAATATTAATCGCCTTTAATTTTTTCTCTAGTTTTGTGGTGGTGGTGCATAGCCAGAGTGTTCTTAAACATATGGGCACGCGTTCGATTCCCACCTGGTTAGGTGTGCCATCGCTTTGGTCATGGGTATGCTCACTCGTTGTTCTTGCGCTAGTCCGAATTCTGTGAATCACCAGTAAACGATTGAAGGTCGTTTTCCTGTGATAAGGAGGGTTTACTGTGTTACTTGGAACTATTTTAGCTACTCTTGGCCATCCTTATGCTGCCGTTAAATTATTTTTTGATGTCACATATGCGGGAGTAATTGTAAACAAATATGGGGTAGCTTACTGACGGGAAGCAGATATTTTTGTCCAATGTGTCTGCCAGCGATAATTGCCGACCTTGTCGCATCGGTGGGGTCGCATTGACTAATTAAGAGGGTTGAGTGTCCAATCCCTTTACGGACGTGGGCATTGCGCTGTAATTTAATGGCTATAATTGAGAGATGTTAGCTACCGTCCGGAATGGCTTCCGTCCATGAAGCTCCTTCAATCTATATACCGTCTTAGCTCACCGTCACACCGCCACTAACCTCATTATATCCAGCATCTCGAAGCTAACTTAAGATAAACGGGTGTAATGGGATAATCTCTAAAGAGCAGTAGCTCATAAATAGCTTTCGTGTCCCTTTTCTTAGCCACACAGCTTCATAAACGTTTTCTTGATTCTATTTCTCCTCCAGAAACGCGAATATGGTAACTCATAATTCACATACGCTGCGAGTGGACTTATCGACAAATTTGTGATGCAAAAACATGATTCAATGAAAGGTGTTTTTTTTTGCACTAGCTTCGACCGACCCCTTTTAATCAGCTCAGTTTTTTTATCCTTGAAGCAAGAGTTACCATGTCACTTTATTTGTTGGATATTCATTCTCGAGTTTACGCACAAGGGAAGTTCAACGAATTGCTGAACCTTCAGATCGGTTCGAAAACTCTCGTCATGTTTCAGTGAGTGAACACAAAAGCCTGCGAATACATATAAAGACGTCGTTTTTTTTCCACGCTCGTATTGATTCTTCCCTGGACTCACTCGGAGAGATATGCGAAGAAAGGGTGGGCGAGACTTCATCGCGGAACAATGGACCCGTTTGCTCTCATATCGGAGGCCCAGATGAGGATCTGGCTTGCGATACGAAGGGCCTGTGGTCTATTGAGGAGGACTCTCTCTCCTCTTGATTATTCCAATTCTCGTGCGGAGTAAATATGCTGTCGCTCTCTCGACGCTCCTCCGGACGCCCTCTTCCATCTGAAGCATCTCTCATCATTAAGAGGAGAATGAAAGTCACACCTATTTTGTGAGGGGGCAACCATTCACTTATCCAGGAAGGGGTAGTATATATACTTATACTTTTGAGGGGTAGAATTTAATTAATTAATTAATTTATTGCGTTTATAGTTCACCCAACATGAAAAACATAACTAAAGGATGAACTAAAAGAGTTAAAATTATAATTAATACCAGTAAAGGCTGGCTGAAACTGTACATATATACTTACTACTCCTTTGGCCATGGGAAACCTAAATGGTCTTCGGCCTCTCCAACCACACGCCTCCAAGCCCTTCTGTCTTCTGCTGTGTCGAGTTGAGCATATACATATGCACTATCTTAAATTGATGAGCACATTGTGAGCTTTTGGCAAATTGTCAATTATTTCTTTGCGAAAGTGCTCCTTGCCCTCGAAAAAATTTAGATATTTACAGAAGAAATTATTTAACTGCTTTATTTTTTTCTAATAGTTGCTCTTTACATACCTCATGTATAAATTCTTCTTGTGCCTCTGCTTATTAATTGGTACTAGTAAGTTTAATTTACTTAACAATCCTTCAAGGCCGCCACACACCGAATGCTATGCTAAGCGTGAGAACTATTCTCGCAACGGACGTCCGCTATGTGCGCGCACACACCAGAAGCTAACCATGCCGTGCTATGTAGCAAGATGGTGGACGGCGTAAAACGCACTTCTTAGGGCCGGTTTCACCAACACGGATAATATAATTAACTCGGTAAATTTTCCGAAAAACCGAGATAATACAATGTTCCTGTTTCACCAGTAGCATTATCTCGGTTGAAAATTTTACTGGCGATATTCCTCGGTTAAAAGCTTATTATCCGAGATAATACACACCCGATAATAACAGTACACCCGAGCACATCGTAAGTTATGATATTATTTTATAAATATACATTTGTTTATTGTTGCAATTTAACCTCTCAGGGTATTAGTACCATTTTGCATTAAATTGATAAATGCGTTTGTAGGCTGTAAGAGGCATATTATGGTCGAAATTAACTATAAAAAATTTCTAGCGACGAAAGGTAAACAAGGGAAATCCCTCACTTCGTACATTATGAATAACTTTCAATAGTGTATTTTAGCGTACATTGATAATAAAAGCATTCTATTAAATCATTGATACCATGCTTTATATTAATCTAACGTCATTTATTCGCGTAGTAAGAACTTAATGTACAAATTTCCCTCACAAACGTCCCAGGCGAAGAGGACACTGAATCACGTTACAAATATGTATCATAATTTACGATTTTTGTGCCAGTTTCCCCCAAAATTATTAAGTGCGACTTGATATATGTAAACAGTGATAGTTATTGTGTGTAAATAAGGCCCTTGGGAACATTATGAAGAACCATATGCGCCTAAAATAACTGAAATCGGAGGCAAACATGTAATGCCATGCCGTGATGACGCATTCTTGAGGTTATAAAATGACATATTTCTCGATTGTTTACATGTGGCGTCGTGGGCTAGTGGTTAGTGTTCTCGACTCCGAGTACGAAGTATACCAGTTCGCACCCGACAGCAGTAATTTTTTTTTCTTTTTTTTTCAAGACATTTTTTTACGCTCTGGGCTTTCAGTTGGGATACATTCGTCTGGAATTTCTGAATTTTCAAAAACAGTGTCGGAGAGTAGGGCCAAGACATTAATTATATCTGTTGCTTAGAATGATTTAAGGTGAAAATTGTCTCGGCGATTCTAAGCGAATGATACGGGATCCCTCGTCTCCAGTTCGAGAAATGAAATTTATGCTACTGATGCACGCCTTCGTCATTGCCATTTCCCGTTTCAAATCCTGATAAGATTTCTTTGGAAGCTTTTGAATGCAATTCCATAGCATTCGGTGCGTGGCGCTTAGCATAGCATTCGGTGTGTGGCGGCCTTCATGGTTACCTTTGTTGACTGCATCATGTAAAAATTACAATTCACTCATTACTCTCCTGTCACCCAGTGTTTGGAGTTGAAACATTTCTAATAAAATATGTAATAATATTAAAATTATTTCTAACAATCTACATAATTTTCAAATATAGGATATACCTCTATGGTAGCGAATGTTATGCAAATGCCTCAAAAATCTTTTCTGGACTCTCTCAATCATTTCTTCATATTTCTTCGAATGAGGGTTCCATATTGCAGTGGAATATTCCAATTTACCTCTAACATACGTAAAATACAACATTTGAAGTACCATTTCGTCAGAAAAAAACTTTGAATTACGATATCAAAATCAAAGTACCTTACTTGAAGACATGGTGGTAAATAAAGTGCTCAAATCAGTTACTCTTTGGCAAGAATATGTAATTGCCATGCCACGTTTCTTGTTACTAGGGGAATTTTTAGGCCTCAGAATGTGGAATTTCAGTAATGATCGGACAAATAACGTCGTGTTTTCAGAAAGAAAACTTCACTCTCAGAAGGTTTTGGTGCATTAAATTTTCCGTGAATATTTTTAAGTTTACGTATATCTTTCAACGTTATATTGCTATGGGGGCATAAGCTAATGAGAACTCAGATATTACAATTTTCCACAGATAAACTTTCAATCGACCCGGGTTTCGATGCATCATCATCAACATCACGCCTGATTCCTCCCTTTTTGGGGCATAAGCTTTTCCGATTTTTGTGCAAGGATAGTCTTTAACATAAGACTAGACTTTTCTGAATTTGTGCGTGTACCTCATTGTGATGCAAAGCTTTTTCGGTGAAGCAGAATCTTGTCGTCATAGCTTCAACACTTCCAACGTCTGCTGGAACAAAATGGAATGTGTATTCTGTCTTCTATATAAGACAATTTAGACTATTTAGTACTATATGTGGCTATTTCGACTATTTTTAAAGCCACTACCCACAGTCTTTTCTAATGATATTTATCTATCTACATCTCCATTCTTTAAGCATATACTATTACAAGGTATTCATTCCTTTTTATCCCATATGCACCAACAATTTCGCTTTTTCCACTGTTAGATCACCTATTTCTACGCGTGTCATTGATTTTAAGCCTGGCCTATCACTAATAAAATACAATACAGATGTTTGCCGCTCTAATATATTGCCGCTGGCTGCTCTTAAATACGAGCAAACAGTGGCGACAACCTTCATTCCCTTGAAGAAGTGACCAGCAGTTGGTCACGAAACGTCGGGCCAAACCGAAGCAACACGCGGCATACACCCGTATTATAATTTATTAGTCATTCATCATCATTGGTGCTACTGTCCGCAGACAGGTTTCAACGGTAGCGTTGTCTCCACAGCATTCTGTCCTGGGCATCGCATCCATACAGCACAATGCTCCATATATAAAGCATTTTGCAAATCTTTTCCTAATATCGATCTTGATGTTCCTTGCTGTCACCAGTTCCTTAATCTTGCTATATGCTACTTTTCCTTGCCCAATTCTGCTTTTAATTTCTTCAGTACAGTTGCCATTCTGTGTAACTATATTTCCCAGGTACTTGAAAGAGCTTACTTTTTTTAATCTTTCTTCCTCCAGCCATATATTTACGGGCCCTTCTGTCTCCGCTATTCTCATTACCTTAGTTTTATTTCTGTTTATTCTCATTTCGTAGTCTTCACTCTTCTTCCTAGTTCTTTCCATCATTTCCTGAAGTTTGTCTTCATTCTCTGCTATTATAGCCTGGCCATCAGCATATTAGTCATTATGAGCCGATAAAGCTTCAATGAAGAAATGCTATCCCGTTTGCTACACTTAGGGACCAGTCCCTCCCTTGAGCACTCGTCTTTAAGGTATGTTCTGGAACGGTCTATTTTTTATCTTTGTTTTTTCATCAATTTCTCAGTTGGGTGTTAAACATTTGATCGCCCATTATTTCCCCTTTTTTATTTAAGTGGGGGGGCCAGAAACGCTACCCGTTCGTGAATGATGCGGTTTCATAGCAATCGAAATGAAGTGGTCGTTCTCCTCGTAACCTTTACTCTCCCTCTTCTCCTCATATTTATTTCTACGTCCGCATCTTCCGCCTCTCCCCACCCCATCCCTATTCGCATGGCACTTCACCCCCAAATGTCTTGCCCCTATGCCCCAATGCGTCTTTGGCACGCTAACCCCTCCTCCCTCCCCCCCGCTCTTGCCGGCCCATGAAATTTGGGCATATAATTCGAGAGAATCCAAAGGGCCGTGTGAGGCGACCGTTGTGTGCGAGCTGCCATATCGCTCGGGTACGTACTTGTGACCCTTTTTCCCCTCGCTTCTTTCCCTTGTGACGTCCTCTCGGACCAACCCTCGAAAAGCGAGAATTTAAAAAAATAAATAAATAAAGACCTCACCCTATCCCATGATGCCTCCTCGTCTCGCCTTTCACCGACCTCTCAGCGTGAATATGATGCTTGGAGCCGATGCTCTGAGGGTTCGTCTCATGGCTCACGTGCAGGTGTCTGCCAAAAATAAAAACGTGTCTTTCACCTCACGAAGCAGTATGCGTTCATTCGATTTCTATTTTGCCGCCTTTCTTTCACCACAGACTCTCGACCGTTCAATCATGCAATTCAATTCATCCGGAAACATACCTCTTTCTGTTGGCGAACCTCTTTCAATGTGTTTTAGTGCAATCAATTGCCAAATCGTTTTGGCTTCATCGGTGTTGTTTTGATTTGGAGAGCACTGTACCAGGTGAAATTTTTCTTTCTTCTTTTCTCTCTTTCTTCTTTCGAGAATCTTTTCGGATCGATTCATGTAAAATCTGTATTTCTCGTCTTCATTTTTTGATACTTCCGTTAAGGAGGTTCCGCCGCGACTGAGTGAGTCAAAACAAATACTAAATTCCACATTTTTGATATTTTGTCCAAAAAATCCTGCTTTCACTGATGACTTTGCCTATGGACACCCAAAAGTAAAGTAGAAAAAATGCAGATTATTCCACGAATGTATTTTAAATGAGCACTTTATTCCAGCCATAGGAGCCGACTGCAGCGCCATTTCCTACGAATTACTGCATTTTGACTTCAATTTCGGCATTAATTCTTCAATAACTAGACAAATAAGGCGATAAGATGCCTATAATTTATTTTATTCAATTTCTCTGGATTATTTCCTTCTTTTAAACAGTTTTCTGCGAAAATGAAATTTATATTTCAAGTAAAAATACTATTTTTCCTCGTGTTTCTCTCATTCCCCCATTGAACATAATGTAATTTCAAGTTCGATTATAGAATAAAATAGCGTGGAAAGGCATTGTTTTGTTGTTTATATCAGATTGAGGAGAAGGTTTTTCTACAAGTAGACAGAATATGAATAAAATGACATTTAAGTCATTTTACGGTGGAACCACCTTAAGTTGGGAAAGAATAAATCTTCCCTTTCTTGAAGGATTTTAGGAAATTCCTCGGAATTAAAACAATGTCATGATACCATCATAATGTATACTGTATGTAGTGACTTAATTTTGATTAGGAAAAAGATTAAATACTTTGCAAAATTCCACAGGAGAAATTTTCCATCATAATGTATACTGTATGTAGTGACTTAATTTTGATTAGGAAAAAGATTAAATACTTTGCAAAATTCCACAGGAGAAATTTTTTTATTGAGTCAAAATGTTTCACTGCACTGCAGTATCATCAGGACTGAATACAAGATAACCAATACTGAATACATGGGGAGGGAGGGAGGGAGGGGAAGGAGGGTGGGGGTGGAGGGAGACGGCGTTGTATGAAGCTTGGGTATGCTGGTGGGGAGGGAGAGGGTTGGAGGCGGGGGTGGGGGAAGGGGTGGGCCGGGGGTGGGGGAGAGGATGAATGACCGAAGGTGATGGGAGGGTTTGTTTGGGATTAACTGTGGGAGGTCGAGGAGTGGGGAATGGAAGGGAAAAACGTGGTCATTAGTATTTGTTAATTAGTAATTAATGTTGTCTTTATTATGAATTCTATGCTATGCTGGCAGAATCGCGCCATGCATGATTCAACTGTGGTGATTCAGGATTGCTGGGGATCTCAAGACCTCAAAGTATTAAACATTCTTTGAAAAACCGTGACAATGTTGGAATCTTTACCTCCAATATTCATCATTTCCATAAATTCACACTTGATGGTTTTTGGTTCAGTCAGCAGAGGCAAAGCCCTATTCGTTATCAGGCAAGGTTGATGATATCTGGCGTAATTTTGTTGAATTGCTTTTGAATGTATATTTCGTTGGTTTCTCCACAGATTTTTATTTTACCCACAACTCCCCGGATGGTGTCTATGCTGGAATCTCACATTTTTAGCCTCAATAATTTCCACAAGGTTTTGCACATAGCGCATTGCCAATTGTGGTTAATTCCAGTTGCCCTCAGACTGCGTTTGGGAGAGGTTATATTTCATTTCCGTCTGCACCTATTCTCTATCAAAAAGCACATTGAATTCTGGGGTCACCCCACGCAGGCAGTTCAAAGTGAAATGTAAAATGCTGCACCTGGTGATATTGTGACGCAGCGAAATCCGGGACGAACTAAAATTAAAATCTGTCGAAAAACCAAGGGAGAAAGCATAGTTTCATTATAATTTAGGATGAAATTGCTTTTACTTCGTTATTTGCTATTTAGTGTCGCTCTCCCATATTTTTAATCTGCACGTCGTGCCGACGCTCTCGTTACTAGTTATTTTTGTGGTGCGACCGATATCTACGGTAATTTTCGTCGTTAAGGACAGATGGGTAGTTTGGTAAGGGGTGGATCATTTTTGGGAACCGAAGAAGGGTGGTGATAAACTTGACGTTAGCCTGGCTCTTGATGAAAGACACCTAGGGGTCCAAAGTTTTACGTCTCATCCGACAGACTGAGTGCTGCACGTGAAGTGCTCTCCACAAGGATCCCGAGTAGGGATCAAGATTTTACTGAAAAAAAAATCCTCCAAAGACGATATTTGAACCCAGACCCTCGGGATGAGAAGCCAGTACTCCCGAAATTGTAACCCACGACCCTCTAGTTATCGAAGGTCCGATCATCACCTCCATCTTCTCCTTGCACTTTTTGAGTTCTTCTTTCTCCTCTCTGTCCTCCTCCCTCATCCTTGGGCCACCTATCTCGTCACACGATAAAATTCCATCTACGACGGCCCCTTCTGAGCGCCACCCCTTCAAATCCCTTCCTCACCTTCGCCCCTGTAATCCTCCCTCCCTCTCCTCTCATTCTTCCCCTCCTCCGCTATCCGAATTCCGAGGGCGATATAGTCAGCCTCTCCTGATCTTCCTCTCCTATCTGCCTCCATCGCCCTTTATCCTCTCCTCTGCCATTCATTTTTTTCCACCGGGCTCAGGGCTCCACTTTTCACGCGGCATATCATCCTTCGATGGCTGATGGGGGGATTGTTGTGCATGGGCGTCCTCGTGGGATGGATGGGAGTTGGTGGGGACCGTTTCGGAGGCCTCTCGGCGGCAGAGGGGCTTATGGGAACCGTCTCCCTTCTCAAGAGTGTACTCCTGCACTAAGTGTATTCTCAGCCAACCCATTTCTTCCTCACGTTCACGTCGTATGCCGGAGGGGGTCTTCGCTTGCAAAAACATAAACATGAAATTTACGGTTCCATAGTACAAGTAAAAAGTGTCACTCTGCAATGCTCGGAGAAAAATAGAATGAAGTTTTTTTTTGTGAGGTGATAACGCTGGTGAAAGGCTTCAAAGTGGAGAGGGAAGTGGAAACAGATATCAACAATAATAGTTGTGAAGGATTGAAAACTTAAAGAGGATGAATATTTTTAAAAACACGAAAAGTCTTATCTGATGGGAGTAGAGTGTTTTCCGATTAGCCATGCTAACTTATCCATTACTTTATTCGCGTTATGTGAGAAATCTTTATTCTCTCCCTCAAATATTTGTTTATTCCTTTTTTCTCCGCCAAATCTTTCAATGATGTGGGGTTATTTCGACGATTAGAGGCAGAGCACGAGGAAAGGGATAAAACGACGACGACGTTGGTAATTGCGACGCTGGAGATTGGGTTGATAATGTTTTTGAAAGTGGTCCCTGGAAGTTCGTGTTTGTTTAATAGATTAAAGTTGGTTTTGCTGAAACGGGCTCTCCCTTAGTTTTCGGATAAACTCATTCCTCATCGCAGTCGGTAAATTACTCCATACCTACGTGTTTTGCAAAACGCTGGAAGCAGGATATGAACCCTAACCTTTTGGGAACAACTCCAGAATAAAAAAAGATGTCCGCCAGCCGCCTCCGCACACCCTTATTTTGCTGGCCCTGTGTCGGAACGGTCGAAATTGCGAAAAAATAAAAACGCGTCGACGTCTATATAGATATACCGGGGGGGGGGGGGGGGGGGGGGCGTCGTACAGAATTCTACTCGTTTTCCCATCTTTATCGCCTTCGACATATCTTTCGCTCCCTATCCCCGTTCCTTCTGGCAAACGGCCGTCATTTCCAAAGCCCATATACCACTGCTCCCCCCCACTTCTCCTTAGTCGATTGCTCAGAGGGAGAGGCGTTGATAGGTATTCCCATGAAGAGGAGAAGGACGAGAGGAAAGGGATTCCTGTCCTGGCACGACTAAATTGATCGACAAGAGAGGGTGGCCACGAAGGTTTTCCACACCCCCTTCTTCCCTTCGTGGCCTTAAACTCCACCCCCTCCCTTTGCCCCATCCACCCGCCCCTTCTGCCCCCACAATCTACCACCCTAGCCGTCTCTATCTCACGCCCTATCGCTTTCGTTTCTCCCGATACATAAGGATGTTTTTATTCCAACTCTTCAACCTTCCTTTCAAATACACGTACTTATTCTAAGGCTTTCGAATCGCATACTAAAACGGAGCCTAAAAATTCATTGGGCGCAATTTCGTGAGGACCTTATAACACATCTGTTCCCGTACCGTGACATTTAAAGGTATTTTGTTCTGGTATGAGCTTTTTCATTTGTATCTCAAAATGTTTCATTTAATCCACTGAGACATCAAAGATGCCACTTTCAATCTCGCTCCCATCAAATATGATGAACTCATGCCAATATATCTACATCTACGAAGTACCGTGCAAGCCACCACTAGGGTGTGCGGCACGGGGTGATTCCACACCAGGCATGCTGCACTCGTCCCAGCACAAATCAGAACCTCGCACGCTCCCCCTGGCGCTAGGCGCAGACACCGAAAAGCAGTCAGGAGAACAGTGCGCAGTCCAACCGGAAACTGGGAGAGTGATACGTAAATGAGCATGCAAACATGCAGAACAATGCTATAGACATATGTCTAGTGGTTAATATTACTAATACTGTTAATCTATGAATGCTACGAGATGCTACTTTATGCAGATAATCTAATCTAAAAATATATCTTTCAGCATACGAAGCAATTGTGACATTTATGTTGCGCCTTTGGGTGATTTTGGGCTCACTTAATAAATTATTCCCAATGGGGAAGTGCTGACACGCGATTTTCAAAATTTGTCGTCATTTTTTCAAGCCTCACTTTGTAGCACTCGTACCGTTTCACGATTTTTGGAATCAAGAAAGATCGGTAATTATCGAATGAGTTCATACGAAAGTGACCTTGATACATCGATTTCTTTCTCTCTATCGCATCCTGCAGTATCCTTTTCCTTTCTCTTACATTCGCGCATTGCTCCAAATTAACTGTTTCGTTCCTCGAATTTCTAATATTCCTTTTCTAAATTGCCTGCAAAATGATTTACTTTTTATTTTCTTGATTTAGTGCTAATGCATAACCCACGTTTCATCGTGTGGTCTTTGTTTTCTTGTGTGCATACATGTCAGTTCATGCAAACACCTCATTGATAAACAATTACATCGCAAACCGGTCTAGAAAGGCAATGCTCCCAGATACTGTCCTCATAACGCACTCCCTCAATTAAAACTACTCATTTAAAGCGCTATGTTAAATTTGAAGGCTGGTAATCACGTTTTCCCTCTCATAATCGCAATTGTAAAATAACGATAACGCGAGCAAATGCGTGATGGAGAACCGTGACCGCGACCCAGCTCTCTCTGTGCTCAGGTGTGTGCGGGTATGACATTAAGAAAGGATGAAAAAAGAAGTTGAGGATGCGGCTACGCTCCCGCGAGCGATTGGATATAAGAAGGAGTCTCCCGGTGCGCGAGATGGTCTACCATTTGCCTCTGCACCCCATACAGGCCGCTCCGGGACGTCTCCAGCGGCCGCACTCCTCCGCATTATTAACCCATCACCAGACTGTCCCAACACTCCACACCCTCCTCTCTCTTCCTCCACCTGACCCCTGGAATCCCCTGCTCTTCCGCCCACCTCCCTCCCCCCACCCCTTGGAATTCTTCATTTCCCGTCCCACTCGGCCCAAGACGAGAATTCCATGCGGTCGGTCGGTCTGGCCCCTCTCCAAACCCACCCCCCCCTCCCTGTCCCTCGCCGCCCCAACTGGAGGTTTTGGGCGTCGGGAGTGAGAGGGTTGAAAGGAGAAAATGGAAGGCGCAAGGGGTGATGGGAAGGGTAGGTGCGGGGGGGGGGGGGAAATACCTCATGGGGAAGAAATGGTTTGCACCCTTCTCCTCTTGGACTCACCGCGGTCCATTTCTTCACAAACCCTCCCTTCCACACCCCCGGAGGGTGAGACCGAGGAGAAAAGGGTGCAGGCTGAGATCGAGATGAGGACACCATGTGGGGGGGGGTCTCCACCGTACCCCTGCTCGCAGATATCTATGGGGGGGGTCAGGACATGCACCCTCCCTCCCGTCCAATGCTTTTCACACCGCACTCATTCGCATGAGACTCAGTGGAGGAGGAAGCAAAAGATTTGGTGAGCGGTGCCACAAGCGGAGAGGCCATTTGGAGAGTCTTTTTTTTTCCTTCTCCCATTCCTCCTTGCTCCGTCTCTTTCTCTTGCACCGTAACTCCTCCCTCCCCCACATAACGCCTTTCTCCCCGAGGGTGAATCGCAAAGCCGAGGAAAATGGCCGTGTAGGGCAAACGAGCGGTAAGTGTGAGCTGGAAGGGCGTTATCCCCTCTTGGTCCTTTCCCCCTCTTCCCATCATCCTCTCCTTCCTTCTCTCGTCATTTGGCCACCTTTAAGATTCCGTTCGCGTTCGTAAGATGGACGGCCAATGCCTTTGCGCATAAGCAATGGATCGGCGCATTTCATTTTTTCTTATCCTTAACCTTGCGGACCTCCCGATGGTTAGGGATTGATTGAGGGGCGTTTTGCGGAATCAAATTTTGTGCCTTTTTCTTTCATCCGTTGGAAGCTGCCCTTTAAAAATTAAATTTTCTTTTGACGGTCACATTTATGACGAAATTTCCTGCGACCAATTATCCCATTAGAGGAAATATTTTAAGAAGGAAATTGTCGATTTTTTACCGATCATGGGAAGTAAATCTTTCTTTGGGTATTTTCATGCTGAATTGTATTTCAGAAGTGGTGGACACGAATGTAGGGGAGAATAGTTAGTTGCTAGAGAAAATAATGAGACAAAGTTGATGAATTTAGATGTTGGAGAAACTTATAGGATGCCTGAGGTCGTGGTAAAATGCCAGGTAGCGATGGAGGATGATGCAAAAGAATGTCTCTTTAGTTGGAATGAAGACTTGCAGGAAGTACCCCTATCAGAAATACAAAGTAGTATTAAGGGGTTGGTGGAACACACAGTCTATTAATATCCCCCAAACTCTACCTTTAATGGTATTGCATATTATTAATAAACTTTCGCTAAATAATTATTTAGTTCTATTATTATTTAAAAATAATTTCTATAGATGTTTCCGTCGATATAGCTTCTAGTTCATTAACAATAGTCATTAAAATACTGGAACGCCCTTGTTGAACTGTTGTTTGGATTTTTTTATTTATTTTCCCACTAATAAAGTATTCTGTACACAAAAAATCGTTCGGCTCAACTTTAACATACCCTGAATGGCACCTTCCTTGTAACGCTTGGTGAAAAATACATGTCATAATAGATTTTTAGTTCTAATGATTTTGGTGAGTATTCACACGTTCGTTGTGAATCGGGATGTAAATGTACCTAAATTACTGTTCATAAACGCCGAACATGCATTTCTATCTTAAAGTTGAGATAAATATACAGTTACGCTTTATAATTATTTGCATAGTACGGTGTTCTTACGGATAAATTGTTGTCTTAAAATATATGCTCAATTACCCTCTAGAAATTTTGTATATGCTCTTTCAAAAGAGGAATATATAAATTGGTTTCATGTCATATTTTTAAAATATCTAGAGATCCAATTTTAATTTAGTGCTAACATGAACAGAAAAAAATAAGTAACATGAAAGTCAGGTTAGGATGAAATATAATAGTCCTGTGAATTCCTCGATTTTCACGAATGAAATCGGCAACCCTTTCAAGCACTCATCCAATAATCCCGGGTCGTTCCCCGTCGGAGAACTTGAGTCAGTACGCCGCCAGTCATCGTATTATTTTTACTTTTTTATTATATACTTCACCTTTCTCTTCATTTACCAGACAGCGGTCCATATGCATTCATAGGAAAATTTTGGAAAGGAATTTAATTTGCCTGAGTGGACGTCTGGGCCTTCTGAGGAGTTCCAAACTTCCTTAAGGATCCAAAGGTTCCAATCCATTTGCTCATCTCGTTCCTTTCCTCTTCTCTCCACAATACAAAGCCTCCCTCTCTCTTGCTCTGTGCACCTTTCTTTTTTTTCCATCGAGCCTCTCCAACCGTCCAATCCTTCCATGCTTAAGGATACACGCAACAGATGTAATGGAAGAGTGATAGCAACGTCGCTGGAAATGAATGCTCATTTTGGAAGTGTATCCAGCATAGTAAGTCGAATTATCCATGGTTACCATCAGAAACGAACAATTTTTTATTTCTCGCCAAATACAATTAATATCTCTATCAAAACATCTATTCAACTAATACTGACTGAGGAGTTAATGAGTTCATCATTGGTAAATTTGTATAATTTAACTATGTTTTTGTTGATGTTCCAACGTATAGCACTACTTCCCTAGCACAAAGTTTTCACCTTAAATGTCAAATACGAAGTTTGCTGTGCTTTAGTTTGGCTATTACCTTGTAATTCCTGCATTTAAAGTGCTATAGCGTCAATTTGTTTAGTGGATTTTCATGAAAAGGGATTGTAATTGCAAATGCATTTATAATTACATCGTGGTACGGTGATGAAGTATCCCCCTAGGGCCCCGGTTTGAATCCACGTGATGGTTGGAGTTCTTTAAACATTATAATCCCTACTTAGGCGCTGTTGAAGGCACCCTAATTACTTCCAAATAAGAACATAACTTGAACCCATGAGAAAATGGTCCAGTTTCTCCATCCCCCCCCTTTCCATGCTACAGGTGCCTTATCTCAGAGTTAAAAAAAGTACAAATCCCTCCAGCTGTTGATAGTGTTGATACAACGCATTCGTTTACCTATCCCATCCCAAGTCGGTAACCGCATCATTACTTTCCGCAGTTGTATATGATGTAGAAGCCCTCTTTGTAATCTATCCGATTTTTTCCTCGAGTCTCGTCGTTCCCCCAGCAATGTTAACGGTGCCTATTGCTTCCGCATGATCTTAAGCATAACCTATCCCGGCAATCAGTAATGATCCCCTGCTCAACGGCCAACTTCTTCCCGCTCCCATTCCTCTCCTGGTTTCCCTTCATAGTGTCATTCTCACAACTTAGTTCAGCAAAATTCACCCTCACAACTCTGGAATTCTATTCCAATTGATTTGAGGAAATCTCGTTCGTTTTTCAATCTAAATAGAATGGAATTCAATTACAATAATGTTTTCCTGAATAGTTTAGCCCGTTCAGTATTACATTCTAAAAACAATTTTTTCTAGATACATAAAAATTGTTTTATTTTTCATGGTCCATTCATATTTTTAGTTTTAACTGTTTAAATTATTTTTTTTTCAAATCTCATAAGTATTGTACCTTAAGAATTTTTAACTTAAGATTATTTTGTATCTTACCTATACCTATCTTTGAATTCAAGTGTATCACAAGTGCAGTTATTGTTTTTCACTGACGGTAGTTATTTCTGTATTTCTTTTTCTGTGCTATTATGCTCCATTAATTTTCTGATTTGAACACAATCATTTGTTAATTTGTTAATTACCTCGCTGCTATTTCATTATTTCTTATTATTGCTCTAGGGGACCTATCCCAGAGTATAATAAATGTTTATTCTATTCTAAATGTTGCCTCCCAATTCTCTCCTCCTTCACGAGTCATGCTGCAGCTGGCCCCGCCGTTCTTCTTAATCTCTTTCCGAATAACCCCTCCCCACCACTTACCTCATTCCCCTGCTCACGGTGTTGACCCCTCTCCCCCTTCCCCACCTCCACCCACGCCACCTATTCCAAGAGCAGTCCCCGCGCACCGCCTCCCTCGTAAAGCCACATACGCCTCCCGGCCACCCCAGATGAATTCTGCATGCGACTGCGGCGGAGGTGCCGTGGGGTAACGTCTTCATATTTTATCCCTTCCCCGTCCCTTCACCACCCCCACGCCCTTTGTACCCTTTTCCGTCTCTCCTCCTCCTTCCTTCGGACCCGCAGGATACCTTGCCGTCCTTGCCATCCGCACGCGCGCCGCCCTAATATTCCTTTACCACACTCAGCCCAAACCCCCACCTGCCTACGCCGTTCCCAACATCACCGCCATACCGTCTGAAGTTTTCCGCGCCGCAGACAGTAATTTGCCCCTCTGACGTCACGCTGACACACAAGGTTCACGGGGCTGGTGTGCGTCATCCGGTCGTAACCTTGCTTTCTGAGAGATGGCGCTGACGGGTACGTAGTGACCGCATGTAAGCGAGCAAGGAGGGTCTCCGTGTGATAGAAAGTCAAAGACCTCCGTAGTAAGAACCTGTCCATGCATTCAAGGTGAACGAATGTGACGACCAAGCACCAATGGGATAATGATATAACAAAGATCCATTCGAATATCTCCTGGTTTATTTGCATAAATTACAGTTGTGTCATTTTTCTCCAGTCTTCTTCTTCATATTCTCCATTCTGCGATTCCGTATCTTTTAGCAACACCACCTTGCCAAACTTTTATCTAAATCGATTACAACGTATCCGTATCCCTCCTCTGGTTTTAACCTCTTCTTAATGGACGTATATAAAATGCATGCCAAATCATTTGTCTTGTTGGTCGAAGTCATTAGCCCGGAGACTGGTTTCCTCCATTTAAGCTATATGCTTGTATATATAATTTGCTTGATTCATTCCATTTTTGTTCTTCATCGACGATTCTTCTCTGCTGCATTTCTGCTTCTACTACTGCTTTCATGAGGCTCAGAATTTTTCAATCGATTGTCGTTGCGCATTACTTAAAACTGACACTCTGGGAGCTGAAATTAATTACTATAACAATTATGCGGAATTGAGTGAAGTGAATTATTCCTAATTCTTTATTTGCGTGTTTTACGATTGCAAAACGTTTTCTAATACATATGTCTAACTCGAATTAAATGTTTTGTTTTGATCTCTAAAAATCATTATTCAATTTTTATAGTGTTATTCCAACAACGAGGTTTCGATTTATCGTTCGTTCTAACTTTATATTCTTTTGTTCCTGTTTTGTGACTTCCATGTCAATCTGCTCTTTTGGAATCGTAATTGATATCACGACAGATGTTATTAAGTTCAGAAATTCATGTGGCTTCACAGTAATGCACTGTATCCTTATCAAGGCAATCCTCTACTTTAGTAAAACATTAATGACATTCTACATGTGGAAACTATTTTCGGCGAAAATAAAAAAGTATGGAATATTTCAAGGTGATAAGCTTGCTTCAATGTGAAAAATCATTTGTTTAATTAACCTCAACACTTTGGTATTGCATTCTTTCATAATTCTGCCTGCAGTAAAGCAACAATTTTCAGTACGTAATTGGGAATTGGACGTCTTGCGAGGTAAATTGAGCTTTCTTGAGTGTCCTTCATCGCACAGTTGTACTGAAGTTGTGAGTTCCGAGTACAAGAGGACTCTAGTCGAAAACTTCATTCGTCTCTTTTTTTTAGAGGGAGACGTTTTCACGTTTCCATGTACCTAGCTGAGGCCAGAGTAATAATTTTCAATGAGCGTCAATTTAGAGCAAAGGTTTGTCTGTCACATTTGCATTCATTCCTCTGCTGAGCTTAACTCTCCGCCCCGCATGAAAAGAACTCAAACACAAGGCAAACTCTCTCCTTTTCCCTTGAAATTCACCCTCACAGCTTTCACTATCTCCCCTCTGCTCCTTCTCCAACCCCCCTCTCTCCTGTTCTCTTACTATCTCCCCTCTACTCCTCGTAGTCAACCCTTCCCTCTCCAACCCTTCCCTTGCCCTCAATCCATTCGCACGGCTGGTCCATTAGCCACCGAGACACACCAGGTCACGTGCCACCGTCCCATAATTGGATGCCGCCTTGGAGCCTGCCCCGAAACGAATAATCACATCATGTGACCCTCCTCTGCCTTCCTTCCCCTCAAACCCCCCCCCATTATACTCCATCCGTCCGTCCCCATACTGCCGGAATCTTGTGTCCTTCCTCCTCCCGTACCCCTTTCCGCCTCTGGACCGCCCTTACCCTCTTATTTGGTCAAGCCGCTCGCTTCCTGTCCCCACTCTTGTCCTATTGGGGCTCAAGATGGCATTTGGGGGGTTGAGCGTAATATGGGAGGAGGACGCAAGGGATTAAGCGGGGGGATTTTTTTCTTTCTTTGAGATGTTTTATCGTGCTAGAGTTAGGAAAGTGCGGAGCTGAAGCGTTCGTAGTATAGCGGTGTCGCAGAGACGAGGAGAGAGTGGAAATAGTGGCCGTCGACCTGACTTCATCCTTGATCTATCGTATTATCCACTTTTTAATACATTTTTTCATACATACCATTTGTAATTATTGTTGGAAACCTTTGGTGTCACATGAGTATTTTTTACTACATGTTTTTGGACTACATATCTTGTTAGTTTCTCTACCTGTTGGCCATACATATTTATTTACATGAGGGTAGTCTTTACACAGGAAATAACATTAAAGGCTTACTGAAGCTGCCGTTTCCTTGTATTTATTCATGCGTGTTTGAAAATTTATTTGTTGGATGTAATATATATCTATGAATATCTACCTTTGATGATTGTTCAACGAGTGGAAACACGTGCTCCGTTCTTTGCGTTGATCAGCGGAGTGTCGCCAGAGGTGAATAATCAGTGGCAATAACCTGAATTGGCGAAGACATATTCCTTCTTTCTCTCCATACATACATTTGTTGAAGTTTAAGATTGATATTAACGCTTCCATAAACATAGAAAGTTTATAGACTATGGCTTTAGGGCCCGAAACAGCTGAGATGGTGCCGTACGCGATTCTTTACTACTAAGCGGTGGATTTAAGGCACTTCAAGTGGGTAAGTCTAGTTTTTAGACGCATAATTCGTCTAGATTTAAGGCGGAATTCAAGTTGCCGAAGCTTTAGTTATCAGTGATTTAGCGGTGCGTTAGTAGGGAAGGGCAAAAAACACTCTAGCGTTCGGTACCACCCGGTACTACACTTCCGTCAACCCAGTAGTTTCGAGAAGTAAGAACTACTTTTACTTCATCCCAGTGACTTCGGTTAGTACCTCTTTTCCTTCAACTCAGTAATACCGGGTGGTATCTTTAAACGGTAATACTGAATGTTGCAGTACTGAAATTACCTGTAGGCATAAATTAAGCGCGATAACCGTTCAAAACATAGCATTTACCAGAGTAGTCTAGATAATAGCACAAAGGTTTGTACATGTATATATTACACAAGCCTTGACATAGGTGATTTGAAATTAAGAGGGCCTACTTTCGATGCAAAAATGTGACAATGGAGATGCATATTTTTTCCCCCATTAAATGTTCATCTAGGATATCCATTGTTAGAATTGAAAGGAAATTTGTAGAATTTCATCGAACACAGTTTCGCTAGGGCGGATTTGAACGATTAAATGGCTCAGTAGAATCCTCCGTTACGGCGGTGACTTTATCAGTCTATGTCCATAATGTTGGAAATCCAAGATAAGTTTTTATGAATTGACTTCCGCCAATTGTAAAAGACGATCTGGATCCCTTTTCCCGTGTCACACAGTCCCCTAAAGCCGCATTCATAACTTATCGACTTTTTTTGGTCAGTGCGTGGCCATGGTGTGACATGCATCGCAAGTCTGCCTGCTTTTAGTCTCTGTGAGGGGAGCATACATCGTGGCCACATAGCAGGCATCGGTGTTATAATTCATGTCTTCTCTTCGTGAATCCCAGGATGCTTCGGACCGTGAGGGAGGGCGTTGAAATGGTAGTGGAAGATGGGTTAGAAGGATGGGCGGAATGCCGGCGTCTCCTGTATGTTTTTCTCATTAACGGAAATTCTTAGGTGGTCACTAATTAAATAAATACGGGGAGGTAAATGAATTGCTCTCCTCGCCCACACAAATTGGGATCCGATTACATGCACAAATTTATGCTACATTTGGGATACGAACACGGGTCCCCAGATGGATCCCGAGCCGTTTTCGATATTGAAATTATTTACGCATTTGAAAAGTTTTCCCATAGTTAGTTTTTACTATATATGTTCCCGTTTGGTATTGCCGTAGCTTTGGTGTGTTTCATTATGCAATTCGCATTGGTTTCGTAAGGGAATTAACAAACTGATCTGAGTCCCAAGCCTAAAATTGATAGGAATTTAGCACATTAAAAAACAAGTTTTTGGTTTAACGATAAATACATAACCTGCTTTGATCAATGTTATGTTGGAATTTCTTCCTTCAATACGAGTCTAAGATCGATATCGTAATAACTGAACGAGTCAGATAATATTTAGTATGAATAACTCATAGCTGTAAAACTTAGACAGACTTAGTGATTTTCTCTTTTACTTTGACAAGAAACAGCCAAAATATAAATAAAAATCGCAAAGTTGATCCAAGTTTCGTTACAATTTCGTAAGTTATGTATATTT
The DNA here is from genome assembly GCA_963573305.1 of Pyrrhosoma nymphula. NCBI lineage: Eukaryota > Metazoa > Arthropoda > Insecta > Odonata > Coenagrionidae > Pyrrhosoma > Pyrrhosoma nymphula. The sequence goes on along the minus strand of OY754329.1, from coordinate 174,859,019 downwards.
GAACAATGTGTTTGTTAGAGAACATTCTGATCGTTGCGTATCGAGCAATACGAGATCCATTGTTGCCACATTTTACTCCTCACCAAGCTCGCCACTTGGAGCTTGTCATTAATCGTGGTATAAACGTGGCAACAGCGTTTTTTTAAATATAACACAGCACCTTTTGTTCGCAGCGTTCCTCAATTACTTCTCTGGTTGCAGTGCTGTAGCCACCGCGCTACCTATCCCAACCTACTTACGCACTTGTGACTCATGTCGAAGGGGAACGCACGGCGCTTTCTCGCTCAGCTGTTTTCGCCTTCCCCTCCCCTCCCATCCCCCCCCCCCCCACCTAAACGCACGCAATGAATCTCTCATCCGTCCGGATTCTCATCCTTCGCCTTCCTTCCCTCTCCCGAGTTCTCCGCCTGCCTCCCAATTTTTCTCTCCATCTCTTTCCTTGGCGGGGTCCTCAAATTGCATTTGGCGTCCGAAAAGAAAGTTCAGTAACGCCGTAATGCCATTATTAACGCCAATTTAATCCGAGTGGCGAAATGGGAGAGCGTATAAAGGAGGGAGAATGCCTGTGTGTGGGGGGGAATGACAAGGGGAAGGCAAAGCGAGGGGGAGTAAAAGGGAGTAGCACTGGAGAAGCATTAAGTTGATATTGCTCAAGGTGGACGTTGGAGACGAGTAAGTGGGAAAGAGGGTGTAAGGGTTCCATGGAAGCCAGAGGAAAATAGGCAGCAGGAGCAGCAAGGGTTGGAGGTAGCGGTTTCGTTTCATTGTTAGGGCTTAGAGCGAGCCATCAGAGCGATGGTGTTTATGTATCCCAGAAATCCTGAGCCCTTTTGTAACGTTTCGAACTTACATTTGTTTTTGCTCTAATATTGTTTTAATGTGGTATAATTTTTATTTAAATGTTACTATTTCTTACAGTGTGAAACTTTTTGATTGATTATTAAGGTGGTTCCACCGTAAAATGACTTAAATGTCATTTTATTCATATTCTGTCTACTCGTAGAAAAAGTTGTCCTCTATCTGATATGAACAACAAAACAATATCTTTCCACGCTATTTTATTATATAATTGAACTTGAAATTACATGGTGTTCAATGGGGGAATGAGAGAAACACGGGGAAAATGGTATTTTTCCATAAAATACGAATGCCATTTTCGTGGAAAACTGTCTCTATAAAGGAAATACTCCAGAGAAATTGAATATAAATAAAAAAACAGGCGTCTTACCACCTTATTTTTCTAGTTATTGAAGAATTAATGCCGAAATTGAAGTCAAAATGCGGTAGTTCGTAGGAAATGGCGCTGCAGTCGGCTCCTATGGCTGGAAAAAAGTGCTCATTTAAAATACATTCGTGGAATAATCTGCATATATTTTGTACCTTTATACTTTTGGATTTCTATAGGTAACACATTGCTTCAGTGAAAGCAGGATTTTTTGGGCAAAATATAAAAAATGTGGAATTTAGTATTTGTTTTGACTCACGCAGCCGCGGTGGAACCTCCATAAAAGATTTTGGTTGTTAGGGGGGTTGCTGACAAATAGAGGATGGTTGGATGCGGAATGAAAATAGGACTGGAAGCTAGAAAAACCTCTCTGTATATAGCATTTCCTAATAAAAAATGGAAAATATGTGTTGATGAGTAGACACAGTCCAATATATTTTGTTGTCTAAACTACCCTAGGGAACGGAAAATACAGTACATTTTCTCATACAATTTCCGAGATGGAACGCAAGCTGTTTCATTTGAAATGAGATTCATCAGTCTCTCCATCTACACATCTCACGTGATCAATTCAAGGTGACTAGGGTGGAATAATTTCAAGTTCCTGGAAATCTAGGCAATTTACTCCTATTTTTAACTGTTAGCTATTGTTTTCAAAGTGGGGAAGGATTAGCATTCATTTCGACTGAATCTTTTCAAAATACGTTTCGTTATGTTTATTCTGACTGGAAATTTTATAGTTTGCTGGGCATGTGTGGACCAAGAGTTATAGATCATGGAGTACTTTATAGATCGCATGGATATGGAAGGAATTATATTATTCTCTTATATGGATGGTGCTTCTGAAAGAGGGAGCCTATGCTACCTAGCTATGATACCTAATATGTAGAATAAACCTAACAGTAGATTTTATGCGCCACCATCATCTTAAAATCATTAAATTTAATAGTTCAGTCCTCCAAAAATTATTATTTCGAAACTAGTAGGCACAAAAAATTCGATTAGCCGAACAAAATTCATTGGAGCAAATAGCTCGTGGAATTCTATTTTGTTACTATATATTATTATACTTACACATTCAGGCATGCTATTTAGACATTTGGCATTTAAACATAGCTATGAACTAAAAAGAAAGAATCTTGGTTTATTTTTATCAAATGTAGATTGTAATTATATACGTTTATATAATGCTATATAGCTATTTTCATGTGGGTGAAAATCAGCTGCTGCAAATCGCCTTAATAATTGGTATTGTGATATTTGTTAAAATTAAAACTAAATAAAAAAAATTCCTCAAGACTTAATGTACCAGATATGGGGAACAGTAGTTTCACCTCTTGAATTTAAGGTTCAGCAGCAGCTGTAATCTCAACCTTCCCGCCATGGTAAACCATCTCAGCATTGGGCTGGATGGAGTTTGAGAGGGCGGTTATATATTTTATCAAATGAAATTTCCATCACCCCGGCCGAGTTACGCTCTCGCCGCGGGCGGTGAGAAAAAAGGAAAGGGGTCCGAGTGAAATATGAAATAGTTTCATTTTTTTGTCATTCTCTCTTGCCAACTTCCCTTGGTCGGGCAACTCAGGAGAGTCAGACGAGGAGGTGTGTGGGGAGGAGAGAGGAAGAAGGTTTGAGGAATTAGAAGGAGGAATGAGAGGGGAGGAACAAAGCAAGAGTGAGAAATTAAACTGGGCGGAATGAGTTCGAATGGAATATATAAATTGGAATTGTAGTTGTAAATTTACAGGGCGGGGTAAAGTCCTCACCTGCTTATCTGAGGATCGTGGGTTCGTGTCCCGCCTGGATCGGTTTTTCTCATTCCCAAGGCATTGTTTTTTCTGTCAAATTCTAGTGGTTTGGCCCCTGAGAAACCATAAGACAAGTCAATGGCTTATATCGGGATCGCTTATCGGGGAATACGGACTCCGAGCAGAATCGTCCGAGAGCAAAACAAAAATCAAATTTTTACCAACTTTGTCGAGGACATCTGAGAGCAGTTGTTTTATTACAAAATGCCGGGTTATGACTATACTATCCTATCGCCCTACGTAATATGTATTGTTTTCTATCCAGAAATAATATGAAATCGAATCAAAGTTACTTTCTGGAATTCACTTATAACGAGTGGAAAGAAATTTTCCACGCTTTTTTTTGTAGATACCTGACCGGTTTCAATGTTTTACCTTTTTATTTTTAAAAGTTTATTAAAGGTACCATTTTTTATAACAATAATGTAAAAATGACTACTTTTCATAATGGTATAAAATATCGAAACAGGTCAGGTGCAAATTAAAAAAAAATACGTGTGGAGAATTACTGAATATTAAATAAAATTCAGAAAATATTTTTCGTCAAGAAAGAAGCAACCGCTTTAGTTAAACCATCAGTTTCACCACCAATTTGGTCATCCGGTTACGATACTTTCTCCTTTAATTCTGGATGCAGTGGTGATAGGAATATATTACTTTTAACACGGATTTTATTCATTCCCTGCGGTGCGTTTAATCCATTGTTCATCCGTTGCTACGTTTGTTCTCTTTCTCCCGTTGGTCCTCTTGTTTGCTGAAGGTGGTTTGAGGGAGATAGTTCCCTAGTCATAATGGAGACCATATTCTAATTTTATTTTTTTATTTCAGCGTCTGTAAGATGTGCGAAGTGAATATTGTAATATTAATAGTGCAAAAATATAAATATATATGTCAAATAGTATCAATAATTAAATAAATAAAGCTACATAAGTCTCTAACTTGACTCATTTTTTCCCACCGTACGGCTAAAAACCCTTCAAAACAGCACGTATTTTTGCGATTCTGTAAAAATTACTGTGGTGAGTAATAAATTATTTTATATATAAATAGTTGAGAAAACATGCAATCTACATACCTACCGTTAGTTTGTTGACGAAATCTAGGTGCTAGAAGTTCCTAATTTGATTAATATTCTCCCTCTGGAAGGCACAGCCATAATCTATCCCATGTAAAACAGCTTATATTTTCAGGGAAATTGCTCGACAAGTAGTTCGGCAAGGGGTTGATATTTTGATATCATTGGAAAGATGAGAGTTTTTCTTTTAAATGAGGCGAAATTCATCAAATTCTAGGTGAAGTGATTTTTCGCACAAACTACATTTAAGGGGATCATTCTGTTTCTTGCGCGGGACAAGACAAAAAGAAGGAAAGATGGGAGAACGGGTGGGAGAGATGGACCGGACGGAGGGGAAAGAAGGAGAGGATGGGGAGTGATGCGTCGCCCAGGGGCCGACCCCCCCCTCGGGCCTCCCGCCACGGACGCCGCCCGTGCGGTCCTCCTTGAGGTCCCTGGGGTACGCGTGTGTCTGCCACGGCCCCCGCTCTCACACGTCCCATGTACCCTCGTCTCATCCCTTCCCGCCCCCACCCCCCGCGAAAGAAAACGGCTCACAAGAGAGTGAGGGGGACCCCAGCCAGAGTCTGCCTCTCCCATCCCACGTCCCAAAATTCTGCGCCGTCCGCGTTTCTTGTCTTGCTCCCCGCGATCGTCCTTCCCCAATGGTTGCTTGCCGACGGCCCTTTTCCCCCCTCTCTCCTTTCGAATGTGCAAAGTTAAAATTATCCTGATGCATATTCCACTTTAATTAATTAATATTTTTTTTTAAATAAGAACATTAAAGAAGAGTGCCCCAACATTGTAACCTCAGTCTGAAGGATGCCGCAAACGTAAAAAGGGTTGGGAATCACTTATCTTACGCCTCCCTTCCTAGTCCTTCCACCAGTCATGCTACACTCTGTTCACTCAAATTAGTTTTTTCCCGTATGGTGTGGCTTTCCTATTTCAGGTATTAAATATTCTTTGCAGCGTACAAAAAAACTTAAGGTAGTTTGAGCGAGATAATTCCCTAGTCATAATGGAGACCATATTCGAATTTTATATTTTTATTTCAACCTCTGTAAGAAGTATGAAGTAAATATTGTAAAATAATGGTGCAAAAATATAGTTATTTATGGCAAAAATTTTAAGTAATTTAATAAATATAACTACATTAGTCTCTAACTTGACTAAGTTTTTAACGCCGTACGGCTAAAATGCCTTCAAAACAAGAGGTTTTTTGGTGGAGCAGCTTTCGGGCGTTCCTCTGCGTGAAGTCTATATTTGACAACACTTTCTCCAGCCATCCTGCTGGCTAGGTCTTTAGGTCTGATGGTTTTTTTTTCGATTCTGGAAAAATTACTGCGGTGAGTAATAGATTTTTTTTAATAGATGAAAAAACACTCAAAGTCAACACCGTTAGTTTTTTGACGACATCTAGGCGTTATAAATTTCTATTTTTTTCAATATTCTCCCTCTGGAGCGATAGCCGTAATCTATCCCATGTAAAAACAAATTATAATTTTATGCAAATTGCTCGGAAGGTAGTTAGGAAAGGGGCTAATATTTTGATATCATTGGAAAAGATGGGGTTGTTTTTCTTTAAAATGAAGTCAAATTCATCAAATTTCAGGTGAAGTGATGCTTCGCTCAAACTACCTTAAAACGACTTGCCCTTGATGCCCTCACATTTTCCTGTCGAATTAAACCTAAATGTGCGGTGACGTCGGGAAATTTCGATCTACTCCTGTTACCTTTTGCAGGGGACAACACCTCGAAGATGCATTTCATAAAGTATATACTCCGATCTACTTTGTCTAGCGTATATACAGGTGGCGTTATTGTAAAATTGTATATTCCTCTTAAAGGCCTACCTTTAAGCTTTACTCCATGGTGAGTGTCCTAACACCTCCTTCCATACGCCTCCACGGAGGATTGAGGGGGTGGTATGTGGTTGTAGATGCAAATTGTAACTTCTTATTTGTCGCTTGCGATATGATTCATCACCAGTGTTACCCCAGTGGATTTTCTGCGGGTGTTGTAAACATGCATGTAGAACTACATGAACGTGTTGATTCTTGAAAATCGTGGGCGCGGCTCAAGGCGTAGAGTGTAGTGTTACATAAAACTGATTTGTAAAAGATAATACTGGGCACTAATATTCCCAGATCCCTTTTCACAGTATGAAATTTAGGAAACGTTATTGCTATTTTTTGTAAAAATCAGTGTAGGTGACAGTTATTAAACCTTTTACAAAACATTTTTTTTTAGCTAAATACTTTGCGTCACTAACGGATTAAGTCATCGTAGCATAAGTACTGAAGTGGTGCTTCTCAGCATCATTAAAATTATTTCCTATTAATCCCGAGATAAAAATCTACGGGAAAACTCTCTCTCTGTATAACTCTCATTCATACGTTCTATATTTAAAATCAAGTCATCTATCCTCTTTTCCGATAGATTTATGTTATTTGATGAAGATCATTTGCGAAAGTTTTTAAAACTAGCTGTATGATTTACCAAGACTAGAAATAACGCATGATATATATTTTTGAAAATATTAAAGATCAAATCATTAAATATTCGTATTTGACGGATCTTAGGAAAGTTCTGGTTAGTTTGTGAGAAACTATTGAAAACATTCTGGTGCTTCACGTTGTATTTTATCGCCTAGTGGTAAATTATATTTTTCTGCAGACAGAAAGGTTATGGAATTATTTTTAGCATTTTAATTTTATTTCGCATGCAACTCACTAGTAGGTTTAACCACCAAGAAGGTTATCTGAATATTATACTCCATCCTTGCATTCAGGATGGAGTGGTGACAAACATCGTGTATGAATAGGATAATAAAATAAAGATTTCCCTCACTCTATCCCGGTGCGTTCAACCCATTGTTCATTCATCCCACGCAAAATTCTCCTCTCCACCCCGCTCTCGTATTTGCTAAAGCGAAGATCCCCTTTTCTTGCGCGCTGGGCCCCGCCCCATCAAGCATCGGTGTTTCTTATGCCTTTAACCACTCCCACTCATGCCCGATTTTCCCCTCGCTCATCTAATTCCTTCCCCCGCTCCTGCACACCTCAGCAACTCTTAATCCTGTCGTACAATGCTCGCGCTTATCCTTCCTCGCATCTTTTGTTGTTCTCTTGTTTTTTTTAATTCGCAAGCCTATCCCGCTGAAGAATTCTCCCGTTGACAGTCAACTCACCAACACACCCCCTCTCCCCTCCCCCCACGCATTCATTCCCCTTCTGCGACAAACGACGGGGGTTATCCGAGTTGGGTGATGGCGTCTAAACGGTTCTTCTGGCGATGGGATGGAAAAAAAGATGCCTCTCCCGCCTCTCCATCCTCTCCCGTCCCACTCTCCTAGTTCCTCTCAGCAGTCCTCTCCACTCTCATCTCACGAGGCGGCCGAAGCTTTAATCCCCCTCCAAACCCCCTCCACCCTCCCCTGGACGCGATACTCCGGTGTGTCTATCTGGCTGCGGCTTCTGTTTGTGGCAGGGCTAATTGTCGCCTCCCCCGCATCGATCAGCCTCCTCCTCCACCCCTGCACCACGTCCGCCTCTTCCACGCATTCTCTTCGCCCTCCACTCTTTCACCTTCTTCTCTCCTCCATCTCTCCTCTCATTCCTCATCTTCCCGTTTTCCATTTCCTCCCTGCCCTCCGCCCCCTCTCCTTTAAAAGAAACGTAAATTAAAACTCAATATTATTGGGTTTACCGTTACCACAGACACTGGAAAGAAGTATAGGATAATTTTTGTTTTCATTTCTTTTCCTTTTTTTGACTTGGTGCCTCAAATATTAGGGCTAATCGCGTAGTACGCGAAGTAAAAGATTGCATCCTTTAAGTTAACCACGCAAATTAAGCCGTCTGGAACGCCAAACCTCTTGGCCGCTCTAATTGATTTTGGAGTGCAAGTAAGTCTTCGTTATAACTTGAGCACGATGCCTCCGAGCTGGATTCGATACGAGCAGCCTTCCACAATCGCACGGGGATTATGAATTTCTTCCCGCAGCATTCTTTGGGGTTGTTGAAAAAACCTCTAAAAAGGAGATGACCAAAGGAGGGACGGATCTTGAGATCCTTCTTCCCCTCCGCTGCATCAGCACCCCGAAAAAGGGTCTCCGCCCAACCCCTTTCTCTCTCCGGCCCGGAGCGTTGCGTAAAACCAGAATTGACGTTTGAGAGTGTTCTCCGCAGTACTGAGAGTCATTTATCTCCTTCTCTCTCTCTCTATTTCCCTTCCTCACCCAATGGAGGTGGAGAGAGGGGTGTGTTGGGAAAGAGTCCGGATCATCTTCAGTTGGTTCGAGAGTTCCAAGAGCAGGAGTGGTTGGTGGGTGCATGTGATTGTCTGTGAGAGTGTGGGAGGATGGTAGGGGGTTAGAGAGAAGGGAGAGGGGGAAGGGAGGACCCTGAGGGCTTAGGGATATATGTATGCCCAGGAGGCAATGGCTTGGAAAGGGGCCATCAGGCTGATTGGTTGAAAGGGAATGAATGGCCGTGCGCACTATAAGGATTCCTCGTGGAACTTCCCCCCCACTCTCCCACGTTGCCGGATGTTAAAAGATCCCAAGGCCGCCATTCCCTCTTCTCCCGTATTTTTCCCCTCTTCCACTCTCAAGAATAACCGTGATCCGGGACCAAATGTGATTGGTCGGTGATGAAATGTGTGGTTTTCTAATGCCTCCTCATTGTCAGACGTGGAGTAGTGCGTCTGTCTCACCACTCCCGGCACCGATTCCAGAGAAATTAGAGCATCTCTTTCTCAGCATATCGATGCATCCGTTATTAGTCATACAGCGTCTGAAGTGTCATTATTTTTTACAAGTTATGTCGCAATTAACGCATCGTTTAATTTTCTTGCAATGAAGCGCTTAGTCATTAGGATTAGTTTTCATGGGGATTTTTATTAGTTTTGGAAAAGCGAGGATTAGTTTTCATGGGTTTCAAATCTTAGAATGGCCGTCGGCTGCTTCGTATTTATTCGGTTTGGTTACTTTTATAGGGTAAATTATGCAAATTGACTCGAACTTATGGGTTATGCTCGATAATGGGAGTACGTTTTAAGTTGTTTTGTATAGTTTATCCTATAAAAGTAACCTCATTGCTGCTGCCTACATATAGAAAGATCTACCTCAATTATAAGTATGCATAAGGAGCGTGTGAATGTCGTAATAATTGCTTTCATTTTTGCTGATGGTGTATTTGTAGCAATATTTTATCTATATGAAAAGTCGCGTCATTGTACTTTCCTTGATGTGATAGAAGTGACCTTTCCTAATTGTAATTTTACAATTTTTCGATCTTAAAATATTTTTAATTTAATTATTCGGTGTGAGCTATTTGGTTAAAAAAGGTTTGGAGAAACAAAGATATCTTTTCAAATTTATTACCACTCCCGTTCCATTTGAGCTTACGATCTCTTCTGCCTTTTGCTGTATAAAAATTGTATTTTCCATTAAAAATGACAATGTAATCGAACCTTAACTCCTTATCAACAATCTAATGTTTTTGGGCATGTCATAAAATATCATGCTTTTGAACAGCCATGTGTTAAATTGCGTAAGAAGCTTTCAACGCTCACTGGAAGCAAGTTGAGGATACTCTCAATCATATTTCTCGTCTACTAATTATTAAAATGTGTTTCCTTTGCAAATTAGTGATGTTAGTTTATAGTTAAATGATTTAATCGTCAGGATCTCAGTTGCGGTTTTAAAAAATCACTGTGCAATTCCTGTTGCAATTTATGTTCCCACACCCCTTGGTGTGAAGTTATGCGCCATACAAATATGATACAATATTCACTAAAAATAGTGGTGGCAGGTTACCTTTTTACTTCCTTCTAAAATGTTGTTGCCATTTCCCGTTTGCTTAATTAAGGATAATTCGAATGTTTAATCAGTCAATAAATGCGGAAATATTGTTTCCACACCTTCATCCTGTGCACGGGAGAACCGAACAAAAGGGAAGGGAAAGTTCCTTCTACACTCTGCGATCCGACCCGACGAAATGTTTTCGTTTCCCTTTGAAATCACAAATTGAAAGAAAGAAATCATCACACGGGTTCAGTTGAGCTCGATTTCCCGCGGATCCCTTGTTCCACTGCGCTCTTTGACCGCCTCCTGCAGTCAAAGTGAGTGAGTCCGAGGAGGAGGTAAGAGGGGAAATGGAAGAGATGCTTGCGGCGAGGGGGTGAGGTGTGAGTGAGTCACTGTGAATCTCGGGGGCGGAGTGTTTGGGGTTGAGGCGAGGGATTGAAGTAGAGAGAGATTGTGGAGACCTCTTTTGGGCAGCGGTGGTGGCGCTTCGCGGGGAATTGTGGGAAGGAAGGAGTCTGGAGCTGGAGGCAGAGGAAGTGCGCATCTGTGAGCTCCCTCCTTCCTCTCAAATTGCATTTCGAACCCGATTTCGCCCCACTGAGTGTCCCGGGGGCGGTTTTTTGGGGGTGGGCCAAAGAGTCAAGCCCCCGCGTGGGAGAGGTAGGGTTGGGGAGCAGTAGCGCAGAAAGGGACGGTCGGAGAGGAAAAGGGTTGCAAGGGAGCCCTCTCCTTGCCCCCGCGGAGGCCTCCGAGTTGCGCAAGAATCCCTTCAGAGGGCAGCGCCGACCCTCACCCTTTGCCTCTCCCGACTCCTCTTGCCCCCGCCCTTCCCCGGGCCTTGAACACTCGCGGCAATCCCAAAGAGGTGGCGGAGGGCAGAGGCATGTGGCTTTTGTGGTCGCGGCAGGGGGGGGGGGGGGGAGATAGAGGGAAACGGGAAAGAAGACAAGGGGGGAATGGTTGAGTTTTTGGCGATAAAGGGATGTTGTCCCCCGGCGTCCTACCCGCCTCCACCCCGGCCACAACGATGCGTGATCAGCGCGTGCGGCTTCGTCGCATTGTGTTCGATCGCCTCGTATTTGATCGCCTCCACTTTCTTCCTCACGGACGTTGGGCCTTGAGTGCGCGTATATACCCTGCGTCCTCTTCGGTTTCAGCCGAGGACCGTTTTGGCAAAGTTTTTGAGACCCTGCGGTGGAAGATTTAATTCGAAAGGTAAATAAAATATCCATGAAAGCTGCATGATTCTTTAAAAATTGCTATGAGTGGACAGGTAGTGTTGCACTACTGGTTGTAGGTCTAGGTTGAGGGTTGCTAGAGACTCGGAGACTTCACTCTAATCAAATATTACTCTTTAAACTCGAACCGCGCGAGTTTCAGGATGATTTGGGGGGTGATATTTTTAGCCCGCTTCATATCTTCAGACCTGATAGAAGTGAAAAAAATAGCTGTCTAAATGATAATAAAAATATCGAACTGATATGTACCAAAATTCCTTCTTTTCAATTATATTAATAAATGTATCAAAAACAGAGCAATATGCTAAGTCACTCCTTTGGCATAGTACACTTAACCATCGTCCTTTCGCTTTTCTAACCCTTATTCCTATTTGTAGACCCTTCTCATGGCAGGCAGGTGCAGGCACATGACAGGGGTAATATTTAAACGTAGATGATGTGTTTCATATTTCCGAAAATATACCATCTGTATTTCAATCCTAGGACTGGTGAACTGCGGCCTTCTGTTCTTTTTTGTTAGTGGATGGTTCTACTACATCCTAGTAATTTTTCTCTCTTGCGTCCTTCCTAGTTGGATGACGTAATTATGTGTTGGTCTTCCTCTTGGTGATCTTGCCTTCACAAGATTCATACAACTGTTTTCCTGATGAATCCGTGGAGCCAAACAGCATTGCATGTAGTTCTTCTCTGTCGTATTACATTCTTCATGAAACTTTTTTGGATCTTGGATAGATGAATGGATCTTAAGAATTCATCTCCAAAACAACGCGTCGCGTCGCTATTCTTTTCTGGTCATATTTTCTGATTGCTCAAACCTGCAGAAAATGGTGTTTATGCATACTTGAATTTTTCAACTTCCAAAGTTTTATTGAAAAGTTTAACCAAAGACTAAGTTTAGGGATTCAAAAAAATCTATGCCCCAGACAGGAAACTGTAATATTAGGCTTGCCATGCCGGCACTTTTTCATCTGATTATATCGGTGAGCAGGCATCTCTTCACATGTGTGGTTTACAGGCATCCCTGTATATTGCCTGCTGCTTTACCGCTTTATTCATATTTCTTCATCTCGCCTCATTTACAGATGTGTATCTAATGGTACCACATCGCCTGAGCATGGTTTTAACGAAGAAGATTGCTCTTTTCTAAGAAAAGAAATAATTGGGGAGTTCCTCAATGAAATGCAAGAGTAGGTATCAAGATTTTTTACACGTGTCTTCTTATCTATCTTTGAAATACTTTATACACCTAGTGGAGCAAAAAACCTCTGAGAACTTCTATCTCCCGCAGCTGCCTCTTTTTCGTTCCAATCTAGTCCGGTTGCTGAACATTTCCCTTCTCTTCCCTATTCTCTGCCATTCACTCATTCGAAGGAATTCGACGCCTTCTTAGAAACCTTTCCTTTTTTCGTCTTCCAACCTCGCTCTGTTTACACACGCCCTGGCTTATTATTATTTCGTCGGGAGAGACCTTTTCATTGGCTCAATACTTCCTTTTGAACTCGCCGCTCCTTGAGGCTCTTATCTGGTTATCGCTCCTCTTGACTGAGGATTTCAAACATATAATCCAATTTTTGCGTTCTTTTTAATCGTTGAATCCCATTTCATGTATTTGCGCTCGTTTTACGCTGGCCTGATTAGGTTTCGGCAGAGCGGTGCTTCCTTTTGACGGGGCCACGTTAGCATTACTTGCAGAGGACGATTTAAATCATAAGTCGATTTCGTCCTTTTTCTTCCATCCCAGTTCCATGCATCCATTCATCTGTGATACGTAGAATTCCCTAAATGTTTCAATTTTTACAGTGAATTCTAATTCTTGGTTTATTGATATTGTTTTATTTTATAATAATTTTCTGTTGCCTCCCAGATTGAAAATGGTAGTTCTGTCACCCTAAGAACTAATCTTGTAATTATACGAAGCATTTAATTAACGAGAGGGGAAATAATGTATCCTGAATATGCTTTTTCACGGTGCAGTCATTGGTGTACACACAGGTGTCCTTATTCAATTAATGACCCACCAGAAGGTCAAAGGTTCTATCAAAAGCTACTAAACCGTAATTGATAATCATTTCTCTTCGGTCCCTCTCCCACACCTCCACAACTCATCCTCCACAATCTACGTCACCCTCCCTCTCGCCCTCCCCCCTAATCTTTGTGACTATATATTCTGATTGTTCTGTGATATTTGTGCCTGATGATGACGTGCTACGTCGAAACCTAGGTCTTTTCCAATAAATACATGTGGAATTACAAAGGTACTGATTCTCTTTCCATATGCTAAGCAAATTCCATAAAGTTACGCCTGAGACAACGGAGTTTATAAAATGAGGACAGCCAAAGATTATGTCACTCCACAAGTATTAGTACAATTTACATTCCATTTGGCGTCTTATATAACCTTTTTCTGAAGCATTTGACAATGAATGGAAAAGGCTCAAAAACTTTTCCAGGCTGTTCCTTCCATTCTTCTATACCTCTATTTAAGAAAGAATATTTGATCGTTTCACATTTTTCACCCAACAACTTCATCTTCCACTTATGGTCTCCTCTACCATATTAGCATCCGCATTGAGTTATCATTATTAAATCCGAATATGCAACCTTCCCTCTGTACAAGTCAAAGATTTTGCACATTTGAATTATTTTTCTTCTCTTCTTTAAACTTTCCCTTCCCAGTGCACTGATCATCTCCTTGGACGCTGTCCATTAACCTATATTTTCCTAACACTAATCTAGCAGCCCTTTTTAATATCTTTACCACCACCGGTAATCAAACTCGGGGCCTCGGAATAGGAGGCTGGTACTCTAGCCACCATGCCAACTCGATTATCCTATAAAAATAAAAAGCGATAGCATTGGTAATAAATTACCAATGTCGTCACACATTTTTCGTTGGCGTAAAATAGGTTCGTGCGATGGTTGGGATTGTTTACCTCGCGAAAACTCCTCGGGTGAGACGAGTGAGTATCTGGAGTGGCGTCGAAGGGAGGAATCGCGGGTTGAAGTGGATTTTCGCCTCATTTGGACAGAGAAAGAGAAAGGAAGCCGTTCATTCATTCAGATGGCAGGAGACGGGGGATCGGAGAAGTGATGGGGTGACCCCGGGCGTTTGTTCACGGAACGAATCGTGGAAAGGGGTTCGGAAAGAAAGGAAATTTGCATCGCCCGGTCCTTTAACTCACCGTGCTCGGAATTAGCTAGTTTGCTGTGACGGTCAAAATGTATTTGAATGTATATCTTCATCCGCTGATTGCAGAGCTCGACTCCACCGAAAAAAAAACACAAATATAAATTCCCTTTAACCTTTCCCCATCAAGCACAGAGTGTTTCATGAGTTATCTATGAAATCCCTGACAGTTATTCATTCAAGTATTCTACCAGTTGATTGGTAGGTTCTTGGACAGTCCCCATTTTGCATCCCAATTTCATAGACATTGTCTCGCATTCACTCCTTAGGATGTCCCGACATTAGATCCCTCTTCAATTCATCATATCTTCTGTCATTTATTTTCCCTCCTCTTATTTAGTCCAGAATTCCTATCCTCTTCCTTCCTCTTCCGCCCTTCCCCAGTGTTCTCCCCTCTATCACCCTCTTCAGAATTCCCTCCCCTCTCAAAACCATTTCTTCTACGGTTCGAATCTGAAAGTTATGAGGGACGTGATTTCGAGCTTTTTAATTCAGTAGTATTTGGTAATTCTTTCTTTCGTAGCTACGGAAACTCAAACATTTTATTCGGCTCATTTTGTAGTTTCCATTTTAGCATTAAAACTCAGATGCCATCTTGAAAATAAGGTATCGGAAGTATGAGTAACAACATTAAAAGAACGATACATATCATATGCACCACTGTGGCCATTGTCTGATTTCTTGATTCGGTGTAGGTCTCTTTACTCGGTGTTTTCATGGTGACTGGAAATTAAACTATGCGTTGCTAGAGCTCTGTGAGTAAATAGTTGAGACCCCATGTCCATTGAACGACAAATGATTGAAATCACACCCCCTATCATCTCCAGAAGTTACTCAGACTCCTCATGTAACACCATTTGTATTTAATTTAATACCATGCACTAAAATAATTCAAATTCTCACTTTTAAACTTAAAAATAAGAGAAAGTCTTAACTTCTTTGTGGATACATGAGTTAAATTGAATAAAAACTAGAATCGCAACTTCATCTAGATCTACATCTACAAAATACCCTACAAGCCACCTCAGGGGTTTGTGGCAGGGGGTGAGTCTTCACCAACATGCATAACTTAAGGGTATAGTGTAATGCTTGTTGGTGAATACTCACCCCCTGCCACACACCCCTGAAGTGGCTTGCAGGGTATTTTGTAGATGTAGATCACTTATCGCAGTGAAAGGTTAATGTTCTTCGTTTATTTATCTTTCGGGGAGCTGTGGAGCATCGTCCCGAGGGAGAATGTGCGTAGAAGATGTAGGACTGAGGAGAAACGGGGAGAGGGGAAGAGAATATGTGGAGAGGGTGTAACACTGGCAAGAGAGGGGGGGGGGGGTGAAAGGGGGGAAGATTGCTCCGAGGTGGTGGGGATGCTGGAAGCTGAGAGAAAAAATATGGAATAGAATGGTCAAATTACTTAAATTGTTTTTGGCAGCAGTCTCCTCCCACCTCTAAATACGGCAGGGGGGGTAGTACGGGTCGGATGAAGGCCGGCTGTTGAGAGGATGAGAGGATCCGGGTGCGGGGGGGGGGGGGGCGGGTTGCCTGTCGCCTGCTTTCTATCAAACAAGCGGAATTGCGGGAGGTGGGAGTAAGTGGAGGCCAATTGAGTTACCCAAGTTGGACTTGAAAGAGGTAGAGGGAGAGAAAGCGGATTTTGTCAGAAACAAATGAGGGTCGTAAAATGGCGGGAGGGGGATGGGTGGGAGGGGGATGGGTGGCAGGGGAGGGTAGAGAAGGGGGTTGCGACGGAAGGATGCGCGAAAATTCTTCCCTCTCTCTAGCACGCCACCTCTGGCTCAAGGGCGCGAGCCTCTCCTAGCAAACCCCCCCCCTGCCTCCCAAACAATACTCTTCTCCACTCGCCCACTCCACTCTCGTCGGGACCCTTGTGATGAGTTGGAAAAGGGAGTCAAACTGTAAACATTGAGGCCAAAGTTTTTGAATCCTCCCTCTTTTTTTCATCTGAAAAAATTAATCAATCGAGCTTAATAAATCTGCTGAGGACTCGAATGCTGTGTGGACCAATATTTGGACTCATAACGAAAGAATATAGAGTCCTCTGTAATGTTTCCTCATTATTATTGGCAACCAGACCAGTTTCGATGTTTTAGATAGTTAATACCTTTGACCTTTGGTGCTGATAAAAAGTGACTACCTTTGATGAAGCTAGGGACTATAGTACCGTTCAGTACCTTCTTCGTCCTGCCTACCTAACGTACTTACCTACGATAGGGAAGGAAGTTCTGCCACTCGGATAATCAAATGGTGTAAATGTACCTTTAGTTGATCAAAGATATACGGTACTCACCGGTAATAATGGAGTGCTTGACTTCGGCACCCAAAAATAATTTAATTATGGAGATGTATTATATTCTTAAGGTTCTGCATTGTGGAAATTAATCTTTAGAATTATCATTTAAATTTGGTAGATTATTTCCCTCCATACATCAAACAATTCATTTTATCTAGTCTACTCTTGATAATTTTGCTTAAAAAGTTGACTGTTGCTTGTATTTATTAGTGTTCAAGTGTCTTCAAATTTGTTAGTCATGAGTCTTCCAAAATAGGGCTCTGTTTTGGAAAGGCTTGTTGCAAACCTCAGGTTAATGAATGTCGGCGGACATTTCTGTGCATTATAATGAAGTATGATCTTCGACACAATTTACCTTTTAGTGAAAGACAAAAAATATATTTTTACTAAGGAATTTTTTCATCAGTCGTGCCTCCCATATTCTACCATCGACTGTGTCACTGGTACTTCATTATGTGAATTTAAAAGAGATAGATGCAGTCTGAATGTTCCTCATTATCGTACTACATTGTACCGATCGCGAGAGAATTTTTTAAGTAATTCATATAATTATTCGCTTCCATCACCGTACACCATCCATATGGAAAATATCTTTACTCATTATACTTAATTTGTGGTTAGAGTTAAATCTTTCCAACCGCTTCCACGTTTATAAGTAAATATGTATTTTGTTGGTAATTAGCGTAATATTTCTTCTCAATATCGATTTACGCCATATTTTCATTCGTAGTCATGGTATGTACCAACACTAATTTATCCGTGCATTCGTATTTATGCGTTGGTTTATATCCTAAAACTCTGGTGTGATTTAATGGCACCACAGGCTATCTCATTAAAAAAGCACATTCTTCGTATTGTGAAGACCTAATGAACCTGGATCAATATCTGATAATGGATCCTCATATGTGAGCGGAGCTTCGTATTATTTTCCTCGGGATTACTCTCAACGTGGTCACCTGTTCATTTTAGGATTGGGTTTTAATTTTCGCATAACTGCAATCATAAAGGAACCCATTAAATCAACCAACTGCCACATACTCGTATCCTATCGCTCCATACATTCCTTTTATACATACTTAGTCATTTATGTCCATTTCTCTTTAAAACTCTTGCAGCCAAAATGCTGGATACAAGTTAAACCCGTGTTTTGGATATTTTGCTTAGCCTTAGTTTGAATGAGAATTCAGAACAGACTAAAAGGTGATTCGGTTTCGCCCTGAGTTTAACTTTTAAATGTTAATCCAGTATATCTATTTTCTCCCGACTGAAGTTACCGCTGCTAGCACTCCGAGACAACGATATGTTTACTGGTTTAATAAAAGAATCGGATGGGCTTCCTTTGGTCCGATGTGAAAAATGGTGAATACATTCCTTAGTGCTCACCTTCGACTACGTCCTCATGCGTTGGGCGACGAAGCAACTATCGCTTTCGTCTCGCGTTGAGAGCGGGGAAATGGATTCGGGTGAGCCGATGAGATGAGAGCTGAGAGAAAGGGGGTGATTGGTGCAAGTCGTGTTGGTGAAGACGGGAGGAGTTTGTTGGGCTATCGCTTGAGAAATCCCCCGCTAATCGAGGGAGACGCAGATTGCAAACTCGAAACGGGGGCGCGACAGGACGTTGACTGTGTTTCGGAGGTCCTGGTGTCGGAAGAGCGGGGAATGAGAGCGAGGAGTTCAAAGTGATGGAGAGTTCAGTGTGGGAAGTACATGTTCACGGACACTGTGCATGCGTAATATTTTGAAGTGACGTGGTATGCGTGACAAATCAAAAAGAAGAAAGAGCTGATTTTAAGCATTATGGAACACCTGGAAGATCCTTCCTTTCGAAAAACTATTCAAAATGAATGTGGTTGATCAGCTTCCAAATGTAAAATTTTAAATAAATGCATTTTTTCGATTAAAATCTTAAAAAAAAGGGCTAAATTCTTTAGGAATCCTTTACCTTTCAGATCCATACTTTTTTATTTTTCCTTGCTGAGAATTATTTTTATTTTTTGGTATTGTTATCATCAGAAATATTTTCTTATTAAATAATTTTTGCTTTTGTGCGCTGCTGTAAATACTATTTAGAATCCTATGCCATGCGCCATTGTGTGATGGATGAGTGTCTGACGGGTTAAAAAATTCTGTCGGTAATACACAGAAATAACAAAATGAATCATCCTTGATCTTACCTTAAGAAGATTTTTCTTTAATCGCTCCTGTCTTGCATGGCGATTATGATCACAGCCGTCGAGTGCCTTCCACAATATTCATCAGTTCTTACAAAATGAATAGGCCGTAATGAGTTATTTCTGATGAGAGAATATACTTCTTTTAACTAGTTCATCCCTTCATGAGCTGAAATCAGTTTGTAGACGAAGATAATCATTATCAGTGCAAAATTTACAAATAATATGAAATGATAGCTGAAGAAACTGTTTATGTTAGGAATTGTATTGAAGTTGGATACAGCTAAAGGAAATCTTACTGTGTTGTATACTACGTGCGCACTATTTACTCACCATTTATAATAATTTGCTCAAATAAGGATTAACTACTCATTAATTTAATCATAATTTACTATAGTATAATAAATTAAACATAATTTTTCAATTAAGAAATAAACCAAGCAAAGAAATAACAAATTTAAATAAAATATCAACAAACTTAAAAGGTAATGTAATCTTGAAGATGTCCATATATATTTATATATTTTATATAATTCTCTTTTTAACGACTGTTAATTAGATTCTTTAAACCATTTTTTTTTCGAAAAAGGATTGTAAGAAAAACATTTTTCACGATGTAACATTTCATTATAGCCCTGAGGATCAATATATAACATAACCGAATCGTTGGCAAAAGTTTAACGTTTTTTATTTTACCTAAACTCCTGATATATACATTATAATATATTTCGTTTGCGTTCCCGTCCTGCGTGCAACGCTACAGACGCAGCCAGAATATCCGCACGCAGGCGTTCGGATGGAGAAGAGATTGGGTGAGACACGGTGTGTGGGGGTTGGGATGTTGGCAACTGTCGTGGGGGGGCAATTGGCGAGGCAAGGGGTTGGCAAGGAAAAGCCGAGCAGTAATTAAGATGCCTCCTCCGAGTAGCACTTGTAAATCCCCGTCAGACCGCGTGTCCAGCGGAATATCTAATGCAATCCCCGTCTCCCTCCCTCATTTCTTCTGCGACCCTTCCCAATCGTCCCCTCTCAATCTTACGACCCTGCCCACTCTTTCCCCGAACCCTATCTCCCCTCCCCCGCCCCCTTCTGCCGACCCTTTCCCCATCTATCTCACATCCCCCCTGACCCTCCGTCTCACCCTCGCACTCCTCGTTTACAATCTGTAACACGCAGATGACAATCCCGTGTGCGTGCCAATTTATCCACTCATACTCCCTCTCCCCCGCCGTGATTGTTTATTTAGTCTCGCAGAGTGGAGGAAATGAAAAACATCCTGCGAACGTCGAATAATTAAGTACCCCGAGTTATTGCAGTCTCGCCATATTGCATCGACGGCTCTAGCCGAAAGGGAAAAGCCTGTTTTGTATGCGCGGAATACGTTTTAATATGCATTTCATGAATTCCTTCAATGCTCTCTCAATTTTGCGTCTCGACGTTGCTTCGAGTTAAAACGCTATCAAGTTAATGCATGTTGGATGCGCAGGTTTAGAATTTCAATACCTTCTGGATTTGGAAAATTTATGCACGTTTACCTATGTCCCTAAATTATTGCTAGACACTATTATAAGCTCGATGGTCATATCTGTTTTCGACGCAAGCAAGGCTTTTATATCAGCTTTTTTCTGATATTTCCCCCAATCTGTGATTTACTCTGGTTATCTTTTTTGAATTACTATTTACGAAATGTAAGTGAAATATACTAGTGTTTTCTAGAGTACAACCCAAACTGTGAATACCAGATGAGTTTCATTTTGTATCATCTCCTTTTCATATAGGCATTCTTAGTGGGTCATGAGAACTCTATTCTTTAACGCTTTTGCGACAGTTATTACTTAGGAAAAAATATATTCTGAAGAAGTAGCCCCTGTAAGAAACTCGTGCGCAGTGGAATCATAAGACGATGTATGTTACGGCCAAAGGGGGTTGGTTGGTGGAGCCCGACTTTTTATTGACTCGACTTGACTGCATTATATTTAAGGACGCCATGAGACACAGGCCGTCGTCCCATGGGTGGCCGTAAAGTGAGAAAAAACTTTTACACAGAAAAAGGGTTGAGGGATCAACGACCCCCGTTGGGAGCATTGTGTACTCCTGCTGCTACAACTCCTTTCTTTACAGTCTTTTTCTTTTTTTTCCTCTAGTGCCCTTCCCTCTCTCCCCCACTCCTCCCCCTTTACACAGAGACCCCAGCGACTGCTCACGTGATCTGCACATTACCCTTCTATTGAGTATTCACATCTACAAACACACCTTTCCTTAGTCTTTATAACTTTACCTTGCCTGCAGCACATTCCTGCCTCTCTGAGCGTTCTTGACAGGTTGGGACCAATGGGAACTTTTATTGATTTAGACACTGCTGGAGGAATGATGTGGAATTTACTCTATTCAATAAATATAGGAGGACTCATAGAATATTGCATGATTGATGCAATGATTTGAAGGGCTTGATTTATAAAACCTTGTCCACATCCCAGCACTTATTCTCTAGCGTGAACATTGCAACCTTCATAATCTCTTTATTTTTCATAAAATTGAGATAGCGCCACAGAAAAGCAACTGTTAACTTACAATTAGCTCTTAATATTCAACCTTTAGCACAATATTAGCTATAAGGTGTAGTTCGAATTATTCGTTTATGTATTTATTTATCCGGAAACCGAAGACAGCCTCTTGGGTCTTGGGTATTTTATAACCAACAATACTGGACATTCACGAATAGCCAT
The DNA here is from genome assembly GCA_963573305.1 of Pyrrhosoma nymphula. NCBI lineage: Eukaryota > Metazoa > Arthropoda > Insecta > Odonata > Coenagrionidae > Pyrrhosoma > Pyrrhosoma nymphula. Next base: position 174,837,487 of record OY754329.1, on the reverse strand, counting down.
GACCAGGGCGCTGAAACATCCCACCAGGCCGGAATCGACACCGTGACCCGGAGGTTGGCAGGACAGGACTATACCTCACCGCCACCGCATTCAATGTGGCTTCGTAGCTGAAGAGTTCCATCCTCCCCTTTACTTATTGGTGGACACTGTTTTTGATTATCAGAAAGACAGAGATTGAATGCATTGAGACAAACCTTTCTTTCTTTTCGTTATGAGTGCAGCTTGAAAAGACTTCACGGAGCAAGTCACGTTTTGGCCAACTCAAGAACTATATCATGTTCTCTTAATTCTCCACAGACATGAAATTTCCCGATTCTTTCCGATTGTGAATAATGTCTCTTTATCTTCAAGTAGGGTGAGTTTCAACTCGAGTTTTTCCTTGAAAACTGCTCGAAATAGTTCGTGTCCGCCGTTTCTATTATGCAGGAGGAACCTATTTATCTGCGCAGCTGGAAATCCCGGTCTCCACCCGTCTCGCTTTGTTCAACCTTATTGAGTTGCCCAAGTATGCACCGTGAGATACGAGTCGTGTCTCACGCGAATTCCTCTTTCTTCCCCCATGAAGCGATGCGACGTCGTCCTCTTCTTCAGAAACGATCGCGTCGAATGTCCTCCCAACGCAATGCGGGTGCTTCCGCTCCTTTCCGCGAGGTGGTGTTGCCCTCAAAATATTTTAGGAACATCGCCCTTCCCACTCAGTTCTTTTTCGACTTCACAAGATTGGGTGCCATTTCGATGTCATCAGCTAACACTTGATGCGTTTTACTCATGGCTCCCTTCACATTTTACCCAGCTGCTGATTAATGTGCATATACTCGTATATTGGTGGTATATAAAATGAGAGGCGCAATATCCCCACTGGGATTCAGTGTCGCTGCGAAAAAAACCCTCGAGCCTGAAAACCGGAGAGTGTCTTCTTCAATAAACTTATTGACGACTACACGGACCCACAGGAATTAGAAAAGTACTTTGGATCGGATAAAGGGTCGTGAGTTACCCGATCTTTTTCCTTGGAAAATCAATTAAATGTACTTTTGATTGACGTTTGTACGACGATCTTATTTTTACGTAGAAAAGTTAAGGTAGTTTGAGCGAAAAATCACTTCACCTAGAATTTTATGGATTTGGCCTCATTTAAAAGAAAAAACTGTTATCTTTCAAATGATATCAAAATATCAACCCCTTGCCGAACTACTTTTCGAGCAATTTGCCTGTAAATACAAGCTGTTTTACATGGGATAGATTACGGCTGTGCGCTCCAGAGGGAGAATATTAAACAAATTAGGAACTTCTAGCTCCTAGATTTGGTTAAAAAACTAACGGTGTGTAGATTGAATGTTTTCTCAACTATTTATAAAAAATAATCTGTTATAAACCTCAATAAATTTTACAGAATCGCAAAAATACGTGCTGTTTTGAAGGGTTTTCGGCCGTACGGCGGGAAAAAATGAGACAAGTTAAAGACTTATGTAGCTTTATTTATTTAATGAGTGAGAATTTTGGTCTTATATAACTATATCGTAGCGCCATTAATGTTACAATATTTATTTCATACTTCATACAGACGCTGAAATAAAAAAATAAAATTTGAATATGGTCTCCATAATGACTAGGGAACAATCTCGCTCAAACCACCTTAAGGATTAAATTCATGTTAAATTGATATTTATAGCGGATAATACAAGGTATCGATTTTATCTATTTTTGTTTTGCACTGGTGAAAGATACGGACGAACTATTGCATTATATTTTCCCTCATTTTAGCGATAACTCGTTCATGAGATTCGAGCTTGCCTTGGCGATTTCTTCATCTCGTTCCGACAAGGGTTGTTGAATGCATTCTGGCCTCCAGGAATGTCGTCAACTGCTTTCTCATGAGATGAGCTCTTTTCGCTACCTACCAAGGAGAGTACGTGACCCATTTGACTGAGGTCATGACCTTCCATGATGTTATAAAGGTCGATGGCATTAAGGCATCCTATTTTGACCAAGTTGAGTATCCAGTGACGATCTTTCTCCAGCTTCATCCTTGTAGGAGAATCAAGAGCTATCGAGGAGTCCTTCCTCTGTCATTACTAAACATTCGCTTGTGTAATTAAGATGGTACCCGCGGCTCTTGTCTTTTATTGAATACTATCAACCTTATAAATTTACCTTATTTATTAAAATACTGCCATCACTTCTTCATATTATGATCGAATAGTATGCATTCCTATTGGACACAGTTTCATGGTAACCCATTGGATATATAATGTATGTAAGTAATATTAAGAAGGGTAATGTTGTACTCAGTGTTGTGTGATAAGTTAAAAACGCTCCACATTGAAAGTGAATGTAACTCAAATTATTAAAGGAGCCGATAAGAAGAGAAGACAGTGAAGGTTCATAAAATGTTATGTATATATGTACACGTGATAAACTAGGTAAACTATGTCACAAGTGAGGCGGTATTAAACATAGAAACAAAAAGGAACACTCACAAATTAAATTCTGATATTTAAGGTTGCTATTGCAACCGAAATATCAGAATTTAATATGTGAGTGTTCCTTTTCGTTTCTATGTTTAATACCGCCTCACTTGTGGCATCGTTACCAACGTTGTCGGTTGGCAACCGCCAGTAATGAAAACAGGACCCTTTGTAAATATTCAGGGGCTTGAATTCAGGAGAAATTTCGAATCACCCATTAAGAGCTGTTTCGCCTCCACTTCGCCGCGCGTGCTTTTCCGCCGCCGCCCTGGGTGTCGCCCCGCGTGACAGTGGTCGCGTCGCCACGTCACTCTCGTGCCTTCCCGTGGACACCATTCAAATGTCGTCACGCGTGCGTCACTTTGGAAGGACACGCCCGAGCACGCGACACGAAAGGGCGAAGCAAGCAGACACCGCCGCTGCGTCTTCACGCCGTTGCTGGGCATGTCGGTTGCCACGAAACGCGTGATCTGCCTTCCCTTGCCATCGCAAGGCTTTGTGGCATCATGCGATTTGTTCAGGCCTTCAGTTCTTTATGTGCCACTTCACATTGCAATCCAGTTGGTGTGCTCCCACAACCCTGTACGCATTGGATATACGCACTGCGGTGCTTTGTTTTGAAAAGTCGAGCATGCATGCGATACATGCCCTTAGTGGTTCACAATGCAGAGTTTATCCAGAGATGCTTCCGTCTACCAAGCAACGCGTCCAGTCTTGTTGACGGCTATGCTGGTTCTTGTTTGACTAAGGAAACGGAGAGAAATATATCTATTAATTTTTTTCATTATTTTATTTCTCTTTGCCGACTTTTCGCATTTTTATACGTGCTTCTTCAGGATTACAACAAAAATTATTGGGCGTATCGTACAGAAATTGATAATGGTTTAATTAATTGACCTCTATCTCCCGAAAGAAGAAAAAAATAATAATGACTACTCAATTTTACTGCAGTATGTCGGTATTGGCGTAGCGTTTTTCACGTCATTGCAATGTTATAGGTATAGCAAAACTTGATGGCACTCACCAGACAACACTGACCGTAAACCAAGCGTTGATGAGCGGGTGACGTTATCGAAGGACTCCCTCTGCAGGGTCCTGTGGAAAAAGGGTCGGCCGCTTCAGCCCACATGTCATGTATGCTTTACTCTCCTTTGCGTCATGATCTTCACAGGCGAGAGCCACCAAGTTTCGCTACACCTTATAACGAGCTTCGATAACGAGATTTAGTTAATATTCTAACCTGCAATTCGGCTGTGATTCTTATTCGTGTTGACCGATGGAATACGGATGTCGAGTCAAGAGGCAACCTCACTCGGTCCGTGCCCTGCCACCACCGGGTGCATTCCACCCCGTGTCTTCCCGTGCAGTGAGGAGTGGTCGGCGAGCACCACACTTGCGCGATGAGGCCGGGAGGGACCGGCCGCGGGGGAACAATGGCGAGCCGAGGTCACCCCGCGTGTCCGATTCACTTGATGCGTGCGTTGATTCAACCGAAAACCCTTCTGGGCACGGGGGAAGGGGGGAGAGAGAAAGGAGGCTTGCGGGCATCTCTCTGTCCCTCTCAACACGTGTCACTCTCGTTCAGAAACAAAAGACTCCCCCGAGGCGCATTCCCCTTCTTCCTTCCTCCAACGCTTTGCCTTCGCCACGTGATCGCCATGCCTAACATCCTCGGGCCCACTCTCGCCTCCACACCCTTCGCCCTCCTCCTCCTATGCGCGTCAAATTCTCACCCACCCCCTTCCCAACACACCCCCCGCCACAAGGTAGTATACAAGGAATTGTGCATTCTTCTCTTCCATCCTTCTCTTCTCTCAACAGATATTGAAAAAACCACTCCCGTGCCACATTGAATCCGCGCTCATCAGGCACATCAGGCCGCTAATAATGTCTCCGCGCGTCGTCAGGGTTTGCCTTGAACAGCATCGTTAACGCATTCCTAATGCCTGCGCCGCGCGCCCGGTACACGCTTCCGAATTCCTCTTTGCGTTGCCCTCCCCTGTCAATTGGAGACGTCATGTCACCTATCGAAGCTCAGGTTGTGAGGACACCCATCGCTTGTCACCTTAGCCTTTTCATTTCAAGCGCATTTGGTGTTTTTAATTGGCCATCATTTATAGCTCCATTTCGTGACCACCTCGTACGCATTCTTAAGATATCCATCTGCCGTCATCCAGACGTTTATTTTCTCCCGTAGCATCAGTTAATAAACGTATACGGTACCTTTAATAGTACCAAGTTGTTCCTTTGCAGCGTTATTTGAAGCGAGTAAGTTACTCCTCGTGACGAATTGGAGAAGTAATTAGAATGTATAAGTATTCAACTAATGCGTTAAGTAAGCTGGAATTATTGTGTTTTTTATGAAAGGTTTCTATTTAAAGAAATCCCTAAAATTGCAAAAAGTTATGCTACTTTTGGCATCTGGTATTAATTTTGGCATCTGCTGTTGATACTTATTGAAAATGAAATGAACTATTGTAGTATCAATTACACTAATTAACAGTGTCATAAAACAAATTGTGGCATCATGACGCCTTCTCCAGGGGGGACATTCAGCGAGAAACAGGAGTCGAGTGGCTGCCTCCTGTCTTGCGTGGGTGGTGAAGAATCGGGAAAATTACTAGTCCCACTGGGATTAAAAACTATTTATTTACAAAAGGAAAAATACACTTTCTCTAAAAGTAATCACCCAGCTCATCAAAGACGGCCGGACCGCGTCCTTGAGACGACGCAGCCTGTTCTCTCTGGAGAATCTTCTCTTCACTCCTCTGTCCGGTCCTTATAACTTGCCAATTGAGGGGTCGCAGGTCACAACCCAATATCCCTCGCCACTGCCTTAGAAGCAGCCTGAAGTCCACGAGGGCGCTAGGACAGAGGTCATTGTTACGCCTTGATCGTGCGTCACGAGCATGTGACAAAATTTACGAAATATCAAACCCTCATGTATCTGATAGCTGTTACATTTACTCCAAAATAAACCAGCCAGCTCCTAAAAAGTACTCAAAATACCTAGCATGGCAGATTAGGTGTAACTTTGTGGAAGTCCGTTACACTAGCGATAATGAAGAATAAAAAAAACTCGACTTTTCCACGCACTACGAGTGTGAAAAAGTCCTCATTCTTGCCCAACAGATGAGTGAATGAAATTGATACTTTATTTTGTGATCCAGCACATCAATATTTTTTGCAGCAACAGATCATTGGGTATAATTGAAAATGTTGTAATTGCATATCAGAGATAATTGTTAATCAGAAAATATATCGACGAATTCATTCCACGGTCCCGTGATCACTCAGAACTGTGGCTTTACCAAAATGATGTTGACTTTCAAGAGAACCTAATTGCGTGAGAGCAAGCTTGAAGAAATTAATTGAACTCATTCTAGATCAATTTGGGCGAGAGGGGCTATGACTCAGGTACGAATTGCCTGAAGAGTAAAAAGAGCAGGAGGATGCTGATTGCGTCTCGTGATTGAGGGCGGCTGACGTGGGGACGCTCGAATCGGAAGGCCTGACGCGGGGAATGCGAAGTGCAGCGCTCCCTCTGTTTAAGGATAGTAATGAGTATTTGGCATCGGAAGCGGCGAGACATGCGCAACACATTGAATGAGAACACAGCCGAGTGATGTTACTTCATTCGGTGACGCGATTTTTCGGGTCACTTGTCGGCTTAATGCATACACATGATGCAGCATTCTACGCCAACGCCCGGCCCAGTCAGATATTGGAAAGTGCGACCCGGGCCGGACACAAATATATTTTTTTTTTCAAAACTACACGTCACTTTAATTTTCTGGTCGTGATGATATTCATGACATCTTCATGCAATCCGCAGTGTTTGAACGCAAACCGAGAGTCTCACATGACAAGGGAGTCGGAAAAGTGTCGTCCATTTGTTGTCGCGAGTTTTTAGTTTTCCTGCGTCATGCATATTTCATGCGATTTTGAAGCGTTACATCAAACTACAACGCCACGCCCTTCTCTTCTGTCGTGTCGGGAAACTGTTTTCATACCCTTTCCAACTCCCACTAATACGTCATATCCACCGGTGGCGGTCGCTGTCACGGTTTAATGACATTTTCGGGCGCCCTGTGTTTTATCAATTACGAATCCATTACCGTGCTACAATATCATCGGTGCCACGGCGATCAAGGAGTTTAAATAGCATGGGTAAGCAAGGTAACGGACTGAACAAGCGACGAAAGCAATTTAAAAAAGTTGTATGACAAGGTGCGAAACTTGACCCTGATATTTGAGGAAATTTATATTTTGCTCCGGGTTGGATTGTCTTTTTTGTTTTATGTCCTGCTCCTGAATGATTGGCAAAAGTGAGACCTTGCGATTATGGATTCCATTATATTTATAATTACGCTCAGGTTAATACAGCTTTTTCCAGCCACGTGCTTAGTAGAAATGAGTTTAGCCGTCTAAATTTAAGTAAATAAAAACATTTCCCTCCACCCTTTGAATCCCAGCATCTTGTTAAGTCATATAACATTTAAAAAGAATTGTAATTAACTACGAAGAAATAGCTTAAACAGTCATACTTTCCTTAGTGTTTTTAATTCCTGTTATTAGATCTTGAGAGGTTCTATCCTCTGGATTTTTCTTTGAGTTCTGCCTTTTTAAAACACTAGGGTTTTCCAAGTTTTAAGCAGATTTTTACGAGTTTGCCTGAATTCTTGCATTACGTTAAATTTAATATGTTTCTAAGAGTTTGTTTATGCGATACGTTTTCATTCAGTTTGAATTCAGCCGTTGAGCAGAGAGAAAATAAGGTGTAAGGCAGGTTTTTATTTGCTCTTAACCTTCCGGCAGGCGCGCATTTATCAGTCACATGAGCAGGCGTATTGTGTACGCAGTAATCTAAGTTGCTAATTAGGAATAAATTAGGCGTTTTGCTATACAGTGGTTAATTTGTCATTGGTTAGCTATATTATTTATTTATTTGCATAACTGTTTACATTTAACGTGCTTATATTTTATTATTACATATTTAACTAGCTGTCTAGCTTGCCGAAGAAACTTGCTCCTCGGCGTCTTGCAGGCACAAAAGACAAGTGACAAAGACTCAATGTTTTTTGCTAACGTATTTACCACATGCAATATCACTGCAGAAGTGTTATTTACTCATAGTTTACATCTCCCTCTTTTCGCAAAATTCACCGGAGAAGTAGTTTTTTCTTGAGAGTGGTAGTGCTTCGGGTATGTTTTCAATCAGACGGCGGAGTAAAACCGTTTATTTTGACACTAAATGCCCCTTTTTGAGACCCACGGCTAGATCGTTCCTGAATATTCTTCTTCGATGCTCTTCTTTACCATACCATGTTTATTGAATAGACAGAATCTAAGTTTATGCCAGCTATATTCAAGAAAACAAAATATCATGCAAGTGGTGGGCTACGGGCTACACACATTTTATCTAATGTGGTTACTGCACCTTTAGTTTCATTGTAATGTGCTATAATGTTTTGCCTGTTGGTAGCTGTATTTATGTCATGTGATTCATGCGTTATAAACATTCGAATGACGGCTTTGAGTCTTGGTATGTATAACACCAGGGTCACGTTTCTTTAGAATCCAAGCAATGAAATATATACATACTTCGCTTCGTTTGGCAGAAATCCGTGCGGGATTTCTTGTTTGTTTTTCGGAACTTCCCGTTCAATGTAATTTTTATTATGAGAAGATGTTGAGCTATTGTTTAGTGTACCAATTATAAGTGTGAAGAGTTCTGTTTTAATTGTATAATGGCTACACGAGACTTTAGACTATAACTGACGGAGAATTTCATACTTTATATTTTCCATTCATTTGTTGCCCCCATTTTATTTCTTTATTGCCAGAGTAAAACGAATTTGCGTCACACTATGCCACACACTCAGGCCATACCTTGCTGGATTGCTGGGAATGTACTGCACAAAGCCACATCGACGTCTGAATGGATGCAGCATTTCTTCGATTGCAATGTAATCACTCGTCTTGCAATTTTTTATGCAGCCACTCAAAAATAAATCTAAAATCCACCGTATTTCCACGGGTTTCTCTACATTTCTTCTAGCCTTCCTGATTGTGGAATCTTCCAAATTGGAGACGTTACAACAGGAGCCTCCTATGCCTCACGGCAACTATAGGTGCCTCGATTCCACTTCCGTCTGGATTACGTAGTTTTAGAATATTTGTATGATGCGGCAACGTTTTATGCCAACCAGAAATGCACTTCTTAATCTTCAGAGGCTCCTTCTTCCAAATTGCTGTACACATGATCCTCATGTACTTCTTCTGCTTCGATTTCAGAACCATCATTATCGACGGCATCATCTTCCTTTTCCTCTTCTTCGGAGTCTAACAGAAGCCCTGAGTTAGTAGTTCCTCGGCTTCAATTTGGAGCACTAATCATTTAAAATTTAGTTTCACTAATGTCAATTGTATTGATGCATAGTTACATCATTTTTATCCAATAAAAAGTGAATCATTCTCTGATATAAACTCAAGGAATACAGGTAATTGCACTTTCGAAGATATTGTTTTCATGATCACAGCAGTTCTCCACAACACACGGAATATTTTGCTTCAGGCGAAAATTACTGCCATATAAAAATATGAATAGATAATCAATAACTTGCAATATTTGTCGCCAACCATTGTTAACAATAGAAAAGTCAATATCTTACAGAAAAACAAAAAATATGCGAACAGACCTCGGTTGTTCATTGATTCAACTGGCCTCGCAGCGCACAACGTACGGACTTCACGACGCGTTTCGCTGTCTTTTTCCCCAAAAACTGCTTCTAAGAAAATAATTTCTTCCCACTACGAAGGCTACTTGTACAAATGAGGAATAGAAAAGGGTTGCAAGTTGGTTCCAATACGGTAAAATGGATTAAAACGCCGAAAACCGATCGCCGTGTACTCAGTACACGTACGCGCCAGCCGGAAGGTTAAACTCGGTATAAGCACCCCCTCAAGTCACTTTGTCTCCATTCATGCTTTGAGCTCTAGATTTTTCCAGATTTTGAAGTGATTCCTCCATTGTGGAGAGGGACTCAGCTTGACTTTAATTCCTGCTAGTTGTGATATTTCTTTAATGATAAAATTATCCATTATTTAAAAATCAATTTTTTCGCGTACTGAGATACACTTGGAGTTAGATATGGCTCTAAAGGCGTAAGTGATATTCTTGCCTTGCTTCGACTTCTAGATTTTTCCCGGTTCTATTGCGATTTCTCCTTCTTGAAAGTAAATACAGCGAGTCGTCGTGAAGATAGTATGCTGTACACCATAGACGGTGAAATTCGCCATGAAAAAGTCATTTGACCTGATCGGGATTCGAACCCGGATTTCCAAGCAGGTGTGTTATCAAGTCACACCACCAAACCACCTTAATTGAAGGCGAATTTTAGCGGGAGTTTATGCGAACGTGTTGCTCTCTTCCCCAGTCTACATTGTAGCACGCCATGCCATCGCGGAGAATAAACCCAACATTGTCGCTTTAGAACGTCTAACTTGACAATTTTCCAATCATAGCCATTGCACAAATGATTGTGGTGTGCGCAGTCACGTGCACGGGTGCGAAGGTAGACATTCTACGGCGGTGAAATTCGACGTGAAAAAACCATTTGACTTGACCTGGATTCGAATCCAGATCTGGTCCGGGAACTGGGCTCAAATCCCGGTCAAGTCAAATGTTTTTGCCAAGGCAAATTTCACCGTCTTTGGTGTATATCTTCGCACCCGCGCGCCTGACTGCGTACCACATAATTTAGTTCTCTTTGTTTTAAGTAAAGCAATTAACGGAAAAATTCCTCTTTTCTTGCATTCAAGATGCTTTTGGAGTGGGATTATAACCCTCAACTCTTCTCCTCTTGCTTCGATTACTAGGTTACTCTAGGTTCTCTGGTAAATTCGCCGTTGCGGATGGAAACCCAGTGTCTTGTGAGATATCTCTGCTCGCATGGAAAAGTTTTGGGGGGGGGGGGGGGAAGAAGGTGGCGGTGGAGCTAAAGGGAGGACGACACTCGGATGGACCCCTTGGTCGACCCCCATTCATCTTTTCTCTCTTTTCTCTCCCTCGTGGGTCCGGCCCCTCCCCCACCCACCCCCTGCCATCCACCACTTTGGCTCTGGTTCGCTTCTCCACAAATCTTCCCCGCCGTCTCCGTGTGCCTTTCACCTGCCCGCCCGTCTTTCCCCCCTCCTCCTCCCTTATTTATCGCTCCCCCTCTCGCCCCTCTTCCACCCTCTCGTTAATCTCCTCCCCCTCGACCCCGTTCCTGAAACTCACCCCTTTCCCATCCTACCCTAATCCCCCCCCCTTCCCATACAACACCTCCGCCTCCTAGTCCCGCAGTGGGCCGGCCCGATGTGCATTTTTCAAAGTGGGATGTTTATCGCGTCGGAAGTACCGGGCGGCTATTATTTATCCGGCGACTTCAAGTGCGCGTAAACAGTTATTTATGACACATACTCGAGATTGGCTTCCGCTAAAACAATGGCCGTGGGCATTCAGAAGGTTTTATTTTTCTTTTTTTTCCCTCCTCTCTGTAATCGGGCGATCGACGTGTCGTCGTCGGTGTGTGTTATGCGACGCGCGCGGGGCGACTTTATCGGCCCTCCGTCCTCATTTGGTCCGAAGTCCTTTTTACGCTTTGAGTGCGTCGGTGATGATCTTGTAAAGATGTACACTCACTCTGTAGCTCCATTTCTGTGTGTTTTTTTTTCAAATGAGGATGGTTTGGTGTCATCCCTAGAGTTACCTACTCGAACGTTCCACGACGATGCCATTAGAGGGGCGGTGAGTTAAACCAGTGATAAATTACGTTGAATGACCTTGGAGAAGGAGAGAATGCTCCGTAAATCTCAATTGAGCTTGATTGTTTTTTTGATGGTAGAGAAGAGTCATCGAGGGGGCAACTTAGTGTTTAGTCATGGATTCCCTATTGAACGCACACACTGTATGGATCCGTAGCCACATCAAAAGATGCGAGTATCTGATGCTTACCTATACATAAAACAATTAAAAAAATATTATATGTGATATGAAATTTCTTTGTATTTTGGGGAAGGAGTTTACAGAAGCAAAATTATACCCTTAATTTTAAGCCTTGAAAATAAAATCGATTTCGATTATTTCATAGGATACCTTTTTTTCTTGATATAGGGTTTTAGCAAGCCACTCAAGCCAGAATCGGAGATCCCGTCAGAGCTTACAAATAGTAATTGGATGGTGATTCTAAGAGAGTGTCTTAATCTGGGTTCCCCATTTCCACTCCTTGTCAGTTATTTTACCAGGTTCTTTATATTTTTATCAGGTATGATTCCTACGGTAATTTTAGGGAATTTACTCAGTATCCTTGTTTTGTTTTTTTTTTGATAATTTTAACCTAACTGGTGACAGTCTTAAGCGTGTGATTGTGTCATTATTGTTGTTTGCAAAACATTTTCTCATAAGTTCTCACTTTATTCTTCAATGCAGTATCATGATCTTTTCCTTAAGAATTTCCTCAGAGGTTGCCTTCGAAAATGTACGCATTGCAATGGAATGAGAATTTTGAAATGGCTAGGTAATTCAAGAGTTGCTTGGAATATGATGGACTACGGTTGTAATACCTACGATATTTTTCCAATATACCTTTCTGTTGATCTCGCAATCATTAATGCTTTGAATGTAAGTAAAAAGATTTTCCTGCCCTCACACCAAAGGGGCAAGCTCTCCAATTTTCAACTTCGACGAACGCGCCAGGTCAGTTACGAGTGGCTTAAGTGGCCCACTCTCTTTCTCTCTATCATCCTCTTCTTTCATTAAGACGTGCCTTTCACCTCCCTTTTCACCATTCGGTGAAAGAGAGAATCTTTTTTTTCTTACTCGAGCTCGCCAACGAAGAGGAAAACCCGGCAATGAAAGGACTATGGCCGCAAATCCGGATTTCGCTGGAGAGTAAAAGGAGAGAAGAAAAGGGACTCAACGTGCGGGTGCGTGTGTTTAAAAGGAAAAGCACGGAACAGGAAGTTTCCTCCTTCCCTTAAAGAGCATCATCCGTTTCGTGCCCAAGTCCTAAGTCGCTGAGTGAGAGCGAGGCCTGGTTCTGTGAATGTATTTCTTTTTCCACACGCTCTTATACCGATCGGATCCTAAAGACGGCGCGGATAAGGGATTTCAATTTCTCCCAAGTGACTCTCCTTCCCTTAACATTCCCCTCTTGACAACCCAAAAGTCTTACTATGACCACTTCTAAGCTAGCTCCAACTCTTTAAGGTAATTTGAGTGAGATTGTTCCCTAGTCATAATGGAAACTATATTCGAATTTAATTTTTTATTTCAGCGTCTGTAAGAAGTATGAAGTAAATATTGTAATATTAATGACGAAAAAATATAGCTATGAATTTCAAAATCTTCAGTAATATCCTCATAGTATATATCCTCATAAGTCTCCAAGTTGACTAATTTTTTCACGCTGTACGGTTAAAACGCCTTCACGACAGAAGGTATTTTTTGCGATTCTTTAAAAGTTACTGCAGTGAAAAAGGTTAATTTTCATAAATAGTTATGAAAACATACAAACTACACTCCGTTAGTTTTTGTCGAAATCTAGGCGATATTACTTCCTAACTTTTTCAATATTCTCCCTGCGGAGCGCACAGCCGTAATCTTTCCCATGTAAAACAGAATATATTTTCAGGCAAATTGCTCAAAAAGTAGTTCAATTAGGGGTTGATATTATGATATAATTGAAAAGATGAGAGTCTAATCTTTAAAATAAAGTCAAATTAATCCAATTCTAGGTGAAGTGACATTTTACCCAGAATACCTTAAGCCACCCAGCATGCTTTTCACGGAAAGAAGATAGGGATGCTCTTCGTCTGTCTCGTTATTCCTTGTCATCATTATTAACAAGTGTCGAAAATAATTTATTCATAACTCTTGCTCGTTAGAATTCCTCTGGCGCCTCCAATGTTAGTTAGGTGTATTGAAGTAGTTAGTATCAAGGTTCCCAGTTTGAATAACATCACATTTTATTTTCCAAGTTCCGGAAATATTTACGTATTATGGATGTATTTATCAGATAATTTTCGAGTTTTTTTTGTTTTTAAGTTTTATTTAATTTAGTTAACCAAAGTCCTGATATATATATATATATATAACGCAATGGGACGGTAAGCCGATGAAGGCGTCGAATATTTTAGAATTAAAATTAGCTATAAAGGTGTTCTGATTTTATGCGTAGAACAACACATATTGTTGTCCAACTGTTTGAAATTCACAGTGAAAATGTGTCTCACTGGAAATCTTTCTCAGGCCCCCAGATATATCGCCGAGTGCTCCAAGCATTCTCAAAGCAGTTACCCGTGCGTTCTCTTCCTCTGTGAATTTCATTGAGGCTGTACACAGGAGCGAGTGTACACACTAGCGTATGACTCCATCAAAGTTACAGCGCGGCCATTTCTGCAGTTCTTTGAACACATTGCTGTCATCAATATGAATTTCTCTTCGTTACTTTCCAATTCGTTCACCCGAGACAGTGCCTGAAGTGGTGTGAAGTTCGAATGATGCGTATGCATTGCGTTCGCAGCTTGTTCTAAACGCATGACAGATGCTCTGAAATCTCATATTTTTCGTCATCGTAGCGTCAAAGTGCTCTCTCTAATGAAACATTTATCCGATACGCCCTAAATCTGACCCAGAAGTAGGTACTTGCCTGCTCTGCAAATCAGAATCAAAATCATTGCTGTGGGGTTCCCTATCAGTTCAATGGTGCTCCACAAATATCAATCCAACAAAATGGGTACAGCACACTTGCAGTTTTTGCTGAGAATTTTCCGGGACCTTCGTACGGAGATGCGATTCGTGCATGTTTCATGTGTCATGGGCACATTTTGTGGTGATATAACTCTCACTTTCGTATCGCAATAAGTCAATAAACCGGATGGAGGATCATTTCTGCGAATTGATTACTCCGGTAGAAGCAGTTTGTTGGTTCGGCTTTTTTTCCGGAATGTCATTCTTCGTCGTCGTTTTCGACCTCCACTCCCAACTCCTCCTTTGGAAGTGCGTCAGGAACGGGAGACTTCTTCCCGGGTCATGACCTTGTAAAATTAAAATGAATTCCCTGTGGAGGGAAGGGGAGATGAGGATTCCACGTTTGCTTAAAACAAGCGACGAGAAAAAGATTTCGCCTGACTATTTTTTCCAACTCCCTCGCGACACTGAACCTCATTAATTTCCATAATTTGAATCCAGGAGAGGTGGAATTTCTCGAAACTCCGCGGGTTTTTTGTGCTTATTATTTTCCATATTTGATAAACGTTTTCAATTTCAACAATTTGTGTTAAGGAAAATTAAAGTACATGCTCGGGGTTCGGAATGCAGAGGTGGTCGTAGTCACCGGTGCATACAGAATGTTTATTTCAGTATTGAAAATCGAACTGAAGGGTGTGATTGGTGAAGGGTGAAAGGGTTTGATCGCATCCGATTATGGATTCGAATTCGATTATCAGCACTGAAAGAGAAATAAGTACGATACTTATTTTCCATCCGATTCTTGGATCCAACGACCTTTCACAGGCAATCAGCCAGAATACCAGTGGCGGCGCTGGATTCGACCAAAATAACAAGGCCAAAATTATCTTTCGAGGAATTTTTAAAAATCATTGAAAACAGTACAATCATTCCGCGATTCCGTGATATCGCTTGACTATGACGAGACAATATAGCGAAGTTTATTTACTTTGCGTTGTTCAGCGAATGCCCTGGCAACTCGTTCTGTGTACTGAAATCAGTATCGCGTAAACACAGGCATCCGAGGCATCGAATTCGATTTTAAGTCCCGAATTCAGTTCCGAGTTTTCGGCACTGATTTCAGCACTGAATTCAGTGCTGACCATCGTGTAAAACGGCCTTAAAACAGTGAGCACCCCACGCAACAATGAACGTGCCGCGGCTGGCCAATCGAGGCGGAGGTTGCACGCGTTGCTGTTCTGCGTGCATGCACCCTTTTTGCCGTCGTCTGTCGTTGTCCACTTGACTTGTCGTTATGCGGTGCTATCCGGAGCGAATGATGGTGACGCCATGCGTGAAATATGGTGCTGGGATTGCAAGGATGGTGAGTGGCAGGTGCTGAGAGGGTGGTCTCTCCGATGGGAAGCCGGGCCTGGCGGAGAGGTTGTGGGCGTAATTTATTTGCGGTCGTCCGGTTTTTGGGATCGGTCTCCCAACGACCACCCTCTGGACAACAGAAATTTGAATCCTGGTATAATTTAACTGAGGAAAGACAAACAATTGTTAAAATCCAAACGGGCCTACGGTTGAACATTAATGAAACCATAATATTAACAACAAAATTGTGATGAATGCTTTTTAATAGGAAATTAATTTACACCAGGCATAATATTTAAAAAAAGACCTCTTTTTGCAGTTTATCAAAATTCAACTTTGTATGAAGGAAATGATTACGTAATTGAGATATTTAAAATTTGATATCGGTGAAAAAGGTTTAGGGACCTACTCATTTGTCAGTAAAATGCTTTTGAAATGTATAAGATGCGTTATGAACGAATTCGCAAAAATAA
The DNA here is from genome assembly GCA_963573305.1 of Pyrrhosoma nymphula. Taxonomy (NCBI): domain Eukaryota; kingdom Metazoa; phylum Arthropoda; class Insecta; order Odonata; family Coenagrionidae; genus Pyrrhosoma; species Pyrrhosoma nymphula. Next base: position 174,821,453 of record OY754329.1, on the reverse strand, counting down.
GCAAGGCGAATGAAAATGAAAATGACGCTCCATTTTGCGAGTTTGCTTGACAAATACTAGATGGCCATTGGCTATATATTGTGGTGGAACTGCGTTCGTGTTATGTTCTGTGGATAACCGGTTTCTAACTGAAGGAAAGATCTCCCTCAGTCGTACTTTTACTGCTGCAATTGATGTCATGGGTTTAAAGAAACACCGACACTGGTATTTTAGCTCTAATTTATGTTGTGCCCAGTTTGCTGCTGCAAGCTGTTAAACATCTAAATCTTTCCTTGAAATGGATGGATTACTCATTAGTGTGACGCCAAATCCATACACCGTGGTAATCTGGCGTAGGAGGTTGTTTGCGTTGAACTCAAACTGTGGGAATATGAACGAGTTAGCTATGAAGAACTTCAGTTTTGATTATTTCTTTTTTTCGGGATTCATTCCGCGATTGATTTTATTTTGTTAACAATATTTCGCTGGTTTTTTTGGCAGTTTCATCAGGTTATCTGAACTGAGTAATTCGACTCGCTCTCCATTACATAGAAGATGATTTCTATTTCTTTCTATTTTTACAAAATAAAACCAAACGCGGAATGAATCCCGAAAAAAGAAATAATCAACATTGCATCCGCGGAAGCCTACGAGTTAACTTCAGTTTTATTTGGCTGCAACTTCATATCCATGTATTTTGAATGGTCCCAGACGATAATGGGACTTCTTTATAAAATATGAGAAATGGTAGCGATAGGGATTCATATTATTACGTACTGCTCTATCAACGATGATACGTGATCTAGAAGGAAAAGTTAATCAATTGTGTATGATACCATACCCATGATGATTTTTTATTGTTAAACGAATAGTTCAATAAATCTGCTCTCCAAATTTCACAATTTCGTGCATTGTCAGATGCAGTTCTTTCATTTCCACCCGGCGCTGTTGAGTTTTTTCTAAATTCGTAAATGATACCGAGATTTCACTCCGGGGCATACGTGCCCTTTTACGTAAAAGCGTATTTTTTATCCTCTCTCTCTCTCTGTCTTTCTGAAATTCTCACCAAGCAAGCAACGGGGAGTTACTCGCCGAGGGGGAATATAATGACATGCCTCGGTGTATGGTATGAGGCCCACAAAAGTTTGAAGGAATCGGTTTTGGTCGAGACGGTGTATTTCTCTCTCTCTCCGGATTCAAGAGAAGGGCGATTGGGGCGAGGGAGGGAATAAGTATGTGAAGGTAGAAGAGTGCGGGAGACGGCTGATTCCCTTTATTCGATGGAGGCAAAGGATTGACGAGGGACGCGGGGGATGATACGGGAGAGGAGGTTGGGGGGAGGGGGAGTACGTGGAGCAAGGGCTCGGATACGATGAGATATCGGATCCGTGATGTCTGCCTCGATCGCGTTGGCATTCTGTCTCTCGGTCGTCTTCTTTTCCTTCCCATCCACCCTCCCGTACCCCAACACCCCCACCCATCCCCCTATTCCTAATCCCCGCCTTCCTCCACGCCGTATTCCCACACATCTCGCTGCATTGGTTTGACAAGGTTCTAACTGATATTTTTGGCATTTTTAAGGTTATGAGTGCTTTAGTACGTATGGTTTTATAAGGACTATTCAGGAAAGTGACTTCGGATGCGATCTAAAGGATAAAAAACAAACTACTACTTTGACAAAAGTTTTAATTGCAGCTTTGAGTAATCTTTGTTGCCTTTGACATTTTGCTCTAAAACACCTCTCTAGAGAAAACCTCGATACTGTTTTCTATGTGAGACCCAAGACATTAAGACCACCCTTAGAAGTTTCAGAACTAAAGAAGGCAGACATAAAAGCAGCTTTCCCGTTCATGTCCACTTTTGACAGAGACTGCTACAAAGTTGTACTGAAACTGTAAGATAAGTATTTATGGGTAAATAGAATTGTTTAAAAAAATTAATTGGGTCGAATAAAGTTTCAATTTGAAAATTAATTTCGTTAAATAATTAATCGTTTGACGTTGCTGGGATTATTGTTAGACAAGAGGTGCAATAGATTGTCTTCAATCCATAATATTACAAGCTTGTTTGCAGATGTTAAAGTCCAAAATGCCCTACATTTAATTAAAAAGCGTTTGTTTTTGTAGCTTCTGCTTTATCATGAAAACGTACCTATGAGTCGCAGAACATTTTTAAAAAGTCAAGGTTATCTATCTTTCTGTACATACTTACTTACTCTTACTCCCAGGGCCATCTATATTTTAGGCGATTTTTAGCCCGGCACCAACAAATCCCCTCCTTCTGGATCGATCTTCTGCCTCTCTTTCTGTTGCTCCACTTTTTTGCATATCAGTCCTCACTTGGTCCCACCATCTTAGCCGTGGTCTTCCCCGGGGTCTTCTTCCTTCAGGAATCCCATTTAGTACCTCCTTCAGCAGACATCCCTCCTCTTTCCTTAGAATATGTCCAGCCCACCTAATTCTTCTTGACTTTATTTCACTTGTTATGTCTCTATGTTTATATAGATTCCCGATTTATCTGTTGTGTCTTTTTCTCCATTGTCCTTCTTCGTATGTGGGCCCATAGATTTTTCGCAATATCTTATTCTCGAACACTATTAGTTTTTTCTCATCCTTCTTCGACACCCTCCACGTTTCGGATCCGTAGAGTAGTACTGGGGATATTATTGTTTTATAAAGTCTCATTTTGGTTTTGTGCGACAGGGCTTTAGAATAGAATTCGGTTGCATACATGCAAACATGTGTTGGCGAGGTTTAACCTGTTTTGTATTTCTGGCTCTACCGTGTTGTCATTTGTTAAACTTACTCCTAAATATTTAAAATGGTCTACTTTTTCAAATGCAAGACCATCTATTTGCAGAGGACCTGTATTTCTATTTTAGCGTATTGAAAAATGCATGTATTTAGTTTTTGTATTATTTATTTTCAGTCCTATTTTTTCCGTTTCCTTCATAAATACATTTGTCAACATTGCTAAAGCTTCTAAACTTTCAGCGAATATCGCTACGTTGTCTGCAAAGGCTAAAACGTTTATTTTGGTCCCAATTTTGAAGCCAAGGCCCATCTCTGCTACTTTTTCCAGTGCTTCCTCAATTGCAATATTAAATAGAATTGGGCAGAGTCCATCTCCTTGTCTTACCCCTTTGCTTATTTTAAACGGCTCGGAAATATTTCCATTGATCCGTACAAAGCCCCTTTGATTCTGTGCTGCTCAGCTTTGCTAGATTTATCATTTTTCTTGGGATCCCCATCTTATCCATTTTTCTCCACAATCTATCTCTATTTATACTTTCATACGCCTTTTGGAAATCGATCAAAATTGCGTAAAACTCCTAATTGTACTCCCAGTATTTAGATATACTTTCCTTTATAGAGAATATTTGATTTGTAGTCGACCTGCCTTTCATAAACCCTGCCTGATACTCTTTGATAATTTCGTTCGTTTAACATTCTCTGCGACTACTGATTATTTTTGAGAGGACTTTATAGGGAATGCTGAGAAGTGCAATACCTCTGAAATTATTGCAATCTTCTTTTTCTCCTTTCTTGTGCATGGCTACTACTATTATTGCTTCCTGCCAATCGACTGGCATCGCTTCCTTTTCCCATATTTTCAATATTATTCCCCATAGTGTATCAATTATAATGTCACCTCCTTTTTTCAATGATTCTGCTGTGATTTCATCTTTTCCTGATGCTTTGTTTCCTTTTAGCAACTTCACAGCATCCTTCACTCCTTCTCTGTTTGGAGGTTCCACATTAGGTTGAACATGATTGTAGTTGGCCTGGTCGCCTTGGTTTAGTGGGGTACCTACTTCTTCAACGTTTATCAATTCAGAGTAATACTCACGCCATCTTTCCATTACCTTTTGACTTTCTATTAATAACCGTCCTTCTTTGTTCTTCGCCTCATAAAGGGCTTGGAATGTATCCCTTCTTAAAAAACCTTATTTTTTTATAAAATTATTTTGCATTGTTTGCTGTGTTTTCTTATTCTGTCTTGTCAAGTAAACTATTTATATGCAATTTTTTTTTCTTCCTTAGCATCTTATTTGTTTCTCGCTTTATCTTATTATAGTTTTCCTTAGCTTCCATACTATTTCTGTTAATCCAAGCCTTTTTTCCTTTAATCCGTTCTTCTATAATTCGCTCACATTCGTGGTCAAACCAGGGTTTTTTGTTAATTTTCTTCTTCTTGTCACATACGCCCTCCGCTATCTCCAATACGGTTACTTTGAAGTTCTGCCAATTAGTATCTATATTTTCGTCCTTATCTTCCCTTTCTTCCAGAATCTGAAATCTATTTTGAAGTTCGAGCTTAAATTTCTCAGCTACATCGTGGCCTGCTAGTTTTTCAGTGTCAATTCTTCTATTCAAAATGCCCTCCTTCCTTTTCTGAGTTGCTATTCTTTGCATCACTTTAACTAAAACTAGAGAGTGGTCCGTCCCACATTCTGCTCCTCTGGAATTTTTAACATCAGTTATGTCACTTCTGTGTCGCTGATCCACTAAAATATGGTCAATTTGGTTTTAAGTAGCTAATTAAGGTTTAAGTAGTTTAAGTTCGGGGATATACATGTTTATTGATGAATATCCTTTCTAGGGAACATAGTACTTGAAATTATTAAATCGCTTGCCAGCGCAAAACTTGCCAGTCGGGATCCATTGTCGTCTTTCTCTACCTTGGGTACTTATTCTTGAATCGGAGCCGAATATTTGTAATTGACGCAATCATTGCATTTATACATAAATCGGTAGCTTACGACAATAATTTATTCTGATAATAAAAAGGTATGTAAAGAAGCTGATTTAGTCCCAATATTAACTTGTTTCTGATAGAATTTTATCACAATGCCCGTAGCTACGAGTGTGTGGGGACGTTTTTTTTTAATAAAAACGAATTACTATTTGCTGTAGTCGCGGTACCATCAAAGAATTAGTATACCTTATTTGCATCGGCTGTTATTTTTATCTTTAATTGCCAACTACCGTTTTATTGTCAATATCCTTTTTGTTATCGGTGGCGTGGTTTCAAAAGCGTCATGCGAAAAAATAAGTGAGCCTTTTTTTTGGAATTGTAGTCGGAACACGTTTTGCCCGTGACAGGCAAATTGAAAATTTTGGATTTGTTGGAAAAAGTCATTCACAATGTGATTTTAAATGTAATTCCTGTCGTCGAACACATTATTCGCGATCGATCATATTCTCCCTCGCCCCGAAAGAATTCCCTTCCCGTTACCATGCCAATCTGGGGGAAAAATTAAAAGAATATTTTTCCCCTCTCTTCATCTTTAATTCATCAGGAATCTGTTGACACGAAAAGCCGTTCAGCCATTCAGTTAATCTCTCTTCAGATGCATGTAAAATCGCGCTGAAATTGATTAGGTTACCCGTGTTTTCACCATCGTGACGACAGCTTACCCGCTAGACAAAGGTCCCACTAGGAAGGAAAGCTCAAGTTTTATTCAGAAAGGTTTCGATAGGGGGAATTTTTCAAATGTATTCTCTGCTCCGCCAAGTTCTGTAGGCATTATGTCCGGAGCAAACTCGAGAGTGAAGTGATTTGGCCGCTTTTAATATGAATTTAAATCAGTTCCACGGCCGCCAAACCCGCCAGTTGCCAATTCCGATTCCACGTCACACGCATTCGAAGCACACTTTTTCAGTGATGGAACTCTCCGTCGAAATTTGGAGGTAATTTTCTCGCGTACATTCGGAAATTAACCGAAGTTTCAGTTTGAATTCCACATGAAACCCGATATTATTTTTCTTTGACTTTATCATTTTAGCCTTAAGATTTCTTTTGAAAACACCGAATGGTAGTGAATGATTTCAAATAGGTAGGACTCAATGATGGATGTTCAGACTTTGCCTAATAGCAAAATAAAATTCTCCAAAGCTATTCTTTTCTTCATTTGCTTTCTTTCTTCAAGTCGGATTACTTTACCAGGAGTTGAAGATCAATGAGACGTCATTAAAAGTTTTAACGTTCTGCTCTGCTTGGAAAGTAACAAATGATCAGCTTAAATGTTTAAACCTGTGATCGGAGCTACTATTTTGGTAAGTTCTTTATCATTTTTGCAAAATGGGGGAATGGAAATTGAATCCAAACGTAATTGATTACATAATTAAAGCGTTCTCAAGCATTTATGCCATTAACGTTTTTCTTCTCTCGTATGTTTCTTTGCTTACACATATTTGATCAGGCACGACATAGACTTACAGTCGATTTCAGTCTCTGGAAGGAAACGCTTGAAAGGGAAGGTGAGGAAGTATTAACGAAGAGATTCCGAAAAAGCAAATTACCAATTTACTACTTCGACGATTGCCAATTCTTTTTAACTACAACTTCTTCGAAACAGGAACCAAAAATGTATTATGCAAGATAATTGGCTAAATTGAGAGCAAGTGCATTCAATGAGTATACTTTTTGTATTATAAATAATTTATACCAAGGGATCCAGTCCCTGAAGAAGCATTAGTCAGAGAGAGAGACGGAGGGAGATAGTCTTTCGTTGTGCAGCCAGAAGGCGGCGCGAAGATGTATACATATTTGTATTCCTAAACAACATATCTACCGGGAAATAGTAGAGAAGAGAGGCACTTCCATCAGATTTGGTAAAAAAGAAATATAACCCATAAATAAAATTGTAGAGCAGTGTCTAACAAGTGTGTTTTTACTCGAATCACATCATAAAATAGATCGTGGCCACGTTCGGTGTCACAAGAAGTCGGTAAACGGGTTGCATTCTAACGGCTTTCCGGGAATCCTTTCTCTCCTGTCATGATCCCTCGTTCATTCAACGTTTTCACCGCGGTGATTTGAGCGGTGGAGGACGTGGTCGGTTATCCTAGGGTCAACGAAACAAAAGTTCTGTCCGCCGGCTCCTGTCTCCGGTCCACCGTAACTACATCCTCTATCTCTCTTGAGCCACCTCCACCTGTCACTTCCTCCGAAAAAAATCTCTTTCCGGCATTTCTCCTCGCAAACGGCGACTCACTCGTCGATGGCGATGTCTTCCTCTCCCCTCAGCCCGTCTTTTCTCCTCCGGGGTAAGTAAGAGAGGTGGACGAAGAGAAGAGGTAAGGGAAGACGACTTGGGATTCGATGAGAAGGAGTCCTGAGGGCGGAGGGAGGTTTGAAGTCATGTCATCCTCTCGCAGAACAAGAAAGGAACGTGGGGGAGTGTAGGAAGAGAGAGAGAGGGGGAGCGGGGGCCGATGGGGTCCGGTTGCCAAGGGACACAGCGCAAACAAGACCTCTTTGAGAGGTAGCGAGGGGGGTGGAGATGGGTATGAAGGGTGGACGGTGGGTGGCTCTGAGAAAGGGGATGTGATCAATAAAGTGCGACGGAAACAATGCCAGAGTCGTGTGGGATTGGGAGGGGGAGGGTGGTTGGTGGATGGAGTTTAGCGGGAGCAAGCCCTCCGGGGGGGGGATGGAAGTGTGTGGGGGGGCGGGAGTGAGGGGCGAATCACGATGTGGACTGCTTGTGAAGGGAGGGAGGAACCGTGGCGCGGAAGGTCTCAGGGAACGTGGGTGCGTGGTAGATAGGGTGGTAGTCACATTGGGGTTTGGGAGAGAGAGCGCATGAAGTATTACTGACGGATGAACTTCAATGCGTGCCCCAGAGTCGGATGAATATCGGAAAGTCGCCTCCTCCTCATCCGTCCATTCGAATGTAGTCACTTTGTTGCTCGCTGACTGCTTGGGGTTCATTCGATGAATCTAAGAGCAGTATGTTGCCGTCTTCTTCATGTCCCGGCGATGCCTTCGAGACTGCCTTGCCCAATGCTCGGAGTGGATTTCTCCCTAAAGAAGAAACGCTGAGGGTCGCTGTATTTGAGTCGGCCCAATTGAACATGTGGGGGGGTCAAAGGCAAAGGGTTCAGGGTGCCGACGGAAATTACGCGGTGTAACTAATCCTTGTATCTGGGTGTTGGTCTGCAATCATTTCCGTTGATGACTCATTTATTGAATTTCAATTGTACTCTCCATAGGACCATAGGTTTTATCGCGACCTTGGTATCGAGATTGTAATTCTAGTTTCCTCTCATTCATGCGTATGTTCATTCATTCATTGAAATGTATCACATTCATTCGTATTTCATGTATAAAAAAATGAATATCCTTCAGCTTCACATGATGTTGCCCTTGTCTTCCGCATTTCTTCAACTTGTGATATTGCTTTGTGTTATATTTCCATAGTGTGAAGCATGCATGAAAATAAACTCTTACTTTTATTTTTAAACCATACTTCAAATACTGAAAAAATTTGTAATTAGCCCAATTGTTATGTGTTTGTTATATAAATTTACTTTTCTTGTATTCGACCTTAGTTTCCATTCCTGACAGACTGATTCCACTTCATTTTCTATAGGTTCATGCACTAATGACATGGGGGGAGCTGCCATAACTTTCCATTCTTGAATAACAGCTCCCCTTAGGGAAGTCATCCATTATAAGGATTTCGGCGAATTCTCTGAATTTGGATACAATATTATTAAGAGCAGTAAGGAGTGTAAGCAAGAGTCAACAGATTATAAGGCAGAATTTTCCGGCTGGAAGAGCTTGTGATTTTGAGTTCAATTCTTTAAGGGAAGACTTGAACTTCATTTCATCTGCAAACATATTTCGCCTTGATTAATAATTTTATGTAACTTTGTTAGCCGCATCGTTCAGAGAGTGATAACAATTATGCTAGGTATACGTAAATGGCAGATATTTAGTATTGGAATCAGAATGTGCTGGATTGGCTTCTTGATGAACAGGCAAAAATTAGGCTTGAGAATACCGGGACTTGCTACGGTATTTACCTTTACGGAGTCACTCGCAAGTTCAAATAAGTGCGATATAGCACAGAGGAATATCGCACTTGTGTGCACTTGCCGGTATCCCGATCAAGGCGAATGATTATTCCTCCGTGGAATATCGCAAAAATTAAGCTCCTATTAAATCTCATGATGCTACCATTTACATGAAACGGCAAGTGTTTTAGGGGCATCTACTAATAGGCTTAGAGAAAGTGCGTGAAGTTAATAATTGTTTATTAATAAAAAGGCCAATCTACTTAAAAGTAACTTGATTGAATTTTTATATAATTGGTAAATTTAGTTCAGTTTCGGTCATTATTTAGTGTAATTAGAATTTCTATGGGATTAAATGTGGAATAAACTTTTACAAGGTGATTATTTGGCATATTACGACTGCTATACCATGAGAGTTTAGCGTTAATTAACACTCTTTTTATTAATATTTCTTTGATATCATGCGATCGTGATTCCATATTGAATATGGAATTTTTCAGGAGTGCCAGCGGGGTACATGAGTCCACGATGACATTCCCAGCGAATGGTAGCGGCAGAAAATTCGATTCGATATCTAAATGGAGAGAGCTTTATTGAAATTGATTGACAGGTTCCCGGGGCTACCAGACTTGTGAGACCATAAGTATCCTCCAGAAATTAAATTCCTCCGTGAGTTATAAAGGCTGTCGTGCTTCCTTTCAAATAAAATTTCGCGTCCGCCATTCACCGGTTATACCCCGAAAAACAATTCAATATTTCCGTTGTAATAATTGAATTTCCTGTCAGTTTTTGACTCTAACCTTTCACTTCAAAGAGACTGCGATATTTCTCCCACGTAGCCGACGGAACTATTTGAAATGAAAAAGGAAAAATGTGAAGGGACAAAAGAGCCATTTTGTCATCGTTTTTAACAACAAAAAACAAAGGAAAACCTGGGATCAGGAATTTTAAAAATAGGTGGATCAGTATTTAAAATTATGGGCATATGCTTAGAGTTGCTATTGGAATCATTCGTCGTGTCACTTTGCCATTCATTCCATCGACTTCATCAGATTGTGTCCATGTTACGAAGATCAGTACGAGCTCTTGATGACTAAGGTGTTGACAAACTACCTTTCTCTTTCCAGAAGAGCTTTGGAGGTAGCAAACTAAAAACCGGAATGATATCTATTGCCTACACTGCAGTGTACTGGGCTGATCTTATGAATTATAATAATTCTCAGTGGTCCTTCTCCAATGACCACTCAAATGATTAGATATATTCCGTTCGGGTGGTGCTTTTTCTATTTCGTGGAATCAGTGAAGTGGATAGCACTCACTTTTTGCATGTATGGAACGCTAAAATTTTGCTGGCTGCTCATGGTACATTTTATTGTAAAATGTAATCCAACTTAAAATCAAATGAGTTTTCCCGTCAGTCGCTAAAATTCACCTGATATTTCACCTTTTGCCTCATTCATTAGTAAAAATTGGCATGAGTTGGATTTAGTGTGTTCACTGATTATAGTTTGTTAAGTTTCTTATACTGAATGACGCAATGTAGTTTATTTTTGATTATTTATATTTGATCACTTTGCTGATGTTCTTTTCTTATGTTCCAGGTAAGACAACATTCCACTTCATACCCTTCGGAACCGAGAAATACTGTTTCACAGCATTGAAAGTAAGTAAAACTTCTTAGCTCACCATTTTTTTTCACAGGAACTGAGTTTCCTAATCATAAAAAATGGAAAGTTATGCAAACTTAGAAAACTTTTATGATAAATAAATGAAAGAGTTTCCTTCTGGGATATGTACTCAAGAGACAAGTCCATTTTCTCGAAACATCAACGGCAATCCAATTATTTGGAAACATCCTTGGGCGTCTCTTACTGCTAACAATACCACTAAAAATAAAAGGGAAAGTAACGTCGAGGAATGCATATTTTAAAAGCGTGTTCATTTTAAATGTATGTTCACTTTCTTATTTGCTCATGAAAGATGGAGTTTTTAGCTTTTCGGCCGTGGATGTCAGATGCAGCGACTCGTTCCTAGAGACTCCCTTCTTAGGAAAAAGTGATGCTTTTTCACATCCTAAAAAATTCATATTCGTTAATATTTTTCTATTTAATTGAAACAATATTTATTCATTTAAATAAGGCTCATTGCACTCGTGGAGATAGAGGTTTTAGAATGCTTAGAGGTGTTTTGGTGATTCTTCTGCGTCTTCGGGATTTTTGATTGTTGAATGAGGCTGCTGGATGAGTTATAGATCACGGATCAATACCGTTATTTGAATAAGCCTGAAATTCTTATATCGTCTGGATTGTCTCCCACCATTGGGACCGGAAAGCTAGACATTATTAGTGGGAGCGTAGTGCTTTTCATTCTTTAAACACTTTTGACTGTATAAACTGACTTCAGGATATGCAGTACGTTTTTAATATCTTCAGACAATAATGAGTTAAGACCTTCACTAATTTATCCGTTTATCTGTCACGTTTAGTGCTTTTAAAAACAGTATTTGTGTGAATTTACTATGACATATATGTGGGGAATATACTCTATATCCGAATTGGAGGAAAATATATTTTTAGAGCGTGGTAGATGAAGTCGCACTCCGTAGTCTGAGGAGTGAAACAATTCCGCCGGTCGCACACGCATCTCGCAGAAAAAGGGTTAATCATGAACCTATTTGGGCAACGACCTGTCACGATGGAAACACCGGTTCCCGACCAGTCACCTAACTTAATAATCGTTGGGCTCTGCTCAGGTATAGAGGCGTGATCCTCCGCTTCGTCCGAGTACTGTTGCCCATGTCTGCACGTGGCAGACAGTGAGTGCGAAATTACCTTAGCCGTCGAAGCACGTTAAACAAAAATACTACTACTGTGGACCATTTTATGATTCCCTTGTTTTTGAATGTATTTTTCAGTTTACCGCCCTGGGAACTCACGTGATCGAATCTCAGGAGTATATCGATAGCGTACCAAAGCATTCTCTGTGTCCTGAAAAGAGTGCCCCTTCCGTGTCCTCCTCAGGGATCCATAGTTTCTCTTTATTGTAATACGAGACCGTGGCCCAGTCGAAAGTCGGGCGGCCTTTTGCAAATTCCATCCCATCTCCACCGCACGGCAAGACCTCTTTCCCTCCTTCCCTCCCTGCGCCTCCCCTAAGGCCCCAACATACTGGTTACTACGACCAAACGAACGAGTTGTACCCCCCCCCAATACAACGCTCGTAGGAGGAGGCTGAAATCCACACGCTCCTATCTCCACCCTTCTTCTCTCTCCTCCCTCTCTCTCTCATTCCCCACGTACCTTTCGCATCCTTCTAGTTCCTCTCTCTCTCTCCTTGTCTCTCCCTCTCTCTCTCTATCTCCTCATGGCATTCCTTTGAAGGATGTTACGCGGGAGGTCCGGTGTGTGATCCGAGCGGCGCGGAATTCCCTTAGGTAACCTGAGAAATATCGAGCCTTGCCAAAACATTCGCCGTCTCTCTCCTCAACCCCCACCCTCTGCCTTCCCTTCATTCCATACTGAGAACAGAAAGCCCCACCCCCTCCCTATTCGCTCTACCCTCCCCTACCTCTCCTATCCCTCCTTTTCTCCTCCTCCACTGCCTTATAACCTCCTCTTCTGTGCCTCTACCTCCTCACCATACCCCAAGCAACAGCGGGGAAGGGAGGTGGGAAGGGGAAGTGACTTCAAAGCCGGAGGCTTGTAACGGGGAGGCTTTGGAGGTAAGGTGTAGTCGCGGGAGCCTCGGCAGCCTGAGAAGGAATGGGTGTGTTTTTGGGAAGGTACGAGGAAGGGATGAAAGTGGGAAGAATTATTGAGCCGCGAAGCTCTTTGGCTCCATTACATAGCGATTTGTTTATAATAAAAGCGGCTCCGCTCCTCCGAGAGGAAATTAGTCTTTTGTGCTTTTCAACCCTCCTTGCCGAGAGTAGGAGGAGATGGGGGAATTTCCGAGTGATTAAGTCTTGAGAGAGAGGGGGATTGGTCGCGGGGGGGAGGGCAGATGGGCGAGAGGGTGGCTTTGCAAATTCCTTGCACATGTGCCTTCCGAGCCGTGATTGAGAATTTAGGGCTATCATTTAACGGCATTAAGTCGTCTGATCGGGTTCGAATAGTAGGATTCCTCTTTAATGTCGTGGCCTCCAAAGTGCGTGCCATGCCTCAACTTTAAATATTGCGTGACTCTGGGTCGTAAAGCGGGTAAATTTTGAGAATCGACAGGTGAAAAAAGATCCCTCTCACTTAAATGCTGGTATGCGATCGGATATTGTGAAATTCACTCCGAGAATAATTTTCATGCTTGAAAAGAAAATCTTCGTGAGTTCCACATAGATAGTTTTTTATTACGACCTAGGTTTCGTCGCATGAACGACCTCATCAGGTAGGTACAGAACACTCACACTATACGTTGATATATAAATTCAAACTTACAGGAGGTAGGAGAAAGAGAAAAAAAGATAAAGAATTCGTTCTTACGGGAACGTTTCGAACCAGTTGGTCCTTCGTCAGCTCTAGAAGTGAGCAGTTAGTACTGCCCTGGGGAAGGGGAAGGTAGGGGAGGAAATGAAGGAGGGGAGGGGAACTAGGAGGGGAGAGGAACTAAGAGGGAACAATGTTGCACCTGGCTGTTTTTGTCTGTCTGTTAATTGAGTAGCCTTGGTGGTGTAACTGGTAGCACACCCGACCGGCAATTGGGAGAGCCGGGTTCGAATCCCGGTTAAGGTGAAATTTTTTCTGTCTGGATTTGACTCATTCTATCTTCCCCACCAAACCCTGTGTTTGTCCTTTTATGTGTTCCTATCCATTTCCATTTCCTATGAATGTATGAATTTATTCGCGCCTTTGAGCGTCATTTTTCGAATGATTGAGTATATATATATATATATATATACATAGATACACTTGGGGCAAGGGGGTGGAAATATTTGGAAGGGAGAGGGTTTGGCTGGGGGATGGGGGGAGATTGGATGAGCTAAGGAAAGGGAGGGGGAAAATAAAATTCGTAGGTCGTAATAAAAATCTATTTATGTAGAATACACAAAGTATTTCTTTTCAATCATGAAGCTGTTCCATGAAGTCTGAAACCATCCATTTAATGTTTATGCATTCAAGCCCAAGACTAGAAATTTGAGAGTCCTCCTTGGTTGGAGATGAACAGTAATTGCTGAACCACTGCGTTGAATTTTCCCTGAATGTTTCAAAATCAGTGTATCAGTGTTTTCCTGCTTGACGTTATCACCCTTGTTCACGACTTTTGCCTTTCCTTCTAAAGAGTGCTGGAAATTACAGCATTGGGGTGCAAGCACATTTCTCCGTAACGCGTGCACTCGCGTTGCGTAATTTGTAATAGCACTCATGAGAGCGAAAGCGTGGTTTTCATTCTTCAAGTTTTGTCAGGTTGTTTAAAGCAATAGTTTTCATTGATAGATAGCGTTTTTAGGACACCTACTTCTGAGCATTTTCCTAATAGAGTGGTTTGCGTTTTGGTACACGATAACGACAACGTGAAAGAAGGAACCGTGATCTCACTCCTGAGTGCTAGCCCTCTTCTTGAGTGATGCGATTCGAAAAGACTTTCATGACGCCTACAAAGCTTTCCCTGCTAAACTCGAGTTTGAAAGCAATTTTACCAATATTACCAAATGTTTTCGCTCTTATTTGATGCATTGCCACTTGAACTCCTCTGAACGAAAGTCCATTTCATCCAAAGTGTCCATCAAACCCCGTCCTTATCCCTTCACGCACGTCATATTATTCGCATAAAATAAAAAATCGAAAGCTATATTTTAACCACCACAATCAGTATATCTGAGAATTATAGCCGCAAGGTTATTAGCTCTTAATTAGGTTGGGAGATTGGGCCATATTTTTTTTCAAATTTGCTCCACCTCTAAATTGATAGCCTGATTGAATGGATCTCTCAAGCTGTGAATGACCCAGAAGAGTGTGTGCTATGGGATTGCATACACATTGCGTTAATATTGAAGGCTAGATAGGAGTAGAGGTGAAATGGAGAGTCCTTGGGAAAGTACGTAGCTACTCAAGTGGCGTAGACTATGAAACTAGGTGCCGATGTTTAGAGGTTGGTACTTGGGTCCATGCGCTTAAAGTGGGGAATGAATGGGAAAATTTGTCTTTTTTCCTTCGGTTCGTCCTATGTTTTATTCCCATCCCTCTTTCAAAGTGAAAGATTGTGCGGTGAACGGATGAGAGCCGGTCTTAGACAGAGCGGCGGCTCGCCGCCTCATTTGAGGGACCAGCGGGGGTGTAATAAGAGGCTTTGGCGTATCAGAGTGCGGCGTAAGGATTTCAATGAAGCCATTCGAGATTGCTGGGGAAATGGGAGGCGGGGGGTGGGGGGAGGGGAGGCAGGGGATTGGGAGAGGGAGGGGTGCGCTTTGGCGGTCATCTAACTCTCAAGGGAGCTACCGTAATTGAAACCTTCTTACACTGAGCGCAAGTTTTATGAACCGTGCATCTTCAAAACTTTAAAACTTAAAGGAGGAAATATTGTACATACAATTAAGTGACAGTTGTTGTTTTGTATACATCCACCCAAGATATTCTATTGGTATCTCAAAGCACAAATGCGAGAAACTTTTTCTATGCTTTAGCTGTACTGCTGAGGTAAATGTGAGTCCATCCTATGTTCTAAGCTTTTGGCCATTTTACTTGGTTTGGAGGTTATAGTTATAAACTGTAGTTATGTCTTCGCCGTTGTTGTCACCGTGTATTCAATTTTTTCAGATAAAATGGTTCTCTTACTTATAAGAGGTGCAAAGTTAATCCATTTGGCCTATCTACAGGCAGAAAAGTGTATTACAGAATCTCTCTGCAATATAGATAAGTTAAAAATGCTACAATGTAAGCTAGAAATGCCGAATTTACAGCTCTAAGGGAATCGACTGTGAATTATGAAAAATTTCCATTTTCATCGATTACCACAGTTGTACCAGCTGGATGTACGCAATCAAATTTTGCTTAAAAGGGAGTCTTTATCTAAAATTACTTGATCCCAACCTATCTGCTCCCGAACGTAATTTAGTTATTTATCAACTAACGTAATAGAAACGTCAAATTGGCCGTTCTATTAGTTATATCTTTTACATTTTCGCTTTTCTCATTGATTTTTTTCAGTGTTGAAATTTTACATATTTTACAAAGAGTATGAACACATTTTAGCTTACTTTTTTAATTTTTTTATAATTCTAAATCTCACTTATAACTTATTGATTCTTATCGATCTTAACTTTCCTAATCTTTTCCTAAAATTCCTGGAGTCCCAATCATTCTTCTACCGAGTGTCATTTAGTTATTTATCTGCGAAAATAGTAGAAACATCAAATTGCACGTTCCTACAGTTGTTGCTTTGACATTTTTACTTCTCTCATTGATTTATTCACTGTTGGATTTACACGTAATTTGCAAATAATAGTTACACTTTTTAGCATATTTTTAATTTTTTTCTAGTTCTAAATATCTCTTATAACTTATTGATTATTGTCGATAAGATAGACCATATATATCTCTCTGGTAATGTTGAAGTCGCTTACAACTCATGGCTTTCCCTCCTCCGTCTCTTGTAGCCTTAAGTATTTCCTACCTCTCGTCTAAAATTGCCTAGGGAGGATACACTGCTGATTGGAGTTATCTCCAGCGAAGCGAGTAGACCAACTTTTGAAGGGGGCTCCGTTATCCGTCGAGCCCGTTCGACAGCGTGCCCCAAAGATCTGTGCCCTCTTTCAATCCCGCTCGTTGTCAAGCAGGCTCACTCAGTGGAGCAGAGCGAGAATCGATTACGGGCCTCGAGGGCCTACTCACGGCTCGAGCCATCCTCTCACTCCAGTATGGATCCATACTGCGGAGCACGGCTCTCACTCATCATCAGAGGGCGCCAGATGATTGGCTCCAAAGTGATTTCGACACGCACCGTCTCCTTTTCCCAATCGCGACTTCACCACTTTTGATTCCGTTCTGCCGGCCCTTTGTTGCCTCCCCCTGGGATGTGTTGTAAAATAGTTTCCGCGTGATCTACCGCGCGCAGGTTTATTTATGCGGAAATGAATCACGCGAATTTCCCCGTTTACTACTATTAGTTTTTTTCTTCGTTTAATTGGCTTTCAAAAACCTCTCATCCTGTCATAGTTGGATTCTCGCGGGATCATTTTTTTGTGTTCCCTTCAAATTTCCTCATTTTCAGTTGCTTCTGTCCTAGGGACGTTTTTGGGAAAACTTTCTCCGTTCTCCCTCCTCTTTGCTGTACTTCTCCTTTTTCAATAAATTTAATAAATTTTAAGTCATATTTAAGAGAGTTCCTCAAAAATTCTGATCACTTTACTAGGAACCATGATGCCTTACACCACTGCTATACCCGCACGAAATCAGATTCCCTTCGACCAAAAACCTTGAGTTTGCATTTGTATATATCAATTTACCCATTGAGATAAGAGGCGTCAAAGGCATTAGTTCCTTCAAAGTAAGAGTGAACCATCTTCTCTACACTAAATTGTAATGCTCACTTGATGAATTTCTTCAGGATATGTCAACCTGCTCTGTTGTCATACATTTGTTTGTAAGCTAGTTTTATATTTGGTTGTAATATTAATTATTTATTACTTTGATTGATTGATTGCATAATTGTAGTTTTATATTTGATTGTAATATTACTTCTAGTTCTACTGGTGTCACTAATTTTTACTTTCCCGCATTATTTCCGCGTTCTTCTACTGCTCCACACCCTTGGAAAAAATAAAAATTTCAAAATCCAGGGAGGAAAATAACGTCCGTGAGATATATGCTAAGCGGGAATACCGGAAAGGATTTAATTAGTTCTCAAGAGGATATTTAACAACTGGAAACCTCAAACCTTCAGCCAGGAAATTAAATGAAGATCACTTAATCGCCCGTGACGTCTACGTCGGTGCTTTGGCCAGTTTGGTTACGATGGCGTTGACCAATTCTTATCGATTTTCTGTTGCCTTTTATAGTTTTGATCGTATAAAGTTCATGTTACCCAGTTACTGTTGATGCTTATTGTAATGCAACGCTTATTTCTATCCCTTTAATGCCAATTTACTTTAAATAACATTTTAGCCTTGTAAGTCTACCGGCAGAGGGAGTCTGAAACATGATTACTCAAATGTCTTGATCCACACAGTTTACCATTATCTTCCCGAATTCTTGAAGCCAAGGAACATTAGACATGAGTTTTCAGGTCCTCAAGCCGCACAGTGGTCCCAAATCGAAAAAAGGTGGCCCAAAGTAATACCGCTGGTATTTTTCCATACTTACTATATTTGAACGTTGTTTTTAAAGGTTTGAGATCCGCTGAATCCGAATTTGACGTTGATTTTGCTGTATCTTTGCTGTTTTTGTTTTTACAAGACCAATTATTTAAACAATTAAATGCAACAAATTTAAATTGAATTATATTTGTTGTTCCGAATATTGCTATTTTCTGGGTATTCCAAATTCGATGTTATTTCTGATGATTCTGTGGTTTTTATTGTTTTTACTTTATAATTGTTTAAACAATTTATTATAATTAATTCAAATTGAACAGTAACAGTAATCTTAAATTTCATGTATTATCCGACCGATTTGTTCTATGAAGGTAAAATTCTCTAAAATCGAAGGTTTTCGCGTGACAAGCGTCTTTACCACGAATGACTCATGTTTTACGGATTCCACAGATTACTATGAGCAGTACAATGGCCATTGTAGTAGCCTATATTGTAGACCATATACTGTAGAATACGAATTAAACTTTCCAAACTTCCTCATAGAAAGTTGAAAAAATTGCTTTTGGCCAGCTTTTTTCGATTTGGGACCACTATGAGCTGTTATTTATGGTATATATTATCTAACTTGAAGTATAATCTAACTTTAAGCCTTTATCCTGATAAAAGACAGCGTCCCTGCCAGAGACGGGATCCGAACTCTGGAATTTAGAGTTTCCTGTCCGGCACGCTTTTATTTACCAATGCCGGATGTACATTCAGTCCACACGCCCTCTGTTCGGCGGCCTTTGGAACAAAAAAGAATGAAAAAATGAGGGTTTAAAAAAATGTATGCAATGCGGTAGGACGGTTAAGATTTCAAAACACGGAAAAGCCAAAATGGGATAGATCGTAGCACCAAATGGTATTTGGATGAGATATAGTCGTTCAATCAGTTGCATTTCGACAAACCACTGTCTTCAGTACCTCGTTGCTTGAAAAATATTCATGGCCGTAACAAAACCGAATGCCATAGTTCATAAAAGTCTAGCCTTCACTCATTCGCGTCACAGAGGCATACGGGATAAGCTGAGTATTTACCGAATGATTCGATAAAAAATCGGTGTAGCTTCAATTAATCGAATGACTCACCGCTAAGTTTTGAAGGTTAAAATATAGAAAATATTTTTTTCCCATCAAACTTCAAATAGAGATGGATTTTGGATCAACGATTTTTATTTATGCAAGTTAGCTCAGAGTATTCGTTTTTATTTACTTTTCAAGCTTTGGATAAGTAATTATTTGCATTTCAGAAGCTAGCAGAGCTGAATTTTCATCGCTCTGCAAGCGAGCATAGGTATGTAGCCTTTTAACCGAAAGCCTTTAATCATGTTGCTTCTGAATGCAATATCGTATCAAAAATTTACTCGTCTTAAAGGTTTGAAATAGGATGCGAGCTCTCCTTCATTTGCAATATTAACGACGTGGCTTAATGGCATACTCGCAACGCAATTGCTTTATAACGACCCTCCCGTGTATGCTATCTATGAATTCTAAGTGGAACTTTAGGAGGTTCATTCTATTAAGGGCTGTGTTTGGTTAAATTAAAACCTGTTTGCTTTTACTTAGGTAGGTCCTCATAAAAAATGATTAATAATACGGAAAAATAGTGTTAAAATATATCTATTAATTAATAAAGGATGTAATCCATCATTGAATTCATGATAATCATGTGGCATATCCATCAACAGATATTTTCTGCTAAGAAAAAATCAAAAATCGCTTCCGTTGATTGAGTCGTGTTACATATTAAAGGTGAGTTAACTCAAATTTATTCGTAGGAGTAATCATTTTAAATCTCTCAGGCTGAACAGATGATGTTGAGATTGTCTTCCTAGATGTTCTCTGGTTATGGAAAATGGGCTTTAGAGAAAATAATACATAATTGCAGCTTGCAGTTATTTGCATACTAAGCTGTGTCCTTTAAAGTTTTCGGAAATCTTTCTTAGGCTAGACATAATCGTAAATTGCTATCGGTCTTATTTCCATGATTGTATGCATTTAAATTTCTTGCAACTTAACTGTCATACAGTGAAAGTAGGTGGTTGAATATTCTGTTGCTGAAAATATTTAAAAACAAATT
Organism: Pyrrhosoma nymphula; assembly: GCA_963573305.1. Lineage (NCBI taxonomy): Eukaryota > Metazoa > Arthropoda > Insecta > Odonata > Coenagrionidae > Pyrrhosoma > Pyrrhosoma nymphula. The sequence goes on along the minus strand of OY754329.1, from coordinate 174,801,307 downwards.
GAGATAACGTAACCCCAGAAGAGCTAATCGATAATATCCTCAAGAAACAGAAACACAAAAAACGTATTCAAGACAGCACTGCACTCTTTCCAGCCAAAAAAGAAAAATACGTAAAACTCTCATTCGACCCCAAGTCAACCAGAGGGCTTGAAGGTATTTTCCGCAAACACAACATAAAACCCAAGGAGGTTAAAATGAAATGGAGTAGGCATGACCGTGAACACTCATGGGCGAAAGTGAAGCAAGAATAGGGGTGCTTGGGAAGGATTTTGTACCGAGTAGGTGTTGCCAAACCAGCACAAAACTTCGCCTTGTCTGTGGTTTTTAACTTAGATTTGACGAAAATCGAACGCGACCGCAGGACACGTAAGCCAGAATAAGGTCTGTGCCGACTGCAATGGCGGAATTGGCTGCAAGAATCAAGTGGTATGTCGCCTTCATTTCTGTTCTAACCTCCTTGATAAAACCGAGCTACGTCTCAAACAATAAACTCAAATTTCTCCTTGTAAACCCCAAAGACCTGATTGAACGCCTCCAAAAGTCGGGAATATACAAATTCACCTGTCCTGAGTGCAATATCGCCTATATCGGGCAGACACGGAGGAATTTAAACACGCGTTTCAAGGAGCACGCTGCGTGCTTTAGACTCGGTCACTTCAATAAATCTTCTGTTGCCCAACACATGGCTTCCAATGCTCATTCCATTACCATCAACGATATCAACCTCATAAAACACTCACCTGATCATTTATTAGACTTTTATGAATCCATCTACATTCATAAAAACAAGGACAACAGCATGAACAGTGACCAAGGACCGGTCACATCATGTTTGTTTTCCTTGCTTTCAAACAAAAATTCAACACATACCACTTTTAGTAACGGCACTCTCCCACCCTCTCCATAACTCCTCCCCACACCTACACTTCCAAACGTCTTCCTCTACCCACTCCACCCCTCTCCTAACCACCCCCCCTTCCCCACCATTGGCTCCAAACAAATTGACCCCCCCCCCCTCCGGTCCTAAAATTTTCGTCCATTTGACTCATCCCTGTCACCATAATCCATCAACGGAGGAGGCCTTTGAGGAGGCCTGCTTGGCAGGAGAAACACCGGGTGTCGGAGAACATCCTTGGGCACTTCCAACCCTCCCATTTCCTTCCTCTTCCCCGTGTGCTTGACGGTCACTGGCTGTGAGTGGTCACTGCCGTAGATGAAAACTTTGTTAACTGTTTGTGCGCGTGACTGAACCCCACGCGGAATTTTTGTAGAAGCGTGCGTGAGCGAGTGCAGATTGGGTCACTGGCGTGTGTGGGGACTTCGTAGTGCTGTTGTGAATGAGCCACTGGCGTGGGTGAGGGCCTCCCAAACCTGAGTGTGTGTGCATGATTGTGACCTGCGCTGGAAGAACACTTGTCCCCCTGACAAGCCTAACTAGTGTGAGTAGGTCACTGGCGCCAGTGAGGACTTCACGGGCCTGAGTGATTGGGAGACCCACGCGGACCCCCCCTTGACGTGTCTCCTGGGTGAGTGAGCTAGTACGTTTGTGTGTGTTCTTGTGTTTTTAGTTTACATAACATTCTTACCCCGTTGACGTCCTTACTCAAATTCCAACACCCTATCCATCCCTTCCCCCCCCTCCCCCCCTGTTTTTCGCCCAATGAAGAGTACGGCCTAGGGGAATTTATTTTCTTTCAACTTTCAATGGCCGTAGATCGTTCAACTATCTATAACGTAACCCCATTTGTATATGTAGTAGTATGTAGTAGCATATATGTAGTACTAAGTAACCACCAGAGAGCATGGGCATCTGCATCAAGTAATTACTATAGCCTCTATTTTTCAATTCCAAATTGTGAGCTCGAATGATTTCGGGAATACTCTTAAGACGTTGCTAATTGACTGGCGCTATATGTTTTGAAAAAAAATCTCTGCCTTAGGGTCATGATTTTACTTTATATAGCATCTCTTTACATTTTTTTGCTGTTGTATCATAGGTACATCTCTGACATCTTAATCCAAATATGCCTAGCCCACTACTGTATTTCAATAATTTGGATTTAAATATATTTTTCTCTAAAAACTGTTATTTTGACCCTTTAACATCAAGTGTTCCGAATGTTACACGTACCCCTGAGAAGGCTCCACTCGTTAATCAGTGCTCACTGTGACGGTTTCGGAACAAGCAAATTTTATAAACAAAACACTATTTAAATTCTAATTAGCAATGTTCCTTTAACCACCATTATTTAATGATAAGCAGTAAAACATTCTGTCAGAAAAACATAAATTTTGGCCCATAAAAGGCAAATAATTATCACGAGTTTGAACTCTGAACGTGATTATCAGCCACAGATTTATGAACATTCGTTGGCTGAGATGTCACATATTACGGTCCTTATCGTCTACTATCCCTCTTATAGAATTCATGGCATAGTCCATTACTTTATATACGCCCGGAATACTCAGACAGTGATCAAGTGATTTCTCGCTAAGCTGCGAAACAAGTTTTAATCAGTAAAAATATATATATATCAGAAATTTATTTATGATAGAATTGAACTTGTCCGCGACATTGAGTGTTGGCTATTAGTTGTTTCTCTCGCCGTGAACGCTGCTTACTCTGCTCCCCGCTGCCCTATCGACCCGTCCGCTCCTCTTCCCACGAATTATCTTTCGCCCTTTCAACTGCGATAATTAATTCGCGAGATACACACCCCGAGGGGGGCGACGCCTCCGACAGCGAGTCCACTCGTTTCCTGGGCGGGGGAACGTGACTTATGTCGCGGCGCGCGAGGAAGCTTCATTGAAAAAAAATATGTATGTATAAAGGGAAAGCCATTTCGCGAGAGGGGCGGTGATTTCACGCCAGGAGGCGTGGTTTACAGACCTATTTCCCCACTACTCCCACCCACACTACTGTGCCGAGGAGTGTCTCTTCCTCGCCTTCCTCCTCCCGGCCGCCTACCCCATCGAGAGTACCTCCTTCGCCACCCCCATCCCCTTACCTCCCGCTCTCCTCCCTGCCTCTTGGCGGAGGGAAGCGGAGGAGAGATATCGCTTTAAATGGGTGCAAATTGGCTGGAACTAACTTGAGAAAGCCATTATAATGGCCTGCAGTCCTTTAGACAGAAGGGAAGCTCTTTATGCTTCGCACCACCTCTACCTACCCTTCCTCTCGGGACACGCACGCAACTTACTTAGTGGTAGTATAGCAGCGTGTAGGGAAGGCGTGCGCCGGTCGTGCTTTGTTCTCCCCCGTTACCGTAGGGTGTCGCTGCGTTCGGGTGTCCTCGCCATTGAGGCTACCTCAATGGTCCTCGCGTGAACGTGTCTGTGTTCCCGTGGGACGGAGGTTATCCGAGTGGATGCACGTGATTGTTCCGCGCGTAGGGAAAGACGTTGTCGGATTGGCACATTGGGAGTGGGTGATCGCCTGAACGCCATTAAGGGTTCAGTGAACAGATGGGGACCCTCGATAACTCTGCACAGGGTTTCGCTCTTTTTTGCCGTTCTATTTTACGATGTCCAGTTATCAGATTTGATTTCTATTTTCGCGATTGTGTCTGGTCGCAAGAAATGCTGGGGGATATTTGAGCGCCAAATATTTCCTTTCTAATTGACTAATATTACGAGAACAATGAGCAACAAATTCAGCACTCGAAAAAAGGTTACGGAAATACTGGAATAGATTTAAAATACGCAGAACTTATCAAATATGTTTACCGCCTCCTAAAAATAATCGCAATTTTAGCATCAGTAAAGTATTATTTGAAACCCATAGGATACTGCAAGTATTTTATAATTCTGTTTCATCTTTGTGATCACTTTATGTTGAAGTTTTGCGTTTAATAAATTATGAATATTCTAGCCATTATAATTGCATCCTTAGACAGCATGAAATTGATGTGTCGCTTGCGACACTTATTGCGCTCGTAGTTCATGATGAATTTGGAATGCAAGATGCACGTAGTGACAAAGGAAGTCCCTAAACGTCGTATTTCGTGATTAACTCTTGATTAAGTGACTCTTTGAGTATTAGTGAGGGCAAGAAAATGAATGATCCATACTTCTCTGTGACAAAAAAATCAGTCAAAATGTCTTCTCGTACGTTTCTGCCCATCTTGGCACTACACGCATAAGGTAAAAATCCCATAACCCTAAAATATAAAAATATATATTATCCTTCCCTGGTAGCAGTCGTGGCATTGACAGAGATGGCTGATCTGATCTCCTCTTTATTCGAATCGACTAAAAGTAAAATTTTATAAATTGGAAGGAAGACTAAAGGACCGAATTTGCATTTAAATAGCCGAGAGTGAATTATCTGTTATTTTTTGTTGGACCTGCTTTGTTTTAAAATTGTAATGAGGATGCTTAGAATTGATCCTTACATTATTTTAATTTCACTGTGTTACGGCATAGATTTACTTCGCGTTTTCGAATCAAGAAATGAAGTCATGTGTGCTAGGGAAGTGAGCTGCAGATCGAAGCGAATTCCTGTTTACTACCTTTGGGATTAATTCACTTTTGAGAAAGGCACTCTACCCTATCGCTATCAAAATGAACTTAGTTTGCATGAAGATTCATATAGCATATCCGCTCTGCTCCCCTACGTATTCCACATTTACCTGAGTGGTGCAATTCCCTTGCACCCAGTTCAAATTACCATCAATTCTTGCAAATTGAAGGGCAAATATTTAATTGTGCATGCAGACCTCGCAAGGGATTCCATTTCTTTCATACCTTTCAGGATTGTATGGAATGGATATGAACATTGGTGTATAATTGAATATAAGGGAATGGGTTTCAGTAATTAGTACTCTTTTTTTAGCAAACTGTATTAATGTGTGTTTCATATTCAGTCATCGCTCAAGTACGCTCAAGTTTCAACTTTTCCCAATAAATACTCATGATATACCTTATCGAAAACTGATACTTGATTTTATTGACATGGTCTGTCTCCATAGAACGGTTTCCATTGCAATGAAACATTTCCAAATGTAGTTCTAAGGACGGATGAACATGAGTTATAAGAATCAACAAAATGGGTTGCTGTTGGATGAACTTTTACACTTTTCTAACTAATGTCAGGAATATTAATTTATTTTTAAAACTCCTGGCTTCAAATCTGAATGCATAGGTTACATATTCGGGTGGCAGTTTGCATGAAAACTTGATGTTTTAGTTTCATGTAGAAGAAATGAGGAATTCACTCTTCAGAATTTCTTTCCATACGACAAAAAGATGGGTACGTTACGTCTGCCGTTTGGAACAGCATATAGCAGATTAACTCTATCTTCAAGCTTGCATTTTTTTAATTATTCAGTTTTTTTATATTATGAATCGTTGTTAGGTTTTAAATTTCAACAAATAGATCATTAGGTAATTATCTAAAATGTCTAATTTACCAACATTGACTTCAATTCATGTCACTGTCAAGTATGCCTGTCGTTGTTTACCTCGGCAATGGCTTTCAGTTTAGTAACGTAGTATGGTTAGTAAAATAAGTGAGAAAATTACCCAGCCGATTGTTCAGCTACGTAAACATCAATCATATTCAATAACGCCGAATACTCATTTCGTCTCTTGGTATCTAAAATAGTTTGCTGAGTGAATTCCTAGGTTAGGTGTAATCTCCCAAACGGCACGCACAAATTGCAGGTGCTACTGCGTGGGTCCATACGTAGCGAGCAATTCAACTAGAATCAATTGATTGGTTGGCTATTTGGGAATGTAAGCAACGGCTGAGGTCACACGCTACAATGATAATAATCTATATTTGTAAAACAGAATGTTTGTTTGTCTGTCTGTCTTTTATACAAATATACAGTTTTACTACGATCGTGCTACCATTTTGCAATAGGCTAATAGTTCAAGACAAGGGGAAAGCCTATTTGATTGCCTAAACTGATCTCAGGGCCCCAAAAGGGTCCAAAAAAGGGTCATTTGGTGGTCTTACGCTACGTATTGGGTTTTGTGCACTGGTTTTATTTTTTGCTTTTTAAAATTACTTCCATTCTCGATAGAATATTGGGTTTTTTTATCAAATGGCTGAATGAATGAAATTTATAATTGTTTCAATTAATTATCTTTTACAATTCGTATTTGTCTGAAAATCGCGTTTTCAGCTGCAAAACCGCACAGTTTTCTTTGAAATAAACAATAGCGTATTTGCGATATTCCACAGAGGAAAAACCACCTGGATCCCGGTTAAGGCGATTGATTTTTCCTCTGTGGAATATCGCACTTATGTGCACTTGCGGGTGACTCCGTGAAGGTAACTACCGTGGCTAGTCCCGGTATCCTCAAAATTAATAGCATATTTACTTGACAACCAGACTTTGGTCTTAAATGCATTTAAAATTCATTTTGCTTAGGTTAGCTGATTAGGAATGCTAAGCATTGCGTTTGGTGAAGTGGTTTATGTTTTTGCTTTTCAAAACAGCTTTCACTCAAAATAGAGAATAAAATTTTCGAGAGAATCCGGTGACGACTCAAACTTGTTGAAAGGCCCCAAGTGGCGACTTACAGTTTAGAGCTCCATCCGACCGACGGATTCCTACTCTCTGCTCTTCGGAAGTGCTCTTCGCACGGCCCACCCCAGTATAGTACTAATTTTGATGATACCGGGACTAGCCACGGTAGTTACCTTTAAGGAGTCACCCGCAAGTGCACATAAGTGCGATATTCCACAGAGGAAAAATCATTCGCCTTGACCGGGATTCGAACCCGGATCCCTCGATTTCGCACCCGAGTGCTTTCAATAGTTAAGCAAGCCTCGGTAGCTTTGGTTAAAGCACTCGGCGCGAAATCGAGGGATCCGGGTTCGAATCCCGGTCAAGGCGAATGATTTTTCCTCTGTGGAATATTGCCCCAGTATATTACTCCGGATCACACTAAAAGGAACTTGAAATCTGCAAGCGTTCGACGCAGGGACCTCCGGATGGAAACCCAGTCCTATAGAGCCGGAACCAGAGTGTTGCTATCGCGGGGGAAGACACGGAGGAAGAAATGGTCGTCCTGCGTGTTGCGGAATTTCTCTATGTAGTGCTTCACAAGAGAGACGGTGGTGTGCTGTGGGGTTTGGAGAGGCCGGCGTGCTTATTCCGAAACGGCTTTCATTCGCAAGAGAGGGCGATGTGGAGGAAGTGAAGTGCGGCGGGAGACCAAAGGGTTGGGAAGGTTTGCATTTGGCGTGGAGTGACTTCAGCGGGAGGAGTGAACGAGCCAAGGGCCGGGCGCAGGGAGGAATAGAAGGACCGACTACTACTCTGCTCGACTCATCGTTCTCTTGCCTTCAGGAGTTTGCCGCCGTCTCTTCCTCTCATCCGAAGCCTCTTTCCTGACCCCTCTTCCGTGTAACGTGGCACACTGGCCCTTTATTTCCACATAGTTGCTGGTATAAACAAAAGTACGTAGAAGGGAATGCAATTGTAGGCATCGTGGGCTTTTTACGATCACGAACACAATGAGCAACCCTATTCCCTGAGCCCTTTGATATTCTGTTCATCCTATGCTGGCGGTAACCTTGACTATAACCGTTTCCTGATCCTCATTTCTAGTAGTCAAATAAATTCCTGTTGAAAGTGCGCTGCGACAGTGATGTATGAGCTGAACGTAATGTTGACGACCTGTTGAATTATCTTTATTTGAGTGGTTGATCATCCATTCCCGTAAAAATAGGTCACGAAGTTATTGAAAGATCAGTAAAGATTTACTGAGAGAGGCTACTTTTATTTCATTTTGAATCTAATTTTAGGAGAAAGATCCTGCGCTTAGATTGGCTAGTTTACTGAAGATAATTTCGAGGATTTTCTGTCCCTAAATTGTTAAAAAAAATGGTGACATTGTTAAAAATTGCTAAAAAAATTGTCTCTAATTTAATTTTCCTTTACTTCTAATGGCATGAAATATTCATTCGTACCCTCAGTCAATTCTACTATTGTGGTCGGGTCTCGATCCCAAACCAATCAGTTGCCCAATTAGATGCTAGAGCTAGAGAAGCCAACTTAAAGCCAATTAAACTAGATGAAAAATCTAAGCGAACTGACCAGATATTGCAGTAAGACAGTGATCCTTAAATTCTGTGTAATTTGAGGTTTATTTGTAGCTCACGCTAATATATATATATTACCATGTGATAGTAGGTGATTTCGTGTTTTATATGTTCCAAAACCTGTTAAAATATATATGATAGTAAGACCATTTAACCAAATCAACGAATTCAAATGAGTACGATAGGATAGTGATCATGGCTGAATTTGAACCAATAGGGGTTCTGGGATTGCCATTCATTTACGCCAACGACTGGAGTCTCAGGGCTTTTAGTTTCTCGGCGTCCCCCCATTGGCCCGCCACATGAATTTATCTCTCCTTCACGGTGTTCCTCTACTTTCCTCAATGGCCCCCTCTATCTGCAGAACTGCAGAACGGACAGATTTAAAATGCCATTTTTCCCGCAAACGATTAGAGACTATAACAGCTGAGATTTTTAACTAGGTTTTTCGATTGGCAGTGTAGCTCTTAGCAGTAGTGGTACTCCATAATACTTTTATCTTTATCTGCTACCTAGTACTTACAGCACGCCGTGCATGTTTTCAGCATAACTCATGAATCTCTGTCCGTGTATGTAGTTGCAAAATACATCAATACAAACGGTCCCTCTGACATTGGTAGCATGCGTTACACACAGCACGAGCATCAGTGATTAATAATAATAATAATGTTTGTTACTCCCAAACAATATACAGAATATACAATAGCAAATAAGATAGGGAGCCTTAGGTAACCTAGAAGGAGATCCTGCATTGAGGTCTCCATCAAAATAAATAAATCAATAAATAAATAAATGAACACACATTGTTATTAAACATGAAAAATATACCAACATTTTTAAAATAATTCCTTCGCAAAATTTGTCCTCAATAATTTGATCATGAAATAACCAATATCAAACATTTTTTAGGAATGAAGTTCAGTTTGATACATTTTTGCAGACAGATGGTACTATAATGTACACTTTTGGCCCAGTATACAAAAAATATTTTGCTGAACAAAGACAATTTGGGCCTGGGCAAAGGTTGCAAAATACTACGTAGGTTCCACAGGTATGGCCTATTTGACACTGGTATTTTTGCACCACTCCTCAAGAAAAAGAGTCTATGCACTTTATACACATGCAAGTACCTAAGTGGGAGTAAATTTAAATTTTTAAATAGCAAAAAGGAAGGCTTGTAACGTTTGTTTTTAACTATCTCCCTGGTTAAATGTATGCTGATGAATCAATAGTCGTAGTTATGCTATTTTTAGGGTGTAGTGTAATGCATGTTGGTGACTACTCACCCCCTGCCACACACCCTTGAGGTAGCTTGCTGGGTATTTTGTAGATGTATCTCGCGCCCTCCCGGCTCTCCTCAACATCTCTTCCACGGTCTTCATCGCTCTCCCCTCCGCTTCAACGTCACCGCCAAACTCCGTTTTCCTCCTCCGGTTCCATCCGCGTGCTTTTTGAGCGGGAGAGAGGAAGCAACCCTCTCTCCCGGGGAGAGAGTAGAGAGCACTCGTTCATTCCTCGCTTTTTACGGCCGCCGAGACTCTCGTCTTCTCCTCTTTGCTCTCTCCGCCACCCCCCCCCCACTCGACCCGCCCTTCCTCCCCCCACCCCACTCCCCCTACCTCACTCTCTGCGTGGGATTCCATTTCGGATCCACTCAAGGGTGAGCAGAGGATAAGAGCGAGTGAGTCTCCTTCCCAGATGAGAGCGCGAGCCTCCGCGGAGGTGGCTGCGCCCACACATACTCACCCCCCTCTTTTGTTTTTTTCTTCTACGCTCTTTCTTGGCATTAAGGTGGTTTCAGCGAGATAGTTCCCTAGTCATGATGGAAACCATATTCAAATTTCATTTTTTTATTTCAGCGTCTGTAAGAAGTATGAAATTAATATTGTGGTATATATATATATATTTCCAAAATTCTCACTAATTAAATTAATATGTTACAACATAAGTCTCTAACGTGACTCATTTTTTCCCGCCGTACGGCTGAAATCCCTTCAAAGCAGAAGAATTTTTAGGGATTCTATAAAAATTACTGTTATGAGTAATATATTATTTTTTTATAAATAGTTGACAAAATATGCAATCTACAAACTGATTTAGTTGATGACTCACTGATGCGAGTTTTTTTGACGAAATCTAGGTGCTAGAAGTTCCTATTTCTTTTTAATATTCTCCCTTTGGAGCGCACAGCTATAGTCTATCCCATGTAAAACAGCTTATATTTTTAGGCAAATTGCTCAAAAAGTAGTTCGGCAATGGGTTGATATTTTGTTATCATTGGAAAGATGAGAGTTTTTTCTTTGAAATAAGGCCAAATTCTTCAAATTCTGGGTGAAGTGATTTTTCGCTCCCATTACCTTTAGGGTTTTTTTTAAAGAATAAACTTGGTTATATTCCACACAGTATTTATTACACTCGACTGGTTTGACCTTTTCAGGTCATTATCAAGAGTTAACTGTTATCTCTTATTCATCTATATCAAGTGTTAACTCTTGGTAATGGCCTGAAAAGGTCGAAACCAGCTGTGTGTAATAAATACTGTGTGGAATATAATAAATCTTATTCTTAAAACATCATGTCTTTGTTCCACCATGTAAACTCGCCAACCATTGATTTGATTAAGGTGGTTGGAGCGATTTTTGTTAATTTACAGATTTGCGTGAATCTTTGCATGTGTTCTTATCCTTGATATCATCTACAGGTAAAAGAGAGAAAAATTGCATCATGCTAGTTTAGCACATAGTTTTATGACACATTACACATACATTTCGTAATAATTCAATTACATCTTCATATTTTCTTCCAAGCGCGAAATAATCCATTATATATTTATTATTATTACTATAATTGTTAATAACAAATATCAAGGTGTCATGCCGATTCCACTATTCGAAAAAAATATTTAAATATGATTTCGTCTTAATTTCGAACACCGCGCCGAAAACTCTAGTCGTAACATGCTAAAATTAAGGAAAAAATGTAAAATATAATCCTTGTATCATTTCCGTTTCCGCCTGTATAATGAGTCCCAACGCAAAAACATAGGTATACACTCATATGAAATGTGGTCCAAGAAATATTTTTCGGCTTACTTAAAAAATTATTATAATCTGCACTCAATGACTCGCGATAATCGCTCCAGCCACCTTAAGCGCGTGCGGTGTTTGTATAATTGCGTCTTCGTGTCTCCTCCGCGGGCGTTCAGTTGGCGCAGATAAGAGGAGGTCTAGCGTGACTCGCTTGTGCATCCGCATGTGAGGATCAAAGTCCTCCTCGGCGTAAGTGAGGAATTGGAAGCGAAGGAAGTTCGGCAAGAGGTTCGTATCCGTCCGGTTCCTCCTCCTCTGAATAACTTCTCACGGCAGGAGAGGGGAGGTGATTTTATTTACTAAAAATTATCCAAAATGAGTTTGCTCTTGGTTGGTAAATGTGAAGGAATCTTTGAACGATGCGATTATCGAATCCATTAAGTCGAGAATTCGTTGGTGTTTGTTTACCTATTGTTGGGCAGAAGGAAGAAATATTATGTTCCTCAAGTAATATTTCTCTCTTTTAGTCTCAAACTGTATCGATGGTGTTACCAAATCCCCATTAACATGAGTTACTGATTCATTTTATTGCATTTTTTTTATTAATTCGAGTCCTTGTCGCATAATTCATTGATAGTATTGAAAAAAGATATTCTCAAAGGCTCATCTACGATGTGATTGAGCATATGGAACTAGATTCCATTTGCTTTAGAATCCATTTAAATGGAAATGGCATCCATTAAATAAGTTAAACATTGTGAACTAGTATATTGAAAACTATTAACTGCAGCATTATGTCGGCCTCCGCACGTAACTTCCTTTCCGGAATAATAATATCTTTGTACAATATTGCTTCGAATAATACTGAAGATTAATCGGAATAATAGAAGTTAGAGTAGCAGTTCACGGCTGAAGAGTTAGAACTATTCCATGATCAAAGCAAAAAAAAATAGATATTGCGGTTTCCCACAAGTAATAGGTTTATTTCTGGAATGGTTTCTAGCGTACTACGTCATTACCTTGATGACGTATTGATGATGATGACGTAGTGCGTCGAAACTAGTCGCGAAATAAACCTATTACCTGTGGAAAACTGCAGTATCTGTTTTGTTGTTTTTTTTTGGGCAACGTTTTTCCCCTCGAGGTCAATCAAGTCTACTCCTATTGTATCCTCTGGAGTAACATCCTTATCATGATTTCCGTTTAATGCTGGGTCATACCATAATCCCTTATAGTGTTTTACCCATTCTTCTATTGGTATTAAATTCAATCGAGCTCCTCTCCCTCTCTCTTTGCTTTATTAAGATGTTTCATTATTTTATATGCTATTTCTAGCCTACCATGTAAATCATCTTCTATCCCACTTATAAATCTGTCCCATGTTGTCATATGGGCCTGTCTTATTGCTTTTGTACGATTTCTTATATTGTGATATATTTTCTTTGTTTCCTCTGCAATTTATTGGACTTATTCTGCGAGTAAACAGCTTCTTTAGGACAATAATGGAAAGAATATCCGAGGAAGACCAAGGTGGGGAAACGTCAGACAATTCATGAAGGACGTGAAAGTTGAGACTTGAGAGGGAATGAAAGGTCTTTCCAGGCTAGGAGAGTGGAGTGGAGAGCTGCAGCAAACCAATCTTCGGATTGATGACTGCTGAAGATGACGGTTTCCCATGTGCTGCTGCAATCAAGTGTATTAGTTTACGTGCAGTCACTTTTCTCACGCACTTCTGAAGTGGAATGCATGGCGAGCTGAAAATTGCACGCTAAAATGTTGTCATCCGTTGGAGACTCTCCTCAGAAGTGAGTGTCGTCTTTCCAACGTATTCAAGGGAGCGAAAAGGGCTCTTCCTTTGCCTCCCGCTCTGCTCCTCATTACTCGCCCGGCTCCCGCACCTCTCGACCCTTCAATTAAACTCTTCCCTTACCTGTGGAGTAAGTGAAACCGTAGCTGCTGCATCTCAAACGCTGTGGAGATTTCCTCCCCTCTTGCTCTCGGATGTAGATGTGAGGGAGACCTCTACGCCGCTCGTCTGACCTCTCGACAGTTGGCAATGGGTCAGATATAAAAGAAAGCCTCTTGGACGGACGGGGGCGGAGAGGAGGAGATGGATGTTGGAGGCGACCTGTGAAGGGATGAGCTGGCGAGGAGGAGGTGGACTCGAGGAAGCAGCAGCCTTTAAAGGGCGAGAGGAGAGTGGACTGGGGGTTTCTTTCTCAAGAGTGGGAGCAAGGGTTTCTCCTCTCTTCAGGGGAACCTGTATCCCTTCTTTCCCTCTCGAGGCGATACAGGGATATGTACTCTTGCTCCCAGGTTGGCAGGGTTCGAAAGGGGATATGCGGGGTGGAGTGGGTGGGTGAGTTAGGAACTTAAGTGCGCCAAGGGATATTGCCGTTAGTTGGAGAAGATCCACTTCCCCTCCGTTTTCATCGAGAGTGCCGAGCATCTGTAAACAGAAACCGCCTTATATCTCTTCGAAGGCGCTATTAAGACTAGTTTTGGACCGTTCCTAGAGAAGGGTGGAAGTGTATTTGGTGCCAGTTTCATATAGATTAAATGAGAAATAAGGAAATCAGTGGTAAATTTTGATGGGTCGTTAATGTCTAGCGTGGATTTTAGTTGATAAGAAGAGAAACCGTATTTGGGAATATATACCAATGCCTCTGCAATCGTAATTTGGAAACTAGTCGCAAGAAACAAGTATTTTCACTCAAAAGAATTCATTCCCTTATTTGACTGTCTGGTCCAAATTGTCCATCCGCTTTTGGCTATTTCAAGGAAACAGGAAAAATATAAATACTTTGTACCTACTCATAATTACATTATATAAGGGGAGCGGAAAATTTTATTTTGTTCTATTAAATTTTGGTGATATTAAGTCCTTGAATTCAGCATATGTGGATTAAACTTAAGCAAAGCGTAAAGGAGTAAAGCCCTGTTTTTACACGTAATGCTAACTATCTCATTAATGTATACATCTGTGTGGTTGACCATTTTCCCCTTGCATTTTTTCTTTTTCTCCTTAAATCGGATCAAAACATTCATTTTGACAACTTACTGACGGCATACTTCTTCCATAGTTTTAAACCTTATAAGATGGGCACATAATAACTACTATCCACGCATCATATGTCATCAAAGTATGTATTTATTGCTACTGTATTTAGGTTTTAGCTGTATATTCAGTTTCTAATTCATTCATTTTGCGGCGCGTCAGCGTATGTCAGCATTGGCCAACTGACTTCCTATCCTATATTATTCTCAAAACCTTTAACAAGGCTTAAAAAATAAACACAATTACTTTTTTTGACCTTCGAAATCAATTCCCGGTTATTTCGAGGGAAAGTACCACGCAATGGAAAACTATATTGTCTTGTTTAAACTTCTAACCAATAACCAATAGGTATGGATTGCTATTGTTGCAAAAATCATGAAATAGCATATCTCAATTTTTCTTTTCCCTTTTTTACCTACTTCCAAGTTCGCTTTTTAAGACGGTAATGATTATTACTTCTGTCTTTGAACAAGTAATTGAGATTTTCCGGGTGGAAATCACGCGGAATCAACGCGGAGTGATATCAATGAGAAATCATGTCAGCCTCCCATCTCCTCCTGCGGGAGGAGGGGCTCCATCGTGCGCCACTTTTCGTTTCCATCCCGGCACTTTTCCGTTGCGCCAACTCTCGTTCCCATTTCGCGATTTCCAAGCGCCCTCCTCTGCGCCTTTGTCTTCAGCCGCTCTGCCCTCCTGCCGTCTCGTCCAGGCCGACGCCAAGTGCCTTCTTCACCCCCTTTCTTTCCCGCCAACCTCCTCCAAGTCCCTCCACCCTCATCACATTTATTAGCCCCAGATTCCCTCTATCTCTGTTCCGCTCCCACGAGCAACCTTGCCCGTCGTTCCGCGTGAAAACCAAGACTACTTCAAACTCTTCTTACTTTTTCCCCCACCTTTAGCCTCACATTTCTCTCTCTCCCTACCCCCCCCTATCACCCTACCTCTCTCTCTTTCTCCCTTAGTAGGTGGTACAACCCAGGCTTTCCGCTCTGCCGTCTCAGCGCAGCCAAAGCTACCGCCGCTAACGATCTTCATCGAAACTTAGCGCGAATGCGTCCGGTACCGGTGACTGGAGACCTGAAGGAAGTCCTTTTGAGGGAACTTTCTAAACTTTGTGTGAGTGCGAGAATGAGTTTTTAACTTTTAATGTCAGGTGCACCGTATTTGATACGCACCTCTAGAGTAATCTCAACTCAGTTATCAATACCCAGTGTGCTAAATTCGGCACAAACGAAGACATAAATAAATCAAATCTTAGATCGAAGACAAAAATACTTTGAAAAGTAGCTTTTGTTGTAAATCTACTGAGTTGTTTTAGCCTATATTTATATTGTTATCAATACATATTCCTTGATCACTCATTGAGTGACTCATAGCAAAATTATTTCGCTTTAATGAGATTTGACTATGCTTCGCCCTTAAACCCTGCCTGTTGCTGAATGTTTTTATCCAATCAATTTCTGCTCCCCTTATCTCTCTCTACGGCTAAGGTGAAGGGTTGATCTGTGTTACCTAATGCCAGAAACATCGTGGCCACAAGTAAAGAAACTAGTGGAATATTTGAGCCTAATCTATCAGAGAATAGCCTTAGTGATACGCATAATTTGCCTTTGAATTTTGTTTCGTGGTCATTGCGAGTTAGCTTATATTATATGAGCCTGTGGTAATTTTCTACCTTAATAGTATTAATTATATACTATGGCACGCGCATCCAAATTACAACGTCCACCATTTAAAAAGCTTTCAAGCGATTGATGACTTTCTAACGTTGAATTGCGTTGAAAATTAAAACAGTTTAAGTGGAGTATTATCACAGACTCAAGTGATTTACTATGGATAAATTCCACTACGTCTTGCCCAACACCGCTGATTTCTTCCGAGTGAAATAATTTTTCATTTATTTAGGAGCGATTAATGTTTATTTTATTAATTACATTGAGCAGTGTAACAAAAATATTTGATACATTTTCTTCCTCCCGCGGAGTGAAATCATCTCAAATATTGCAAATTTCCCTACACTTAAAGTAGTTGAAGTAAAAAATCACATCACCTAGAATGTTTTTACGAATCTTACCTAATTTTAAAGATAAAAGTTCCAATGATATCAAAATATTAACCCCTTGCCGAACTACTCTTCGAGCAATTTGCCTAAAAATATAAGCTGTTTTACGTGGCCTAGATTTCAGCTGTGCGCTTCAGAAAGAGAATATTGAAACAAATAGGAATTTATAGCACCTAGATTTAAAAAACTAACGGTGTGTAGTGTGTGTGTTTTCTCAACAATTTTTAAAAATTATCTATTACTCACCGCAGTAATGTTTACAAAGTCGCAAAAAAACCTTTTATTTTGAAGGCGTTTTAGCCGTACAGCGTGAAAAAATGAGTCAAGATACTTATGTAGATATATTTATTTAATTACTGAGAATTTTGGTCATGTGTAACTATATTTTTGCACCAATAATATTACAGTATTTACTTCACACTTCTTGCAGACGCTTAAATTAAAATATACAAATTCGAATATGGTCTCCATTATGACTAAATGGGAACTATCTCGCTCAAACTACCTTAAGTGAGGGGAAAAGTCACTGTCATATAAATTGGCAGCATTGCATCTATCGTCTTACTCCCCTCTCTAATTTCTCCTCATGCACACCCACCGCCTCTATCCTTCCCGCATCCACCCCCTACCCCCTCTCAAACCCCAATCCTCCTCCCCCACCACCCCCGCCTCGAAATAGTCTCCTTGGAACTCCACCCACCCCTCATTTCCCAACCAACCACCTTCCTTCTCTTCTTCTGTTAATCTTGTAAGCGGATTGAAACCTGGTTCCCTGGCTCCCCCATCCACTCCCCCACCCCCTCTTCCTTGAAGAAGCTAAGCCACTATTCTCACGCTCCAACCCTTTTGTCACTCCGCCCTGCCGCCCCTATCGCCCTATCCATAGTTTCCGCTCGGATCTCCCCGGCGTCTTCCGACCCCAGTAACTTTTCCAACCCCGTCGCCCGATTCCTAAACCCCCGCCCCCCGCCAACTCCCCATCTCCGCCAACTCTCCATCTCGCATTATCTCCCTACGCGCCCATTATTTCACTTCTTTAGTGGCCTTATTCCTCGGAGGTGAGGTGATTTCCCCACCACCATGCGGGGAGGGTAGAGGGGGGAGGGTTTCGCCGGTTCCCAGGCAGGAGTAGTTTCGAATCCTGGTTTCGCGCTTACTATTGGTTTATTATCGTGCAGTTCTTCCTCGCATATCTTTTGTACTCCCTTATTATTTCACGCGCCGAATGTAGGGATTAATCCTCTCGTTCATGCAAGAATGACCATAATTTATGTACATCATCATAATAAAACATTATAAATCTTGTAGGTCGAAGGCATAATAACGTTAAAAAGCTATTGAAATACGCACCGAGAAGGTTAAATTCCCTTAAATGCAGCCTTTATAGTCAGTATGTAAGGTACTGCAAGCCTCGGAAACAAAGAAAAAATAACTTGGCAACGGAAATGAAATAAGAACTAAATTTGCATTTGTTTTGCGTTTAAACTTTAAATAATTCAGTTTACCGATTGATAGAGAAATGTCGGTTGAAAGAATTAAATGATTTGATGCTTTGGCCTCATTTTTGTGTAATAATGAAACTTCTATCTTAATTATTTCATATTTTAATGAATGAATGAATATCACTCTACATGGAAATTATCCGTTTTTCCCTTTTAATCCCATTAAAAAAATGCTATCCGGGCTCGAAGTGAATGAAAAATGTAGGGATTACTCCTTTCAGTCTCCATTAAGATTTCACCGATAATTTCTTCGCCAATTTAGCTGTTTTCAGTGAAGTTACGGAGGAATCGTAGTTATTTCTGCTTTAAGAACGAATAGTCTGTTTTCACAGTCTGATCATATTAAGATTTAAGAAGATATACTCGTTGTATTATGGTCAAACTGTGATTTTTTCTTCTAAATTGTGTTACTTATTGCTACAGAATATTTATTTGAGCAATGACGTATAATTGTATCATGAAGCTGGGCTAAAAGGAAGCGTAGTTGTCTCTGCTTTAAAAACGAATAGTCTGTCTTCGTGATCATTTTTAAGATTTAAGTAGGTATCCGCATTGTATTATTCTCAAACCGTGAGTTTTTCTTCTAAATTATGTTCCTTATTGTCACAAAATATTTATTTGAACCAAGACGTCTAAAATTTATCTTGAAGCTGGGCTGCGAAATGTATTCCTGAAATCCAGTCGTTTGTGTTTCCAAACCAAAACTTGCCGTTTTTATTTGTCGTTTGAAGACTAAATTGAATGCCGATTTTATGCCGAGTCGGAGAAGAAAATAGTGTACCGAGACATGGGCCTTCATCTGAAAAGGATTAGTGTGTGTTCTCCTATTTCCATTGAAAAGAACTTTTACCGTTAGATCAGCTCCATTAAATAGTAATAATTGTTTCTATGTATTATTACGTAATACCAGTCAATATACGCGTATTACAGGGAGAAAATTATTAATACATTACAACAGTATGTTGCAGTTAGAACATCATTATTCCAGGAAATGTGTGGTAGAGATAGTAAATCATTACGTCTCCGGCTCGGATGAGCCTTCACCTTCCAGCGAGTTTACGCCGCGAATGGAAATACTTATGACGGCGTCCCTCGTGCTTGGTGGTTATTAAAATGTCCCTCGGTTTGATGATGCGTCCGTTTCCGCGAGGTGGTCAATTCAGCGCGCCCACCAGCATCCACCTTTATTAGCGAAGCCATTAAAAGAGGAGGATATGCATGGGCGATGGGCGAGGTGTTTTAAGGCGGGGAGGAAGTCCGTCGTGCGAGTCCAGTCACTCGTTGTCCCGCGAGAGAAAGTGAGCGTGTTAAGGTCGCACGCGCGAGCGTGAATGCGTTGTGCGTGCTCTCAAATTTATTGCCCGCTGACGTGTGGGGCGCGGGCACTCCCTGTCTCACTCTGGGACCGTTGAGGACGGCAAACGCCTGACGCGTGTGTTCTTCCGACCACACCCTGGACGGAGAGGGAGAAAGGGTGGCATTGGCGAGGAAGGGAAGTGAATGGGAAGGAGGGAACTGATGTCCTCTTAACCGAGGAAGGGTTCAGGGGACATTAGGATGGTGGAAAAGGATGAAATAAAATGCTCCGTGGCCTCTACCATATGGGTAATAATTGCCTCGGAGAACGTTTAGCGATGGTTTTGAGGCGAAAAACAAATACCTCTTAAACTCGGATGCATATAAGCATCTGAAATAGAAATGCAGCTTCTGGTAGATTTTTGTTGAAATTTTAAGGTGTGAGACTATATTAAATATTTATCTCTATTCTATTCAATTTATTGAGTTTATACCTTTGAAGGTTAACTCATGCCTTGCACCGACATATGGCAGCATAAGGTGCATAAAGTACAAGACAGAAATAGTTGTTCACCTAAACTGTCGAAATATTTACCATTTGCATTATTTTAAATTTCTCAGATAATGTTATCGGGACGCCAATACAAGGCATTTGGCCACATATTATACAGTTGACGTGAATCTCTTGAATATCACAACTCATGGCTGCATTATTTGTGGCAGTGGAGGAATTCCTCTTTTTTTTGACGATCCTGACGATTTGATTTTGACGATAAATAAGGCTTGAAACAAGTCGTCGATCACATAGCGATTAAAGAGCGTCTGAACCGTTTGTGGTGCAACTGTCACGTCAACGGTTAAGCTGCGTGCACCCTCTCGCCGCCCGTTTAAGCGTCTTTACCGCACCCCTTGCACCGCTGCGCGTAAGTGCGGTCTGTTCTGCTTGAATGTCCGTGTCCGTTGGATCGAGGGGTTTGTTAGAAAGAGGGGTTGGGTGGAGTAAGGGAGAGAAAAGGAAATTGGTGCAAAGGAAAGGCTGGAGGGAGGTTAAGTGACGAAATGAAGTAGGGCGGGCGTGGGGGTAGGCAAGGAAAATAAGATGCCCTCGGAGGAAAGTAATAAAAAGATCCTTTGGAGATCCTAAACGGGAGAGGATAAAGTTAGCAATCTGTTTATTGAATATTTGGGATTGGGATATTTGTTTAGTTTATCACCCTGGGATGCTGGATGAGAGTGGTGTTCCCTAATTCTAATGCGGTTTAGATTTCAGCGTTTGGATTTACGAAGATGCTGATTGAATCTGCCCGCCGACGAAAGACTCATTGAAAAAATATTTTAAATCATTTAAATACTCCTCTTATTTAAACTTTACTAACATATTTTATGGTCTGTTACCAACCACGTTCACGTCCCGTTTCCATTTGATGTACCCATTTACCCTGAAGTTACTTACAAATGATGAAATCACTTTGGAAAAATAATGAAGACCTGATACCCTTATTGTTAAACAATTTTCTCCGCGAAATAATACTTTTTGTTATTAATTCTTTGTAAATTGAATGCAATTCATAGAATAATTTTTTTTCTTTGTAATACGAAAGTTTTCACCCTCGTTCATGTGCTATAACACTGAGCTGAAGGGGTGGAAAAAGTCCATAAACACAAAGTACTTTTGTCGCAAGTATAGTGCACTTTTTTCAAAAAGTGTCCGAAATATGGAATTATGACATACTTATATTTTTGTATACGGTCCAAAATCCCCAGAAGCTCAAGAATCCAGTCCAAGATATATGGTTCATTTATTGTGTGTAAATACTCTTTTAGTACGTTAATTTCTAGTACGTCTATGTTGGCAGAATCATTAGACTGTGATGGAAGTGACAAAGTAAGGGGAAGGTTGTTAAGAATTCAGATTGTCAAAAGCGTTGCCCGTGATTTTATGTATCGAGGACTTCCGTGTCTCAGGTTATTTGACAAAAAGGCTACATTATATTTCTCTATTCCTTTATATTCTGGCTAAGCGATAAATTTGGAATAGGATTATTCATCTTGCGGGGAAATAGTTTCCTTAGGCAGCAAGGAATGATTCTCGCTGGGTAGAGATACAAAATTAGGTCAACGTTGAATTACGAGATGCAATTTTGGAAATACAATATCACAGGAAATGGGAAATGGAAGGAAAATTATCGTTTGATCAAAAACTATGCCGCGGTAGAAGTTTCCTCTGTGATCTCTCAATCTTAAGGGTTGTAAGCGTATTTTCCGTATATTTTTGAAATTTGGTTCTATCAGCATGCCAAAAACCTTACAATTAGACGATTCAACTAAAAAATAGGTTTCTTAGTCTTTAATAAATTTGACATATGACAAACCGTCAAACCATCCGGATCGCTTACTATTCCAACATTGAACAATGGTCATTAAACAGTGCAGGCAGAAAGTTCGTCTCAGAAAAGTTAAGAATAATTTAAACACGGATTTGGTAATTATACAAGAGGTTTTAAAGTTATTTCACACTTTTACTTTGCTTTACACGTTTAGTGATGAAGATCGTCATCTGTTGCATAGTTGTTCAATGCCACCTGATTTGGCAAAATTCATCAATAGTCTGCTGTCTGGCAGTAAGAAATGGTTATCTATTAAAGTTCGTTGTGTTTTTCTTTCAACACTCGAAATTCGTATTTATATATAAATTTAATGTGGTATTCAAATATGTATGAAGGATTTTAAAGGATTAATTTCTCATCATGTTGGGAGATCAAAAGTCACTCCCTGCTATGAAATGGCCGTTTACAATTTGCTTTTGGAAGGAGGTGAAATACATCACAAACATACCTTAAGAACTATATTGACATTGACGTTTCAATTTTCTTAAGTCTATTCTCCTGACGGTTTTTTTGACTCTACAATATTGTACGCTTAATCGCCTCCTCTATTAAACTTCGCGGAGCAAGTGTCATTTTCCCAGAGAACTCAATGAAGTCGAGGGACGGGTGCATTCAGGAATTGGAGAAACTTTTAGACAGCACAAGGCGTGAGGCTGAAGGAAGAGAGTTTTCCGTGAAAAGAGAAAGATTTTAACGTGTTGAACTTGCAATCGGTAATGCGTGTATAGAATTCAGGTAGGCACTTGTCTAAGGGAATGGAAATAACGAGACGGAAAGTGTCTGAGGGTGACGGAAGATTTTGAAGGGATTTTGGAAAATATCCTTACGATTGGCTGAACGTTATGGCTTTCAGTTTGCCCCTGTGGTTAGGAAAGATTAGAAACTAAATAATGAAACAGCTCTAAAGTCTTTCCATGAATTCGGATATTGGTGACACTAATGAATAGTCCCACAAAACTGTGACTAGGATTAAGTCAAATACGGTGAGAGAGCAGATGAACATTCACATTTACCCACTACCCTACCCAAGGGTTAGATGGAAGAAGGGATAGTCCCAGTCTCAATCTCGCCCCAATAAAGTCACATTATTATTACCCTGTGAGTCTCTGCCGAGGCATGTGGCAGGGGGTGCTTTGGAAGGAAATAAGAGGAAGGAATATGAAGAGGGATAACACTAAATTTAACTATATGTATATATATATATGTTTTTGTCTTGCTCTGCTTTTTTTGTCAATAATGGTGCGTGGGAAAGATATTTAGCACCAATCAGTTCGCCAATGCATCTCTCTAATTTTGTCTCCGAGTGAAACTGCGTTAGTCTTTCAATTTTACATCGGAGAAACTAACATATTATTCGCTTTATCAAACCTATTTTTCATAATGCAGCACCACAAGTTCCTCGTATGAAATTCCCCCAGGCTAGATCTGAAGTTACGGTAATTCCCAGGCATTTGACTTTATCTGACTCTCAGTACATTTATTTAGCCCTCCCAATTTATATACCCATATGGCGTTGGGGTGGTTCCTTTCGTAAGAAGAGTATTTTAGTCACTTACTAAGGTTAAGTTCAAGTCCCATAATCAAATCATTACGAGTTGGCGTTTAAGATCTGTTGTACAAACTTCTAAACTCGCACTTGTGATAATTTTTTTATAGATGACCGCATCATTAGCAAGCTGTCAAATTCTTCTGCTAACTCTTAGAGTTTATGTCGTTTATATATGCAAGGAAAAGCTGAGGGCCGATCACACTTCCTAATAGAACACCGGTTGTCAACCTGACCATGCCGAAGCTAATGCTGATATTACATTTTCTTTACAACTAGTTAGAAAGTCAGGAATCCAATTCAATATTTTTTCGTTTAATCCTCATTATTTTAACTTGAACACTAGTTTTTTTCACTGGGAAACTTGTTGAATGCTTTCTTGAAATCCAATAATAACGTGTCTACTTGCTTTTACACTTCAACTGATTTTAGATTATCATAGAATGTTTTATAAAGAGTCCAGAATCTCTTCTCTCCTCTGGAAGATCTCCTTTTCCCGAATCCATGATGTCCTCTGTGGAGAAAGTGTCGATTATTCAAGAAGATTATGGGATAACTAATATTCATGTGCTCGATAAATTTGCATGAAAGGGATATAAGCGATAGATTTAGGAAAGTTTCTGGATCTTGTTTGTCTCTATTTTTATTATAGGATGACTGTCTATTTTCTAGTCCTGTTCTACTTTACCTTCGCATAAAGAATTTTTAAACTTGATTTCGAGAAATGATGCTATGGACGATGCTGGGGACGTGTTACCTTAAATCGAACGTAGGAATATGATGACCCGCGAGCTTGTCTGAAAATTTGAAGTCATCATATGCATCTAAGCTTAAAAAAAATATTTAGCCGTTATATCCTTTAATGTATATATATGCTCCTAGTTCATCACCCGATCAAGACACGGTCATGATGTTAAATTAGAATATTTTTGAAGTGCAATTGAATTTTAAGAGTATACAAGCTACCATATCGGAAATTTGCAACGTTTTAATATTGCCTACTCCTAAATTTTTATTAATAAGTCACGTAATCCTGATGTAAATGAAGCTGTTTGTGGATAGTTACATGGCTATTCCTTCTTAACTTTGTCTATATTTGTTTAGTTCCGATATCAGTTAATTGTATTGACTTCTTAAAAAGAATTTTTGCATAGATTTGCATTTCAATTGAATAACGGATGAAAGTAGATTCACGTAAATTGGAGGATGAGAAAGCCATAAGTGTTATGTGTGTACATGCAAATGTGTGCAAATGGGTGTACAGTGTGATTTGTTTTCAAATGGTCTTGGTTATGTCAGTATAAGTGGGAAAAGATACCAAGCAAGGTGGTAAAGGTGGAAATATTTAACTTTTTCCAAGTGGGGAATAAAATGGAACATGGACTGTAAAAAAGTTCATGCGCTCGATAGAGCCGAGGGAGGAGAGCGCTTCGAGGGAAGCGGAAGGAGTGAACATTGGACGTGGACGCGCAGGCCATCAAGAAGAGAATTGGGTAGGAGGCGATGGAGGGGAAGGATGGGGGAAGGTGGAGGAAAATGCGGGAAGGTGCCAAGCAAATGAGTGTTTTTTTTATGCATTCGAGAAAAAGTACAAGCGTTCTGTCTAATTGGTTTTTAAGATTAATGAGCATAAAATATTAAAAAATGCTCTTTCTTGTCATGATGAAAATTTTTGCATAATTTAGGTCACAAATTGCATTAGTCAGGGAGACGGTCAGTTTCCAGGGCTAAATTTAATTTGTGCTTTGTGGACTTAATTTAGCAAATCATCTTCTATTCGCGGAATTGTTTCTTCAAACGCGTTTGATGGCCCGTTACAATGAAGTGCGAGCAGCAGAAAATAGGTTTTATGCCTTTCAGAATTGTTTAGCGAAGTGAGAGCCATTTGAAAAAAAGCGAACATAGCGAATTAATTTCCACTTTACAAGAAAAATGAATTTTTGTTTGTATAGATTCAATTACCAGATTCCATTTAATACGGTTGATGGTCGTGCTAATCGTCGTAGAGAAAAGAGTGCTCATTAAATCACACTGACAAACATGTGCTATTTTAATAAATAATAGTAATTAAATTTTGATCTAGTTTTTTATATACTCCTTGCTCAGTGCAAAGTGAGGCTTATTGACTTATGCTTCAGTTTTAGCTACCAATAATAACTTTTGGAAGGGGATCATCCTTATGTTGGATGTTAATGTCCTAATGCGTCCGTTAATATGACATGACGGTTGTAATCCACTGTGCTTTTTAAATATTCACCATCCTCATCTCTCCCGTCCTTTTTTCATCTCGCGAACGTGTTTTTAAATGTCATTAACACGACAACTCAGACAAAGAAACTTAAATGTGAATGAATTCTTCACGGGTTTCCCACGAGGTGAGATGTCCAGCCAGAGCCGCCGTTTCAATGGCTTCAACTCTGCCATCGTCCTCATGGCGTTGAGATTGACATGTCACTCAACTCAATTGAGACATGTCACCCAATGCCCTGAGGACGATGGCAGAGTTAGCCATTGAAACGTCGGCTTTGGCTGGACATCTCACCTGGTGGGAAATCCGTGAAGAATTCATTCACATCGTGCGCCAGGAAAGCTCCGAGTCTTACAAAGAAACTTAAAGATTTATGAAATGTCTGTGTTATAAATTGATACCAATTATAAATAAGTAAACAATGTTGTGAATTATTCCAAGTAAATTTTCTTCATAAATGATGCAGGTACACAGCCACATGCTACATAACCTAAAACAGTAAAAAATAACCTAAAACATTTAGCTCTCCCGTAGTCTAACTATTGCAACGTATTTGCCTTCGAAAGAAAAACTACCGTTGAAGTAATTCATGCTGATCCTTACAGCTTGAATAGTAGAAGCTCATTGCGAGGTATTCAAACTGATCTGTTGAGACTCTTACTACAGTTTGCCATGAGCATGATTGAGCCATCAACGAGAGTTTTCGCAGTAAGAAGAGTATGTTCGTATTTGGCGAGTGTACTTCGCGCCAACGGGATTCAATAATCACGCACTGGGATTATTCGCGTAGTGTAGCACTTACATGCATGTGTACTTAAGTTGCGGGGAACATCATCGTATCTGTGCTATTCTGACACCGATTTCAAATTCGAAACACAAGGGTCCTTCTTATTTTCATTTGATGAGTCTAAAAAGGTCTAAAACTTGTCAGAGTCGAGATGAAATCAAACTGTTTTGCCTTTTAAATGGCGAAGCAGTAATGAA
Organism: Pyrrhosoma nymphula; assembly: GCA_963573305.1. Classification (NCBI taxonomy): domain Eukaryota; kingdom Metazoa; phylum Arthropoda; class Insecta; order Odonata; family Coenagrionidae; genus Pyrrhosoma; species Pyrrhosoma nymphula. The sequence continues at coordinate 174,775,136 of OY754329.1, read as the reverse complement.
TCAACTAGAAAAAGAAATTTTGAATTTTTGACTGTATTTTTTACAACTTATCAATGCCTTGTTTTATGGCCTTTCCCAAGCGAATCTATCTGCTTCGATTGAACTCATCGCTTACAATGCGCTGGAATGTTTTATTGATGGATACTAAATTTGATATTATTAAATATTTAATAATGTTTAGTTTACAAAAGTAACGATAGTGTATTTTTAATATTACCTATATATTCATAAAGACTAAGTGTTATTAATTTGCACTGCTACCTTTTATTACAAGTGTGAGCCATCACAATATTACCTATTAAATTATTCTCATATTCAGATTCCGTATGCACCAACTATTTCAAGTGATTCACCTATTATTTGAATGAATGTTTTTCCTGCGGTTAACTCTGAATTTAATTTGAGATTTACGAACAAAACAATTTGCGGGTGGTGCTCAGAGAAAGGCCTTTAGTCCTTTGCATGTGTCTCGCTTCATGGCTAACATGCCTTAAAACACGGCGAAGCCATTTGGGCGCCGGCAATGCCCTGGTCGGAAGCTTCCAATGGATTGAAAATAAATTTTGTCCCTGCACGTTGCCCGTTGACAGAATTGGGTCATTGTGGTCACGGCAAAGGTCAGGGCCGGGTCTCCTCGTCCTCTAACACTCTGTTGTGTCACCGCATCATCCCCTCGCAGTTGTCTCCTCTCGGAAATAAGTCCGCCGCATTCTTCGAAAAATCCAATTCGGAACATGATTCACGTAACTGATGCGATAATGTCTCAGTCATTGGAATCCTCTGCGGACATCCACGCTAACGCGGTAATGGTCACGTTTACCATCGCTAGACACATGGAATTGAAGATCTGTGTGGTGTGGGATTATGGGATAACTGACTGCATGCATAAAAGGTGGTGTGATTGGGTTAAATAGAATGTCGATATTTCGTATTCAGCTTGTTATTTTAAAACTCATGGATGAGATGTTCGCTCTGAAATACTCCCGGTAAAGGCGAATGATTTTACCCTTGCGGAATATCGCACTTCTGTGCACTTGCGGGTAACTCCATAAAAGGTAAATACCGTATCTTGTTCCGGTATCCTCAATATTGTTCGGAAATTGTGTTTAAGTGATACAACAAGACGAAGTTTGAAAGCAAATTACCTGAGAATTCAAACCAAAGACGGTGATATTCGCCATGAAAATAATTTGACTGACCGGCATTTGGGAGATCTGGGTTCGAATCAAAATCAAGTCAAATGATTTTTTTAAATGGTGAATTTCACTTTCTTAGGTGTATGTCTTCGCACCCATGCGCGTGACTGCGTACCATAATCATTTGTGAAAACGCAATGATTGGAATACTGAGAATTCACGTTCATTACCAAATCCTTGTGTTTGGAGGTTACCTACCCTTAAGAACGTCCTTATGATATCTTAATTATCTTCAGGTACTACCGCAGTTGTAACGGTTGGAATTTTACAAATCCATGAAACAACACACAAATTGATTAAACGCAATTTTATCCTCATGGAAAATGTTGCATTTCATATACCTAAGGAAGGCGGTTGTTCATATGGGGCGGTGTTCGACAGCTGCAGTAAGTGACGCCATTAAGGACGGATGGGTGGGTTTGGTGAGGGGAAGGTTTTATTGGGAACGGAGGAAGAGTGGAGAGGAAACCCGGCGTCGAATTGGGTCGCTGTTACCACCGGCAGGTACTCTTAACTAAAGGCTCGTTCACAACAACTTAACTTGGCTTGACTCGGCTCAACGCCTGAGATGAGACCTTGAGAATAGCGTCTACTAGTTCACAACGACTTAAAGCAGCGTAACTCGACTTGGCGTAGCCTGGAGTTGAGCTCAGCTCAACTTTCTCTTAATTCCAGCCAATAGCATGGCATTCTCTACTATCGATAGTCGGGCAGCAATCGATTGCTACTCTCGATATCTCCTCGAGCAGCCATATTTAATACGTTATTTTGCTGTGAAGTTGCATGTGGATACGTTTAATAGATAATGGATGCTGATAAGTAGATCGAGTCAGTGCGAAATAACCCTAAAATGCTCAACAAACTTTCCCTTTTAATACTTCTATAGTTCAACTCACTATTTACAATTAATACTCAACATATCAACTGAGCTGTTTCGGGGGAGCTTACTACAACTCTCGAAACTCACGCTATCGATAGGGCTTATCAATCGATTATAAGATCGAATTTGGGAGTGGTGGGTTGTGATTGGTTAGAAATTTCGCGCACTGGTTCGCCTTCGAAGAGAGAATAAGTCAAGTTACGTCAAGTTTAGTTGTTATGTGAACGAGCCTTAACCCAAAGGGCTTAATTCGCTGAACGCGGACGCAGACGTACGGAGTGCTGCAAATTAAGTGCTCTCCATGCCGCACTCAAGTACGTACCGGGATTCCAAACTCTGCGACACTGAGCTGAATCAAACCCGGGCCTTCGGGATGGGATTCCAGTTCTCTAGTCACTATGGAAATCCGATCGCCAGTTAACGATGTATTTTCTTCCTCACGTGTGTACTTACGTAAATATATTAATTTAAATTACTTTCCTCGTGATTCTTAGCCGTTTATAGAATAAATATTTTCGTATTGATTTTTTAATTCAGTTTTCCTTTGAATAAACCAGAATTAATTTTTTTTTAATTTTGTTGCGTTGACTTCCGCAAGATGTGTACTGCAGTGCAATAACTAAGATATAGTTCAAGTTCCCCCACTCCTGGTACCACGAGCTTCCGTTTTTTAGGTCGCATATCAATTTCTTGCACTGAGAACGAATATGGTTCAGAAATCATTTGGCTCCTTTGCAATGGTTTTCTCATGAGATTTCTTTTACAATATCGTAATATTTTCATGAATGTCCAGAGGCGAATAAAGCAGGCACTCCTACCTTCCCTTGTCTCAAGCCTTTTGTTTCGGACCTCTTCCACGAAAGCGATAGCTTGCGGGGGTGTTCTTTCGCTCCTGGAGGCTTTCTCGACTGGGACGTGAAAGGGAGATAGAGAGAGCTAAATCGATTAGCTTGTGATTTTCTACGAAGAGAGATAAAGAAAGGAAGGGGACGGCTAGGGGTTTAGGACGAGGAGGAGGGTAAGGGGCTGGGGGGGTAACCGATAATTTATAAGATATGAAAATTAAATAAAAATAAACACATGGAAGAGGAGAAACAAGGAGAACATAGCAAGTCCCTGTCTCTGGTCGGGTCGCAATAAACGGGCCGGAGTAAGGAGAGGTTAAAAAAAATGGCAAAAGGGAAATCATTTAAAAACAACGGCTTCGGAGATTAAAAAATATTCGGGGTTTTGAGGAGGGGGAGTGCAACACCACCCCCTTGGTGCTGTGAAGGGGTGAGTTGGACGTTCGAGGGAGAGAGGAGAGGAGACGATACGGGGGGATGCTACTTATTTATAATACTTTCAGGAGGAATGCCATCTGCCCGACGCGCCATTGAGCTACAACACACTCGGTGAAAAGCACATTAAGGCTTAGGGGTGGCCCGTGAATGGCAGGGGGTCGCAGTGTGGTGGTGAGGGAAATAAGGGGGGGGGGGGCGCGGGGAGCGGTCAAGGAGCAGGGGGCTGGGCGGGAGGGGTGCGGCAGCGGAGGGAAAGGGATGTCATAGAGGGCCTGCTAATGACGTACTAATTATCCGCACCCACCCACCGCCCGCCTTTCAAGGGTCACTCCCCTCTTCATTCCAAAACCCCCGCACCCTGAGCTCTCTTTGCGCACCACAGGGTCCTTATCTCTCCCTCCCCCCTCCTTCTCTCCTTCCTAACCCACCCTCACTCTCACCCCCGTTCACATTCCGCTTTTTGCTTCACGTCTTCTCTCCCTCCATTATCTCCCCTCCCTTATCTCACGGCCCACCCTCGTCTGTGTTTTTGCCTTCGTCCTCATTCCCCATCCCTCCTCCCTTCAACTCACCCTTTCTCTCTCCCTCCCCAAATCCCTTATTCCAAATCCTTATTATATTTCTATCGAAGAGTTTTTCTTTCTTACATAATTGTTATTACTGAATCTAAAATCGTACTTAATATTCAGTGCATGGACGTTATGACGTGCACGTATATTAGGCATGCTAGTTCACGTATTTCGTGTTCGTAAATATTTCTTCTGATCACTTTTATCTTGCGTGTCTCTGCTCTATATTCTGCAATCTTGGTTACCTTCTTTTGTTTTGTCTTTGCATTCCATGCCTGTGTTTCATGGGCCATATTCATTGTCCCTTCCATGTGACAAGGGGCTGGGTGGAAGAAAATATATAGAATCGTAATCTCATCCCAAATGATAAAGCCATTAATCCATCTATTCTTCCCTTCCCCCTATCGTGATCTACCTTTCTTATTTCCTTACTTCCCTTAATACCAAGCCTTTCCCCTCTTATCCCTACCCCCGTATCCCTCCTTCCGCATTCTTATCCTCTTTGCTCCTTCACCTCCATCTCGTCGCATCGTGCGCAGCCCCGTTTGTGATTCCTTCCGCTTCCCCTCATTTATCTCTATCTCCCCTTCATCTCGTCTCCCCCCCCCTCTCCCCTTCCCCCCCTCTCCTTCCCGGGCATCCATTGCTTGCTGCTGCACTCTACCGCCTTTTTCATGAATGCGATTTTTTTCCGGTTGCTGTGATTATCCACACTAGCCAATTCTGTAGTCCTGATTTTCGTAGCGTTATTGTTTCTTGTTTATCAACGTATAAACGCAGTATAGTGGGTACAAAGTTTCAATGCTGATAGGATTGGAATCCCAGAGAGGAATGGGGCACGTCCAGCCGAAAGGAAGCCTTAGTGATTGCCTGACTAATTGTTCTTTCCGGGAGAACCAATGCTTCTGGAAAGAGAAGAAGCCCTTACTCTCATCTTATAATTTCAAACGCCACTTCACCTACGCTCCTTTTGAATCACTATCTTACATACGTAATACATCCACTCTGCATGGTGAAACACACTGCTTCAGTGTGTTTTCATATTAAATCCATGGTGCCTTCTCCAGCATTTGCCGAGAATAAGTGAAAGTAAGCAGATATTCTAAAAAAAAAGCTGTGATGCATTACAATTTAGAGAATGATTCCAAAATCGATATACATTCCTCGATTAAGAATGGTAAAATACGTTTACAGTTTTGGAGAGAATAGATTCGCTTTTTACCTGTGCTTATGCGATGTAGTAAGTTTTTGGTGCTAAAGAAATCAGCAGTTAAATAAATGAACGAGATTGTTTGCGGGTGAGAAGGAGTATTTAGGAAAGTTATTGTTTTTCCTTCATCTAAACCACCATTAAATAATTGAACATCCTATTTTTAAATGAATACACTAGCTTATTACTTAAAAAGTAGCTTAACTCCAGTAGAAATTAAATTTTGGAAATAGGTGTTTACCTGGTGCTTTCCCGTCGCAGCTCATGAATGAATTCTTCTCGGGTTTCCAACCTGGTTAAAATCTCCCTTCTATCTCCCTCCCGGGTTAAAAAGCCCTGATGACGATGCGCGAGCCGAGCATCGAAACGTCGGCCACAATGGAGATTTTAACCCGGTTGGAAACCCGAGAAGAATTCATTCAGGTGTTTACCTATTGCGATATTTATATTTAAATTATGTGTTTGCCCCGGTCAATCTAAAGTTCATGCTTCATAATGTAATAAGACTTGGACTATTCTCGAATAATTTCGGATAATATTTTTGAGGTACTAAGGGTAAATAGGGCAGCATGAACAGGGAAGCATATTAAATACCATCGTAGTGGAAACATCGACATAAAGATTCTTCCAGCAATGAACGGCGTTTATTGCCATATCCTGTTTAAATGGATACTATTGTTGGAGCTTAAAAGAGTAGGAATCAACCCGAAACTCCTTTTTTCAGCCGTTTCAATGAAATCATGATTGTGCAGGCTATGTACAGGTTATTCCATTTACTACTAGTTACTCCAGTAAATTACCGATACAAATCGTACATGCAGCATGGGTTTTTAATATTTTCTAATTCAAAAGTTCTATCTCAATTGGCCAATTGACATCTAAAAAAGTCTAATAATCGTATCTAACCATGCGAATGAATGTGTGTTGCTGTTGGAAATACTAGGCAGTAAAATGATAGTTCGCTTACGCTAAGCATTGCTTCCTCAGAATTTCATGGTGGCAGTGTACGATCAGAATACGGGTTCGCTGTAAATTGAGCCGCCCATAAACGTTAATTTCTGCGCATGGTCTCGCAAAATTTGCTATAGCCCTTTTTGAACTCTCACGTCTATTGTGAGCATAATATTAATCTCTTCAAAGTGATATTATCCCGTTAAATTATCCTCCAGGAAGGCCATGTGTCAGCCGCTAAAAGGAGTAAATAGTGTGAAAGTATAGCGAGAGTTAAAGTATGTAATAACAATTCATAAATCAATTGATCATAAGTCTCTATCTGCAAAATGTCCCAATAAACACCGCATTGCTCTTTTATTTACCAATTATCAAATCTGAAATTGTATTTTTTTTCCTTGTGCAACGTGAAATATCTCCGGTTCTTTTTTAATATGCGAACTATCGCCATAGAAATCTCTGGTATGTCTCACCCATTGGTTCATGGTGGTTAGCCTTAGTCTTTGGGAAGCTATTAAAGCAGTTAAATTTTCACCAATTACTGCAGGTGTGGTTTCACAATAGCCAAAACGGATTGACCTTATGAGAGACATTTTTGAATCACCTATCACGTAGTTAATATATTTTTAATATTGGTTTACGAGGCTCAGGGGAAATAAAACCTGATAGTGGCCAAAATAACAACAGTAGGATATTAGTAGAAGTGAAAACTGTGCTCTTAATTTGAGGTTTAATCATAGAATTTCTAGATTGCTTTTCTTGCATCCTAGCCGTGCTTGACCGTTTGATTATCGAGAAGTAGCTTACGGTGACTTGGTTGGAAGTCCAGCCTTCTCGATAATGCGTTCAATGTTCCAATTGAATCAATGGCTTCTCTCTATTTTAATGGCTTTCCTCCGCCATTTCTGATGGGATTGGTTTCAATAGCGTAGGCCTTTTATTCACATAATTGACTTCCGACCCTCTCATGCCCCTATTTTACTTACTCCTGCCTTGCATGTCAAAAATGATATCCTCTATGTTGAAGTGCTCCTGCCTCTATTTCATGAGAAATAGTCGCTTTATTGAATCGTTATTAAAGCCTTTTTAAAGACTTAATCGATTGAGATAAACTAGTTACCTCAAACTTCCTAGTCACTCTTCGACGATTGGAGTTTTTATATTTGTTTCCATTCGTCAATAAACAAAGACTAACACTTTCACGAGATTGAGGGCCATATTTATAATCGTTACCTAGCAGTCCCCTTCTCTATCCCCTACCCAGCAGGCCCCTTGAACTGTGCGTCCTATAGTCAAAATTAAGGGAGCTGCTAGGTAGGGGATGGTTGGGGGTTAGATCTGGTAACTAAGGACTACAAACAGCGGGAAATAGAATTCGCAGCTCAAATGTTTCAGTGGTGACGCTCGTGATCAACATGGATACGGATAAATAAAGAGCCAGACGCAGCATGAAAACTGTTAAGATGGCCACTCGACGTACAAATAACTTCTTCGGTGTGGAGAAGAAAATTTTGTGTGACCTGGTGTAGAAGCATAAATATATAAAGTGGAAAGTAAGAAAACAGACGCAGTTTCCTGCCACAAGAAGAAGAAATTGTGGAAAAAAATATTCTGCGAGTGTATATGAACATCCTTGGAATGAGTCTGGCGTCACATCAGATATTTATCGATTAAGATCAAATCTTACCGTTGTTTTATTAACACCAAATCTTCGATATTATTAATTTAAGGCTATCCACGTTCATTAGAGTCCATTTATTTATATCTTTTGTGTTATTTTTCGATAAGGGGGCCCCTGGTGGAGCATGCATCTCCTGCCAGAATTAGGAGAGGCTAAGGGGGCTGCTGGGGGTGGAAATTTGACTATTAATACCGTTTTTGACGAAGGGGCCTGCTAGGGGCTGCTGGGTAACGACTATAAATTCGGCCCTGAGTATTATGAGAGTGATGCAGCATTTCATTTCTAAGATTTTTTTGGGAAGCTTGGAGTTTGGAGAATGGAAGGTGTAGATATGATAGAGATGCGTTTTACATAACGCTGATGCAATTCTTTTTACTCCTGCTTCGCCATAGGTTTACTCAGACTTTGTTGGCTCGATTCACTCTAGGGGGCGTTACGGTGCCAGCAAAAGTGCCAGTGCTGCCATCTCGTTTCTGCACTCATCCAATTTTACGGCGTGAGTCGTAAACGTAGAACGTGTTTTTAGCGCCATTTTTACGGTTTCACGAAGTGTCGCGAGCGTTTATTTCATGCACTCACACCTTGCCTCTCTACCGGTCTAATTTTATTATTTAAAAAAACTTAGTCCGTGATGTCGCTAACGTCTGGAGCAAAATGTTGATATTGTCATTTTTTATAGATGTATTGGTACTGCTCTCTGCATTTTTAATGACATTTATAGTTTTATGAGCTGACTTTGGCGTTCGCTTTTGAGATAAAAAAACCAGGCGTTCAATGTTGCTGTACTCTTTGATTTTTTTGGCACACCTTTTCGTTTTATCAGTGGAGATAAATTTAGCGATCAAACTGTTAGACAGAGATTAGCTTACCATTTATAGCACCTGTAACTCATCCTGTATAGTTTTTATTCAAGTACTCGTAAATTACGAGTCGTAATAAATGCCGTTGTAAATTTACGCAAAGGCTACTGCAAGTTGTATTGCAAGCTCTTAACTTTATAATCTCTTTCAATTAAAGATCCTACGCTTTAGTTTTCAATTTCGCAATCCGACGTGTCGGATCACTTTCACGATCCACTCATCTGCAGATTGAAGTTCCCTTGAGTTCGTGGCTCGTTTTAAATCTTTCGGCTCACGGCTAATGACTCGAGTAACTGCATCAGAATATCTGTGAGTCATGCGCATGAGTGAAAAATTCACTCCTTGGGTATGTGCGTGCCATTTGCAAAAAGAGATGCAAACCTTCTCTCCGCTTCTTGAGTCAATCCACACTTATGAATGCACTTGCATTGTTTCATTTTTTGTCACGAGTTCTTCTCTTCTTATTACGTGACAATTTTGGAAAGTGAGCAATCAGTAGCCTGTTGTAAAAACCCATTTGAGAGGCGTTTAAACTTAAACATAATAATGCTTTAGTTTTATGCGCTTTATGCTCAACATGACTCTCATGATTATGAAAGTATTTGAAAATGATAACGGATGTTGAGAACGAAATTTTATCTCATCACGCACCCCTCTGGCCATTTGTCAGAGTTATAATGCCCCGCAGGTCCGGAATTTTTCACTTACCGACCAGTTAAGACCTGCCTGCACTATTATTTGCAGAAAAATCTTATTTTACTGTTTATCAATGTCCCGAACAAGGCCTATCTGGACAATAAAATTGTTGTCGACTATTCCGGAATACTGGTCAAGGGATAGCATATCGTTGTGAAGATCAGTCCTAGCAACCGTGTGTCAATGTTGACAAATTTACATTTACAACATCCATGTACATAGACAAAAATTATATACACAGACTATTTTTACAGCTTCTTTTATCGAAAATATAAAAAAGAGATCCTTCCAGGATTTGTTTCGTTTTTTCCGTTTCTAAAAAATTCAACGTTTCGCTCCACGTACAGTGAGCGTCATCAGTAGGATGAGGTTTTTTCGCCATCCCTTCAATCTTTGTGACCGTTGCTTTATTGTTAGGCCGATTCAATTTTAAAAAATGCGAATCCCGTTCGTTATTTTGTGGCTTCGCTATTTAGAGCAACTCACGAAAATGAGAAACTTCAGCCGTCGCCGAACGTTATGTCTCGAGCTTAGGACACAAAATAATTTTTGGACAAAACACGGGTGTTAGGCAAGACAGAAGAGTACTCATGCGCGTTATAATACGTAAAGACCATAGCAAATGTACCTGAAAATTTCTATCGTGAGGATGGCGATATCTTAGTCCAATTTAGAAGAGGTTCTTAGCACCCGTGACAGCGGCAAAATTACAAACGGGGTTCGTTAAAAAAGAAATAATTGAATCGGCCCTACAATGGAAAAACTGTACAGCTTGATCACGTAAAAAATGCTGAAAGATAGAATTTAGACTGCAGAAAAAAACAAAATACTAGCTCTTATTTGGTATTTCTTTTAGAAGAGTTTGGAAAAATATATCTCTATCCATTTAGAAATTAACAAATATGCTATCAGTTTTTTATCGTTAGAGTTTGGATGTTTATTAAGAAAAGAAGCGCCCACGCTTTTATTTTACGAGTGATGAAGAAATTATTTCTTAATTTTTAGTACACTTGGATATAAGCGTGTTTTTAATAAGTATCTTTTTACATATTATTTTTTTCTACTTTATAGTTTTTATATAAATTGTGCACCAGTTTTTAAAAATTTAAATAATTAGCATTTCTTCTCACTGTAAATGCTAACATCTTCTAGCGTCATCTCTTGGCAAAAGACGTTTTTCCATATAAAATGTAAAACAATTAATTTTTGTGGATTAACTTGTAATTAGTGAAATTAAAATGGCTGATTCATGTATTGTCATCGAGAGTAAGGAAGTGTGGCAAAAATCAGCTCGATAGAACATTTGGAAGTGGATTGGATTTCGATATTACAAGATTCCGTCCATACAAACCAGCAAACAAAAACAAACAGGGCTAGTGTAAATAAGCGTGGTGATAATAATTTCACATAAATATAGAAGGAGTGAGAGTAGCAGAGAGCAGAGGGGGAGGGACAGTCTTGGAAGAGCATTTTGGTCGCATCGCCTCTCCCCGCTCGTCCCACACCCCCCCTATTTCCCTGATGACGCACCCCTGGAGCTGTTTAACGGAGACGATGCTCCTGCATTGCAGTTTGGAATGCCGCGTTGGTCGCCAGAGGTTTCTCGCCGGGATTGAGGGAGATTGAGAAGAGGGGATGAGGCTGGCTCCTCCTGGACGGGGATAGGGTTCTGGGAACGCGGTCAGGGTACGCTCTCGCCGGAATGCAGCCCTTCTCAAATCATGGACTCGCTCCAACACTTTGCTCTCGCATTCATCGTGGGTTTCCATCGTGGCGTGGCCTTCCCCATTCATCCTCCTCCCAACCTCCTCCGTGTCCCCACGGCCAGCGTCAACTAGCTGACGCCCCCCGCGTTTCCCTACCCCGACCAACACAGACCGCCTTCCGCGGCAAACGGTCTTTTCCACCTAACTCTTTTCCCCTCCTCGCCGCATCCGTGGTTACCTACGCCTACCGGAGGAGGGCGATATTTTCCGGGTGAGGGAGTTAAGGCAGTTTTACACGATGCTCATTGCAGTACTGAAAATCGGACTCAACTCAGCACATGCTTAAAATCGTACCGTTTCAAGGATGTGATCGCATCCGATTACGGAATCGAATTCGATTATCAGTATTACTGAAAAGAGAAATAATTACGATACATATTTTCCATCCGATCCCTCGATCCAACGACCAGTCATAGTCAAGCAGGCGAGTCGATAGTCTCGAAAGCATACCGGTGGCGACGCTGGAATCTACCAAAGTAACAAGGCCAAAATAATCTCTCGAGGATATGCTCAGAATTGTTGAAAACTGTACAATCATTTCGTGATTTCATGATTTTGATTGAATATGCCGAAACAATATGGGGCAGTTTATTTACATTGCGTTGTTCAGCGAATGCATGGACATGCGTACTGAGCACTGAGCTTCGAATTCGATTTCAAGTCCCGAATTTGGTTCTGAGCTTCCGGCACTGAATTCAGTACTGTATTTAGTGCTGACCTAAGCATCGTGTAAAACGGCATTTGATCCTCAGTCCCGTTCCATCTACGTCTCGTGTTTCTCTGAGCAGTCCCTGTTCTTGATGACCCAGTTTCATCCGCGATATTTCACCATCGTACTGGTGAAATTAGATCTTATGACTATACGCCGCCATTATCATTGTCCTAATTTGACGAAATGGAGCATCTCGACGGATGAAATCTTGGAAACAAAGTATCTCGATTTAATAATGAATCTTGGGACCGCTGTTTCGAGTTGAATTGTTTCGATTAATTTTCCACTATATCCGTAGACTAGCATCTCTCTTATGAGTTTTCTTAATATAATGTGGCTGTTTGTTTAGTTTATTTTAGTGCTTTTTTACTTTATTTAATACAACTATTCTGCTACAACACTGGCACTGTTAATCTCCTCACTTCTTTCTGGCAATTAGAAATGATGGTTGTGTAAATCTGCAAAATCCGTTGCAATTATTCAGCGATGTTTTTTCGACCAATTCAATACAAATTTTCTTAAAAGTCAGTTAAAATCGCAATTTGAGTGAGTCAACCGGTCTATGTTTTATTTTTAACCAACACACAAGTATTTGTGATGCGTCACAAAATTTACCAGGCTGCCTTCAATTTATAACCTATAGGTTTGCCTTCTCCTCATGCCATGAAATATTGTCAAACCTTTCTTGAGTATTTAACCGTATTAGCTAATACACTTGAATACTCGATATGACGAGGATAAACGTCCACTAACCGCAGCATTTACAATAACAATGCCAATTCAAATTGTATTTATTCTCGACCTTTTATAATATTCGGTGCAAATATCACGAGTTTAGGTCAAAAAAATATTTTTTTTAACTTTTGTCGATGTTTCGGACCTTTATTGATCCATCTTTATGGCTATAAACAAATGATGCATGATGTTGAAAACGTTTTACAATTCTTTTTTTATTACATAATGGTTAATATACAGTCATTAAATATAAAAATACAGAGACGTATTCAAGATTGTTACCTTTAAAGTTTGGTGCTGTTTTTATTTATTTACAATTTTAATTTGGTCGCTTGGATCCATTTATTTGTTGATAATTTATGTGTCATTTATTAAATTATGATAAATTTGCTTAGATTAGTAATGTCTGTTCTTTTATTGCAACTTTCTTATTTCTGGAGATATGATAAATTTATTTGAATAATCTTTTTGATAAAATTTGTTCTGAGACTAAAATTTTGGCTTCTTCGTAATTAAATGAGTGACTATTTGTAATTGCATGATTTTCTAATGCAAAAAGTTGAACTTTAGTGTTAATTGATGTTTTATGTTGCGAGATCCTTTTATTAATATTGGGATGTTTGGCCTATATAGCTACTGTCACAGTCCTTACATGGAATAGAATAAATTATATTGCTTCTTAGCTGTATAGTGGTTTCTGACTTAAGTTTTTAATATACGAGTTTATGCTGAGTTTTATGGTTTTTATGTGCTATTTTTTATATACTGTTTTTTGAATACTTTGGTAATTTGTTTAAAAAGTTTAAAAAATATACCTATATTTTATTTTACCTAAACGCCTGATATTTGCACCGAATAACAATGCCTTTTTACATCTGTACCACACTCTATTGCAAGGTAGTCAACGCATTTGTTCTAGTGTTCCCCTGATCAATTACCTGCAGACCTTAACCACAGCATAATCCTAGGACTGATTACTTTCATTTTTGTCGTGACAGGTTTTCCGTCCATTGTGACGTACTTTTCCTTCTTCTGTACGCTAATTTTTCAAACTCTCGCTAATTCTGGATGAAATTAGTTTAATTCGCCTAAAATAAGTCGGCCAATGGGCAGGATTTAACTTTCCGTGCCGGAATAGAGTTTAAAAACGCAGAGCGATGAAACAACTGGCGTTAATTGCAATCGCCGACCGATTGGATTTCCCAGCTGTTGACCTTTCGAACGAGAGCCGACTAACCCTGGACTGCCCTGGCGCCTGTAATGACCGCCTGCAATGCGCATTTGGCGGCTTCAAATTTTATTCTTTTCGCCTCATCTCTGCACTTTTATTTCTCGATCGCGCAAACTTTCCCTTATATTTTGCGTCAATTTATTTATCTGAAATCCAATCAGCAAGAAGACAAAGAGTCCGTCGGTGCATTTGACTGACTCTCTGCTCACTCGAGCGCTAATACTCCAAATCGTTTTACCCTCGCCACCTAGCGAACAATACATGCATGCAATCGTTGCCGTTACCTAATTCTTTCATTATCGTCGTCATCGTCATCATTATTTTCTCTCCCAAAAATTGCTACCATGGCTTTTTGGCCGTGGAATGATTCGAGGGAGGGGAACGAAAACTGCTTTAATACCGAGGGCCCTGGTTTGAATCTCATTCCGGTGTTAACGGACGTTATTTAGGAGGTTCGGTGGTTTCACTCAGCATCAAGAGAATTCAATGAAACCTCCGGAAAACATTAATAATATGGTTATAAAGCTACCTGGAAAATTTAAGAATTATGTGCCGGAAGTTTCTTAAGATAGTTGTACTTGAATCGGGCATGAAATTACACGACGGGTTTTTATGCCTTTTCTTCTGCATCCTGCAAGTAATGCATCCACTTTCAGGTGCATACCTTACTCGTGGTGCCAATTTCAAATCTTCTGCAACGCGCGCGAGGGATTTCTTCAAGCTCTCGGAGTAAAAATATGTTAAACATTTTTCTAAAAATGATACAAACTTTTGTACACCGAATAATTATAAAAGGTTCTTTCTAATGAATAAAGCCTTACGTTCCCATAAAATCCCGTGCAATTTCATGCCCACTTCTCGTTCAAATATCTTAAGAAATCTGCGGCAAATAATTTTGAAAAAAATCATGTTGCATTAAGACAACAAAAGTAATGTTTCCAGCAAGTTTCGTCGAATTGTCTCAAGTTGAGCGAAACCTCAGAACTTCCTTAAGTGAAGCGCTGATCTGTACTGAGTTCCGTGTTTGGAGTTTTTGATGTAGAGCACTCCGTCCGTTGGATGGGACGCTGACCTTTGGACCCTTTGGCGCCCTTTAGTACCTATGTGTAGGCCTTTTGCGCCCGCCGGGTTTCCCTCTAGTCATCCTCTAATCCAAGCCTTTCCACGCGTACCTGCCTTGTGGTGCAAATGACCGCAGATTTCGGACGCCGACCACACATAAACAACTTTCCGTCCGAAGCGGCTTGGGCGTCGGAGAAACCGTGACACAAGCGTCTCTTCGGATAAGGGCGCAGCTCTTAATCTAATAGTCTTCTTTTCTTCTTTTTTTATTACCATTGTTAACGACGTGCAAATGGTTGCGTCTCTGAAGGTGAGCAGGAAGAGAGTTCCGCCGAGGAGGGTAGTAGAGGTGGTTGGGCACTAATTTCATTTCCTCCGCTGACCGACGTAAGCTAACGCGTTGGACTTTCCCGACAAAAGAGAAGCGGTGGAGGAGGATTGGAAAAGAAGGGAGTCTCACTTCGCATTCATCCCTTTTCCCACCTCATTTTTTGCCGCAAAAAAAACTCTCCTTTATCTCCTCCTTCCTCTCTCTCTCTCTCTCTTCAACACAAACTCACTCTTCCATTCCACCACGACACCACCCAACAAACCCTCCGCTCCCAATCCAACGACCCAACCCTCGAAAACGAATCCCCGCCCACAAACCCCTTCTATAACTCCTTCTCTAACCTCCATCTCCCTCTTCCCTCCCCCAACCCACCCCCGTGGCTTTGAGGCGAGAACTAATTCATCCGATTGCGCGGGAAAGACCGCTCTTGTTGCTGGGGGAGACGACGTAACAGTGTCGGGAGGAGTGTAAAGGAGGGGGGTGTCGGTAAAAAGGGATTGAACATCCGACCGGGATTTTGTGGAGTTTCAACGGGATGGATACAACTAATCTTTAATCGCGTGGACTCTGAGAATATTCTCTCACGCTGCTTGTAACGCCCGGTCGACTTCACTCGCCGCAAGTACACCCACGCAGACAGACTGCGAACACCAGCTCGCGGACACCCGCCAACACCAATTCGGAGGTGCACACAGTTTGTTCCCCTTTCATCCATCGCGCCAGTGTGTATCGCCCATCTCCCATGTTGTTGTGTTGTTGCTACTGCGGAAATGTTCCCCCCTCCTCCGGTGCCTCCCGCACCCCCCGCCCACATACTCTCCCTCTCCGCTCCGCTATCCCCCTAATCGTCGCTCGACGCCCAACAACCCTCCAAACCCACCCACTCCCTTAATCCCTTCTCCTAATCCTTCTTCTTTTCTCTCCGACTCTCTTCCGTTGCCCCACCTCCACCGGCCCCGAATCAACACCCCTCCCAACACTCCTTCTCTCCCCCCTGGTGGTGCTGCTAATCCCTCTTCGTCTGTCTTTGCCAATGGAAAGATTGAAAGTTCCCCCGAGGAGGGAGTGAGGGCTTTATTCATTCCGGGAGCAGGGGCTGGATCCCTTGCACAGTCCGGGAAGGCGCTCGTTCGAGGGTGGAGGAGAGCATTTCGGAAGTGCCGGAGTTGTGTGCAAATCGGTTTAAAATATGTCCTCCCGAGTGAGGAAATATATTCACGCTTGAGCCAACGCGGGTTTGTCAGTTTAATAGCGAAACAATGCCTGCGTACGAACTACGGTTTTGGAACGTGGATAAGCCTCGAGACGAATACCCGTCTTCTTGCGGAGTGCTATAGTGTTATGCCGGGAACCGACTACCCCGTGCTAATGCTTGTAATTCCCTAAGTTGGAAGCTATTTCCATTTCTACTCATATTTTACATTTGGATGGAAAATCTTTGCTTTTATTCTTTTGGCATTAATGTTTACGTAAGTATTAAGTTGATTTAATAACCAAATAAATTTATCTTGCAACAAGTAATAGATAAATTTTGTTCTGAACATTGGGTTGCTTAGGACTATTTGATGATTAGCTGATTTTCTCTGTCAAGTTAATATGCTGTTTTGGTGTCTTCTAATGTTTACTTCTGTAATGAGCTCTACTCTAATTCCTTCATTTTAAGCTTAAATTTTGAAGAGGAGTCAATTGAATGGATGTTGGTTTGGTTTGGTATGGCGAATGCATCTCTCTCAGCATCGAAGAACAAAAAATCCGTGGGAACCGTTAGTGCAGATTGAAATTTATGGCATACTAAATTGACTATCGTCAATAACGCTCCCAGGTAGTGTAGATTATCGTAAGGCCTTTGAATCTATGTTGGAGAATAAAGGTTTGAGACGCAATACTATGGGCAACAGCTAAGTATTGTCATGTTTTATTGTTTTTTTCTATAAATACCAAGGAACGTGTGCTTTTTCTGATAGCCATGAATTGATGCAGTTTACAAGAGACTCGGAAATTTAGTTAGGTGAACGTTTGAAAATATTCGTATTGGGAATAGTAGGTTACAGTTTTTTATTTGTAAGAAGATATCCTAAGTTCTGTTTCATTGTCTCCCTTTTTTAAGATAACATTCTACCATACATGCACCTCTGTCCCCACTATTATCTGCTATTGTTGTAGAAGGATATTCCTCACTATAATTATAATATTTCTAAATTATAATACTGCTGGGTTCATACAGAATACACAGGTGCTAACTCATCCTGTCTCGCAGTTGTGCTGAATTTCCATAATTGCTTGCTGTAAGGGTGCACAAACCATTTATTCCCGCTATCTCCTATCCACCAATCATCATATTTCTCTGAGAATATATTGCGCCAGAAATATCCTCGCTTTAGATCGACGCTTCTTCAGTCCTTTGGGCGAAAGTTTAGCAACAGACCGCATGGTTAGGCACAGCAAAGTTGTGTGGTGATAGTATATCTGTGGTTGCATATGCACATCCAACATGCAATACCACCATGATAAACTAGTCGCAAGTTATGCATTGATTTAAGTTAGTTGAGAATGTGTGTAGGCAGCAGGCAATGCCTCATGCAAATCTGTTATTTTAAAAATATACTCAGCGTACTTGAGGTATCTAATATATGGTTTAATTATTGAATTTAACGATAAAAAACTCCAAAAGAGGTTGAAGATAAATAAAATTACTACATTAAGACGACCCTTATCATCATGGTATCTTAAAATTTTACTGCTATGATATAACGGGTGTCAAATTTTGACGCATTCGGAAGTCAATGGAGTAAATGGGCCTAAATTTTCATCTTCGTCCTACATACGATTTACCTACGAGTCCTCTTAGCAGTCCCATCGTTTTACTCAACTCATAATATATAAATGATTAATGCACATTACCTAACCTAACTTGTCTACACTGCATAGATGTGCCGATGAGCTAAATGTAATTCATTCTGACATAATTTGAAGGCCATGACCATATTCTGTTCTTTCCGAATCTAGATACCATATTGTCCTCGTCACGAGAGAATATTATCTTGTTTTCTTCCGCTTCAACTCCTTAGGCGTTAGTGTGTGAAATTAGAAAATTTGAATAGAGCAGGCCTGGCGCCAACTTTTCTCTCGAGTCTTATCATTTGTTTTGGCTTCTTGTAAAACGCGAAAAAAAATCCCGTTGCTTAATAAATAACAGCCTTTGTTTTTTTCCATGCCTATTTCTGCGGTTACGCTGGGAAATGGAGTTCTAAAATCGAAACAGTCGTCTGAAATGCGAAAAAAGTACGTCTGTTTTCCCCTCCCCTCCCTTCTCTACTCCTCTCGCCGTGGGAGGATGTTTTTTTCGAAAAATGTTATTTAACTCAAATTTGAATAACGAATTCCCGCGGAGTGGCGTCGGTGGACTATGGAGTGACGTTGCTTACACTCTCGTCTTTTTTTTCCTCTTTGTGACGTGAATAATATTCTATCTCGTTCCCCATTTCATTCGACCCTCTCCCCTCTTTGCCCCGGTCACCTCTCTCCCTCTCTCTCCTCTTCGTCGGTGGCAGCAGCGCCCCTGGCTGCCCTCCTGCCCCTTGCCCACCCCTCGACTCATCCTCCTCCTCCCCCATCCTCACCTCCTCCTTCTCCTATTCGCTGTTTCCCATTCCGAGCGTCTCCCGTTGGCCTCCTCCTCGTGCTCACGGTAGTTAGTTTTGGTTGGGGCGCGCATTAGGGGTGAAACCATATGCCTCTCTTCCGCTTTCAATTTAATTAGCGACGACGAAAGCAAACTGCCGACTACAAATAATCTTCCATTCCTCCTCCTCTTTCTCCTCCTACTGTTTTCATCCACCTCCCACTCCCTCCCTCCCCCTAACCCCCCCGCCCACCTTCCTCCCTCACCCCATTTCCCCATATTCCAATTCTATCTCACATCTCTTTATCTCTCTCTCCCCCTCCATCCAGTGAAAGGGGTGCCTCTGTCCCTGTCGTAGTCCGAGCTACGTTTCAGGCGAGAGGCGATTGTTAGGATCTCTCGCCTCTCCTGCGAAACCACAGCCGTCGTCAACGGTAAATATTGATTCCCTGGGGGGATGTTCAACGCCCGGAAAAAGGATTATTCCCATATTCCGCTGATCGCACATACGTGCATAGCCCGGTCCGGAACAATCTCACTTCTCTACTATAGGTACCTCCCCAGCCTCCCTCCATTTCTAGTGATGCTTGGTGTGCAGTCACTCTTGCATGCGGGACGCGATTACTTGGTTTACGATGCCGTGCGGAGAGCTGTGCGTTTTTTTTCGACGGTCTAGGCTGAGTCCTTTTGCATCCAGGGAGCACCCGCGACCGTGTTGTCTCAGTGAGTGGAGCTGCATTAATTGGAAACTCCATCATTCAATTCACCCTATGTTGCCAACTGCCTCAAGTATTTCCTGACGTAATATCTGCGTGACATAATTCGCGTCACATCCGAGCTCAGGAGATGTTTATCCATCTCGCAGTGTGTTCTGATTGCATCGTTAAAGTTTGTGAGCGAAACGCATTCAGTATCTCTAAAATAGTTGCAGTCAAATAGGAGTTCCAATTTCATGTAGTCATATTTTGTCACGGAGAAAATACGGGGAGACTAGTGGAAAATTCGTAATTGCTGTTACCTTAGGGGTGTTTTAAAGCATAGGATGAAGGTGGGTGAAAGAGTTTTGAGTCCGTGTCGCAGAATTAATGAGAGGTTTTGCAGCTAAGAAGCTTCTTTGGACAACTTTTAATCCGTCAACCGAGCAAAGCTAAAGTAGGATAATTAGTGGGTCGTAGAATCAAAACTTAGCTGGAAGGAAATTAGAACTTGAGATTATTGATGCTAAATTGATAATGAAAGATATTTATTGGAAGTTAATTTCATAAAGTGATGGAATTGTAAGCATTTTAAGGCTTTTTTGGGTATCATTCTTAGTATGAATATCGACGATTCTTGAGACTTTATAAAGCTCTAATTGCTTTATGGACCCACAACTGAGTCGCAACTATAGGACGTGGTAGTGGACTGAAATGGTATGGATCTCTCGTTTTAAAACTGGAATAATCAGGATACGCAATTAAATAAAATGCTTAAAGGATTGGGGTATCTATGAAAGGTAGATTCAGCGAATAGAATTAAACTCTATAGATTTTACATTAATAATTTCTAATACCTACTATGAGGAATTTATATAATATGAGCATGGCAACATTTGTATAGTTGGATTGGATGTACACGGCGATCGTAAAAACTTTTAAGGCTATGAGGATTTTTTACCGTAGGTTAGTCATTCTTCATGAGGGCGGTAATTATTGATGAGCTGTTCGCAAAACCAATATGAAAAGATAATTATGAATGAAAGACAAGATGAAGCTATATCGCTCAGGTAGGTTATTTTTCAGGGAACCAAAAATATTCTACTAATGGTTGAAGAATGCCTGCTTATTAACTCATTCTAAACCAACACCTGCAATATAAGTATGATAAGAGGTATCGTAGCTGAATTTAAATGCATTAAACGTTTCTCTTGAAAGATGTCGGGTGTTGCTGCCCGTGAAAGGAGAACTGGAGAGAAATTGCGGGGGTGGGGGTGAGAGGAGATGACATTGGGCAGTGGGGGGTGGGTGATAGGGATGTTGTAAGGGGGGGGAGGAGGCGGAGATTGGGGTGAGGGGAGTTCAAGGGGTCGTGAGGAGTGAAATGGTGGCGGTGAACCTGTCGACATTTGGCTGCAACTAATTTGGAAATCCATCGGGAACTGCCATCAATCTCTTCCGCTTGTTTGAAATAAATCCGCTCCGAGATTCCCCGCTCGGCGCTGCGGCAAAAGAGATGAGGACACAGACGGAGAATTTCAATTCCCAGAGCCTGATCACCCCTTATCCCCCTCAACCCCCCCTCCCCTATCCCCCTTCCTCCCCTAACGTATTTCTTTACGTTCCCTTCAACGCCAACCACATTCCCCTCTTCCATCCTCTCGCTTTTGCTCATTTATCATGGTTTTCCACGTTTCCCTCCATTCTTTCTCGATTTCACTTTTGTTTCCTCGTTGTACAGTCCGTTGATCATGTCGATATTCATCCGTGCCGCAAGCGAAAGATTTTTTCAAATTTTCCTTCTCTTTGGATTATTAGTTCACTAATTTAAATTTGAAAAATTTCAGCTTACCTTTTTTTTATACATATGTAGTTTTAAAAATTTCAACACCATTTAATTTGGCTTAGGTAGTATTAACTCGCGTCTGTAGAATAAAAAAGAGATGAACATCCGAGTTTGCGCAGATCAACGCTGTTTCCTTCAGATATTTAGGTGTTAATAATATAATTTTGAGGATACCGGGACAAGCCACGGTAGTTACCTTAAGTAGTCACTCGCAAGTGCACATAAGTGCGATATTCCACAGAGGAAAAATCATTCGCCTTGACCTGGATTCGAACCCGGATCCCTCGATTTCGCGCCGAGTGCTTTAACCAGTTAAGCTACCGGAGAAGGACGCCTCGGTAGCTTAACTGGTTAAAGCACTCGGCGCGAAATCGAGGGATCCGGGTTCGAATCCCGGTCAAGACGAATGATTTTTCCTCTGTGCAATATTGCAGTTAATAATATAGGTCATCATTAGCAGTCAGCAATCCGAAGATTAATGACTATTTGTCCCTGACTAGCGCACCGGATGAACGAAACGGTGCCTAGACAAGTGGAAAGATTTTGTAATTTTGAATTCTCATATATTGGTGTTGCACTGTGCACCCGTTTACATTATTAGCTTCGAAGACATAAGCGTGCGTTATCTTGTGCGTAAATATAAGATAATGATGTTTAACACCTTTTTAAATAAGTGTTTAAACAGTTATTCCAAGAAAATGATTCTTTACTTCTTACTATTTCAGACTTTTTACAAAGCTCCCCTCCATTCTGTAATTAAAGTTTTTATAGTACGTATGAGTATGCATATTATTACATTAAAGACTTATTTTGAATAAACATGCCTGATTTTGGAAAGTCAAAGCATCGATATCTTTTTTGAAACCGCTTGTCAGAAAATTATCCCTTCTCTGGACTAAAAAACAGGCTATATGCATTTTATTGTTTTTTTTTGTATTTAAAATGCATCCCTGAGATATATTGGATTAAGAAAGGATTTTTGCATTTCCTATATGCATTTTATGATTTTCTACCCATTTTGGACAAAAATAATTTTCATTTCACGCCATATTTGCTGTCAACAATGATGGTTTAAGAATTTTTTAAACCTATATTTTCATGTTATTATTCACGTTGTGACAGGAATAAATCACAGGGAGCGTCAGAAGCGTCACGATTTTTTTCAGTAATTATATTTCAATCATTTCAATCACTATGCCATCTTTAGAAATGAAAATAATTTCCAAAGTTGGCATATTTGAGAGTAAGAATTAGTAATTATTTTGCTCTGCGGCACTAGTAACGCCAATACCTGAGTAATTCGGTTTCATTCCTTTATTTTTATATTTAGGCCCACTAAGATGTAGATACCACGAGTAGCAAATTCTAAAAAAATTGAATTTCTTTGAATAATGTGGATTTTGCACCTTGGATGTTCACTATCTCATAATCATGAGGTAAAAGCATCATAAAAATGAAGTAATATGCATTACTTTTCTCTCAAATAATACTATCTTATCCTAAACATTTTATTCCCTTAATGCGCAACTGCCAAAATAGTTAACGAAAATAGTTAACAATAAACCTTTTAAGCATGTTAATGCTAAATAATTAATGCGCGTGAATATTTCCATAAGCAATTAGGGAATATAGGAACTTCAAATTTAAAATTGTATTCATATTTGCACCAAATTCAGCACCAAAGCATTACCATATTAGCACCAAAGTCAAAGGTAAAAACCTATGAAAGCCAGAAACCTGATAAACTATCAGAGCAAAAAACACCAATGAAGCGTTACAAAATCAAAATAATGAAGTCCAACTAAACAAAAAAGGCCAGTTGGATTAATAAAGCCGGTGTATTCTTAAAAGTAGGCTAGTCAAGAAATTTGGTTCATTACTGTTTTCTGCCAATCGGTCACGTATTGCTGAGGAAAGAAGAATACATTTTGACTACAAGAAGAATAAAAGTTTTCCACGTTTCCTGGAATCCCTTTCCTACCAGGGCACATTAAGAGTTTAAAGTTTGAAATTTTATAATTTTTGTTTTAACTGGTTTTCACCCTTTTATCATGCCTTAATATTCTCTTCTTTTCTACTACTTTCACTTTCCTTTTTCCCTTCATCATTCTGTCGTCTTACACTTCACTTTCCTCAGCCTTTCCATTACCATTGGACCTTCATTTGTCTCCCTTGCTTCTCATTCCTTTCGCCCTTTCCTTTGCTCTCCTCATTTCATTTCTAAAGCGTCCCAATGCTCCCTTTATTGCTTTCCTCCCACCCCTTCAGTCTCCCCGTCCTTTCTCGACTTTTTCGTTTTTCTCCCTCCTCATTCTCCTTCCCTCCTCTATTTCACGTCTTGGCCAATGAGGTCGCCTCCCGTCTTCTTCTTGCTCAACGCATTATATTTGCTGAAAATTGAAATGCATTAATGGGCATTTTTGAGTCTTGAAATTCATTTTCCTCCGAGTTAGGTGATGAGCAAAGGTGCCAGAGGAGATGGTGTTAGGCCACCGAAACTACTACTTGGCCACTTGATGGTGTTAGGCCACTTTTGTCCTAGTTTTCCTTGGTACGTAGAGACAAATTAGCCTGAAAGTATTAGATGACCAAAGTGATGGATGGATCCTTTGTTCTTCTGCCCTATATAATTTATCTTATGGCTGTTCTTCCACGTAAGACTCCAAAATGCTTTAGCGTGGCCTAAATCAGAAGGTACTACAGATAATCTTCCCTCCATCATGGAGCAGAAAAAAGTATTTTGTCGTAGATAGCTTTCTATGAATGCAAACTGTTCTATTAGTTTTTCTTTTGCTTCTGATGGAACTCTAGCTTTATCTTGCATGGTGTACCACCATATTATATTATTTTCCTTGCATAATTCGCAGGTATTAATGGTCTACCGTGATGCAGCATTTGTTCCTTTTTAATTGTTCTTTTACCAGCCATAAGTATGCTCTACTGATTTCCGTATTTTTCATCCTTGAATAGCGCCTAATCCGTGAATATTTATTGTTTTATATTAAAAAAGGATTATATTTTATTTTGGGATATCATAGGCTGATACCGGAAAAATACAAATAATTTCATCAAATAGTTCCCATTAAAGTTATTTTGATAAAATGTCTGTTCCAAATATCAGACGTTTTTGCACTCAGGTTGCTCAGGAGGTGTGCAAATTAATATTATAAGTTTACATTTCATTTACCTCAGCTACGTTTAAAAAGCATTTTCGTGATCGTTACGCATTCAACCGATAGAAAATTTATTTCGATTGAGCATCGTTATATTTTTTATTAGCGATGTATACAGGAGTAACCGAAATCATTGAACTCCCCATCAGACATTTAAGAGTGATTCAGTCCACTCACACCCGAGGAAGAAGGGTGCCGCCTGACATGCCCTAGCGGGGAAATCTAGCGTTGCAACGGAGGCAGTGCCGCGATGCCATCTCACGGGGGCATTTTATGCTCGAGGGGTGGAGGTGGGGGGAGGACGTGGGGGCGCATTTGATCGCGCGTCTTCTTGAAGTTTTCTCATTCCCTTTCCTCCTTCTCTTTCCTCCCCTCGCCTTCCCTCCCTCCTTACTTTCTTACTCCATTTCACCCCTCCCTCCCTCCCCCCCCCCCCCACACATCCACCGTTGTATGTTTTACCCTTTTACATTCCCTATACTCTTTTTAATCCCTGTCTCCCTCCGGAGGCCGGCCGGTCCTTTCCCTCAGCTCACTCCCCACTGTCACTCGAGGAATGTAAACCCTGGCCGGCGGCGCCGACCTCAGCTTCTCTCTTCCTCCTCCCCCCCCTGCGGTATCCTCGCCGGAGTGATAGCAAGGGACGTGAGGTCTGAGGGGTGGTGGAGGCGGGAGGGATGTGTCTTGGTGGGATGGAAGGGGGTGTTGTACGGGGCGTGGGGTGAGAGTTGAGGTCGATGGGTGTTCGAGTCGAAAGGGGTGAGCGAAAAAGAATCCTTCTCCGTAGGAATTAGTGGCAGGGTATTCTGGAAACACCGTTGGCTGGGCTTCAATAGTGGATGTTATTTTTCCAGATATATTTTTCTGCCAATTTTTAAATATTGTTTTACACATGATTTAAATTCAATGGCTTTCTAATTATTGTTTCATTTATACGTAATCATTAATATTCATGAATACGTGGTGCGAAACAAATGCCGACTGACTACGGGTGGTAAATAAAGAAATTAAAATGATAAAGGGTACTACTTAATCACGTAGAAATTGCCACAGGAAAAAAATTCTGTGCTAAAACAGGCAATTTATACGTTCTTTCATCGCCGTATTTAGCTGCAGGTATGAATATCGTTACTACTCAATCATTTTCATATTCATGAATTGCCTCTGTCGAAAGACTACATATCTAATACTGCAGGGAATCCATCGTAACTATCTAAAACAGAATCAAATAACATCTAAATTAGTTAGTGTGGTAGGATCAATTAGTAGTAATATATGGTTGGTACTTTATCAAATTTGGAATCTGTGTATCATGCTCATATTGCCAAATTATTATTTTTTGTCAGTACAAGTTGCAGTAACTGGGTTTTTGTTGAAACGATGCGGTGAAACTCTTCTTCATGTAAAACGTCTTTTAAGTGATTGTGGATTTGCAAAATTCCTCCAATAACCTGAGCTAAATCAAGATGGCATCACTGTTGAAAGATTTTCTTTAAAGTAAGAATCGAGGGTCTTGCAGATTTGAATACCATTTTTGTTGAATTTTTCTCGGACTTTTTAACGGACTAGGGTGTTGTAGATTACTCAGTATTCTCCATACTTTCCGGCTATACTTGGTGGAGCCACTGCATAATGAAAAAGTAAAATAGCTTTGTAAGCTCCACAAAAATTTTCTCTCTAATACCTGAAGATACCGTAACAAAAAAATTAAAAAATATGTTAAAAAACTAAAAAGAAAAATACATAACAAAAAACAAAACCTTAATCTATTCCTATATATGCTATAATATAAAATAGCGTAATGACAAATTATTGTTCTTCTTTATAGTTGCATGCCTCACCCTCTTGTTTTGTTTTGTTGTGAGGCTGCCTTATATATTGTTCATTGTCATATCATGCAATCTCTTAGCCTGTAATTCACATTTTCTCCTGTTCATTTACAATATTACTTAGTTATTAAGTTTCCTCTTTCACACATACACAATATTACACTGTTCTCATGCCAAGTATGCCACTTGTCAATTGACCGGTAGGGGTGAGTCTCGCACTCACCGGAACGGTATAATGTACGCGCCTTCGGCACGATCAGAACTGCGTGTGATAACTGGCGAAACCTGGTTGTATTATTAAACATATTTGTGGAACTTACACAGTTATTTTACCTTTTCATTGGTCAGTAGTCGTCCATTTTTCGCGCAACTTGAATGAAAATCGTAGTGCTTGAAAGGTGTCTTCCACTCCACTGTGTATTAGTTGTATAAAATTGCTGACGAACCCTTTTATCGGAAAGAAAAAAGAGCATGTGACACTATTCTTGTAGTAATTTCCATTTTTTGACCGATACGCGTTTTGTGTATAGAGCGACCGGTGTAGTGGCTCCTTTCCTCGTGGATTTTAAGGAGGCGGATGTGAATGAGGGTGAGAGTTTTGCAGTCTGAGGGAGGGATAAAAAGGAGAGGGTTAAGACGGCTGGTTAGGTCGTCGGCGGGTCGGATAGGGTTTTTATGATGGCGTCTGTGTATGTGGGTGGCGAGGCGTGCGATCACATCCACTCCAGAATTGCGCTCCCAATACATCCTTTCCTCTCACTTCCCCTGCTTCATTCCCCTCGCCTTCGTCCCCTCAGCTCCCGCTTTTCAAGGGTTGGACGAGAGACGAAATCGCGTGTCACGTCTCAGCAGAGCACTGGATTCCTCGGAGCAAATCCCCTGCCCCTTTTTTTCTCTCTCCCTACGCCGGCGACCAATTGGAATTCCGGTGGCTTGGACCTGTTCTCTCCTCCATCCGTCGTCTCATCTTCTTTTTCCATTACCCTTCTCTCGTCACCACGCGAACGTCGACCACCGTTCCCTTTTTTACCGCGTATTCCGTCCCTTTTTCTTTCGCTTATCGCTCCTCGTCCGCACCCAGCCTCTCCACGTCCGTTCGCACCCTCAACGTCTCCCCCTTTCCCCATCTCCTCGTTTATACCTCCCTCGACTTTGCTCTCTCCTCTGCTTTCCTTCTTTCGTCCATTCTGTGCCACGACCATTGCCGTCCGTTCTATACCTGAGTCAACTTCTCCTCATTGTGCATCCGCGTTTTTACCCGGGGGGGGGGGATAGGGGAAGGGGGCAAGCCATCCTAGGCCGTGCGAGGGCCTTAATTAAGCTCAAAGCTCATATCCATTCACCTTTAGTTGTCCTAATGGCATCGGGAGAGGAGAAGAGGAAGATGGGAAGGGATTGGTTTGTGTGTGTGAAAAAAATATGTAAGTTTTATCCGTCCGCTGCTAAGCTGCAATTTGCGAGAAATGACCCTTTAGGACTTTTGAAGACGGAGAAGTTTAAAGCCTCCTTCCTCCTCCCCACTACCTCCCTCCACTCTCTCCCTCCCCTTCCCCACCTCTTGGTGCTCTCCCGCCGCAGCGCAGATGCCACGAGATGGATTTTAACACCTACGTGATTCCCCGACGGATTAAATTACGTCTGCTTAGTTGGATGCGCCTGAATTCTTGATCACCGCCACTGAATTGCATTAATAGATTCATGGTCTTGCGCCACTGCCTGGAGAACAAACAGGGATATCTCCCATCAAAACTTTCTAATCAAATCTTCGTCTCGTATGCCCAAATGGACTTCATTTTTTTTCTACCTCATCTAATTTTCTACGAATGTTTTGCGCGAAGTTAATCCTTAATGGGCTTTGGTGAGCGTGGTTTCCATCAATTACGAAATGCATATATATTAGATGAAAATATTTTTAGATTATCTTATTACTTACCTCACTTATACCTATCTTTACCATCACTAGGTTTCAGCTTAAAGAGTCAGGGCTTTTTAAATTTAATCAGATGGTCTGATGGCTGATGTGAAAATTTTTAAAAAGTTATTATCTGCATCGGATATATACCGGAAACATTTATGGGGAGAATTAATGTAAATCAGTCTAAGTGAACTTTTTCTGCAAATACTTAGAGATAGATATATTTTTTAGATAGATATTTTTATTACCCTTGTACAGATAGTCAAACCGATGAACAGATGCATATTGTACAGATACATATTGCTCATGTACAGTATTATCTATTAGTATCTTTCAATGTTGGCTTACATAATTGGTGAATTTGCATTATTTATCTCCTTTTGTTCATTTTCAAAGTCTTGATACCGTTCTTTAACCTTTTGGCCTCTATTCTGGTAATTATGTATACTCTTATTAGCTGTAATGCCAATTACCAATTATGTATTACCAATGTAATTGGAAAAATACAGATTTCGAGAGTGTGGATGTTTTTTCATTTCCTAAGCATTTTTATTACAAATGGGAAAAAGTAGGTATTAGAATTCCATACAGAAGATGCGGTCTGAATATGCATTTGTGCTGAGAAATATGAAGTAATAACGGGGGATGCATTAATTTCTCGTTGATTTCTTGTAATTATACAGGTATATTTTTATTTATTTTGACCAAAACATTGCATGAATTATGCTTTGTGGTATTTAGCTATTTTTTCTTGGTAATGCATTATCGAATTTTTTTGTGCTCACTCCATTTAAACCGTTCAAATTCAAGGACCATCCATTGTCATGTAAATCTTTCGTCGTAATCATATCAGTGCCCAGTGTTTTCACCATTGAAACTCCATTTATACATTCAGTATCCATAATTAGATTTCTCGTGATAAAATCCTATCAAGGACCGACCCTGTAAGGACTTTGCATTTTGTGTAGAATTAAATTTGTTGGGATCGATTTTTTAGTCAGTTGTGAGATGAAAAAAAACACAAAATTTGCAGTTCAGTCAGGGTAATGTTCACGCTCCCAAAATGTGTGTAAAAAAGATAATTGGGCATTTGGAAATTAGGAGAAGCGATAAATTTTAATTTCGGTCTTTTTTTTTTGGTCACCCGAGAGAAGCAGTTAGCCGTCCGAATCGGCGAATTAGAGGGACTGCTTGCTCACCGCGCGTCGCCCCCAGTCTTCTCCACCCCCCTCATCCACCCCCTTTTATCTCTCTCTCCCTCACTCTCTGACTTATTAGATACGTACACTTTTCCAACTTCCATCCTCATCCTCCTATTCCTTCGGCGTCCACCACACTCCCCTCCTCCTCTCTCTCTCTTACCCGGCTCCTGGTTACCCTTATTTTCCAACCCAAGGGCCGCAAAACTTTTCCCCCGGAAACAAATTGATCTCTGGGGAATCATCCCGAGTTCCGACCGAACAAGATTTTTAAGGTTTCCTCCGACTGCTCCGGTGGAGATCACCGAGCCCTTGTTTTTATTTTTTTTCATTCTTCTTCGTCTTCTCCACCCATTCCCCAGGAATCTCCTCTCCCGTTCTGTTTTTTTTGGACTGGGAGAGGGAACAGGAGGAGGAGGAGTGGGGGCAGGTCGGATTAAGTTAATGAGAATCGTAGCGACGGCACATTTGGCCTCCTCTGACTCCGCAGACTTATTTTCATTACGTTAGCCGCGTTGCCATCCTTGGGTTTTTTCTCAA
The DNA here is from genome assembly GCA_963573305.1 of Pyrrhosoma nymphula. Classification (NCBI taxonomy): domain Eukaryota; kingdom Metazoa; phylum Arthropoda; class Insecta; order Odonata; family Coenagrionidae; genus Pyrrhosoma; species Pyrrhosoma nymphula. The sequence goes on along the minus strand of OY754329.1, from coordinate 174,745,154 downwards.
GTATTTCTATTCCGTATCCCGGAGACCTCGTTGGGGTCTCGTGATAACATCGGGTGCAGTTTCTTGACGCAGGAGGAGGAATCAAGGACGGAAATCCGAGTCAAGGCTGAAATGCATTTTACATTTTTTTTCTCTTTCAAATTTCCACCCTGGAAATGCAGGTACACTTGGGAGGTCGTGCATGTGTGTGGATTCATCCGCAGAAACCGCCACGGCTATATATATGTTCATGGCTAACCGCCACGTTCGTAACGGGTTCGGTGCAAAGTTAATTAAGGTCCTGAACGGTCGCCCGTGCCATATAAAATCTCATATGAGTGCCTACCTACCGTTCGTTGCAATAGCAACGGTTTAAGATTCCCACGCGTCGAGCGTCCGCCCTGCAGCAGTCTCTTATTTACCCAGCTCAGTCTTTTTGGCTGGGAAGGAATATTGATTGTCTGAGGAACGCATTTCCTTGTTTTACAAATTTATTGGTACAGGAGTTTATTATATTTATTTAAAATTATGAGAGGATTGCCTATTGTTTTACTCTTTGAAAATAATGGAGGCTAATGGAGGCAAGTTTTACTGACATGTAAATTTTTAAATTGTTTTATCTTAGTAATACATTGCTTAGCCGCATTATTTTATCCTCTACAAATTTAACCGCTGCGTTTTGGTTTAGCGCGAAAGTATTATCATTTTCATATACCAACTTAATCCTTGTAATGAGACTTGACTAGCTTTTCTAAATTACTTGATCGCTGTTACGGAATGTGTCAGACCCCACATCTTTGGAAGTATTCGGTATGAGTGGAATAAACTAGCATGATTGGGCAGCATCTGTTTTAAATATATCAATGGCATTACATCTCAATCTCACATGAATTTGAGGGAAAATCATTATATATCAATTAATGAGTGATTTTTCCTTGTTTGTTTCCTTTCGGACTATTTCAGTTACATCTTGCATAAGAACAATATGTGCAGACTTGCAGTGGCGTACGCAGGATTGACTTCTGGGGGGGTTTCATTAATATTTTTGTGAATCATCATACAATGATATTTACATAATAATTCAATAAAAAATAATTAAATTAATATTCTCTTTTCGTTCAGACAATTCAACTATATTTTTCAGCCAACTAAGCAAAATTCTAAACGCTAGTTCAGGCAAACGTACGAAAACGAATTCAGGTAGACATGTTTTGGGGGGGGAGGGGATTTAAACCCTACGCCACTTCAGACATGTACACCTATATTAAGAGAAACTTGAGTTGTGGTCATAAAATGTCAATTGATTTACGAAAGCCGTTCATAGCCATCACTTAATCTGTGCGTTTACAGATAAATAATTCAGGATTCTGCACCAGGTCGCAAGGAATATGGCCGACGCTTCATCAGCTAACTGTTTTTCTTTTCGAGGACAAAGGAGAACGTTTCTATTGAAATTGAAATGTTTTCACCTTGATCTAGGGTAAGACGGGAACTGATCGTGATTTCAATTTGCCAGAAAATGATTCATTATCCCTGTGTTTGTTTAGAATTTACTATTTTTTCTCTCGTTCTCATCGGGAAATGGACATATATATATGACCATTTCCCGATACCTATTTTCCCGATACCTTCGTTGAATACCTATTTTTTCATGTTTTAATTACTAAAATTTAACCGTGAAACTTTTATCCATTTATATGGTCCTCCCTCCTTTGAAATGCATCATTAAAAAATTCTGTTTTCATGATTTGCTTCACTGCCTCTTATTCTGATATTCCCAAAGGAAACTTTCAGGTTTGAATTGGGGAGGGTATGCTTTGATAAAAGGACCCTAGGGTATGTTATCCACTATAAAGAATGCTGTTAGTGAAACCATGTCTTTAAGCGTTGACGCCCCAAAACGTAACTTCTTAAATTTTAATTTGCTAAAAAATTTATTACTTGTGCTAATTACTAATGTTCTGATAAAAACGCGGCATGCTTGCTATTATACTAACGGTGATGAATTTACTAATGAAATTATGTGATAACTCTCCCTCTCTCCCCCTGGAAAAAATGAACTTAAAAGGCCCAATACGGAAGTGGGTTGTGTCTGGAGGGCTTTTTTTTGTTTCTTTTATACTCTTGGGTATTCTGGTAAATTTAAGGTTGTTTTTTTGTTAAGGGTCTCAAACTGAGAGGAAATGCGAATGCAAGCATTCCTCCAGATGTTAACACTTCTCTTCCCTCTCCTCATCCTCCTCATCCCATTCCCGTATTCACCCTCTTCGCTCATTCCATTCCTCCACCCTCGTTTGGCGTCGTCAAGTCGTGCGGACGACGGCAGTAGTTTGTTTCTCTCGTGATCCTTCCATTCGCGGCCTTTGTCTCCCGCGCATTTCGACTCATCATTCCCTCCTCCCCTTGCCCACCCATTAACCCAACCGTCCCTTCGCCGATAACGCTGGCTGCCTTTCACGCGTTCCCCGTCTACCAAAAAGTTGGTGAAAAAAATTGCTCCGGATGGATGGGTTGTTCAAATTTAATACCTATTGCGAGGGTTATTTTGATGTAGCGGATCACGCAGCAACTGTTCATTTGTTTGGAGGTGATGTAACTACACCAAAATTCTGTTCCAGTTTATATTTCTCATTGATACTCGCATTACACTGCTGCTAAATCGTTAATTCGATGAACTCGATTCGAAAAATATATTTTTAGAGTCCATAATCTATGTCTAGCATATGGATTTTTGGTGGATGAAGTATAAACGCTGACTATGAGTGGATATTTGATTTTTTATTTAGTGTCAGCTACTCCTTCCGGCTTATTTAAATACCTTGAATTCTTTCCTCTAAGAATTTCTGCTCGTAATTTTACGGAACATCGGAGGCTACACAATACATGTATATCTCCCAGCACGAAAAGTATTGCATAGTCACTTTTACATGCATTTAATGAAGTGTAAGGATACCATAAAGGTTAATAATTAACATTTTAAAAATAAGAAAATTCTTTCGATTTTTAAGGCGTTTGAAAGTAGACATTCTTTTTTTTTTGGATTTGTCTCCATTTGGATTTGGAAATTGTAGATTGTAGAAAGTTATCATATATTCTGTCGGAAAATATCAAATACCAATACAAAACACATATTACCAATACAAAATACCAATTGTATAATGTATTTGCAGCCTATTTCATTGATTTACACTGGATTATATCGCTATATGCCAATTTCCTCCTTCTCTAAGGTGTCATATATATATAGATGATACATTTTTGCATTATTATGCAATTTATCGCACTTTGTTCGTTTCCCAGTTACTCTCTCCTCTCTCTCACGGTCATTTCTATTGATTTCACTTTCAAAGTCCTTTTCAGTATGCTAAAAGCTTTCTTTTTCATCATCGGTACGATAAATAGTAAAATAATTTTCGTAAGTATAATAAAGAATATTCTAGATTTATAAGTATGAAGTAATAAACCTCTTATTTTACCGTTTTACGTCCCACAACGAAACAAAGCGGTGGCACGCCGGAAATATCTGTGATCACTCATCTGGTCGTGCTGCTACAGCTTCATACCTAACCCAAAATAATGGACACCAGATTTTTAAGTGCAGCAGCTCACTGCCTTGTTGCTAGTGGCATTTGTCGGCAGATGTGAAGCGAAGAAAGGAAGGTCATGCCTTGGGATGTGTGTGGACTATCATTAGCGTAGCGCGCACCCATTGAATCTACGTGTGTTATCGCTCTTGAGACCCCTGACTCGGAGAAACCCCAAAACTGTGTTTGCGTTTCCATTTCCGGAGGAGCGGAAGAGGTTGACGGGCCGCGGTGGCTGAAAAGGGACTGAAAGGGGGATGGAGGAGGACCCTGAGAAGGGTTTGCAAGAGGAAAGACGTCAGGCACCCCCACACTCCTCTACACCCTTCTGGAAGCCTTATTTTCTCTTTGCCCCCACGCCTTTTTTTTAAACTCCAACTATTGACCTTACACCATTATGAGGCCCTCGCTAGTCTCTCCCACGTACTTTCAGTCCCTCTCCCTTTTCCTCACGTCCTTTCGCAGCCCTGCTTTACCAGCGATTTCAAGCGGCTCGGAAATTTTGAGCGACGAATTTCTCATCCGAAAAAAACACTAGCGAAATCGCATCGCACCACAATGGGGTTAAACCGCACAAAGGGCACCGCTTCCACACCCTTTTCGACCCCTCCGCATCGTCCCTCAACTCTTCCTGCTGCTTAGGGATACAAGTAATCGACTACCTATCAAACTTTCAAGCTTTACTTGGTGGAACCCACATTGCGATATTTTGGAAATGACAAATTTCACTTTGTAATATTCCACAGAAGGTTTTATTTCTTCCAACCTAGGGTTTCGACTATTAAAGGGTTTCCCGATAATTACTGTGTAATAGTCGGGACTCTGGGTTCGAATAAATATAACTTTCTGTGGAATATTGCAAGGTGAAATCAAATTTCCAAATAATCGAGTACATTAATCGATTACTCAACCAAAATCAATCGATTATTTTAATCAATTAGAGAATTTCCGATTATAATCGGTAATCGATTATTTGGTACAGATTATTATCAACGTTTCACGGGTTTCCACTTCTCATGAAAGAAGAAAACAGTTTTGTAAGTCATTGAATTCCTGATCACAAGGAATTACTTTTAAATAAAAATCATAAGACTATTAAATTTAAAATTTAAGAGACTTCTATTTAATAGACTATAAACTATATCTTATGTCTTGTTCACATCACTTGTTCACATCAGCTTGTTACGTGCGTAATTTGTTATGTTCATGGCGTAAACGCGACCAGTTGCTAGCCACTGCACTAATTTCTCATGCTGACTGAATTGCACCCGAACCCTGGTTAAGAAATCCCGTGATAAGTTTTTTATCATCATTCCCACCGAAGGCCAAGGCAGAATGTTATTTAAAGCCATTCTTTCAAAGGCACCCAGTTTTGAAAAAAATCACGTCAGCCTACGTCTGTAAAGCGATTCCTCCAGTTGACTCTTGAAGGATTGTGGAAGCCTGTGAATCTCTATTTCTTTGCATTACTGTTCTCACAACTTCCTCTATATTAGTGCTGTCGAAAGATGATTCCCTCAGATCCTAACGTGAGAATCCGTTGGGGTCTTGAAATGAAAACTCGTTATTACTCATAATTTCACAGTGGATGAAAATCAACTCCTTTAATAAATTTTTAAACCTCTCCGATTCATTTTAATTTCATGTTCACACTGAAATCTTTAAAACTGATCCTAGCCTTGAAGCATAAAGGTCAAGCCGGGTCAACCCCCAAACCTGCTATCAGCAGTGGCAAGCAGGCTTATTATTAGAGGCGTCTAATAATTTTAGAGAGACCTATTCCGCATGTGACAATATTACGTGCAGCCCTTAGTGTCGCGTTCGAGTGCTTCCCTTCCTCGTCAGACGTGGGTGTGGAAGGGCCGCGAGTAATTGCAGGGGGAAGGGGCTATCATTACCCTCGCCCCCATCTCGCCGTGTTAACATTTCGCGGTAGTGGATGAAAGGCCCCTGCCGAGCGACCGCGTCGCCCCTTGTCTACGACGGCGAGGTCGCGACTACTTGACAGGGAGAGCGGAGGTGGGTCCGGAGGGGGTGGAAGGGGCCCCTCTTACCCACCACGCATTACTTGACACCCTCTTCCACACCCCCGCACCAAACGGGCGACCTCCAGCCATAATGGATGCCACCACGTGAACCAACTCTTTACCCTCCAACCCCGTCCAAACTTCCACCCCTCAACCTTCCTACCCCCCCCCCCCCCTTGCCCTCCATCCTATTTGACCACGCCCACCCCATGTTCTATTCTTTCTCTCGCCCCGGGTTTGCGCTCAACCCTTCCGCGAAGACCACAAGCGCCCCCTGCTCTCCTACTCTCTCCACGCACCCTCGCTACCCCTTATTCCTCTCTCCAACCCCTTTTAAACCCTCCTCAATCCTCCACCGCTCTCTACCCACCAACGCTTTTCCGGGGCGACACAGACTCACAAACAAGCGCGGTGTTGGTCGCACCACAACGTCCCACAACACCCGGACTTGGCCCCGGCCTTATCTCCCCGACCCGACGCGCCACCAAAGGAATACGTGTTATCGAGGCTTTGTTTTAAAGCGCGGGTCGCTGAGGATAGGAGGGGAAGGGCAAGGGGTGTGGAAAAGGCTCTCTCTTTAGGGGGACACCCGCCCCTTATCCCGGGGGTGGTGTGTGCACGCGAATATGTGTTGGGGGTTGAGTTTTGTCTGGAGGAGAGAGTCGGTTCGGGTGGCTGTGTTCGGCTCACAACTAGCGCGAATGTGAGAGCTCGGTATGAATGGGCGCTGGGGGAGAGGGGAGAGCTTGAATGCCTCCTTAATGAATGCGTCCGTAATGAACATGTCCCGAATGAAAAGGTGAGAAATTAATGCCCGGAATGAGGAAGATGGGCGGGGGGGCGGGGTTGGATGGGGGATGTGTGAGGTACTGGGAGCTCGCGCGACGCCTTTGCCTGTCCGTCCATCCGTCTGTGTGTTGAAGCGAATGAGCGCACCGCCGAGAGGGGGTTGGGCGAGGGAATAAATTCCGAGAATTAAAAGGAGGAGAAGAGGAATGCATGATTTGGATGGGGGATGAGAGAGGATAATTAGGACGAATTGGGACGGTCGTGCGTTCTCCTGCGGGGAATTTATGGCACCTCCCACATCGAGGAAGGGATTTCGGAAGAAGAGGAGAGATACGGATGAGGTGATGGTATCAGGTTTAAGAGGACTCCTACTCGGATCGAGTACCCTATTCACTTATTTATTTTATATTCGTTGACGTTGGCATTCATTGCCGTGGGTGTCGCTTGCAGGATTGAATCCATTGGGCACAGAAGTGTGTGCATTATCTTGACTTACAATTAGTTTCTTTCTAGAAATTATGTACAGGAAAACCATGATGACATCCTTTAGAATCGAGAACGAGAATTCTCGTATCGACTTGATAATGTGGTGTAAATATATTGGTATTTGAATATGTACCTGTTCCAACACTTGAGAAATATTTGGTTATTTTTTAGGAGAAATTTAGGTGAGATGAGTTATTGCATTATTACGAAGTTTGATTTCCTACTGTTTACAGATGGAGTGGTATTAGGTTTAAGAGGACTTCTGCCTGGGATCGAGTGCCCTCTTCATTTATTTATTTTATGCTCGTTGACGTTTGGATTCATTGCTGAGGGTGTCCCTCGAGGGATTGAATCCATGTGGCAGCGGAACGCTTCGAATCTTTTCTCCCGGAATCCGCTTTGTATGCATTGTGATTTGTTTGATTCTCTCCATCTCGTTGCTGTGGGAGACGAGTGAAATTCGACACTCTTGTCTCAAGGGAAGAGGTAGTGTGATGTGGATGACTATTGTGTGGGTGTTATACATTTGTGTTATGAATATTCAGGAATTTATTTCATTTCAAATATTTCTTCAGCTCTTTATTTTGATATTTTTACAGACATAATTACTTATGGTGTTATCCTTTTTTTTCAGGTAAGCCGGACAAGATCCTGACGCAATAACTGTAATGAGTTACTCATTCACGGGGTGGTGAGTAGGTCTAATGACAAATATTTTATGTTGAAAGGCATTTTGTACCATTTAATCTTGAGAAAACATATTTTATCTGAGATTTTTGAACTATTACAGCAGTGGTCTGTGTAGATATAATTCTTATTTTACTATTTAAAAAAACGGGAAATCTATACAATTATAAAAACAAAGCGAATCTTTTTCTAGTCTTCTCGGTGGTCTGCAAACATGACACTGCTATCAAAATCTGTTAAATTAGTAATTTAGTAGAATTATGGGTTTCTTCGAAAGTCCTGATAAGGTAAGCACAATTGATATTTGCGAATAGATCGTGCGTGTAGTACATTTCTGTCATTGATTGATATTAATTATGAATCCGAAAAAAATTAATTAGGCAAAACACATGTTGACAGTATCAGCGACAGGACTACTTTAACCAATGCATGTATTCAAAGACCTTTAATTTTACTTTTCGTGTTTCCTTGGCCACAGTTGTTGGTTCAATTTCGATTGATTCTCTTGAAATACACTCTTACAAGGGGGGACAATGTATGGTGAAATGAAGATTGTTTAGGCTCTGGTTGTTAGGGGAGTGGCGAAGTTCGAATCAAAATTTGCCTTTCAAACTGTCTTTGATCAAAGATGCCTATATCAAAGATGTATTCCACTATACTAGATTCCCTCACTTGAATTGATATTTTCTAGAGGCTAAACGCCAGAGTTTATCCTTTTATAATATTTATATGTGGTCTTAATGCATGTGAGATGCGTTTGCTTTTTTCCATGAGAGGAAGTGTTTGATTTTTAAGAATAGCTTGTGTTGCTTCTTCTTCCCACCAATATACTCTGCCCCATATCGCTTATGCCGCTTCATTCAGCGAGATGTAAGTCCGCTGGCTGCTTGTTTAGGGGTGAAATGTAAGTAGAATCAAGGTCGAGGTATTCCATTATGAGTATTTTTCACCGCACACGAGAAAATTTCAGGTTTTGTAAAACAAGCGAGCTAGTAGTAGTGACAAGCAGAAACGGCGAAAACATGGAAAGATCCCTCTTTCACCTGATGCGACCTCTGAAAATGTCTCCCCAGTGCCATTATGAATGTTGATTCTATGACCCGCCGCGTCCGTTACAAAAAAATACAGTGTGGGGACGTAAAGAAATGGCGCGCCCATGATGGGGTGAATATATGAGGTGAGAATATAAAGTTAGAACTCTCTCAACAATGGCCCTGAAACTTCGCCCCAAGTAGGCGTTGGGAGTTCTTTTTTTATTTTTCACACGGCCATTACATGATTTTTTAAAGCGGGAAATGGGTCTTTAGAGCGACTACCTCTCGCATTCCCGACGTGGAAAGTTTCCCCATGTTGTGCTTTGTCATATTTTCTACCGGAGAGCTCGTAACAGCTCTTTCTCGCTTGCATTTGGGTCTTTATATTCACCATTTGCAGCCCTATTTAAGTGTAGCTTTGGGAAGAAGTAATACGGGTGAACTTTCACGAGGTTTCATCATGCCCACCCAAACTTTTGCGAAAACATCTTAAAAAAAGAATAGAAGTAAAAATGAATCCGCCCCCAAACTACCTCCCTGGGGGACTCGACGGCCGTGCCTCACCTCACCACCCGCCCCCTTCCCCTTCGTCCGGTGATAACATTTCGTTCGCCTCCGCTTCTATTGAAGAGAGAACTTTGACACTAAAGCCGTGTTCGAAACTGGAAGCAAGGGCCCTTGATTCGTCCTCGTGCTGCGAACGGCAATGTTGGAAGCTTCTCGGAACCATGGTGATGGAGGTCGAGGATCCTTGAACACCCTCGTCTGGTGAGGATGCACTGTCTTAATCATCTGCAAATTCCGCCGACTCCATCCTGAAGAGTATCACTGCAGGGAATCCCATTTCCACCCTTGTTTAAGCGAGCTTCTTTCTGCGAGCAGAATTGCAAACTTTTATCCATGATACATAACTGGCTGTTTTAAGTAATTACTCTATGGGAGTCAAAGCCGATTGAAACATTGATTGATGGATACATCTATGGAAATTTTTTGGCTTCCGGGTTTTCTCACGCCGGTAATAGCATAAATTAACACTATTGTATCGACCCAATGCATCATGATCTTTGTTTGAGACTTCGCGTGGGCTAACTACCAATATTTGTGGCTTTATTCATGTTTCATGGGCCAAGTAATGAGATAGTGCCTCCTTAATCATTATCGTAAAGATTAGTGGTGACCTTGTATGACATATGATATAACATTTTTGTTTAGTTATTTTTTATTTGCTATTATTTATTTTCAGTCTATTAACTACTCTATTTCCCATTTCCTTATCCCAAATGGTAAATTAAAACACACTGGCATGCACCAATTTTTATCCTGAGAAATTAAAATGTCACACTGTCGCGTGATAAAAGTTTTGGGCTCTTGATAGGAATGATATTTTTCTCTAAGTATCCATATAAGTGTGGAATGGAGCGTTGCGCGTATACCAACGGAGTCGCAAACCTATTTTCATCAAGGCTGTATGATACGGTTGGTAGGTTATTGTCATCATATCTGCAGAGGCTATAAATAGTATTCTGTCTTTGAAGCTCTCTATGTAAACTGCTGCGTTACATTTAGAACGCACTGTAAAAGACGCAATGCGCCTCAAAACTAGTGCGATATTGCGAAAGTTACCCGACGTTGTTTTTTCTTCTCTCCGTGCCATTTACAACAGCCCCGGGAATATATTTTGTGCGTCGTCTGTCGAGAAAACCGGGAAATTTATCTTATTTTGTTTCCGAGATAAAGAAGGCACGACGTAAGCCGAATGAATCGCTCTCGCATCTCAATTATGTTTAATTTGTAGGAGAGACAGGTGCATTTGGCATAAGGGTTGGTAATATCCCCTTCCCTGCGCCGCAACCCCCTTCTCCCCACCCACAGCGTCCATCCCACCCCCGCAACCAAAAAAATGCCAAGAAGTCAAAGTTGTTGATTTATGACCGCCTTGTATTAAACATCCGATTTATGATTCTTCCCTCGGATTCTCCGACCCCCATCACCCCAACCAATCCACCCCCTTCCACGGCTTATTCCACGCGATCCCTATTTCCTTCTCTGCTCCTTATTCCCTCTTTCTCTCCATCACATCCTCCCCAAGGTACACCCTGCATAGTCCTTCGTCCTGCTCTCCAAACTCTCCTCCTTTTCCCCTTCTATCTCCCCCACTCTTCCTTCCCCCCCCCCCTTCACCTCCGTAAGACAGCCCCGCTTCCCTTCCGGCTTGAAGGCAGGCTTTGCCGAAGAAAATGGATGGGCCCTCCTCAGTCTTGCGCGCGGGATAAGTCCGCCGGGGATGAAGGAGAGGCACGAGAGAGAGAGAGGAAGGGAGATCAAGACGGCCTTCGAGAGAAGTATAAGAGGAAGCAGTGGAAGGTCTTGGGGGAGGCCTTTGGAATTGGGGGGGGGGGAGTGGTGGGAAAGAAGGAAGTGGAGATGTGGAGGAGGAGCGATGATGGTAATGGAGCATGGCGGAGCGGAAGGTGAACAGTGGAGAGGTTGCGTGCATAGTTGAAGGGAATGGAAGTGCTTGTAGAGGGTGGAGGTTAGGCATCTCTCATTGGATACGCTCCTACTGCGAATAATTTACTATATTTTTTGTTTTTTTTTCATTCCACCGGACTAACATTTGTGGATGGGACAATTTTTAACAAAATTCTTTTTAATTTTCTTCTTTTCCAAAACAATATTTTTGCTGCAACACCTGCTCGGATATATTTTAGCTTTAAAAACATTCATTATTTCAATATTGACCTAAACATTTGCTTTCACTTGGACATTTAAGAATACATTACGAAAAAAGATGTAGGTTTAACATTAATTTTAATCGATCAGTATATTCTGTACGATGGTCTTGATTTTTTTTACAAACGTACCGGACTAAAATATTAGTTCAATGGTTTTCCACGTGTTTAATCACAGTTTCACTACCCAAATTGGGATTCAAACCCGCAACCGTAAGTTCATTTTGTGATGAAATTCCGTAAATGACCTGGCTTCCACGATCTGCTTTTTTTAATATTTGAATCATGAGCTTATTTAGTAGCAGATTTAAAGAATAATTTTAATGTTCACATAGCCTGGTTCTGGTGTGTAATACCTGATACGAACGTGAAAAGATAAGTGACAGTCCCTAGTCCCGTTGGTAGTAACTTTGTAGTTTGAATGAACTGTTTGTTGGATATAAGTATCATTTCGCCTCATTTGCGATGCTTTTGCTTCATATTTTATTTTATTTTATGAAATCTCCGATAACGTTTTGACAGTAATCTTTTGTTATATTTCTGATATTTATAGTAGGGAAAAGTAAACTTTTGCATCATTTCGGGTAATCGAAACTGCTGAATCATTTGATCTCAAACTTCAGAACTTTCCGCTGGCAGGCCTTCATCGTATTTATGCTGTATTTGAAGTCGAAAAAGTTTGGCAGTGGAATATAAATTGAAACCGATTTGGGTAAATGGAGAGGTAATTAACCTTAATGACCTAAATTCCGTCTATTGTTATTACCATTTCAAATAACCACGACTGAAAACATCGGGGTTATTCACTTCCCCATAAAGTATCCCCGTTTGTCTGGTTGGATGTCCGCCTTACCAGCCCCACATGGCGGTAATATATTATGCTACGCCAGCAGGGTGGTTGAACCAACGTATTACGATCATTATTTTGTTTCCAATGATTGAAGACCATGTAAGTCTCTTATAGGGTACGCCTCATGCCTCTACTTCAATTCGCATCTGAGCGTCTAATCCATCCGCCCCTGTGATTGGCGCAGAATGTGCGATGAGGTCCTGTCGTCGGGTCAGCGCTAGGAAGGATCAGCGTCCTCATGGACTCTGGACCCGCCCCTCCCCCCCCCTCGCCGGACGTCATTCTTCATCGCCTCGTTGTATCTGACTCGGCGTCCGTCGCCGACATCCCTCATGATCAGGTTCATGTATTCCATCCATGCTAGCGACTGGTGGCTCCATGCCCCCCGTATATCCACCGGCCTTCCCTATTTTCAGCCTCCTCGATTTATCCGCTGATACCCATTCTTAGCGCAATAATTGTGAGATAGTATAATCTTAAGGGGACGAAAGTTTGGGGAGCGTATGTAATGCATGCACTTTGGGAATACCAGCTGCGTGGCAAATATGCTGTAAACTGACAGAAATTGAGTTCGTAAAAGCTATATGAATAAATCGTTTTCAAGATCATTCTTAATTGGGTCCTAAACAAAGCTAGATAATTTTAGGTCTATCGTTTTTAATTTAGATTTTTGGAGATGCAAGTATTTTTCATGAATTATGCTTGCGCCATATTGGCAATCGTGCAAACATACAAAAATAATAATGCCAAAAAGTGTTATGCTTATTAAGTCAATATAGACGAAGTGCAGTCGAGTCTATTTAAGAATCAAGGTCTCTCAGAAACGCATTGACTTCGAATCAGCAATGACATCGTTTCTATTATATTCATCGTGATTTTCTCTGTTCTGGATTACTTTATTATCTCTAGTTTTTCCCTTACTTCTTGAGCTATGATCATTTTACGATCATGAACTTGATTCGTGTTGACAGAATAAATTAGATACTGCTCTCGACCAACCAATAGAGTGTCATAACAATGACGTCAGCATTAATTTATGAAGAATACTCCAGGAAACACAATGTGAAACTGAGGTAGCGAACGGATGAAGAGAGTAAGCGAGCATCAAAGGGGTTGTTTGATGATGCTGAAAGGCATTAGGTATCATTACGAGGGCGCGCAAGGGAGAGTGTGAGGGAAGTGATGGCGATGGAGGAGGAGGTTAAGCAGGAAACGGGAGAGAGAACGGGAACGGAGCGTGGCAAGGGGTCTTATGTGATGCACTCGTGGTGGTTCAGAACTCGAAGAGGATCATGGGAAGAGGCGGTATACGCGGGTGGATGCTGTGTGGGGGTGAGCGAAGGAAGAGGGAGAATGAAACAGGAGATTAAGAGGGAAAAGTAAAGATAGAGATTTATATGGTGGGGTCTTTAAGGATTCTTCATCCAGGTCACGATCTTGAGGAGGAGAGGCGGGAGTGACGGGAGGTTTGGGATGGAAGACGCTCTTCGGGTGGGAGGAGGAGGAGGGGGAAAGGTGGGGTGGGGTGGTAGGCGACGCTTGTAACAGTGCAGGGTCGGGCGAGACAGGAGCACGGACGAACAGTGATGACCCGGATTGCGTGGCAACAGAGAGGACTCTTCTCCCCTTTCCTTCTTCTTATTTATAAACAGGGGCGGGGGATGGTAAGGGGGAAGGGGGCACTGCATCTTTCCCAGAACGAAGCGTGACGTGTGGACGGTGATCGGAATGCCAAATAGTGAAATAGTTCGCCAGTGATCGTGCATTCCGTCGTTGCGGTTTGCTTTTGCTCTTGTTGTTGTTTTTTCCCAATTTTTTTGCAACTTCCTTCCCCCCCCCCCCCCCCCCCCTCCCTCCCTCTCTCTCTATCTCTTGGGAGGAGCAATGATTCCCTACCGCAAAGAGAGGGAAGTGGAAAACGGAAGTTGTGGGCAGTAGCGCCTTCTCCTTTCGGTCCGCCTCGTACGGCGACTGGTTTTACATTCAAGGATGCGCTCGCGAAAATTACGGTCTCGCTCGGAGCTCGTGATTTTTCTGCCCCGTGATTCGGCGAGACGGAAAACTCTCGAAAACTCCACTTCTCTTCGGACTCTGTGGAAATCAAGTGGTTCCCGCTCCAGTCGTCTACGTGCGATTGCTTTCATCTTCGTCCTCACTCAAGTGCTGCTCGCGGGGAAAAATAAAATGTCGAAATGCTAAAAATAAAATATCGTTGTGGTGTGTTTCATGTCTTTTCAATCATTAAATGATACAAACTCCGGGTAAGGAATGGGAATCCCACAGAAATTAATGAATTTTTGCGTGTTTTGGGATGACCTTTCTATATGATTGTTTAATAATACGCAGATGTATTTGATATGATTAATACTTTTTTATGTTACCCGTTTGAAAGTTTTTAAGCGTTAAATTTTAACTTTAAATTGTATCTACCGTTTCAGTTCACATTTGCATTTAAACTTTTCCAAGAGTTAATTATGTCCATTGTGAAATCTTATCCATGGTATATTAAAATCGAGGACTTTTTCTACGCTTGTTCGTTTACTCTGATACATTTTCCGCATGCGTTTTTTATAATAATAGATCGTCCTTTAGTACTCAAGGATAGGAAGTACGTGAATCCACTGGATTTTTTTTACTTCTACCGTATTGTCACGTTGACGTCTTGTCACAAGTGTTTCAATATTTAAGAGTCAAGTTAATTTATGTAGGTACCATCCAGCAAAGAATCTGAGAATTCAAAAGAGATTGCATAGAAGAAATCATTACTTAACAAAAGCAAATAAATTAGGACGTAGTTTTTTCTATTTAAAATCTTATTATTATTATTTTTTTCGATTCTTATATTCTAGAAGAAATTAGAGTCTCACGGCCTCTAGATACTTCTTGCTTCCGTACCAGAATCGTATTATCGAATGTTTCATGAAATTTGATGCCTCTGTTTTAACGGTCATAGTTTAGGTCGCTCAATTTTATGCGTTTATTCCGTTTTCGTGAGAGTTTCTGCTTCATTCCTAAAATACCAGTGTACATAAAGTCAGTTTTTGCTGGAGATGGGCAATGAATCAGCCTCGAGCGTGTTAAAACGATGATAGGACCGACGCTGTCAGGTTACAATCGCCATCGAATGGAATATCTGGACCAAAGACACGCGCCTGCACATTGCAAAACATCTGAGCAAAGAGCTCTCAGTATTTGGAGGTAAATTGCAGCTCTCTCCTTCTCTGCAGGAAGACGATAGTCAGGTAAGAGTGAGCGTGGAGTGAACGAGATAAGGGAAGAGATGAGAAGTGGAGGAGCTTCCACGCGTCTTACGACCGACTAGAAGGAAGGAAGGAACGGAGGAGAATTTAGAGACAATGGGACGGTTCGAATTAGGACGAAATTTGTTTGTTTCTCGTGCGTTTTTTTTCTTTTTCCTCGTGGTAGAGTAGGAAGGGAGGTTTTCCTTCGGGAGACATGAGGGGGGGGCGAGGGAGCTCAGCGAGGTACGCTAGGGGTGTTAGCGGAGATAAGAGGAGGGAAACGGAATCTTCCCCGAGAGCGGAATACTGGAGCGGAAGGAAGGCTGACTTGTTTAAGGAGAAGGACTTCTGAGGGATTCACGAGGATAATATATGTTTCGGCGTTTACCCTCCCCCGTAAGCTCACTTAATGCTTCGCCGGAGGAGGAGCCCTGTGTGACGGCGGCAAGACCTCTCCCGAGGCATCCGCACTGGCTTTATTCCCGTTGTTATTCTCGCTATTTATTGCACATTATATCCTTTGCCCGATCTTAGCGGGATCTTGCTTTCTTTTGGTAGGACTAGAATATTTCAAGGGGAAAAATGAGTCGCGCAAAATTTCTCCAACTCTTCGGTTCAATGAGCGTCAAATATAAGTCTTAGAGCCTTTTTTATTTCAGATTTATTTTCAACCATTTTACTTGGCACCTATCTATAAATGTTGAAAATATCCCCACCAGTCTATTAACATATTTTTTGAGGATTTCGACCCATACAATTTAAACTCAACTCTTTGCCAACGTTTCACTTTATTTGTAAACCATGAACAGGGCTTGAGAATTGGTAGAGAGAACGAAAAACATTTCATTAAGTCACAATTAAATTAACATTAGTTAGAATACAATGTGTTAATACGAGAATGATGATGGTTTCAAGCAAGATGGTTAACAAATAAACTTAAGTAAATTGTATGGACCAAAAATCTCAAGTAAATTTTAATAGATTAATTGATTGTGGCCAACAAACATGAATAGAGCATCACCACTGTTTTATCACCTCTTTGTTTTCCAATGTAATGATTTGAGTGTCGGAAGATCTTTTGCCTCATTTGCTGCCTGGTGACTTATTTCATGCTACAAAAAAAAAGAAAAATTTGGATATGAATTTAACGGAAATGTTGTAGTCACATGTAAGAATTTATTTCATTTTAAGTTATTAAATTCAGACATTACCTATTTACAAATGGATCCTGAAAAATCAAAATGAGTGCCCTAATTACACGCTTTCATTAAAAAATAAAGATCCCTAACCACTTATCTTCATACACTCTATGATTTCAGGCTTTACATTGTAGAAGTAATTGGAATTCATAATAAATTGTACACTTTGTAATTTTCTGTGCAGTTTTAATTATCGGTTGAACGCGTTTCGCCGATGTACGGCATCATCAGGTACAATTTCTAAGATTGTTTGTTTATTGACCGTTGTTATGTTGTCGTAGTTACGGGGTTGGTTTGAGTGAGACCGTGGCTTAGAAGTGTGGGCGCGGATAGGTGGCTTGAATGGTTTATTTTTCTTCAAGTTTGTTCCTCGGAAAGGAGTGGAGGGAGGACTGCGGGAACGATTGCTCATCACAAAGGGCCATGTTAGGGTCTGCCAAAGTGGCTTCTAATCTCGATTTGCTCGAGAGTATCCATTTTTAATCCGTTAGAGACGATGTGTAAAATTTTAGGAACAAAATCGCTTTTGTGGTTTCATTCCAAGAGATGTTTAGCAAATAGGGAGCTGGAATCCTTATTTTTGTAACACCTAACATGTTCCGTGGCGCGTATCATGAAGTTTCTATCCGTCTGACCAACAAATGTAGTTTTACAACTACTGAAATTAAGTTTATAAATTCCTGACTTGAGAAGTCTTTCTTGTCTGTCTCTAACATTAACTAGGAGCTTGGAAAGGGTTAAGGGTGGGTCAAATGCTGCTTTAAGTGAGGTGAGCAGGCGATTATGATATAATATAATACGAAATATGATATAAGATATCTCCCAGGAATGGGAGAGAGCACCACTTGAAGTCTTTTTGTTCTACGGGTTGAGCAGAGTAAATCTGTTTAATGGCTACTGTTATCTGTTTTTTTCCTAGTATTCTGTGTACTAGATCAGGGTTGTACCCATTGCTCGCTGATATGTTAATTATAGTCACAAGTTCCATATTGAATTTTTTGGAGGAAAGGACGATGTGTAGGAGGCGGTGGATCATCGAGTGAAGGGCAGCATATTTGTGAGAAAAAGGTGAACTGAATCATTAGGAATTATGTGGTCTGAAAAGTGGATTCTCTGTAAATTGAGAACTCATCTATTTACTGTGATAGTAATTGACAAATCAAGGAAGTTAAGTGTGCCGTTGACGTTTTTCTCCGTGGAGAAGGAAATGTTAGAATGAAGTGCGTTGAGTTAATTGAGGAAGGAGTCAAGCTGGTGGTTAGTCCCTGTCCACAGGCAGAGAATATCATCTACATAGGTACCGGAACCAATAATCCACATTTTTCACATGTCGATTGTCCGAATTGAAAATATTTTCTTCTAAAAAATTAAGGAATAGCTCGGCTAGGAGGGGGAAAGTGACCCATAGCTAGACCGTCTGTTTGATTATAGAGACGGTGGTTGAGACTAAAATAGTTTTGATTTACAGTCATTTTCGTAAGGGAGATAAATTCATTTGAAATGCTTTGAGCAATGGTGGAGTCATTGAGTAAATCTTGAGCTCTAAGTAAGGATTTTAAGGAGTAATGCACACAAGTGAATAAGTTGATAATATCAAAAGAAAGTAATATTGCTTTTTTCCCCTTTTAGTTTTTCTGCAAGCTCAATAGAGATTTTAACTCGATATTTAGGCTTGACACCCGTGTATTCCCTGAACAATACGTTTAATTTTCGTGACAGAAGGTTTTAAGGGGAGGACACCGCAGAGACAACAGGTCGAATGGTCTTTTTTAAGCAGTTTGGGGAGTCCGTACAACCTGGGAGCAGAGGGGTTCATATTTGGATTAAACTCCATTTTTCCCCGGGACTAAATATTTCAGACTTGCGCACTGCATATTTCACTTCACGTTGAAATGTCAATTTTGAGTCTTTAGTTAAAGAATCTATGCTGTCTGTCTATGATACGAGCCAAGGAACATGTTAGGTGTCACAAAAATAAGGATTCCAGCTCCCTCTTCGCTAAGCACCTCCTGGAATGAAACCACAAAAGCCATTTTGTTCCTAAAATTTTACACATCGTCTCCAAGGGATTAAAACTGGATACTCTCGAGCAAATCGAGATTAGAAGCCACTTGGCACAGACCCTAACACACGGCCCTTTGTAATGAGAAATCGTTCCCTCAGGCTTCCCCACTCCTTTCCGAGAAATTAACTTTAAGAAAAATAAACCATTCAAGCCACACTTGTAAGCCACGGTATAACCGCAACCTCCCTCTCACTCAAACCAACTCCGTAACTACGACCACTTAACAACGGTCAATAAACAAACAATCTTAGAAATTGTTTGATGCCGTAGATCGGCGATACGCGTTGAACCGATAATTAAAACTGGAGAGAAAAATACAAAGTGTATAATTTAGGTTGGATACTTATCTTCTTGTTAATTTTGTTGCAATATTGAAAGTCATGTGCCATAGACCTAAATTAACACCGAAGCTTTGATATATAAGTGTAATTGGACTTTCTGCATGATGTAAACTTAAAATTGACTTCGAAGTGAGGCTCTTGAGAATATAATTCGGCTAAAGAATACTCCTACGTTGTTTGTTAATTGCAGTAATTTTACTGAAGTAATAAAACGAGGGTACACCGTTACTAAAAAAATAGCCTATGCGTCGAGGTCCTCCGTCGAGGACAAAATAAGCTATGTTTACCTACCTATTGTATTTGCTAAAAAAAAAGAACATGCGCCAGAACATGCGCATTTGTCGTTTTTTACCGTGGAGGAAAATAACTTTATGGTTTTCAATGCTTTGTGAGAATTTTCGCCATTTTGTAATTTTTATCCAATTCCTATACATGTCTTTTTGAAGTTTTAACATATTATTGTACTTGCCCTAGCTACGAATTTCCCTTCAAGCACCTGATAGTGGGATCTCCTAATGCTTGCATTTGACTGTGAAATTCCGAATGCGTTCCATCGAAATTAACTAAATTTTTTACTCCATCATAAACTCTAAGAAGGTAATTAAGGATACTCATCAAAATGTCCCGTCGAGTCATTGAATTTTACCGTCTCTGTAGTAAGCGTCGTCACCAAATGAAAGTGAATACGAACAATCGAAGACGCCTAGGAAAAATTTCCATTGCCTCGTGTAAGTGTCATATAGTTTTCTTTTTAGTAGTCTTAAAAACACCTTCTATTATTAAATGTAGACTTAACATCATATTCAACCTTAAACCAAAAGGAAATATGAGATTATTTTATCATTAATGGCATAAAAATATATTTTGAATTTTTGTAATTTATCAATTTAACCCTACGTTGCTGAACTGAGAGGAATGAAAAAAAGAGACCGACTATACGTTAGGCGCCTCCTGGTGGATGGCGATGTAAACCAGGTTTTACGAGATAGACTGAGAACCAAGTATCCTATTACGCCCGTTATTGAAAATAAGCCCTAGAATTACTGCCTCGTTTAAGAAAATTTCCCTAAAACAGATATTTTAATTAGCTGTCACTGTAGCATTTGCAAATCTGAACGTTTTGCAGTTTTTTTTAGAAAAATATATTTTGACATAGGTTTTTGCGTGGGGCTTTTCAACCGCAGCTGCCAAAGCATCCCCGATCACCAAGCAGTAACAACATACGGTTTAAAGTAGTCTGAGCGACATATCACTTCACCATGAATTTGACTTCATTTTAATGATCCCATCTTTCTAATGATATCAAAAAATAAACTACTTTCCGAGCAATTTTCCTAAAAATAAAATCTGTTTTACATGGGATAGATTACGGCTGTGCGCTCCAGAGGGAGAACATTAAAAAAAATAGGAATTCATAACACCTAGATTTCGTCAAAAACTAACTGTGTGTACTTTGTATATTTCCTCAACTATTTATTAAATATAATCATTTACTCACCGCAGTAATATTTACAGAATCGCAAAATAAACCATCTGTTGTGGAGGCGTGTTCACCGTGCGTCGTGAAAAAATTAGTCAAGTAAGAGATTTATGTAGTTATATTTATTTAATGAGTGAGAATTTTTGTCATGTATAACTATATTTTTGCGCCATTAATATTGCAATATATACTTCATATTTATCGCACTTGCTGAATTCAAAAAATAAAATCGAATATGGTCTTCATGATGACTAAGGGATCTATCTAGCTCAAACTACCTGAAGCCCCACAAAATATTCTTCCACTTAAGACTAACAGTTCCTCCCTCCGTCTTATCCTTTTTCGCCTTCCCGCGACCGACCCAACCCCTCGTGTACCCACCCCTTGGAAACGCTCCTCCCTACCTCTCTTCTGCCCCCTCTCCCCTCATCCCCTTTGCCCCCATCGGAGTCAGTGCTAGTCGCGTCGTCGCATTCCTCGCCTGTACTGTAGTGGCATCCGGCGGGAATTCGTCGCATGTGGGTGGTGTTAAGTTGAGCGGCGGGACTGGCAGCAAGGGGGAGCTGCCGGGTGAGTGGGGGTTGTCTGGTGGGTTTCGCGACCCCCGCACACCCCCGTGGTGCTCTGGAGGGAATACCAGAGGGAAAGAGGGGGTTTCGTGATGCTTGCAGGCACCACCGTCTCATCCCACTCGGGGTCTGTTCTCCGACCCAACCCCTCCGCGTCTTCATACTGCTAAGCCCTCTCGCGCCCGCCGTCAACACTACAGCCCCCCCTCGCTGTTGCGCGCCGAAAAGGGGATTTTAATCGAGTTTCGCCGGAAGAATCCACGCATTTAATTACCGAGGAGAAAGGTGAAGTTAATGCACATCCCCACCGCCCATTCCCCCAACCACCTTACTCTACCCTTTTCCTCCTTCTCTTCCTCCCCTCCCCCTTCGCTCCCCTGAATCTGATACCAAAACACCCCTGACTCCCTATTGGCGCCTCTCTGAACCCGTCTCCTTTTCAGTTCCCCCATCCCCCGCGCCGCCACGAGGACCCCGTGGGGTTGCGATAGAGGAGAGAATAGGGTAGGGGGTGGAGTTTCAACGCTGGTGGGGGAGAAGGGAGGAAAGGTTCGTACACGAGTGAAAGAGATTAAATTGGTTTCGCGACGAAACGACTCCGCCATCGTCCCTCTTTCCTACTTCCTCTCCTTCCCTCGCCATCATCCACCTCCCTTCCCTTCGCCCCTCACGGTCGTTGCCCTCGCAAGAGAATAAAAATTCCACCGCGGAGCCTCCAGCAGTAGTAGTAGGAATTGGCGATCCTTATGTTACGCCTCAGAAAGATACGTTCATACATGTGTATATATTTGTATGGAGGAGTTCTGCTGCTGCGAGTTATCATGTGGTGCTGGTGCGAAAGCGGGGACACTGTAGAGAGTCAGGGCAATACAATTAGCGGAGGGCATCCTTGTGGCCGTCCAAAGGGCCAAGGGGCTTATAAGTGCGTGTTGCGGGATCCCGTTTGAGATTTTGGAGACGCAGGGGTCTCGCAGAACAATGCCACCCCTGAAAACATTCGGCGACGAGGATTTTGTCCGTTTATTTTGACATAGCAAACCTTTATTCTCCAAAGTTCTGAAAGTTCAGAGAACATTCTTCCGAGCAGTATTTCTTTCTTGGATTCCGTATTTGAATGATGTGCCAAGTGCATTGAATATAATACTCTGCACTTGGAAAATAATTATTTGACTCTGGCCTGGCAGGTGACAAATACCCAGCGATAACATTCCGTAAAGTTACCTGGCTAATTCAAAATATTACGTGATATTTGAAGGGGATAATGTCAAATTTTAGTACGGATGGGCTTTCAATAATAAGGCATATATTATTTTACTCTGAAAGCAATTTCTCATTTCAATTTCTTTTAAATGTTATTTAATGTTTTCTTACTTATCTTGAGACTGAAAATTGTAATTGAAATTAATATTGAGTGACGATAAACTTTACAATTGTCATTTTATTGGTGTAATCATGTAAAAACATATGTTTCTTCCGAATATAATTAAAACATGCACTATCACTGTTCTTAATTCCTCTTAGTTTTAATGGTTGAAAGCTTCATGCAGAGTAGTTTGGCATCGAAAAATTATCCGGTCAGGTTCTTTCTTTATATTTGTGAGATCCCGCGCTACCAAACCCCAAAGTAAGTAGATTAATACCACGTAAAAGTAAGGTTAATGTCAGCCCCATAGTACAAGGTTTTAGTATTCTTTGAATTAATTTTATGAGTGTCTTTATTATATTTTACCTTAATTAATATTTTATTTCACGGTTTTATGCCATACATAATATTCCAAATTCTTGTCTTGCACAGAAAGAAATTGAATGTATAACAATTTCCGGCCTCAAAAGAAAATACTTTTTTTACTTTTTATCTGATAACGAGAACCTCTCGGCCGCGTTTCTTCCAGCCGAGGCGATTTACTTTCGTGCGTAAAGTCATCTCGTTCCGAGACGACCCTCCTTCCCGTTATCTTTAGATCGTTGGTTTCTTTTCAAAATCCCACTGACCCGTTACAAATGGATTTGGAAATGGTGGGGTCGGGAATAAACTTACTTCCGCAGTCGGAGAAATGCCGCGGAAGGTGAGAGATATCCCCGGGAACAGGGGAAAAAAATTGCACCTCTCTCATGTTACACAGCGCGAGTTTTCTTCTCCGTCATCGCTCTCATCAACTGAAGGAGATCCACCCCTTGATCTCCCCCCGGTCCCTCACCTCTCCACCCCTCCCCCTACCCTGGTCCAGTGTCATCCTCTTCCAAACCCCAATCCCGTCGCCTTTCCCTTTCTCAACACCATTTCCCAATTTTTATCCCCTTGTCTCCAGTTTCTACGGCTGACTACCTCATCGATTCATCCACCCCGATGGTGCTCCTCTTCACCCCGTATCATCTTCCATATTTATCCTCTCCTCTTTTCCTCTCTTTCTCGCCAAAGGTTTTTTTTCTCCGCGTTGCTACTACCCTTACCTTTCGAAAGGAAAGGGATGTAATAGGGATTTTATTTCTAACAATCATCGTCTTTATCTAAAAGGTTTTCAGTTCGGTTACCCTTAGTCATGTCTTACGTTTTCAAACAGATTGCTTTAGATATCAGTAGGAAATTGAAAGCCTTGTTATTACCTTACTCCATCTTACATGCTTTTTTTTCATAAATTACTTGGTTTCGATTTATACTCAATCAAACATTGGAAACTACATTTTTCATAATGGTGTGCTACCACAAGGATTTCATGGGGTCTTTTATCTAAGCAAGAAAATGTTCTAATCCAAATACACTAAAATTACGACGGGGATGAGTTGTTCATTTTTATGCTTTCTCGTCGAATTGACCATAGTGCTTTTAAAATATTAGTTTTTGATCATTATGTACCAGTAAATCGCGTTGGGCTTCTTTAGACTTCTGCATTCAATTTAAATAATGAGGAAGTTCTGACGCACAGTTTGCGTTATAAAGGTAGTAATGCAGTGACCATATGTTTTCTTCATTTTTTTATTTAATTAATTACTTACCGTAATCCATGTTTATAAAATCTCAAAAAAAACCCTCCTTAGTGAAGACGTTTTTATCGCAAGGCATGAAATAAATAAAATTCTGCTTGCAGCCTAAAATATGTATGTTTAGTTAATTACTAAGAACTTCAGTAATAAAAATAAGTTCTTGCGTCATGAATATTACAATATTTACTCCTTGTTTCTTCAAACTTTAATTTTTTAAAATCAGATTCGAGCATGACCTTCATTATGACTAGAAGAAATTCCCATTGTAACTGCCTTGAGTGAACTATTTCCTCCGGCGTGCGTCTCCGCCCTGTGGTCTCCTGCCCTGTGCCTCACCGTTCGCCAGATCGCCTCATTTCTTCTCGCCTCCTCCTCCAAACTTTTTCTTCCCCCCCATCCGTACGATTTCCTCATTGCTAAGCCCTTCATCACTCTCTATTAAGCTCTCCGTCTCCTACTTCCCTTCTTTTCTCATTCATCTCATGGCTCATCCCTCGTTCTTACGGAGCACCAACGCTTTGCACCTTTGCCCACTTTCCCTCGGCCTCGATCACCCCTTCCGCTATGCCGTGCAAAGCTCTCTTCTCTCCGCTGCTTCTTCCTTACCCTCATCCGCACCAACCCTCATCCTCCCCCCGCACGGAGCCTGCCAATCAACCCGCCCACCCCTTCACCTCTTGCTCCCTCACTCATCCCATTACATTCCCCCCTCGTCCAACTTCGCACTTGTCCAACCATTCTCCCCGTAGCCTCCTTATCCCACGTCTCCCTGAGACGCAGCATCCTTCTCCTCGCCGCCCCTAGACGACCTCTTCACCGGCAAAAACCAAACCCCTCACCCAACGCTTCTTCGCACCCTCCACTCCCCTTTTTTTCCTCTCTCGCTCTCCAGCCATCCCTCTATCTTTCTTCCACCCAAGCGCAGACCTTCTCGAGCCATCCCGTCCCTTATCACCTTATCAGGTGAGACACGCCCTTCGCGGACGCAGATATATACACAAATCCTCGGGGCGCCTCAAGCTCTGTAGCTTTTTTTCCCCTCCCCCGTCTCAAGCTCTTTTCTTTCGCAAAACAAACCGCCAAACCCCTTCCCAACCCTCCGCACCTCCGCCTTTCGGGGCGCACCTTAATGCCTCTCCCGTCCTCCCATCGCGCCGTCACCTTCCAAGTTGCCCACCTCTGCCAGTCCTTCCACTCAGAGCACCACCACCGCCATCCTTCCCTTTGCTTGCTCCATCCCTATCCTCAGCCCTTCGCCCATCCCCCCCCTTCTGCTCGATTTTTTTCGTCTCTTCTTTTCATTTGTCTCTTTGACATTGATTTAAAAGCCCTCCTTTTTCAACTTCCCTAGTCTTCGCACCTCCCTCTTGCCTCCACATCTCCCCCCGTCACCTTGTACCTCTCCGTCCCGGCATCCTCCTCTCTCCATCTCCCAATTTTCCTATCCACCCTAAATCCTTTATCTATCTCTGTTTGCCTCTCTTGCCGCTCTCGCTCCTTAATCGCCCCGCTATCTCTATCCTCCACTTTCCCTCGCTCCCCCCTTATCGCCTCTCCTCCATCTCATCCTCCCATTTATCTTCCCAGCAGTCCATTCTCTCTCTCCTTCCCGAGGCGCCTCTTTATCACCCGAGGCCCGCTCTTCCTCTAGCCCCACCGCTGCTTCTATTCCTCCTAGCCCATTCGTCCTCATATCCTGCCATCGCTCACCCCTTCTATCCAAACGCCTCTTGGGATTCTCTTTCGCTTCCCGCGTCCAAATCCTCTTCTACCACGTGACTTTGGCACCCAATGGTCCACCCAATCCCAGTGGTCGTCCCACTCGGTGTCAATGAGATCCGCCCGACGCGAGTCTTTCCCTTTGCTATCGTGCTACTCGCTGCCCGCTTACCATCTCCAACCCTCTCCAATCCGTCCCGACCACCTCCTCTTCCTTTTGAGTCCGGTGCCACCACAACCGTGTGCGCCCTCTCCTTTTTTGCAGTCTTTTCTTTATCAGCCCTTGAATCCCATTCCGTTCCTCACATCCTAATTTCATTCCGAGTTCCTCCATCTCTTATCGCATCCTATTTACCTCGAGCATATTCCAACAGCTGTGCTTCCCCTGAGTCTTATCCAAACCGAGCGAATGAAACGCTGCCGCTGTCGGATTCATTCTGAAAGAAGATGATATTTTGCGTCAATTGAAACGGTGGTAGCTTACAAATATCGCGGAGGAGAATAATGTTGGAGGGGTGCCTTTGTATTTACGGAGCACGTCATCATATCTTGAAGAAATCAGGATCGATAAGACCTAGTGTGTTGGGTTTTTTATTGCAAAGCAAAGCTAACGCTATCTTTTTAAATGGCTAATGTACTTCCTTTCTGAATTCTACGTTAAAATCAGGCTTAAATATAGTCTCCTTCTTTAATTTTTATCCAACTATATGCATTCAATTTTTATATGAATAGACGAAGTCATTAAATAATTTTTCACTCTCATGAACTTTCAATTACTTATACAGTACATTGTTTAAAATAACGATATATATCTATTACACTTCTAATTAATCTATTTTTTTTGCAGAAAATATGCTTTTGACACAGAGGCAGTAATTCATATTTCTATTGCTTCATTTCCCGCAGATATAGGAGAACCTTTGTTAAAAAATTTTCAATAGTAAATGCCTTCCTAATAGATACAATTTCCCATAACTCGAAACCAGAAATGAATGGAAGGATATATTAAAATGTAAATCAACTCATTAAAAGGCATTTTCAATCTATAAATCAATGTTTTCTGAGCCTGATTTTTTTATATTCTACCCCAACTCATCTGCCGTGCGATTAGGTCATGGTAAAACTGGTAACCATCTAAAGTTTGGCTCGAATAACTGAAAAATTGCAACAGTACTGGCTGAGGGTCAACTGATTAATCGGAAATAGGTTCAATGGCATCCAGTTAGAATAATGTATATCTGTGCTCCAGTATGTGTGATGTAGTCACTCATCTCCATCGATGATTTTTACAAAGCATCTACTTTTAATGAATATCAATGCTCATCATCCTTCTACTTCTCACATTCCAGTTTTCCTTCTTGAGTGAAGTCCTTCTTGTACCAAGATGCTCATACTCCTAACTATATAGAGTATATATTGTTGTTTCAGTGTTTACCCGTGTCACTATAAATTCTTTTAATTGTAGTTTCCCATAAATGCTTATTTTTGTATCTTTTCAATTCCTTGTTTTTCATGCAGCATTCTTTTTTAATGATTAACTGACAAAATCAGGTTTTATGGCTTTTGTTTTTTGTTGCTACTCTTATAATATACAATGTTTCGAATAACTTCAGTTGAATGGCAAGCACTTCAAATTTTTTCACTTCTTCCTTTTCATTAACGGCCAACTTTGTGGGAGGAAGTGGTGATATAAATATTTTTTCTTTCGAGGCCGGTTATGCACTAAAATTAATTGAAATCTTCGGCTCTTGACGCAAAATCTTATTCAAAATCCTCTCTTGCGCACACCAGAAGTTTTTTTTAAATCTTCGAATCAAATTTCATGTTTTGTTTCCCGCATATCCAATTATCCCTCTTCATCAATGGACTCTTTAATATCTCCGGATTACGAGACGTAGGGGTCGTAACAAATAACGGTGATGTGTTAACATCCCTCCCCAGCGTCGTAGCTAGGGGCTGGCCAGGCGGGCGGCTTCCAGGGGCGCAACCCTCAGGGGGGCACGCTTTGCAGACCCATAGCCTGCGGGCCGCCAGGGTACAGGCGCACAAAATTAAAACATGATGCCAACTCACATTTTAAAAAAATTGCACTTTGTGACGATAGTCACCCCCACATATTAGGAACTCTTATCTTCCTCATTTAACACAAAATTTGTACCGAACCCTAAATTTAAGACTTAAAATAATATTTTCAGCTTTAATGTGCACTAGACACACTTATTCAGCAAATGGAATGGAAATTTCGAATTATACCTGCCGTAGCTTCTGATTTTGGTTTCCTGACAGGACTTTCGTTGCTTGAAACCTCCACTGAAGAACTTAAGAAACCCACAGCTTGTACTAGTCCCCCCTTATCAATTTCCTTATCACAGGGGTTCTAATAATTATTCTTTCACGCGGTCCTAAACACGCGACGTTATATACTTGTATCAGCCCGACACACAAAAGGTACCCTTCACTTTATCACTTCTTACCTTGAGAGAGAGATCCTTTTGGTAGTCCTTGGCGGCAAAGGTTAATGGATTAATTCATGCACTAAAATGATACACTTGAACAGTACATATATTTATAATAACCCTTTTATTCTTCAATTATGAAACAAATTCACTTTAGTTACTCAATTAATCAATATATGTTCCCTTCTCAAATATATTCGTATTAATTTATAATGTTTGTTCTACTTCACCGGATATTGTACAAAGTGAATTCCCGATACTCTATGCTCCAGTATCTGTTTATCGGATTCCTGGATCCTTCCTTAACACAGGACACTGGCGTTGGTAATTGCTGTCCAAAGCTGCTTACTCCCGGCAAATTATCACTGCAACAACTCTCGTATGACTTTCACTCGATAAACGTCTCTTGTGGCTCCCTTGTTAAGAAGAAGCAGAAGAAGAAGAAGCCTCGTTCCTTGTTTGACAATCCCTTTTATACTCTCTCATCTCCCCTCCTGTATGTTCTAGAACATTCCAGGTTTTCTCCCCTTCTCTCGTATCTGATAGGCTATTCCCCTTTCATTATTATAAGTTTGTTTACGTAAACAGAAAATGGTATTGTTTAAAGTTGTTTTCATAACATAGACGGCATTGTTATAGGTTGTTTACGTAAACAGAAAATGGTATTGTTTAAAGTTGTTTTCATAACATAGACGATATTGTTGCCTCGCGGTAGCACGTGTTCCCAAAATATACACAATGGCGTCCTTAATCGTATACTTATGCCAACACGGCCAAAATGGCGTGTTACATTAGCCCCATTAAAATAATGACTTGGAAATATAAGAAAGGAATTATTTTAAAGCCTTCAAATGTAAACTAACGCGGCCCCAACGCCTTCAAACTTTAGCCTCCCTCTAAATAATGTCTGTGCCCAAGTATATTGTGTTACAGCAGAAATCACACATGAATACATTTATATCAATAAACACAATTACAAACAGCGTCTCCTCCTTTAACTCAAGACATATGATACACCATATAACAATATGGTCTCTTCCCTTTCTTCCTTGCTTGAAATAGGCAAATAACCAATGAAAATCTTATTCACGTAATTTAAAATCAAGAACATATTATATAAATCGACGTTATTAACTGATACATTGAACGTGAATATAACGTGCAAATAATAAAACTGTCCATCTTCTTCTCAACATTCATTCTCACTTTTAACCCCTTAAAAACACTGGGTTATCAAAAGGCCATAATTCACATTACACATATACACTTCACAGCACTTAAAGTTCCTTCAGGTGATATACTCTCCCTCCTTCCGGCTCAATCTACGTCCACGAGCCCATTCATACATAAGAAAACACGAATCAAATAATGGCAACATGACACTGAATATACACACATTGAGAAAAGATATCACGAAACATACATATTGTGCTAATCCACCTGCCGCCAAGTTCAACCTCTCTCTCTCTCGTTCGTAAGCTCCCCTCGCATGTCGGGCCCCGATACAATGTATATTATCGGTAAACAGTTCTCCCTTGCTTGAACGGATCAAATTATAATGTTGCGGCGCTGGCTTCCTCAGTTTAATGACTGCGTGCTATGGTCAGTTGGACTACGGTCTTCTTCTCGTATGATGTGAGTGATACCAAGTGCTGTGCTATTGTTCCCTATATGGTTTAATATTGCTGAAGTGGAAAGTGCCTCGTATTTCGTTCTTTTGTGGATTAAATACTACACACGTGGCTGGTCCTCGGAATTCTGAAATCTCATATGGACCTTCGTATAACGCCAGGAAGCTGTGATAAATCCCCCTTTGCTCATCGGATATCGGATTGGTACGTACTAAAACCTTATCACCTATTTTAAATTTCGCTCTCTTCCTTCCGACGGCTCCTGCTATCCGGATTCCTTTGACTGGTACCTCCAAAGCGTTTCGTAGTGCATTCTGATTCTCCCGATAAAACTCCTCGCTAATGCACGTTAGCTCCGATCCCGTGTCTTATCAGTGCATTCACAGCCACTCCTTCCATTTGAACCCTAATCTCCGGGCATTTAATTACTTCCGGCCTATCCGCTTCTTTCTCCGTCAAGAAATCTCGAGGTGACTCAAAAACATTGCATATCGTTTCCTCCTCCGTGTGGGGTTCTATCTTCTCCTCTTGTGGTGGTGTCCGTTTTATTCTCACTTTCCGTGTCTTCGCCCGTTGCTCCTTCGGTATGTCCCAGAATCCCTCTCCGTCTTCCGGCCTCGGCATGTTGGGACCTTCGTCATGCTTTGCCGCTAATAGTTTTCCTGCTCCGGCTTCCCTGCGGCGTTGCTTTCTTCCGCCATCATGGAATTGACAGGGCGCTCTCTCATCGGTGGGCGCGCCTCCGCCATATTGTTTTGTCCTCGGCGTCGATCAGCTGGTCTCTCGCCCGGCCGTTGAGAGTATCCCTCGCCGCGAAAGTTATCGTCTCTCCGTCCGTCTCTCTGCTGGCTCGACGCTTGCCACTCTCGTGGTTGTGACCTCTTCGAGTCCCATCTGTACTGCTGGTTGTGTTGGGATGTGTCTTCCGGTGTCCTCCACGTACGGTCTCCATGGGTCCTTGGGTATTGGTCTCCCCATCTTCGGTGTCCAGTCGCCTCGGAGTTTCCGTCCTCTCGCGGTATGTTATCATAGCGGGCCAAGAACGTCAAGAATTGCGGGATTGTATTTACATTATTTGAAATCATGCCGACGCTCACTTCCATGCCAAAGTGTTTCTTGAGAACAAGAATGATCATTCCGTCCTCCATTGGCGGCGTCAACTCCCTCGCTACGCTAATTTTGGCCGTCGCATATTCTACTCGCGTGAGCCCTCCGTTCTCCTTGTATTTTCCCGTGTCGAAACTCCGTTTTATCAGCATTTGACGTTCATCTCCCCAAAACTGCTCCGTGAAAATAGCTTGGAAAGCGTTCACATCTTCATACAGGTGTCGGGTCGCAGAGAACCATTCCTCTGCTCTCCCAACCATTCCTTGTCTGATGACCTGGAGCATCATCTGGTCAGGTAACCGATATATCTCTTGGTATTCGCACAGCTCCTGTAGGTATTTCATGGGTCTTGATGTATGCCTCCCGTCGAACGTTGGGACCTTTAATTGTACCATTCCCGCGGGTGCCGTTGTGACGTTAGGTTTCCTGCCTTCCTCACGCACGATGCGTTGGACTGCCTCTTCATCTAGCCCAGCTGCTTTTGTGGTGGATTGTTGTCTCAGCTCGTCCGCCATCTTCTTGAACCTTTCCTCCACGTTCTCATGCAAATTCACGTAACTCGCTTCTAACTTTCGGACCTTGAGATCGCTCGCCTCCAGCCTCGCTCCTACTCCGTTAATTTCTTTCGCGACATCTTTGCATATCTCTGCTAACGCCCCGTCTGTTTTGGCAAACCTTTCATCACAGCCATGTTCGAATGATGCAATACGTTCCTGCGTCTGTCTATGTTCTCCTGCTATTTTTGCCATTTCTTCCAAAAGCTTTCTCTCTCTTTCGTCTGCTTCTTCCCTAATTTGCCCCAACAATTCTGCATGTCTTCTCTCTTGCCTCTCAGCCATCTCCTCTAAGATCGTTCTATTTCTCTCTTGCCCTTCAGCCATCTCCTCTAAGATCGTTCTGCTTCTCTCTCGTTCTTCTTTTGCTTCTTCTGCCCTCTCTCTATCTCTTCTATCTTGTTCTTCTTTTAATTGCCTAAATAGCGCTTGCATCTCAGTTTCCACCGGTTCCTCACTATCGACCCTAAATTCATACGTGCTTATATCTATTCCCTCCTTTTCTAGCGTGTGTAATAATCGCTGCTGCAATTCTGGCTTGGTTCCCCCTACTAACAAGTCCCTCTCTCGTAATAATTGCCGTAGCTCTGCCGACTTCAGCTCCGGAAATTTCTTCATGTTGGCCGCCATCTTCTTTCTTCACTCCTTCGGGATGATCCTCCTTCTCTCCGGTTCTCGTGGTCTCACCTAATGAGTAGTCAGGCTCTACACGCTGGGCGCCAATTAATGTACTAGTCCCCCCTTATCAATTTCCTTATCACAGGGGTTCTAATAATTATTCTTTCACGCGGTCCTAAACACGCGACGTTATATACTTGTATCAGCCCGACACACAAAAGGTACCCTTCACTTTATCACTTCTTACCTTGAGAGAGAGATCCTTTTGGTAGTCCTTGGCGGCAAAGGTTAATGGATTAATTCATGCACTAAAATGATACACTTGAACAGTACATATATTTATAATAACCCTTTTATTCTTCAATTATGAAACAAATTCACTTTAGTTACTCAATTAATCAATATATGTTCCCTTCTCAAATATATTCGTATTAATTTATAATGTTTGTTCTACTTCACCGGATATTGTACAAAGTGAATTCCCGATACTCTATGCTCCAGTATCTGTTTATCGGATTCCTGGATCCTTCCTTAACACAGGACACTGGCGTTGGTAATTGCTGTCCAAAGCTGCTTACTCCCGGCAAATTATCACTGCAACAACTCTCGTATGACTTTCACTCGATAAACGTCTCTTGTGGCTCCCTTGTTAAGAAGAAGCAGAAGAAGAAGAAGCCTCGTTCCTTGTTTGACAATCCCTTTTATACTCTCTCATCTCCCCTCCTGTATGTTCTAGAACATTCCAGGTTTTCTCCCCTTCTCTCGTATCTGATAGGCTATTCCCCTTTCATTATTATAAGTTTGTTTACGTAAACAGAAAATGGTATTGTTTAAAGTTGTTTTCATAACATAGACGGCATTGTTATAGGTTGTTTACGTAAACAGAAAATGGTATTGTTTAAAGTTGTTTTCATAACATAGACGATATTGTTGCCTCGCGGTAGCACGTGTTCCCAAAATATACACAATGGCGTCCTTAATCGTATACTTATGCCAACACGGCCAAAATGGCGTGTTACAAGCTGATCTTTCATTCAAATACAAAGATGATTTAAATGCCAAGAAGTTGTGTTTAGAGATTGAAAACTACAAACACCTAATAAAATAATGATTGCCTGATTTAAAAAATGCGGATTATATTGCGTTTCTTAATTTCCCTGAAGAATATGGCTTAGTGACCAGTTATCCCAATATAGGGATTGCACTACGCCTAGCATTGACGCTACCTCTGACTTCTGCCAGCTATGAAGATCTTTCAGCAAATTAAAAATAAATGAAACATTATTTACGATCGCAGATTGGTCAAGAACTGAGTAATGTCACCATACTATCGGTTGAGTATGACATTGCAAATAGTATCAATGTTGACCATATAATTGACAAATTGGCCTCATAAAAGTAAATTTTCAAGAGATTTATATAATGCCTAAATGAACGAAATCGTACTGCATTGTTTCCCTTCCTAAATAACAGTAAGTAAGAACTAATTTTATGCTTAAATTTATACAGCACTTAAACGACACATTCAAAGTTATTGTGTTGTTTCTCTTCCTAGAAAATAAGCCTTGGGGGGCGCAAAATTCAAATCTTCCCAGGGGCCTTTATGACCCTAGCTACGAGGCTGTCCCTCCCTCCCCACGGAATCGAAGTGACGATGAATGTACAGGTATTTAAGAATATGGAAAATTTGGGATTTTCCGGACTAAAGACCCCCCCTTTCCCTCTCTCCGTACTCCATCCACGAACCTTCAATTTCTCCTCCTCCGTCTGTCACTCGACGCCCCCACCCCACGCATTTGAAGTAAAAATCCGCCCTGCCGCTTCACTTCGCTTCCCTCGCCGAAAACGGCGGCGAAATGCCCTTAAGAGGTGTCATTCGAAGGGGATAAGAAATCCCTCCCTTCCCCTCCACTCCACTTCACCCCTCCTCCCCTACAATCCAAGCGTTTCTCCTGCCACCCATGCTCAACATCCCCATCTTCGCTCCCCACTAAAACCCTTATTCCAAGACGCCCTAGCCATCGTGGAAGAAGAAAAAAAACTTTGGGCAAGTTACGCGTGAAATTGGAGCTTCCAAGCATCTTCTCTCCTCATATAATCCTCCCCCTCCCTGAATACACGCAGACAGACGACCTCCCCCTCTGAAGGAACTCGCAAGCAACCCGCTTCCTCCCCAATGTTACCATCATTTCACTCTCCGCGTAATTCCACCCCGCCCTTCCGTCCGCCGAGCAAGCAACCCATGCCACCTTCCCCCCAGACGGCGATGAAAGAATCCAAATGGTCGGTTTTATAACTAAAACAACGTATCAACCAGACGGATGAACGTTAGTGGATACCGCCATTGCCAACCAGCACCATTGCTTGGCCCTTTGGGGACGTAATTAGTTGAGTCATGTTGTCGCCAACTTCCACCCCGGGGTCTAAAATTTTGTGCGTACATTGCTTCTTTCACCCTTCCCCTTCATCTTTAGGGTAGTTTTAAACTTCTTCCTTTGAATTATGTAGCTTCACTAATCAGGTGCTTTCCCGGACGTTGCATAAAGCGAAATTTTATTTTAGAAGGCAACGGAGTACCGGAGTGTGTGGATCAAACCGTAAAAGGCGTTAGTTGTGCTAGAATCGTCGACATTGGGGATCTAAGGTTGAAGTGCTAGTAGTATTCATGCAGTTGCTTCTGCGTCGACAGTTCTCGAGCAGAGCTTCTGGACTCTATTGGGAGCATTATGAGTCATGCACTAATACCAAAACGAGTCGGAGACTTCCCAAAGTGATCAACGCAGAAATATACTTACAGGTCTCTTTTATTTACCTCCTGATATTGATAAAAATATTCTACGTGGTACCCTCCCAGACTACCATTTTTCTCCCCTTTTATTCCAGACTATTTTTTGGTACCTTTCTCTTTATTAGTGATGCAAGAAGCTATTGAGTCATTTAAGTGCAGGTCAGATTGGGGGTTTGGGTCTGGAGGTGTTGGGACATATATGTCCCACTGCTACTTATGGATGGGACACATATGTCCCATTGGTACTTATGGGTGAGACACATATGTACTTCTACCTGGGACAAATATATGTCCCGTTGGTAGTCAAAGAGTTAAAAAATACGCTTG
Organism: Pyrrhosoma nymphula; assembly: GCA_963573305.1. Classification (NCBI taxonomy): domain Eukaryota; kingdom Metazoa; phylum Arthropoda; class Insecta; order Odonata; family Coenagrionidae; genus Pyrrhosoma; species Pyrrhosoma nymphula. Next base: position 174,709,908 of record OY754329.1, on the reverse strand, counting down.
CGCATGACAGGAAATTTTTCTTTCTTTCTGATAATTTAGTTGGTAATCTTAAATAAGGTATGGTAAATCTTATGGTAATGTTTACCATAGCTTTGGTAAACATTTGATGACAGCGAAAATATGTGCATATGGTTACGCATGCGATCATTAATATCAGCGTACAATTTGGGAACTGTAATAAAACGCAATTTATTACGCATTGAGCATCTCTGCTGCGCAACTGCATACATCCTGTTACTTATGCAAACCAGTATCACATGTGTGTTGAGAAATACTATGCCTCTAGGATGAGGAGCTCCTCCCAACATTCAAATCGGACGTTTGTTTAGATATAACCTCTCTCAATAATTCATATCAACTAGAAGAATTTTATAAACGCTCTGTAAATCGAAGCAAAAAACACTAAAGGATATTTTAGTATCAAGTCGTTACTTTCCGAATTCGTTTCTTGGAGAAAAACCTTGGAATACGATGTTTCAAATTATGGAGTACTAAAGGAGGCCACTCGGTTTTCATGTTTTTTAATCATTATTATTTGGGTAAACATCCGGTTAAATTAAGTTAAAATGGAAGAGATCTTTATTATTTTTACTGGCGCAGTACCCGCAGAAGGCCTAATCCCTTTACTCGAATTCCTTCTTCTTCTCAGCGTTCGTCGTACCTTTCTTCATTCCTTCCATAAACGTATTCTTCTTGGCCTTTTCTCGCTTACTCAACATCCTCCCTTCCTTCTATCACAGCTTCCAGTATCCATTCGCCCCTCATCGCCTGTTGCTGCCACCTATTCTGCCTCCTTCGAATCTCCTCCCGAAGTTTACTCTCCTCACCCACTTCATCAAGCACTTCCTCGTTCGTCATCCTTTCCGTCCACCGCACAATATCTCTATTCTTTCCTCCACACCCAGATCTCCTTTCTCAAGAGTTCAGTTTACTGCACCATTCAACGTTAGACACAATGTTTTAATCTTCGCCTAGATTTTCTTTTCATTCTTGCACGAGGTTCCTGCCATCAGCTCCCTCTTATTGTTGAGCGCCTCCTTCGCTAGTGCTATCAATTCTCCTTCCAATATACCTGCAAAAATACTCATTCTCCTCCAACGTGCAACCTAAGTAATTAAATCGTTCTAATTTACCCATTTTGCGCCCTTCCTCTTTTATTAAAAATATCAATTAAGGCAAAAATTAAAATTTTCAATAAATTCATATTTGCTAAAAATATTTTAGCGTGGTAACCTAGTGAGTAGAGCGCTTGGCTACTGATCGGAGGGTCCCGGGTTCAAACCCGGGTGAAGCCTTTGGACTCCCCGAACAAAACAATCCTCTGATTGCGAGGTGGCCCAGGGAAAGGAACTAGCCCTCCTACCCTGAATGTGTGAAATTCACACGCCTGTGGCTTAGTCCGGGGTGAGCTCTACCCTCAACTATCCAAACCAACCTTCGGGTTGAATCACTGAGTGAGTGAAAGATATTTTATTACGCTAAGAATGTTGACTATCAAGAATCTCATAAATAAAGAACTATTTTTGCTACCACATTAATATCTAGAAGTCAAAATCCAACAACTTATCAATAATAAATCGCAGTTTATTTTGAGTTTCATCATTTAAAAAACCTAATTACCAATCAACAATATATCATAACACAAATTAACATTATTGGCTTGAGTGAGAAATAGGAAATGGGGTTTATGGTATTAATCTTCAATGGATTAATAATTTTCAATGCAATATTGTATAAAAAATACAATATTATGGTGTTCAATATTCTATTTTCCCCTTACTTTTTGCTTCTAATGTAAACAAAGCAGTTATTTTTTTAAGGTAAACAACTCCTAAAGGTATTCAAAGATTTTCATCTCCATTTTATTTAAAGGCAAGCGATGGTGGATGAGAGCAAAGATATCTTCTATCTTTCATCGCAATTATTCAGCACAGTGCTGCATAAATCTTCAATATATCCAGTTCTCATGCTTTACTGTATTAGATATTGCAAAAAACGACCGAATAATTTCCTCTTCAAATCGCCAATGTTACTTCCGTATTGAAGAGGGCAGCATCCCGAGAAATCAAAATTACCTGACCAGGAATGTAGTATCCGTTAAAAATGTATACAATGATTGCGCTTATATCTACGTAAATCTTTCGTATGTAAACATATAAAAATGTCAAGCCTAGGTATTTATTTACCGGCTTAACGTATGATCTTAACAGTCACAATTTTTATCTATGAATTTTCTGGACTCACATTTACGGTGTAGGGCCAATGAAAACACGTAGGATATCAATGTTCGGCGTACAATTTAAGCATCCAAATTCATTACATTCGCTGCACTATTTAATTTTCTACGATGCCTCACCAATTCCTTCACCACTTTTGCTCCAGTTTTAATCTGATTGCTTCGTCCTCCAACGTGGGGTGAGAAACGATTCAAAGCGTTCAAAATTACAAATTCTTGCAGCGAGGGTAATTTTGTCTTTTGTTAATTGAAATGGCTTCCAAAGCGAATCGCTCTCCCGCATGTTCTAGCGTCTCTTGAAGGTGTATTTTTAAGGGACGCCTTCGCGACTTTATTTCAAAAGCCGAGTCGAGGGAAGGTGGGAGAGGGGGGTGAGAGAGAGAGGGTGGGGAAGGAGAAGCAGAAGAAGAAGAAGTTAGCGGGGCAGCAGGAGCCAATGTGAGGGGCGGCTGAGAACGAACGGGAGTTGTTGGATAGAAATACACCTGAACTCGACTCCATCAACCAACCCTCTCCCTTCCACTCCCCCCCTCCCGCCTTAAATCAACCCCATCTTCCCCCTCTTCCCGTGTCTCCCTTTCACTCTTCCCGGCCCACTTCCTTATTCCGTTTTCCTCCCCAGAAAGGAATGCCGACGCCGAAACTGTTCCCCTTTTTTTTAACGAATCGCTTATCTAAGCTAATTCCTTCATGGTGCAAGAGGGGAAGCGGAAGATGTTGGAGGTTGGGAGGGGGTTTAGAAGGATAGGGGAGGCAGAAAGGGAAGCAGCGAAACCTTTCTCAAAGGTAAAAAGGGACATGGGTGAGTGGTATGGGGTGGTTTACCCCTTTTCTCCCCTCCTCTCCTCGATTCTTCCACCCCCTCCCCTCCATCATCCCCCCTCCGAAGGGGTGCGGCGTAGTAAGGGTCGTGAGAGGGGTCTTCGGGAATGTTTTGATTTCGCCAAAGGCAGGGGTCGGAGGAGGAGGGGAGTTTGTTATCTAGTTTGCCTCTGCGACTTGCTTAATAGGTAGCGTATATATGCAAATGGATTCCGAGAGAGACAGGGAGCTTTACGGAAAGGGGATGGTAAATTGTTGAACATGAGTGGAGAGGCGTATGGCGGTAATCGATGAACCTACTGGTCTTTGACGTCCTTGCCACAAGGGCTAACACGGAGACCTTTTGAAAATGAAGAAGGGAGTGGAACTAGGGAGAGAAAAATCCTTTGCTGTGCAAGACCGGCGGTGAAAATAATGGTTTCACGCTTCCAGAACCTAGAGAGCCCACCTTGTAAAGCTTTTAGTTTGAATGCATTTCAGAGGCGTTAAGTAAAATAGTGACTGTAAATGATTATTCAAACATTTACGTAACCAGAGATTAACAGTTTGAATAAAAATTTATATCATGGAGTACCACAAAGTTACCACCGATCAAGTTTTATTTTGAATAGTGGCTCTTTCATAGGGAATTTTAAATGACTTACTCTGTGAATAATAAATTCCATGAGAAAATAATGAGATAACTGAATAATCCAGGAATAGTGGGGGACAATAAATCCAAGTTTTATGAGTCACTGCAAAACTAATTATGGTGTATATTAGAGTAGGAAAATTACAACTTCACTGCTTTCTTGCATTCAGTATTTTCTCAATTATGGAGTCTCAAAAATATTTCAGCGATGTATGCCATTCTTCCCGAAAGTGACAATTCATTCCCTATGGCGTTTTATTCTTAGATATAATTTTTCGTCTCTAAACGAACTATAAATCCAAAAAAGAATACTGGAGTTAACCCATTTTGCTTATACAATGTATTAGCAGATTACCCTCACCATTACTAATACCCATGTATTAGCAGACTACCATCGGAATATTTTGTTTTAGTGAAGTATTTTGTGCATATTTTATGCACAACGTTTTTCAGGATGTTAAGTTATATTTTTTTGATTTAATATTCGCAGTATTAAACTCATCTTATTGGGCCTCGTTCCCATATGCTCTATACTATGCCGGCAAAACATATTGATATTCATTTTTTTGTATTTTCTTTAAATGCAGCGTTTTATGCTACAAGTGTATCTTGAAATATTACGACGTCCTGGCTCAGCATGATACCATTCGCATCTTAATGTTTGCTCTCCTTCCTTAACCGTGGCCTAAATGTTTATATTCTCTTATTTGTTTCTCTACTATACATTACATAGATTAACCTAAGAATTTTCTTTTTAATTTCTAGATATTTAAATTTATTCAAGAACATAATGTTTATATTTTGTTACTTCACTTTACTTGAGAGTTAGATATTCTGGTTCTAAATATAGTATTTTATCATTGTATCTGATGACCTTACAGCCGAATCTGGTGGTGTGTAAATATAATGTTGGAAGTTACTATTGGAAGTGTCTATTATAAATTCTGGTGTAGATAGGAAAATAAGGTACTGCAATTCCACATAAAACATTTATTGTACAACCCGGGTTTTGCCACAGTGCAGCATCATCAGGTAGATGCATCATCACCTGATGATGCTCTACTGTGGCGAAACCCGGGTCGTACAATAAATGGTTTATGTGGAATTGCAGTACCTTATTTTCCTATCTTCAAGATGGATACATTCCACCGAGTGACGCCTGAAACCATTACCTTTATATATTCTAGTTTTAGAGAGGTTGCTGATTTTTCCTAGCATCCTTCACCTTCCGATGAAACATTGAGGATGTTCTTTCCAATCTTATGGGTCTTCACCGCGAGTGTTGCCTTGGTTTGCAGTATTGGTCACCTTGGCATCCAATCCGAAATCCGATACCTTTGACCTGAAGACGCTGTTTGAATCACCAGCGACACTGTTCTTAATCCAAGTGAACTCACGTGGTGAAGAGCCGAAAGAATGGAGGGAACATCTGCAAACCAATGTCTTGGAAACCTGAAAACCAAATTGTAATGAAGTCATCGACAATTTTACATTCCTCATTACATGAAATTATCTACATCACCATTTTATAATTTCATGAATAGAACATTCTAGTTTCCCTTTTCATTATCAATTCTCTCATTGCTGATATTTGATTGTTTTTTCTCTTCTAGAGATATAGGTCCAAAAATTGATAAATTATTTTATTTATTTTTGCCAACTTTTAACATAATTATGTGTCAAAATTGTAAACCTTATTAAATTTATGTATTTACATTGTTAACAATTGATTTTCATTTTATCCCTGAATAAGCATAACGTATAAATGCAAAACGTCGGCAAATGCGAAATGAAATACTTTATCTATTAATCGACGTTTTGCCGACCTCCAGAATAAAAAAAAAACAATTATATAAACATGTCATTAAGAGTCATGAAGAGGAATCATCTAGATGCTGCTGATACTATAAACATTTCAAATGACGCGGGCGTATCTTATTCGATGTAAACCCTTTGATAAAAAAGTCATAATGGTGCTTAAAATTCTCAAATTGCACAATTGATTGAACGGCATTTTCAGCGCTAAAGACATGCAACGCGAAAGTTAAAGGTCTTGGAGATTTAATTTTTGTGATCGGACGACTGCATTTCTGAGCGGAGGCTGTAATTATGTTTACCCCCCAAGGTGCTCATGGCTCACCTTATTTCCGCGAATATTGCTCCGTATTCGCTCTCCACGGTTCTACTCTTCCCATCCCCCTCCTCCGCTCCCTAGCGACACTCCCGCCTTCCCAGAATTCCCATTCTCCACACACCTCACCCCAATCTCCTCTGACCTGCCCCTTCCTTCTGTATCCCGTTTCCGAACTACATATCCCGTCTCCATCCTCCTCCTCAACATATCTCCTCGGCCTATTTTAACCCAATCCGGTGGAAGCTGAATATTTAACGTGCTTTGGCAATTTTGAATCGTCATTCGACACCCGCTCCTTACGGGAAAGGCACCCCTCGCGGGATGAAATAATGTCTCCCTAGGAGATGCCTTCTCACACAAAAGAAAGACAGGCACGGCGACCCTCTTTCCCTAGCGTCGTCTAACACTTCTTTTTTTATTTAATCAATTTGGTTCCCGGTGTCGTGTTGTGACCGGGTCGTCTCCTTTCGGCAAACCCTTTCTTTTTGGGGGAGAGAATCAAAAAGGGATTTTGGAGAAAAAGGATTGGCGGGTCTTCCCTCGGATATGGGGGAAGGAACGATGGGAAGGTTCCAGACAGCGCCTCACTTATTATTATTTTTTCCGTTTTTTTACTTTTTTTACTTTCCATGAGCTCTTGGGGCCGGAATTGTTGGGTGCCCGCTAGCGCCACACAGATCGCGGCCTCTTGGTTTTCCTGATCCTATCACGTCTTCCATCGTTCTCTAAAGCGTTCCTTTGTCATGGGCAGCAGCCATTACGACCACCCTGGGCACCTAAGATTAAAAAATAAATGCCGAAATAAAACCAGATTTTGAAAAAAGTCATCCCCGAGGATAACATTTTGTCTTTACAATGTTAGGAAAGTTGAAATAAACAATATATGATAATTTAATTTCCATAGAATAGACGTTTTAAGCATCATCAATGATCTTGATTATTCTGATGGATTTTTAAAGGGAGAACTGATATTTTACTCCTTTTCCTGTGCGCTTGGAATAGTTTGCTAATTTATTGTAAACTATCTAAAAATCCTTCAGAGGAAACTCCAATAATATTTAAAATTCATGCTTAAAGATTTGATTAGCATTTTATTTGAAATTCTCTCTTAAGCCATTAACTTAAATCTTCGTTAGTTATTATCAATCACGTTATTGACCTCACTCTCAGATTTTACTAGTTACAGCGGTGCTTTCAATGCCCCAAGTGGTGGCATCAGTTTCAGAATGGTAATAGATGTGGGAAAACACGTTATCCCTGTATCAGTGTTAGCAGACAACGTTTATGGTGAATACACTCCAAATTATTAATTAATTTTCTGAGCTTGCTCTAAATCTTGTTACAAGTGAGCTAGCAGGCATCTTTCTCCAGAAATCTGGTCGTGGCTACTCATGAATTGGCTCCTTAATTTTTATCTTTATGCATGACTAAAATAAATTTATTAAATACAAAGATATGCAAACACAGATTGCACTATTGCTGTAAAATAGAAGCATAAGTTTTATTGTTTCTGTTCAATGTATGTATGCATTTAAAAAGGGGAAATCCCGTTAATAAATTATGATTATGACATTTGGCCACCGAAGTGCTTTGCTGTGATAATAACAGTAGTATTTTTAGAATGATTATTGCTTTTAAGAATCGTCATCCTAGAGGAGGATTTCAACCTTTGGCATCTCCGTTTCCAAGTATATTTTTTCGGAATTAGTTAACTATAGTAAAATAATTTTTTAATTACTCTTTTCCAGCAACAATACACAGTGCTTGTTGGGGAGTTGATGATTGGTGTCATCTATATTCCTTATTTCTTTCCTCACAGATGAAAATCTGGTTCAGAAAAAATCTCCAAATTATTTCTATATATTAGCCATTAATCGTACTTTTCCTTGCCATCTCGTTTTTCCATAAACATTTTATGAACAATGTTTATAAAAATGTGCCTCTTTCCTTCATTTAATAATTTTTTTATGGAGCACATCTCGAAAATCCATTCCTCTCTCTCTTTTCCCTGGAGAAATTCTCTCCGCGTCAAAAAATAAGCAATTGAAATAAGAGGAGTTGGGAAAAACACCTAAACCCGACCTCAAACTTAAAACAGGTCTTTTACTTGCGTTTGCATTTATGTACATTCATATGCACACTTACTGCGGCTTACTTACACGAACACAAACTTGTTAAAATGTGATTTAAACTGTTCGTACAAAATAATATTACTGCGCGCGCACATATATATCATATATATCGTCCTACCTTTTCCGCCAACCCTCGCCTTCCCAACTCCCATAACACGCATTGTTCCCCGGGCGACGGTGAGGTTCAAATCTTGGCTTGTTCCCTCCCCCTCCCCCGTCCACCCCACCCAGCCTCCCCGAGGCCCCTAACAACCGCCTCCTCCCCCTGGTCTCTCTGCAGAACCTCCACTCCGACCTCCCGCCTCACTCTTTCGCATGCAAGTGGGGTCTACGCCTCCCTCCAGCCTCACCCCCGCCCTCCTCCGACCAACATTCCCTCCCTCCCCATCTCATACCTCCCTTTGATCCCTCTTCCTCTCGCATACCGTTATGGCCTGCGGGGAAAAACCTTCAACCTCTCGTCCTCCCTCAGTGCTTCCTTCCTTCCTTAACCCTTCCCTTTACCTCTATCCCCTGTAGGTTTTGCAGCTTTTTTTACTCTCCCGTTCTAGCGAGCGGGTTTTCCTGCAGCAGGCTTCATAGTGACACATCAGATACCAATACTCCTCGAGTTTTTCCCATGAGGATTTTTTTATCATTCTTGTTTTTTCATTCAAAATCATTTGACTTGACTGGGATTCGAACCCGGATTTCCCGATTTCCGGTCAGGTGTGCTATCCAGTTTCACCACCAAGCCATCTTAATTCAAAGTGAATTTCAGCTGGGGTTTCTGCGAAAACGTTGTTCTCGTCCCCAGTCTACATTGTAGCACAGGAGACGTCTTGCATGGATGGTATGCCAGTCTCTCGGAGAATAAAACCCAACATTTTAGAGGAGCTTTAGAACGACTAACTTGACAAATTTCCAGTCAACTTGTTCGTTTAAATCCCCGTTCGCTTTGAATTAAGATGGCTTCGTGGTGTATTGATGGCACTCCACAGCGGAGATTTTGAGGTTCCACAGGGCGAATTAAGCGTTGAAGAGCGGTCAGAGGTACCGCAGGGCTCAGGGATGGGACCTTTAGAAAGAACATAAACATCTTCATTCTTCCTCCTACCTTGTATGTATACTCTCCTCTCCCTGACGTCATTCTTTGTGCAAGCGAGTGCCACCAAGTTTTGCTACACCTATAACTGGATAACACACCTGACCAGCAATTGGGAGATCCGGGTTTGATTCCCGGTCATGCCAAATGATTTTTTTAAATGGCGAATTTCACCGTCTTTGGTGTATATTCTTATTTTTGCTTATATTGTATCCACCGTCATACTAAGTGTATGCAGAAGCACATGAACCTATGCATGACTTGTAGGTATGTTAGTGATGCAAATTCAAGCCTTTCCTGTTCGTAAATATTTCCTCCGACAGTGTTTATACCTCTGATCTCAACTTCATACTCTGTAAATTCGGTATTTTTTAAAATATTTCCTCCGACAGTGTTTATACCTCTGATCTCAACTTCATACTCAGTAAATTCGATAGTTATTTTTCTCCTGCCATAAAATTTTAAGTCTGCATATTATAGTCTATATGCCTTGTTTGTATCGTTTTCTTCTACGTGAAAAGCGGTTATATGGAGGAGAGGGCTCTTAAAGCTTGGTTTAATAATGTGTGGTTAACTTTAACCATTAGATGACATTGCACTGACGTTGATATGCTGCTTACCAAGTGTCCGGGATCTCAAAAGTTCTTTAGGTTGTCGATTAGTTGACATGATGCGAGAGAATGTCCACACTACTTATCATGCGGAGGAGTAAAATATACGGTCATAATAACACCGTGACTCAAAGTCTCAATCTCGTTCCACATCATCATATTCTAAAGGCACTGCCTTGTCGCAATAGCCACGTGTCTCTCTCTGTCCATCGCTGCTTCTTTCAGCTGGGCGTATGATGTCAGTCCCATCTCATGCTCCATTCTCTCAAAGTGTGCCGCCCTGAGTCAACCTCTTGGTTTCTTTCCCACCACTTTGCCTTCGAATATGTTCGCCAGGAAAGGGTTATGCCTCATCGTATGCCCTACCAATTTAACTCGCCTTTCTCCTATTGATCTTAAGGTGGTTCCACCGTAAAATGACTTAAACGTCATTTTATTCATATTCTGTCTACATGTAAAAATCCTTCTCCTCTATCTGATATAAAAAACAAAATAATACCTTTCCATGCTATTTTATTCTATAATTTAACTTGAAATTACATTGTGTTCAATGGGGAAATGAGAGAAACACGAGGAAAAATAGCATTTTTCCATGAAATATAAATGCTATTTTCGCGGAAAGCTATTTATACGAAGGAAACAATTCAGAGAAATTGAATAAAAATAAAATATAGGCATCTTACCACCTTATTATTTTAGTTATTAGGGAAATATTGCCATAATTGAAGTCAAAATGCGGTAATTCGTAAGAAATGGTGGTGCAGTAGGCTCCTATGGCTGGAAAAAAGTGCTAATTTAAAATACATTCGTGGAATAATCTGTATATGTTATACCTTTATGTTATACTTTTGTTTTTCTATAGGTAATGTATTTAATCAGCGAAAGCAGGATTTTTTTGAAAAAATACAAAAAATTTGGAATTTAGTATTTGTTTTGACTCACACAGTCGCGGCGGAACCTCCTTAAAAGTGATCTGATTTCACCAACTTCCTCTAGTACTTTCTGATTACTTTTTTATCTTCCCAGCTTGTCATTTTGCGCCAGATCCACATTTTCATCAACTCCAGCTTGAGTATCTCCGCTTTCCATATTATCCACGTCTCGCATCCATATAACAGTACACTCCAACCAAATGTTTTGATGAATTTTTTCCGCGTTCCAATGCTGATGTGATTGTTGGCTAGTGAGTTCCTCTTTTTCTGAAATGCTTGTTTTGCCAAGGCTATTCTTCTTTTAATCTCGGTTTCACATGTATTGTCACTGTTAATAACACTCCCTAGATAGAAAAATGTCTCAACCTGTTCCAAGATTGTGTTACCTATTTTAATACCAGATATGGTATTTTCTTTTCTCTTTCTCGTCCCACATGATAAATTAATTTATTAAAATATCTCCCTCTCCCTTCGATCTCAATCCCTAAGTCTTCCGCCCTCCAGTTTCACGGGTCCTTCATCTCCTCTGCTGCTCGGCTTGCATACTCACCCCTCTTTCTCACGGGGAACCCTGGAAAGGAGACTTAAATTATAAGGGACGCTGTGCCTCCTCTCCACCTACCTTATGCTGCAGCCTCCTTTCCCCCCGTTCGCAATACCCCTTTCTGCCTCACTCCCCTCCCTCTACCTCCCCTCTGCAGCCTCTCTGCCTTTTACAACTGATCCGCACCCAAGGGTACCAACGTATGCATTATTTCGTTGCCTCTCTCTCTCTGTCTCCCTCCCTCTTACTGAGAGCTCTTATTCCATCCGTGGCTGAGTTTTGTGCTCATGGTTTTTCGTGTTTTTGGAGCGGTCGTCTATCAACTTAGTTTCAGTCCAACTTGCGCCCTCTTTGCAGGTCAGCGCCCTTGAAGTTTCTACTCCGCCATTAATGCGGATATAGCTGGGTGAGTTTCATGGCTGTGAATTAATTAAACTTCCTTGAAATCATCAACGTTGATAATTGCGTGACTTGTGTAATATCTGTGTTTTATGATTCGCATATCTTACAACCTGAAAATAGATAATCTGTAGAAATGTTGTGTTCCCTCAGAATAATATCCTCAGAATAATAACCTCAGAATAATGACGACCTTCTAACCTTTGTATGTTCTGTTTGTGAACTCTTTCAATGCCAAAAAAATATTTCTTTAATTTGAAGTTTATCATTTAGGAAAATTCTACAGTTTTTAAGAATAGTGTTGATAATCCTGAGTATTACTAATAAATCACAGGTTAATCTCTTTTTTAAATGTTTTGCTAGGCAGAGGTATCTCCTTTACATTTATATGATGGATCTCGTCAATGGATTAAACAAATTCAAGAGATGTGCGACAGATGTTTCTGTGAAAACCAAAAGGTTCAGTACCACAGTCATACCATCCGCTTTTAAACAGCCTCCTCTGTGACCTACTTCATGAGATCAAATCGCTGCTTCTTCCCTTTGTTAGCCATGTGTCCCCGGAGTTTATTAAAGTTCCCTTCATGCATGGCGATGGCGACGGATCCAGATTTTGCTAAATGGTGATTTTAGGATAAAGGAGTTCCAGAGGTATTTTATTTGAGCCTCGTTGTGATAGCCCATCTCGTTTAGACACATAAATCCTCGACTGAGTCCAGATGTACGAGCCAAGTGGACATCTTCATGTAGTGATTTGCGGCGGTGAATGAAAGGGGGCAATGTAAAAAAACAGCCGATGCACGCCTTGCGTAAGCCCTGTCCTATCCTACGGGATCCTTACGATGTCCCGGGGAAAAGTAAAGACCTTCACGGATCCTGCACTCGTATTTTTGGAGTGAGGCTTTCTTGCGACTTGCTCTGTGATAACCACGGTGAAGGCTGCGTCACTTATTTCTCGCACCTTGTGTGCTCGATTATTGTCGCCAAAGTAATGACCCTTGAGAATGATTGTGCAACTACGAAAAAAAGAGCTGACAAAATCCTTATTCCATACTTCTGATCCCTCACTCATTTTTTTTGACACGCGACAGGTAATATGCCACTATATTTCATTAAAACTTACAAACTTCTCCATGTCTATGTGTATGTCCTTTCGCGGACTTCCGCTCATTTTATAAATATTCTCGGAATTGGTTCTGGAATACCTTTCAGCAATTTTTTTTGGAATACGGTTATTGTGTATTTTTGATATTTAATATTTAAGGAAGAAACATTGTTTTTGCTATGGCCGGAGAAAAGAATACCTTTGAGGATATCTGGAGGAGGAAGAGGAGGTAGATGGAACGAGTAATCGGAGGTGACGTGTTGTCGAAGACCGGTATTGGAGGTAGAATGTTTGAGGAATGGGGAAGATTAAGGAGACGAATAAGCATATTGGGTGAAATGATGGGAGATATGGAGATATTCTTGGCTGAGGATGAAACTTGTGCGAAGATGGGAAAGTAAACTGACCTCTTCCCATCATAACCAACTTTAACTGGGAGCACACTCGTGATTACTTCGTGAATTTGGCGCATATTAATCCTAGAAGCGTTAAAAATTAAGGAGACCGTAGAAGAGGAATAGCTAAGACTCCGACAAAAAATTGCTTGAGGTATAAATGACGAATTGAACTTTATACAAAATCATATTCCCACGCGGAAACAGTGTGGCCATGTTTTATTCTTCACCTGAATGCTTTTTTATTTTCGTTTCTGTAATGTTTTTACTATCCGTCAACTTCCGCCTACGCCCCCATTTTCGACCACCTCTCCCCACCTCTCCTCCCTCGCCGAGGTCCCAGTTGCACTCTCGAAGGAAACAGCGGGCCATTATGTGGAACCCTTTTCGCCGCGCCTGGGGAGAGCTTGCGGATGCCATTTGAGAGCGGCGGCAAGAGTTGAAAAAAGGGAGCGGGGGCATGGATGGACTGCTCCCGTGGCAGCAGGGAGAGAGAGCAGAGGTGTAAGGGAAGAAAGCCTTGCGAAAGGTGAGGTGCGGACAGTGTACGAGAGTACGGGGGGGGGGGGTTGAGGTGGCCAGGAAAGGGATTGCAGCAGAATTCCAAGAAATGTGTAAGGGAGTGCTTTACTCTTTCGCGAGAGGGGTGGTGGATCCTGCTCGCCCTAGATTTTAGCTCACGATTACGACCCGAGGCGTGTGGTCTCCAGTGACAGAAAACCGGAGCCCCTCTCTTCCACACTATGTTTGCGTTATTCCGTGTAATATATTGAAATAAGCTGCCCATTTTGACTCCCTCATTCACAGATTCAGCGCATGACTTAGAAGATAGTGTTTGCCCCGTTATTTTAATCTAAAGGGGGAAAAATGTCCGTTGGAATATATATGAGGAGGCATTTACTTCAACTTCAGATTTTATTTACATGGCCTTTATTGTTGATACTCATTTCCTATAGTTTAAATATCCCTCAAAATAGGAATGAGATCATGGTTTATGTATTCGACAGCCTCAGAGGCGAAATTTGAAGTCCTTGTTTTTGTTCACAAGCTGGAAAGTTGGAAATCAAAGGTCTAAAATTTCATATTCGGCTCGGATTTCCCACGTATAAATTGAAACAGGAAACTGGAAAAGCCGTGGTGTTTAAGTGCTTATTCCGTCGTTTATGCGGCTTTTTTGGCTGGCATAATTCATCGGGGAGGGCTCATGATAGACGTAGGTGTATAAATTCCTCCTTTATCAAGATCGTCAATGCATTAGATTCTTTGGAATCGCAAGGCTTTCTATTTTGTGAGTAAACGGCGGTGGCGTGTGCATTCGTCATTATCTTTATTATATCTGTGCATCGTCGCGCAAAGGACGGAAAATGCTTGGCGGGGGAACCGTGCAGGGAGATGAATGTCGTTAAATGTCGTGACGAATGAGTCAGCCCCTCTCTCCTCTTCACCCCCCCCCTTGTCCTTCCACTCTACCGACCCCACACAAGACCGGCCCCTCCCGACCAAAAAGTGACTTCTCCCGCCCCCAGCACTTCCTCCTCATTCGCAAAGGGGGCGGGGAGACCTCTCCGTTCCGCGGGCGCGGAACACTCCAAGCCCACCGTTAATCACGGCTGCCCTCCGTGGAAAAGCAAAAGGACGACGCGTTATGCGTTTTTCGTGTTGGGACACTCGTGGTTTGTTTACTTGCCGCCCGAATTGAGAGCCCTCGTCCTCCTTTGCATCTCCTGTCCTCTTGCTCTCTCTCTCTCTCTCTCTCTCTCTCTCTCTCTCTCTCTCTCTCTCTCTCCTAACAACCCCTTGCTCCCATCTTCGCCCCCTTACCTCTCCCTTCCGTCTCCTCTATCTCTCACTGTCTGAAAGTGGTGGCGACGGTCCTCTTTCATATAAATCAAGATTTATGGTATCCCAGATGCCCACTCGTATATTTTTTTCTTTCTCCTCCTTGAGGGGTAAGAGGATTTGCTCCAAAATGATGGTGAAGAATTTCGCGTGGCGCTGCTTGCATACCATTTATGGGACACTGTTGATGTCTCATGCCCACAGGCAAATATTTTTGAATTATCATTGCACCACGAACGGCTTCAAAACATGTGAGAGACTCGATTAATATTTATGGCAAAATGTTTTCTGAGGTAAAATTTCGACTGTGCAATAACGGAGTTTTTATTTTGTGAAATTCACAGTGAAAAAAATCATCGCACAAGTCATACGAAAAACATCCTTCTGCGACTTCGCGATATACATACGAAATACATCGTACAAAAAAATCATCCTACAAACTCCGTTAAAGATACTGCGCAGCCATTTCCGTAGTTCTTTGAATTTGTCGGAGTTTTTATTGCCCTAGGATAACTAAGTTATGACGTTTTGTATCAGATTCATGTCTGGAAATGAAATCTTGGGTGAAGGAAGTAAATGCAGAATTAAATCTTTTGAAATTTCCAAGCCTTGCTATGAAAATACACATGAACCTCTACAAGTGCTAAGAACATATGTTCCTAAAATATCCCGAGAAATCGCTCCTCTTTGCTGGTACGTTCGCTTCGGCAAGTTGGCAGTAAAAAAATTGGAAAAAGTGTTTTACGGCGGGTTAATTGCATTTTAATCGTGATACATTTTTAGAAGATTGGCAGACTCTTCAGATCGTCTGCTTTTAATAAAAAGAAGCCTTCTTTAATGCCCTCTGGACGTTTTGAAAAATCACTTTAGAATAAAACAGCGGAGACATTAATGGCTTTTTTGATGTGTTTCGTGATAATGATGACGTTGAGTGGTTTACGCCAGGAATTTGATAAAACACTCATGCGACACTGACGTTCCTCTTCCTGGAAGGTGACAGCGACATGTTATTTATGTGCGACTGAAATTTGTGTATAAAATTTCCTTCACTCAGTTCTTGGCTTCGTTAATTCTCAGCTGATTTAACAGTACATTTTAAACATGATACCTGTATTGTAGTACAATGTCTAATTTTGTAATGTTATTTTCCTAGAAATCAGTGAAACCCTTCTTCTGTCTTCCTTGAAACATTGAATACGTTGCCATTTTGATTGAGAGGAAAAAGCACTCTTCGGCGTCAAATTAAACTGTCATCGGAATCAATATAAGCCATAGTCTTTGCGCCTGATGATTTTTGATACCATGGTTGACCACACTACTGTGGCATACTGCATTTTTGTTTAGTCAAATAAGTATTGGAATGATTAGGAAGCAAAGTTTGGAAATAGGACGCATTATTTTATTAAATAATAAAGTAGCACCATTGAAGCCGAATTTCTGTCATGACGTTGACGGTATAAATTTGTCTACATTTCATGTAAGAAATATTCACGCAAAGCAGTGACACTGTGTTGGCGTAATTCGCATGAGAAATAACCGCGAAAGGTATGGCAAATTGCTGGAAAACATTAAGTAGTTAATTAAATTTAAAAATATATTGCAGTCTCAGAGGAAATTTTGAAGTACTACTTATTGGCCCTTTTTGCAAGATTTTCTCTTAAAACGTGACTCTATTTTTGTTGTCTTCTTGTCTTTCCTTCGAATGTCTCGACCCATTGCACCTTCTCTCCTTCCCGAGGCCTCTCAGTCCAGAGACGTTTGCCCACTCCCGTCTCCTTCCTTACCTCTTCTCTCAACGTACCTCTCCCCCCCTCAATGTAAAATAGCGATCGCTGAAAGGAAAAGGGAGGAGGAGAGCAAGGATCGGAAACTGGAGATTTTCTAGCCAAGGAGACTTTGAGAGCGGGGGGTTAATTAAGCCCTTCCCTCTGCCCTCCCTTCCTCTCCCGTACCCATCATCAATAACCAAAGTGCTTGACTAATTGCGACTTAAGAATGCCTTCCACCTTCCTTCCACTTCCACCCCCTTTATCGCATGGGATCCTCTCCCCCCCCCCTCGCCTCCCCCCCTTGTCTTCGATTTTCGGTGGGATCGGGAAGGAGGGAGATAGGAGGGGGGAGTGTCGGAAACAACCCCCCCATCCATTATTGGGTCCTCTCTTCCCCATTCTTTCCCTCTCTCTCCTTCTGAAAGAGAATGAGGTCTCTATCCGCTTCAAAGTCGTGCCAGAGACTGCGCCATTTATTGCTCGCGAATTTTCCAATCACTCGGGCATCTCTCGAACGCCCTCTTGTGTCCTCGAAATGTCGTTTATTGGCGTGCCCCCCCCTCCCCCCCCACGGGGGGATAAATGCCCGTTAATTAACTCCTTCATCTCCTTCCTCTCCTCCTCATCGGCGAATTTTATACATCCATCAACATCGATCCCTTTCAAAATCTGCTCGGCATGAAGCAGCGTGGAATCCTTCAGCTCGTGCCCTCGAGCTATCGTCCCGGAAATTCGACCATTACCGTGTACCTAATCTGTGTGTGTATGCTTTTATTGCCGCGGGGCAATCGGTTATAAAATTGTTAATTGAACGCAGAATAGATCTCTTCTCGCTACACATAACTGTATTTTGGAACGAATTGATTTCCTAGTGCGCATTTCCGATTTAATTATTTTCTGACCTATTTTTTTAATTTATAAAATATTATTATTTTACGTTATCTAAACGTAAAGGGATTTAAAAAATAATTTTATTATTACTATATAAATATAAAATTTACTTTAGAAAAGAAAATACTCCTGTATGTACAAACAAATGTGTTTCATTCTAGTTAAAAATCTGATACCCTCAAGTGCAGACTGAAAATTTATTGTGCTCGATAAGGTTTAAAAAATCAAGGAATAATTTGATTATAGTTTTGTAAAACTTTCTTAAAATGTTTCACTCTTTTCTTTTGTCTTGTAGTTTCTTTCATGCTTTTAGAAAATGTGTCTTAAATTCCTTCTTCCTTCTTGTCATTCTTGTTTTCTATTTTCGTGAGATATTATGTTGATCTATGCCCACAAACTACCCCGAAAGTCGCCGGAATAGTGTGTGGCTTGCAGTTTAATGGCAGTAGACATAAATATGAAGGCTTATTCACAAACGTTTTGCAATATTTTTTAAAATATATTTTTTTATTATAGAGTAAAAAAGAACTCTCCGCACGTTTTGGACTTAGTTAAACTACAAAACTCACTAGTTCATTATTAACTCTGTGGTATTCCATTATAATGTTTGTAGATGAATAACTGTTACTAATACCACCTTTATAATAATGCAATAAAAGTCGTATTAGTAGCAGTTATTGATCGACAAAAATTAGTTTTAACTGTTTCTTTAGAAACCCTCGTTTGTATGAACCAAGTATACGTTAGTAGCCCCTCGGTATCATCCTACCATTATTGAAAGACCCCAAGGGATTTTCACAGTTATTCGTCTCATCCGACGAACAGAGCCCGTGAAGTACACGGTACCTGATTCGAAAACCGAGAATTTCAATGAATTCTTTGCCACTTCCGAGATGTGGTGCCACACTCTAGCTATCGCACCAATACGATCATTGAGTCTCTTTAAATATTACACATTCAAATGGAATGTAATGGATACTAAACGGTACGCTACTGACTAGAGATCAGGGGGGGGGGGGTTATTTTGTGATCTCACCTTTTTTAATGACTCCTTGCGGGAAGGCGGGAGATTCGTTTCGCTCTATTAATGATTGGGTCTCGATCACCCGTGGAAACGATGAAGGCTCCATTTCACGTTCCTTGCGACAGGTGAGATGGAACTAATGAAAGGCGGAGGCAAATGAACCGGATCAAGCGTAGAAAGAGCCAGTGAGTTAGGGGAAAGAGCTGGTGAGTCAAGGAAAAGACCCGCAGATCACCTTGACTTGAGAGTCGAAGATGGTCAGATGGCCTGGGTGGGTGAGTGGACCTACGAAATATTACGTCAATTTTTGAATTTTATCACGTAATATCACTTAAGTAAGATTACAAATTAGCTCCACAGAAGGCCCTGGAACACAAGCTAAGTGATGACACTACTGTGTAATCAGTTTTCTATATTAAAATAGGCTTTCCAACACTTCATAATTACTTATTTGAATAAAAACTCGAATATTTTTTATTCAGTATTTCGGTTTGGGTTAATTTTAATTTTAAATAATTCCGTGAAGTGCAAAAATGTTTGTAGCCATCATCGCTCTTTCTCGTCACGCGCTGCTTCTACCTATGCCTTCTCGATATTTTCCGCTTGTCGGCACCTTCCTCCAGTCGCAGCGGAAAATGAGCATGAACGTACTGGAATGCACCAACCCTCTCCACCTTCCTGTCAACCCTCACGAGATATTAAGCGCGATGGTGCCACCTCCCATACCCCCAATACCCCCAACCTCCCAAGTAAGTATATACGTACGTGGCTCGCGCGCGCCTCAAATGCGACGTCATCCTCCCCCTGATGTGGCAGGGCCTCCATTAAAACTCCGCGCCAGGAAATCCCTCCTCGATCGTAATAAAGTGCCGGGACACCGCGACAGCGAATAGTCGAGCATTATGTCCCAAAATCCCACTCCCCCCGCCCTCAACCATTCTCCTCCCCTCCTGCGTTGCCGCCGCCCCCGCTCTCATGCCTCCCCCCACCCCCCTGCCTGCGGAGGTGCGGGGGACGGAGAAAGAGAGAGGGAAGGGAGTGGAGTGTGAGGTTTTTGGGGTGGGGGGGGGGCGGAGGACGGGCTTGGAGAATGAAATGGCTGCCTCCACAGGGCGAAAGGGGTTGACGGGAGAATGTTGGTGGTTTTCCAGGGTGGGTGGAGAGAGAGGCCCCAGGGCCGACCGAAGGGAAGTTGATGGCGGAGGGAGGGGTTGGTGGGAACAGGGGACGAGTTTCCGGGGAGATGAAGAGAGGTGGGCTGGCAGATGGGTGATATCATTGCCGAGTCGAAATTGAGACCACGTGAATCTTTGCTATGCCACTGTCCCAAGGAGCTATGAGTTATGAGCTATTATATGACTTGCTGGTTCGCGAGGTAAACGAATGATAGTCCTGATAGTATTCTCCCGGGAAGCTTCCGAAGTTCTTTAGCGTGCAGTTTTTAGCATGATTTGATGGAAGAGCTCCATAATGAAAGTTGAATTTATTGGCACTCTTCCCATTTAAAGAGTTTATCGCGTGGTGTGTTCCGACCCACAGTATTAATTTATCTTACCTGGCGATGCTCAGTGCATAGAAATGTGTCAAGAAATAAAATGCGAGGATTTTGGCTTTAATTGTTTAAAGTACGACTTTATACACATTTAATGCTTCGATGATATGCTGCTATTTTATAAGTAGGCATATTCTTAGAGTATATTAACCGCCCTTTCGCTAACATAATGCTACGTTATCATCTACATCTACATACTACCCCGCAAGCCGACTCAATAGGCGTGTGGCGGGGGGTGTTAGGACACCAGCCGTTTACATATAAAAAGGAAACTAATGAAATTACGCCTTGCATTTATTAAAGTCCCTTATTGTTCGGGGGAAAAACGAATTCCCATACCTATCCGTTCGGCAAAATATCTCTCTTAATTTATCGTTTCTGTCGGACCTGGAAATATAGTGGGTTTCTAATATGATGTTATCCGTGTCACTCTTAAAGATATCTATTCTCAATTTTTCAAGCAATCTAAGCATATATCGTGAGTGGCTTCCACCCCGGTTTACGTACTTTCTGCTCATGAGATTTATATTAGTTATGTAAAGCTATTATGTAAAGGGAAAGGCTATTATGTAAAAAGTCATACGGTTCTCATATTTAGCCGTGGGTAATGGGTGAAAAATACATGAGAATAGGAATTAAATTATTACTTGGTGTTTAAGGAGTAAGTCACGTAGATAACGTACGAAAGAGTGTTGCAAGTAATCCTTGTGATTATTGGAGTTCAGGACATTTTTGTTCAAATTGAAGCAAGATTTAATCTAGCTATTCTAGCCTATGATGAAATTTTAAGTCGTAAACATGTCTGGTAAAAATATTATGTCATGGAAATCTGGTACCTATTATTTAAATGTATTCGTAAGAACTCTGGCCGAGTAAGGTTTATAATTATATTTTCAGCATTGACATCTCCTTTAAACCGTGTAATTAGTCGAATTATGGGTATTACAGTGACAGGGATTAAAACGGGATGACTTTTAGCGTCTGTACCAGTGATTTGACTGTAATTTATCAGCCAATTATTAGTTCAAAAGAGTGTCTACGACTATAACTATCAATGTCCTAGTTTAAATTGTGAAGATAAATTATGAAAGGTAAGACGTTGTAGTTAAAATTTACGGGCACAGCAAATGTAATAAACTTTACCTGGTTACGAAGAATTTTATGCACCTGATGCAGTTCTCTTGAGTTCAGACTTCTTTAGTATTCCCCTGCATTTTACATCCATGGGAGTATTTGCTCGCCTAACGTTGTTTGAGGATCGAATTCTCATCAACGTTGGACGTCAAGGACTTGTATGCTATCGTTCTTGGCCCGGAATGAAATTTTCCACCACGTTAGCGAGGGAGAGAGAGAGAGGCATTTACTCGGCGGTCCGCTTGGCTTTATGCGAATGACAGCTCACCTGCGAGTGCATTTTTCGGACGGGAGATAAGCGGGCGACTCAAATCACTACGTTTTCTCATTTATCCATAATGGAAAACTTCCACCATATCTCGCCGGAATTCATATCCTCTATTATAAGCGGGCGAACTGAAATTCGAAACTCTCTTGAACTAATGCGTCGCGCCAGAAGAAAAATTTGCAGCCCCGCTGACCGGAGCCAGATTGTGAAAGGGCTCTTGTGCGGGAGACAGCGAACACAGGCTGCGGCCGTTGCAGCCGGGAACCGGCAACTTTTATTACCCATTCGTCGAAGTAAGTCGTCGAAGTTTCTTAGAAGGAAGTCGAGGAGAAAGACGGGATATCCCCTCTCCTTCACCAGGGCGGAATTGAGAGTATCCACTTTTCCTTTCCCTCCTCGCCTTTATGCCCCTTTCCGTCAACCATCAAACGTGCCAGGGGGGCCAACCTGCGTATGATGCATATTCAATCCTGCTACTTTGGAGTTTCAATCGTAATTCTATCCCGCCCGCTGGAGGAACTGCAAAAAACTTGCGAGAAACGAGTATGCATTTGATTTCAAAGGAAATTCGAAGTCCCGCATTCATGAGACCTTTTGCAATTTACTGATTGATTTCAAAAGCAAATGATAATCCTCTGCATTTATGGAGCGGAATAAAAATATACCCTTCTCCATTCTGTTTTCCAAATTTCATCACTGTGCTTCACGTTTTCGGTTTCCCCCCGCGTCTCCAGCGCTAACCGCCGTTATTAGCAGCGTTTGGAATTACGTATTGCGCACTGAGGTGATATCCCGCAGCGATTTGGGTTTATACACGTATACGTACGCTGGTCTGTAATGGAAATGGGGCATTAAGGCTATCGCTGGTCGGTCCTGATCTTACGGAAAGAGCCAGGGAAGGGAAGAAAGCTGAAGAAGATTTTGGACGGTGGGAGGATGAGGAGGAGCGTGCAAAGAGGGCTGTAGGGATCTCTTGCCCTTATATAAGGGGCGCCCTTCTGATTAATGGCCGTGGCGTGTCGGGATGCAGAGCAGAAGGGATGGAGGGGGGGGGAAGGAGGTTGAGTCTGGGTAGTGAGGGAGTAAAGGGGTTGGTTGAGAGGAGCATCTCCGTCTCGGTCCATTGCGGGCAGGAATGCGAGTAATGGCTGGGTTGAGGGGGAGGTGGAGGGGAAAGGATGGAACGAGAGACAGTGGAGATGGTTGGGTTGAAAGAGGGGGAATTTTGCAGGGGGGAGCCTCTTTCTAGCTGTCGTGAATGGCCCTGTAGACGGGTAATCGCGGTTAGTTGGGGTCTACCGATACTGCGACAGGGAAGGGAGCATAAAGAGGGGGAACGAGTTGATTCCGGAAGGATGTGCTGGCGGTGATAATGATGATGACGAGGCGGGGAGATGCTGCACCTCTTTTGCGACATGGGCATGTTCGCGATTTTGAATCCGTGGCATTTAATTAGAATAAAGAAGAGCTTAAAGAACTAACTACAATACTTTTAATGGAAGCCAAGGAAGTGGGCCTACGAGTAAATGAAGGCAAAACCAACTACATGAAAATAAGCAGATATGAAGAGGAAGAGGATTATTTAGAAATACTCAATTATAAGTTCAAAAAACAAATCAGTTCAAGTACTTAGGGGTAACAATAACAAGTAATAACAAAGAGGAGACCGAAATTCTCACCCGACTTGCGGCAGCTGAGATAACTTACTGGAGCCTAGTAAAACCTTTGAAGAGCAAACTCCTATCACGAAACACAAAAAATCGTATCTGTAAAACAATTGTCCAACCAGTACTACTGTATGGTTCCGAAATATGGTCGCTTACAAAAAGATCACTAAAAACTGATAACATTTGAAAATAAAGTGTTGAAACGAATATTCGGCCCCATTAAAGAGGGAGAGACATGGGGAATAAGGAAAAATAAAGAGTTGAGGGAACTATACAAAGGACCAGATATTGTGGGTATAGTCAGAAGCAGACGACTGAGATGGCTAAGCCATGTCCACAGAAGAAGTGACAGCACCATGTTAAAAATGATATGGAAAGAAAAACAGGAAGGCACCAGACCACCAGGGAGACCAAAAATGCGCTGGAGCGACGAAGTGAAGAAGGACCTCGAAAAAATGGGAGCTCAACTCGACACAGCAGAGGACAGAAGGGCATGGAGGCGAGTGGTTGGCGAGGCCAAAGACCATATAGGTTTTCAATGGCCACAGGAGCAAGTAAATAAGTAGGCATTTAATGAGTCTGCGCTGTGTTAAAGAAACTAGAGTTAATCATGGGAATAGTAAGAAGGTCCTTGAATGAATAAGTGAAAAAGAGATGTTACCTCGCTGTTGTTAAGCCACACCTTGAGTGCACTGTGAGCATTAGGAAACCTGCACAGAAAGACTTAAGACGCTGAATAAAAAAATGCACGGGTAAATACGGCTGTGTTCAAAACTCTATTACGAGGGAACAAAGAATATAACACTGTTGATATTGGGAAATGTAATAAACTTCTAGAGACTCAAGGGGCCACACACATTACCTGAAAAGTTTTGATCAGTCGAGTTTTAGTATAGCAAGAAGGAAATGTTTTCTGCCCCGATCTATAGAACTAGACCTGATAGCAACGACAAAGTAAGATAGATCCGCCACCTAGCTGACGGTTAAAAAAATCCTAATATCCCTACAACATAGTGATTACAACAGAAAAAGATAGAGAACTTCAAGACGTACCGCTAACATACTGTTCACCTTCACTTTCTTTATATGGCTCACGCTTCTGCTGAGAGGTCGACAAGTATCCCATTGAATTATGGCATTCACTGACTTCGGAATCTACCCAGTACGTTAAAAAAATCTTTTTTCCTACACTGGAAAGAATGAGCATTCATTTACTGCTATAGTGCGACGGTTAAAATTAATATTTCATCTATGTTTAAAGAAACCAAAATGTTTTCTTTAATACACATTATGGTGAAAATTATTATAATTGTTTCGGATACTTGACTAGTTTTGTGAATGATACCTGAAATCAGTGGACGATGAGAAAAGGCAAATGGATACGTGTGTTGTTAGGCATAATTTGTCCCGTGATTTGAATTTATACCGAAAGTGGTTGGAAGGACTTTATTAATATAGCGAATTGTTTATTTATTACACTAAAACTATTATGTTAAGTTAGTTTTAGCGAGTTCTAGTCTAGATTTTCCCGGCATGAAATCTGAAATTAATGACCATATTATTGACAAATTTCTTTTTTTATAACAGCCAATCAGTTTCCAAATTATGTTTATTTACTTGACTTTGACTAAAAACTTAAACTTAACTGTTATATGAATTATTTTTATAGTTGCTTTTTTCTGACTTAAAAGAAACATATTGCATTACGATGTAAGGAAATAAAATTGCAGCGCCTATTAATAAATGCTAAAGAAAAACACAAGCAATTTCATAAGTATTACGTTTCAATTTTAAAATGAATACTATAAAAATCATTCTCCTCTCATTTTATCTGAAACCAATGAGAAGGGACTCATGAAACAGTTCCTTTATACATATATATATATATATATATATATATATATATATATATATATATATATATATATATATATATATATATTTCATAATCCAACATTATGCAGATATAGAATGGAATAGAACATAAAAGCAGAAAGCAGAGTCATAAAGCTAGATTATCTTGTGCGTTCTGGGATTCTTAGACAAACCATTTGTGCGCATTTTTTTATAATAATAGCTTTGAATCGAGTTACGTTTCTGTGAGCTCCTCAGGCCCACAATGGCTATTGATGTTATTGATTTGGGGCGTTGTGCTCCAACGCAACTAATACTGTAAGAATTCTTAATATATTATGTTAGATCCAGCAGTTGTCTTCCTGGGCATCATATTGTTTTGCATTTCTATCCCGAATACAGCCTTCAAACTCAACGAATCATACAAAATAATACGGTTAAAGGGTTCACCGATGCATCTTTCTCGGCTAATCAAATGCCATTTGGCAGTACAATCAGGACTTTAAACAAGAGAAGTATGTAGTGAGGACAAGTAAAATGTGTAAATATAAAATATTGTTTTCAATTTGACTATCTTCCATCGTTCTATTAACAGTTCTGAGTCAAAATATTTTATGATTTAATAAAACAATAATTGATTTTTACGGCGAATAACTGCATCAATTTTCTATAAAAACATTGCCTTGAATATATTCATAATATCAAACAATTACTGCTGTTCTTTAGTTCGAGTTAATAATTCATTGAAGAAGTTTAGAAATCCTTTTTCTTGGACTCCTCGGAATCCTTGGAAAAATTCCTCTTTCTGCTCTTTCATAAGCTCCACACTGGGTGTTTGTTTTTCTAATGCCTGTTCCGACGATGATTTTTCCCATAACTCTGTCCATGTCTAATTCTTCGAGGGTAGTGTTTACTTCCGGGTACGAACACGAACAACCCGTGTTTCAGGTTCAACGAACCCTCAGTTGCCCTGGGATTTGAGTCGTGTTTTCATTATACTCACTCACGAGGAATTCATATCGCACAAAGTCTGGGTAGCGTTCAGTACCTCAGAGGGCTTACCTATCTTTCTTTTTTTTCAAATGTCCCTTACTTTATCCATCAAATGTGTTTTAAACCTACATAGAGTATATTATGAGGATTAGGTAAAATTCATGTTATCGTTGGAGTTGAAAATTTTGAACTTCTTTGTGCATTTAAAATGGCTCGAATTTCCACATTTCTACTCAATCATCTACTATTCAGTTAAAATCACATAGAGATAATGTTTTTATTGCCAAAGAGGATCGAACACTTAAGCATAAATATTTTTTAAGTTGTTAAAATTTAATTCCTTTCCAAAACTTGAGCATGCACGAGTATAATTACAAGTATTTGAAACTGATTTCATTGTGCACGTTGCTGATATGTTTAAAAACGTGAGTCATTTTGTCTAACACATTTCGATTAAGTTGACGCATGCGTGCTTCAAGGAAACTGTCATTACCAGAAGCTTTAAGCAGCTTCACATATTAAGCGTTATGCGTACAAAATAATATTTAAATCAGATTTTTTTTGTATTAAAACAATATTTTGGATAACCTGATCGTGATTGAGGGAATAAATTCACGTCATTTATATTAAAATGTGTACACAATTCCCGATACATTTTAACAAGCGAGAGACATGTTTATTCCCCTCTTCTATTGGCTTCCTAACCGGGTGATTTTATCGTAGATTATTCACGCTGTTCTTGGGACGTTAATTCTATGAATACAGAAACCCGGACTATTTTATTGCTTGCGAGTAGATTTAAAAGTCTCCCTCCCGCTCGCTTTCTTGCATCGGATGCGCCCACATCCGCGCTTCTTTGCGTTATTTCCTCTCATTCTCTCTCTCTCTCTATCTTCCCGTCGACCCCCACTCTTTCCGTTCAAATATATATACCCTCCACTCTCCCCCCCCCCCCACCACCCCCCATGCCTAGCGTCTCCCTCACCCGTCCTCAGTCCTCTCCGGCGAAAATGACATTTCTCCGCGGAGACATCAATCTCCCCGCGCGTATTTCCTTACTTAAAGTGAGTGATCAGTCCATCCGCTGAACTCGAAGTCGTTCCAGACCAGGAAGAAGGAAAGGAAACAGGGAAAAAACAAGAATAGGGGATTCGAGAGAAATCTTTGAGGGGTTCCATGCTTCAATTAAGGTGGTTCCACCGTTAAATGACTTAAATATCATTTTATTCATATTCTGTTTTAATGCAGAAAAACTTGTCCTCTATCTGATATGAGCAACAAAATTTTCTTTCCACGCTATTTTATTCTATAATTGAACTTGGAATTACATTGTGTTCAATGGGGGAATGAGAGAAACACGGGGAAAAATAGTATTTCTCCATAAAATATAAATGCCATTTTCGCGGAAAACTATTTATTTGAAGGAAATAATCCGGAGAAATTGAATAAAAATAAAATACGGGCATCTTACCACCTTATTTTTCTAGTTATTGAAGAATTAATGCCGTAATTGAAGTCAAAATGTGGTAATTCGTAGGAAATGGCGCTGCAGTCGGCTCCTATGGCTGGAAAAAAGTGCTCATTTAAAATACATTCGTGGAATACTCTGCATATTTTGTACCTTACTTTTGGGTTTCTATAGGTAACGCATTTCATCAGTGAAAGCAGGATTATTTTGACAAACTATCAATAATGTGGAATTTAGTATTTGTTTTGACTCACACGGTCGTGGCGGCGGAACCTCCTTAAGTGTGAGCGGAAAAAAACGTCCGTTAGCAGAACCATCAGATGAGTAGCCAGTTCTCTTTTAACACACGTTTCAAAGAGGCTCGAGGAGGAAAATGTCATGCCATTGGTGGTGTCAAGGAAACGACAGAAAAATGTGCATTTATCTTTGTCACGACGATGTGTATTACTCCTATCCATTCCTTTTTTCTCTTGCTCGTCCTTTGGTCAAAAACTCTTGGTGTTGATACTACTGGTATTAATTGTGATTTTGAATAGTTGATAATTGTATTTTTAAATTTGTTATCATCACACAAATGTGTATTTATAATCAGACCTTGACTGCAGGTATTGATTGGTACTCTTTGCTTTGTTAATCATTGCCTAGCGGAATTATTCGAAGTAAAACAGAAATTTTGAACAGGAAAATTTCCTAAGAATTTTATAAATTTACATATCTGGTATTTTCAGGTGTAACTAGTTGGAACTTATTCGTTATGAAAATGAAAAACTTTTGACTTTTTGATTCCGCAGTGAAAATCTTTTCATTTGCACGACCCGGTTTTCGACGTACTACACCAACAGGTAAACTAGACAAGATGACATTCGACGTCAAAACCCGGGTCGTGCCAATGAAAAGATTTTCATTGTGGAACCACAAAGTAAAACGTTTTTAATTTTCATTTTGATAAATTTCAGTGAAATGTGTGATTGCGGAGCTGAGAAGATACAAAGTCGAATAAAAAATGAATTCGAAACCTTATGAATGTCAGTAAAATTAATTTATCATAATTTTTTTCATGTTTGTTATCACACATCGCCAAAATGCTATCATTACTAAGATTACTAATTGATGATTTAAAACCGCTCGGGTTTTCCCCCAGGTGATATTCTCCATTACTTACAACGTTTTGACAGGTGACTTGACATATTATCATTAGGGATTCTGGAAGCCTGAAGTCAAACATCATTACTAATTGATCATGAATAGGACAAGCAACAGGCATATTTTTTTGTGATTGACAGTAGTACGAAATGCTACAACACGTTGATTTCCATAAACAATTACTGAGACAAGATCAACCACGGTAATGTATCTTCATGCGCTTGTATAATATGTGATTAACTGTAAAACCTTGAATATTTCCATTTTCACGTTTAATATTCCGATATTAAAAGTAATGTCTCCCGGCATTTTTAGGTTTGAGCTTTCGCTTAAAACCCTTTTAAACGTCGGAGTATACATTTAGTTACGCTCTCTATGGGCGCAGACATTCGTAGCCATATTGATCGCGTGAAGACGGCTCGTTCGAAAATAAAGCCAATGAATTGTAGACATTTTAGGGTCCTCGTCTCTTTTAAATCCGTTTTCTGCTTTCGTTCAGCAGCAGTGTATTGAGCTCCTTCTCATTCCTTGAGGATCGCGCTCCTATTTCCCTCCGACGTGAAGTGACATTTTGCTTCTTTCTATCTCTCCTAGCAACGGCCAGTGTAAAACAGTTGAGTCCAGGAGTGAGAGGGAAAGAGAGATCGAGAGAAAACAAGTGAACTTCGAAATTCGAATCTCGCGTTTCCTAGGTGATTCCTTATCACCGTCCGCCCATCCCCTTTTATGACTTCTGGACGTGCAGTCCCGCTATGCGATTGGCAACGGGTGGAGTAAGGAAGGCGTTCTCCCATTGGCAGTGTGTTTGTGGACGTAGCGCGACGTCATCGATAAAGCCGAGTAACACATTCGCCACGTGGCGTCGTCTTCTTAAGTGGCTCATTTTTCTGGCGTCGCCGCTTGTCGCTTCGGCCCGCCATGCATCGCGCGTCGTGTATCACCGCTGTTCCTCGTCGAGGTGGAACTCTCATGCGTCAACCGTCTTGTGAATCAACTCCCGATGACTGGAATTCAATGTATTTCCACTTCGAGCGTCGATCCTCGTTTTATTTTTAACAAAACGTTTCCTTTCCCTTTACAGCCTCACTCTTTTCCGAGGAGGTTATTTCTGACGCTGGAGAGGATTTTTCTCTTCGCCAATTTATTTCCCTACACCTGTATAAACATTTTGTGACCATAAAGGAAGGAATTTGTGTTTTTGATGCTACCAACTTGTCCATTGCTCAACTAAAGGCAACGTTTCAGCTCCCGCTACCTAGTTACGTGAAGTTAGAATTGGACGAGCACTTTACGTGATTCATTCGTTTGGATACTATTTCGTTTGTTTAAGATGAACGTGCCTGATCCCAACTCTGTTCTCCATTTTTCCCTTTAAGTTCCAAATGTTTAGTGTTTATTTAAAATTTTCTTTTTTCGAGTGACATAAAACTCTAAATAGATAAGAATTTTCTGGATGAATGCACGCTTGCATGTGAAGCTATGATGAACTTTCCGCATCATGATAAATTTGAGTATTATTCTAAAAAAACATAAGTGTCGAACTTCACTTGCGCTACTCTTTATTTGCTCGGATTAGGAAGTTAAAGAACAAGTACATGGCTTGACTATAGGAAATTGGATTTTAAATAGAGTTGTGATACTTTTTAGTAAACTTCTATTACATT
This sequence comes from Pyrrhosoma nymphula, assembly GCA_963573305.1. Lineage (NCBI taxonomy): Eukaryota > Metazoa > Arthropoda > Insecta > Odonata > Coenagrionidae > Pyrrhosoma > Pyrrhosoma nymphula. The sequence continues at coordinate 174,679,617 of OY754329.1, read as the reverse complement.
TATCTCCACATACATGGCGTTAAAAGCTGTGCCTATTAAACGATTGCTTGCCATCTAAGAATCTCAAAGAGAGGTTTCTTCGACCTAATCATCATTGGGGTCCACGACTGACGTTGACACAGCATGATCTTATAGTTTTTAACTTTTGGTTTGTAAATAAAGCCAAAAGTATTAATTTTTTAAGTGCTTTCCGCGGAAAAAAACTTTTAAAATACTAGATATATCGTATGTGATTGCGATCACTGATACAATTTGAGCAGGGAAACCGTTTGTACCTTTGAAGAAGAAGAAACCCTCTTGAAGCTTTTCTGAGGATTATTCAACGAGCGATATTTCGGATGTCACTGTCACCGTTCACCATATTTATCCGCGGTGCTCCGAATTCTGTACAACAATCTTCAAACGCAAGTATTTCAATGTTGAAGTTGGGCATCGTTGATCTTCGTATTAACGACTGAAGGTAATGCTTGGAGAATCGCTTAGGCTTTACAGTAATCGTGGGCGCTCACCTTAGAAGGCATGTGGAGAACTGCAGTGGAATTTGACGCCATGTGCTCGAAGCAATAGTGAACTAGGTATTACATCTACATCCACAAAATACCCTCCAAGCCACCACAGGGGTGTGTGGCAGGGGGTGAATATTCACCAACATGCATTACACTATACCCTAAAGTTAGTGTAACTACGACTAATTATGCATTAGCATAAATCGCTAATGCTTGTCACGAGGTGAAGCCTCACAAGCATGCACTACTACACTACATATTATCACAATGGAGAGGGTTGTAGTTGGGGACATTAAGCTATTTTGCAGCTCTATGCAAGTATCTTCTTGCAGAACGGAACTTGTTTGTCTAGGGCCTGAAGGGTGTGTCAGGGAAGAGGAGAAGGGAGGATTGGTGTAAGCGAACGCCTTTTGAGTTTTTCTCTTCCTCACTGCCGGGGGGGGGGGGGAGGGAAAAAGGGGAAGAAACGCGGTTTGATATCCACGTTTCGTAAGTTAGATCGAGGGGGAATATCTCGCTGGGTTGAGGAGAGAGGGCATCACTGGAGGAAGTCCTTGGCTGGACGAGTTACGGGAACGCAGGGAGAAACGAAGGGGTTGTTTGGAGATGAGGAAGAGATCAGCGAGAGAGAGAGAAAAGAAGAGGAACGGTGGCGGTCTCTGGTGGAAGAGGGTGGGCGGGCTGGATTGCCAGCATCGCACCGGATTGGTGGAAAGCAGACCTCGAGCTCAAGGCAGCGCCGTCTTGCGGTGACGAGCGGCTGGGAGGAGAATGACAGGCGAGGGTGGGGTAAGGGGGGAGTTGCACGTGTGGGGGCTGGAGGAAGCAGAAGGTAACGAAGCGAGCAGCGGAAAGGAAAGAAGGCAAGGGAAGGAGGGAGAGAGATAGAGAGGAAACGCAGGCAAAGAGAGATGAAGAGACGTGGGGAGTGGGAGAAAGTTGTGTGGAAATATGAGTATTGTGCCTCGGGAAAGGAGACGACTGCGGTGCCCTGGGAAGATAGGATGTGTGGAGAGGTATAAATGGAGAAACGAGACTATTTCTCCGGAGTCCCGCCTTGCTCATCCCGCCGTGGGGGAAGACTGGGAGAATGGACCGGGGGTGCACAGCGTGCAAGGCTAGCGTGGAGGGGGGATGAGAGGTAGAATAAACTTTCAGCGGTGCGGCACCTTAAGGTCCCAGGATTGTATCCCTTCCTTCTCTGCGCCCGCTCGCAAAGCGGAGGAGGGATGCCATATTGACAGAGGATGTTTGACAGCAAGTTGCCAGAGGGGAGGAGGAGAAGGGAATGGATACGGGGAAGCTGGAGGGATTAAACAATGACTGAGATGGGAGGAGGTACGGAGAGAAAGGGAAAGCTCCGACTCTGTCAACTTCAACTCCGTTCAAGTTTTATCTTCAGGTTTGAGTTCCAGTTGATGGTCTCGTGCGGAGGAGCGGGGACGGTGGGGGGGGGGAGGAAAACGCTTTTCTCCTTGCCCTTTGCTTTCTCTCTCTCTCCAGCGAGCTCTCTCTACCCTTATATGTACTCCCATTTATAACATCTCTATTCCTCTCATCTTTCACGTGTGCGGTTGTTCTTCGCGTCTTTCGCCGCGGTCTCGCGATCTCTCACTCCCGTTAGCCCTTGCGCGATCTCGCTCCGCCAACTGCTGCTCCTGCGTGTTTGTTCCCCCCCTTGCAGCCTCCCCCCTAGCGCAGCCCCTGAGGGTTTGCGAATAGGGTGCCCTCTGGCTGTCGCTTGATCCCTCTGCAATTCCCTTGCCTACTCAGTCTAGGATTTATGCATGTAGGGTTGCACCGTGAAGGAGTCTGGGTCCGCACGGGGGCGCCGTCTGGGTCGCACTGGAATTATGGTCGATGCGTGCGATGAGCGTGCTGTCGCATAGGGAGCCAGCTCTTAGATAGAGATATGTCCGCTCCTAGATCTGCGTCGACGATTTCCAACCGCCGAGGTTGCAGGTTGGCTACGGAGTCACTGATAAGATTGCAGTCTTTAAGTTTGTACGATAACTCAGTAGCAAATTGCGCAGGTGAATATTTTACGCACCCACGCGGACGGTATTAAATCATTTTGCGTAATTCGCCATTGAGTAGTCTTTTACTTGACCGGTACTCAAATACCGGTTTTCCATCTGCCAGTCAGACGTAAAAGCTAAGCCGTCTTAATACAAGGTGACTTTCAGAAAGATTTTAAGGGAACTTGGTTCTCTCGCCTTCAAAGTGCAGCGTTGTACTGGCTTTTTTTTACAGCCATAATCATCGTAGGATGAACTCAACTTTGTCGCACTCGAGTGGCTAACTCATTAAACAATTGTTCTTTTTCAAATTTCACATATGAACGTTTTACATAGTCACGAGAACGGGTATTAGGCGTAAGACACCAATACATGAGAACTCTCCGTGATAAAATAATATGACTCAACCGGATATGGAACTGCTGCAACTCTCAAGTCGTCTTAAGTCAATTAATAAATCGTCTAAATTTCCATTTTTAAACAACCATTAGCCGTCTAAACTAATCTCAGATTATGTTTTAAAACAACTAAACAGTATATGGAAATATAAAAACTCTATATAAGTCTAATATTCAATTAAAGTTCTGATGTAGGGTGGGTATTTGCTAAGATGTTGTAAGATTAAGAACTTTTCTTGGGATATAGGTCTTCTATGAAGTTTAACGAAGTTCACGTGGAACTGTAGCTATCCATCCCATCGCTAGAAAGTTTTCTTCTTTACGAAGATAAATATAAACCCACCTAGCTACAGGCACAATAACTGAAATCTTGGCTTATTTTTCCAGTATTTCACTTGCGATGCAGGATGCGCTAACATCAATGAAAACTTGAAGTTAAGAACAACATCCATTAAATACACGATACTAGGGAGATTTCTCTCCGGTTATTTAATCCATGGACATATTTCAACCGTCAGTATTTAGCCCTGGAGGTTTGAAATTTGTGCAAGGGTAAATTTCAAATGCGTCGCGCGACAATTAACCAGTGACATTTGCAGGAGAGACATCTGTTATTCATTCATCGCTCGTATTCTAACTCTCACGCTAACATTTCGCAATATCGCTTTTTCAATTAGGAATACCCCTGTGACTGGTGTTTAGAATTATCCGCGGGCAGTAAAACATTTATCCGGTCATCGGTGAAATGGAACTGCCCGTCAGCTATTAGTTTTTCGATTGTTCGTCCATACAAAAGGGGCTAAAAAACTGTCTTCACTTCATTGGGTTATGATAATCGGAAAATTGGTTTCCTTCCTTTTCGCTCGTGTTATTTCGGAGCTAATAACCGTTTTTCAAATTGATGACCTCCTGTCCGATCCTCCTCCTCTCCCTCCTGCCAACTCTCAATTAAAGTCGACCCCAGTGGGCTTTTATCTTCCCTCTCTTCGTTCTTCCACATCGAATTTCGATCTGCATTTTTATCGTCTATTCCCACGTTGGCATGCCACTCGCTCATTCAAGAATGTATTATCGTTAATCTTTCTTAGCTTCTTTGTCCTTTCGTCTTTTTCTATGATTCGCCTTTGATTACACCCCAAATCTTTATGCTCAATAATAGCCCTTGTGGGTGGACTGTAAGCGAGAAAATGTGTACTTGTGCACTAGAGAGTGGATCACAATCGTTTTAAATTGCCTTCCACATCTTTGTTTCCTTGGAAAATGCTGTTGTTTTTATTCGTGCCCAGCGTCTGCTCACTCTCCTCCCTTGAGCATAATGGTACGAGTCTTCATGCCGCTCCGCCGCTTCCCCACCGGCTGTAGCTCATGGCATAGCTATTTTCGAATAGTGAGTGGAGGATTTTCGACAGTGAGGTTTAGCGTGAAAGTAAATAGTTTCGAGTCGAAACAAAGAAGTTTATTAAAACTATTTCGGAATTCAAAGCGTATTTTGTTCTCAGAGGTTGGATTTATTTCTGCTTTTTCTCTTGCATCATCAGCTCACTCTACTATTCCGCGAAGTACCATATTATAAATAAATATTATTTAATTGGGACCTACGTAAAACTTTGATTAGTCTACTCAATCAATATTGTTAAGAAGAATGGGTCACAGTATCGCAGTGAGTTTATTTACGCCGTATTTGTCAATACATTTCTTTGAATTGTGAGGGAAGATGGAATCATATCTCCAAAGACAGTAAACCACTCAGTGGCACACTTCGCAATGGTGACGTATTTACATTGCCAGAAAGAGGTATGGCGTTACTAATGTAATATACTGGAATCCCAGCCATGTTGAATATTTCGACGGTAAATATTTTAAGAGGCAACCACGTACGTGCAGTAAGTTCTATTTTTAGACTCCACACTGTTACAGGTGTAAGGTAGCAACAATTACGCTACAGCGACCACGACCTGAGTGCGTGATCAGACTGAAACAAAACAGTAGTCGATAGCAGCAAAAACACAATATTGTTTAAAGTTATGAACACCTTCACGCGAATGGAAACGAGGGGAAATTCCTTCGAGAAAATTCGAATAGAAGGAGGGAGAAAAACAATATAGATATATATATATATATATATATATATATATACACACACAGTTTCTTAGGAAAAGATGCGCGTAGCACAATATAATAATACACCAGTGTCACTAGCTGTGACGCACTAAATAAAATAAAACACTAAGAAAGAACACTCACACGAGAAAAGTTTTTTCCGGAGCTTTCGAAGCCAAAGGCTTCTTTCTCAACGAGAAGATGTCGACTGACTGACGACTGACTATATATATATATATATACAGGCGAGTTACTCAATAGGGAGATGACAGTTTAAAAAATCAACCAAGATAAAGTTCGAATCCACGCCACTCGCTGCGGTGAAATTACGTCATATAGACAATAGAAAACTGAAGAAGTATTTATAAAGTAGTGGTTTCCGGTACGAGGGAAGTATTAGCCGTACTGTAAAAGGAAGTAAGCCGAGGTCAGCTGGAACTACCCGAGACATAACCAGAGAGCAGTCAACCTTGGGGCCGAGTACTTGTAGCGAGACAGTGGTGGACGTTAACTGTGTGATTTCCTTAGCCAGTCAAGGGATCAGCGCAAAGCATGTGCGTCATGACGACAGCCATGAAAGAAGTCACTATATATTTATGCATGCAATCATAATTAATTGGTAAAGGGTATTTATTTGTGCAACTGAATACATTTGTGTGCAAAAAGTGAAGTGAGCCGTGAAGGCAAAATAGAAATTCCCAAATGGGAATTATCGCTGTGGCCCAAAGGGCGAAGAAACCAATGCGATTCACTGACAAAGGTAACAAATACACCTGATATTGTTACTCATGCATAATATGCTTTTATTGAGTGACGTGTTGTATTTTATATAAGTTAGTACGGGGAAATATCTAACCTTTGATGTGGAGGGAAATACAACTGTGAATAAATAGAGTTCAGATTTTATAAAGAAAGGAAAAAGTGTTAATTATTTTATTGGAAGAATAGAAACAGTATCATTTTATGATAGGTATTTGTTTTAAAATATTACTCTATATTTATGATTCATTCAGTTGGTGTTCGGGGTGTAACATATGAATGGGTCAAAATTTACCTGACAAACAGGTCACAATGTGTTTTCATTAATCATGATTACAGTGATTTTATATATATTACCTCTGGTGTACCTCAGAGTTCAGTCTTAGGCCCTGTATTGTTTTTTGTATATATTAATGACCTTTGCTGCCATGATTTTCGTGGTCAGGTTACTGCCTTTGCGGATGATTTTGCACTGCGTTACAGTAACTTGACATGGGAACGTCTAAGATATGATATGCAAAATGATCTAAATTACTTAAGATTATGGTTTTTTCATAAAAAATTATCCATGAATGTACAGAAAACAAAATTCTTGTGTTTTGATATTTGTAATCGCTATTCAATTGAATGGAATTTACTTTTCCACGATTTTAACTGTGATTTAATCAACTGTAAAAATTGTGTACCAGTGCTTAAAGTTGATTCATTTGGTTATCTTGGAGTAACTTTGGACCATTCACTGAAATGGCACCACCATTTGTTTAATGTCAAAAAACATCTGCGATGTCAAACTGCAAAATTTTATTTTATCCGCAACAAGTATGAAACGAATAATTTAAAGATTTTTTATAATGCTCTAGTTAATTCAAAGCTTGTTTATGGCATATCAGTGTGGGGTGGTGCTTATCAAAATGCAATTAGACCGGTGCTAAACTTACAAAAAAGTATCATAAGAATCATCACTAAGAAAAAACGCCACCATCCAAGTTTTCCTCTATTTTTTGGTCTAAAGTTGCTCCCTGTTAGACATTTGTATATATATAAAGTTTTACGTATCTTCTTTGTCAGAAGTGGCGATATATCTGCACTTACTTTTAAACCACATATTGGAGGAGGTAATAGGAGGCTTTTAGTTCCCTTACCCAAGCCCAATATTTCGATTTTCAAAAGATGTTTCCTTTATATTGGCCCTAAATCATTTAACGAACTTCCACGCCCACTAAAAACAAATTCAAGTTCCTTCAAATTCAAAACCTACCTTCCTTAATTATTTAAAATATTGGCTTCTTTGTTTCGAAAATGTAGAATACTTATTAATGTAGCTATTTTGCTTTGCTCAACTCCGATCTATTGATTCGAATTATTCTGTATTCTTGTATTATAACCTTTTTTACTCTCTTCTGGAATATTCTATATTCTTGTATTATATCAGTTTGATCCTCCTAAATGTTCTATATATATATATATATATATGTGTGTGTGTGTATGTGTGTGTGTGTGTGTATATGTATATACTGTGCAATTTTTTTGTACTCAATTCATACATATTTGTTGGTTACATTTTGTTAAATTTTTTAAATATTTTTATTACGCCTTGTTTTGGAATGTTAAGCATTTGAATTCTAACACTTTAGTTTCTGATGGTAGCTTTTTTCAGGTTTATCCTTGTAAGCTACCTTTAAGCTCAATTTATTTATTCATTGTATAAATTATTTATGAGTTTTGAGCATTAAATATCTATCTATCTATCTATTTTGTGACGCAAATTTGTCATTCGTTGTAATGGGTTTCTCTATCTCCTGAGTTGCACTGCGTAATGGTTTTAAAGAGATATTGGGAGCTATCCATGCAAGGTGTTGGAGTTAGTGTAGATCAGAACACGTCAGTACACATTAGCGCACACGAGCGGCGTTGAATGGAACAATGCGCGCTGGCAATACGTTTGGTATCCTGCAGGTAGATTGTATTATATCGTGAACAACAATCATGGACGAGCGTTTGGTGTTTTGCTACCGAATTCGTTCAAAATAAGTATTTAAAATCTTAAGCTTTTTACCACGAGGTAATTAAAAATGTCCATGTTTGACATCTTTACGAAAAAGTTTACATAAAAACAACTATAGCGGATTCGTTTTTTTCGACGTTACTTTGTCGTTTAATGCACATCAACGCTACCTAGTTGGCAGGGTCTGTAACGAATGAAAGGCAAGTGCGCTGTTGCGTTGTAATGTGAATAGGTCACTAGAGTGACTAAAAGCTCCTATCTATTTCACGAACAGTCGTCATATGCTTATTTAATTCTAATCATATGTAGTAAACGAATATATTTTTGTGAGATTAAGCGATATTGATCAACATTAAATGATTTCCTTTTACGATAAGTATGTTTCGGAGGAGTTGCGCGTTGGTGAAATGAGCTCGAGTATCTGAATCTTGAGTCAAAGGTCGCCTCCTTCTCCTCAAAAGTCCTTAGGATCGGGATAAGGTATCGACCGCGCGCGGGGAGTCGCCGAAATGGTGGATGGAAAATAAGAGACATTTTTGCATTTGGAGGACCCTCGGGCGACGCTGCCCCCCTGTGAACCAACCCCCCGTGGGGCCCCGTGAAAGTCGAGAGAATCACGGGTGCCGGAGGATCTCTCTCTCGTCTTCTCTTCTCCCTTGCTCCTTCTTTTCAAACCCTCTATCCGTGTTCTCGTATTTTTCCTTCGCTCACGTCTAGGGTTCATCCCTCTGCGATTCCTCCCCCACCCGGCAACCCAACGCCTCCCCCTCACAGCGTCTCTTCTTTCAATACCCCTTCCCCGTCCACCACCCTTCTCCCCCCTCTCCACACCCTCCCTCTCTCTTTGATTTCATTAAAACCCGTAGCACGTCTGGAAGCCGGGACGAAATTCACTGCGTTCCTCTTCACTTTCTGTCCGTCGGTTTGTGTGGAATTGCATCTGGAAGCGTGGGGAGGGAGGGGGGTGGTGAACGAGGGAGTGTGAAAAGGGGGGGCGGGGTGGGCTGGCTTTTTTTTCGGGACCGGTGGGGGCGTGGGTGGTGTTGGGGAGGGGTGTTGAGGCTTGCTAGGGTGCCGGCCGGGGGTGCCAACATGGAGAAGGAGAGGAGGGTTTGGGTGTGGTGGCAACGCGGCCAGGGTAGGTAGGGGAGAGGGGGAATGCGAGTTTATTCTTTTGCGTGGGTGGGTATTGTGGGGGAATGCGGTGGAGAGTGAGGCATTGGCGCTGTGAACTCTGAAAGTGGAAGGAGGAGAACACGGAGAAGGAGATATTTTGGAAGGGATGGACATATTTTCGGGGGTGGTCCGTGGGGGAGGTGGCAGAGTTTTGGCGGCAGAGGGAGCGGGTTGGAGACGTGTGTCTAGTCGGGAGCCGCTGGGAAGAGCGTAGGAGAGACTCTGTGTACCGTGCGAGTGTAGGGTACTTGAGGGGGGAGGGAGGGATAAGGGGTTATGGGGCGGGCAAGGGTTTTTCTCCTCCCCCGGACGGGAGGTGGGAACGAACGTGGGCGTAGAGTGTGGGAGTGGAAGTGAAGGGAATGCGGGCGGGAGGGAGTTAAGGGTGGGATTGTGGGGCGAAGGGCGAGAGGAAATTGAAAGAAAGGTTCGGCTGCCGGCCGTTCGGTTGGGAGCCAAGTTTATAAGGCAGCGACGAATGGGGAAAGGGGAGAAGGCCGGCTGGAAAGCGAAATATGAAGTCGAACCCAGACGAGATATTGAGGAAGGAAACTAAAATATAGCGTCTGTATTGAGAAAACGTGTGAGAATGGTTGCAGCTCTGAAGTAGGAGAGCGTGTGATTGTCAAAATAACTTTTTTTGCCAATAAATAATCACACCTGTAGCCGGCTGGAAAATCTAGATTCATACACACATTTAAGTGCAATTTTTGGTTTATTCCCTGAATATGATTGTGACCCTAAACTACAAGAACGTTTTATTTGCCCAACTTAAAAGCTCTTTAAAGCATTTGTGAAAATGGACATTTTTTTATCAAAGGTAGTATGTGAAAAGGAAATTTTGCGGAGAAATAGATGATTCCTGAAAGCAAAAATTGATCAGCATCTTTTGATTTCCTCAATAATTAGCGAATATGGAATAAAAGACTTTTAAACCCTTGAGTGTTACTTACTAGGTGAAATAGAAAACTTGTGTGGAATTGCAAAGGCTTCATGAAAATAATACCCTTTATGAATGCATCTTTTCATCTTTTAGAATATCCTAATTAATAACATAAGTCCGTGAATATTATTTACATTATATTATCTTTATTGGCTTGGACCCATCATTATATGTTAGTAAGTCCATATCTATCTATGGAGTAATCTACCGGTCAAAGGTAGTTTTTAATAAAAGTCAGAGAGGATCTCTAGTTTCTTTATAAGTGCAGGTCCTTATCTTCTTCTACTATTCCTTTCTTCAACTCAGCGTACGTCATACCTTTCTTCATCCCGTCCAGAAAACCTAATCTCTTTCTTCCCCATCCCCACTTGTCCAACATCCTACCCTCTATCACGACCTTCAGCAAACCATCGCCCATCATTACCCCTTCCAGCCACCTACCCTGTCTTCCCCTAATCTCATTTACAAGTTTCCTCGCCCACCATGTCAAGCACATCCTCATTTGTCTTTCTTTCCGTCCACCGCACTTTCTCCATCCTCCTCTACACCCACACCTCAATTGCCAGCAGCCTACTTTCGTCTTACTTTCTCAAGGTCCACGTTTCTGCCCCACACAACGCCACACTCCATATTAAGCTCTTCACCAACCTCTTTTTTACATCCTTACTTAAAGTTCCCGACGTCAGCTCCCTTCTATTATTGAACGCTTCCTTTGCTACCGCTATTCTCCTCCTATTCTACTATATCCATGTATAGATACAAAATTGTATGCCATTTTTTACAGCAGTAGATTTACTTAAATTATGTTAAATTAGTTCCAAGCGTTCGAAACATGCCGTACAATTGCAACTCTTGCCAGCAACGTCTTTATAATAATTTAGAATTTACCCTCTTTACGATGTTTTATTCCTGTATTCTTTTACTTCACATTTTTCATGATTTCCCCGCAAATGACTGAATGGCTATGAGAGGATTGCGATGGAATTACCGAGTGGATGAGCAGAGGATCTCCCTCTTTTTATTTAAAATGATTCCATTTTCGTCAATCCATTAATATTCGCATATTCACGCTTAACGAAGTGCTAAATTCAATCAAATATCCTGATTGAATCACTGGTATAGATATATGAAGCCTTCATCACGAGATTCTTTTTGCTTTGAGTGAAACGTTTTTAATAATATTTCAAATTAAAATTCACAGTGTACCACTTAGTGACAAATTTTAGCTGGGAAGAAATCGTCCTCTCGTTCATCTGTCATGTTCTAGTTTTTATCAATAACGACAATATTGTATTAAAAAGTGGCGGTGGCTTATTTTATACTTTTTCATTCTGGGAATTAAAATTTGAGTAACAACTTATTACTCGAGTGAGAGTAATGGACTTGTGAACAAATGAACGTGCGACAAAAGTTTTTCTTCATCGCCAAATTTCTTTACCCTATAAATAAGTACAAAATAAGCCACCGCTACTTTTTAATACAATATTCGTTGAGCCATTGTGTGGCATTACCATTTGGTACTGTTCTGGCTCTACATTTCTCTTTATTTTGAATTAAAACCACTATTGAATTTTCTTGCTTTGCACGTCAACCGATTATGTGAAGTGTGCCCTCAAGTGGTGGGCAAGTGAATAGAATGATCGGCCATTGGCCAGAAGAACCCGGGTCAAACTTTGGAGAGGTCTCTTTGAAAATACCTACCTTAATTCTTATTTGTACAATTTCTTCGGTACTTCAACTTAAGACAGGTAGCATAATATGGTTTGGTGAAAGAAACTGTTCCATCTACACATGGAAGCGTACATTTCACTAGCCTATTGATTTGGCACCATCGCATAGCTAAACGACGGTTGGTATGACCGTTGAATTGGCGATGAAAAACTAGGGAAAAATATTTCACACAGGCATGAAAGTTCATATTACGCATTCATTATCCTTTGCGTGACACCCACAATATGGAATATCGGCTCATAATGCTCATACCAATGCTTAGTTGCAGTCAGTTTTGGTCCCTACGTATGATACTACGTATTCGCCGCTCATTGAATGATTTTATTAAATTGTTAACAGTATTTCGTGTGGAATGATTGTGTTGTTTCATTAATATTGATTCTCACTCTGTTATACGCCGGAAACAATCCTTCGATATCATTGCCATATAAATACGTAACCCTATTTTTTTTAGTTATTATAATTACAATCTGATTTGATTTTTTAAGAGAAAAATAATTTGGCAATATCTTTTGGTAGTTAGGGTTTCAAGTTTACTCCTTTCGGGTTCCGCTTGGCTTAAACAATATCAGATGATGGTCAACATTCAAGATCTCAGGATTTTTAAGTCTTCATCAATAAAACAGAGAGATCTGCAAACCACAGGGTCAGTGATAAAAGAATGCGAACTCTTATGGAAATTACAATTCAATCTGCAATTCTTCATTCTTTGAAAATATTCGTTTAAACTTCTAATCCACCTGGCCACCGACACCATGGTGATGTTCCAAAAAAACTCCTTGCCTTCCTTTGCTTCATCATTTTTCAGCGTCGGTCGACTCTAGATGCTCTTCATAAAAAAATAAGGGGGAGGGGGGGAGGGGGATCATTTCATCGCCCACTATAAAACCTCTTCCATCGGAGCAGTCATGAGCTCGGCGTTGTGAAGCGGTCTTTTAATAAAGACGTCGTCTTCAAATGGATCATCCGCTCGCAGCAACTGAAGGTGAGTCCTTGGAGAAAAAAATATAAATGACGGGTTAATACGGTTTCTTCTCACTGTAAGTCGGTAGTGGAGGGACGTGGAGTGGAAAGGGGGGAGGGGGGGAAGGGAAAAGGAGGGAAAGGAGCAGTGAGAGGGTTTTTCCGGTCGGGGAAAGGGGAAAGCCCGTTCTCAGTCGAGAATATGGGAACTAATTCGGAGTCATTTAGGAGAAAGGGAGGGACGGGGTGGGTGGCGAACAATATTAAGAAGATGCTCAGCCAACAGCAGCAAGGCCCTTTTCGACCGAGACCCACCCTTTGCTGCCCTCACTTCTTCCCTTATGACTCCCCCCCGCCCCCACCTCCCCCCTGTGTTTACCCTGCGACTTCATTCCGCCCCATTTATATCCTCCTTTGCCTCCTCTCCTCAATTTTCCACCTTTTTCCACTCACTTTTGCCTCTACAACCCCATTCCGTTGCATCTCAAGGCTTCTTCCTTACAAATCCGGCGAATTCCCACTTTTCCAAGAAAATCCCCACTCATTTTCCCCCTTTTGATGTTTTCGGCGTCCTCCTCCCTTCCTCGAAACCATTCTCTTTTAGTGAGTTTCTATTACGTTCGAGAACGTCCCTTTTTTTAAAAAGCCTTCGATGGTGAGGTTTGCTTTTTGGCTCCACGAAAGACAGAGGTATTTCAAATCCTCATTTAGACAGTATGACTATTTTGTCTCTTGGTATTATCCTCAGATAATATACAGTATACATGACCCAATGCAAATCACACTTTGAAGTATGGGATTGTGATCATTTGTGTTTCTCAGGCTGTATGAGTTTTATACCGCCACAATTCACGAGAAACCGCAGGCTGGAATTCTGATCGTTATCTTTATGAGATCAGTATGCTCGGTTTCTTTTGAGTCTGCAGATAAAAGCGTTTCAAAAGAAATAAAATAGCATTGCTTTATGTATTAGTGTAAAATCATGATCGTTATTTGTAAAATTTTATCCTGTGTCTAATGCTTGTGGCCTTTGTTTTAGACGGGGTAAGAGAAAATTAGAGTTGCAAAGTCTTTTAAGTTTACCGCGGAATCGTTGGATCTTATCTTTCGATATCGATTTTTACCAAAATTACATGCTTATGAAGTTTTTTCATTGCTCACGGAATTAATGAATTTTGCATTTTTCTTCTAAAATCAGCTTCCCTCCAACGTCATGCATTCAGGATATTTTCTTCGCCTTCCACAAAGTATCTCTACCTATTCCGAGTTAAACTACCACTTAATATCGCCACAGTATGCCTTTATGGTGGCAGGCTGGTTTTACAACTCGTTAGGCTTATTGTTGGGATTATATTTTATTTCTCATTTCATATCTCAGGAGTGATGAATGGGATTGTGAACCTGAGAAAAATGACGAAGGTTAGAGGACCTATAATATTATGGTGATAAGCGTTTATGTGTTGCGTTTAACTGTCACAAGGAATAGGAAAGAGCAGAACTATTTTTGAAATGAATGGGAAGTCTTCCAGATATTGTTTCATCGAATAGAAAGGAATTGATGCATTGCCATATTCATCATTTCTTTAACTGAAGGTACATCATGGTTTTTATCTCCAGCAAAGCTAATATATGTTGTATGTGTATACAAAGTTACCATATATTTAGTATGAATTGCATGAGGGCATTAAAAACTTAATTCAGAATTAGTTAGGGCTAATGAAATTAATTTGCCTTCATGTTTCATGCATTAACTGCCGCCACAATGAATGTCGGAGATTTTTTTATTATTCTCATTCCGGTAGCCAACCTCTGAGCTGATGGTATGCACCACGTGAAGTTTTTCAATATTTTGAACCACCAGACACCCTCGACCTGACGAGAAAAAATTGAATTTAAAATCTTGGGAGAACTTCGCAATTCTCATATTCACATTCAAGGCCGTTGACTTTCAAAACCGACGACCTCTCCTATTATTATTTACCGTTCATCCAAAGATTGCTCCTAAAGAGAGGGTTACTTCTCAGGGTTACTTCACCCCGACTTGGGACGAAGTTTCCAGTTTAAACCTTTTGCTCTTTTTCCCTATTCCGCTTCTCTTCGCGTGATCCCACCCTTCTTCCTGCTATACCCATGCCTGCTCCCCCTCTCATGCTCCTTTGAGAGGGCGAGTGGTAGGCATTTAGCCGGCCCTGCAACGCGGTGGTGTCTCGGAGCCCCAATTTCCTACAATCCGCCTTTCTCCCTATCCTGCACCCAGCGCCACCAGCCGTTCTCTCACCTCATTCCATCCTCTGTCGCCCGTAATAAACTCTTTTCTCCGCCCTCCCTCCTCCACGCCTCATCTCGTCCTCCCATTTTTCCCACTCCGGATGGAGGAGTCTCTTTCTCTCCCACTAGGCTCTCCCGCAGTTCATATCCTTCTCCAGGCCCCGTTTTACCCCGCACGCGCACCCAAGGTCTTCCCCACCAGCTTTATCTGCAGTCACATGCCTCTCCTTTCTTCCTCTCCGACATCTCTGTTCCTTTGCTCTTGGCGATCTCCTTAGAAGGCAAATAAAAGCACATCTACCAGAGGCAGCAGACCCCCATCCCCAGCCCTGCGTCCCCCCCCCTCCAAAACGCCTCTCCCTCCCGCGTCCATCTGCTTTCTCATTAATATTCTCTTTTGCCACCGCTTACTCCTCCGAAGGAGAGGGAGGCCTCCTCTTTCTCCATATTTCATTGCCCCTCTCAATCTTATCTCCGGCATCTTTGTTTTTCTTCGCATCTTTTTTTTCTCTGCCGGACTATTTATTCCCTTCTTCTCCCTCTCTGTCTAGTTAAGTTCTCTTTCTTCTCTCTTCCCCAGACTCTGTTTTCCAGGATGGAAATCTGCCGCTCGCTCTTTCCTCTGCTCAGAAAATGAACTTTTCCAGTATTTCTGACGTCCAAAGGATGGGAGGGATATTAAATATTTTGCGACAGAATACTCTCGAAATCTCCCGTCTTCATCCTCGCGAAAAAAAATCAAATTACGTTTTGTCAGGAGAGACGAAATAACCCACCCATTTCGTGAGTCAGTGGGCGTAATTATTTTCCCTCTTTCGCAAGAGTTAATAATTAGCTGTGAATGTTATATTCATTTTCTTACTTATCTTAAATCCATTTTCCTTCAAATTTATTTTTTTCCGCATGAAACATTTTCCACGTCATAAACCCGTACGGTGTTCATCACCGTATAGGTGCCAGTTCCGGTAATTTTCTGTTAATTTTGACTCCACAGCGAAAATTTAAAACTTTGAAAACATTGAAAAGTATTCACCCAACAGTTATGGACCAAGGCATGCATGGTTGCTGAAGATGTAAATATCTAATATTATCGTTGATTGTGTTTCTCAGTGGCCGAAATAAATTTAAAATCTGTGCCGAATATTTCTGAGAATACATGCCTCGTTTAATGTTATGTCATAGAAGATTTGCTTGTTTTGGTACTTATTTGTCAATTTTTTACCACTTAAATGAAATATTACCTGGTAGGTAATGATTAAGATTGAATTGCTATCGGTGCGGATATTATTAGTTCCTGAAATAAGTAGTCCGGCAACGATTGTAAGTAGGTAGGAAAAGGTTATAGCCTCCATATCCTGAATGTGTATAATGCCACATGCTTTCCAGCTTAATATACTGAAAATTCTGCCACCAACCATTAAAACCAATCCTATGAACGGTCATATGAGTGTTGAATGGAAATTATTGTGCAGAATGAAATTTTGAAACGATATTCTCACTCTTACAATAGAATACAAGTAGGGTAAGTCCGGGAGAAATGGCCCCTCGGGAGAGATGGACTGATTGCATAGTTCGGAATGTAGCCGCTCTAGTGCGCCACTGTTCTCATGCTGGTGTCAAGGCCGACGACGTAGGCACGTATTGTTGTTTATATCCGCTTTGAACTGCTTATTTGATAGTTATTCAAAGAAAAAGATATCAGGTGAGCAAATTATATTTTCATAGTTAACGTTTTTTAGTTGTAGTGTGTTTAATTATCCATATCATTGAGTTTCATGTCTATACTTGATGAAAACAATATGTAACGGTTCAATATACACCACTGCGGCGCCCCTGGCATTGGGGAAAACAGAAAAATGGCCTGGTCCATCTCTCCCATACAATCGGGAGAGATGGACCAGTTCGAGTTGGGATAGATGGACCACACTTTTTACACTATGAGTAAAAGCTGACAATTTAGATTTGCTTTATCAAAGGGCTGAAATATTAAAAAACCAAATACAGTAATAACCAATAATTTAGGAAATTGTAGTTAGTAGTAATTCCAATATTAAAATTTGTCCTTTTCATTACATTTTAATTTTTTGTGGGCCGTTTAATCCTTTTGGTTAGATTCTTGTGTCTTATATGTTCTAATTTTGCAAATTTATAGTTTGGTAACATTGTTAGTAACCATAGAGTGTTATTAAAATATTCTTTTGTACAGAGATTTTTTTTCAAGTTTATTTAATGCCTTTTAGTTATGGTCCATCTCTCCCTATACCCTTGGTCCATATCACCCATAGCATATGGGCGAGATGGACTAATGAGAAAAAAATATACTGATTGTTTAAAGGTATTTTCCATTTAAATTTCACTTATTTCTTATGAAATACTAATAACGTTATCTATGATATTATAGGACAACAAACGATTGAACCGATTATACAATAATCAACAAAAATATGAACACTTAAAAAAAGTGGGGCCATCTCTCCCGGACTTACCCTATATGCCTTCGCTTAGTTGAGTAAGATCCCACAAGTAAGTAGCTCCCTTGAGTATCTCCCTTGATAATGTATCTAATTTGGTCTGTGATATATTATGATACATTCCATAGCTCGTGCTCTCAGTTTATCGTTAATCCTCCTATCAAACTAGTTGAGACCACAATAGGAAGATAATGCTGATTTCTTGCACCATAGGCTTTTTTCTTTTAGAGTACATATGTAGGCAAAGGAGGTTCCGCCGCCGCGACTGTGTGAGTCAAAACAAATACTAAATTCCCCTTTTTTGATATTTTGTCCAAAAAATCCTGCTTTCGCTGATGAAATGCGTTACCTATAGAAACCCAAAAGTAAAGTAGAAAAAATGAAGATTATTCCACGAATGTATTTTAAGTTAGCACTTTTTTCCAGCCATAGGCGCAGACTTCAGCGCCATTTCCTACGAATTACCACATTTTGTCTTCAATTACGGCATTAATTCCTTAATAACCAGAAAAATAAGGTGGTAAGATGCCCATATTTTATTTTTATTCAATTTCTCTGGATTATTTCCTTCTTTTAAACAGTTTTCTGCGAAAATGACATTTATATTTCATGTAAAAATACTATTTTTCCCCGTGTTTCTCTCATTCCTCCATTGAACACAATGTTAATTCAAGTTCAATTATAGAATAAAATAGCGTGGAAAGGTATTATTTTGTTGTGCATATCAGATAGAGGACAACTTTTTCTACAAGTAGACAGAATATAAATACAATGACATTTAAGTCATTTTACGGTGGAACCACCTTTTTTCCCCTTTTCTTTGGAGTTATCCGAAATGGCCTTTCATTGATAAGCATGTGAAACAAAATCCTATGTAACTTACCGTGATGACCTCAAAATTCGATCAATTTTCAACATCCGAAGCACATCCTTACAGGTTACATGTGCAAATCTTCCGTCTGGGCCGCGCTAGCTGGTTTTTAAGAAGATATGGCACAGTATAGTTCTCTGAACATTTTAATCTGCACCGTTGTATAACATTTTTAAGATTATATACAACGTGCCGTACATAGACCGTTCATAGTGTTGTATAAAATTTGTAAGTTTTTATACAACGGTACATGGAGTTTTTTTTGCGAATGAACTCTCCTCTGAAAAATTTCCTCAACGTGTGAAATTAGGAGTAAAACATTCACCTGGGGCGATGACTAAAAGTTTGTCCTTTCGGATCATCTTCCCAAGGTGATTTACTTTGAGTAATCTTTTCCAATTAGTCCATCTCTCCTTTTAGCTTTTCCCCCACATTTTTTTCTCAGATGGTCTCCTCCTCCTCACCGCCAAAACGGCAATCTCCACCACCCCTTCCTCCTCCGTGCTTCACAAAGCATAACGGCAATCGCAAAGCACCCTCACCCCCTCCCCCCACACAGCACATGCTCACCTCCGCCCCCGAGCCATTTCATCATCCCCCGAGCCATTTCATTCATTTGTTTGCTAAATTGAAATCCGTTACGCTATGTTCCTCCTCTGCTGTTTTCGGCCGATCCTCCACCCCCTCCCCTTGCTGGCCCCACTCCCACCTCTCGTTCAAATTCATTTGTTTCGTTTGCTCAAACCTCCCTCCATCTCCATCCTTTCTTGTCATTTCCCATCCTCTCATTCTTATCCCGATGTCTCTTTGGTCTTTCCTTTTCTTCCGCTCTTTACTCCTTTTGCCATTTCCACATTTTTATCTTTCTTTTTCTTCCTCTTGCCCGAAGTTCACTCCCACACCAACAAATCCCCCCTCCCCTCCTCTCTTCTCCACTTCTTCTCCTCCTCTCCTCTCTCTTCTCTTTCCGATTTCCTTTGTGCGGCCGAACGCAGGTTCTCACCGTGTCCCTCCATCTCGCCTTCCTTTCATGTTTCTGTCGATCCGCGGCTCTGCTAAAATTTAATTCTCTCCCACAACCTTTCCCCCTGAACCGTTCCCTGAGAACCCCGGCTGCCCACCCCGTTTCCTGCTCGCTATTATTTTTCATTTCACGTTTAGTCATCGGCAAGTTGTCGTTTCGTGGCTTTCATTCCTTTCCTTAAGCCCCTTGCCGCGCCGCGGCGCGCCGCCCCTTGGCGCGCCGGCTCGGTTGAATGCGAAGGTCGAACGCGAGTCCCTCCTTGCGATCCTTTTGAGACTCCTTTTGGTGGGTTATATGGGCGCACAGATGCGAGGAAGCACCGCGGGGAGAGCACTTGCCCTCATTCTTCACGTCACTTCGCGCCCCGCCGCCCCCCCGACACTCTTTCCACCAAATTGCCGGCCCTGCGTCTCGTCAATTCTCCCGCATCCTCGGTGTAGCCCTCCGGTGTTGTCGGTTCTAAATGGACAGCAGTGTGTGTTGCTCGAATAACCCCGGATAAATATTTCACTGCGAGTTCTGATCCGGTACTCTGTTTTACCCATTAATGTTTTTTAACGTTCGAGCAAGAGATAAACCTTTATTTTTCGTACTTAAATACAAGCTAGCTCATTGTGCAGTGTTATCTAGTAAAACACATGCTTTATATACTGCTTGCTAAAGTGCAAATTTTACTACCAGCATTGTGGCGTCAGAGTGATTCAATTGACGTGGCTTTGCCGAGAGTTGTACACTGTTTTTACGACAAATGGTATTCATACTTACTGTCGCGTCGTCTTGGTTTATATATATATATATATTAAATATTTTGTTCAAACAGGTGGTGAAAGAAAGAGGATAGTTAACATATAAAATTGGACAACACAATGGTGATGTGAAGATGGAATGATGGCCGATTCCAAGTGAAAAATACATATATATATATATATATATATATATATATATATATATATATATATATATATATATATATATATATATATATATATATATATGTATATGTATTCTCTGTGGTAGAAGCTTCATGGATTATTCCTATTTGGGTTTAAGAAGGTCTACTAAGGGCTATGCGTCTGCAAACACATTTATTATGTAAATTGAGGACGGGAGTGGTGGAGGATAAGCATTTGGGAGATGTAAAGAGAATGAGTAATGTGCCGAACGGGACGTGAAACGAGCGGGCGTTTTAAAAGTAAAAGATAGGCCGTCGTGTGTCTGCCCTTCGACGGCAGCGTTAAGGGATTTCTCTTCAGGGTCTCCTGCTGCGCGGGGAAGATGAAATCCTTCTCTCTCTCTCGTGTGCAGTGATCTCATTCCCTAAATCGCTTCTTTCGTAGGTAAACTGTTAAGCCCACTTTTATTCATTCTAACGATTTTAAATCTATGTCTAGTGGCTTACTGTTATTTCAGTTAGTACTAATTAAACCTGCCACTTTATTTATTGTTTCTTACACTGTTGGTTATTATTACACTCTATGTTATTGGATTTAAAATATTAAGTGCCCATGTGAAGTATTTTTATGACTACAGAAGCACCTCATTGCACTAAAAATGAAGTCCAGACTACGTTTTTTCCGCGAGGTTATTTTAATGTGCACTACCGAGCTGTCCAATTAACCCCGACTTTACGTGCACATGGTAGAACTTCAGCACATCAGCTGTTCTTCGACTTCCTTGGAAAGCACGATGGTGCAATATTTTATGTGCCTCGAAGGGGAATGTCATTCTGAGACCAGTTAGTAATGGCGGTGACTTATTTTATTAATGGGGAGAAGATTACACCAGTACCCGCCCGTTTTGATGCTGGGGAATACAACTGTTCCTATAATGTAATGCGACTGGAGGCAACGTGATGCTGGCGCAGTAGAAAAGAGAGAAGCTAGGATTAAGAGTAAAAAAGGCACTGGCGTTCCTCTCTTGATTGTTTTACTGCTGAGCTTGGCTCAAGGGAATGAGTGAAACACGGAAATGGTGAGACGCCTCGCGCGAGAAGATGGTGTCTGTTAAAATATGATAATAGAGTCATATTCTTATATAGAGAATATATTTTACTCTCAATAGGTGTATTCTACTATCATTTTTACTTTAAAAGGACAAAGATAACTCATTTATATTCAAGGCTCATCAAAACCATTGACTTAAATACTTTTTCCAGTTGATAGAAGATGTCACAATGCAATACTAAGCGTATTAGCGTTTGAGTGTCTCACAACGAAGCAGATGGCTCGATAACTTATGCCACCAGCTGTTTTAGACATTACTGGAAGTCAGATATTCACTGAAGGTGTGTGATGAAAATGATCTAAATCTGAACTCGGGGCCCTTTGCTTAAATGCCATAAGTTTCACCCATTGGACTACCATGCTCCAATATAAAAGAACCTACCAGGAGATCTGAAGGAAGTACCAATGTAATCCGTTATTCATCACATCCAGAAACTTTTTATGAGCCAACGTGACACTATAAATTTTACGTTTTATCATTTTGAAGAACATATTTGCGGGTCATATTCTGGCAACATTGTTAGGTTTTGGCCTTAAACAAAGATCAAGTATTCCATCAAAACAACTTATGCCCTATTATTATACATTTTAAAAGTTGCTTCATTAGAGGTTTCATAGCGTCGTTAATATGGGAACTCTTTTATTCCTTGCTGTCTACAGATTCGCGGTATTCATGCAGGCTCATAATGACTTGCAAAACACCCCATAATTAGTCAAAAGAGCTGTATGGACGCCGTCCAGCTGGACTGATTTCAAAATTAAGACTGGAATCGGGCGTTTGCGGATCGGTGGTGACGGGAATTGGACCTATTAGTTCTGGATGTATGCATAATGCCATTTGTCACCAATTTAAATGAATCACTTGGCGAAACTGATTGCCGTTCGGTAAATTTTCTAATTGCGCTCCAACATGACCCTACAGGCAGAAATTCGTAATTTCACGCAAGCAATGCTGTATTCAGGAAATCCGTCGGAGAGAAGGGTATGGCCATAAGGTATGCATCTTTAATTTCTTGAAAATATACCCTGAGGGCTAACTTATGATGCAGATATAATATTATTCCGCCCATAATGTGTGTGTGTGAATGTGTTACATATTTATCAATTTTATTAATTTAAAGTAGCGTCTTAATCTCTGCAATCTCTTGGAGACATAAAATAGGTAAATAATAATTGCCTTCATCAATATTTTAAAACTCTTGTTGCGGGAAATTAGGTGTCTATTTCTCCTTCTTATATTAAAAGTTTAGATTATTTTATACCAAGGGACTTGGTTCATGACACACGCGACTTTTCTTTTTCTTGCGCTTATTACTTTGATTGTTTACTTATTAGACGCGATTATTTCCTAAACTGAAGTCAGTCGAATGAAAAACTTGACGTAAAAACAGGAAATAAAATTATGTTATCATGTCGTGTTCATTACCATCGCCATCCTAACACTCGAATATCTCTGTACAGTTACGTACATCATATGCGTAAGTTCTAATATTTTACACCTTACGGACGGTAAATTCGCACCCAGCTTCAGCATAACTCATCAAGAATCTTAATAAAATGCATCACAAAAACCTAATAATTAGTGTAGCTATATGCCGGATAGAATTGTGCCAGATGACTTCACGTCCAAGCTAACTGGGCATAGTAAAATCTACAGTTTTTAGGATGCAAGAACTGCGAAAGGTATGCTGTAACTATAATTTTATCATGTATAAAGTTTACATTAAGACCATCATGGTTTGCACAGCAGATTCTATAATGAAAACCGAAAAAGCTGGGACAATGGATGTGCTCTACAAGTTCAGTTAGACAGGATGGCTTTCGAAACCAGCGATACACTCCGCGTAGCGAATGTAACGACTCGTTGTCTTTAACTATTTCCTTCCTCGGCTCTGCATGCTTGGGATTTTTCTTCCTAACGTGTAAATCAACCCTTTTTTTTCTCTCTCCTCTGCTTACATTTCTCTTGTCCTCTTTTCCCTGGTGAATGTTACACACAAATACGAACATGGTCAGCACGGCAAGCACTTTAGACTGAAAATTAAACCAGCGTTGGAGGAAAAAAATTACACCATCGAGAGGCGTTGTTGAACGATCCAGTGCACACGATTTGATCCCACTATTCGTCCCGCAGTGGAATTCTTCCCCTTGCTAACGTTTATTATCCGTGTCCCTTTGCCTTCTACCCCCATCCCCCGCCCCAAGGGCACGGCCGCCGATCCCCTTACCCCTTCCACCCCTCTCACACAAACCCCTTACAACCCCCTGGAACGATCGCTCCATACTCCCCGCTCATTCGGAGCAGGGAGACATGAATATTCATCCTGATAATTTGCATGTTTCGTTTCAGGTGAGTTTTCGGAGCCTACAGCTTCCTCCTCCCCCGCCTTCCCTGCGCCCACTGACCCGAGATAGAGAGGAGAGGATGGGAGTGGACCGGTTGGAAGCCACTGCTGGGTATTCACTTTTGACAGATGGACGCCGGCCGCCCTGCCTCTTCTCCATAAAACACTTTACCCCCGGTCCCCCTTTCTTCCCAGCTGGCCCGAGTCGAAACGTGGACGAGGGGGAAGGGGCGAGCACGGGTGCTTGTGAGAGAGAGTTTAGGGCGATGTTTGGTGCACCCTCGCTTCATTTGGAGAATGTCACCCGCCAGTGAGTCAGCTACTCAACTAGCGCGGTCATCGCTCCCTATACGGCCGATGTGTTGGTTTACCAGGTTCATTCTCTGCTTGTGTATAGTGTGCAGGCTGGCGTCAGAACTGGGAAATTAGGAAATTCTGATGGTAGTTCGGGAACTCGGTGAAATCACTGGAAACTCGCGAATATTTAAAACAAATAAGGGAATCCCGGATCAGGTCCAAGGGCCACTGAAGGCTATTATCGACCTTAAATTGCTGGTATCCCACGTTAAAAGACAACTTGAAGGCGACAGTTTAAGGCCCTCGAATATTGATATATAAGGCGATTAGACAAAAAAAGGATGGCTATCGATGCATGGTAGAGAAGAATGTTGAATTACCAGCACTGTAGAGTGTCAGGTTAAGGAACATTTGAGAAAACTCTGGTGATCTGAAGTCGCAGGGAATTAAATTTATGAAGCCATGGAAATTAAAATATATACTCAAAATTGTCTGGCTGCATTTTGTTTCTATTTTTCCCTGCAGCCGCAGTTCGAATTGGTCAACATTTCTCCTGAAGTGTGTTTAGGAAAAATATCCCAGTTGATGGGCTTCCTTGACTTATTTCCTCAGGAAATTCAACTGTCAAATTGAAAACCTTCGACAGAGTGTTTCGGTATGACCGTCCAAATTTGTTTATTCCCCTTCTTTGCTCAACGAATCTGCTGCTCATGGCATTAAATTTTGGTTGTCGTCTGTCAGTCATTAATTATAAAGCTAACTGCTTCTTGGACAAAAAGAATGAACTTTTATAATGACTCAGAATGCACTCCTTGCTGAGTAGCTATTTTATTTAGGCGTTTCCTCTTATTCCCAAGCCTGTTGTTCTTTTTTCCACCATGGATGTGCAGTGTGCCCTCTTATCTGTAGCTCTGCCGGTAACTCAATCTCATTTTCTCTCCATCTCTTCCTCCCCTCTTTCTCGTCACAACTCCTGACTATGGTCCCCTCAACATCTGCCTCTGTCTCCGCGTAACATATTCTCTCTAAATATCATCCACTCCCTTCCCTTTCTCAGAATACACCCCTATCATTCATTCCGCTACTCCCATCCTCTTGAAAAACCCCTTCCTTTAACATATTCATTTCATTAGCTTCAAAGCCGTCGGGTCGGTCATGGGAATAATTAGCATATTCTCCCTTCCTTTCTCTTAGATCTCCCCTTTTTTATATTTTGCATCGCACTGTACTTCCCTTCATTGGCGTCTGTTCTTGAGATTGAGTCTCGCGCAGACGATCATAACGAATGTAATGACGGCTGTGGTAGTTGGTACATTTTTGCCTTATGGGTAATAAAAAGAGGAGTGGAAGAAGATTGAGGGTTTCTTTTGGATCTCGAAAGATGCAGTGGTGAACGTAGATATAACGCCCTGTTGATGCTATTTCTCATCATATTTCTTCTATGAAGTAGACGTCTTGATAGATCATCTCTCGGATCTTCGTCGGTGAACTCATCTGGCTGCTCTCCTAAGTTTTCCCCCGAAGAGAAAATAGGCGAAAAGGCTCATGATACGCTTTGCATGCCTATCATTATGAATCATCAGTGCTCGCGGTACGTCTCGTAACTCATATACCCTACTCGCAATGAAGTTAAGCTCGCTGGTACTCTACAAAAAAGATACTAGCGAAATTCCCATTTTTGGAGCGTAAAATTTCGTCATGCTATCCTTACAAGGAAATTTCTACTCTTTTCTCATGAATTTCTGATGTTAAATAAAGTCTTCTGGAAAGTGTTTTTGTTTTATCGAAAAAAAATACTCGTAAGTTAACTTTTGTGATGGATCAATGGTATGCAGGGCCAATGCTACGGTACATGATAGACGTGTACGAAATCTGCATCCATCGAGATACGACACCATAAAACTGTTCATGAAGAAGTTCCTCTATCGGGTGAAATTGTTGTAAGCATTATGAATTTATTTCATCTCCGAATTTCTTTAATCAATCGAAGTCCATTAAGTTTGCGCTTCTTTTTCGAATAACTAGTGTTGATTTTTTTACCCGACGTCAATGTAGTTCATCATTTGTGTAACACTCTTATGTCTGTTAGCATGAACATGAATATGGCGTTCTATGTATTTATACATTAGGCGATACAATTTGCGAGTTTAGTTAATTTCATTTGGTCAAAGTTTCTAAGCTTATCGAGTCTAATTTCCAGGTATATATTTTTGTTTTTCATCGATTTTTCTTCTAAGAATGCCTAATTTTACGCATGATAATACGAGACCTGGAATATATTTGTTTTCTTTATTCCTGAATTTTAAGTGTGAACATAATGGGATATGCTACCACTCCCACGTTCATTAACATCCATTCTTTGTATTGTATCTTACGAGGGATATATTTTTATTGATTTCGTGGACCTATTTATGGACGAAAATTAATCACTGCATTACAATGGTTCTGCAAAACATTCTTTCAGGCAAAATAAGGATGAGTTTCCTGGAGCGAATCTAAGCGTCAGTTTCTTCGATGCAGTTTTATTGCACGAGTTCAATCTCCTGCCTTCAATGTGTGCATCTTGTGAAATATTAGCATTTTAGATATTTTCGTGAGCATGTTTTTTTTAAACGGGAAGACGTAGAACTTCGGAGAGAGGGAAAGCCGTCCTCGGGCACCTTCCTTCATAATTCTGATCATCGTTTCTCCCGAACTGTTCATCCCGCCACTCCTTTTTCCCCTCCCGTGTATCAATCTACGCGGACAAGTCTCGTCTTAAAACTCTTTCGCGGGAAACTTAAAGCTTGCAATGTAAATTATGTGGTTTTTGCGAGAAAGGTAATATTAATTCTCGGAGGGAGAACATGGGGTTTTTTTTGGAGGGGAGAGAGAGTTCTCCACACTCTCTTCTCCACCCCTTCACCCAATTCCCTCTCTCCCTACTCACCTCCCGAAACCGTTGGGGGCGATTTGAAATTTAGATTTGTTGATCACTCCGCCGCTCTCTCCTCCGTGGGAGATGGAGATGCGGGATTGGCGCGGTAGAGGAGTCGGAGGTGGGGTGCGGGAGGGAAATATGTTTGGAATATAAAGCCATCTGGGTGGAGGAGAGAGAGAGAGAGAAGTGAAGAAGACTGTTGTTCAAATCTTCGCTGAAATAATTATCCCCTCACTCCCGAGACGGCAGCGGAAGAGTGTAGACAGGTATGAGAGGGGAATGTGAAAGGCAAATGTTCCTCCTTCCCTCCCTCCCTCCGTCTCCACCCCCCTAGAAACACATCCACCCCCCCTCACCCCCTCATCCCCAACATCCCTGTCCGCCTTGCTGAATTCCCGTTCGCGTCACGAAGCCTTGGTGGAGGTTTATCACCTCTCTCTCCCTTTCTCTCTCTCTTCTTCCCTTCCTTTCCGTCTACGTCCTGGTCGTTTATAATGCTTGGCATTCATGTATTCAGATGAGATTTAGATTGCAAGATTTCGCCGTGCGAAAATAGTTTAAAATCATTTGGTGCCACGGTCTCCTCTCCCCTCAATACCGGGCGCACGGTTCGTTCCAAGGGTATGGAGACTATTATTGCACTGGTGTCTTCGTGAAAGTCATCCGCTGTATTCGAGCCACTGAGGTTTAAGGATCGAAATCGCTTGTTTAAATTATGACTGGATCTTTGACAATATACCACCCATTTGGCATTTCTTTGCTTTCATGCATGTGTGATTTCTGCGTGGCATTCTCTCGCTGGATTACGACCGCGGTATTGATATTTGAATTTCAAGCCTTTTATGGGAGAGCGGTCCACTTTATAGATCGCTACGATGAGCTCTATCGTTAACAAAGAGGTGTTACATTTTTAGGGATACTTTTGGTGTGACATTTATCAGAAAATCTTTGTTTAAGTAGATACTGTAAGTTATATAGTACCATAACTCTAGCTCCAACAGGATAGCGTTTTGAGATACCTCCATTACACTACATTTGAATAAACATGCTGGGGCACAATCGCATGGAAAGGCCATAGTTCAAGGATGAAAGTTTTGTGAGCAACGAAGAGAAGTAATTATAATGCTTGTGCTTTCCAATTAGACGGAGGATATCTAGTAAGCCGTCACAGCTTAATGCAAGCCTCTGAATAAATAACTATGCGGTTGTGGCATTGTAATAAGTCATTGTGTATCCATTAAAACATGTATGAATCGGATTAAAAATGCACCTTTCAACGTGGCCGATGCATTTAATCACTGTCACCATCTTGCAGGCGTAAGATTAATCTATTCATAAGTTGGTCATGCTAAACTTTTTCGTTTTCCCACAATAATCTCGCTGCGTCACCCCTAGATGTTTTCCCGGCACCCTAAAGTGACACGGCACAGCGGTTGGGAACCACTGCGATAGAGATTCGAAGGCTACCGCTTTGCAAGGATTACTTGAACACATTAAGATCGAGTGAGTTTCGGGTCGACACAGAGGATATTATGTTCACCCTTTATACTCTCCCACGGCTATATCTCAAACTGATAGAAGTTGCGAAGTGAAAAAGATGCTCTGCTTATTTGATAAGTGCAAGAATTCTTTCTCCCCACGCAGCATGAGTGACTACAACAAAATCAGAACGGGACACTGGAACACTCCGTTAGCAGACATTTGACCTTCGTATTTTCCCTCTTCCAACTCCTCTTGCCCATTCCCCTCGTTTTCCGTGGTTAATGTCCTAACACCCCCTACCACATGTCCCTACAGTGTCTCGCAGGGTAATGTGCAGATGTCAGACCTGCGCACAACCCACGCCCACTCTCTAACAAGTACCTACCTCAAGCTCACACATCTCCTCCGCGTAGCACACTCCTCTTCATTTCCTGAGTTAGTCGCCCGTGTGGTGTGACCGGCGAAGGCGACCGGTGTGGCGAAGCTCCACACCGAGAACCAATCGGGTGTTCTCAGGGATGTGTGAGTAGCCTTCAAACCTTATGTCCCATTCCCAACCACCGACTCAATGCACAACTTATTTAAAAAAAACATATTTCGAAGAGCAGTGGTTCTTACCCTTGTGCGGGCAGGAGAAGGGATCGGTATCACCCTCTCAGGGTTTCTCATAAGGATTTTGTTGAGATCGATTCTCGAGTGTCATTCATAATATGAGTATCAATAAAAAAATCTCTTTCCCTCCTCTGCCCCAAGGTTATCCCTTTCACTATTTCTTTTTTCCATAGAAGTCTCTTTCTTTCGCCCCGTGTATTTATTTTTTCTTCACTTCCACGGTATCGTTTTTCCTCCTTTCGTCGCGAGAGTTTTAAGTGTAAGAAGAGCCGTTTTGGCCTCACCATTTTGCCAGAGCACGGGGCCCGCCTGTCGTCTGTTTTTCACCTGCCCATCCTGCTGCGTATCATCCCTCCACCGTTTTTGCAGCAGTCCCTCCCCTGTTCTATCGCCTCCCTTCGGCTGGCACCCTTGCGCGGACTGGACTCGACCCCTCCGTCCTTGTCGGCCAAGCGGCAGAGGTCACCGCACTTCCTCCTCTCCTCCCCCGAACTTCCCTAGTCCTTTTCTTGCTACCTCCCGTTGTTTCTTGCTCTTTTGCGAGATCCGTTTTCAGAGAGGCTACCCCCATCCATGAATTACCCGAAAGACAACATGAAACATCTTTTAAACATCCAGGAATATCCCAAAATTATTAACATAATTTTGGAATTCCACTCTGATTTCATCAAACTTTCTGGTGGCACGGAATAACGCGAGGCCAACTTTTTGAAATCGTAAGGTATTCTCGCAGGGTAATGTGTAGATATCAGCCCTGCGCCCAACCCACGCGCCCTCTCAACCACGCCCACTCTCTAACAAGTACCTACCTCGAGGTCACACATCTCCTCCGCGTAGCACACTACTCTTCATTTCCTGAGTTAGTCGCCCGTGTGGTGTGACCGGCGAAGGCGACCGGTGTGGCGAAGCTCCACACCGAGAACCAATCGGGTGTTCTCAGGGATGTGTGAGTAGCCTTCAAACCTTATGTTCCATTCCCAACCACCGACTCAATGCACAACTTATTTAAAAAAAAACATATTTCGAAGAGCAGTGTTTCTCACCCTTGTGCGAGCAGGAGAAGGGAACATCATGATGGATTTTCAGCGCATCATGCTGTTCAACCCCAAATCATAAAATCTTTGCTTTTGCCAATATTTGACGACTTTTGGAACCTGGAAAAGATTATATGAAGGGAAGAAAATAAACACCACTTAAGAATATGACGCACACGACCCGGGTTTCGACGCCTTAGCGTTACAAGCAAGTGAGACCTGACCTCAGGGCCTGACGATGAAGCTAAACCTTCGTTTCTCTGGTCGTATGTGTTATACTCTTTAAGTGGTACAGTAAAATTTTCTTCCCTTTATTAATTCCTTTTTATGATGCAATACCACCTAGTCACTAAGGGAATTGTTGTTATAAATTTTTAACCCATTTTTTAATTTCTCCTTTATTTCATTTATTTGCTTATGCACTTATCATTAGTCCAGAGACAGCTTTATATGAAAAAACATCATGCGTAGTTGCCGCGTCGTGGACATAGATAAAACTGCTATCAATTTTCTCGTGTAAGCAGTACTCAGTAAACATAATATACAACAGTCGCTCGACATAATCAGTACCTCTGTCACTTGTTTCTGTATACTCACGCCATAATCACTTGTTTTTAAATAGAATATCATCCCTTGACGTTCCCACCCGGGAATAGTTGACAGCCTCCTCTGAAAATGTTCCTTTTTACTTCTGGAAAATCAGGAGTACTCCTCTATATTGTTAAATAGAAATCCGGTGACCAGGCCGATTGTTTCACGTTGGAGACCCTCCAAGCGTGGAGCGGCCTTTTCTCCCTTGGAGAGTCAGTCCTCGCGCCCTTTGCCGCCCTGCCTCTCAGTCTACGACCGTGGTCTGCCCTTGCGCCCTCTTCCTCCCCATGCACGCCAAGGTCCTCCTCCCCTTAGCCCCGGCATGCGTAATGCATGAGGTTTGCGGCGCTCGGCATTTGGAGGAGCCGGCCGCACCGCCGCCGTTGGCCGGGTGAGGGAGCTGCGCTCGGACGGGAGAGTTCTCCCTGCTTCGTGTTCCACCGGAGGAGTGGGCGTTGGTGGGATATGGGGAGCCGGGAGGGCCATGTAAGGGGGCCGAGAGATGGTGAAGGATTTAAGGCCGGAGGAGGGAAGTGGGGATAAGGGAAGAGAGCATTGAGTGATTGGTTTTCCAAGGTTGCTAAGATTTAAGGCACACTTCGGCGAAATTTCGGAAGTCGTAGGGTTAATCCTTGCATTAGCCGGCGAGTAACTTTTTGATTCTGAACGATAAGTGCTCGACTGATGATTAGTGTACCATCTAGGGCATGGAGCGGATTATAATGATTGAAGATCTGAATTGTTCTGAATTATTTCTACAAGATTAATGTGGAGCAACAGGTTCAAGGGCTCACTTTTGCTTACAACGGTGGTGCGAACAAAATGCGTAAAGGAAACCTTTTGAATTGCTTTAGGATCCCGGAATCACCCATACTTTATTTCAAGAAAATTATTTCTTAATCTCAATTTCAAATTATTATGTGGCGGATGGAGATATTTCAATTGTCTTTTTGTCGTAAAGGATAGCTTCTTATTAATAATTTACTGGTAATTTATAATTACTCCCAGGTGGTCGAGGACAGAAAGTCACTGTAGTTGTTCAGAAAGGTAATGTTGTAATTGAATTTACGCTCTTAAATAACGTATATTTGGATTGTAAACGTTGTAGAATGTACATTTATCTCTTAAGTAAGTGAAGCAAGGTCAGATGAGAGATATATTTATGCATAAAAATGCATCCAAAATATTCGCAATACAAGAATTAACTTTTTATTTAAGGCGTTGGCATGAATTAAATGTCTAATGCTATAAAATTGTTTATTGCTTTTCCCACACTTCCCAGCGGCTTGTATGCGTTAGGCTATTTCGGTATCCTGTCTATCTACATCTTCCTAGCCATTTCTAAAACTCTTGTGGTGCTGTTGTCATTATTATGTTAATATTTTCCATATATTTTTTTAATTTGAGAAAATCTTCCATAGACTGTGCACAAATGAAAATAACAACAAGGATCTTCTTATTGAGCCTTTGTAGGTGGACACTAGTTTTTTTCCGAAGATAAGTTATCGAACAATTTATACATTCCACATATTCAACCGACATGTATTTCGACGAAGAGACTTCAGCTTTGAAGGTGAAAAACATTTTCCTGCAAAAATGGTGCTTGAAAATATACAGAGAAATTCTAATTTCATTGTACAATCATTAAATATTCATGCCTGAGCATAAATTTTACGAAACATGATTATCGTCTCTAAACTCTTATCTTTCGTTGAATGAAAAAAACATTGGGTTGTGTGAAAGTTACATTGTTGCCTTATTAGCTGTGTCTCTGAGAAAACAATCCTTGCACAGATTCGGCCATTGCCGCTGCTCGAGCCATTTGCTTCCACGAGAGGCAAAATGGACCCCTTTTTAATCCTTCATGTACGGCCCTTGTTTTTCCCCATCGTCCCTTCGTCGAAAGGGGGGTGGGGACGGGAACATTTTCTCCACCCCAGACTCAGTACACCTACCGAGGGAATAAACTTTTGGATACGTGTTGCATTATCGATTTCAACAACCGAGAGACTCCGAGTTTGGAGAGAGCGTGTTTGGAGAGTTGAAATAGGGAAAAAAAGAAGGACGGGACGGAGTTCGGGGGGAAGGGGTCCAGGGTGGGTGTGTGCTGGAGACCCGTTGCCATGGCTTCCCTGACCGTCCTCCCGCGGGTTCACTAGTCCCCCGCTGGCAACGAGGGAGGGGGTGGATGTTTCGCACAAGTTGTGAAAATTTTCGCCGAAATTGTCCGGCTCCCCTTTCGTGGCCTGCGTCTCGGGTTCCCTGGCTGTCTTCCTCGGCCCTGTCCGCTCTCCCACAAAACCCTCTCCCAACTCCTCCTACCTCCCTCTGCCCGGTCCGTTCCAAGGCTCACCTCCTCTACTCTCATCCCCTTTCTTCCCGCTCCTGCTACCTTCGTTCCCGTGGGCCTTTTTGCACCCTCTGAAGGACGGACAATGGGAAAGCAGCGTCCGTCTCTTTTTTCCTCCTGCCGAGCCGCAGAGACACACGTTTAAGGGTCGTTTAAGGCCCGCGTCGTCTCTGTCCAGGGTTCCAGGGTTGACAGGAGAGCCACCGCCGATTCCCTGCGCGTGATGTGGGTGAGGAAAGGACCTAAGCCGCAGATTCTATTCCCCGGCCGTTTTATTTTTGTTTTCAACGCGACCGCCTTCTCTCGTCTTCGCATAATGGATAGTCGTGGTTAGAATTTTTCCGTGGCCAGCGCTGAACCGAGCTCGCGGCCCGGGTCCCCGCGTGGGTTTCCTGGAGACGGCGACTCGACGGTGATCGTGATTTCTCTCGAGTTTCCAAATCACGTACCCTGAAAGTGATTTCAATGCAGCATAACTTTATGACGAAACTCACCCGCTGAAAATATGCGCATGAATGTTTGAAATTACAGGTAGTTTTCATTAAAGCTCTTGTTGCGAATTTGGGTGATTCAAGTTTTCATTCCAGTCCAGGCGAATGATGTATTCCTGCGGTGAATTTCGAGCATTGATGCAAAGGGTGATACTGTGAGAAAGTGTTTCACGTGAAAAAGTTAAATACTTCTAATTTTTATCGTATTTCCAAATTTATTTCGTTATAAGGATAATGTGACTGGTCAGCTACAGTGGCTACAGTCATAGTGGTAATTAAAACTCAACCAATACATGCCTACATGTCAGCTTGTTGGCCTGAGGTATTCTTCAAGGCATAGTATACGGATGAAGTAATTCTACGCGACGGAAGTGGGAGGAGGGGAAAAATATGTGTTTGGAATGTCATCAATCGGGAAAGGAAATATCTTGAGAAGAGAAGTAATCTTCCTCAATTTCAAGTTGTAACGTATAAAAAGGGAATTTTAGAAAGCTTTTTGGAACCCTAAGCATTGCCAAATGGTAATGAACGAGTGGTGATTTTGTCTTCATTTTGATAAGTGGTCATTTTTCTGGATGTAAAACTGTTACGTGAATGCTAATTTCCTGTTACGTATTATAAATCTCAAGTTGACATTTTGCATGCCTGTTTATGCGATGATTTAGTTTTCAGTGACTTAATGTAACAGTTGGTTAAAAATGATTCGTGGAACAATATCAGAGCTGTGGTGAGTTTATTGGGAGTCTGATTGTGAGTGTTGTGCCTACAAAGGGCTATGGAAACTTCTAATTTAAATTAAACCAGATCAAAAACAGTGCCTATTCATGTAAAGAGACTGATTGTTTTTTTCTGCATACTGCTTGAGTGCATGTAGAAGCTCTCCATTACTAAAAATTAGGATTTAACATCCCACTGGCAGGCATAGTTACCTACCATTGAACTTTATTTCAAGTGATGCAATTCTAAGCGTATATAACTGATCGTGATCAGCTTCTCATATTATAACTAAAAATTAGCCACGACACTCTATAGAGTTTACTGATTGTGAGTCATGCCATGTGATTGAACTTAATGGATTTGGAAAGGAAAAAAAGGTTTGATGACATCCTTTCTGCTCTGATGGCTTTGCCGTGACATGCTTTTAAGATAAAATTGTTCTTTTATTGTTTTCCGTTAGGTCTTTGGATGCACTCCATCAGAAAGTTAAAGCGTGCGTACATATTTAAAATAATATTTTGCATCTCAGGCTTAGCGTAAATTATATTTTTACTTGCCTACTATGAATTTGTGCTTGAATGGGACGTCGAGATGTTTTTATCTCTCTAACAGTCACGCTTTGAACTCTGCTGCTGAAAACACTCATAAATTTGAGACGAGATTATAAGTTTTTCTATATTTCATTTCTTTTAGAAAAAATAGACGTTTTACCGATGTTAACTTATTTTTGTATATAGAACAATCACGAATTTCACGTCATACCTTTACCATGGAAAATACAAATGATCAAACAAACTTTTCTGCCATAGGCATTTTCAGTGCTGTAGGTTGGAAGCTGAGGATGTCTATAATGGAGGGAAATTATTGGTAATTCTTAGATTTTTATAATAAATTACCCAGGAATTTGGTCTCACAAAAGCAATACGTTCTAGCACATAAAAGAGTCACCTATTTTAAATTGAATCTTCAGAATGTTTTTTTGGAGAATTAATATCAGTGACGTATATATGTATCGCTTAAACAGTTTATCGCAACCATCACACCTCCAAATGGAAGAGAATTCAATGAATTTCTCGATCCGGTCTTAACTTGAAATTAATTTTGGTCCTTTGGCTGCGGACACTTATTCGCCATGAAGAGATGCATCCCTTTACGTTCTAACGGTCACGTGATTATCCTCGTTCCGTGAACTAACCCCCCTCCCCAATTTCGCGGAAAGTCGGGGTTGCGTAAGGGGAAATTGCGTAAGGGGAAATTGCGTAAGGGGAAATTGCGTGCCGAGTGAATCGAGGAAAAGGAGTAAAAAGAATCCACTGTGTTCTTTTCTACTTTAGCTGCACTTTAATTTTGCGACGAGAAAATAGCAAACCTTTATTCTCCTCATTCTCGCTGCAAGGAAACTCTTCCTCTGTTTGCCCACTACTCGCGGTGAGGTTAAGTTAACTGCACGGTGCAGCCAGGAAATAGCCAAGGGGATAAGTAACAGCCGCCGCCGCTGGAGGCAGTGAAGGACCCGTGCTCCGTCGTGGCGACCGCGAAAATGGAATCCGTCGGAATCTTTCCGTGTAATGACTTTGGCGCCTTCTCGCGGGAGTCCCTCCAAACAGCTCCCCACTCCCGAGCCTCGCACGATAGGATCATTTATCGTCAAAGCAACCATGCTCACTACCTGACCATTTTATATTTTAATGAAACTAAGCAAATGCAGAGAACTCAAGGGATTTATAGATTTATCTTATTATTATGTATCTATCATCTATTCTCGATTTATATGGAATCCAAAAAATCAAATATACGTTTAAAACCAACGTACCAGCATATTTTTACTAGCCAGTTACTCCAGCCACCACCCACCAACCTGATCTCGTGTGCAGAGCTCCCTATCCACCCTTAGTGTCCCGACTGTCACTCTCTCCCGACCGTCCCCTCCCCCTCACCTACGACCCCTATCTCCCCTTCACCCGCCCCCACACCCTCCCCTTCTTCCCCCCTTTAACCCCTTTCCCCCCTCCCACCCAACCACTCGCAAATGCACACCGTCCGAAGGCGTTTTGTTATTCAGCCGGTTGTATCTAATTTACGCGCCGTGCCTCTACTTCTTGCCTCCCTCTCTCTCTTTAGCCGGCGGGCAGAGGCGAGTGAGTGCATCGATTGGTCCAGAGTGGCGGCACGGGGGGGGGGGGTGAGGAGGGAGCGTGCGGTTGGTTGGCCTGGCATTTAAAAGGGGGAGGGGTTGCTGCTTCCACCCGGAGGGAACTCTATTGAGAGGCGCTTTTGAGGGAAGGGGAATGGGGGGAAGGTCGGGAGGCAGGGAGGAACTCGAGGGAAACCCGGCGGAAGGATGGAGATTGTTTGTAAAGCCCTCTATTTAAAAGTAGCGGCAATGTTTTCCGCGGAGGAAGCCGACAATCCAGCGACGTGATAGGCCAACTGTCGGTCACGTGACTACATCCGCCATAGCAGGTCGCTAGCCATTTCGTGGCAGTATTCCGTGGCTATATTCTCCACTAAATTGTTGGCAAACAGTTAACAAAACTAGCCTAAAACTTCCAGGGAACGTTTATAAAACAATTTTCTCCATACTGGTGAACTTAATTTGTGTTTAATCTAGTTAAAACAATTATATAATAGTTTAAATATCTTTTGGACGAAAACTTATGAATTTTGCAAGGTACAAAGGGATCGCCTTCTAACTTTCGTATCCTACTATATAGGGCCATACATGCAGCGTATGAAAGTTGGAAAAAACTATGAATGCATTTTTGGTGAAAAAATCATAAGTTTATCTTAAATGTAAAAGGAGTTACGAATTTTGATTTTATCCAAAATTTTACCACGGCAAATTTTCAGCCGCTAGCCGGATTTCGTGGCAGCTTTCCGTGGCTATCTTCTTCAATCAATTGTCGGCAAACGGTTTACAACACTAGCCCTTAAGCTGTTTAAAATAGTACTGGTTGTACAATAGATGAATTCTAGATGCATATATGACATAGAACTATCCATATTATCTCTTTAACGCGAGCTACACTTCAACCGTCCGTATCATTCAGTGCCGAGCCGTAGCCGGGGTAAACCTAAAATGGCGGCCGAAGGTAACCTGTCCATACTTTTTAAATAGAGGGCTTTAATTGTTTGAGGGAATGGGTCACCTGGGGGTTTATTTTGTAATATCACTCGAGTGAGAATACATCATAATTAAGCTGAGGACATTGCCTAAAATGCCTATTTTTTCTTTTACTCAGGAAACCAATTTTATGAAGTTATAAGTTCATTAAGCATCATTTATGGCGAAATTAAGGCGATTTGTTATTGCCTATAAATGCCTATTTTGACTGTTTATGCCTTTTTCTGCTGATATCGCCTATTTAAGGGCCTAAAAAAGCTATATTATTCTCAACATCACCAAACTTCTCTTTAGTGTAGACCTTGTCAGGTTTTTCAGTTTCGTTTTTTACCTATCAAGGTTGAAATAATGTCATTAAACATGCATAAAAAAATCATCCCAAGTATTATTATATAAGGAGTAGAAAAACCACTATGGTAATTTTACGTGATGCGTACATGAAATGGTTTCAATTGCCAAACACTTGTTTTTGAAGGTAGCACTCAGTATTGCTGAGTTTAAAGCTAGATCAACTTCAGGCAGTATGCCTGAAGTTGATCTGTCTTCACAGCCAGTATTGATATTATGGGGAACATGGCTAAATACTGCATTATACTCTGCAGATAAAATTATTGAAATATGTGATGTATGTGACAGGAATAATGTGCGCCTCCGACACATCAGTTCGAACGTCTTTTTCACCCACTTAAAGGTACACTATTGGGTCATTCCATGCCAAGTGGTCTCGTGGTCCCCGCTCGACCATCACGGATTTCAATGAAATTTTGTATGGACATTCACACATATTCCCAATAAACATTTGCTTGTTAATATATAGTAATTTTTTGACCCCGTGCCGAGGCCTTCTTCAGTATGACTATGAGATTTCGGTAACTTTGAGGCATAGTATCTCAGGAGATATTTTGATAAGAGAAACAAAAATTGGCTATCTTGTACAACATTTTAAGCTCTATTAAGCAGTATATTAAAAATAACTGTAAAAGCGTCCTCCTTGTAGAAAACGCAGGGCGAAACTGGCCCGAAAAATTGCGGATCGAAAAGAAATTAAAATTTTGGC
The DNA here is from genome assembly GCA_963573305.1 of Pyrrhosoma nymphula. Classification (NCBI taxonomy): domain Eukaryota; kingdom Metazoa; phylum Arthropoda; class Insecta; order Odonata; family Coenagrionidae; genus Pyrrhosoma; species Pyrrhosoma nymphula. Next base: position 174,641,361 of record OY754329.1, on the reverse strand, counting down.
TTTTTATATTTCAGGAAGTAAATGTATATTCAACGTGAAACTTTGAGCATGATAACATATCAATGCATGGTTTATGAATATAAAATTTCATCTTCCAAGTGCTTTCCATTATTTTAAAAATCGAGTCAAAATTTGACACTTTTTATAAAAACGCCAAAAATAGAGTATTTTCTCCCCGTTTTTACAAAAAAAAGACTCCCTGGAATTTCTTTTGGATCATTTTCATTATAAAGAGAATAATTTCAACCCTCTAAAAAGTATATCTGGTTTTTCATCGCAGGCATATAAGACCCTAAAAATAGGGACAACGTTGAGGATGACATTTGTAAAAACGACAAAAATAGGTTATTTTCTGCCCGCTCTTACAAAATAAAGAACTTCTGCATACTCTTATGAATCATTTTCATTTGAAAGAGCATGTTTCAAACCTAATAAAAAAGTAGACTTGGTTTATCATCGCGAGCACATACGGCCCTAAAATGTGAACAAGGTTGATAACGTTGCTATGGTGGCGCCAAATGCATTCTGTTGTTTGTCGTCCTGTTGGTTTTATGTAGAAATTTTTAGTATATTGCGTTGGTCCATGGTGGCATTGTCATTACCAGTTCAGGCATTTGAACCATGGTGGTTATTTTATAATCTCACCTTTTTAATGACTCTTTGCGGGAAGGCGGGAGTTCCGTTTCGCTCTCTAAATGATCGACTCACGATCGGCCAAGGTCCAATGGTGGCTCCATTTCATGTTCCTTACGGCAGGTGAGATGGAACTAATGAAATGTGGAGCCAAATGAAACGTATAAAGAGTTGAAAGAAACGGATCAAGAGTCGAAAGATATGGATCAAGAGTCGAAAGAGTGGATGAATCAAATAAATAGACCGGCAGTTCACCACTTGAGTGCCGAAGATGGTCACGCCGCCTGGGTGGCAGACTTGAACTACGAAAAATGACGTATTTTTCCCCATTTTATGACGTTTTCTCACTTAATTGAGATTACAAAATAATCCCTCAGTAACCCCATCGCCATAGGGTAACGCTCAATTGCCGTGCAATACCAGCCACGGGTGGGCTTCTTGGTTGAGGATCCCAAGCCTGTAATTTGTTTCTTCGACAAGGTTCCAAATCCTTGTGTGGGTATCTGTCTGGTTCCAAAGCCAAAGGTTAGGCAGCTTATCCTAGGTTCCCAAGCCGAAGCTCGTATGTTTTTTTTATACTCAGGTAAGGAGACTATAGTAGAGATTTGGGTTAAGTCGTGGCCGTGTGGACGTTCTGTATTGTGTGACTTCGAATTTTTATAATTGTGAGTGATGCTATGTATTCATTTCTTGGATTGTATTTCAATTTCCTTCTTTAGAATGGATTTCTACAAGGTAAAGGCCTCAACCATTAAGTGTATCATTTCTTGGATCCTTCAAATTTCATCTTAATGAATCCGTTATTCCACTAGAGGTGCTTCTAGAATAGTGATAGCTGATACTGGTATAGACCAACTCTTTGGGGGCGTAGTTAATAATTGAACTTTCGTCGATTTATCGGTTTTTTAAATTTTTGTTTACATATCTTCGATTAAAAAATATTTTAAGCGCCTATTTTAAGTGCCTATTTTGAAATTTTTAGTGCCTAAATAGGCTGCCTATTTCTTCATTTTTAGTGCCTAAATGTCCTCAGCTTAATCATAATATACGGAAAATTACGTCATTTTTCGTATTTCCTCTCCGCCATCCAGGCGGAGTGACCTACTTCGGCACTCGAGTGGTGATCTGCAGGTCTTTTCTTTGACTCACCCGCTCTCTTGACTCTTGATCCGTATTTTTCGACTCTTGATCCGATTCATTTGGCTCCGCATTTCATTAGTTCCATCTCACCTGTCGTAAGGAACGTGAAATGTAGCCACCATCGTTTCCACGGACGTTGGGTGATCGTGACCCGATCATTAAGTAAGAGAGCGGAACGGGTCTCCCGCCATCCCGCAAAGAGTCATTAAAATTAAAAGAGATAACATACACAATAGCCCGCTGGGCGTCGCGTCGGTGAGCGCAAGTGGACTGCAGTTGGATTTTGAGAGGCGTTTGCCAGCCCTTGAAGTTATGAAAACATAAAGTATTATCCTTCGAACTTGGATTGTAAAATATAATGGAAGAACCGTTCGGTTGATTGAATAGTTTCTTAGAAAATATTTTCATACCTTAAAGATAATTGCATATAAAGTGCGTGGAGGAGAGCAAAAATGTCTTCCCATGCATTAGAATAAAAATATTTGTTTTGCTCTGCATAAAGGCTACTGAACCTGCGTTATATTCTTGCAGAAGAAGTGCTTTCCTCCTGCATTACCTTTCTCGTGAGTTTAACAATATCGTTTAGTATATTTTCTCCCAACATATTCTCTTGGCTATGTTTCTGTGAACTCCGCAAGCAGGGAATTTAAATACTATATTTTCAGTTTCAATATTGAACTCACCCCCATGCCATGTGCCTGCTGCCTGGTTGTTATGACATCCTGTTTTGTCACTCTTCCGTGGTGTAGATTTGAAGGCATGATGTAATGTAGCAAATGCCGAGTTAGAAAAGTATCCACAGCAAGTTTTTGGAAGTCCATAATCAATGTAGGTATATAGTGCACCTGGAATCACTCATTTCCGTCAGTTTCTATTCAGAGACGCGATCACAGTTCTCCATAACGCGTGCTCTCCTGTTATAGTTATGCGTCATTGGTGCTCATGAGAGCGAAAACATGATATTCATTTCATATATTTATTCAGGTGCTTTAAATCTCTAGTTTTAAGAGATGATGCGCTTAATTGGAACAGTAACTGAGAGCATTGAGCTTCCAGAAAAGGTTAGCGTTTCAAATAACGTTAAGGACAACGAGAAAGATGTAACCTTGATCCACACCTCGGGTTCCTTTCTTTGTGTTCTGAAATAAATCAAGTGTTTCTGCTTCATCACGTTATTCAATTTTGGAAATAATTTTTAACTATTTTTAAATTAATTAATTTTTGAAATTTCGATTGTTCATGGGGTCAAATTCAAGTATATTGTTGAAATTGTAGATGGATATAATTTTAATCATTCAAACCATGTTATTGTATCTCAATTGGTAATTGTATACACCAATTTATTTGTCGCAGTTTGCAAATAATCGACCGCTCACACTGTTGTTTCTGCATAATAATCTGATATTCAAATTTGGTCTCAAATATTCAAATGCGGACTCAATTTCACAATTCGCACAACTTTAGAATTCATGAGCTTTGATGAATCACTCTCTTCACAGACATTTATTCAATACGCATTGTTGATATAGATAAAATGGCAATCTGTTGCAAATCCTCTCTTGGGATATCTAAACTCAGTTGAACTCTGGTATTTAATTGTTCAAGCGGTTAAAGTAGCGAGATATAAGAGTTAATTTTGAGTGATACCAAAAATAAGTATCTGCTCACGTTGCAGAACCAATTATTTTTTTTTCGTACGATCAATTAAATTCAGGTACAGTTAAAACTATCTGTAAAACTAAAAGATCTTTTGTGATAAAATCTTTCTGAAACTCACGGATAATACAGCAGAATTAGTCTTCTCATATAAATTAGTTTTTCCAGTTTTTTTGTTTCACTCATTATTTCCCTGTCGTGAACGCCACTCTTGTTCACGAGGAAACTCTGCGGAGATAAAGCAGGGTCAGCCCGTTATTATAACCTTTCACATTTGCGATCCGAAGAAAATTCCCTGTCCGGATTAAAAACAGAGCGTGTTCCGAGCTTTAGGGGAAATAATTTCGGGATTGACCTAGAGCGTAAACATTTTCTTGATTTCGATGATTTTATTTTCCGGAGCTGTAGTAGTAGGTATGTGACGGAGGAGGAGGGTGGGGGGAAGGGCCAGGGTTCTTATTATCCTCGCAGGGGTACTGGCACGCGGGGAGGAGCCTCACATGGGAGGGATCTGCGTTGTTCTCCCGGATTTTTACCCCCACTTCGTGTTCTCCCCTCATTCCCTCAGGGCCTCCCCCTCCCTCCCCACCCACTACCCCTCCACTCCCTGTAATTCCCTGTTCGCAGCAACAATGTCCCTTTTTTGCCCCCGTGCCTTTCTCCTTCCTTCCCTACCCCACCCTCCTCCAACCGCCCACACTTCGCCCTCCTCTCTTCCCAGAAAGGCTTCCATGACGTCACATCTCCACGCGCTTTATTTTTCCACCGCCCCAGCCAATTCTTCCGCTCCGTTGCTCCCATGATCCCTCCTCTCCACTCCAACCTCCGGACCCACCTCTTGTTCTTCCATCCCTGGCCTCATCCCCTCTCCCTAGTACCCCAGGCTCACCAGGACACACACGGCACGGGAGCAGCGCCAGTACGCGTGCCTATATAGTATGTGCTCGGCCCCCCGAGGGGACGGTGCGACCTCTCTGCCTCGTTTGCCTTCCTCTCTCCCCACCTCGTGACCTCCCCATGCCCACCTTCTTCCCACTCCGGCGCTTCGGGTCATACGCTGAGCGGCATCAGTGGCAGATGGGCGGTTGTAGATGCTCTGAGTATTGCTCCTGTATTCCCGATGTCGAGGTTGGTTCGGAGGGGAAGTGTGGAGGTGCAATTTTTTTGGGTGGGCGGTGGAACAACGTGGAAAGTCTGGTGATGGAATAAAAAGCTGGTAGCATATGCCCGTTGATTTTTCTCGTGTCAGGTGACTGAATATGTTTTTCGAAAATTTCGCCGGTGAGATGTTAAAATGGCTCGTTTTTAGGTTATTCGAGGGAAAAATGAATGTAAAGAAATACTAGAGATGACCTAGGGCGGAAGGCATCCAGATTTCATTAGGGATATTTAAATGAGGTATTATGAAGGAAGAAAGTGTTTAGCAAAAATTGATATCTTCAACTGTACTAGTGAGCTCTCGGAATGGTACCTTCTGATTATAATTTTAGAGTTTAGGCTGCTACAGTCTGACCGGTCTAACCTAAAACCTCACTATTCAGATGAACATAGCATTCATACCGCAATGCGGATTCATACTCTAGGTTCCCAGACCAGTGCATGGCCAAACCCGTGATCCTTAACTTGTCCTTTTGCAGATCTTTCTAATTGCGAACCAGAGTTATTCACTTTCTTCGTAGAATACTGAATGAGAGATTGTACCTCCAGACTCTCAGTAACTCTAAATAGTTGAATGTTCCCTTCGTTTTGCCTTTGATTATTTGTTTGCCTGAAGCACGGTGGATTAAATTGAGTTTTAGTTTGCAGAAATGAATTTACTGTCAATGTATGACACCACATATTATGAACACGCAACCCCAAATTCCCATTGCCTCCCATGATTTTTTATACAGAAGAGCTCGCAAAGCAAATGATGTCTCTGTTTCTAATCTGAATGCTCGCTCAACTATTATCTACTGTGTTTGTTTTCCTGAGAATTAACACACTTCACCACGGTTTAAACTCCTGTTGGCTAGGTATACGTTTGATTTCACTAAGATAACATGCGAGGTACTCCTTGTCTGTGTGAGTCAAATTGTAATTATCTAGCGAGTCGTTGTCGGCCATAGCTTCTATAAACTTTGGAAGTTAACAGGTGATGATGCCCTCGAACGTGATGGCGACTCCCGCCGGAAGACGGGAGTCGCCATGGCGTCATGGCTCGTCGGAGGATGGCGACTCCCGCCCATCCTCCGACGCATTCTCTCGATCAAGCTGTGCGCGACTCGTCGAGGCAGTCCACAAAAAACAAAAGCGGAGGGGGTAGCGGTTTTTTTTGTACGTCGAGTCGCCTATCAACTCTGAAAACAAGAGTTAAAGCGCGTGAAATTGAAAAGAAAAAAAAACTTCGGAATGGAAGGCGAGCAAAACATACACTTTCCGCGCGAATGCGTCCATCCGCCTACCTGCGCTTTTCCTTCATCAGATGAAGGCGCAGAGAGAGAGAGAGGCTTTATCGCCTCACTCCAATTTTACCATCCTTAAATTGAAGAAAAAAACATCATAATGATTTAAAACCGGAAGGAAATGTCCGTTCTCCACAGCCTCCGCGCGAGTCCGTTACGAAGGATTTCACTTGGTGTTTCGGGTATTAAAAAAATCGAGAGGGGCTTTTGAGAATGAAATGAAAAGATGGATGACGCGGTAGTGTGATAGGAAGGGAAGATAAAGGGTTAATTGAAGGGCATAAGGGTTGTGAGAGGGTCGAGCAGGGGAGGATGTAGGATGAGGGAGGTTTCGCGTTAGAGTCAGGGTTGACACCAAAGGTGGTGGGTCAGGTGGAGGGTGGGTTGGAGGGTGGAGGGTGACGGGAGGTGATGCAGGAAGGGAGGAGGCCTGGAAGATTTGTGGAAGGAGAGAGGGTGGGATTTTTAATCAAAACGCCCTTATGATGTGCGCTAAAAGCCAATATTTGATTAAACAAGGAAAAGGAGAGCCTTCCTACGCTCCGATTTCACTGCAAATGCAAGGGGTCAGGGGAGTGGGAAGGGATGTGGGGGGAGGGGGATTGGGATGTGGGGGGTAGTGTTGGAAGGGGAGGGTTGGTGGAGCTTGTCAGGAAAGGGGTCTAGGGTAGCGGGGGGAGGAGAAGGAAGGAAGAGGGGGGTGGGAATCGGGCGTTGGAGGCAATTGGCGCGAGAAAGTAGCTAAGAGGGAGGAATCAAGGTCGGGATTGTTTGCGAGAGCCTGCAGTATAGAGGGAGAGGCGTAAAACGAGTGCCTAGTTAATTAAAAATCGGAACAAAATCCAGCCATTTCTGCGGCTTCCGCTTTTGCTCGTCCAAAACGCGAAACTTTTCATACATTTTTTCCGTATCATATTGGACGAAAATTTAAACTATTTTGAGAAACATCATTGCCATCAATTTTCCTCGTCCATTATAAGTAAACAAATGAATAATAAAAAAATATATTGTAATAGATGTGACCATACGGCATAGGCCTGAAGCCCTATTCAAATTTCAAGCCACTTTGCGAGTAAGTGTATGTGTAAGATGTGCACAATATTGTGTTTATAATTTTTTCAGATATATGGAATAACCTACCTGGAACTTTGCACTGGGATTAAATTTCAATGCTTAATTAGAATGAAGCGAGAGCTAAATTCTTCCCAGGGAAACCACATCTTTCACTCTACGCTTTTCATCCCTGTTTTCCATGTGATTCTTGGTATAATTGCTCTTCTATCATCATTTAAACTGATGGCTGCTTTGTCTTTATGAAAGGTAGTTACTCTTATTTTCATATCTATGTGCAAAAGTTGACTGGATTTCTTATATCGCGCGTTTCAGTATATTTTCCCTTTAGGAGTAAGAAACCAATAATATAGAATATTTTTTAGATTGAATATTTGTCTCAGCAATTGCCATAGCAGTTGGAATAATTCGTAACATTATTTGTTAAATCCAAAGCAATTGAATCCAAAGGTTTTAATAAAACTGGAATGGAAAAGGAATTGGAATCACCTGACTGGAAAAGGTTAGCACTGCAGGCAATTCACCGTAACTTTGCCGTATTTAACTAAGTGCGACGACGAGTGCATTTAAGTGATTGCGTATGCGTTTATCATTAATTGCGTCCTGGAAAACAATAAACCAGATGACTCTCAATTCTACGCGATCAGCATAAGTTTTGGTAATCACAGACGAATTGCGGAGACGTGACCCCTGATGATTGTAATGATGGTAATGAGAGGTGAATCTTATGCCATCAAAATGGATAATGAGCTAGCATGCTAGCCACAAGCATAGCTCCTGCGTTCCAAAAGCACCCGCTCAAGGATGGAAAATATATTCGAAAGATCAGATGTGCGAAATGGCAACGGACGTTCAACTCAAGTAGCAGCGCGATAGAGGGCGGTGGGGTCAGGAGGCGGGCCTTTTCGTGTGAGATACGAGGACGAGCCGGACCGTGTGGAGTCGATAGTAATCAGATGCGGTTGGAGTTGGATAAAGGGTGGGTGGCGGAAATTAATTAGTGAGAGTGGAAGTTGGGTTAAAAGGTGAGGGGGTGGACGTACCGGAGTGTGTGGGGTAATTAGACCGAGGGGGATGATTGTTGGGAGGGAGGAATACTGAAAGGGCGCTAAGTTTGACAAAAAAGGATATTTATGGCGGATAGGTGGAGATTCTCGACCCGACGCTTAAACTCCTCCCTTTCCCATCCCTTACGGGAGACCAGTCGTCTACCTTACCTTCCATCTACGACCTACTTCCCCATCTACGACCTACCTACCGGCTGAAACACCACTCGCAGCTTTCTCCTACACCCCATGGAGCTCTCATTCTCCATCGCCCTATGTTTCCCACCCTCTTACGCCGTGAAATACAAAAAAACAAACGACTCGGAGGTTGTCATTTGATCTGAGATCAAAACTGTAGTTTATGTCTCCTTGTTATCTTCAGCATTCACCTCGTGGAAATGCGTCTTGAGTTTAAAGGGTTGGGATAATGGATATTACCCCAACTTCGAGTTCACACAAAAGCTCATGACGAACGCTTCGTAAACAGTTTTGGTTATGGATTGGTTTCTTTATTTTTAAACTGGTCACTATGATTGAATGGGTCGCACCTGTGTGTCTTTTTTCTGCTCTTGAATGCTCTCAATATTCTTTCCATGTGGTAAACTAGACTCTCAAAGGTAAAAACCCATTCAATTCCACCCTCCCATCTTCTCCCACTAAGATAACGTTCTCCGTGAAAAAGCTTTCCGTGAATACGTCAGTCTCTATCGTTTTACATTTCATTAGTTTGCGTAAAATCAGAAGTTCTTGGCATCAAACTAAATGTTTTTCACTTTCTTAGGTGCACTAATCAACCATTTTCTTGAGAGAAAAGCGTTAAACTCCATGTTTAGTGGGAAAGTGCCCTCCTTAGCCTTCCATTGTGGAACCTTCAGTTGAGTTGCTTCAGCATCTAGAAAATATTTGTAAGTGGAAAGCTATAAAATGGCATAATAGCTCTGATTGAATGATAGGTTTCATGTGTAGACTTTATTAGATTCTTTTCTGCATTTTTTTTAAATTTTTTAGTTATATCGTCTTTCTGTGGACCTCTGATCCTGGAAATTTCGCCCATTTATTCATTACCATTCTTCTCGGACTGCTTAATTCGTTCTAACTATCGAAATAGTGCCCATCAACTTACAGAAATAGTACTCTTTTTGATATCTAATTCAAACTTGGTATGTGCATCATTTGGCGTGGTAGTCGACTAGCTAAAACATTTGGGTGCGCATTGAGGGAACCCATGTTAAAACCCATGAGGATGCCTGCGAGTAAACCCTTCTGAAGCACATGCTGTGTGATATTCTGGGATCCAGTGATCTTTGTGGGAAACTACAGCTGGCTCAAGGAAAGGGAATGGCTTCCTTAGCCGATGTGAGAACAGCCGTAAGGCTTAGTTCTGGGTGAGATCCCTACCCTCACCTACAATTCGTGTTAATGGCTGTTGTTTTTGGCGCTCATGGGTCAGTGAATTACTGCGCTGCTTTCTCGATTTGTCATATTTCGCTATTTTTGACACGTGAAGTTCTCCTCTTCCATTTAGAAAATGCAAATGATGCTCTAAGGAATACCGAGTGTTCAATAACTTATTTAAATTCTGTACTTAGACTGTAATTACTATTCCAAGAGATAACCACTGGAGGATGATTCTTTTGTGGAATGATCTGTTGAAATGGAACTGTCCTTACAGTAATAAATTCTTGTCAATCTCTTTTTGCAAAGATTGGTGTGGTGTCCAGTCCTCTAACCTGTAGTGCTTATCTAAGTTCTTAATGAAATTGCAGCTTCCTTTTCCTTTTATACTAATTCTTCTAGATTAGGCGTAGGAATGATGAGTGTTTATGCACGCAGAAAAACGGTTGTTTTCGGTAACCTGTGAAATTGGTGGTAACGGGGTTGTAAGTTTATGAAACAATTGCGGTTGGTCACCCTAATTATCTATTGGCCACTGTAACTAACCGAGCTTGGCAATCAGTACCCACGGTTACAATGGCTATGCGGCTGGTAACGGGAACCATCTTTTCAAAGTTGGTGCCACAGGTAGCCAGTTGCCGGCACACACAACCAAGTCTGGAAGCTCGAGGAACCCACTGGAGTGGTAGGGGGAGCAACGTGGTAGGAGTGATGATGCGCATGCGCTTGGAGCGGGAATTGGAAAATATCTTGTTTTTTCTCAGTAATATTGCATTGATATGAATACTATGTGGCAATATAGGTTTCAATTAATTGATGCCAAATAACTTTAATCGTGATGTAATAGTATTTCCTCAGACTATCACGGAATTGCCATTAAAAAATTAGTTCTCGAAGTTACATTAATCCTCGGAAGTTGCCATGTAAGGCTGCCGTTGGTTTATGAACGTCGGGTGCGAGAATGTGCGCGTTGAGTCGTAGGGAAGGTGATCATGATAGTTATCATGGAGACTATGTCGTTAGGTAGGATAGGATGTTTGCCACTGTGTTATTATTACAATCCTGATATTTAAAATATATTTTTCATTATTTATTTTGAGAGGGCAAGGGAGAATTTAAAGAGTGTCTCAACGGAGACTGTGTTGGATTTATGTTTCAATTTTTAACACAACTTCAAGAGAGATTCAAGGCAGCCATTTCAAAGATGGTTTCAACACAGATCCTTCCACAAGAGCTTGGTGACGAGACCATTTTACTGAATAACTCGGACAATGAGAGATGCCTATCATAACTATGAGTCTGGTTAAGGCATAAACCGCCATTTGGTCCTGGTTACCAGCACGACGCGGTGACGGCAACCCACGCAAGGTAACCAAGTGAGGTGGTAATCGTTACTATTTTCTTGGTTAAATGAAAATTAACCTTCTGACTTGGTAGTGGTTGCCAGCTTGTGAGTTCATGAAACCACTTACTTCTCTGAGTGTGTCTAATACGAATCTAACACGAAATGAAATTCCATTAGACGAGGATTGTGTACGCTCATTTTTTTCGCAGCCACTCATCGCACCACACGCGCTAACTCAAGTATAGAATGGTTCTCAGTGGGGGTAATTAATCAATCAGTCTGTCAATTCATCGATCTTCTGTTATCTTTTTTTCATTCTTTTCTTTCAAGTATGAAATGTTTCGCGGATTGAATGTTGTTGCCATCGATAATCAATGGCGCGTTGCGCTTTTGCGATGAAGCTCGTTACTCTCACGTTAACGGAATAATCGATCGTGTTTCGTCTGTTCGACTGCACCCGCAAAAGGAAGTCGGAGCTCCTTCTTTTCTCATCTCATCCGCGATCCCCTTTACTCCTTCCCCTCGGCTCCCGATTGATGGAGCCACTGATGCGGATGTTTGCCATCCTCTGCTCACTTCGCTGGAAACAGTTGAGTCGCCCCGAGCGGATCATTCGGAACAGGAAGCCAGGATCCTTTTCTCCGCTACCCAAATAAATAACAGGGATGATTTTTGCTCTTATATTGTATTACTTTTATTGATTTTTTACTCATCGATGGTCTTGGATTCACAATTATTTCCGTAGTTACCTCATGAAGCATGAAGTTCATGGTTGAAAGACTCTGGACAAAAATGTGTAGGTTCAATCCTAAAAATGTGTATCGTGAATATATCTTCTCGTATGAGGCATAAGTTTTTTTATATTTGATCCATCCATCCAAGTTATTTCAGTTTGCGATGCATGAAATCGTGATTATGACGGGGAAGATAGGTATTATGATGGAAATGGAAGGTATAGTCCGGTGACGGCATTGGCCCAATCAGCGAAAGACACCCTTGGTACATCGGATTAACGTCCCATTCAACGGACATTAAAATCCCTTCTCAGTGCACCCTAGTAGGGATTGAGTCACCAATGATAGGTGCCCACTTACAGGATTCAAATACGCCATGTTCTCAGCCAGTAGTTGAAAATTAGCGGCACCCAACGCCTACGAGCTAATCCGGCATCCTTTTACAAAATACAATTTTCGAATTCCTATGAATGCGGACCAGTTAGCATGTTTCTTAACTCATCTGGTTTTTTAATCCCTCAACACCTAATTTAAATGTATACCAAATTAACCTATTCTGTTAGCATAAGTAATGGAGCGTTAAACTAGCGAAGAGTATGATAGACGCGCAGGTTTTTACATGGCCATTGCTTAAGGAGCATGTGTGTCATGGAGTCCGGAGCTATCACTTATTTTATTTGAAAATGTCCGCATACAGCACAATTGCCAATTTACAACTTAAGTTTCATTTAGTTTGGTTCTATTAATTTTCCTAGCGTTTCTATCAATTGATATTGGATTTCGCAGAAGGATTATTTATCATTCGTTTTGAAGCATTGTAAGATAACTTTATGGCGTACCCTAGTTACTCCAATGGACAAATAACTCGGTTATCCTGGAGCTTAATGCCATTTTTATGCCTGCGACGGCTACGAATTTCGGTTCATCTCTCTTGATCATGCATTATGGTATTCTGTGAATACAGATATACGTAATTCCTTATGCGGACTTTGGATGTACTCTATTTTCACGCTTTGGTGCAAAGAGCGGTAAAATAAGTACATTTATTCTGCATGAATCCAGCAGCTATCGTCGCGTTGTTCGAGAACGTGAGGGAGGCGTACGTTGTACTTATGGACGTTGTACTTGTGTGCGTTGTACTGCTTTAGAAGAGTCACCCAGGAAGTGTTTGCAATGTGAATTTTCATTGAACTATGATCTCGTAACGTTCCTTGAAGTGATCTTGTTAGGGAACATCGCCGGACGCTCCGCCACATGAAATATTCCTTTTGATCCTATTATCGGCGAATTATGTCCTAGGGTCCATTCTGTCACGCATTACCGCCAACAAGCAAGTGCACCCATCATCTCTCTACTGACCCATACCGCGTCGCATCTTACTTCCTCTCCGGTCCATGCTGCTGATGCTACCTTCCCCACCTTACTCTCTACTCCTTTCCCCCCATCTCACTATCGCTCCCGTGGGTATCTCTCCGTCTCCAAAGAGCGCGGGACTACGTCACCGCACACCAGCACCTCTTATCTGCACTAACCATGGTCATCACGTGCCTAAAATGAGTTCTGGTTTCAAATTCTCACGCTAAGGATGCTAAATTTACGGGTGCGTGGTATCGCAAGAAATATTGTTGCGTCGCAGTTAGATATCGAAAGGTATACAACTAATATCTTTAATCATACCAATTAACTCAAATAATTATTCATATTCCGGCAGCAATATTGTTGACGCCATTGGCTGGTAAAAGTCTGAGCTTTTAGATATCGAAGAGAATAGTATCGCTACTCTGGGCTTTATCGGAAAACTGGAGATTAATTAACAACTGGTGAATAAAGTACACATTCTCTAATTCCTGTTGTCATCTATTACGCAAAATGTTTGGAAAAGATTCGATATAATTGGAATATATTTATTTCTATCTAAGATATCTTTGTCCAGTGCAGTTTTAATTTAGGAAACAGTGCCCATTTTTCTGGTGCCCAGGATGATATTTATCTGTACTGCCAAGGAAGAGAAACTAACCGCTCGCATACAACTGTTATTTTTGGTTTAATATAATCATGAATGAGCTTGTTGTTCCCATATTCCTGGGAAAATCGTATTTACTTTGAGAAAAAATACGGAGAGACAGAAGAAGAAAAGTCATTTACAGGGATTCACCAAAAGAATAAGACCTTGAGCTGCCCCATTGCCAAGTTCATTGCGCTTTCATTGTTTTTTGGTTAAATTATTTGAAGCCGTTCAATAGGTGACAATAGTGAGGTTTCTGATGGAGTTTGTTTACGTTTTGTCACTATCATTGTCACTTTGTTTACGCATGGTGGGATGGCAGCTTGTGAGGATTTTCAATTGTTGGTGTAGAAAAAGATTTATTACTTGACTAATAATGGGTAAGACATCTCACTTTGCTCCTGGATGCTCCCAAAGGCTATTTCGTAACCGTGAGAGAGAAAAAAAAATTATGTGTGAAGAACAGACAGCTTGTTTAAGGCTAATGTAAGTACTCCGATTGAATTTTGACATCGAATATTTTATGTGGATGAAGGGGAACGCAGGAATGGATTCTTGTAGACCACAGTAATTAAATTTTCAGCTTTCTAGAACAATAGGGAGTAATCTGCCTAATTAAGTTTGCATACGTGGAGGAACACATTTTTATGTCATAAACAATAATTTTTTGCCGTTGTCATAACTTTTTTCCATTCAAATATTAGTTCTCTCCATGTCTTCCTATTCAAAGTTAGATCTCCTACACCCCGACAGTTTCCGCTTCTTTGATTCATCTCCATTTGCACAATCTGCCCCTTGGTCTTCCTCGCGGGGCCTTACTCTCCAATTCACCCTCTGCTATGATGACAGCCGCATGCAGATGAGAAAATGCTCACGTTTTTCCCAAGATTGTACAAAATCTCTTTACACTTATTTCTGATACTTATTTAAGTCGCTTAAATATTCTATTTCTATATTGCTTTTGGTGTAATTTCTTTGGTTTATACATTGCAGTGTTTGTCATGTTCACTGTGTTCATATTGGGGTTACATACAAGGGGTTGGATATGGAATAAGGGACTTTTAAAGTCTCAATCTCGCCACAATAAAGTCGTTCATCTATCTATGTATCTGCTGCCAGATTTTGAAGTATCAGGCGATAATTTGTTTTTAGCAGTAGATGGATAGCATTATCACAGACACACTGTGTAAAAATTTCCACAGCAAGTTTTATTTTTCAGACCTAGGTTTCAGCAAGCATTGCCATTACCAAGGTCAAATCCTTTATTTCCTAATTCCTATTCACTTTTCCAGGGGGAATTCCAGAAATATTCCCTATGTTTCAATGTGTACCTATCGCTGTTTTCCGATCCACGCCTAGCCCCTCCCGTCTCTCCCTCATCCTCCATGCGCCGTCTCTACCCTTATCCCCCTTCATTATCCCCCCTCCTCCATCTCTCCCCCCTCCTCCATCTCTCCCCCTTCCCTCTCCTCGGATCCCTCAAATCCCTGCCCATCTCATTCTTCCGATATCTTCGGAAGCGTCGTCAGTCTCTCTCCCTCACAACTATTCCCCCTTCCATCTTCCCTCTGTCTCTCCCCCCCCCCGTTCTTTTTATCCACCAAGCCATCCCCACAGGGACCCAATGTGGATGATGCTGTGCCCTCTTCGCTAAAACCCCCATTGCACCGCGCTCTCGTCTGTATCCTCCCCGCATCTCCTGGCACTCCCGCCGCCATTTCCGCTTCCCTCCTCCTCCTTGACGACCTCCCAATCCTCTCTCTGGCCGGGGCGATCCTCCCCCACCACAACCGCTCCCACTCCTCCCTCAATCCCCCTCCTGCATCCCCCACTCCCTTGGAGATACTCTAGGAGTCCTCCTTTTGACTACCATTTGAATACCATCCTTAAGGAGGTTCCGTGGTTCCACTCAACGTAAGAGAATTCAATGAAACTTGAAACCATTTAGCATTAATAATACTGTTCTTACCTGAAACCATTAATCAAAGCTGAAAGCATTAATAATATTATTTTAAAGATACCTGAAAATGTTCATAATTATTTTCCGCAGGTTTCTTAAGATGTTGGATCTTATAATTGGGCATGAAATAACACGCGTTCTTACTCCTTTTATTCTGCATCCTTCTAGTTATGCATCCACTTTCAAGTACCTTACCCGTGGTGGCAATTTCACATCTTCCGCAACGCGCTCGAGGGATTTCATCAAGCGCTCGGAGTAAAACTCTGCTATACATATTTCCATATATTATGTAAATTATTATACATTGAATAATTAGTAAAGGTTCTTTCTGATGAATAAACCCTCGCGTTCCCTTAACAACCCGTGTAAATTCAAGCCCACTTCTCGTTCAAATATCTTAATAAGTTGCATTAATATTTGTGTCCTCAAAAATTTAAAAAGTAAAATGTTTGTTGTTTTTTGTTATCATGTTGAAGGAACTCACCTTTGTTTCTATTAGTGTTAAATGCTTGCATTTTTGGTTCTGGATAAGTTGTGGATAGCTCATAAAAAATTTGGCTGACTCAAAATAATATTCAGTTCATATGGGGTTTCCAAATAATATGTTCATAAACTCTCGGGTCCTTATGCAGCCCACCATTTTTTTTGGAAATCGTCTTGTTTTTAATTTTTTTACAACCAGTGTTGCAGTGCTCTATGCAAGACCATAGAAACGTGACGTTGACTTTGTATAAAATAGAGTCAACAACATCATGTTATTTGATTCTAAATTTTAATACTCAAGAAAAATCCATTGAATTCTTGCAACGAAAAAAAAGTATTGCACTTGGAATAGTTAGTGAAAAGAAATATGGAAATGTATATTAATTTATATTACAAAAGCTACGTTACATGGGAGTGGGTACATAAAACGACAGTGTCGGAGTTTAAACTGCTGTTCGAATAGAAATATTGACGGAAGATTCTAAAATATCGTTTGTTACGCTTATATTGTTCATTCACTGTCGCACACAATATTACACCAGGGTTGAATTTGAATTTTAGTTTATTGAGTTTGAAGTTTTAATTTAAAATGTATATGTATATATAATTCGTGTTATTATTGTATTAATTATTAATTAAATTCGAGATGAAATTCTTAATGGCAAATAAATATTATGCTGAAACATTGTTTCACAAAAAAAGGGTAGTGAGCTGCAAGTTCCATTTTCGTATGATTTCAATATAAACATAGTAGAAACAAAATTAAAAACATGTCACCTTAAAAATCCCTTTCCTTTCCGAACCGCAAATTCCCAAACCCCACTCCCCCTTATACTTCCCCCTCTGGTGCACTATTCAAAGCTGCCCTTTGCAGTCACAATTCCCTTGAAAATGACACGTATTGAAACTGGTTGGGAGAGTTTAAAAGTTGTGTGAAATATAACAATGTTGTGTTTTATCGATTACTCAATCACCCACTGAACAGTGATGAGTAGTATACACAAGAGCTAAGTATTTTTTGAAACTCAGCACAGAGAGTCGTCATACCTGAAAAGAATATCTATGTCATAAAAAAATTACAACATATACAACTTCCAGCGTACATTTTAAGTTTCGAAACATGCGTAGCAAAAATAGAATCTCAAATATCATCGGTGGAAAACTTGAGCAAATCAGTTTTCCTCGACATACCTGGAAAGTTTAATTCCCTTGCTTTTCGCGTAAGGATTAATTTTTATGGTTGTATTTAAGTCCAAAGGTCTTCGTTTGCCCTTGGAATACGTTCCACCCGTCCCCCTCCCTCTGGTGACGTTCCCTCCTTTGTCCCATTTTATCGTCTCTCCTGCCTCCCGCGTCACCCGCCTCGGCAGCACCTCCTCCTCCCCTCCCCGCCTCCCCACGTCTTGTCATTCCATTTTCTCCTCTCCACCCACCCACCCACCAACCTCCTCCACTCCACCCTGCCTTCACATAAGGGGACCCTTCAACTCTGTGAAAAGCCCCGAATGTAATTTCCCGTAGGCTTTGGGCGCGCATGCCACATCCTCTCAAAGCAAATTCCTTCACCCTCCTCTCCCTCCATTCATCTCGACCTCTCCTCCCTTTCCTCCCTCTCCCCCCTTCCTCTCCTTTCCCCTCCCCCCCACCAATAAGCTCCCACGGAGAGGCACGGCGAAGGGACAAGAGGAGGAATGAGGGAAAAATATGAAGCCATCGGTTTTCTCTTCCACTTTGATCACTTTCTTGGGCAGAGGGATCTAGTTTGAAGACAAAAGTTTGAAATTTTTCAGGAGAAAAATAAAAACATTCTATACCGTGGTAGCACCACCACCCGCCGCGCTCAAGGAGAAGTGCTCTCACCTTTGATGGGCGTGTCGTGGTGGTGCGGGAGTCTGCGGAAGAGCGTTTACGGTCCCTTCGTGAGGGTGGTAATTCGCCCCCCCCCCAACCGACTTCCTCCCTTTGCGTCCAGCCAACCTCTCCCCCTCTCATCACATCATCCCTCTTTCCCTGGAACGGTGGCACTCGGCATCCGCCGGGGGCGAGACGTGTTTCTTGAGGGACGCCGCCGCCGCTCCGGGGGATCCTTTTACCCGTGTATCCATCCTCCCCCCATCTCCTCCTCCCTCACCACCACCGTGCATTCTAAGTATCTTGATGGAAAGGGAGATTTTAGGGGAGGTCTGAAGGCGGGCTTTAGTCCCGTGACCTCATGACGGGGTAGGTTAGGGTCTTGCGTTATCCCTTGTTGGACTGGAGAAGGGGAAATCTCATCTCAGTACAGGTTTCCTCTCCCTTTGCGTAGCGCGCTGAAGGAGGTTTGGTGGTTTCACTCAACTTCATGCAACGAGACTTCCTGAAATCATTACAAATATTGTTATAAAGCTACCTGCAAATTTTCAGAATTATTTGACTCAGGTTTTTTAATATATCTGATCGAGAAATGAGCATAAAATTACGCGGGAAATTCTTCTGCATGCTGCAAGTTATTCATCCACATTCAAGAACGTTACTCGTGGAGCCAATTTCACATTATCCGCAACGCGCGCGAGGGATTTCTTCAATCGCTCGGAGTAAAAAAGTTGTTGTACATTTTTCTATAGATGGTATAAATTATTATACATTGAATAATTAGTAAAGGTTCTTTCTGATGAATAAAGCCTTGCGTTCCCATAAGAACCCATGTAATTTCATGTCCACTTCTCGTTCAAATATCTTAAGAAATCTGCGGCAAATAATTCTGAAAAATAGCTTTAAGACAACAAAAGTAATGTTTGCAGCAAGTTTCGTCGAATTCTCTTGAGTTGAGCGAGACCACGGAACCTCCTTAAGCACACTATCCGCCGTTTCCGTAATATATTTTATCAGCGCGTGTATGTCTACCGGTTTGTGTGTGCTTGCGTGTAAAAATATCGGGATTCGTTCAATCACTTTGCCTCCCCTGTGGCCGGGGAATTATTTATTTTATATTTTGGAAGGTGGTCGACGTGTGGAGGCTGTTTCTCATTTCCTCCTGGGGGCGCCCGCACCCTTGAGTGGCTTCATTGCACCCGCGCGTGGAACGGTTTTCTCGAGTCAGTTCCTTCTGTGAACGAGGTGTGCATTACACGCCAACGCTGCCGGACGCGGATATTTTATTCTTTGTAGCACTATTTGACTGTTATTTCATTATAAAACAGGATTTTATTCTTTCCCGGCGAATGATGCTTGTGAAACATTCTCGGGAATTTCACCGGGTTAAATTTGTAATCGGCACCGACGTTTCAACGGACGACTCGTCCATCGTCATCAGGGCGAGTAAATGCCGTTGAGTACAAACAACGTTAGCCCTATTCGGTTACAACAATTTAGGTGACTCTTGATTGGCCGGAAGGATATTTAAAATTGCGATAAAACGGAGGACTTATATCGTACTTAATTTTCTTTAAAATCGGGTTACGCGAATTGCTAAGGTTAAAACCCGTGTCTCGGTTTGAATTGTTCTATTTTAGCCGTATCTTAATGGCTGTCTAATTTAATATTGTTATTTTAGGTATATTTTAACTATTATTAAATGAAATCATAAATGAAAAGGAAAACTTTGTGATATTCCACCAACTTATTTTCAGGTACAACTAGTTTCGACGCAGCGGCGTCATCTTCAGGTACCAGAAGATGACGCCGCTGCGTCGAAACTAGTTGTTCCTGAAAATAAGTTGGTGGAATATAACAAAGTTTCTTTTCATTTACGATAAAATGAACTTCCTCAAGGTTGAGCCTGAGACGATGAAGATAATTATATGAAATATTTTTAAATGTCATACTCAACTTATGGAAAGAAACGAAAGAAACTAACATATAAACTGACATGTACACCTTTGTGATACTGTTAAGTATTGCAGCCATCCTTTTTGATAAGTCTATGAAATGATGATAGGAGAAGAAATGATTCTGCGTAAAGTAGTCTCTTTAAATCGCAAAAAAACATAGTTGTGAATATTTTATCGATACGGTCCGGGAGTCTTACTCTTCTCATCCGTTAGAAGGCAATATGGCTCCCATCGAAGGAAAAATCGTTTTATAAGGAAATATCAAGTTTGGATTCGTAAAACACTGGTATCTCGAAAGCAAATTCATTGCAAATACCGGGCCTGTGATTTTGTTTGCTGAGGACGAGGTTCATGTGTATTACGATTCATCTCCCGTCATTAAGGAGAGAATCTTTAACTCCAGTGATAGGCCCCAAAAAGGATGATGTAAGAAAGATTGATTGAAATGAAGAAAATAGGCTGATGAAACGATTGATTAGGAGACGTGATTTTTCGTTGCATAATTATCAATTACCTTAATAATATAGAATAAAGAAAATTTACATTATATTGGCGTAGTAATTATAATAACCTTATTAATAAAATAGTCTTTATATAAGTATATTTCTAGTAAATACATAATATAAAAAGTAAACATTATCTTCTCATTCAAACATTGTACTCATCATAATCATTAATAAGTTCTATATTTTACTCCTTCCATTTTATCCCTCCCTCTCCCCCCCTCTCTCTCTTACATATTTTCCTTATTCACCCTCGATTCCAGTTTCTGCTTTGAAACAGACGGTGAGTGAAACTTTCTCTCAAAGTTTCCACTTCTGTTATTTCCAAGGTAGGGTAAGCAAAACAAAAAAGCTTGTGACTGGAAACTAATTTTGACTTCCTTGTGTAAGTTTTTAAAAGAAGTCAGTGCTTTCGTCCGAACGTATTTGTGGAAACCTTGAAATAAGGAACGAGAAATAACTGATATGAAAAGAATGATTTATACCTTTTAACTGGACTTGTTTCAAAGATAAAATGTTGTTGTTGCATCTTTTACTTGCACACGTAGCATTATCCATCTTAGAAGTTTATTAGCTTCATTGCCTTCCATTTTGAGAAAATAAATTCACAGCTAATAAGTTCTTTGTTGAATAAAAACCGATAATTTTGCGAGTAATTCTATGCAAAGGCAGTGCCAAGGAGTAGAGTATCAATATGGTCCGTAATTTATATAAAAATAAAGGAAACTGTTGTAGGTTTGACCTTGTGGAATTGATCCATTACGGAATAATTTTAATAACTTTATTAACTCCACTAAATATTTAGTTGAGTTAACAAAGTTATTAAAATTATTCCGTAGTATAAAAATTCTTATGGTTTTTTACAAGTTTAGTTTTTTTTCTTCTTCTGGCCGGAAGTGTGTTAAGAACTTTCTCGCTCGCAAGAACTCGGGAACCTACCCACAGAGAAAAACGCTCAAGACCTTTGCTTAAGACATGATGAGTACTTACTTAAAAGTCATATATTTTTCGTTAGTTTACAAAGGTTATTAATGAAATTTGATGTTTAACTTTAGCTTACGTCAATCGTGGGGATGTTTTCCCAAGCATAGTCACTTAAATACGATGCACATGTGTGTGACATTAAGGCATGGTGACATTTTTCCAATCAAATAACTACAGCATAATTTTAGTTATGCCAACACAAATTGACTGCAGAAGTAGATTGCTAAGCCATTTGCATCTAAAATATAATAAATAAAAGAAATACTTGGTGCTTTCAGCAGTCTGTTCATGTTGTGTGAGTTCAATCTTACAAATAGTGGATGCTTCTTACATAACTAGTTTACAATAAAAGGTATAGAAATCAATCGTCAAGTTTGTGAACACGTGATGAGGAGTCGTTCATAAAGCAGTTTTCATTATAAAAAAGGTATCTTTCTATTTTTACTTTTTCTCTTAGTTTAACCCCTTTTTAGTCCGTCCAATTTGTTAGACTTCTACGTTCAAGTATAGAGATGGTATAACTCACCAGATGATTCGCGTGAAAAAGCCTCTCCCGCCCTTCCAACCAATAATCATCTTTCCGGGGCTTGCCCTTTTCACTCTCGCGACCTCATCTCCCATCGCCATCCCTCCTGGTTATTATCCGAGGAGGAGAGAAAGAGCAGCAGCAGCAGCCCCAACTACCGGTTTCGCTCCGAAGCTCACTTTCAAGTTTCGCTCCTTTCTGCGAACAAAATACTAGCGCCGCCCGTTCACCTCCGCCGCCTCCAATTGTTTCGGCGGCATCTCCTGTCTTCTCCTCGTCCATCCCTTACCCCATCGTCTCTCCATTGAATTCGCCCCTCGTTCCATTCTCACCCACACACTATCCACACTCCTTCACGCAACCACTCTCTTCGCCAACTTCCCACCCCCGTCCTATTCCTCCGGGAGATGCTTGTCTTGAGGAAGGCCTCGACGGAGGGAAAAGAGAAACCTGCCAATCGCCGACATCCATAATTGATAAAGGAAAATAATTGAGGCTCGCCACTTCATTTTTAACGAGAATCAACGAAGCGGATCTCCGAGATGTTTCTTTTTAATCGCTACCACATGAAGAAACCTTATAAGAGCACTTGAACATTTTAGTGTACATTGTGAGATAATGCAACACACGGATTATTTAATTTCGGGCATCGAGAAGTTTTATAATGTATTGCTTCCTTTATTGCACAGACAGACTTGGTCCTTCTACGACACATGGCTTGTCAGAAGGTTTCACTAAGAATACAAAGTAGCATGTAACAAAATGACATGATGTTATTTCAAAAGGCATAGTGCAAAGAATTTCCGACGGTTTAGTCACAATACAACTTGGCAACATTCAGAAAATTAATCGACGTAGACATCCCAATTCATTAAATACATGATCGTGCCAAATCTATCAGCTTTTACGTATTACAATGTTTTTTATTTCATCAACTAACCATGCTTGTACTTTATTCATTACCTCAGCCATCCCTTTTACGTCTTTAAGACATTTAGACACACAATGGTGTGTGTTTGGTACTCAATATTATGCCAATCTTATACCATATAAATTATAATAATTATATGTTTCTAACAGGAGAATTTCTTTGTAGAATGCAATGAGTGTTTTTACAAATAATTTGAAACTATTTTTTTTTTAATTTCCTTAATAGCCATCCATTTTTTTAACTTATCAAAGGTTAACACTTTATATTTTATACACTTTTTACGTCTTTTAGTCAATAGTATTAACGCAATATCCACATCAATCAATTTCAATCAATTCTCTTTAGGTTTCTGATGATGATTTTGGTCTCAAACAAAAGTTGTACTTTCACTTCATAATATACTACCTTCACCTTCTTTGTAGTGGCTCACCATACTTCTATTTCTTTTCTATTATGTTTAATTAACCATTTATGAGCCTTACTTATACTCTTTATAAAGTGCTAGTGTAGATATTAAATGTGGCAATTAATCAATGAAATTTTTCACATTGTACCATTTTTATAAATCATTCTGATTACTCTAGATTGAAGAACGATGTAATTATTTTACCAAGGAAAATGGTTGACATTGAGACGAGAGAGAGTAGCGAGGAGTAAATATTTTAGCTGCCGCATTCGTTTTAATCTGTTCAGTAATCTCTCGAGCTCCTTTTTGAGATATTATTATTAGCGTGAAATGACTAATATGTGCACGCGTACATATAGATAATATGCCTGGTGCATTTCGAATCCCATCCGATCGAAGCAACCACTACGCCGTGGACTTTATTCGTCACGCAACACTGGAATGCATTGCTCATTCTCGTTCTGGCCTATCTTCTCAAAAACTGTTGTGTCGGGAACCGCACGGGCTTAATACTGGTGACTGCAAATGGAAGCGCCTCTATTGGGGTGGTCTCAATGCAAATATAAGGGTGGGCATCGAAGGGTAAAGGTGAAACGTAGACTAGAAACAATGAAAGCTTAACTGTGACCTCAGGATTGGTAAAGCTGCATACCGTGAAATACCCATGGCGTTTGTGTGCTGTTTGCTCTCGTGAGATAAAAACCGTGTCGACTTTAGCCGCGTGAAGTTTATATCCGGGAGTGAATAATATTTCAGTTTGTTATACATTCTTAAGATTTTGAATTGTAAAATATTTATTGCCGTTTTTGAGGTCTTTTTTCGAAAGGGCCTGGGACTGATTACAAAAATACTTTCGGGATATTCTCCGAGTCTGAGATTGATTAAAAAAAAACAAGTTCCCTCGACAATGCTGGAGGATTCTCCAAAGGCGTGGGCCTGGGAACTAATTTAATTTTTTAAATAAATTAGCAAGCTACATTTATATTGCTATTGTCATAAAATTTCTCGGAATACGAGATTTAAGGTGGTTCCACCGTAAAATGACTTAAATGTCATTTTATTCATATTCTGTCTACTTGTAAAAAACCTTCTCCTCAATCTGATATAAACAACAAAATGTTACCTTTCCACCTTTTTTTATCTTGCAAATTGAATTTGAAATTACATGGCGTTCAATGGGAGAATGAGAGAAACAAGAGGGAAAATACTGTTTTTCCATAGAATATCAATGCCATTCTCGCGGAAAACTGTGTATAAGAAGGAAATAATTTAGAGAAATTGAATAAAAATCAAATATAGGCATCCTATTACCTTATTTTTCTAGTTACTGGGGAATTAATGCCGTAATTGAAGTCGAAATGCGGTAATTCGCTAGAAATGACGCTGCAGTCGGCTCCTATGGCTGGAAAAAAGTGCACATTTAAAATACATTCAGTGAATACTCTGCATATTTTGTACCTTAATTTAGGGTTTCTGTAGGTTAACGCATTTCATCAGCGAAAGGAGGATTTTTTGTGCAAAATATCAAAACTGTGGAATTTAGTATTTGTATTGACTCACACAGTGGCGGTTGAACCTCCTTAATTGAGCTAAGACCATGTACCTGCACCATACATGTATTTACCGCAAAAATAATAGTTTTCGCATTGATATATAAACTGTAGGAAATGAGTAGAATGAATTTGTAGGAAAGACTTGCACTAACTAAAAGTCTATTCTTAAAAATCAGAATGGATTCCTACCTAGAGGAAAATATGACTATTTTTATTAGCCGGTATATTACTACTTGGAATTCTAAAAATGAATAAAATTGAGATAAATAAACAATGGTTATATGAGTTTATTTAATTATTCACGGATATCCACATCCAATCCCACGAGCTCATCATACATTTTGCAGCCTTCAGAGATGAGATAGAGAAGAGATGAGAACTATTGCGTAGGACGACGTCATCAGGGAGCTTAGAGAGTAATAATATTCAATGTAAAATACTTTGAATATGTTAGAAGAATTAATTGAGTGCACTCGGATTTTATCCTTTCCAGGTACTATATATCATTTGTGCGAATTTGATGACATTTTATTTGCGCTATTTTACCGGCAACTCATGGTCTTGAGTTTTGTGGTACCTTTTTTGATTTTCTGTTAATGAAGAATCATGTTTTGAGATACATAAGATATCTCTTGATCTTCGCCGCAACAATGCTAAGGCTATTTGAACGCATTAGAAATTTGGTTCTCCATTGACCGAATTTTCTATCATGACGACAGTGCCTTTCATTTGAGTTGTGTGTGTGTGTGTGTGTGCACGTGTGAGAATAAAATGTGAAAAAATCCCGTCTGCCGTCTCCAAACCCCTCCTCACACTGCTTATCCACTCCTCCGTGATGTGACATAGCTTTCGGAATTCCCATTTTGGAGCCAATATAAGTCCGCCGAGGCGACAAAACGCTAACAGCTGTTCCCTGCAACCCCAAATCCCTCGGTGTTTCCCGACCGCCAAATCCCTATTCCCCTCCCGCTACCCTATTTTCCTCTTTTCCCCCTTCCTCACGGCACGCGGGAGGATTCATGTAACACGGCGGCCAGTAGAATTTTCAATCCCTTGTACCGTAGCCGCGCAAATCATATGAAACCCGCTTACGGCTCACCTCATCGTCATATTTAGGCACTCAGCTGGCTTATTTAATACTTTACATTATCCATTTCTCTCATTTTGCATTAAAAAAGCATGAATACATTATTTTAGGTACTTTCCCCACGCTCAAACCGGATTTTGCACCTCAGAGAATAATGTCCTCTTAGACTAGGAAGCTTGAAAGCAAACTCCAGAATCTATGCTTGCAAATCCTTTTCAATTCATCAATGATAATACTTAGTAATTTTTTACAAAAATTTTTATTGTACGACGCGTTTTACCGATTTACGGCGTCTTCAGGCACATAAAGATGGATTTATGCGTTAATTGTTGTTGTAGTTACGGGGGAGGAGGGAAAAAATACAAATAATCGGGTAGGGTTGAGAAACCCTGTTTTAAATTAACCCCTGAAGGCTTATTTATATTTTTTCCCTCCTCCCCCGTAACTAACATTCTGTACCTGATGATGCCGTAAATCGGTGAAACGGTGAATTTTGTAATGAAGTACTAAGTATTTTCATTTATCATGAGAACAAATATGATGAACTCGAAGCCTAACGTGAAGGCTTGAAAGCCTGTATGT
The DNA here is from genome assembly GCA_963573305.1 of Pyrrhosoma nymphula. Taxonomy (NCBI): domain Eukaryota; kingdom Metazoa; phylum Arthropoda; class Insecta; order Odonata; family Coenagrionidae; genus Pyrrhosoma; species Pyrrhosoma nymphula. The sequence continues at coordinate 174,615,068 of OY754329.1, read as the reverse complement.
TTATCCGTGCTTATTAGTTGGCGGATCTATATTAATCCCACTTATCATCATACCAGACTGAACAAATAATGTAATCGCCAGCTTTGATTCCCTTTTTTAAGATTTTTATATTACTTTCTCCATTACTTTTCAGGACTCTTAGACTTTGATAATGCGATATCCGTTTTTTCCGCATTTCCCATTTCCCACTCCCTTAATTTGATGATATACCTTTCGTTGGGTCTCGTTCATGTCATTTCTTCTATGTTCCCGAGAACTAATGAATCAATGGACCTCCCTTCACTCTCCCACAACTCTGTATTTTCTCATCTCCTTTTAAGACGTAGAGGAGGAACCTAATACGTCCGCTTTTCTTTGCATCAGAAAAGGAATAAGTGGATTACGGGAAGTTCTGAATTCACTGCTTTGTACTCGTTTAAAAGTCTTTGGTTCCTCTGGCTGTATGTACGTGAATATTCGAGCAGTCTCTATTAGTCCATCATTAATTCATCCACTTATATATTTGAGCTCCATGAATCATTATTTCACATATTTCTCGACTACCTATCTGTTCATTTGAGCCTAATGAAATTTTCCGTTTCAATACGATATTATTTATTAATCTTAATGGTATATTTTAAGAATTTTGTTGAAAAAAATTGTTTCATAATGTATGCTTATTACTTTTGTATTTACATCTTGTGGAGTAATTTCGTATATTAGATTTTTTACGTTCTTTGCGTCAATAAATAAATTCGTGCTCTATTCATATATCATTAAGTCTCGTGAATTAGCTTTCAGTCAAATCATTCTTTTTCTCTAAGTATATAGAGATAATTTTGCATTTGAAAACTTGTGATATGGTTAGCGTTTCCCTAAGTAACTTTGCTGCGTTATTGGTGAAGAGGAATTTTATGAATTTCATAATAGTTTTACTGCTATTAACTGTTAACACCCTAGTAAATATTAGTCCTACAACGACTTGTAAGAAATATTTTTAGAGGTAATGGACAATTTAACGAATGTACTCCTTCACATTCTATAAAAAATAACAATAGCTTTACTACTCGTATGTACTCATTGTAATAGGAAACCTAATGGAAATCGCATAAATAGTCTAAGTTATATTCCATTCATTATGAGGATAAAGCACGATTTGTGGTCACTAGTGGACGATTAATGAGATTTTGGTCTGTTCAAAATTGGGAGACTTATAAAAGGCATTTTAGAATTATAAATGGTCCATCTCAAGCGTATCTTCTGCTGTAACCCGATGACTAAATCATACCTACTCCTAATTAGACCGGCCGCGGTGGGTAGGGAGTTTGCACTATCGAATGCCTGGTATGAATTTGGCGTTCAATGCCTTGCTTGCAAAGGGTGAACACCGGGCCACGGCCACTTCCGCGCCAAAACCACCAATGTTTTTATCAATCAGAATCAGATATAGAACTCCAATCCAAACCCTTAAGATGCAGAATTTCTAATGCAGCCCCCATGCTTCTGGTATTCAATTACTTTATTTCTTGTGAACCTCATTGTATTGTGTTTTGCTGTATATTTCTCCGTGGTCAGAGCAAGGGGATGAACAATTTTCACCGAGCTGCTATTTTTGCACGTGATAATCATCAAATTATCTGGAGAGAAGAAAAGGGACCGCGAGAATCGTCGGAGTTAGGTCGCGTCGTCTCTTTCCCTTCAACGCACGCACTTATTCCTCGTGTGGGTAGAGACCGTCTTTCGTCTCATTTCATCTTTACCCCACCCCTCGCCACTAAACCTCTCCAACCCCCATTTCCCTGGCGTTGCCATTATCCTTTACCACCCCTCCCTCACACCCTTTCCTCCCGCCACCCCCCTTGCACCCCACTAAGAGGCACACAGCTTTCCCACACGCGAAACACGCACACGTATTCGCTCGATCCACGTCTAAACTTTCGCTGGCGCTTTCACCTATCTCAAATTCGCCCCTATTAAAGCTGTAACCCACCCCCCCTCGGGGGGGGACCAAAGGGGGGTGCGAGGGGTGGGGGGGTTCCCTCCCAAGGTCAACTCCCCGCTCCTTGCCTGGCTGGCCCACCCCGCCGGCTCACGGCCCAGACTCTACGCACTCCATACACCCGGCCCCGTTCACGCACGGGGCAAAACACACACCCTGAGGAACACCCGCCAATCCTTTTATCCACCAGACGCTCCCCCGTCTTCTCCTCCTCGCCCTGCACCCGCCGTCCCCAATCCCTTAGTCTTTCTCCTTCCCGTCAATAATTTATCTCTCCCGCTCCCCTTTCATCCTCTCTGCTATTAGCCGTCGAAGCTTCTAGAAAGCCATCATTTTTTAATGCTGCTCCATTCGGCCTCTGATTCTATGCACATACTACTCTCTCTCTGCCTCCACTCTCGCTCCAACTCCTTCATTCTATCCTTTACCCTCCACCCTCCAAAGAACCTTCTCTTATTCCTGCTACTCTTTTCCTTTCCTAAGTTTTATTCCTTCGGACTCTTCCAAAGGACTTCCGCATTCTCTTTCCTTCTGCTGTTCCCTTTTTACTCCTCCCTCCATCTCCCTTTTCATTACTTCTTAGTTTGCAGGCTCTCCTTAATGTTTAGAATTGCCAAAAAGCTTGTGGAAATAGGATCTGCTCTACCTGCCTGCCTACTTCTTCGCAAGTTTTCACATTCATGCATCCGAAGGCGGAGACCGTTGTAGTTTCTACGAGTTGGTGAAAGTTGTCGCAGTCCCGCCTTCTCGAAGTGAGTACCGGATAGAGATTTCACGCGGTCACACCTTATTGCGGGGTCGACGTCTCACATTCGCGAATTACGGTTGAGTTCGTCCTTTTGTAAGCCGCGGGGAAAGTTTCGAGTTTAGTAAGACCACTGAGGTTGGACTGGAGTTCAGAACCAAGCCGAAGTAGTTTCATCTCAAAATACCTCATTATCATCGAAGAACCTTTAATTACGTATATTGGCTTTATCCTTTCATTGAGACATCCTTGTAACCATGCATTTCGGTAATGGGTACATACATTATTTTACTTTATTTCTGGGGGAAGTTTTGTACCTATTTGCACATAAAGTACCTACACTTTACTCAAAATCTGTCGTCTATTCTAAACGCCTACAGTTTGCCAACTGCCTTGGTAATAATCATCATTTTCGACATAATTTTACGACAGTGAAAGCTGCTGCATTTATGGGCCGTCTAATATTTTATCAGGCATTATTTAATGCATTATCAACAGCTATATGACTTGATCTCTCTGAAATATTCCCTCTATCGCCCGGTTATTCCTTGGCCTTTCATTGTACTCTGCAGAAAAAAGAGTGAATACTGATGATATAATATTTTAATGATACTAATATTTATCATAATATTTACTTTTAAACTTGACAATTCAGTTCGTAAAAATTCTTCATCCCTTCTAGTATTTCAGCCGAAGTATACTTCCTGAGTAAAATTGGACAATTTTTTGGATTTCGCTTTCCATTTAGTTTGCAGGATCTATTCACAGCATGTGAGATTGTTACTACGTCTTAAGGGCCATTCAAGTATTACGTAAGACGTTTTGGGGAGGTATAGGGAGTTGGGCTATTATCTCGTCTTACGTACGGGGGTGAGGGAGTCCGAGACAGTAAGATATGTCACTTCTGAACTCGCATTTTTATCACTTATTAACATTTATTTTAGGAGGAAAAATCTTACTTTTTAAGATAACCTACGCGGCAGTACGCCTCAATGTATACTAAACTATAGAAAACCGTTTCTGCAATTGGTTGCGTTCATCAGTTTGGAGATGTCGCATTTTCATACATCACATGATTTGCGAGTTGTGCGTACAGCGAATCGCGAAATATCAATAACGGTTATCGATATCCGTGATGAGATCAGTGTTTTACGCATTTTGACATAGAATCCCATATAGTGTATTATCTATGTCCATGGGTTCAAAAATATTTGATAACTTAACGTAAGATTGGGAGGGGAGGGTTTGTGAAATATCACTTCGTCTAATATGGACCTCAACTGCACTATTATTATTTTTTTTCTCCATATTTATTTTTTTTCATTATTGATAGATAGTAATTTTATATGTGATTGCAACACAATATTGTAAACTTGGAACTTGCTGTTAAGCATCAGCTTAGCAGCACAATACTGAAACTAGGGAACGTGAGCTCTACGGCCTCTTAAAGTTATAAGGTATAAAAAAATCTCCAATGGCCGTAATAAATTGGCACCACTCGTCAAAAAGACGCCACAATTGCTGTGTTGGTTTGCGGGAAAAGATTGGGGGGAAAAAATCCACGCCAGTGACCAACCACAACCTCTCGACCAGAAAAACCCTGAGGTGGTTTACGGGAATGTTACTTCCTCGCCAGGGACAACCACAGACACACACAATCAACCCGAATAGGGATACTTCGCTGGGCTTATGAGACCCTGCTAAGGATGCCTAGGTTACACACACACACACTCAACCTAATGAGGGATTCTTTGCCGGGTTAATGAGACCCAACTAAGAATGCCTGGGTTATGAACACAAACACACTCACAAGCACTCAAGAACTCACTCACTCACACACTCAACGGGCCCAACTTCTGGGAGAATCTAGCTCAACAGAGCGTTGTCAAGAAACAGCACAAAAACAAGAAAAGACGAGGGTGTGCGTCGTTTTCTTGTTTTTGTGCTGTTTCTTGACAACGCTCTGTTGAGCTAGATTCTCCCAGAAGTTGGGCCCGTTGAGTGTGTGAGTGAGTGAGTTCTTGAGTGCTTGTGAGTGTGTTTGTGTTCATAACCCAGGCATTCTTAGTTGGGTCTCATTAACCCGGCAAAGAATCCCTCATTGGGTTGAGTGTGTGTGTGTAACCTAGGCATCCTTAGCAGGGTCTCATAAGCCCAGCGAAGTATCCCTATTCGGGTTGATTGTGTGTGTCTGTGGTTGTCCCTGGCGAGGAAGTAACATTCCCGTAAACCACCACAGGGTTTTTCTGGTCGAGAGGTTGTGGTTGGTCACTGGCGTGGATTTTTTCCCCCAATCTTTTCCCGCAAACCAACACAGCAATTGTGGCGTATTTTTGACGAGTGGTGCCAATTTATTACGGCCATTGGAGATTTTTGTATACCTTATAGCACAATACTGGATAAAATCATTCATAATGACTAGAAAAAAGAAAGTATACTTGTAACTGTGTAAGTTGTAATATTTTCCAATGTAACCCAACCAAAGGGAAATTGCTGAATGTAAGCTATTTGTAAAATAAAGTTATTATTATTATAAAAATGGGGGAGGGTTAAAAATTGGTAAAAGTCGCCTTGTGTATTACTTGAGTAGCCCCTGATAACAGTTGCTGCAATAACAGGCGATAAGATAGAACGCCATTAATGTCCCCAACAAATTTCCTGTTGATTGAAAATTCCCGAAGCTGGCTGGAAATTGGCTGATTATCGAAGTGTTTTGAATGTCGAGTGTGTCCCAACTCACCTCCTCCACCCACCAGGGGGGGGGGCGGTGTTGTCTCTCTGTCTTGCTCCTTGTTCCTTTGATTCTCCCCCCTCATCTTGTTTGCCCCTCCCCTCCGTGCAAAAACCCCCACCCAACCTGTCTCAGCCCGGCCCCGGCCCACGCCACCGCACAAAAGCAATTTTCTCATTCTACTTTTTTAACATCAGAGGCGCGCCAGCGTCTCTTTAAATCCCATTTCGCCTTTTCTTGCTCTTTTGTTTATCCAGCAGAAAGGTGTTCTTTTTTCAATTATTGTTTCCTTTTCCACGATGGTGATCCAAAGGACTCTGTTGCTGCTGCTGCCATCTGGCAGAATTGTTCTGGTCTCTTTCCCCCTGCGATCGGGTGTGGGGAGTCTGCCTTTGTTTCTCCGGAAACGGAAATTCTCCCATGGAAATCCATATCAGTCCGACACGAGGAGACGCGGTTGTGGAGGGAATTTTCACATAGGGAGCGCTGCTGGCAGTTTGTTTTCCATTGAATCTCTTTTCCGTGCGATGTGAATGAGTGATCTCCATTTACTAATCTCTGAAAAAATGACATTTATTCATCTGCATTTAGAACTTCATGGAAGCATTCTTAGCTGTAGCCAATCGTATTAGGAATTCCTTTTGCTTCATCTAATTTCACGTGATATAAAAGATTTATCTTAGCAACACATTTATGCTCTTACAAATAAAATGTTTTGAGAAACGAGTTTTTTTTCGATTCTCAGATCGCATCTTGTATCGATATGGCGTATATTAACGCAGAATACGCACTAAGTGGCCCTGAGGTACAGTGTGAAAAGTCATGTTATGCTACACTCATGTCAGCTGTAAACCATGTTTCTGCTATAATTATAGGCCATCGAATCTATTGTTTGTTAAGTTCTTCTGATTGAGGTAATTATGAGGGGGGAATATGTCGATTTAACCATCCCAAATATTTTTTCCATCGTATTCATTTCTGCTCGAGCAATTACTTCTTTGATGACGGATTTCAACCTCGGAAGTATATTTGTAAGAACTGATATGGAAGTGAAATCACGATAGCATACAATAATGGAGGGCAGCGGTTCAAGATGCGATGTGCGGAGTTTGTTGGGTGAAGAGGAGGGAGAAAATGCCATTTATGGAAAAAGACAAACGATTAAACTTTGCTTGGGGAGTATTCTGGAGGAAATTCCACGGAGGCAGAAGAGGCGGAGAGGAGGCATTTAGTGACATGGAATCTTGAGAGAAATGATAGTTGGGAGAATATAAGGCAGGTAACGTTCAGAAAGATTTATATTTAAGACAGTGGTGTAGTAAGCTCATGGAAGAGTGTAATGATGTCAGGGGAAAATAGTTTTTCGGTGAAATGTTGCCTTCAGACTTAACGAAAAAATAACTTTGTACACCATGTTGACCTTTCAAGACCTTGATAATGACTTCTGAGCAGTCGAAACCTAGGTCGGAAATAAACGTTTTAGTGTGAAATGTACTAAGTTATTTTTTTCATCTGTCTGTAACGAAGTTCCACAGTTACGCCTTCAACTATTAATAAATGTAGCCTTTTGTAAAATGCTTATTCATTCATCCAAGCCTATGTGAAATTGATAAAATACAACAGTCCTAGTGAGGGAAACAATTCTTGGGTACGAAAAAATACCTTTGTCTCCCAAATGCGTTGAGTCCAAGTCGGAGCCACAGGCCTACCTTCAGAAGAATTAAGGAATCGAAGTGATTGCCATTTTTGAATTTCTTTTCGCTCAGTCATCACATAATCGCCGTAATTTGCAGTCAAGTGCACTTCAGGATGTCTGAATTAACTGTGAGACTTCGGAACCCTCGTGCGAAAGATTAAAAAATCCGCTTTCAGATAAGCCTCACGAAGCCTGCGATTGAATGATGCGCGTTGCCCGGAATTAAGAATGACGAGCTCCTGCTTTGGAAGGCCCGGAGATGAGGATATTCCCCTCGCCGAGGGGAGGGAGGCGAGGAAGGGGGGAGGCTGCTGAGGGAGGAGTGGCGGTCGGACGAGGAGGAAATACTGGTCTGGGCTGACTCAAGATGTGTGTGTGGGCGTGCGTCTTCCCTTTGCGTTTGTGTGAAGCAGTGGAGGCGGTAGGAAGGGAGACTTCCTGCGAGCCCGTGACGCGACCGAGGGATACGGAATACGGGCGAGGAAGAAGAGGAGGAGAGGCTCCCAGGGGAAGGAAGGGTACATACTCTGATGGGAAGGAGGAGAGAGGTCTTCCGCGGAGGATTTTATTGCTCGCCCGTTGGAAGGTGTTGCCATCAAATGGTGACTTTGAGGGAGGAGATGAAAAGGAGTGGAGAAGCAGGTACGCGACAGGGAGAGGGAGGGGGCTGAGTGGGGGTTGTGTTGTTGGGGGTGGGTTGGGGGTGGAGGGAATTCGCAATAAAGTACGGAGGAGGAGATAGTCGGGGGCGATGCGGTGATAAAGCAAAAGCGGCGGGATGAGATTTTTCCCTGTGCCTCGTGAAAGGGAGGGAGAAAGGAGGAAGGCACTGGGTGCGATCCTTTCTAATTTACTTCATTTTAAAAGGGTTTTTCCACTTATATGTGTTTCTCCAAAACCACTTTTTCCATATGCATAGATTACTCCCATTTTTAGACGGCGTTACTTATTTATTGTACATCTCCCAACTCTCCATGTTGCTTTTGATCTCCGATGTTTCGTTCCACCTGGTATTTCAAAAGATTCCTCGACCATACTTCTCCAGAAATTCTTTTGACATGGCCAAACCTTTGATGGGCAGTCGTCATATCCTTTCAGCGTTTGCTTCCTTCACAATCCCTCTTTATCTCTCATATGAGGGAATTTTAGGTCTCCTCCTTATTCCATCTTTTCCACTCCCCTAACCTTGCTTATATGTATTCTACGCTTGAGTTTTTACTTATGCCATGTAGTTAGATAAAGAGAAATCAAATGTTTTAAAACACGGAGAATATTTTGATGAATGGAACAAGGAAAAGACTTATGAAAAATGCTTTTTAGTCTTTAGGGTACAATAACGGCCATTTTTTTGAGTCAATGGATCTGAGCGCCACACATTTTCTTTTTATCACCATTTGAGTTTTGATAAAAATATCATATTTTGAACAAACGGTAATGTTTATCTAAAAGTTCCATAGGTTCCATTATTAATAATTAGGTGCTTACTCGGTCCTTAAACGTTGCTTCACTTTAACTGCGTTAATGTAAATTTATCCCAAGGGCTATAAGACTATTACTCCAAGTGGAAAATGCGTCGCACACTTATTTCCTGCATTGTTTTTCCAGCTTTTTACTCTAAAAAACTACTGGATATAATGGAATAAAATTTGCTGGGTGGGATAAGTGGAACCAGTTGTATCTCAAGGAACTTCAATAATTTGAGAATGCTAGGAATTTTCAAATGGGGAAAAAATTAAATGAACCTGATATTTTTCAAAGGTTTTTTTTTTCATTTCAACTCGCATTTAACTTTTCGAATTATGACTCGTGAGGAAGTTAACGCTCAGGAATTAACTTAGGGAATTTTCATTTTTGTTCGCTAATTACTTAATTTCATCGCTAATATTATCTCTAGTGAAACTGGTGCTTAAATCGCTTGCACATGTAACTGGGTTTTGTGTGCACTGGGTTTTGAATAGCGATTTCTTGAAGCTTTAAATCTTTCTCGAAACCATTCCCTTTTTTTTCATTGCCTCTAATATATCATTTTCGTTTATAATATAAAGGCGGTCAATCTAAACCAAGTTAAAATACTGTATCATCCTTGAAGTTTGTTTTGCCACCAGCTAACGTTATAATCTGCGCTGTTTTCTGTTTTCCCGGGAAATCATCATGAAAAATTCCTCACGGGGTTCTCACATGGTAATGATCTTCATTTCGGCCGGAATTTTCACGTGTTCTGTCAAAATATCGACCGAAATTAAGTCTAACCCAAGGAAAAGCTTGAGAATAAATCTTTGACGACGTTGACAACTCTTGCATACTAATATTTACGAGAATTTTAACTTATCTAATAATTACGTATCATTGATTTTAAATTTCATCAAGGAACCAGTTTGATTTAATTATTTATTAGCTCTTGCGGTTATGTTTGCTATTAAAATGTAGTATATGCGTTTAAGTACTGGAAATAGGATATTCAACGTTTCCTGTTGGTGACGGTGATAGGAAGAGATACGGAAAACCTGTGATGAAAGTAAGGAAAACGTGGAGAAGACGGGTATTGAGGACGTGGCTTGGCGGTCAGTATGTCATGGATGTGTGTGAAGGAGGGATGGCTCTCATATTTGTACTCCCGGCGGGGCTGGCATGGCGGGAAGACAGAAATGGAGCACGCGGATGAAATGCTGACGCGGAAACTGCTTCGTGGTGTATCTTGCCGTGTTCACGTTTCTTCCCCGGGCGAAGTGCCGAGGGGGAGGGAAGATGGGACCGAGTCCGAGAGGGTGAACTGGCTTCTTCTTTTTTTCTGCACCGGAGTAGGAAGAGCGTTGTTGGAAAAGGCGAGGAGGCAATCCGGGAGAAGTGACTTGAGCTTTTTCCCGCTCGGATTCTAGTCCCTGCTAGTCTCGACCATTTAGTATGCGGTGCGTTCGTTCCGTGGTGGTGCCCTGCGCTTACTTGGTGCTGGCTGTGGGATTCAGAGAGAGCGCCTGGCACCTGCAGGAATCATTTGCATCCGGATTGAAAAAATGACGGCGTCGCAGCCGCTGCTGATGCTGCTCGAAATAAAAAGTGCCAGCGGCAATACTGAAAAAAACAGGTGTGGATAAACTAGATAGGATTCGATAGTTCATTTTTGCTGTGAGTGATTCAATTTGGTGAATGCCTCCAGCCACTTTTATCAGCTGCATCCTAAAGAGTGTCGGGGTCAAGTTGTTCGAACCTTTCTAGAACCTTATCGTACACAGCCTTTGCTGATTGAGTAGCGTGTTTGGTATCACCATTTATAATAATCGTTAAGACTTAAATGGGCGCATAGTTTATGTTTAAATAAAGGATAAGACAGTAATTCAAGAATAAGACAAACATCCAACTTAAGCTTGCACTAAAATTGGCCTGAGACCATGCCCTTTCAACCCAATAACTTCAGTGTGTGTCATATGATATTCATTTCTTAAGACCTCAATTTTTCTTCCTGGATCCCCTAGGGAATTTCTTCCTTAAGCTCATCGCTAAATGAATGATCTGTCTATTGTTGCGTTTATCAACCAAGGATATAATTTTTAAAAAATATTTAAACTTATCGTTGTTGTTTATGTGAACAAGTGTCTTTTTATGGTCATGCTTAAGCTCCATCACCGGATATTATCGGTTATAGCATAATTTCAAATCACAACCCTCATTTTACTTCTAACTAATGTTGAGGCATGATATTGATAACTAATTCTCTGGCCCCCTAAGGCCCTGTGCCTCACACGTAAAAATTATTTCTATGAGTTACCGCATTCCTCTATTCGTTTCCACTCATTTCTGTAAAAATATTTTCCGTATTATAACTAAAACTGTGTTGTAGAAGAATAATGCGTATCCTTTTTTTAGTTTCACTATTGTAATCAGATTTACTTTTATTTATTATTGCATTTCTATGGATTTATCCGAATTTCATTTAAATTTACAAGATTGCATAGCAAAGTTTTGACTCTTTTTAGTAGGTGATCTTAGGTAGGTATTTTATATGGTATGCCTGTATTGACTCATTAATAATCATCATTTGGTTATCATCGGGCATTAGTTCAAGTTGATACTTTCGGGCTATTCAGCATAGCGGGCAGCAAGTAAAAATAGATACATATGTGTCGTCGGTGACAAGGGACAAAAGTCACCTCTGACCTCTCATCTTTCATCTCCCACAGGACGCGTTGATGACGCGAAATTCATTTTGCGAGTCTTCCGCAATGCGTCGCTTATGTCGCGGATTAACACATTTGAAAGCTTTGAGATGTCTACAGTTTTAATGCCCGGGATGTCTTTCACTCAATTAAATGAATACTTTCGCTCTTTTGCAGTTGAAATAACATTAAATCATAACAATAGCTCATACCAGTTTTTGGAGTTGAACAATTACATTTTGAACCGAGATTGGTTATATATATTCAATTACCATACAAAACTTTGGGCTTAATCATTTATTTCTGGGTCTGAGTGATTGCATTTCAGAGTTTACGTAATCATCGATGCTTGAATTGCTCTTTTTTGGTCCCAAAATTCAAAATTTATTCGGAACTACCTGTTAATGTTTAGCTTTTAGTCATTTCCTTTCCCTTACTCTCAAGCAAAATAGGTTTTCAAATCAGGTGGTCGCAATCGAGGAATCGCGTTCTCCTAAATCGGCTATCATGGACATTACCGATGTTTCACCTGAGAAACTGTCATTGCCCTCCCAACATTTCATCTTTTTTCTCGGGAACCTGTTTGCTCCAGGATTACGATTTGTGAATCATTATTTTGGGGTGACGAACAAAGTTATTGCTGAGTATATAAAGGCGATGAACTTCATTAGTATATAATGACATTGAATTTGGATAATTCCTAAAACTGGAATAAACATGTTTACACGAATATGCGAAACTCACAAGGAAAAAGTGACACGCAAATAGGTTTCAATTGATGATATTCGCTTCAAGTGTATGAATTAAATCTGGAAAATCCATGCTTTTAACATGCTGACGAGTGGGACAGCCGAAAAATGTATTAATACTAGAACAATCTTACTAAAGTAAGCTTTGTAAGCAAGCAACAAAGCAGATCGTTTACGAGTTGCTCAATCACGTGAATCAGAATCGTATCAGTGAGACATTCCTTATTATTTCCATTCCTACGAGATTTGTATTTTATTTGCACGTAGAATAAGATTTGGTGCAGCCGTCTCTTTTTTTGCTTTTTTTTTAATAGCTTACACTCTTGATATTGTTTTTAAATGCTTATCATTTGATAGCTTAAAGAACAAGGTTTTGAATTCTTGCATTTGATTTTTCGTATAAGCTTCGCTTTTTCCTAAAATTGGATTTTAAAGCTCGAAAATCTAAAATATTTGCACTTCTTCAACATTAGAATATTTTATCTACTTGAAAACTGCAGCATAGGCATGGAATAAAAACTCATGACATCATTTGTGCTTTACGAATTCCTGTGTACGAGGAATTCATTGGACTAGGTATCAGATTCGTTTAGGGACCGATTTTGAACCCGAAAAAAATTTGTGGGCCAATCCTAGAAATGTATGGAAATCAATGGGGACTTAAAGATAGAATACTTTATTTTGCGATTACACAAAAAATCATTGTCCTTCATTTATTTTGTTCATGTCGGCTTTGTACATTTGTGCCTACTTAGAAAGAAAATGAGCCATTGCAACACATGCCGGGCACAGCTAGTATAATATAAAACATTTAGGAACTCAAATTGATGCATGTTCATTACAAGACCATACATTTTGCGTAAACGTCATCTGCCTTTACAATTACCATTCTATTTTTTTTAAATCTGCAGTTGTAGTAATGGAAGCGCTTGAAGTATGATGTGTTTTCGTTTATTTCCTTCTGAATCGTAATTTGAATGCATACTTTTGCTGAATTAAAACAATAATATGAGTGAAATTTCATTTTTATGACTTTTTCGGCAAACAAAATGTTGTGAACGCAAATTTACGTGAATGTGCAGAATTCAAACGGAGAAAGGTGAATGGAAATATATACGTCCGGAATGCTTCTCATGTCATCATTTTATTTTCCCGTATCAAATGATTATTTAAATTACGATCTGAATGACGAATCTTTTTTTAAATATTTTACTCACTCATTTAAAAGCTGTAACCACGTTTAGTAGAACCATCCAACGATATGCGAGGGTAATTTTCGTCGAACAAACATCATCTGCTCGAGCTGCGATGAATGAATAATTTAATGGCGCTCTCATTCGCTAACCTTGTGGTTCGATCTTCTGCTCCACCCTTCCACTTTCCCCTGAGCCAAGATTTGTTGTCAACTCAAACAATTGCTCGCTTCCAAAAAAATAAAAGAGGTAGAGAAGGAGAGGGGAACCCTTGAAGCAGAGTGATTTTAGTCCTCCATCCAGATTACATGCGTGCATTTGAATTTGCATCGGGAGGGAGAAGATCGGTTGGACGCTAAAATGTAAACGCAATGTGTGCTACGCCTTTGATTCCCCTTCCTTGGCCGTCAACATGCTGCGAAAAAAAATTAATAAAAACCTTCCCCGGAAAGATTTTTCTCCTCTTCCAATTAAATGGCGTGCCCAAGAGCGGCGGATTGGATGATTCGCACGCTCTACGACTGTCTTTTTTTTCTCCTCCGCTCTCTTCCTCTACCGCTCTCCGCTGCGCCCTCCACCGTGTTCATTTCGTATCTCGTTTCACATTTTTTTGCCCTCGCCGGGCCTCAAGGGGTTCTTCAGGATCACACGCTATCAACACAAAGGTCGTCAGATTAATCGGCATTGCGTATCACCTTCCCGCCCGCCCTAACTCATCTTCAATGTCCTTATTTCCTCGACTTTAAACCCTCCACCCCCCCTTTCAATTACCTCCATGTTTACCCTCAACTCATCCCCATTTTTCTCAATTTACCTCCCGTTGTACAACAGACCAATCTCGTCGTTTCCTTACCTTACTATATCACAGATTAATATCATCTGTCTCTCTCGTTACTATTTTCTTCCCCGCGTCAAAAGCATTTCTGAGCTAGTGTAGGAATATTGGCTGAAAATAAACCATTTGGTTTGCAGGCAGTCTTGAGATTAAGAAACGCAAGAAATATGTTGTAGCAGTGTGCTTCGTGAATCGGCTTACTTCTTGGTTTTTAAATGTTTTGGTTGTTAATAACTGTCAGTAAATCGTGATGTGATGATTTCCGCCGGTAGCAAATATTTTTTTTTCTTGCACCTTCTTCAATTTAGTCTTATATATCTTGTGGAATGCATTTTCTACTATGTAGAAAATAAAGTGTTGTGAAGCATTTTGAACTCAGTTTATAAGTTGCTCGTCCTTTGGTAGATATTTAGTATTTTACATAATTGAAATCGATTTGTCTTTCAGGGATATTTAATGCAAAGAAGAGTATGCAAATATTGATTTAACTTATTCAGTATTCAGGATACCTGCTAAACTTATTGCTATCGTAAAACCTGGTTTTCATACGGTTATTGTATGGCAAAAACCTTCAGTATCATCTTTATGACATTAAAAAATACGACATATTTTATCAAGTCAAAAATATCCGGAATACATGAAAGATAAATTAAAAAATCAATTTTCCGAAACATATTTGGCTTCCATTTCTCATGTTCTGATAATGGATTGAGGCAAATTTTAAGCATCAAGAAATATGTGGCTTAACCAGTGCTTAATAGACCTTATTGTTATTTACTCCTAGAGTTACATGCATCGATCAACGAGCTTATCACTGTTAATTTTATCACGAGCTGTTCATTGTATGAATAAACCTCTCCATCATCCCATCGATCCGTCCCTTCTGCTTTTGGGCGTATGAGTCCCTGTTGACCCTTCCCCTGTTCCTTCCTTCCTTCCTCATCTTATGCCACAATCCAAACCCTAGAGGTGTCAACGGGAGAGGGGGAGGCCTTACTGTTTGGTTTCTTTTTCAACGCCACAATGGACGTCTTTACCTCTCCATATCCTTATCCCTGCACCCCCCCCCCCCACCCTCTTTCATTTCCGCCCTCTTCCTCTCCATTTGATATTTCCCGTCAACCCTGACTGCCCACCCTTCCCAAGATGTCCTAACCTCGTCCAGACGAACCCGCATGACCGCTGGCGACCCCATCGATGACCTCTTTGACCAACCTCCCCCGTCCCCAGTTCCCATCTGCTCCTGCCTGCAACGCGATCTGGCTCACAGACTCCCCTGAGACCTCGTTTTCAACTAGTAAACCATGCACATAGTATGTAAAACTGTTGTACATTGTATATACAATTGTATATACATGTGCGTGCGTGCAATAACTGTGGATTCGTCTTCACAGATTTAAATATGTAAACACGCCACTCGAAGGTGCATTTTCGGGTGGCTGAGGTCAATGGAAGAGGGAATGGCTTGGTGACATTAAAACGAGAGCATTAAGGACTTAAGAAAAAGTGTAAATGTTGATTTCGAATATAAAGGTTTCCTATATGGTGCAAATGTCATCTTGAGTTTAGGTCAAATAATATTTTTATTTTTTTTAACTTTTGCCGACGTTTCGGATTTTTATTCATATCCATCTTCTGGGCTATAAACAAATTATGCATGATGTTAAATGATTGACAGTTCTGTTTTGATTACATAATGGTAAATTTACAGTCATTAAAAAAAGTTGTAATAAAAGAACAGACATTATTTATCTAAGCACAATTTATCATAATTTAATAAATGACACATAACTTTTCAACAAAGAAATTTTGGATCCAAGCAACCAAATAAAAATTGTAAACAAATAAAAACAGCACCAAACTTTAAATGTAACGATCTTGAATATCTATGTCTACGTATTTTTATATTTAATGTCTGCAAATTAACCATTATGTAATCATAACAGAACTGTCAAACATTTAACATCATGCATAATTGTTTATAGCCCAGAAGATGGATATGAATAAAAATCCGAAACGTCGGCAAAAGTTAAAAAAAATATATTATTTGACTTAAACTCATGACATCTGCACCACATATAGAAAAAGAGGTCGAGAATAAATATACCATTTGAATAAAAGTATCCGGGTCCGGGAATGCTTTCATGGCATTCATGGTACACTGTGAAGGTAGTCATCATCTGAGTAATCTACCGGTTAGAGAGGTAGGTTATGATGAAAGTCAGAGAAAATGAAAGTCACTCTGCTTCAAGGGTTCCCCTCTCCTTCTGCCATGTTTGTTGGAAGAGAGCAATTGCTTGAGTTGATAGAAATCCTTGACTCAAGGGAAAGTGGAGGAGGGGTGGAGCAGAAGATCGAACCACAGGAATAGCGAAAGAGAGCACCATTAAATTTTTCATTGATCGGGGGCTCGATTTTGAAGGTAGCACTGTGGGAATAATTTCTGGAATGGGGCTTCTGAAACGGCGCGCGAGCGTAGCCCGTCTCCCGCTTCCGTCAATTCGTTTTCGCTCAATAACTGACTGCTAGTTTCCCCCTAGTACTCTTATTTGTGATCAGCGTGCTCCCTATCTTATTCTTCAGACACTTACTCTTGAGAATTTACTGAAGAGATTATTGCTCGTTGGTATAAAACCTTGTGGCTCAAAAATAGACCTTTTACATTAATTCTTATTAGTCCAATTATTGATTTTGTATTTGAAATTAATGATTACGTTATAAGTGAATCGTTTGGCTACGGCAAAATTTATCCTCGCTTTCAAATGGAAAATTGGCCTCCTCAAATTCAAGGACGACATATGAGTCTCCTGAATTCGAAAACAGAGGGCCGTAGTGAATATCTTGTGACGCTTGTGACATGATACTTGCATTAGCTTATTCTCTCCCTAGCATTCCCATGTTCTTTACCACGCTTATTACAACCACGCTTGTTTTGACTTCACTTGTTTCTTTGTTGCTGGTTTGTCTGGATGGAATCTTGTAATCGACATCTTACCCAATGTTCAATCGAGCTGAAATTTGGCACACTTACTTTCGATGACAACACACGAATCAGTCTTTAAATTCACTAATTACTTAGTTAATATACTACAATTTAATGGTTTACATTTTATTTGGGAAAAAGTCTTTTGCCAATAGATAGCGCTAGTTGAAGTTGGCATTTATAGTGAGAATAAATGCTAATGATTTAAATTTCAAATAACCGTTGCACAATCAACATAAACACTAAAAGGTAGAATATTATAATATGTAAAAAAACTACTTAAAAAGGAACATATAATATCAGCTTATATTCAAGTATGCTAAATATACCTGCTTATTCAGGTGTGCTAAAAAGTTAAAAAAAAAAATATTTTTTCATCACTCGGAAATTAAGGTGCCCGTTGAGTGGCAACGGGAAGAATATTAGGTATCATTAACATTGATTGTAATAAACCATTTCTATTATCTTAATTAGAGCTAATAAGCATTTGAGTTAATGGATATATATATACACGGAATCTCGACTTTAAAGCAATGAGTATGGTCGTTATGGGGACGATGACTCCAAAATGACAAAATATTGCGAAAAGATCGTTAAGTTTCAGCAAATATTTCGGAATTTCGACCGGAATACAAAATTCGATTGAAGGAATAATAATATTTATTTTGTTATCTTCCTATTGGTACCTTTCCCAATAACAGAAAACCACTACTTCAAATTTAATTTTGCAAATAAAAAAAGATCTGCACGCAAATGAAGATTTGCAACTTCACGTGTACCTATTTCTTCTGTGAAAGTTACTGACATATATGTAACCACCCATCGGTGGTTATTATAGGAGAATGAGACCTTTGAGTCACGACGTGATATATCGATACGTGGACCTATATTGTTTCCAATTTGCAAAATGGGAATCGAGCCGAAGTCAAGGCCATCCTCCTCGTTGCCGGTTACTCCCCTACGCCCCCCCCTTATCGTATCCCTCTCACCTCTCTTCGCTGATCCACTGACTCCTTCTTCCCCTGGCTGGCAGCCACCCAGTCAATCAATGCCTTCGCGTGCTGCTATGGTTTTCAAAAACAAAAATAAGACCCTCCGTTTCCTGGACGACCTTTCCGTTTGTGACAAATCAACCGCTCGGTTGCTCTTGCCATTTAATTCCGTTTAAAAAATAATAAGGGATTGGATTGTGTGGGCGTGTGAATGGAGGGTATGGGGTGTCTCTCGCCTTCCTTCCATAATCCCTTCCATCGGCATAAATCACGTTGGAATCTCTTAATCTGCATTAGAGCTGCACATGGTTTTTTGCGTTGGCCGGGGGGCGGGGATCTTTTCGCATGTGGAATGTCTCGCATCCCGCGACTCATATCGATTTTCTCCTTGCGCATTTGCTTAATGCAAAAGTACAAAGTCGGTGACTTATAAGCCGTCAAATAAAGAGTGGCATTATTCCGCGAATATGCGTGAGACCGAAAATCATAAAATAGTCACTATAGCCTTTTTGGCTTTTGTTAGAGTTAAAATGCATTGAACTTGTGAAATTTTGCGACTGTATGATTTTTAAATCAAATTGTTTTTCCTGCATTGTTCCAATGCAACCGTTTTGTGTAGCAATCCGATGAGTAGCCATGTACTTCGTATTTTCGATGTATTCATTGGTGTGTTCTTGGTGTAATGAGGTCATGCAAATGGGTGGATTTTTATTCGTTATAATACTGTGAGAAGTGATTAATTTTGTTGTTTTGGGTGAATATTACAAGTACTTGCTGATATTGAAACACATTATAGCTGTTTCGCAAGGTGAGCTCGAATTAAAGAGAAATTGAAATCGCAAATTAATTTGGTGAATGATCGGAATCAAAACCTTCCAGGAGTTACATCGAATTTTATTGCCTCTTGATGATTTTAGAACAGTGTGAAATTTTTCTTTGTTTGGAAAAGTCACAATCCTATATTGATGCCACGTACCGATTTCCTGTTTTTTAAAAACTTTTATTAAAACATTTGGGTGATCCAGGTGATATTTAAGGTGTATAACGTGTGGTATAAATTTCCATTAAGACTGGAGCCGAGCAAATAGAAATTCCATTTCACTATTTTTTTCTTTCACGAGATATAGGTCACTTAATTATTCAACTATTATATTTTTCTTTACCAACCTTTCGCATTTTTATATTTGCTTCGTCTGGGCTACAATTAAAATTAATTCTGCGTATTGTTACATCAATTCAATAAGGTTTACAATTTTGATAAATAATTATGTTAAAACGTATGTATTATTTACGATTTTACACATTACTTCGGAGAGAGAGAGAGAGCCCCTTCTGAATTTATTGTATTAACTTCGTAGCAATAATAAATAACCACACATTTAATTTCCAAGTCACAAAAATTATAGATTTAGAAGGAAACCGATCTAAAAGATTACTTAAAGAAATGGTGACCATCACTTTATACAATTTAGCAATAAAGAAACAGACCGCCAAATTTATTAAAATTTACTATAATTTGATAAGTTGTAATAACACTTAATTTTATTTTGATTTTTTAAAGCATCTAAATTTATATCAATAAATAAACAAACAATAAATTTCAACGAAGTTATCATTTTACAATAAATTCAGAAGGGACACTCTCTGAGGTAATACGTAAAATCATATGTATATAAATACATCTTAGCATAATTATGTATCGAAATTATTAAACTGATTGAATTGATGTACTTGTACAATGTGGGCAATTAATTTTCATTTTAGCCCTGAAGAAGCATGCATAAACATTTGAAAAGTCGGTAAAGAGAAATAGAATAATTTAATATTTATTTTACCTGTATCTCCTGAAAGAAAAAGTATATACATTTACGGTGATAAAGAGGAACCATCTGCATATTCCATTTGTTATCAGCGTTGATTTTTTTTGCACTTTGAGCGACATACTTCAGGATGAGTAGTTTTTGGATTTCTAAGAACACCTAGCCTAAAGTTAAACCATGCACACTCGTGCACATTTCCGAGTTGGCCATTTTGCATCGTATAGTTTTGTTTTCGTTTCCACCGCATGAGCTCGCTCCTATATTCCCCGATGATATTTTATCTCGGCGCGAAACGAGACGCTCTCCCGACTCCAATTGAAAAGCAACAGCACTTTGAAAGACGAGACCCAATCTGTCTACTTGGCCTGCGTGAAGTTCCTTGACCTCTCTGCTCCTTCATTTCCGTGTCCCCCCCCCTCGCCCCTCCCCGCCCACCTTTCCCAGCCTCCCACCAACTCCAAATCCTCCCTTCGCGAGTGCATCGCCGTGCACTTCCCCCGTCTCCCGCTCGGGTCCTGGATCGCTAAATCATCCGAGGGGAGGGTAAGCGAGTTGCGACATATATTTGATGTCATTGCCCGTGCCCTTCGCGTCGCCCAGAGTCCTTATACGCATGCTTAGTACTCCCGTGCTCTCCCCTCAAAGAACTCATAATTTCCCGGGGATTAATATAATCGGGGAACGCGGGATTCCAATGCCCACCAGCGTCTCGGGATGCTTTGCGAAGATCTTTGGTGAGAACGGTCTCGTGGACTGTGATCTTGTGTTGATCGGCGAGGGCCTTCTATGGGCGCGGGATTAAACATTCGAGACATCAGGGGGTTGCATGATGAAGTTCCGAATGGAAAAATCGAATTACTTGATAACCAATTTGATTGCCACAACTAGCATAAACCGATTTTTCCTGTCATTGCGGTTGCACAAATGATTGTAAAAATCGGTTGGTACAAATAATTAGAAATTATGTGTAATTAGTCATATTATTTATTCAGACTATTCTCACAAGAGAAATATATTTCAAAACCAGGATATTTAGAGAAGCCCTAGGGATAAGGAAACACAAAAACAATTTCAATAGATACCAAGGGCTAGAGGATTAGTAGCGCATGTTTACCAGTACTTTCCAGAAAGAGAAACACTTCCCGAAACGTTCTACATCCACCCCCACCCCCATGTAATAATTATTGTATATATTGACGTGCCAACAAGACGAGAATCATTAGCCCTGACGAGGTCTCCGGCAGAAGAAGAAGCATCAGCCATTTTAAATTCTTATTTAGAGGGATATCCCAAAAGGAACTGTTTTACACATTGTGTAACTAGTCAACACACCTGATCGGCAATTGGTCAAGTCAAATTATATTTTCGTGGCGAATTTCACCGTCTTTGGTGTATAGCCTAAACTGAGGTTGAACAATCGATAGAACGTTTAAATTTTATCACGATTGGGGCAATCCGAGCGAATCCTGTGTATATTTCGATATGTAACCTATAAGGAGATGAGTGGGCGAGGCCTTGAGAAGCTCTTGTCTCCTTTGAAGAACCGAACGTGGGCGAAGTAGAGGAGTGGGGACTGTTTGGGGTGCCGCTCTCCTGACAAAGAACCATGTGATCTTCCACATCGCAGGTTCATGCGGGCATAAGCATCTTGTTGCTTTTATGTTGAGTCTTGCACTCTACACTTCAAAGAATACGTCGGAAATGTTAGCCAAATGACAAAAGTAAAAAGCCTGGTGAGACTGACTCAGAAGATGGAATGGATTTATGGAGTGATAAAAAGAAATAATATGGAAATATTGGAAAGAGCTGAAGATGAAAATTCCGTATAATAGCTCGCTGACTTAGAAAAACTGCGTGGGTTGAGCACATTGTGAGGAATAACCTTGTTCATTGTTGGAAGTAAATTAAAAGTGAAAGCAGCATGAAGAAGAAAAAAAGAAGTAAATTGTCCTGATAAAAAGAGTTATAATTAGAAAAGAAAGACTTCCTCTGCTCGAGAGAATTATCTTAAAATAGGAAAGATTATCGGACTTCATTAGTAAATCTTTCAATTCAAACACCGACCTTTATGTAGTAAAAAGAAAAAGAATTACATTAGGAAGTTAAGTATTTAGAAAGCAGATAAAACCGGTCAAGAGCACTAAAACAAAAAAATTAATTGAGAAAGTTGCGGCGACTCAATAATTGTGAAACTGGAGATGAGCGCTCATTGAAAGAATTATGCATTTGAGAATTCGGAACAGGAGAAAATTAGCTCATAGAATCAAAGGATGAAATAAGTGCCAGACCTCTTAGTTAAGGAAAGAAAAATGTTGTGAAAACTCATAGTGAGGCAGAAATAGGGATGAACATTTTAAAAATATGTAATAGGATTATGAGAGAAGTAAATAAGGAAAAACGTTGGTTGTGCTGGAAAGAAGGAGGCAATGGAAATGGATGTTGGTTGTCGCAAGGGGGATTCAGGACACGATATGTTGAAGAGGAAGTTGACGTAAGGACATTGATTGATGTTTTGGAGGAAAAGGATATAGATTAACCTCAGATGGGAGGTTTGAGTCCCTGCCGTGCACTGCCCCAAGTATATTCCTCTGCCGGAGGTACACGTATAGTGATGAAACGGAAATGTTTTTGATCCTTGAATCGTGTTTCGCATCCGTCGATGCTCAATTGAGACAGTGTGGTCGTTTTATTCGTGCATGAATTCACAGCCAGTGGTGACGTGAGTGGGGGTTAGAGGAGGCGATGTGTAAACAGCATCCTCCGTAGTCATTCCTTCCTCCGAGATGAGTGGAGGACGATGTCTCAAGTGCACCTGAGACCCCTCCGCGCTCACCTCTACTCTCCCCGCACTCTACCCGTATGAAATGTAACGTGCGGAGTGCTCCCCTGTACCTCTCGACGGCCGTTTTGCGCTTATGCTGCAAGTGGCGTTTCGCTTCGCATTTATCTTCGGGAAATTGGTGAATGGAGCGCGCATGCTTCACCTTATTACTGATCGCAGTTAACCATGCTAGGAGAAACTGTCACACTTATGGCTGCTTTGGGGCGTCTTAAATGAGGTTCGGTTGTTTCACTTTAATTTAAATGAAACTTCTTGAAAGTATTACTAATATTTTTCTAAAGCTATCTGCAAATTTTTGGAATTATTTTCCGCAGGTTTCTGAAGATATTTGAACGATAATCGGGCATGAAATTACACGACTGGTTCTTATGCCTGTTCTTCTGCATCCTTCTGCAAGTTACGCATCTACGTTCAAGTAGTCTACCCTTCGGCGTTGTCAATTTCACATGATCTGCAGAAAAATATGTTACGCATTTTTCTTTAAATCATATAAATTATTATACACTGAATAATTGTAAAAGGTTCTTTCTGATGAATAAAGCCTTGCGTTCCGATAACAACCCGTGTATTTTCATGCCCACTTCTCGTTCAAATATCTTAAGAAATCTGCGGCAAATAATTATGAAAAAAATCAGGTAGCTTTAAAAAAACAAAAGTAAGGTTTTCAACAATTTTCATTGAATTTTCTTAAGTAGATCGAAACCACCGAACCTCCTGAACAAAGTAGGAACTTTTTGGCACAATTTTTCGGCATGCTGAATAAGTAAAACGTTATGGAAAAAGGAAGAATCCCAAAGGTCTTATGAATAGGGCACGAGAAATGAAGGAAGCAAGTTAAAAAAATAGGGTACAATAGGAAAGACAGTTGTACCTCGATGGAAAAGGATAGCAAATCACTCAAAACACAAACATAGAGGAAAAACCACACAGTCACACACGCTAAAGCAAGGTAAAGAAGGAGTTGAACACTAAAATACACACTCTAAATCACTCGGGAAACAGTGACCCTCGCGAATCTCATTCACACGTACGTTCAGGTTTTAGAAGGATTTCTCCAACACTATGCCAGTGACCCGCCAATCATACAACTACAAAATTAAACCAAGATCTAATGTCAAAATGCAATCCAACAATCATTCAATCAATAAAATACATTATTCCTCACTAATTACTAATAAATTTATTTTGTTCTGGTAATTTCACGATTCTTCATTTTTCGAAAGCTAAAAACTATTGTTATTTTTCATTTCCAAATTTCACGATAACATCAGTCAATGATAAAATTGCATTTAATACCATAGTCAACAGAGAAACAAAAACTAAAATTTTACTCTGCTTTACCAAGCGTCCAACGTCGACTCCGATTTCAAAAACTCATGTTTATCTTTTATCTCTCCGAATTGGGACATCATCCACAAAGGAAAACACACTGAACTGCTTATAACAAGCAGAAAAGTCTTTTTTGCGAGACAAAACATTTTTAAATAGCTTTTGCTTAGTTTATTTACTTGTCATGATATCATCTACTTATCATGATTTAGTTAATGAAATCATTGTCACTTTATTTTATGCATCTACATTCTCTTTGTGGTCACCCTTCATGATTATGGAATGCCGTCAGAAAAAAAGTATCCATAATGGATTCTAGTTAACGAAGTATTTTGAGTTTCTAAATCAACAATAGCAATTTAGTCCAAAGTTATGAAAATTATCTCTTTCTTCGTAAGCCGATGAAACATGGACTTCCAAACATTTCCGCATTTATTTTTCCCTGCCTTCCCATTATCTCATCCAGAAGTTTCCTCTCTTCACCAACTAGGTCAAGCACTTCCTCATTTGTCTTCCTTTCCGTCCATCGCACCTCTTCTCCATCCTCCTTTACACCCACATCTCGAACATTCTATTTTCTTCTTTTTTTCTTAGAGTCGTTTCTGCCCCATACAACACAACGCTCCATATCAAGCTCATCACCAGTTTCTTCTTCACATCCTTACTTAAGGTCCCCGTCATCAGCTCCCTTCTATTGCCAAACGCTTCGTTAGCTAACTACTAGATAAAGACTTTTCAAATTCCAAAAATCAGGCAAAAACATCCTGTTTATACTCTATGTTTTTCTATTTATCACCGAAATCGTATCCCGAGTGGACGTGGGAGCCGCCGCGCCACGCCGACGTCGCCGACCCTGTTTCGGACGCCGACGCCGAACTCATGGCCGACGCGCGAAATCGGCGCAATTGCGATCGTTGTTAGTCAGTCAACCGTGACGGGTGGTGTGTCGTGGCAGTTGGTAGTGTTTGCTTACATTGTTGGTGGCAGCTAGGAGGCGGGGATGCTTCCCTCTCATCCCTATCTTCCTCTGAATGATGTAGCACCGAACTATGACATAGACTGCGGTTATTTCAACGCTACCGAAGATCGTAAGCGATCTACCTCCCGACCTATCCTCCTACTTTCTCTGTTAGAAGATTTTATGTGGTTATATCGTTTTAAGAGATAACGTTCATACGCGACGCTGTCTTATTCATTCCGAGCAACGTTTTCAAATACCTTGATGTTATTCGGTCGATATATGCCCACATCTCCGGCTCACATTGAATTAAAGGACATGAGCTAAAATGTGATGGGCCAGAAGACTTTCGTTCCAATAAAAATGTACTATTTTTATATTTTTATGCATTTATGAATAACATATATTATATTTTTGGTGATGCAACATAATTCAAGATAAAAATATTCCTCTTCAAAAAATTTTCCGCCGTTAACTTGGGGGAGGCGGAACAGTTTTCACGCTCGGGTGGCCAAAAGTCATCCCCTCCTCTCAGTCTCATGTCATCACTGCGAATCTAGGGTGTATTGGAATAAGCATTATCACTCTAGCTGCTAACACTTGGTTTCGATTGCTTTCATGGACTTCTATACATTTTTGGCCTTTTTCACGGTAAAAAATGCAGTTATACTACCTCTACAATTATATCCTCGACTAATTGTGTGAATAGCTAAAAAATTATCATAAAAAAATCAAACAGAAAGGCGTTGAAAACTGAATTAAACTAAAATTATTGTTATCTGCTTTTGAAGATTGATAACTTAAAATACGAGAATTGGCGTGGTCCGCATTCTTAGGGGGAATTTTAAAATCACGGCAATTGACGGGATTCGCCGCGAGTATTCGGATAAATGCGGTGGGATACTGAGTAGTGTTCGGGGTAAAATTACGAGAGAAAGAGAGCGAGAGCATTTTTGACCTGCGGAGGGACACTCAGGAAGGAGTTCGTCACTAAATAGTTATAATTACATTTTGCAAGGTGCATGTAATGTGACGTTTCACAGCCGAGGAATTATATGGTCGTAATGGAGGAAAAATTTCAAGTAATATTTTTACTTTAAGCACACTACTTTTTTAACTATACGGTGCGGCGCTGGAGGCTAATTAGGAGTGTAAAAGTAGGTCGTAATCTGGAAAGATTAATATTTGTTCATGATAATTGCAAAGCTTGTAATTCTCGGATTCCTTATTAAAAACCTATAATCTCAAGTTTATTTCTTTCAAAACCATAGTCATTCTTTATGATTCTTTATCAAGTTCTCAAACAATCGTACGTTTGACGAATGTTTTCTGGAGACAAAATATTTCGTGATAATACCTTGCCTTATTCTACTTCTTTGTTGAGAATTTTATTCTATTTTACTCCATTGGGGATGGATTCCGTTTTAAATGGAGCGCTATTTTTGTGTAGCGATATTACAGTGAATTGATTGTGCCTGAAAAACGCTTATCGCAGTACTAATCGTACAAACTCTCTTTCCTTGTGCTGATCACTGAATACATTGATTGGGGCAGCCCCTTGATAAGGGTTAGAATTGAAAAATAGAATCTCACATACGTTATAGTCACGCCATAACGCAAGAGTTTTGCCATTCTATCAAATGCCTCTTTCATTGAATTATGTCTCTTCATGGTGGCCGCCGCCACCGGGTTGGAAGAGGGTCGGCCACCGCCGGCGCCGACGAAAACGTATTCGGCGCCCATTTCTAATCCCGAGTAGCCCTCCCTTTCTTCAACCAAAACTGTTTTTCGCCCAAGTGCTTACTTGCCATACTTTCTAGCCTTTTATTAATTACTCTCAGCAAAACTTTTGCCGCGTGGGAAATTAAACTAATCCTTCCACACTTGTCAAATCCTGACTCTTTCTTCTCCTTCAGGATAGGTACCAGCACTGTTTTAATGATATCATCTGGCCATACTACTCCCTTCTCGTAGATTCTAAAAATAAGTTCGAAAAACGGTAGTCTTGCCTAATTACCTAAATTCTTTAGTAACTCCGAAGTGAAGTTATCTACCCCCTTGGCTTTTCTTGCCTTCATCTCTCGTAATGCTCTCTTTATCTCGCTGTCAAGTATCAGCGGTCCGAGGTTATCCTTATGTAGTTTTCTCATCCTCAGTATCTAGGTTCACAGGTGTATTATTGCTATCATATCAACGTATACTCTCCACCTATCCTGGATATCTTCCTGTTTGATTAATACCTTTCCTGTTTTGTCAATTACCTTGGGTATCGTTAGCCCTTTCTTACGGCTCGGTAGCATTTTCACTTTAGCGTATAAACAACCTACTCTTCCTTCAGCTTTTTAATTTCCCAAAATATACTAGAGTTTGTAAATCACGAAGAGCTATTTTTATACGCATTGATACTAACTCCCTTATTCTTATCTTTACAGGTAATTGACGTTTGTAAGATGCAGTCTCCTAGCTGGTGAAATGTGGGCCCTTTGTGGTGAGCCTGAAAATTGCATGATTTGTATAAGTTGTAGTAGGCTGTTGTGTAATTCTGTGGAGCAATTTTTTAACTCTTTTTTTTCTTTAACTTCAGTGAATCTCATGGATTTTGACGAAACAAATTTACATTTTCGTGTAGTGGAGGGTGAATTAACATTTAAAACCTAATTTAATTAAAAAGAATCCATTGAAACGATCACATGTATCATTGCAATTTCCTGTTGTTTTGTTGTAGTTTAGCGGAAATGCATGCTTCTAAACTCTGCTGCTTTCTTCTTCCCTTTAATGAAAAATAGGAAAATATTCAAGTCAATGTATATAGATAAGTCAATCACGAAAACCTTTTCTGTGAAGGAACTTCGTGGACTAGCTAACATTTTTAGGAGAAAGCCGAATATATCAAAGGCATTTTCACTTGAAATTTCTGTAATGTCAATTAAAATAATTACTTAAAAGTCAAATTTTTCGTCTGAAGAAGATTATGAAAGCTATGGAATAGAATGGGTAAAGCAAAAGCTTTGTAAGGGTGGTAAAATTTATTCACAGCAACCTTATTACCAGAGACACAACGAAGTGATTGAAATGATTCATTTGACTAGTTCTGTTTTGGCTTTGAGGCTGCAAACATGACAGGTGATGATGAAGAACTTTGAAGCAAAGGAAACGTGGTATCAGCTGATAATGATGTAAACAAAAGAAAGAGGCCGATTTAAAAATCAAAATGTTACGCGTATGGTGAATGAAGCCATGGCTACAAAAATAATAAGTGGTGTCTTGGAGATATTCATTTGGCCTGACCGTATTTGTGATACTGATTTTTATCTATGCAGCTTCTATTCTTTCATGAAATGCATGCTAGACTATTGTACAAGACGTTCAACGCCTCGTCCATTGGATTGTCGATCAAATTTTCTGATTCATCATTAAAGACATCTCCGAATTTGCCAATGGTACCATGAAAGGGATCCTTCTTTAAGAGCGTCCATACTAATTAGTCGTCATTTTATCCGCCGATTTCGGTTGCCCATCGTAGCCTATTGCCATGAGAGCGACGAATGCATATTTTTTTAACACCACCTTGGAATCCATTTATATGTACTCATACAAATTTTATTCTTGCTAATTTTTAAAGGGGAAAATTCCATCTTATGGCGTGTAAATTCCACAAGGAAGTACTGAAAAACGATGGAAGTACGATACGTTACTCGGTTGGCAAATTCCGATTACAATATGTGGATTTTATTATTCGTTTCTATGAAAGTTCCTCCAACGATCATTGTGGATCAACGATCGAACGATCATGCATTACATTCGTTCGATTATCGTTTGGTATTTTACGAAATTCCTCTGATTGTTGTATTTTTTGCAAAATGACTAGAAAAAATTGATATTCTTGGAACATTTCGGCGTAATAAAGGGAGCCCGATTAAAAAAGCCTTTATTGTTGTAATATTCATTGAAATTTTACTTAATAGAAGTTATAGTGAATCATTTAATGCAGATATGTTGGTGATCATTCCTATGAATTAAATGAATATCAAGGAAAGGGAACCAACTCCAATAAGACGAAAGTTTACTTTTCAAATGGAGAGTTTTTGGGCCCACAGAAATCTTGTACCTAACGCCTTCAGTATATTTTCTTCATTTTATTTTATTTATTTTTATTTATTTACTAACCACCTAAAACAGCACTCGTTGGCCTTTATATTGTGGTGGTAACAATCAACAATGGACAAGCACAAACAACCATGTCCTGGGAAGTGAAAAATCCTCCCCAGGCGGGATTCGAACCCGCGACCATTAGGTTAGCAGGCGAGGACGTTACCCCGCCGCCACCGAGGCCGGCGAATATTTCAAACTCCTTGCATTCATCGCAATAGTTGCTGCCGCGAATTAATGTTTTTGTCTTTGAAAAACTTAAGTTAACTCTTTTACGATTAACTGAAATTAGGCTGATTCCCTAAAGACTAGAAAGAATTCGTACACGGCTTGGAAAACATCGCCGTTCCTATTCCAAAGGTAATCCGTGGGTGCTGGGGAAGTGAGGGGATATTTTTCCACGAGGAGTAGGAAAGCGATGGCGGGGAGTTAATGTTAATGAAGTGGCGGTGAATGGGTGGAGCCGTAAGGGCCACCACCGAAGCGGTGGGGAAATGGGGGAAGGTGAGCAGGAGGCGAAGGTGTTTTGTGTGTGTTGAAGGGAAGAGAGGAGTTGTTGGCGTGTCTGTATGTATGCGTGGAGAGGCGGTGTCGAGGTGACCGTTGGGAAACGAGAGAGAGAGACGGGTGGCATACGAAATTAGGCGAAACTCCATTTGACGACGCACCCTGACAGTGTTGGTGACGCGAAAGGGTCCCGGGTCCAGCAACCTCCACCGTTTCACGAAACCGGAATTTTTCGTGATGAGCGTTTTTGTGCTGATTCTGCGGCCAAAGCAATTTCAATTTAGGCCGGCACGGCGCGCTGCTGTCCCGTGCGAATTTTTCTCTTTGGAATAATAGTGTCAGAGGCAGGAGGAGGCAAGAGGCAAAAGGAGGAGGTAGAGAGAGAAAAGGAAGGGTGTGTGTGTCATAGGGGGTGAATCTGAATGTGCGTGTTTTCATACATATATATGCTTTTATTTAAGGCGCGAAAAATCCTTGTGCTGTGATTATACCGTTGTGCAAAGTTGAGAGAAAATGAAAGTGGCGCTCCGTTTGTCACTAACGAGATTTACCGTGTTATCCTATTCCGTTCTTATTCCTGGATTCCGCGAGCAACGGAGGCTAAAATCATCACTAGTCATGGCTTCATATCCCTGTTACCAGGTTTACGATATAATTGGATTTACCCCCCCCCCTCTGGTGGTGGCCATAAAAATGAACTTGTTAACCACCGCTAGGAAAATATTTCTTGGGTCGATTACTTTGAATCCTGTTCGGTTTAGCTTACGAATCAATATATTTACCGCGGAACACTGTGTTTGCCTTATTTATCCTTGTTTGCATAATCCGTATTGATTTATCATTGGAGCCAATAGTCAATATCAACGTCGTATTTCAGCGTATTGACACGAGGCGTCACACACAAAAAAATCCCCCCCTTTCAAGCCCAATCATTTCAACACATTTTACACTAGTGTTTCCCTGTAATAATTATCCCTCGTCAATTGGTTTCCGGCTTTTGATTTCGAATAAGTCCATCATTTATTCCTTTTGTTGTTTTTCGCGTCACCTTTTTGCGAATCAATTATAGGGTTTAGAGAGGCACTCAAACCTGCTCAAGCCCTGGTGGAAACATTTCAATAATTGCAATTTTGGAAACTAATTCCAGAGCCATATGAATGTGAATGGCTATGATATGAATAATTAAGCACATTTTTGGTCAACGTACGTGCAGCTTGTCATCGTATCGTGGCAAGTTTGTCCTCATAGTGCGTACAAAAGGTGGAATCAAAAATGGTGATGATTATTTTTAATGGTGATGTTCTGATTGCTGAGGCTTTCTTATGCTTTTTTAATATCGGTCCATGATTAATGGATTGTTTTAATTATTTCGCACATAGCGTTTCGAGGATGCAGAACAGGTGCAATAAAACTATTATATGAGGCAAACTATTACGGTGTTTGGTGAATATCTATGGTCAAGCTCACTTCTGGACGTAAAACTGGACCAAGATATTCATCGAACTTCAAAATATACAGTGTCAAAATGGTTTGTTTTTAAGGAAGATTCAAAGCGGATTTTCTCATATCTAGCTACTTGAGGTTCGCTCAGGCCGAGAAACTGTGTTCGAACTTTGGGAGCGGAATATTTTTTTAGATATATTTTTGATTCTATAAATATGAAAAAGCGCTTTAAGAACAGTGAACAAGTAGATCTTACGGGATAGGAAGTAAAACTGTGGTCTTTAGCGCATTATTTATTGAGGCCATGTCCTCTATCCTATTTTCACAGACCTGACCTTTTCCTGAGTAGCATAACTTCCAACGAATTCTTGGTACAAACAATTTCCCAAATAGCAAATATGGGTATGCAGTATGGACGCGCAGTTGGTAGAGTTTTCAGTTATGGGCCTAAGGGTTTAGGATTTAAATTTGCTTGAATCCTCTTTAGAGAGTTTCATATAAATTCCTCTTCGTGCGAGTTTCTGGGTATCAGAACTAAGAGGGAAATCAAAGGTGGCAAAGATGAAGGAGCTATCTAGAGATTCTGGAATTCACACGCCTTCCGGCTTGGTAAATAAAGTCTTTCTATTGAATACTCGGGTTGGTTTATGAGTCAATGCGAATAAAGTCCCCTCCGGGGAAAGTGGTGCAATGTTAAGGAATGCCTCTGGAATATTTTCTGCTTCAACCGAAGTTCTGTGATTTCCTAGGCTCAGGAACTTAGCGAACAACAGCAGACAGCGCTGGCTCTGCTCCTCCCGGAAGTAAATACATGAGGTTTACATGTTGAGAGATACCAACTTTGTAATTTCCACAAACTTTATTTCGCTGGCACGTGAATATGCCACAGTGTGGTGGAACGCGCGTCGTTCCAGCGAAATAAGGTTTGTGGAAATTACAAACTTGGTTTATCTCAACATGGATATCCATCATATCCACGATGTCAGGGTTGATATCATCAGTTTTTCACGAGATTCACGTTCTCGGGAACTAGGTTACCCGTTTAGTTTTAGCGTCGCCTAGCATTTTTCGTGTTACATTTGAAGGTTTGATTCATCCTTGATGATATGAATGAGCTACTCCCTAGTCATCAGCAATTGTAGCCTACTCCAAGTAGGGTACCCTGTTAAGTGGCTGGCGCTCCGGAATGCCACCCAAATGAGAGACCCATCGGCGGCGTGCCAGCAATAGTTCGAACTCCGTCCTTTCGTGTTAACTGTGCGGCTGCGGAATATGATGGGGAGGGTATGGGGAGGGCTTGGGCTGAGAAGGGAACGATGCATAAAGGTCGAGGGATCCCTCCCACGGAAGCGAATTCTGCGTCGCCGGACACATCGGATCGGAAAGCGATTTCTCCTCCCTTCTAATTTCCCCCAGCCATCACCTCTCATTTCACCTGAACATTTCGCTGGTCTCAGTCAAATTAGAAGACCATTCTTGCGGCACAGGGTTTATTCGCCCCCATAGGCGTGGTGATTCCTCGTGGAGTGTGGCAGGGGTTGGGCGAGGGTGGAGTGGAGGACGCCGGGGATGAAGGGGCCATCGTGGCTTCGACGGTGTCTGTCTGAGGGGTTTGGCTGGCCAGGGCGACTCACGGTTGGAATCCCTGGCTGTGTGGACGGGGTATTGGGCGTAGGGAATCAATGGTACTTAAAAGGGTGGGTGCCATCATCACAGGGGAGAGCTGTTAATTCACATTCCGCTGGGGCACAATGAGAACACACAGGGATTCAAATCGCTAGCATGGAAGTTGCGCCCATTTCTACGCTGCGGGGATGTCCCCCCTCACCGTTCATCCAGAAACCATTTTCGCTCAACGAAGCATACCCATCTCATTTTGATCTTCTCATTTATAAATTCATTGCGTTCTCGCTTTCATTTTAGCCAAATCACTAACTAAAACCCCAAAATCTTCAAGTGCAACAGTTTGTTTTTGCTGCAAGATTATTTCTCCTTCTGTAATGAACGCCCACGAATGCGATGGTAAGTGCCAAAGGAAATAGGACGTGCTTGGCTAAGAATCGAACCATTGGACTTGGGCTTTCTTGTACAGTGTGGGATTGCTTCACTTGGAAATCCTGGGTAGAATAGAATAGAATAAACCTTTATTATACTCTTGGAAAAGTCCCCTAGAAGATACAATAAGATACAATGAAATGGCAGCGAGGTAATTAACAAATTAGCAAAAGATTTTGTTCAAATCAGAAAATAAATAGAGCTTAATAACAAAGAAAAAGAAAGACAAAAACTACTGCCCTCAGTAAAAAAAACAATAACTGTACTTTTGACACTATTGAACTCAAGGATAGGTATCTATAGATATGATACAAGATAATCGATAGTTAAATATCTTTAAGGTTACAATATATATGAGATTTGGAAAAAACATCTTAAAAAGTTAAAACAAAATACATGAATAAACCATGAAAAAAAAACAATTTTTATCTAGAAATAAAATAGCAATGAGGATTTAATACTGAGCAGGCTAAACTATTCGTGAAAACATTCTTTTAATAAAATTCCATACAATTTAGACTGCAAAATTGGGAGGCGTAGTATGCTGTGTATTAGCCCGGGATTCACTGTTCCAAAAAACTCATTTTCCTCTGCCAATTTCCTACGCGTAGAGTTTTCAGTGGCTGAGGATGGTATAGTGAGTCAAATCCCGTTTTACTTGATCACAGAATGAGGAGATGAGCGACTCATTTTTATTCCTGGTTGAGGCTCAGGTCTGCTTCCTCTCCCATCACTCTGCCACCCCTGATATCTACCCCCTCTCCCTCTTCCTTCCCCTCCCTCAATCGCAAGCCCTTCCGTCCAGTGTACATAGAAGCGCCGGCGCCGCCCAGGTTGAATGTGGGTCTGTTTTAAGGGGTGAATATGAGCAGGGGAGTTCATTTTGAGAGGGGTGGCTGTGGGGAGAAAGCATTGCGTAAATATGGTTTCCGTTCCCTAAAAGGGAGATGTGGATCGCAGACAGGAAGGCGGGAGGGGTTGAGAGGCGAGTTTGGAAATAATAAGTCCGCAAGAGTTTTGCCCTCGCCTCTTCCTGCTTCACCGGAAAGGGGGAATGTTTGGCGGGAACTGTAAGTGGGGGAAACGGGGTGATGGGGATGCGTCGGGATTGGAGGAGAGACGCCCTGGAGGGGGGGGGGGGGGTTGTAAACGGCTGAGGGTGGGGAAAGTTTAACGATCGAAATGAAATATGCTTGATGGAATATTTTAATGAAGCAAAACGAAACAGAGAAAGGATAAGATATATTTTACGTGTGAAAAGTGAGCGTGATTTAGTGTGGACTTAGTGGAGTGAGGAAGGATTTCGGTGATTTACGATTTCGTAAAGTGCGTGGAACGACGCCGTTTCTAGCCTGTACTATTGTCTCATTACTTTAGGTGTAGTCGCAGTTTATTATGAAAAAAAGGCCCATATTATGCTTCGATTTGTGCCGTTTTGACTCTTACACGTGCGTTGTAGGTGTGTTCCGCGAAGTGTTGGACAACTGTCTGAACGTATGCGAAAGCGCTTCGTTATTCTGCCCCAGACAGAGACTTATGTGTATAAAAAATATGGAAAATCAAAATTTTCTTATTTGATCAAGATTTTGTGTTTTCCAGTGTGCGAAACATGAAGTTATACCATATTTGTGCATTCATTTATTATCTGATGCATTTCTTCCCATTTGGGGATCTTTCAACATAAAATATGGCTACAAAAATATGTTTAGGAGTTACAGAAAATGGTTACCATGTCCCTCAAAAAACGACAAAGGGGTTATGTCAATGTGAAACTACCGTCCTAAGTGCAAATATTTTTGACCTAAATTGATACTATAATGTATGTCAAACTTAAAATGGCCTTCAATAGCTTCGTTTCCTTAAGACATTTTTTCCCCGATGCTTACACTTTACAAAACTATTTTTCGATAAAATAACACGTTATTGATGCCATTATTCGCGAAGCTACAATATTTGTTTCATTTTTAACGTAATTTTAAAGAGAGCCCTGTGCATAATGCTCAATTATGGATTAAATTACACCTGTGAAATAACCTGCAAAGCTGAACTACTGTGTTATGTTATCAGATTTTCAATGTTTGGTGGTTATAAAAACATCCATTCAGTTAATTCCATAGAAAAATAATAAAAACTATCGTCTGAATATACGACATTCTTTGCTTGTTTTTATGCCCCTGGGACATATTTAAAAAAAGTCACTAATTGAAACGCTTATTTTAGCACATTTCCTCATTATATTTAGAAAGCTAATAATAGTTTATCTGCTCTTGAAAATAATTCTAAGTAGTTTTCCCTTATAAATAAAGTTATTTTCATTACTTTTTCTTTGTTAAATATTTTTTCTTCTCCCTTCGGTATGAATTGCATGTAAGTGCATTCGAGCATTCAAGTCTCCAATGCGTGTGATTGCTTATCTCTGCGTGGCATTTAACATCCTTAGATGCAAATAATTTATAATTCCGATTCTGCATTTGCAGATCTTTCGATATCATCCTCATAAACCAATCGGATATCATATTTTAACCGTATTATGTAACTACTATGCGAAACTGGATTAAATTAGTTCTGGATTGTAGCTTTAGGAGAAGGTGATAATTCAATGGTATCAGGCGAAACATGATGGAAATCCTTCATGATGATTCAAAAGGAAAAGCTATGGATGATACCATGTATCGAAACCAGTTCCCAAATAAAATATGTGCGTGAAACTTGCCAGATTCACTTGTCTGGTAAAAAGCTCCGCAAATGAAGCGTTCTCCAAGTGCAGGTGTGGACCATTAGGGAACCAGATCGAAGCCATCACGTGCAGTGCTTTTATATAATTAATTATAATGTCGTATAATGCTTCAAAATATTCTTATATGGATGGGGAATAATTTGATTCTCACAATTTTTGAGCTGATAAAGCGTTTGCAATAAATAATCATAAAACAAAGTTATGAAGGTTTTGTTAAATGCATGATGAGTTTCTCATAATTGTTAATTTTCGATTAACCAAATTATGAAGGGATGTGTTATTTTGCGCTGAAAGGCAATTCGTCTGTCTTCGAGGAAAGATTAGAATTGTGACGGTAAAAACTTTTATCCTCGCAGAAGGACGAATTAGCAAGCCTCCTGGGTCCTGTAAGTAATTGCTCATTTTTATTTTTCTCTCCTGACTCCCGCGTCGAAGCAGCCGAGGGTATAGGCGCCACCTCTGGATCCATTATAATTTTGAAATGTCTCAGAGGCGTTCACTAATTGAACACGAGTATCGTTGCTTGGTCTCCCTCTCCAGGAAACTTCAAATTGCAGTGTGGCCGCCTCCTTATTCGCTCCGATTCGAGGACATTCTGTCACCCGCACTGCTTTTGGATTAATTTCCATCGCTCCCCCACCACCACCACCTCTCTTTCACTCCTTTCGTCCACTCCCTTCCCAACCCTCTTCCCCCCCACTTCATCTCTTATCCCCGTATTCGGCCATTCTTCGCTTTGGAGCTCGGTCTGAGCACACGGAATGAATAAACATGCCCTCCAAACTCTCTCTCTCACTCACTTCCCCCCTCCCTATCTCCCACACTCTACTTCCCTGTACATATATGTGGGTCTCTCTCTTCTCTGAAAGCGGCGAGAGACCTTCCTAAATTCTATTAAGGGGAGGCACTGCCACCGAGCCTTCTCTCCTCCCCTCACAACCCCTCTTTTCCGTCTCCCCTGCCTCCTTGTTCCACCCCACCCTCCCGCCTCCACCCACTCCTTCCACCCCGTCCCCACCTCCCCCACTGACTCGTTTCCGATGTCGGAGACCTTGCTTGTCTCCCTCTCCAAATTCCTCCACCCCTTTCCCTCCCCCCGTCCCCTCCTCCTCTCCTGTCCACACCCTCCAATCCTCCTCTTCCCCCTCGTTGAGGAGCAAACTCATTTGTTAAGTAAGCTTCCTTTCGCGATCACAAAACATGCATGTCTATTTCGTGAGCGCTCGTGCGAACTCGCCTCTGGTCAATATTTACCTCGCATAAAATATAAGGGTAATTTATGGATCGCGGAAGGTTATAACACCTAATAAGTATTAATAACCGTATCGTAAGGTTATATGTGTTCGTGATATTCAGAATATCATATATCAAGTGAGGAAAGGAATCGAAGTGATGAGGGAAGGAATGGTTAAAAAATAATCAAATGACCAATGAATGCATTACTTTTATGGCTTGGGAAGGATACGGCCCGCATATGGCATACAATTCATCTCATTTTCCAGCGAAGGTACGGTACGTCGTGGTCTTCTCAGCCGAGATGATTCCAGATAAGTTGTAGAGGATAAAAACTGGGTTCATTAATTTTGAATTCATCATCGAAACACTCCTCTCATTATTGCTTCATCATAGTATTACAATCCTAGGATTGGTATACTGCAGCCCTCCATTTCGCCCTATCCCATGCCAGTTCCTTCACTTCCCTATGGTTCTTCTTCCCCGTATCCCTCTTGACTTGCTGCCCCAAGTACTTACCTTCTCTGGAAACTTTCCCTTCAATTTTTCCCTCCATTATGCTTCCCACATAATTGTTGTGTCTCATAACATGGCCAACCCACCGTGTTCTTCTTCGGCATATAGTGCTCCACAGTGCCCTTTCTTCTCCAATTCTTCTGTATACCTCCTCGTTTCTCACCCTATCCGTCCATTTAATCTTTAGCATCCTCCTCCAGCACCATGTCTCGAAGGCTTCTATTCTTTTCTGGTCAGTTTTTCCAATGGTCTATGCTTCTGATCCGTAGAGTGCCACTGCCCACACGAATGTTTTCACGTATTGTTTCCTTGTCTCCATTCTTATGCTCTTCGAGCAGAGTAGCGGCCTTTTGGCCATGAATGCCGTCTTAGCTTGGGCTATTCGACGCTTGATGTCTGTCGTGCTTCTTCCATCCCAGGTAATGGTGCTCCCGAGGTAGGTGAATGATTCCACTTGCTGCAATCTTACTCCTTTGAGGCGGACGTCGGCCACCACTTTCTCTCTTCCGCACACAAGTGTCTTGGTTTTCTTCTTATGGACTTTCATATTGTATTTCTGAAAGACTTTTTCAATTGTGTTCAGTGAGTTCTGTAGGTCTTCCTCGTTTTCTACTACGATGGCGATATCATCAGCAAAGCGTAGCGTGTTGATTTCTTCTCCATTCACTTTGATTCCTTTGATTCCTTGTTCATGTATTTCTTTTATTGCTTCCTCCATGCACATAGGGAAGAATGCTGGTGTCAGGTTACATCCTTGTCGGACCCCTTTGTTAATTTTTGCCTCTAAATTTGCCACCTGGTCCTTGGTAGATGATTCTTCTGTCATTGTAGTCCAATCCAAGTTTTTCCATAGTATTGAACATCTTATTCCATTCGACATTATCGAATGCCTTCTCCAATTTCACGAAGGCTATATACAATGGCTTGCTCACGTGGATCATTTTAATTGGGTATCATTTTCCTCTCATTAATGCTCACACTTTTCCTCACCATAGTAAAATAATGGCCGAGTTTTGACTGCTGGAGCATTTATCATCAGTATTAATCGGCGACTGCCACCCTCGTGTTGCATACATGTTGTTAAAGGGAATCTCGGGTTGAAGAATTAAGTGTGTTCACCAATGTACAGGTCCTGTATCTTCCCTTAGGAAGGAGGTTATATAGAATAAAATAATTAACAAGTTCAGATTAGGCTTCTGGGCTAGGGAAAAAAATATATGACCCATACCACTGTTTAAAACGTTACATTTTATTTTTTAAGTAAAAAATCTTTTAGCCACGTCAAGTATGTCAATTGAATTGTTCCAATAGCTTGAGGTTTTCAGTGTGAACATGACGTTGCGTTTAAAATGGAGGCAGAACATCTTTTGAAACTTGGCGACTAAAGAAAAACATCGGAAACTTAGGTAGGGAAAAGTAGGATTACATTAAGTGAGTTGGACGTTTGGAAGCGAACCTCCACGAGGAGTTGACTCTCCTCTCATCCCCAGTAAACCGCCCTTCCTTGCCCTCGTCCCATTTAGGGAGACTTCCCCGTGGGGGGGGGGGGCGAGCACCGCGCATCTCCTGCCCCCGTCCCACCCTAGGGTTTTGTCCGCCTCTCCTGCCAGCGGCCGGCCGCACATGCACGGCAATTGTACGTGGAAGAGGGGGGCTTCAATATGCATGAGGCGGTGCGCGGGGGATCGAAGCGAAGGCGGAGACCGCAGATGGAGGAGTACCATCTGGAGAGAGAAAGAGAGGAGGTCAGAAGGGCGAGAGAGAGAGAAGACCGCTCAAACTCCTGGAGGGGTGGTCGTGGGTGGACAGGGAGGCGGGGGCGATGGAGGCGGGGGAAGTGCAAAATTTCGCGGCATCATTGCATATGCACGAATCCCGTCCCGTTTTGTGAGTGAGAGATCGGGTTTCATCCGTCCACGATTAATGAGTCCATTCAAAAAGGGGTTATCCGGTTGGTCCGGACTGGAAGGGGAGGAGTGACGGAGTTTGTCATGCTTGCGGTTCGTCACACGCGGGGAAAAAAGGGTGAAATGATGTGATTTAAACCCGTCCACATCCCCGCCTTCTTTTTTTTCTCTCTTGATCCCCCAGCGAATGCTAATCGACTCTACAGGGCTCCGCGGGCATTCTGTTGGCAGGCTGCATGTTTCCGCCCGGGCTGTGATTCGCAATTTTCGCCTTGTCCCTCATAATGTCTGTCTGAGGTAAATCCTTTTAACATTTGATTCTCATTAACTTGTGTCTGCAACCAATGTCTTTATGCCTCGTCAGGTGTAGCAATTTCAGCTGTTCAGTACTCACTATTGCCATTGTTGTCTCAGATCTTTGTTACGTCCACTATAGGCTTATTACAACCTGCCATTTAACTTTCAGGGAAGTTAATATTATATTTGGCTTAGTATTCAAATGGTTAATCTTTGAATAGTGGGCTAAGTTAGAACTGTGAATGTAAGTCAACCGTTGTAGAATTTCGTCAAGTATAGAAGAAAGAATAAAAATTGGCAGGTTTATATATTCAGAGTCAATGGCAAGATAATTGTGCTTTCTCAAAATATCCAGATTTTTGCGCGCCAGTTCTTTTATGAGTCGTCAAATTTGTATTTCCACCCCTATCGGACGAATGTGTTTGTCTCTTTGCAATGAAGTAAATTAATGAAATTCCTCCAAATAATTCAGATCAGTACATGGTAGATAGCCTACTCGCGCTCTGTAGGTACCCTGCTTGTCCAATCAACAGCTGCCTCCCTGCGTTCACACAATTAGCGAAAATCCTTCGCGTTCTGCGGTTTGCTCTACTTATCTACATAGGGCGCTAACGTACCCACAATTCGCTCGCAGCTATCCTGCATGGTCAATTGTTTTCCTTTACGCAGTGGAGATATGAGTTTCGCGCGCGAAAGCGGTTAGAATAATTACTGAGCCTTTGCCTTTGGCGTCCCCACAAAGTTTCACCAATAATTTGACGTTGGCTTTCTCGCTGTGACCGTATGAAGTTTTAATGACAATATTTCAAACGAAATAATTGCTATAACATATTAATTGTTTGTGTCAGATGATGTTCGAATTGTTATTTCTTTTTCTTTGCCTAAAGGTTCTGTATCCTGGTTAAACGATTTCATTAAGTAATAATTTATGCACGCATCAACATGCTTTGGTTAGTCTGTATCGGTTACTACAATTTATGATATTCATGTTTTAATTCATATTATCTGGGAGGGAGACATAGGCAGAAGAAGCATGTGGCTCATAAAATTACTCTTTTTAAAAGCAACAAGTTGATTCTCATCTGCCCGGTAATGGTGATAATTATTTACTAGTTAAAACATCTGCTATTCGGTCCAAAATTCTAACGATATGCTTTGGATGGTTTCATGCATTCGTTATTCAGGAATTAGCGTCTAATGATTCACAGTAAAATATTTAACATTATCATAATCTTTTACAGTATTATTCGTTTAACTCAAAATGAAAATAAATGGGATAGAAACATGCACATCTGTGGTAAGGAATTTATGTTCGTCTATAAAAATATACCTGTAACATGTTAAAAAGTTAATCACATTTGGTCATAAAATAAACAATGATACATGAAGAGTGGTTGTCTTGTCATGAGACTAGGATGGGTAATGGGAGTAAATAATACTTTGTGAGAGCACTAGCAGACTTCGGTACATTTGTGAGGGTACAAGACACGGACTCAAGTTTACTTCTACATTGAGATAACACTTGCAGCCTTCCTTCGTATCAGTAGATCATAAATATATTACAGCAATGTCCCTTCTCGGTTAGCTATTATGGTTTTTTTGCCACACAAAACACGAGAACTGCTTACGAAACGGATGGATGATCTCATAGACTCCACAGCTATTGTATGAGACTTACAAAGGATAAGAGTGTGTAAATTACGTGCCTGATTCAATTGCGGTCGTTAATCGCTTGAACACTTTGCATTGTAATTGATAACATTCTTTCACGAGAAAGACAGGGTCCACCATCATCTAGTGACACTTATGCTTGACCTTGGAAATTCCTCTATCAGCCATGTGATATTGCACATTTGGTCATAGTCTAATGACATTCAACTACATGTCCTCCTCCCGCACTTTCGGACGTGTATTAATGCTGTGTTTCATAATATCAGGAAATAATATAATTCGATGAAGTTAAATTCAACCCACAACGGGCGATGTTAATTCAAATTGTTTTGAATGCGGGTGGGTATTAGGAGTAATGAGGTTAAGACAACTTAAAAAATATTGATAATGAAACAGTACACGCACACCCACTACTATTTATTTCGAGATCCTTAAACCGTGCTCTCATCTTTTTTCGCGTCGACTTTTTACTCTCGATGCAAATTTAATTGGGGATAACCGCATCCAAGTGGGACCACGGACCCTCCCTCAACCCTCTCTCTGCTCATATATATTTCTCTCAGTGGTCCATGCAACATTTTTTTTACCCTCGGCGTAACTCAATCGTACGCATTGCGTGCTTTCCATTTCGAGCTTTTAACCCAATCGTTTCCCCCTTTCCTCTGTTATCGGGATGGAACTACCCGCCACCGCACCGTTTGTAGCTGGATGTGGGAGGTGAGAACGGGTGCGGAAGGGGAGAGGGTGTTGCGGAGGTGCGGTAAGCGAAGGGATGTGGGGAGGAGAATCGGTGGCGTCGGCGGTGTGTCATTATAGGTATACTGAAATTTGGTAGCACTAACCAGCGGAGAATTAGGTGTGACTGAGGGTGAATCAAGAGTTGATGAGAGGGCAAAGATAGTGAAGGACTCCCAGAAGTACATCTAGGGGGTTATATTGTAATCTCACTTTCTTGAGATAATCATTAAATGCGGAAAATTAAGTCATTTTTCGTAGTTCCACTCCACCACCCAGGCGGCGTGATCATCTTTGGCTCTCAGGTGGTGATCTGCAGGTCTTTTATTTGATTCATTCGCTATTTCGACTCTTGATTCGTATCTTTAGACTCTTGAACCGTTTCATTTGCCTCCAGGTGCCATTAGTTCCATCTCACCTGTCGTGAGGAACGTAAAATGGAGCCACCGTCGCGACAGACCTTGGCCGATCGTGAGCCAATCATTAAAAGATTGAAACGGGCCTCTCGTCTTCCCACAAAGAGTCATTAAAGAGGTGAGATTACAAAACAACCCCCCCTGGGGGAAGACTCGAGCCCTTTGTTCCACATCTTTAGGATGTTTTCCTCTCCTTTTCGTCATGCTCCTCACAAGCAAGTGCCTCCAAGTTTCGCTTCGCCTAATCCTCGGAGTCCTTCGCGGATGGGTCTGCTTGCCGCGGCTGTCTCACCCACTCTCCCTCAACTCCTCTCTCCCTCTCTTTATTTATTTATTTATTCATTACCTGATATAACTACTCAAAGATTTATTGTACAATATAATGTACGAAAATAAAAAGTATCTATCTATCTATCAATCTCCCATTAAGGATGTCCGACGAAAAAATGAATTCATCTCAGGTATGCTAGAAAACGAGTAAAAGGTCTATTGACAGTCCAGCCTGTAAATCCCCGACCACACCCCATAACGTATCCTTCATGAAACTATTCTGTCAATATGAAATTACCTTTTCAACACGTTGCAACTTCTGAGTCCGTTACAAATGAATCACTCAAAAGCACATACCTTGTATGAAATATATATTTTTTTAGACAATTGGTAATAATATATCCCAATGATGGCATTCACATTGACGAAGATTACGAAAAAGCTCAAGATATTCGAGGAATTCTAAAAGATATAAAAAATGGAAGTCAAACACTGGAAAAACCTTGAAAAAATAAGTATTTTAAATTTAAGAATTATGAAATTAGTGAAGAAGAATGCTTGAAAAATAATCGAGGTAGTCTTATAGAGTTTATTTGTGAATAATGTAAACAGAAACGTGGTAGTCACTCTGGGAAGCAATCAATACAATCGAGTCTGATTCATCAACATGAAACCAAAATGAAGTAAAATGGCACATGGACAACGAGTAAAAGGTCTACTTACAGTCCAGTATGTAAAGCCAGACCGCTTCCTTAAGCGTATCGTTCACAAAACTATTCATTCAATGTGAAATCCCTTTTCAACGTTCGTAACTTGTGACACCCCTTAGT
Organism: Pyrrhosoma nymphula; assembly: GCA_963573305.1. Classification (NCBI taxonomy): domain Eukaryota; kingdom Metazoa; phylum Arthropoda; class Insecta; order Odonata; family Coenagrionidae; genus Pyrrhosoma; species Pyrrhosoma nymphula. The sequence continues at coordinate 174,571,300 of OY754329.1, read as the reverse complement.
ATCCCACAAATATCTATCGAACCACTTTTCCTGCACTTACTCATCATTTTTCCCTCATCGAGTGTAGTTCATTCGCAGCATTGAAAAGTCATCCAATAAGTTTCTCAGCCTCCGAAGCTTTTCCCCTATAATGCCTTATTTCCTCCCCCACCACCCCTCAAACGATTTCCTTCTCTTTCCAGCTCAATTTTCTTTTCTTTGCCCGCACCCTTCCCTCAAAAGACTCTTGTCTATGTACGCTCATCTTCCGAATACAACGACCAAGTTTCTGAATCGCACAACGATACGACTGTTTAAGGAATAAAAGTAAACTCTCCCTAGTGTTCTATCTTGAATTTTCCATATCGATTCCCTCCTTTTCTTCAATTAAATAGTGTTCATACTTGTTTATTTAACGTAAAAGAATTCCTAGATCGAATAAAAATATCAAATTCCCACCTTTTCCGAACGTTTATATTTTTTAGTTTAAATAGAATTTCAACGAAAGCTTTAACTCAAAAATGGCTAAGGCTGATCTAAAAGAGATTATTTTCTACCAAAATAAATGCTTATGTTGCGAAACATTTATTCATAGAGCAAAGTCTTCCGGGAAATTATATGAATATAAAAATGAATGATACACCCATTCTTGTTTATTAGTTATATATTAAATAATACGGTATTTTAAGTCGAAATTCGTCGGCCAAGGAAATAGTTTTTTAAATTAAAGATAAATCCAAACTGTAGAAGCAGAGGAAATATACTCCTATGGATACATTTTGGTCGTCCAGGCGACCATTCACTGGGAGAACGCCCGAGGCTTAAAGTCCAATTTGGATTTATCTTTAGTGAAATTTACTTGTCAATTGCACTCCCACTTTAATTTCATCGAAATCCTCTTGTAATCGGCTCCTCGGGCTGCAAGAATATTCCGTGAAGAATATAGTCATCTATTAATGTGCAAATTTGATATCTCGCTGTCACTTTCGCATACCATAAGTCTTGTCCAAAGGGAATGGAATATGTTTTTAATGGCACGGAAGCGAATGTTGGATTTCTCATTTGTTCCGACGCACGCAGTCTCGACGGACCGTCCCAAATGAGTCATCGGGACTGGGACGAGTTTACCACACGGTGGCGCCATCCAGCGGGAGCGAGATGGAATTTGCGTAGGGATTAAATCCCCCTTAAAAGGTAAACCCATCTCCGCATCCTTGCCAACCGCGCAATGTCTTCTTTTCCCTCTCCACGGGGGCGTGCAGACCAGCACCAGAGGGAAGAAGTGAGAGGAGGGTGTCTGGTAGAATGGCCCGGGAGACGGTTCGGTCCGAGGAATAAAATGAGCAGATGAAACTGACCGCGTCCCCGTAGGACCCAAGTATGTACCACCATTCTCCTCCTGCTCCCTTTATACTTTGTTGGCCGAACGAAGGAATTGTTGGACCGTTGGGGGGAGGAAGGGATGGTCTCCGCGGAAGGTTTGGGTCCGGGAGTTTAAAACGTGCGCTCTTTCCTGAGATATGAGCTCCGAGGAATAATGGAACATGTATGGAAGACCCCGTACTTGGCCGTTTGCTCTTTCCGCTGCAATATGTTTGTGTTCCTGGCGGCGTTGTGCGGTCAAGCTCTTGCCATACGCTCTCCCGTAATTGAAATTCTGCGTGGGCTGCCGAAATGCTTGGCGTTCCGTAAGATCTGCGGTGGAAAGTAACAGCGGGAGGAGGTTTTCGATTGGAGCATCGGAGGCTTCCCCGTGTCGTTATCGCAGAGAGACTGCAGCGGGCTCTGGAGGGGGGAGGAGGAGGGGGGCCTTGCGGGCGGAAATCTCATTTACTGCCCTGGGGGGGGGAGGGCTGATAGAGAGAGCGTGCGAATTAGATGACGCCGAGTGAGCTGGCGAGTGGGGAAACATGTATGTATCTTCGTGCTGTTACAGTGTGTGAGTGAATAGGCATGGTCTAGATTGTGATGGAATCACGAGCGATAAAAAGGCACGGGAGATCATGGTCGCGATCAGGGGGTGCATGCATCCTTGTTATGCACAGAATCGCATACTTATTGTATCGTCGCGCAGTTACGCATTTCATTTTAGCGAGACAACGCTTAAAAGTCGAAATTTATCAATGCCCGTGGATTTCTGGAGCACTTTTACGTGTATTAGGCATTTACGAATAGGAGGTCATCGGAGAAGTAACGTGTGATTGATGTATTAAATAATAATAATAACATAAGAAAAATCTATAACGCCATAACAGACGTACACGTTTCATTTAAGCGCTGTAATTTATTAGTGCTAAACATTAATTGATGATCTTGAATTTCACAAGAACTTTTGCCTGTGTGGTAATGGCTATTTTTTAATTAGGCGCGTGAGGGAAAAGTTACAAAAATGTGTTAAGAAATGTTTTGTGATATTAGCGATGTGCGTTATTCATTTTTTCAGTGCATTACTACTGCAAAAAGTGACAATTGCGCCTTAATTTCTGAAGCGGATTCGTAATGTTTAGCTATGGGGCCTAATGAATGAAGGCCATAAATGCAAGGATGTGTGATGTACAAATTAATGACTAGAAGTCCTTGAAGAGGACCGTAAACACCCTATTTCTCAATAAAATATATAAGAAAACTCAGAATTACGCACATTTCTACTGGAGCGGATATGACTTTTTTTGCTGCAGTTAGGCTGGAAGTAACTAAAAAACATAAGTTTGAAGTGATTCTATAAAAGAATAATGCCATCAAGAATGAACTTAAACACGCAAGGACATGTGAGTCGGGATGCGAAATATTTTCCGTACTTCGTACATTTACGTAATCTTCTACTCAAATGATTCGTTCGTCAGCAAGAGGGAAGGGTTCTGATGGGCCAGTTGTCTTGGATCTACTGTATTCAGATGGCTGACATCACTCGCCTTCGCTACAATGAAACGGTGTACCCTCTGTTGAACAATATTGACGCAGCAGCTTGAAATTGGGCCTGTCTGCCCGTTCGGCCTGCGTCTATTACAAGATTTTCCTGGCCCCAGGTGTGACTTTCGTGGATTTTTTCGTCGGGATAATGAAAACATAGTGGCATCACATTGCTGACGCTACGTTTGCTCCTGAAATGACTATTTTCGAATGAAAAAATATATGAAGAGCGTACCTGATGGTTTGCTTAGGCTCAGGTAATGAATTCAAGTCGAATAAGGAATATATGCAGGATGGGAACGGTGCTGAGGAAGAGGCTGATGAAGAAAATCATGGCTAGGTTTGGTGAACGAGATTTTAAATAGAATTGAATAGGTGTCATATTAGAAAAATGGTGTTTGTGTAACTCAGAGCATGAATGCGATCGTATGTGGCGTTCCGTGGTGGAGCAGCATTTCAGTAATAAAATCAAACTGGAAGAGTTGAACTGTCCATTTATCATTAATGTACAATACTACTACTACAACACTAGAGACGTGTTTCAACGCTAAGGGCATCATCATCAGGTATTTCTGATGCCAGATATGATGCCTGATGATGACGCCCTAAGCGTTGAAACACGTCTAGTGGATTATTGTACATTAATGATAAGGAAACAGTTCAACTCCTCCAGTTTGATTTCATTTCGGAGCATGAATTATTGCAGTAGCAAATAATATATGCTAAGTTAGGACACTGAAGAATAAAGGCGGTTTCATTAACCTCCCTGCCGAAGTGATATTGTTTTTAAAACGTGTGCCCCCAGAGAAGGATATCTGGATATCCTTCTCTGGGGGCACACGGGGGTTATGGATATCTGTATGTAACTACGCATGCAAAATATTTCATCAGTTGCAACTTCAAATCTCTGCTTCCACCGAACACGGCCTAGGATTGACGCCATAGTGAAAAACTCGGTTAATGACACACACGCAGACAGGTATTCCGGCTCCAACGAGCGCAGCGAGAAATTCGTCTGGGCTGACCCTGGGCGCCGGTCATTTACATTTTAAGGATTCCACGCCAGCGCGAGCAAATTCTCCGATATTCCCCTTTTTGGTATCCCCGCTTGCATTTCCGAAGCCGCGAGCATTCCCTACCTTCCACTATAATACCCTCCTCCACTACCCTCCACCAAACCAGCTATAAACTCCCATCCCGCTCCCATCTGCCCCCTCGTCGATTCAAATGCTTCTCCTCTACCCTCCCCTCCACACGACCAACGTCCCTCGGTCGCTTCAACCGACGCTCCCCGCCCCCTCCCTCCCCCCCCTACCTACAATCCCTCTCCCCCAATTCCCCTCCCACCCAACCCCCCACAATCAACATCTCCGCCGCCCATGAAACCATTATTCCGCGCTGACCATGCGCCAGACAAGGATCCTATTCCCTCCGAGAACCCATCCGATGTAGGTAGGGAGAGGACCACATACGCCGCCAAACCATTTAGGTCAGTGCAATATTGCGATACATCGAATGTGTCATTCGATACTTGTGAGATATCGTCATTCGATATCAGCCCACAAATGCATTACTTGCCCCCTATGATCCACCTAAGCCTGTGATTTGTCGACTGGTGATGATACTGCGATATACCGACTGCGGCATTCAATACATGTGTAATATCGCGTTGCGAAACACGCCACTAGAATATGCGATAAGATAAAATACGCTGTAAAATATGAAATAATATAGCTTGCCCTACGGCCGCAACCTATTCATGCGCAATATTGCGATAAACCGTATTCACGAGATATCGCATTGCAATATCAAGCTATCCATTTAAAATGCGATTTGAATGTGATAAAATGGCATATGCTACGTGAATAATAGTTTTTGCCAATTAATGAGACGCTATAATCAATTATCCAAACTTATAACTTGCAGTAAAATTTTCGATCTGCCGTTACTTGGCTTTGGAATCACGTATTTCGTACTTATAAGGATTCGGTGCTTTGGGCCACAAAGTAGAGCATGGAATTGGAATGGTTGACGTGTCTTTAACTATCTTGTTAGTGTAACTAAAATTTCACAGGTTTATTGATGTTTGTTTAATTAAATAGTGTGCCCGATAAAAAATATATATGCAGTGTAATTATCACCAAAGTTGTTACAACAATTGTTATTTTTTCTGTTTCTACCTGTTGTTGATTTTTTTTCAATTTGGTTGTCAATTAGCAACATGAGGAGGATGGCAAGAAATTTTCCGAATCGTTGGCAGTGGAATAATGAACTTTAATATTGACCATAACACTCAATAAATTAAGAGAAGAAATCCATTTTTAAATGGCATTAATCTTGAATAGCTCATGATTGAGTCGAGCTGTCAACGCAAGAGAAATGATCCATGGCTTGCTTCAATATCGTGCTAAATTTTCATTATTCCGGTCACTCGTTCAGTTTTTTTGGCGTATCTGCTCCCACTTTCAATTCACCGTCAGTCCTTAATTTTTCCTCTCTTATTTATTTAATCGCTCAGAGGAAAAGTAATCTCTCCTTTTCGTATTGCCGTAAGCCTCTGCTTTTGGATTTATAGGGAGATCGCTTTAACAGCTTAAATAAGATGCTCGATATCCTAACATTTGACCAAAATTCATTTTCATCGATGTGACTTATAACGGATTTTGTGTTTTCGAGCCTCAGGCCGAGGGAGGTTACGATTTTCTCATCGCAAATCATGCCCTTGCTATTCCCGTATTTCCCCATTGAAAATGACGGCTTTTTATTTCTAATTTATTGACTTTTGAATATCGAAACGTTTTTTCGTGAACCGCCCATAATGCAGATCGAGAGGTGAGATAAATTTATTTATAATCGAGCCGAGTGCTAAATCAAGGATTTCCCGAATCGGTTCCACGGTAGGTACTCCACAGGGCCACAGATCCTCAATAACCTCACCCTGTTTCTACCCCCGTCATAATTCGGTCTTCAATTTTTTTCCCCAATGGCGATTGTCGCGCGGGACGACCTTCATGAAATATGTGGCAATGAATGGCCAAATCCGACCTCTCTTCCCAAAAACCTCCAGCCACTCGATTTAATGTACTTGGTTTTCCTTAATCATCCCCCTTTATCCATCGAGCTTGGTGTTGTTTGGCGCTGTTTTCGCAAGTCAGCCACCCACACTTTACTCCATTCTGTGAGTCAGTGGATGCTGTTTTGGGGAAAATTCCTGGAGTGAGCTATGCTCTTCAAAGGACTAGAATGTCAAATGCAATGAGGCATGCACGTTTAGGATAGAGTAACCAATCGATTGAGTTTCTATCCCTCATTATTCCAACATCGCAGTTCACTTTAGCAAGTTTTATGTTATGTTTACGACTGTCTTAAAAAGCCTAATGGACGTGTTGCATGGCGAAATGGACCCCTGACTACGTAGGAAAATACCGTTGGCTGTCAAGAAGAATCTTCCCACAATCCAAACCCCGTCTTATAGAAGCGGCAAGATATTAGTAAATTAGCATCTAATTATAAATTTGGTAAGCTGACCACCTGTCTGTCATAAACCTTATTCTACTACGACAGAAAAAACCTTCTCTGCCTCCCATCGCTTCGATGCCAGGATACGAAACACAAACAACAGTTTTTCTGCGCAGATTTTCAACACTGCGAGGGGCCATTTGAAGCTAAAACCCGTAGTTTCCAGCTTGAACTTGGCTGAATAAATGATAGAAATTCAGACTTAATTTCTTTGATACGTTTTTAGAAGAGTAAGGAAGCAAAGCAAAAACCTCTCTTAAACAAATTTAACCATTTCTTATGATAGATTAGAAACTTAGTTTTTTTAGTTTATCAGTTAGCCTCAACTAAAAGTTTCACCTGTTTTTTGCGCCAGTTATTTCAATTGCCATTGGGTTCACTCGCTGTTTTGTTTCGCCTCAGGACAATATATATTTTTCTTGCCTAACTGTGGTACACGTTTTAAGAGATAGCGTTTACTTCTTTACCCCACGGCTATCTTTATCCATTCTTCCTATATTGCATCCTCCCAATTAACCTGTAACCCAATTCTTTACTTTCTTCTATCTAGTTCTGTCACTGCTCCAATTTTTTTCTTGATCACGAACTTCTTTAAATTCATACATACTACTCCGTTTTTTCTGCGAGAAATAAAATGAGTTGCAAAATGTTATTCGCATACGCCTTCCCATCTAGAGACCACGTGTTCGTGTCTATTTTAAAAGTAGGATTAAAGCTACATTTGATGGCGTTTCTTCTATTTTTAAATCCGGGTCAGGAATCTTTCCTGTCCAAGGAAACTTACCTTTCTGACACACTGTGCGCTGTTCTTACGATAGTTAACCTTCGTCAAAATTACAGAAAATTTGGAAAGCTTTGATGTCTTCTTTTACGCGACTTTGTTATAGGTATTCCTTATGACCTATCGCTATCCCATATATAACAATTAGAATGATTGGTATCACTTACGTAGGACTAAAACTTACTTCAACTTCCTCCAACATTTCCCGGGTTTCTTCCCAATTTCCCCTGCCGCAATTGTCTCCTCGGATCTTCATATCTCCGGCGGGGGTCCAGTACTTGTGCCAACTTGGGGTGGCTTCCCGGTGGCCGGGTCAATTCAATTCCTCCGTCCCCGAGATCCCGACTCTGCCTCCGTGAACCGCCCCCCTCCCTTTCAATCTCATTCCCAGCCCCACGTCCCACATGAGACCTCGACATCCAAAAACGCTCGGCCTCTCCATTCCCCCCCCACCCCACTTCCCACGCGAGCCAGCGGTGTTCAATTACGTTTTAACGGGGCCGTTAATTACGATCGGTGCTTTGCAGACATGGGCCGGCCTCCCCTCCTCCGATCCAATCCCACCTCTTCCTTCACGCGTCACTTCCTCCCACCATCTCCATCTCCCAATGGAAACGTCACACGGTGCGAGTTTCTTTGAACGTTTCTCCCCGACAATGTACCGCAAAAATTTTAATAAAAACATAATAATAATTATTATTATTATGTATCCACTGAATCAGTAAAACAAGCACACATTTATATTTTTTTTAAATGATGAATTTTGAATCCCTTTTAAGGCATTTCCTGTACTTGGGATACCTCAAAACACTTAAAATTTCGAATAATTGAAAAAATAAATAAACCGAGACCAGATACTTAACATAAATGTATATATACACGAAAAAATATAACAATTTCTCGCACTTCTCTAGCCAAGCGTTCTAACGATTAGAGAAACTCTGATGTGAAGATAGTAGAGATCTTAAACATTGTGTTCCCTTGCGAACAACTCGTATCTGCTCCCATACTCCACATCATCAATGTACTACCTACAGCAGACGGAACCGCAAAGTATTGCTGCCGAGCACGCACGCAGAAATGTTAGTCGCTCATGAGCTAAGCCACCTGAGCACTTTTCGTGAAATGGATTATAATTGCGATTGTTATTAATTGATAAAACTATCCGGCATTCATGAACCACGGGGGTGAGATTTGCCATGAAAATACATTTGACTTCACCGGGGTCCGAACCCGGATATCCTAATGGACGGTCAGGTGTCTAGTCATTCCGATGCGAATATATGTTGGGCTTATCCTCCGTGACAGCGGCTTTTTAAGCAAATCATCTCCTGTGCTGCAAAGTGGGCACTAAAGGAGATCGCCTAGTGCTCGTAAACCCTCGCTGAAAGATCGATTCAAATTAAATATATATGTAAATGGGTATCACACCCGATCTGCGATACGAAGTATCGGGTTCAAATTTCGGTAAAGTGAAATGATTTTTTCATAGCGAGTTTCATACTTTTGGTGTATATCTATGCGCTCGTGCGCTAAACGGGAATACGACCCTTGTTGTTATTTACGTAACTTCCCAATCGATCGGATTTTGCCGTTTAGATGGCAGCAATGAGACTATTTTCGACTGAGGAAAAAATCTGATGAGTTATTTTGAGCCTAGAATTCGAATATAACAGTGATGGTGGCTAATGAGAAAAAGACATAATTTTACCTGACGACGTTGAGGGAGTTTTGGACGAAGATAGTGAGGAAGTGTAAGATGGGAAGTGTGCTACTGAAGAATAGAATTGCAAAAAACTGCTAAGTAAAAATGGGACTGATTGGTTTGCTGAACCCTTTCACGCAAAACAATTTCAAAACATTGAAAAATTTAGGAATTATAACACCTATATTTCGTCATAAAACTAACGGTGTGTGGGATGTATTTAGTGTGGTTTTATTAACTATTAATCAAAATTAATTAAAAAAGCTAAAAGCCCAACGGTGTGAAAAAATGAGTCAAGTTAGAGACTTATGTAAATTTATTTATTTAATCACTGAGAATGTTTTTAATGTATGAATATATTTTTACACCATTTAAATTACAATATTTACTTAACATTTATTACAGACGCTTAAATTAAAGATACAAAATTCGAATATGGTCTCCATTATGACTAGGAAAATATTTCGCTCGAACTACCTCGTTGCAGATCGACACAGCTTTGCGTGTACGCTGAGAGCGGGCGCTGGAAAAGGCTCTCGTGAATTTTGATCCAATGTCTATCAACCCGCCCCCCAATTGCCCCCCCACTGAACCCGAAGGCTCCCCTTTCTTCTAGAATCCAATTACTTTGATGGTCGATCGGTTGAGACGTCTCCTTCCATTTCACTCTTCGCCTGGGATATCTCCTCCCGCTACCCCCCCCACCCCCCCCCGCCTTATGAATCCGCACTTCCGTTCCGCCGAGGCCTGTGAAATCGCGATAAGCGGAAGCCCTTTGTCTCCCGCTCCAACTGCTTCGGAGGCTTTTGAAGGCGACCTATTGCAAGACGCAGTGTTTTGTGGGACTGTCCCCGAGTGCCTCGCCCCGTATCCAGGGCAACGCGTTAGGGGTAAATTCCTCTGCAAGTGGAACATTTATGTCGCCGCTCAATTTTTTCTCTCGGCCGATGGATAACTAAGACATCGTTTTCGCGCCTATCCCTTTTTGTCACTCATATTTTCTATATCTTTTTATATCCGGGAAAGCCTAAAAACTTCTGAAAGTGGGGAATGATATTGATCGCAATTTAACCGGTATGGCCGCTGTTACTCCCACGCAAAATTATATTTTGAAATATTTTAAACTGTTTTCTTTTTCATATGGTCACGTTCAGCCGCCTTGCTGAGCTATTATCAAGTCCTGAACATTTCACAGATGTTTTATTGAAACCGTATTCCTTTCATATGTAGCTAATTGCATTTTCAAAATAATATCATAGGATGTGATTATTGACTGTTTCTAGTTACGGACTAGCCGGTTTATGGTGAGTGAGACCATATAATGTTTATTTAAATTTATAGATATTTAACTTCCGTTTCATCGCTCAATGATTAGTCTAAATCGTGGATTGATTGCTTCATTTTTAGATGGATCCCATTCAAAAGCAAATCTGTTCCAGTCGATGTCATCAGAAGCAGTATAATACGATTAAAGTCCAAAGTAACGAATTAATTATACAACATTCCTTCAAAACATTTTACGGTACTGGGCAATTTCATTGCATATGTTTTATGGTATTATCACTGAGGGATAAAGTGTGCTACTTAATTTTTATTACAGGACGCTAACCTTAATTCAACTACATATAGAAGCAGATATTTAAATATATATTTCATCCTCTCCATCATGGTAATAAATCCTACTGAGGGAAAATATAAGTATAGCTGTTGTGGAACTCCACTATGTAATCTCATGGAATCGTGTAGTTCGTCGTTAAAATTTCTCCTTCCTAATACTTATTTTCCTCTCCTACTCCAGTGCTGTTCCTTAACCGATGCCAGTATTTAATTCCTTCAAGAAAACAAGGTGTCAATTCCAACAAAGAATATTTCCTTCCTATTTTTGAGGGAGGCTACCCGGGAATATTATGGTGGAGTTGCTTCTTCTTTCAATTTGAAGCCAGAAATGAAGTGAATACACACGTTTATTATGACGAACATAATGAATTGGTTGAGACGGGCTGATACTGAGCGAGGAATTAAGATAGATGCGTTGCTTTACAAGGCATACGATTAGAAAACAATTTACTAGGGATTAGATGTGGAATTTAAAATTTCGTATTAAGATAAAATAATGTTGAAATCAGTATTACCTAAGTCATAGCAATCAGCGTGTAAATGAAGCTGGTCACAAACGGTGTTCAGTTTGGTATCGCCGAGTTCTTTATAGAAATTTACGGGGGACGAGAGAAAGCGACGCCCTCCGACGGGATTCGAAGCGAGGATTCTTAGTCGGGGAGATTCAATCCTCAAGACTTTGCGCCCATCTTTCTCCGTGCGTGTCTTACATGGTCATTCCTTTACACTCAGCATTCCATCATCTGAATGTGTGACGGGGATCGGGTTGGTGTGGTGGCTAGACTCAAGAGGGCTCGAGGTTCGAATCCAATCAGTTGCGGACATGTTTCATTGTAATCATACCGAAATAAAATTATTACAACATGAAAATATAAAAACTTGATACAAAGGTTCTAAGCTGTGATAAAAAGGAAAACAACAACAAATGTTATATTGGAAAATGTTTCTCTTTAAAAGAAGTTAAATAATTTAATTATTTGAGAAGTAAAATTACGTGGGATGGAAGAAGAAGAAGCACAAGAGACATAAAATGCAGAATCAACCAAGCAAATTTAGCATTCAATGAAAAGAAAACTCGTCTAACTTCGAAAAGCATTAGTTAGGAGATAAGGAAAAACTTAATGAAGTCCTATGTTTGAAGTGTCGTGCCATATGGAAGTGAATCGTAGACTGTAGTGGAAAGTAAAATGAAAAGACTGTTATCCTTTGAAGCATGGTGTTACAGGATGCTGGAGGTAAGATGGACGGTAAGTAAAGCAGAAAAAGAAATTTCCAATCATTGAATTAAACAAATGAATGTGATACGCAGTCACGCGCACGGGTGCAGAGTTATACACGGAAGACGGTGAAATTCGCCATGAAAAAAATCATTTGACTTGACCGGGATTCGAACCCGAATCTATCTCATAAATCCCCGCTGAAATTCGCCTTTATTTAAGATGCCGTGGTGGTGTAACTGGCTAACACACCTGACCGGCAATTGGGAGATCCGGGTTCGAATCACGGTCAAGTCAAATGTTTTTTTCATGGCGAATTTCACCGTCTTCGCTGTATAAATAAAGAAATATTTGAAAGAGCTCAAGAGGAAAGAAGAATTATAATAAGAATCATTAAAGAAAGAAGAGCTAAACTTATTGGACATTTACTACGGCACGATACTCAAGTTCAAAGAATAATTGAAGGAAAAATTGAGGGTGCAAATTTCAGAAGAAGACTCCGACTAGACTACATCAGCCAAATTATGAAAGATATGACATCAGCCAAATTATGAAAGATATGAAATATTACGACCTGAAATGGAAAGATGGGAAGAGAGAGATGAATAAAGGTCTGCTGCCAACCAACTCAAGGGTTGAAACGGAAGAAGAACAATCATACCGATCCGTAATTGGGTGTTTATGGAGAGCACTTCAAGCACAGTACACCGTCCGTAGGATGGGACGTTAAGCCGCGGTCCCCTTGGCGCTTTCAGATTCAGGAGCGGGCACAGAACGCTGACGCCCCCATGTCCACCCCTCCGTTTCTCCCATACCACAAGTAAACCTGACCAACCAACCCAGCTGCCCTCTGCGGTGCAAATGGCTTCAGTTGTCAGTCGCCTTCCCAATTAGCCAACCTAATGTGCAGCAATGGTAGAAGCCGAGTGTTGGCGCAATTGATAGACTACGGAAGGGAAATTGAAGGGAAGGCAAATGACTGGGCGAGAAGGGCCACCTGTAAGAGGAGGAGGAAATCTCCTTTCAGTCCGAGAACAGAGAGTGCGAAGTGTACCAGTCTCTTTACCCTTTGAGTGTTACACAGTTTGACCTTTCAATTAGCGCCGGCGAGTTGCAGATTGAAAAATACCGTTGGAATGCCTGAGAATATTACGGTCTTCTTTTGGTGTGCGGCGCTTTGCCAGGATTTATTCCTATGGTGGTGAACTCTGGCTTTTACGATGTCCAGTGGGAGTGTTCGCTGCGCGTATTTTCATTTCTCCGTCATCAGAGATAAAATGAGTAAATCAGAAGATTCACGATGTAGTTGAATGCAGGTGTTGAATGTAGTTGAATGGGGAAATCCTTGTCGCCAAAGCGTGGTGTTACAATATACTCTCGTGAATGGATCCTCATTTTATCTGTATCAGTAGAGAACATCATGCAAGAAATACACGTGTTCTGCTGAATCCTCATTTGGCTGCAGACTTTTTTTTATTTGCTAAATTACATTATAAATAGTTGTTTTCTGTTATTGGGAAAGGTACCAATAGAAAGATAACAAAATAACGATTCTTATTCCTTAAATCGAATTTTGTATTCTGGTCGGAATTCCGAAATATTTGCTAAGACGTAACGATTTTTCGAAATATTTTATCGTTGTTTAGTTATCGTGTCCATAACGAACATAATTATTGTTGAAGTAGTGATTCCATGTATATCCATCAACTCAATGATTCTTTGCACATAAGATATAAATGGTTCACTACAATCATTGTAAATGATAATTTTCTTCCCGTTGGTATTCAAGGGGCACCTTCACTATATAGTATATTATAATAACCGTTAGCAACCCCCTAAAAAAAAGTATATCCTTTAATTTATTTGTCTTTTTGAATATATAATTTTTTATTTTTCTCCCCTGTTTTAACTTACCCTCCCTTAAGTAACTCCTTCCATCTCTTGCCTTACATTAAGCTTTCTTTTATTTTATAGCTCTTACTTTTCCATTATTCATTTTATAAACTCAACATAAGCATTTTTCTTTCTCTAATCCCTTTTTCCACAAAAGTCGTGCTTTGGACTGCATCGTGCATCAAGGAATGATGATTAAATTTTACGAATATATAGACTCAAATATTGGATTTGAGCTGCATCTCGATTTTTATGGTACCAATACTCTTAGAAAAATAAATTAAAAATGCTTTCTTGTTCTCACCTCAACCGGTTCCACTCGTCCGACCCGTTCTTTTCCGAACTCTAATTTCAAGACGAACGTCTCCTCCTCTCTCCATAGCGGCCTAGCCTCCCCATCTGCCTCCTCTGCACCTTGTCTGAAACCTCTGCCGTATTTTGTTCAAGTCCATCGGAGGGAGAGCTCATTCACACCGTCGACTCATTGAGAGAGGCTTTCCAGAGTTTTGAACGTGTGCTCTGCAGCCTGCGTGAGTTCAGCCAAAGGACACCGTAATACTCGCATGCCCCACACGTATTTGGATGTATTGCCAAACCCATTTGGATTAAAACGGGGCGAGTGACGAATAGGATAATAAACCTTAAAAGTTTATTGAATTTGCTACACATTAGAACAGTTCCAGATGTTGCTGTTTGAGTATTTTTAATTATTCGAGTCGAGGTGTTTCGATAGGGCCATTTTTTCAAGCTCATATGGGTCATAAGGATTTTTTTTAAGTATACGGGTCATGAGTGACCCAACCATGCGCCTACTTAGATTTACATCATACTCTTGATGTGTGTGTGTACCGAAAAAATGATTAATCATGCGGAAGTGACTTCAATTACATTATTTGAAGGCTAACCAAAATGGAAGTTATTACATTAAAATCAGTAGAACTGAAGATCCACGTTTCTTGGTTATTTAACATCCCTGAACTTCTAGCAATATGCCTTTTCGGGAAATTATTGTAAGGATTATTAAAATTTATTTCCATTAAAAAAAATATTTTCGATCCGATCCGTAGCGTCCGAATTACCGAAATATAACTTGGCGATCATTTGCTTTGAGCGCGGAGGTTTTTCTCAGTCTTTTCACGTCTTTCTTCCCTCATTCTTTTTGCTCTTTTTGAATGGCGTAAGGTTTGCAGAGAGATTCCCGTGGAAGTTTTTCCTCGTGGGCCTTCGCTGCGCCTATCATACCGAGTCGCATAATGCGCGGCGTTCCCCTCCATTTTTCACGCCGCGATTCAATTTTCCGTTCCATTATCTTACCTTTCTCGGCGTCGCGACGCTAGCCTGAGCCCCGGAGCGAAACGAGAAAGGAGCTGGTGCGAGCAAAGGGGGCGTCATATCTCCGGAGTGCATGTCTCGAGCGGCCAAAAAGAGTAAATAGAGACGTGTAGCCCCTTATTTTTTTAAACGTCAGACGCATCCCGGGGGGACTCATGACTTCTTTCGCCTGTTCCCATGGGTGTCATTTTGCTTTTACTCGGTGAAGGGCTTCGTTTTCTTGAGGTAGAGGACGAGATTTTTCTCGGAGGTAATTGCGGTGATTAAGTTATTGCGTGTATTTCAAACTTAGCCAAATAAAAATGTAGCTTCGTCATCACCGGTCATCAGTGCGAAGTTTTTTTACTTTGCTGCCACTCTCCACTGTTTCCAGCTAATCACTTCTGTCCGGTGAAATTGCTTACATCAAATTCTCTCCTAGTTTTCCTCACGTCTTTTGATGTCTCGGAACAGTTTGCCATTGATTTCGTCTTCCATTGCTGTTTCAGAAGGCTTTTATGTCTGAGAATACTTCCAATAATTCTCTTGCCTCTCCTGCTTCACGGAGTAAGGCACATACAGTAAAAATTGGCCCGTTTATTATTATATGAGAGGATTTCCACATGATTCTGATGTTTCTGTTAGCTTTAGACCTCTAGTGGTTAGACAAAAAAAATAACTTCAGTAGAGGGGACCGATTCCACAAGGTTTGCTTCAGTTGGACAGTAAACGCCGACAGAATCTCTAATTACTGCTGTTTTAAGAGATCAGATAGACCTTCTGTGTTTTATTGCTTATTGACGTACAAGAACATGGGGTGTGTAAATTTAAAGCTTGTAATGAGTGGAGTAATAGGCTTCATTTAAATTTTACACTTCACTAGCACTTACTTATCCCATAAACATATAGTGTTGGCTTGGCAGGGGACGTTATTTGAAGCTTGACCTCTTATCCAGGCCCCTGCTGCACAATTTGAAGAAACCTATATTATCAAAAATGTTTTCCAATGACTCCAATTCTATATTCACAGTTTCCTAATTGCACACCTTGAAGTATCTCACAGTACAGTTTTCAAAGTTTTTCTCTCGTTGTAGCAATGCAAATATCTTTAAACTTTGAGCGTGCTTTACTTGGCGAATGTATGTGCCTTGTTTGTAAATCTTCATCTCGTAGGAGTTACTTGGTAATAATAAATTAGCTAAATAAGTTTCGCCCCTCATATGATATCACCATTAACTACTAAGTTCCGTGAAACGGATGGAATAGTTTAGCATTGATAAACAATTTTCAGAAATGCTCTCAGGAGGTGCTACTCACTTATCTTTTTTACTGCAGAAACCGCGAGCATCTACACCTACGAAGTACCGTGCAAGCCAATCAGGTGTGTAACACGGGGTGATTCCACACCAGGAATGCAGCACGCGTCCCTGTTCAAATCAGGACCTCGCACGTTCCCCCGGCCTATAAGCGCAGACAAAAAAATCAGTCAGGAGAACAGTACGCAGCCAAACTAGATACTGGGAGATTGCTACGTAAATGAACATGCAAACATGCAGAACACTGATAAAGGGATTGCACTATCAGCCAATCCGTATGTAATGGATGTTACATTTATTCTTTATAAAATTTTTATTTTCTTTCAAATATTTTTTTCATTCAATTTAAGGCCAGAAATAGACTGAAAAGGATATTGTTTGTAAGCATGGCAAGTTTAGTTGCGATACTTGAATTTATAAAAGTATAGCAAATTATTATTTTGCGAAAAGGACACAATTCTGAGCATGCTCTTGTGGGTACTGAGCTATCAGGAAAAAATCTATTCCTAAAAGATAACTATCAAAAAAGTAAAAACTATTTATACTGTATGTAATATAAATATTATTTTTAGTCAATATTTAGAATTGATTTTATAAGAAGTTTTTCTGAAAAATAAATTTAGTTTTGTAACGGATGTTACAATTATTTTACAACGAATATTACAAAATTATCATCATTTATGTGATGCACTGTAATTTTTTTATTACATTATTCAGTCACCTCTATTATGTTTAATTTATAAAAAGTAAAAGTATTCCATTGAATTAATCTCATATAACATGCATGCTGCTCATAAAAAAATATACTAATTTTTTTCTGTTTTCTGGTTTTTCATAATTTATTCTGCCCACTGAGCATTCTTAATTCTGGGATTCAAGAAGTATAATAATAATAATCTCTATATATTTAACATCGAAGCAAATTACTAAGTATTTATTACATGGACGAGCACACACAACCATGCCCAGGGAGGTGTAAACTCAGGTGGGATTCGAACCCGCGACCTTTGGTTTAGCAGACTAGGACCTTACCCCGCCGCCACCGATACCGGAAAATGGCCGCCCGGAGTATGCAACTTCATATCCAAAAAGTAGCATTAAAAATACAATTTTAGTTTTCAATTTTATAAATACAAAAAATATCTTACATTAGTGCATAGTTATATTTTTTTTACTTTTGTATCTTTTCTATATGGATTGGCATTACATTATTATCTACCCTATTCTCGCACTAGGTGGAGGGGATGTGGGGATCAAAGCCCAATCGCCTCTCTCTTATCCAACGTGGGGCCGCTGCCCACTTCCACTTATTTTCCCCGTTCCTGACAAAAAAAATAAGAGAGGCCTCTCTTCACGTTCTTATCCACCGCACACCTCTCTTCGCCGCAAAAATGCGAAAATTCCTCCGGCCGCCGCCGCATCACAAGGACTGGGGAGAGACTTTGAGAGTAAGCCACCCATGACGCCTACGGCCAGTGTGCCCCAAAGGGTACTTCGGGCCGTGGAATGTAGTGTGGGAAGCTGGGGTTAACGTCAACCCCCCGCGAACCCACGCTAAACGATTCGCCTCCTCTCACATACCCCTCCCCGGCCTGTCCCCCCCCCTCCCCCTCCTACATACGCCCACCCCATTCTCCACCTCTTCCACTCTTGAATTCCGTCGGATCTTGTTCTAGTTTAAAAAGGTTTTCCCGTCTTCTTGCTCCCTTGCCGTCTTCTCCCGCAGTCACCTCGACGCAAGGGTTAATTAAAATGTTAACGTCGAGACGAAAAGGGAGGCTGATAATGACTTTCCTTCCACCTCTCATTCCCGAGTAAACGGAATGGACGGAGTTACTGCGAGTTGGATTGGATGGGGCAAGGGGGAGGTCACGATTATAAGGGGGGGTAGCAGCTCTTTTAAGTATTAGAGAGTGGAGAAAATATGTTGGAACACAGATGGTGCTGGAAAGATAACAAGGTAAACAATGTGACTAATCCCTGTTAAAAATAAACGTTTGAGTGGTAGAATTGTCTCTTAAGAGTCTAATTCATGAATAAATTAGGAAAAGAATATGCTCTCTGTGTGACGGAGCTGAAAGGAACCAAAATGTAGTTCCGTTTCGCTGGTGAGCTATGCACATGAGATTCGTAACTACGTAGAGTCCTTTTTTCCACTTCATTGCGTTGAAATACATGGTTCATTAAACCTATGAAACCAAGAGCAGACTGGATCAGCGTTTCTTTCTTAAATACGAATAAGGAAATATGCTCTTGGCTATGGAAAATCAAGACGTGTTAATGAAAAGAACTAAATTATTGGTGGGGTTATTTAGAAGGATAAATACATTTAAAACTATAGGACAGGGTTTTGTAATGTCTGGTAAACGTTAACCGTAAAATCATGCCAATTAATTTATGTTAATTTTAATGGTGGAATTTAGTATTTTGGTTTAGACTTGGGTCGACTTGGTGTACCCGATCAATTTTGTCGGTTTATCGTCCTTCCAGACATACAGGCTCCGTGGACGTGTCTCCTGATGGTGTGAGCTTTAGGTACCGGGAAATTCTTCCCCATCTCCCATGATATCGAGGCACGGGATAAAAAGTGGCCCTTTTAAGGACCCACTCGACAGGACTTTGGAGTAGTCGGCTGCTATTACCGAGGCCGGCGAGACTCGTGTGACGGGAGGTCCTTTCGGGTCTCCCGTGCCGGCCTGGGGGCAGTGGGGGCTGCTTTCAGGTACTTTGAGAGAGATATTTCCCTGTCATGAATGGAGACCATATTCGAATTTTATTTTTTAAGTTCAGTGTCTGCAAGAAGTGTGAAGTAAACATTGTAATATTAATGGCGAAAAATATAGTTATATTTGAACAAAAATATCAGTAATTAAATAAATATATCTTCATAAGTCTCTAACTTGACTCCTTTTTTCACTCCATACGGCTAAAAAGCCTTCAAAACGGCAGGTTTTTTTGGCGATTCTGTAAACATTTTTGCGGTGAGTAATAGATTGTTATTTATAAATAATTGAGAAAACTACACAGTGTTAGTTTTTAGTCTATATCTAAGAGTTATAAAATCCTAATTTTTTTCAATATTCTCCCTCTGGAACGCACAGCCGTAACCAATTCCATGCAAAGCAGCTTACCTTTTTAGACAAATTACTAGAAAAATAGTTCGGAAAAGGGATAATATTTTGATATAGTTGGAAATACAGGTTTTTTTTATTTGTAATGAGGTAAAATTCATCAAATTCTAGGTGAAGTGATTTTTTTCGCTCAAACTGCCTTAAGCGCGGTCAGAGAAGAGTGGGATGGTGATCCATCTGAAGAATACCCTGCAATCAACCTCAAGGGTGTGTGGCAGGGGGGGATTGCAATGAGGAGGACGAGTGTCGGGCCCTGCTAAGGATGGAGCATTTCGAGGTTTACCTAGGTGCCCGAGCGAGCTGGCGAGAGGCAGCATCGTCCGTGATGATAGCCAAGGAGGAGGAGGAGTTTCCCACGTCCGCACACAGCCATTGAGTGAGCCGGGGGATAAAAAGTAAGGGGGGGTGGGGTGGGAGTAGCGGAGTGTGGAGGGGGTAAAGATGGCGACAAAGTGACGGAGGCGTGTCAAAGGAAAGATGCTGTGTCCTCTTTGAGATGAGTGGGGGGAAAAAGCGGCTGAAGCATTGCTTTTGTTGGAACAAGGAAGATGCCTCAGAGGAGGCCGATACTAGGGGAGGGGGAAGGAGGGAGCAGGGGGCGGGAAAGGGGAGGTTTTCTTCTCCGAGTGGAGAAGGAAGGCAAATTCTTGGCGGAGGAAGGCTTTTATAAGACAGGGAAGGGTGTGGCAGGGGGAAGGGGAGTTTTGCGAAGGAGAGAGAGAGAGAGAGTGTGTGTGGGAAGGAGCTGGGAAAGGTTTTTTTTGGGGCACTGGGAGATGGCCGAAGGTTGCGCTTTGCGGCCATCTTGACGGTAAAAGCGTGTGTCCCAAAGATAGTGTGGGCTGGTGGTCTCGGGGCAAATGGTGAATGGCAAAGGCGCGTGCTCGTTTACGAGGAAAATATCCCTGTCCCCACGGATTCCCTTCCCCTGGCTTCTTCTTCGTTCACCCCTCTCCCGGTGCCGTCACTCCTTCAAAAGCCAAAATACCTCTCTTCTCCACTCTCCTTGCGCTCCTACCTGTCACTCTCCTCCGCAACGTTCCTGATTTTTTTCCTGGGTCTCGAAAGAATTTCGTCGTGCATATTTTTTTGTCATTTTTTCCACCTTTCCCCGAGGAGAAATTGTTGGGGGTGTTTTCATTTATTTTTTGGTTCGCCCAAGATGTCGGTATCCTCTCTCATCTCTGTCGCGAACGTGAATCCTTCCCTTGAAAGTGAGGAAATTGAAGAGGCTCTCATCTTTTTTCCGACCTGACATCTCTAAAGGAGCCATAAAATTTTAACTCCATCCCTCGTCTCCAATGCGTGTGGGCGCTCGACATTGCGTACGTGAGGGAACAGAGGGGCCCGATAGCACACGACGACGATGGGGTGCTTCGCCGAGTCGTTACAAGCGTAAATATGTGTGATCAGTGTGCGAAGATTACAGCTGCTTTTCAAGTGTCATGTTTTATAATTTAATGGGCGTCATTTGTTTAATACGTCGTCAATTTGGTACGAGAATGACTCTGTAATCTTTATCGTGTCAGGAATTTCGATACGTATGAGTGATTTGAATAATTTTCCGTTAATACGTCTTTCTGATCGGAAAGGTGTAAAGTTGTCTTTAATTAGAACCCCTTTGAAAGCCCTATTTTGATGAAAACCTAAAAAAAAGTAAAATGGAGAACGTTAAATATTCTGAGTTTCCTTCGAAAAAAATTCTTAAGACCACAAAAACAACGCAGGCATAAAATTAATACCACACGACGCGGTTGAATCTTGTAATATCCTTGGGAGTGACGTCAAAGCCCCTGAAAGCTCTCCAACTTTTGAATGACCCTATTTGAAATTTTCGTGACTGTGACGTCAAAATTTCGTCGCTGCCGAGACTCAGATATTCCGAGGCCGTACAGAATAGCCTCTCATGGTCTTTCATGGAAGCCGACGTTTCGGTGGGAGACTTTTCAATCGTCTGATGAATGAAGCCAATTCTCAGAAGCGGTCGGTCTCCTCAATTTAGGTCTTCTCGTCGCTCGTGATTGGTGGATTTGTACGTCTTTTCCCCACCAATCCGAGGATTGGATTCCAGGTTTGTTTAGCTTAGCTGCCGTTCTTCTTCCCTATAGAAGTTGTTGGAGGCCAGGCGCCTTCAATTGCCTCCTTGGTTATCAGGTCTCAATATCCCCTAGAGCGGCAGAGCAGTCTTCCCATCTGATGTCATGTTGGAGGTCAATAGAATGTTCGGCAACCGCCGACTTCTCCGGTTGACACAGACGATGTCCGAGAGCAATTTACATCAACCATTCCCCGGGAAAGCATCACAACCTTAATATCACACCTATATCTAACAGAATAAATACAGCCGAACGCCTTGAATGCAAGATGAAATTATCTCAGGTGTACCGATGTGATAATCTAATACAATTAAGACCAGGGGGTTATTTTGTAATCTCACCTTTTCAGTGACTCTTAGTGGAAAGGCGGGAGATCCGTTTCCCTCTCTTAATGATCGTCTCACGAACGGTTCGTGAATTGTCGAAGCTTCAATTACCTTAAATCAAATAAAAGATGCCGAGACTAGCGAATACCCAGATTGCTCAACATCTTACGGAAGATATCTTACACTGTACATACCACGAAAATCTAAATACAGTCAAAACTTCAAGCGACATGTAAGCGATCACTCAATATTTAAAAAAAAATTAAGTGCATCTAATTAGTGTTCGATTTACAAGCACGGGAAATATCTACCAAGAACGTAGATTTTAAGCCAATATTTGTTGAAATTATGGTATAAATAACTGAATTCTATTCTCCATACACTGGCGGATAGGCACACGAAAACAAAGGTATCAGCAACATTGTTTGGGAAATATTGATACGAAATATATACACAGATAATTCAAGCTAATAATAACATAAGCAATTCAAACAAAACATACCTTCAAGTGCCCAATATATTGGAGTTGAAAATGCTGAAGTTATTCACGTTTAGCAAATTACAACAATACGATTTAAAATCGTTTGTATCTTTCGCGCCCTTGTTTATTTTCCAACTCAAGCTTCAAGTGGAAACGATGGTGGCTCCATGTTACGTTCTTAATGACAGGTGAGATGGAACTAATGGCAGGCGGAGAAAATGAAACGGATCAAGAGTCGAAAGATACGGATCAGAGCGGATGAATCGTATAAAAGACCAGCACATGACTGACAGTTCACCGCTTGAGATCCGAAGATGGTCACGCCGCCTGGGTGGTGGAGTTGAACTACGAAAAAGTGAGATTTTATGACGTATTCTCACTAAAGTGAGATTAAAAAATAACCCCCCAGGTGAAATAATGACGTATCAATTTTTAGAATTAATTTTTTCTCCACGGCCTTGCTTGGTTTTAAGCAAACTGTATTGAACGAATGATGAACCTGTTGCTAAGAAAGTATTTTTGATGAGAAAAATTGAACACGGCATTGCAGTTTTATTTCTTCACCCGGTTTTGTTAGAAACATGGAACCAACTCATGAATTTTCGGAAAATATGAACGAAACACACTCTCGTCAATACCGTCTGTTTTCCTCCCATGTATCTTTCTTCTAATGAAGCGATAGTATACACGCCTATTATAACTTCTTGAATTCTCCTGGCATCATCTGTCAGTTGTGTGATACCTCTAAGCGTTGTGGTTTTATAGGAGCAACCATGGGTTTGCGACTCCTCTCCATCGACTACATTCAATTATCGTTCCCTCGGCTACTTTCTTTTAATAAGTATACACATATATAAAGGTAGTCTGTCTTCTAAATAAGTGAAATAAGAGCCAAATCAAATAGAATATAATGTTTTTTGTTCGGGGAAAATAATGCCCTTGGAACACGGTAAAAAAAGCAATCATTACAGTTTTCACAATCGAGCCATAACAAGCTTTCCAACATCACCAGCATTATTTTTGCTACACCAGATTACCGTTACAATTTCATATCACTTGATAATTAGAAGAATACATTACATACAGACAAAATTAACAGAATACCAGAGCATAGACAAAATACCAAAATTGATACAGAATACAATGTTATGAAAAGAAAAACAAATTTTAGTAGAGTATTGAATTATAAATTAAGTTTTTATTCATTGGGCAGATAATGCATCCACATGGTTACCCTATATTTGAACTGTGAAAAGTTCTTAATGGATTTCACTTGCTCAGGGAGTGAGGTTCCATAGTTTGCATGAAGTCACACAGAAGGATCTGCCATATATACTATTTGAACGGAAAGGAGGGACATATAGTTCCTCACTTTTCCGTGTTAATCATTTCTCCCTATCACTATTAAAAATTATAGTTTCAAATAAGTAGGAAGGCGCTCTGTTTATGATGAGTTTATGCATAAATATTGCCTTTTGAAATATCCTTCTTTTGCCTAGTTTCCACCACTGGTTATTATTATATAATGGAGTAACATGCTCATTGGAGTCAATATTAAATAGAAACCGTAAGCCACAGTTCTGGAGTCTTTGAAGTTTAATATTTAATTCCTGGGAGAAATCGGAGTAAACAAGTGAGCAGTAGTCTATATGTAGCATTTAAAGTTTGAAAACCAGTATTTTTCTTAATGATACTGGAAATAAATCTCTAAATTGCTTAAGTCGGTAAAGTGTGATATTAATTTTGTTTGCGACTATTTAAATATGTTCCTTCCACGACAAGTATCTATCAATCGTGATTCCGAGGTTTGTAGCACAAGTGGAGTAATTGATATGAACACCTTGAACAACAACTTTCGGAAGCAGATCAAAATCGATATAATTTATATGATGACGCCTGCCAATAATTATGCTTTTCGTTTTGCTAATATTAAGAGTTAGGGAATTTTTGGATACCAAATCACAGATAGAAGTGATGTCCTCATTTACTTTCATAATTGCATGGAAGCATTGCGGATATCGCGAATCGCTAATTAAAGGTAAAAACCCTAAACTAGAATGAAATCCACGATGCATTTCGTTTCCAATGTAAGAGTTTTTGATATCGGAGTCAAATTAGTATACTTGTGAATGTTGTTGCTTCTAGTTTTCCTATTAACTTAGATGAGATTTTCCGAAGGTCCTCTTTTTAGTGTACTAACTCCGCTCCTAAACACTCATATCCGAGTGAATTGCTTTGGAGGCATTAGTCACTTCATTCACGGTACTGTCAAGCCATTATAGACTATAGCATGAGTAAGCAATTGGTGAACTATACGGTGAGGCTCTAATACACCTATTTTTCTACCGGAATGTCGCTTTGATCGGTGAAGGAAGAGACTACAAAGTACCGAGCTAGTCTAATGGCATCTTAGTTAGCTTGCACCACGATCCACAAATAAGCGAAAGCTATTCTAAACAAATTATATTTCTGTCCAAATTACAGCACTTTCCTTCTCAGAAATTTTATATTTATTTTTCAATTATACATTTCGTTTCTATTTTTTATGTCGATAACTATTTACAGTGTCCTTAGGAACTCATTTTTTTATATTTTTCAACCATTATGAATATTAAAAGTCATGGACGTATACAATTTTCATCCAGCAAAAGGATTTTACTGGTACGGAGTCTTGTGTTGTGCATGAGACTTAATCACCACAGCTTTGAAATTTAAGATTCAGCAGTGCATTTTTTAGTTAATGACACCGGCTACAAGAAGTTTGTCGTAAGGTAAGCTTTTTGTTATCGCTTCACGGAAAGTTCTGAATCCGGGATTTACTGTAACCAATAAACCTCGTGAGATTATGTAGGCTTGCACAGCTTTATTACGCTAATGGCAGATGTAGGGAGCAATGACTACTTTCTTACTTTACCCTAGTAATGAATGTTCGTGAAGGGTAATAGAGGGTAATGCCATTTAATAAATTGTATTAATACCTTTCGAGTTAATTTAATGTATCACTGTGCCTTTAAATGCATATTACTAATGCACTTTAATTAAAGTCCTCTAATGGTGATAACAAATAAATTGTGTGAGTCTCATCATCCGCGAAGCTGGCAACTAATATTGTGGCTCCTCCTGCTTCTCTTTTTAGAATAATTTACGAATGTTTGCTGCATCGCACACGGACGATCTTCTATCCCTCGCGACGACTTCCGGAGGAGGCATTGTGGCCGGAATTAAAAATGTTTTTCATTAATGTTTCCCCTTTATGATCGCAATTATGTTGAAAATACACGGGAAAGCTCTGTAGTCCATTTCCTTCTTCTGGAACGAATAAACTTTCATTCATTCATTCAGAGCGAGGGGTGGTTGTTAATGCAGAGAGAGAATGAAAGGGAATGAATGAGAGGGGTGGGGTGAGGAGGGAGGAAGAATGGGAGGGGAGGGGAGGATGGGGGAGATCCTTTGGTGTAATGTGTAAAGAGATGGAAATGAAACTTGAGACGGAGACATGCTCGGGAGATGTAATATATGCGAAAAATAAAATGAAGCACGGAAGCCTTTCTTTTCCTCTCGCTCTCACAAGTTCCAGAAGTAATAAACTAGCAAAAAGAAAGCCTATCGCGCTTTTTATTTGGAACGACCTTTATTAAAAAGAATTTTTTGAGGAACCAGAGGGGGAAAAATGCAAGGGGATGATTTTGAGGCTTTCTTATTTCATCCTCGTAAACCTACTTTCAATTCTTTCCTGCGTCCCCATAGTCTGCCTCTTCCACTTCCACTCTTTCCTTTTGTAATGGAGAAAGTGAGCCTTTCCTGCGTGGTTCTGAAGAGACGATAGATTTAACAAAGGAGTCCATATTAAATGTAGGTATGGCTGGGTTTTAGAATAGCCCAAGGTACTTCTGGGAGTTCGGATACGCAAACTTCTATCATTGGTTCATATTTGTGTTTATATGTAAATAAAGTCGTATGGAGCATTTTTCTTCCTTTAGAAGTTTCTCAGCACTATGCGTACGTGCACCAAATAGGGAATTGCTTCTGTCATGCTCACTTGCAAGGGACGATTGGGGTTTTAGTCATTCCACTAAGTGGCGTTCACGTAGATGGAATTAAACTTTTATGTTCCAGTCCATGCTATAAGGATAAAGGAAATGGTATTTTATAAAAAGGGGGGGTCAAGTTAACTTATGTCGTGCCTTTGATGGACTGAAAATTCTAAATGGGACAAACCTCTCCTGTGTCCCTGTTGGAGATTTATATTGGCAATTGGCAATCTTGTCCATTTTCGATGAGAATAAGATGCAAAAAATTATCAACCAATCCGTTAATATTCATATGTCCTACAGTCATATTATTTAATAGTATAATGTAACAATATTTTCTGAGGTCCATTTCTAATTTGTTGATTGCACTTTTATAAACAACCTGATATCCTTCGAAATATGCCGACATGGATATATACTGACAGTCAAATAGAGGGAAAACGCTGAAACAGAAAAATACTGTTTAAAGCGCCGCATGGAGGGCTGCACTCTTATGAAAAGAGGCATACAGTTTGAAAACACTTCAGTCTAATAAATTTCGTGAAAAACAACATTGAAGAGAAGTTCTAGGAGGAAAGACAAGATTTACAAGAATCTAAGGAGGAATGTAGGGAAAATAAATCGAGAATGTTTTAGCACTGAATTGGAAAAATAAAGAGTATCTGGCAGCCTTTCACTGCGAAAGAATATTGAAACGATAAATTATTATCCATTTATTCATTGTTTACCACATGGTTGAAGTATTCCATCAGCTGCATATTTCGCTACCTGCTATATTTACGCGCTATAAACTTTGCTGTCTTCAATTCTTTTTCCACAAACTCTTTCACCTTAACCTTCAATGACACATTACTGTCTAAAGAAACCTTCTGAAAGCAATGAAGAAGATCTGTCATCGAAGGAATACAGTAGATTTAACTGTTTTAAAATAGATTTCATGAACATTTTCAGCAAGAAACATGAATGAAAGTTTCTACATCTTTCATGACTGAAAGCGATTTGATGTAATATCGAAAGTTAATAATCAACAAGAGTGGTCAGCGTTGAGGAATATCTTCATAACAATACCACAACCCAATTTTCTCGACAGATGCTAGCAACCATGGAATAAAGTTATTTATTTCATGGCGGCCCAAGAAGACTGGGGAAATTCACTCCTTTTCATCATTTGAAAATTAATTTCACTCCTATTGGAGCGAATAACCCTCTAAATGTATTGAAAGTACGAAAATTACGTATTCCAAACTGTATGAGGCATAATGTATTTTATGGAGTTTCATCCGGCGATAAAACACAACATTCGTGCGTCTTTAACCCAACCGCAGTGTAAACAAATGGATGTTTAGATTATGGAGCGATAATTGGAGCATAAACTTTAAAAGGAGTCATAAATAAGACTGCACCGGATTCATCGAAATTTTATTGACGCAAGGAAACCCGCCTCAACGTCTTCAGTGGAGAAGGGAAAAGAAACTCCTCTTTTACTCCCCGTGGAACATTTTACTGCCTCCTCATAACGATGCAGCAGTTTTCACAAATCGGCATTTCCTCCCTCATTCAGGAAGCAAAACCACCCTTCCCCCGCCTCCTCACCCCCCGGCAACCCACACTCAATAATGGCCCTCGTCTTCGTATTACCGAAACCACGTTGATGCTTCCGCAAAGAGGGTGGCTTTAATTCCTTTTTGATAGGTCCGTACTTAGCTTAAGTCCCGTTCCCTCACTCCCCCCACCACCTTACAACATCCCCATTCCCCCGAAAACACCCTGACTTGACCCCACCCCCTACATACCACTGACACCCCTTTCCCCGTCCTACCTCTTCTTCAATCCCCACCCACACGCCAATTCCCTCATCCCTCCCGATCACCCCTGCCACACCCCCGCGCCACCCCCCAACCGCATTTCCGCCCCCGCCCTTCACTACCCCCGAGGGCACGCAAGAGGACCTCTCCGCGTCTCCAAATTCCAGCGCTTTGCCCCCGCCATCTCTATCCGTAATTTCCCCCGTCCAAATCGTCACCGAAATCTACCCCTTTCCTTCCCTGCCCATCTCCTCTATGCCAAGAGAGGAGGGACTACTACCACTCTCTCTCCCACTCTCCACCATCCACGGGAATCTAACTTGGCCACAAATCTTCTCACATCACCGCCAATAATCTCACTCCCTTTCAGAGTACACATCCCACCTTGAATGGGCTTCCCAAACATCTCCTGCCCTTTGTCGAAAACTATCTACCCCCATTCATTCCTTCTCTCGCTCCATTTCTGCCATAATGATAGCTGGAGGTGAACTGAGATGCGCTCATACTGATCAATTACAACATTAATTACGAGTCAATAAACAACAAAGTTCAAGTTTTCCAACAAAGTAGCAAACAGGAAAACAAACTCGAAGGTTGGTCATTGGCGAGAAAAAAAATTAAAACCAACCTATGTTTGGTGTTGCAGATTTAGCGAATGAAATTAGCAGTTAATTTCTTTTTATTACTGCTTCAGAAAATCCATCAACAGGACAAAATTTCACACAGTAAAATCTCAAAACCTAGTAACTAAAAAACAAACATCTGTCATATTAAAACCACCATCAACATCTTACAAGCACAACATTAACAACCTACACATTGTTTTAGTTGAATATAATGTCTTTTGATGAATTAAAATCCTAATGCCCATATTTCCCAATGTTTTAAAAATTTCTGTTTGTCATTGAAACATATTATTAAATACTAACCTCTTTCGTCGGTCCTCTGAACTGACAGCAGCCGGCAGATGATTAAAAGGTGGGACTAACTTTATAAGAACCATGTTTTTAAGGCTTTGAAGAATACTTTTAAAATTTATATTTCCTTGAAATGAATTAAATCGAATGGAATAATATAAATAACGTGAGTTTAGAAAGTAGGCGTGAAAGAAAGAAAGTGAGAAAAAAGTACTTTTTTAAATATCCTAAGTAATGAATGAGGTACACCATTGTGGGATATAAATTCCTTGAATATGCACCCACACATCTCATAATTGTCGGTCTACTTACTTGAGACTGCCCAACATTCTTGCAACGTTACATTTTTTAACCCAGATCACGACTAATTAAAACAAGGCAAAGCCAACTGGCGAGTTTTTGTTTTTTTAATTAAAGAAGGCTCTCGATCCCATTGGTACTCATTGAATTGAATATTAAGCCTTATCATAAATGTACTGAAGTTAAGTGTATCAGAGTGTACACGAGTGCCGCCATCGTATTTGACACTCAATCCAGGGCCAACTCCAATGGGATTTAAACCTTATACTCACTTACCTGATTGTTTATATGTGCGGAAACAACCAGTACTCCTAACTGATAATATTTCAACTATCTACTTCGTTCTTCATCTTGAATCATTCCCTGAGCCTTCTCCCTTCAATGATCTTGAGAGGTGATGTCTACAACAGCCGGTAGCACGAACCAAATTCTACTCTCATATTTGTGCGTCAGTAAACCCTTTTCTTACTAGATTGTTGGGGGAGGAGGCATCAAGGAAAGGTCCGACCCAATTCTTTCACGGAGAGTGGCGAAGACAGGAGTTTTCAGATTTATGAGGAAATGGGGAGATGGTCGAAGAGAAAAAGAGATGATGAGACGGGGAGGATCCAGTGTATGTATATTCCTCACAATTATATATATGTATATATAAATGAGTATTTATTTATATACATCATGTACATGGGTATATTTAAAGAGTGGGTGGGGGAGGGGGGTGAGACGGAAAGGGTCTGTTTGGGTTTCACGTTTGAGTGGGGACTAATGAGAATCTCTCTCTGCCTTCATCTCCCGCCGCCGCCTTCCCCGCCTCTCGGATAGTCCATCTCCAACCCTATATCTCCGCCCTTTCCCTCTCAAACGCGCCCTCTCGTCGAACCATCCATCCGACCCAAGCTTCCGCTTTCATTTGAAGGTTGAGAGGAGCAAGAGCGAGTGTGGGGCCTTTTTATTCACTCTCCTCCGGTTTACTCATTTTCCTCCTTTCCGCCCCGCCCCTCTCCTCCCTTAGGAGCTGAATTTCGCCCGCTTCGGAGAACTCCCTCTCTCCCCCCGGCGGACTCTCCCTTTCAGTCATCCGCTCGTCAGTGAAACATGTTAAGCACGAAGGCCTTCGCTTAAAAGGAGGTAATGGCGGCAGTTATCGCGGACTCACTTGCTTGGAGAGGGCAAGCGGCGGTTTACCACGTATTGGAGGATGGAAAGTGTTAGGTCAAACGAGATAGGTTTTTGCACCTATTCACTCGATGTAAATCGAAAAAGTCACTCTTGTGTCCTAGCGCGTTGGCTGCACTCCAAATTCAGAGCGTCATAACTTCGACGGTAGACACCCGCTCGGGAGATGTATGGTTGTGCGTAATTATCCACAAAACTCATGCATGTTCCAGTTGCGGTATTTGTTTTTCATTTAAAAGTTCTATCTTCGTGGCTATTTTCCATTTTACTAATACTTGGTGATATTTATTTCCTCTAAATAACCAATTCAGGGGTTGTACATTCTTCTGCGATAAATGACCTTGTTGATTGCTGAAGCTATTGTGAAATATTACTTTCGTAAAAAGATGAATTAGATATGTTACTCAAAAATACGTGATGTATGTGGCCACCGTTCAATTCGTCACTATGCGTTACTGATAGATGTTCCGATTGCCTCGATAACTGGGAAGTTCTGTATTTTTCTAAATACGTTTCGGACACTTCATGTAACCATAATACTGGAAGGGACTTTCCATTAGTTTTCGTTTTACGCTTTTCTCTGCAGAATAATTTTACTAATACCAAAAGCTACAAACATTTTCCTCCATAATGTGCCTAAAATGGTCGTCTGTGTTGATATAAATATTTTACACGGTAAAATATCCGCGAGTATTTTACGATTTGTAATTTTTTCATGCATTCTTGTTTGAAAATTGAATCCTTTTATTGTGCTGCAGAACGCATCGCAGATTCCAAATGATCCAGGTATTCATCATCATCGGCACCTAAATGCGTCAGCCATTTTTAAATATTGGCTTGCATAGAGTGCCGTCGCCTCATCACTATAGCTCACATTTCATGGGAAGTGGATAAGTGGTTTGGTATGGGACGAATATTTTACACATTTGGACATGACACATGGAGTGAATGCACTCCTCAATTTAAACGTGTCCATTTACTACTCGAGCTGCGAGTGGAACCTCTCTCTCGCTCTCCGCTGAATAAAATGACACTGTAGAACCTTTTATTCGATTTTATTTATTTAGTTTCGGCGTCCATTCTCATCTCTCCGATCCCTTTGTTTTTTCTCTTTTTTGCTTCCAAGCGAAATTCCCGCCTTCCGATACTTTTGCGCCTTCATATATTTGTTTATTTATTTTTCTTTTCGCTTCCATTCCGAGAATTCATCCCTTCCCATTCGGGAGCACATTTTTTAATTAACTCTTCCTCCCGGACGGCCGATATATAACTTTTCCTCCTCCTTGAGGAGTTCTCTCCCTCTCTTGCGAGGGAGGTTTGTTTTCTCGAAGAGGGAGAGGGGGGGGGGGGAAGGAATCGTTTCCGAATCTTCCTCCACACCCCCTCCTCCTTACTCCCACCCCCTCCCACACCCTCTCAACTCCCTCCTCCTCCCAGCTAAACTCTTTTCTTTCCTCATATTCCTTCGTTCATTTTTTTCTTCCTCGCTCATCTGTCCTTCCCAAGATCTTTGTCTGCCGTCTCACAATCGTGTCTCCTTCTGATGCGCTTCGATCATTTACTTTTCTTGGTCCAATATCGTATCTGCGTCGTACTCTTTTCTTGATTAACATTTCGCCCTATACGAAAGATATGTTAAGATGTTTGAGTACAGTGCAAGAAGACGAACGTGTTGAGAGTTGCATAAAGTAGAGACGGGCATAAATATAAGGGTGGAAGGGCATAGTAGGTATAACATAGGCCTGTGTGATTATTCGATTAATTGAATCGTCAATTCAATTATTTTTACAATTGATCGATTATTTCAGCACATCGATGTCGATTGCGGTAATTGACTCGATTGTTAATTTATATAAAATGTCAATTGTGGCTCAATTTTCAATTGTTAAACGGCAATTACTCACAGGAGTTGACTCCTATACGACTCCACTTGGAAAGTGAAACCTGGACGTGTAACATACCTACTCCTATAGGAGTTCGCCATCGATGGTGGTGGAATTCGATACTTGGACGGAGTAGCCGCCATCCTAGTTGTGGTTTCTAGTGGAGTCGACTCGATATAAATCGATAAGATAAGGAGTCAACTCCTGTGTGTAATCGCCGCTTTATTCAATTCACAATTATTGTTCGGTAATCGATTAATTGACGATTATCGATTCGCACCATCCCTGTGTCCTGCCCCGCCAACTGCCTTCGAGTGCGTGTGTTGTATGTTGTGTTGTTGTTTAATCAATAAAAGCTAACTGATTGAATTATTCTTTGTTTTTTTTCAAATTAGTTATTTCACTCTTCTCATTTCCAAAAGGAAATCTTTTGAAAAGCACGATCCAATTCAGTCTTTTCAATTAATTAGTTGATGGCAATTAATTGAGTAATAACAATTAATTGTAACCCATTTCGATGTCAATTATTTGGCCTTAGTCAATTAATGGAATGATTTTTTGTCGTTTATTCAATTCCCGACAATTGAATCGACCACTTTTCCAATTATTCTTAAAAATTGATCGATATCGATTTTTTTAGATAATTGGACAGGCCTAGTATAATATATAATTATATATATATATATGTATATATATATATATATATAATGTCTTGGTAGAAAATCGCTCTCGGCGACGATGCACATGCATAAATAAAACAGTGATACACTAAACAAACACAGAAACACGCAAAAAGGACACTCACAAAAGAAAACTTGTACGTTTCGGCGTCAGGACGCCATCGTCAGCGGTAGAGGAATGATAAGTCCGCTCTGTTCCCTTGGGAAGGAAAGGGCAGAGAGGAAGGAAGGGGGGTAAGTGCGAATGGATAGTGGTGGGGAGAGAGAGGTGGCTGTTGGGCTTTTAATTCAATGGGGTAGGTTTAGCCCGGGCTTTTCGAATGCTCTTGTCACCCAAATATGGGCGTATTCACGAATTTTCACGTCAACATTACCGGCGGATTCAGGAAGGGCTTCTATGATCTCTAGGGAGAAACAATCGTCAAAATTTTGAGAGTGGGAGGCGGTATGTTTGGGAATGGGATCAAGAAAAGGTGGAGTTTTGGTGGCATGGCGGTGATTGTTCATACGGATATTGAGGGGGGTGGTACATTTTCCTACATAGAAGGCAGGGCAGAAATTGCAGGAAAGGCGGTAGATGATGTTGCTGGTGGTACAATTGGCCGTAGAGGAAGATCTTTTGAGGGAGGGGGTGGCGGAGGGGCGGAGGAGAGAGCAGCATTTGCACCTCGGGCGTCCGCATGTTGAGGAAAGTGGCGGAGGGGGGGCGGTGGGTTGCAGGGAGGGTCTAGTGGATTTTAAAATGTCCCGCAGATTTGAGGGACGCTTATAGGAAACTTTGGGACATGAAGGTAGGAGGAGGGAAGTAGAGGTATTATTTTTTAAGATTGGATACAGGTCTTTCAATATGTTTTTGATCCTGTGTGCACCAGGGAAGAATGTGGTGACAAGGTTAAGTTGGTCAGGTTGGTGGGTCTTGGTCCGAGGGGTATATTTTGCAGTAGGAGACAGGATTTTATTTAAAAGCAACTTCTCTGGGTACTCTCGTTCTCTGAGGGAGTGATGGAGAGTTTCGATATATTCTTTTAGAGAGGGGGCATTGCTGCAGATCCGGTGGCCGCGGATAGAAAGGGAATAAGGGATTGAGCGTTTGGTGTGAGAAGGATGACAGCTGTTAAAATGGAGGTATTGGTCGTGGTTAGTGGGTTTTTTGTGGACGGAGGTGATGAATTTACTGTCCTTAATTTGGATATTAATATCCAGGAACGTAATTAAGGAGTCAGAAATGGAAGATGTGAAGGAAACTGAGAATGAAGAGTTCAGTGTGGAAATGAAAGAAGATAAAGAATCACGGCCGTGAGGCCAGAGGACGAATATGTCGTCAATGTAGCGGGCCCAGAAGAGAGATTTATGTGTTTGGTTTTTTAAGAAAGTGGTTTCGAGATGGCCCATGAACAGGTTGGCATAAGATGGTGCCATGCGAGTACCCATGGCGGCGCCTTTAGTTTGAAGAAAAATTTGATTATTAAAGGAGAAAAAATTTTTTGTTAAAACCATTTCGGCTAGGCGGATGATGAAATTTGTGGAGGGCAAGTGTGGTTTTGGGCGTTGGGATAAATAAAACTTTAATGAATTTATGCCTTCATCGTGAGGGATGGACGTATAAAGGGAGATAACGTCTATAGTGGCCATGAGTAAAGTAGCATTAGGGGGGATAGAGACGGCGTGGAGAAGGTCGAGGAAGTGGTAAGAATCTTTGATGAAGGAGGGAAGAGATATGACTAGGGGTTTGAGGTAATGGTCAACAAGTGCTGATATGCGCTCAGTAGGGGAATTGATGCTGGAGACTATTGGGCGACCGGGATTGTTGATTTTGTGCACTTTCGGGAGCATGTAAAAATGCGGAGTTTTGAAATGAAGGGGTGATAGTATGGCGATGTCAGAGGGGGATAGGCCTTCACTTGGGCCGAATTCCTGGAGGAATGAGCTGATTTCTTTTTGAAAATCAGGATTTGGATCATGAGGAAGAGGGGTATAGGAGGAAGAATCATTTAATTGCCGTAGACCTTCAGCTATATAGCTTTGCTTGTCAAGAACGACAGCTGTAGATCCCTTATCTGCCTTGGTGATGATGATCTCATCGTTATTAATTAATTTTTTTAAGGCAAGGGATTCGGGACGCGAGAGATTTTTGGGTGGATTCAAGGATTGGAGGAATGAATTGTCAGATATTTTTGTGAGGAAACGTTTAATGAAGATTTCTACTGGATGATTTGAGGGAAGTGGTTTGGGTTCACGTTCACGGTGGAACAAATTTTGCAAGGGGATGAACGGAGTTGGGGGTTGAAGGCTTAGGTTGAGTTTCCCAGAATGCTCGCCACCGCAGATTCCGGCAAAATTTCAGGGCATCAGTAAGGATATTTAGAGGATTAACTCTTGGGGTGGGTGAGAAAGATAAGCCTTTTTGCAGAACTGCACGCTTGTTTTCGCCCAGTGAAACGGACGAGAGGTTTATTACCTCTCGGTCGGCGGTGGCCAAGGAGCGGGGAAGGTCTTTCCGCGTCGGGGAGAGACGCTGTGGGAAAACCGGGCGGTCGCTTGGAGGGCGGGGGAGGTTAAGAAGGGAAGCAAGGTCGGGTTTGTAAAGAAAAAGGGGGGGGAGGCTCAGATATATATATATATATATACCATTCATTCATTCACTCAAACCGCTCACAGGCGTAAATAATAAATATTTCGTTCAAACAGGTGGTGAAAGAAAGAGTATAGGAAACACATAAAATGTGATGACACAATGGTGATGTGAAGATGGAATGATGGCCGATTCCAAGTGAAAAAAATTCGTCTAGACCGGGAATTGAACCACGGACCTTCCGATTTCGCGCCGGCTGCTCTGACCACTAAGCTATCTAGACTACTAAAGAAACACTGGAATCGGCGGGGGGTTTATATGAATCAAACATTCCCAAGATTAGTCCGTAAAAGTCGCCGAGAGATGGCGCTGGACATTTTCACTCACCGGCAGAGAAGAAATTACGTACACAGAAGAGGAAAGCAAAGTTTACGCCTGTGAGCGGTTTGAGTGAATGAATGAATGGTTGTATGGCCGGAATGGCTCATTTCTACTTCTTGGGCTCTGCGTGCCCCGAAACGCCTGTTCTGTATCTTTACCACTGTCTGTGTGCCTGATTCAAACTTTGCTTTCCTCTTCTGTGTACGTAATTTCTTCTCTGCCGGTGAGTGAAAATGTCCAGCGCCATCTCTCGGCGACTTTTACGGACTAATCTTGGGGGTGATTGATTCATATAAACCCCCCGCCGATTCCAGTGTTTCTTTAGTAGTCTAGATAGCTTAGTGGTCAGAGCAGCCGGCGCGAAATCGGAAGGTCCGTGGTTCAATTCCCGGTCTAGACGAATTTTTTTCACTTGGAATCGGCCATCATTCCATCTTCACATCACCATTGTGTCATCACATTTTATGTGTTTCCTATACTCTTTCTTTCACCACCTGTTTGAACGAAATATTTATTATATATATATATATATATATATATATATATATATATACAGTATGCCAAGAGGGTGGCCGATAGAAAATATACACACGGAAAAAAGAACACTTACACATAAAAATTTTCGATATTTCGGTGAAGTCTAGCTCCACCTTTCTCAAGGTTTAAGGTAGGAATGAAGAAAAGGAGAGAGATTGAGGTATGGGAGGGTAAAGAGGGGGAGACGAAGGTGTAAGAGGGGAAGGAGGGGAAAGAGGGAGAGAGGAAGGTGTAGGAGGGGAAGGAGGGGAAAGACGAAGAGCGGGGAGAGGGCGTGGAGGAAGCAGGGAGAGATGAGATGAGGGGGAGGGAGAAACTAGTGTGATTTATTGAGTCCGGGGGGCGAGAAAGCCTGGTGGATTAAAATACAAGAAGATTCAAGATCTTTGAGCTGAAGGGGAGAGGAAGAAGGGGGAAGGGAAGCAAGTAGACCGACTTTAAAAGTGTTATTGAAAGTGGAGTTGTGGGAGGAGACGTGAATGGCGACAGGGAGAGAAACAGAGAGGGAGGGGCAATCGTTACAAGACGAGCGGTGCCCATTCATTCTAATATTGAGAGGAGTGGTGGATAAGCCAATATAGAAAGAAGGGCAGTATTGGCAGAGGAGGATGTAGACAATGTTAGGCGTGGTGCAGGAGGGTGAGAGGACAGAAGGGAGGGGAAAAGCGAGGAACTTGTCCGGCAAGGGCTGGGTGATGAGGATGGGGCAAGTTTTACATCGCGGGCGGTTGCAAGGGGTGGGAAGGGATTTGGTGGGTTTGAGTGATTTGGACAGGGGTTTGGTAATATTGAAAATGGCGGATAGATTGGGGGGGCGTCTGAAGCTGAGAGAGGGACATTGGGGGAATATTTTAGAAGTGGTTAGGTTGTCCGACAGGATAGGGTAGAGGTTTTTAAGAATACGCCTAATAGAGTCCACACCTGGGAAGTAGGTGGTACAGAGGGAGATATTGTTTTGGGAAATGCTATTAGTAGGAGGCAGTTTGGGGGAGTGTGGTTTTTTGAGGATTTTTTTATTGAGAAGTTGCTCTGGATAGCCTCTGCGAAGAAGAGATTGATGGAGGTTAGTAAGGAATTTATCAAGGGAGTCAGGGTTGTTGCAAATTCGGTGGCCACGAATAGAAAGGGAGTAGGGGAGGGAACGTTTAGTATGGGAGGGGTGGCAGCTGTTATAATGGAGGTATTGTTGTTGGTTGGTGGGCTTGATATGCACGGAAGTGCTAAATTTGCGGTCAGAGAGGGAGACGTTTACGTCCAGAAAGACGACGTTAGAGGCAGAGATGTTAGAAGTAAAGGAGAGGGGAGAGGAGGCGTTGAGGGAGGAAATAAAAGAGTTGAGAGAATGAATACCACGTGGCCATAAAAGGAAGATGTCGTCAATTAGGCGTATTATTAAAAACCTCTACCCTATCCTGTCGGACAACCTAACCACTTCTAAAATATTCCCCCAATGTCCCTCTCTCAGCTTCAGACGCCCCCCCAATCTATCCGCCATTTTCAATATTACCAAACCCCTGTCCAAATCACTCAAACCCACCAAATCCCTTCCCACCCCTTGCAACCGCCCGCGATGTAAAACTTGCCCCATCCTCATCACCCAGCCCTTGCCGGACAAGTTCCTCGCTTTTCCCCTCCCTTCTGTCCTCTCACCCTCCTGCACCACGCCTAACATTGTCTACATCCTCCTCTGCCAATACTGCCCTTCTTTCTATATTGGCTTATCCACCACTCCTCTCAATATTAGAATGAATGGGCACCGCTCGTCTTGTAACGATTGCCCCTCCCTCTCTGTTTCTCTCCCTGTCGCCATTCACGTCTCCTCCAACAACTCCACTTTCAATAACACTTTTAAAGTCGGTCTACTTGCTTCCCTTCCCCCTTCTTCCTCTCCCCTTCAGCTCAAAGATCTTGAATCTTCTTGTATTTTAATCCACCAGGCTTTCTCGCCCCCCGGACTCAATAAATCACACTAGTTTCTCCCTCCCCCTCATCTCATCTCTCCCTGCTTCCTCCACGCCCTCTCCCCGCTCTTCGTCTTTCCCCTCCTTCCCCTCCTACACCTTCCTCTCTCCCTCTTTCCCCTCCTTCCCCTCTTACACCTTCGTCTCCCCCT
The DNA here is from genome assembly GCA_963573305.1 of Pyrrhosoma nymphula. Taxonomy (NCBI): domain Eukaryota; kingdom Metazoa; phylum Arthropoda; class Insecta; order Odonata; family Coenagrionidae; genus Pyrrhosoma; species Pyrrhosoma nymphula. Next base: position 174,532,626 of record OY754329.1, on the reverse strand, counting down.
CTTTACCCTCCCATACCTCAATCTCTCTCCTTTTCTTCATTCCTACCTTAAACCTTGAGAAAGGTGGAGCTAGACTTCACCGAAATATCGAAAATTTTTATGTGTAAGTGTTCTTTTTTCCGTGTGTATATTTTCTATCGGCCACCCTCTTGGCATACTGTATATTTATCACCCGAGTGATTTTCCTGGAAGTTTTATATATATATATATATATATATATATATATATATATATATATATATATAAAATTGCGCTCTTCACTGACTGACTGACTCTGTAACGCTGTTAGATGTATTGTTTTGTGTCATTTACTATGAAGCAAATCAAAATTTTTCATATCAAGAGATATTCCATGTTGCTAAAAAGAATAAATTACTATATTTTATTTTATTCCTATCCTTTGTTAAAATAACTTTCCGCTCATATGTATTAAACAAACCTACATGTGAAAATAATCGATGCACACAGTAAATATTATTAATTTTTTTTTAAGTTAGTACTTATTATGAGTAAGTAAAACTGAAGAACTTGAAAAGGTGTGCAAAAACCGTATATTTACGTATTATTATTGAAAGCCATTAATGTGGTCGTTAATAACTTTTCAAGCTACCCCATCCCAAAAAAAGAAACATCGAAAACGGTTGAGTTTTCACGGAGATATGGCGAATGTTTCGGCGTGCCGCCGATTTGAAGTTGCGTATTCAGCTTCTGTCCCGGGCGCGAGTCTCTAGTCCGGCTATCCCCACCACCACTCCCGCTTCGGTCGCTCTGAGTACGCTCCACTTTATTCGCTATTTTAAGTAAATAGAATTCTCTTTTTTGAAAATCAAATTATGCCCTTCAAAAATATGTCTTTTACTATTAAATACTGTTATATTCGTTTCTTTATTGTTATAAACAAAGTGGCTGCGATTATTTAAAAAGAAATTTTAAACTCCGGCCCTATAGGTCGTAGGACATTTTTTTATCTTTTTTAATCTTTGTTTTGGAGGCATCTTTCGATTTATTTAAGTTAGAATCTCGTATAATGTACGAACAATTCTGTGGCTATAATTGTTTACAACAAAAAACTAACCCCTTTTTTTGAAGAAATAAATAGGAAGTTAATATTTAATTTTTTCATTGGTTTTTATTAACAATTGAAAATATAACTTTTTCAGAAGAAAACCCATTTTGAATTCACCCAAAAAGTTTATTTACAAAACATTTATGGCTTTCAAAATTTAGCGTCTTGGGAAAAACAAATTAACATATCTTAGCAACAAATAAACCGATTGACCTAAACAAACTCTCGATCGATTTGGAATTGGAAAAGCTTTCTTTTAAAATTATTATAACTTTTAAAAATTGATTTTGTTATAAATAATTCATTTTTTTTAAATGGCCGTTTTGAACGGTTTTTCGTTAATTTTGTAATGACAAATTAATAAAATCAAACTTACAACAGCTAAAAGTAATGGTCTTTAAATTACCTACAAGTATCTTATACTTTTAATTCTCTAAAAATCTTATATTGGCTTGTAGAACAAAAAAACCTGTTTTATCCAAATTTGGACGCATTTAGCTCCGAAAAGACATCGAATCTTGAATTGCAAACATATTGGGGGATCTTCTTTCATCCCCCCCCCCTACAACTTAAAACAAGTCCCACCCTTTCCTAAATTGTATCCCTGAAATCGAAATTTTTGTCTCTTGGACTATTAGGAGTGTTTGACGATGACTAAAAGTATTAAAAGGGTTAGTGCAAAAAGCTGCTTTAACGGAGCTCGGCAGGTGGTTTGAAATTCTATGAGAAATATTAGCTAGGAATGGGAGAGTGTTGAATGTAAGTGGTCTTTCTGTTTGTGCGGGGCAAATTTGTTTTAATGCTAAGGATACCTGTTTTCTTCCGATGGAGTTAATGAACTAAATTTGGGTTGTAACCATTATTAGGCGCTTTGGACATGATAGTCAATTGCTCAGATTTGAAATACGTGAGTTTAAGGGGTATGTGTAGGAGGAGATGAACCATAGGATTAAAGGCAGCATGTTTGAGGGCTTAATATGATGTGATCGGTGTAAGGTTTCCTGTACATTGATAATTCATGTTTTTATTCTGTAATGGAGATTGACAAATCTAGGACATTCAAGAGTGCCGATGATATCTTGTTCAATCGTTAAGGAAATGTCTGGATGGAGGGAGTTCAAAATAGTGGAGGAAAGACTGCAGTTAGTTCCAATCCAAAGGCAGAGAATGTCGTCCATCCGTCAATTCATGACTTGGAATTTGTAGAAAGCATGTGTGGAAGTAATTTAATTAATCATGACTACTAATATAATCAATTAAAATAGAAACTTTGGAAAGAGAGAGGGGGTACATTACGCCGAGCTGTCTCATGGGCCACTTAGGCACTAATCAAGTTCATGGGGGCGAGTCAACCAGCCCGTAGACATTTTTTCAGCACATTACATTTTACACGGTCCCTTCATGCTGTCAAGATGGCAGTGAGGATCTGAAGGAGCTAAAGATAGACAAATGTGTGGAAAATATCGTTATTATGAAGGACTATAGATGGCCATCAATGGAGCTTTGGCCATCAATTGGCAGGGCTTGTTCGGAAACCTGCCAATCAATTGGTAGAGAACTAAATTAAATTTATAAAGATAAAATTTGAGAAAGCACGCCGCGACCTCTCTTACTCTCCCTCTTCCATTCGCGAAATCATTAATTCTATCTTTCCCTGTTTTTCTCATCCACTGTGCTTATTAAAATTTAATGTCAGCTAAATCAACAGCGTGAGCATAATTCTTCCGGGACCCATTGCTTTTTTCCCTCTATTTTCTCCTCTTTTTTATTTCTTTCGTTGGCGCAACCAATAAAACACGAGCGTTGTTTATTTTTACATCTCCCTACGTGAAGAGAGAGTAGGCACGCGGGCCCCTACTTACTTTTTTTGTACTCTAGCAGACATAAACACGGCTGTGTCGTAAAAAACTTACATTTTTTCTCTCTTCCGCCTTCGTGAAGGAGCATTTCGCCGCAGCTACATTCTCCTTTGCTTCAGAGAGCCTTCTTTCTTTTGAAATATGACGTTTTCCTTAAAGGCGGGTTTTTTGGAGGTTAATACGTTCCTTGCGAAGGGTTTCGAGGTATCTTGCTGAGTGTAGGAAAGCCCCTTGAGTAATTACGAGAGAAACAAGAGCAAATAAATGGTTATCTCGGTTGCTCAACTGTGTTGACCTCATTCGCTGTAGGTACACGAAGTGTAGATCATAGTATGTAATTCTAATTTATATTCAGACTCCGGTGGAAGTTCTTACTAGGAAATATTGCATACATTACCCTCTAAGAGAGTTTTACAGTGTACTGGAAAATGGCGTTGCATAGACTGCAAGTTTTGTTACGTAGGTGCGATATCTCATTTTGGAAATGTAAATTGGTCGGGCGACATTATGCATTGATTTCAAGCCTTTGAGTGGCAGGTTATTGGAGTGGAGGAAATTGAGATACCTATACCATTCGCCTTATGCAGCGGAATATTAAATGTGTTTTATGAGGTATCTACGTATATGTAGAGTCTTCTGAAGGTGACAGTGGATGTGATTTCAATTTTTAAAAATGGATATGGCGTCATGACTTCTTACGATAATAATTCTAAATAACAGCTAAAAAAGTAAATGAGCTAGCGTAAGCGGCAATATAGAAAGAACTCTAACTCTATGTCTTATGCACCACTGAGACAAGTTACTGGCCTCTTCAATTCGAGTTAGGGGACCGTTATTCAGCGTTTTCATGACAACGGCAAAATGTGCTCGATAAAATTTCTGCGTCAACATAGCTCAGTGAGTAAGGAGTTCCGATTCCAGGTCTATTGAGAAAAAATGCCAGAATTTACAAATCTATCCTATCGACTGCAGAAATTACGCAGATTGGTCCGCAAACACGATAAAAAAGACATCGATAATTTATGCCAAGACGCGCTCCGTAAAAATACATCGATAACTTATGCCAATATAGCAAATATAACCTTAAAACTGTGTTTCAAAAACATTTTACACAATCACATGCTTCATGATATGTGTCCTACTCAAACTGTAACAAATTAATACGAAATTTTCTCTGTTATTTTACTTCTGATTACTCGTCATTTAATCTTAAAAAATGAAAATTGAGTTTCTGCAGTTTATATTGTTCTATGCTATATACTGCTGAATTCGTTGTTGTTTGGTTATACAATTCCGTGTGCCTAGGCAATCATAATGAGCCTGAGCTGCATATTCATAACCTGATATAGTTTATTTATGTACTATTCTATTGCTATGCATGTCCCGTCGACAGGCCATGTGGCCTGACGGAATATAAATGTGAGTTTTTAAAAAAAATACACACCGGGCAAATAACCGGCATAGGGTGAAAATCGATATGCCGCAGTAATGCACATCACACGGCCTTATGTGCGTAAGGGTTTGCATAGTCATACAACATGGAGCTAAGTTGGTATGTGTGTTACAATTTGATGAAGAATGCTTCTGCCGATAGTCTGAGAGGATACTGAGTCCAATATCATTTAGATAAATGTGCTCAACTCCATTTTTCTCTGATTGTGAGTAAAATCTTGGCTTTATAAGGCATTGCGTCAGGATAATTCTACTTTTTCATACTTTCTTTGGTTGCTATTTTTGTTATTTTAGAATCTGCAGACGTCTATTTTATTTACCTAAACAATACAAAGTGGGAGCAATTACGAGAAACAAGAACGGTGCGGTGCGGTGAACTAATGAGTCGTGAATAATCTCTGATCACGTTTCAATTTCATGGATTTCTTAACTATCCGTAAGTACATCTAGACTTCTTTAATGACAAATGTGAGCATATATTTAATTCGCAAATATCTTAAGAAATATTATAATTCATTCTTAAGTATTACAGCACACATTAGTGAAGATCAATTAGCCCAAAGGTTTTCGCCACCCTGCAATTGTATTAGCGCCATTAAGGTTTCTGACTCAGGCAAATCATATTGATTGAGGTACTAGATGACCTAGATATGAGAGTTACCTGCTGTCTAACGCATGAAAACACAAGTTGCGTGTGTAAATAAACAACAAAAAATCACAACGGACCCGACTCCGACGGATGAGGTTTATAAAACGGTCAAACTGAATTTCCAATTCACTTCAATGACCTGAAGAAGCCGACTGCAACGCCGGCGAAACTGCAGTTCCAGCACAATGGACCTAATACGCATCTTAAAATGTACTCAGCCACGGAAGCCTCCACACGGAGCGTTGCATCTGTTTTTTTAAGTCATGTTTGAGCGGGGAGATGTGTATGTTGAGAGAAGCACCACTGCGTCTCTACGCAGAGGGTTTGAGTCACGACAGTCTAGATTATGGCATGACTGTCATCTATTTATCTTAAAGGAGGTGCGGCATTCAGAGGGGTTTGACGAATGGCTAGATTTAAAAAATCGTTCAAACTGAGTTTCCAATAACGGATATCGTTTTTATTACCAAAGCAACTCGTTCGCTAAATATTTGTGTTGTTACTTGTCGGCCAGCTTAAGTTTAGCCCTGGAGTATGGTTTGTCTACAACTCATCAACGCAAGTGTACATCAAGTGAATTTTGATCATTTGACTCAATAATCTACTATAATAATCACCAATGTTTATATACTTTATGTGTCAGTAACTTTCACAAAAGCTGAAGCACGTGAAGCTGAATCTTCATTTTGCTGCAGACTTTTTTTTATTTGCAACATTAAATTAAAAAATAGTGGTTTTCCGTCATTGGGAAAGGAGCCATTAGAAAGAAAATAAAATACAGATTATCATTCTTTCAATCGAATATTTCATATCGGTCGAAATTCCGAAATATTTGCTAAAACGTAACTAATTTTCGCAATATTTTAGCGTTTTTGAGTCATCGTCCCCATGACGACCATATTTATTGTTTAAGTCTAGATTCCACGTGTATTATCCATTAAGGAGGTTCCGCCGCCGCGACTGTGTGAGTCAAAACAAATACTAAATTCCACATTTTTTATATTTTTTCAAAACATTCTGCTTTCGCTGATGAAATGCGTTACCTATAACAACCCAATAGTAAGGTACAAAACATGCAGATTATTTTATATGTATTTTAAATGAGCACTTTTTTCCAGCCATAGGAGTCGACATCAGCGCCACTTTCTACGAATTACCGCATTTTTACTTCAATTACGGCAGTAATTTCCTAATAACTAAAAAAATAAGGTGGCAAGATGCCTATATTTTATTTTTATTCAATTTCTCTGGATTATTTCCTTCTTACAAATGGTTTTGCGCGAAAATGGCATTTATATTTGATGAAAAAATACTATTTTTCCTCGTGTTTCTCTCATTCCCCCATTAAACACAATGTAATTTCAAGTTCAATTATAGAATAAAATAGCGTGGAAAGGTATTATTTTGTTGTTCATATCAGATAGAGGAGAAGGTTTTTTTACAAGCAGAAAAAATATGAATAAAATGAAATTTAAGTCATTTTACGGTGGAACCACCTTAACTCAATGATTCATTGCTCTAAATAAGATATGTAAATTAATATTAATAATAAGATATTTTAAATAATAATAATATAATCTCAAAATAAGATATTTTAAATGATAAATCAAAATTTTAATTTTGCTGTAAAATGTAAAATGTTTAGCAAATTTCATCGAAATATTTGACGTAGTAAGCAGCCACGCGCAGTGTTGAATTATTTCCCTTCCCGTTGATGTTCAACGGTCACCTTCACTAGTACCTTAATATTTTGTGATCGAAGAGACAGTAAATATGTAAAAAAAAGTTCAATCCACATGCTGGGGAATGCCTTTTCTTTCTTCTCCCGAACATTCTCCCACGGTTGTTATCTGATCCATCCCAATTGAACTTTTAAGTGGTGACACTTTTTTTTTTGTTTTCGATTTTCCAAGTACTGCGGCTCCCTTTCAGTTACTAAAGCCTTCCCCTCTCTTTTGACTGCAATTACGTCTCTCTGGGATTAAAGATGGAAGAAGGGACTTTTAATGTTTCATCCTCGCCCCAATAAAGATGTTTATCTATCTATCTTGAATTAAGGTATAGCAGATAATTGATCAGTTTTACACAAAAATCAATATTTGGTGTTGCTTCGGTCGCGAAAAGTACGCCTGGTATAGTTCTTTTTTAATCACGACTGTATTTAAGTATTTATGGCAAATCAGTGGGATAAAATATAGTTATGTTATAAATCCAACTATATTTTAGTGTTTTATGAAGTATTGATGCTGCTAACACCATAAAACTAAGTTGCATTCAGGAAAAACTATTTTTTTAAACTTTGCTGCAGGTAAGTGAAACCTATAGAAATAGTTTCGTAATAATAGGATGCATTTAATTTTTTCATTTGTCGCACTTATACTCTTGGTTCATAAATCCAATGGATTTAAAATATATTTTGCTATATCGAGGAAATAGTAGAATTCACGAAACTTTTATGTAGGTTATGATTCCTAGCTTTAGTTTTCTGCTAAAACTTTGAATCTCCCTGCCAAAGAACAGAAGGCCCAGTTGTCGAGAGAGAGGGGATAACTTATTCAATAAAGGGGATGGTATTTTTTATTCCCCACTGATTATTTTGGGAAGCTCCCTAAAAGCTTCAAAACGCATGAATAATTACTTGGGAAGCTAATGTTACTAGAAAGCTAATTTCCAGTTCAAGCGGAAGTTCCACCAAAGAATTTTCTTGTAATCTTATTGCTTCACTGAAAGCTTAATTTTAATGGAACAACATGTTTCGAAATCTCGAAAAATGATATAAAGAGGCGTATGTGCTGAAGGAAATGATGTACAGTTTTAGGAGATTTCTTGTTTCGCATTTCAAAGGGAAATTAAAAAAAATGTGGTTCCTTCCGTCCTTGCCACTAAGGGATAAGATGTTTCGTACGCAAAGTTTACCTCGTTTGACAATACTTGTTGGCCAAGAAACGGATTCATCGGCTGAGATTTAGAGTTGCATGAAAGGATTTGTACATCGTACGGTGGACACGGTGTGCTTCCTCCATGCGGTTTTCCCTATTGCCCATTTTTATCAGTTACACCTCATAGCTTTGAAATTCAGCTATACATTTTTCGATAAAGATGATGTGTAAGTGTTTCATCTTGGCATACTGGCATTTTATGTAGGCAATCAGTTGTAAATATGAGCATCTCTAAAAGAGGAAATTATGGCTTTAATAGTGATAGGATGACATTGTAATCAAAGCATTTGAATTTTAACAGGTATGCCGGAATTGTTACCAAGAAATACGAGGTGAAATAATTCGCAAATGCGCAGAAGTGCCAATGAGGATAAACTATCCGTCCCAAGGGTCTGACGGAATTGCGATATCTCGTATGGATTACTGCTAGCGCCAATAGTCTCAGGCGCAAATGGAAAAATACGTATGCGTGAAAAAGATAAAGATTGTATGATTTTGCCATAAATCTTTTATTTATTGTGAATAAATGCTGATATTGTTCCTTTTGTTGTAAGACGTTTATCATCGTCCATTTAAAATACGCCTGGGACCACACGAGACATCGCCACCGCAACCGTAAGTAAACAAAGAAGATGGCCGGGAAAGTACATACTGCGAAAACGCCAAGAGAAGGACTGTGGACGGCATTATTATCGCTGCAATCTGGTTCCAGAATGTTTATTAGGATGCAGAATTGAGTGACCAGTTACCTTTTTAAGTTTCCCCTGATTAATAAATCCCACTTAAATCTGCAAGATATTCAATTAAAGAGTATACCTGTCGTGCTGTTGCGCTCATAGTTAGCGCCTGACCGCTAGAGTGCTCTGGGTGAAATGTATAGGCATTGGAGTAATGTGAATGTCAGCCCCTTGATCCGTCCTGTCCGGGATTCGAACTCGGGTCCCTCGATACCGTGCCGAGTAGTTCAGCCAGCAAAGCTACCGAGACATCCTTCTGGGGATTCTTCTGAATTTGTTTTGAAATTCATGATGAATTTGTTTTGTTCCCGATATCCTTCGACTACACAAATGTTTGTTCTTTGCCTAAATCTATATTCAACCGAGAAATAATATCGTTTACTTCGAGAAAACTGTCGATGTAGATCTATATTTCACACACGAGGGTTTGGAGGTCGATAAAGTACTCCCACAAGAGTGTGTGAGAGGGATCCGAGCCTCCCTCATAACGCCTGCTCTGTCTTTCACCCCCCTCCCCCACTCTCCTGATATATATCTCCGTTCCCATGGCGACAGCATGACTCCGTCCCGCAAGGCACTCGCCTTGTAATTTCCCTTTAACTTTTCGGTGGACCCCGGAGCCCCCGATACAAAGGTTATCGAAGAAAGAGGTTTTTTTGATGCGGGGACGTGGGCTGCAGTCACCATAAACGTCTTAGGAATATAAGACCCTCCTCCATCCCCCATCGTTCTCTCTACTCAAACCACCCCTCCAAGGACGCACTTCTTTCAGAAGTTTCTTTTCTCGCCCACCCTCCACCCCCTTACAGAATGCCTAATCTCCCGGGCTCTGAAGTTCCCACCCATCCCTACCCGCTACCCATTACAACAAACAGCGTCAACAACCCCATTCCAATCTCTCCCCCTCTAACCCCCACCCCTTCCCAATCCCGCCCCACCTGCCGCCCCTGCTGCTCAATACCACGCACCCCAACCTCGAAGTCTCCCGGTCCGTTTTAGGGGGGGGGTCAAAAGTGGCTGCTTTTTGGGGGGGCTCTCATTATGAAGAGTACAGATGAGAGGTGGGGACGAGAAGGTTTCTCTGGAGTTTATGGTTCATAAGGGGGGGGTTTGGGTTTTCATTGTGCCGTCGCCGCGGCAGGGTGGTGGAAGAGGGAGGCTTTTCTGAGGGAGTGGAATAAGTGTGAGGTTAAAAAGGAGGGTGGCGGGGGATGTTAATTTTCTCCACTTTCCACCCAAACCCCTCCTTCCACCCACCCCCCCATGCATCACCGCCGTCTCATTCTCCTTTTTTTTGGACGGATTCTTTGCCTTCTCAAGCTCCAACCTCCCCGTAACCTCCGCTCTCCACTCTCCTCTCCTGGACCTCTTTACTTCCCTTTGAGTCTCTCTTCTCTCTTTACCACCCCCCCTGCCCGCGTTATCCCTTTAAAAAGAACTCGAAAACGACACTCTCGCCTCCACCCCCGTTTGAAGTCCCCACCCCTACGGTGAAATGGCTACGGGGTAAATATTATCATTAAACATAAATATTCAGCGGAGATCGGGAACACGGAAAATTATTATTAGCCTTGGTTCCCATGCAAATTACCCCGCAGAATCACCAGAGTCCCCTAATGCCAAAAAAAAAAAAATACTAGGAAACGACATTCCTTTCTTTTTTTTTAGGAAATTTTTCCATCGTCCAATCTCTTTGCTCGGGAATGAACTTCTTTTTTTCTGCTTTCCGAGTAAGTTCGTGGAGCTATAATGCGTTTATCAGGTACTTCACTATATTCGCTTGTCAGTGTCGTAGACTCAGATTGTTGATTTTTTTAGCCTCTTGAGGAAAAAATGCGTCATCTTGCCTCGTATCAATCGAGGATAGATGAAGTACGTCCATTACTTCCCGGAATAAATTTTCATCATACCTAATTTTTTTTCTGCTCACTTACTATGTGTCAACTCCACTGAAACACGTTTTATTCTTGTTAATCTTTATCTCTAGTAAATATCCCGTGATCTTTATGAACGTTTAAAGTTATTTTTTTGACGTTCCGGATACAAAGCTAGCCATTGGATAAAGTTGGTAGCTGAAAAGGACCGAGTAAGTTGTAAGTGGAAAAACAAAAGAAACCTTCCTCATTATCGTCACCATGAAATCTTGAAATTGAACGTGTTCCCCCTCCATTGTTCTGTTTCCAAAACGAGTTCTGCATCAGCTCTGCGCTTTGATACACTTTTGGATGCAGTAGAAACATTCATAATCCGTCTAAAAATCTCTTAGACTTGATCCTGACCCTATACGCTTTTTTAAATAAATATATACGCAAAAGTGCATTTCAGTCCATGTCACGATCTTTTTTGACGCAACCACCACCGTTTTGTTCAACTTGACGATTTTTACGTGGTCACATTATATAGGATATATACCCATTCTACGATTGCACTTATCGATTTAAAAAAAGTGAACCATCATGTGACCAAGCAATTCAGAATTTAGGAAGCCATACACCACAATGAGTCATCACCTGTTTTTACTAGACCACTGCATCATTGCGTCAGTTTTAGCTTGCAACTTAGTAAAAGTAATGCCATTGTTATCCGCGATTTTCCTGTAGTTAATGGATTGACGCCAATTGTGACAAATCCTCATCGAGGTCTATTGCGGCTAGCCAAGTATTAAAAACATTTTGTACCTGCTTATTGCAATGTAATTAAATAGAAAATAAAGCTCTCTCATTGGCTGGTCAACGGTCCAGTCTGACTGGCAACTATGAATATGTAAATAAACAGTCCATTGTTATACATTGCTCTAGAATATAAATGGATTGCAATGACTTAAGCTATTATGTACTACTCGCTTATTATTTCGTAATTCCCTAGTCCTGCCTGCTAGGCCCATACATAACACTTATGATCCAATTTGGTAGGTTTGTCGATAGTTATTACCGTTAAATTATGGACGAATTCATGGTCCTCATGTAATATAATGGTTGGTATATATATATATATGACTGATGCAATTAGAAAAAACCTTCCCGGTTGATCTCACTGCGTAGAACAGCGAAGGACTGAGTAGGAATGGTGGTGGATTTGACTTGAAATAACACTTTATTGGGTTGACCCCGAAGAGCACATCGAGATAGGGTGAGGAAATATGTCATCTCGTAAATATCTCTAGAGAAGATATTTCATTTACATCTTCATAATAATTCCATAAAAGATTAAGAAACAACAAATAAAAAAGCAATAGTTTCCATAAAAGTACAAATTTTATGGAAAATGTTGCTATTAATTCATTTCGAAACTATATAGGTAAATGCACGGACGCCTACACAAAAGTTATACAGCTGACACGCCAGATGTGCTATTAGCACTAAATGTCACAATAAAAAGTTGGCAATAGATTGTAAATTAGCAAATTAACTACCCTAGTGTTTGAAATTCATAATTTTAAAGACTCGATTTCAGCGAATATGAACTCTTATCGTTAGCGAAAGGATGAAGATACAGGAATAAAAATATATTTTTGAAACACCTGGGCCAACTTAAGAACCCTTGGGTTCTTGAAACCCTCTTCTAAACTCCATCCTACATAAAGCCCGAGTTCCATCAAACGCGATGGTTCGTAATTCAATCCATTCGGAGTATTCTTGGCCACTTACGTTAACCGTCAGTATACGACCTAGACCTAGAGGCGTGGCATCGCTTCCCGGAGCGTGGGAACGCGTGATAAATCTAGCCCCGCGACGACACACGTGAGAGATGCGAGCAAATCACGCGAGGATTGAACACTCCACTTCGCAGTGAATATCGCGCGAAATTTACCTCATATGGGGTAAATCCGACGAAAATTCCCGAAAAAAACGACAAGCAGGTGCGCTAAGATATGGTGAGACGGGAGAGGGATGAAAATGGGGCGGTTTTCAGTCTTTGACGGAGAAAAGGAAACGAGTGGTAGAGGAAATGCGGTTTTGGAAGGGGGTTGGCGATGTGGTCGCGAAGGAAGTGGTGGTCTTTTCAACCTTTTTTTTCCTTCAGTTTGTTTCATTTTATTTTTCGACCAAGGGGTGAGGGAGGGAAGAGACAGAAGGGTTGGGAGGGTGGAGCGGAGCGCAAGGGGGATGATGAAAGGGGGTGTGGAGGAGGAGGTCTCTTCACGATAAGAAATAAGAATAGTAAGGAAAATAAAAATGGTACGAAGGGTAGGTGGGTATTTCTTTCCGGGGGAAGGGTTTGCAGACGGCGGTCGAGAGATGTTTGTCAGTCGGTGGCTTTAGTGACGTCTCACCCCTTCCCTCTTCACATTTCCACCCTTCCCCTTCCCCTGACTGCCTCTAACCTCTCTAACTACACTCTCATCCAACCGCCGTCCTCTTAAGCCGAGAAAAAGTTGTTTTTTACCCTTCTCCCGGTGGAGTTTTCAGGTGTAGCAGGGGGGGGAGGAGTAAGGTGATGGAAGGAGGGGGTGGGGAGGAGAGAGAGGGAAAGGGTTTAACTCATTCGTGTGTGAGTATTAGAGGGAGAAGAGAGTGGGGTTAGCGGGGGGGTTGTGGGTGGGGTTGGTAGTTGGGGAGGTGTGGGGTGAGGTCCAAAAAAAAAGGAGGGATGGGAGTAGGGTGCGCCGGAAATTAAGAGAAGAGGGATGGAAAGGGTGAAAACACCAAAGGGAGGCTAATAAGGTTGAAAGGGCGCGTGCTTCGCGAGGAAGGCCCGTAGAAGGAGAAGAGGAAGAAAAAAGAAAAAGGGACGAAAAAGAAAATATTTTCCCTTGAACACTAACTCCCTTTCCCTCTCCCATCTCTTTCGCCTCCTTCTTCGTCTGGGTGGAATAAAAAAAACGAGAGCGAGAGGAAAAATTTAAAACAAAAACCTTGCGCACGGCGACACACGTGCGTGCATTCTCTCTTTCGTAGTGCGTGCGTATTTGGCTTTGGTTGGCGCCGCTGTCGACCGAAGTGGAAGGAAAGAGTAAAAAGGGAAGTACTAAGTGGAGACAGAGAGAGGGTTCGATGAAGGACTTGCTGGATAGGAGAAGTTAAGTGGGGGATTAGGTTGGTGCTGTGACGAACCGGATTCCCATTTACAAGACCTTGATAACATGTTTGCTACGAAGTATGGTGTCACATATATTTGAATTACTTTTAGTTTTTTTAATGTCCTAAAGCCGATGGTCGTTGTAATGCTATTAGAGGTACCTACGTTGGTTCTGTACAGAAATTGTTTTGGGAAAACGGCCTACCATGATTGAAACACCGGTTCCCGATCTGTCACCAAAGTTAAGCATCGTCGGGCTTGGCTCGAGTTTGGATACGGGTGATCTTCCGATTCTTCCGACTTTCAAGATAGGATTGAATAAAAGATAGAGGGATCCGACTTCATAAACCTGTCCTCCTGTCACAACTCCCTCACCAATTTTCATTTAAACTCTGTCGGAATTTGAGCCCAGGTTCTCGAGATGGAAAACTACAACTATGACGCTAACCAGATCCCCCTATCGTTTCAAAATAAAAAAACACAATTTATTCCAGACTCTGATTACTTTAACTTTATTTTTGGTATGATTAGTTCCCAACCTTTTTGTCATTTTCAAGTTTTGAAAAAGACTCCAAAAACATTGAAATATAATGAGTCAAATAATTATTACATGCTCGCTGTAATTAATAAAGAGATATACTATTCCAAATTCAATTGAAAATGGAAAAAACGAACGGTTGTACTTGTTATATACTTTCTTAAGTTGTGTGTGTCTCTAGAGTAAGAAACCTCCGGAAACCTCTAGAACTGGTGAATCCCACGAAGCTCTCTTCTCTTGGCTACCTTTGGAAGTATCTTTAGGTTCAAACTTTTCCTATATTAGTCCGAAGAAATATCGCGAGGTTCTTTCTAGTTAGGATATGCGTTAGGATAAGTATAGACAACATTCTTTTAAAATAACGCAAAAGGGTTTCGCCGCTCGATAGGTATGAATTACCTAATAATAATTGAGGGGCTGAGAGTCATCGTAATACAAGTAACATCAAGACGAAAAACGATATAAGTGCATATATTCTAAGTTGGTACCGTCAGATAGCTACAGGAAAAGGAATACAAGTGTTCAAACGTATGGTGCTGCGATCTAGCCGCCGAACACTTAAGCTACTTCGCTTTTTGTCATTTCTTACAGGAGTAAAGTGATACAGGTGACACTAGATGATGTTTGTCACTTGTATTACTTTGACTCTCAGCCCTCAATTATAACTTCTACAAACTTGAGTTCAGTTAGGTGAACTATATTAAATATCACAACCGACTTCAACCTACATGCATTCTGTTTTTGAGTAGCCGGTATTGTCGTCATGGTAAATATGATTGCATAAGCGATTAAAAAGGCGCCTTTTTGAATGAAGTCAATATTCCTTTTGGGAGTATGAGAAGAAAATCCCATCCATCTATTTTTTCGGTGTCTTGAGTGTGCTCAATAATGCATATTGCAGGAAAGTTTACCTTTGTTGCCTTATATTAACAGCACTTGAGCATTGTACGCAAAATCACTTCTTTATTAGTGGGTTTATTGAATCCCTTGAAGAAATGAGAGTAACCAGTCAAGAGGAATTCTCAATTCCATGCATGCTTTTTCGTATTATTGATATTTTAAACAGTTAAAATACTTGTTAACGTATTTTTTTACCAGTATCTTATAAATTGGAATTCTGAATAAACCTTTGAATCGAACTTAATTTGTCGTAAGATAATGTATGTAGTCGATAAGTAGTAGAAAACTTTAAGACTTATGTAGAGCTAACTACGTACAAGTTTTGTGTAAACTCCAGAAGACCGTTTGTGACGGTGATAGTTTTGCGGAAGTCCTTTTTGCGTTATGCATATTATATCAAGTGTTCTATAATGTATTTATCGGTTTTCCTCTCGATTATGCTTACAGAGCAGACTATTAAACTCTGTTGATTGCAGCTGCTGCAACATTGAACCCGCGTTTTGCTTTTTTAGCCAAAGAACGCTCGCTTATACTATTTCTCAATATTGCGAAGGAAATGCTAATGATTTTTCTCCTGTGGAATATCGCACAAATGTGCACTTTCGGGTGACTCCGTAAAGGTTACTGCCGTGGCTAGTCCCGGTTTCCTCAAAATTGGTCAAACGAGCGAACACCTCATCGTGTTCTATGTATGGCTTTATCCTCGCGGACTGTGGCGCTTAGCGCACGACTTGGACTGCTAATGACATCATATGTCTTGCAGTCCTGACCACCATGCTCCTATAAAGCCACCACATAATCCACAGGAGAGAAGGACGCCTCGGTAGCTCAACTGGTTAAAGCACTTGGCGCGAAATCGAGGGATCCGGGTTCAAATCCCGGTTTTATAAGAACGAATTTAAACTTTTTTCGAGAAATAAATTAATAAAAATTATATATGTTTCTACGCATTGTTCGTTCTTTTTATATTTTATCAGGTATTTTGGGTCCCATTCCCATTAAAATGCAGAAGTAATCGGCAGGGAAACTATCATTCCACTCCAACACTCTGCTATTTCATTTTATGAAGGCTGAGTTAAACTTGCCTTAGTTAAACATTTATTTGGACTACTGGTTTCCATTTTTGGGAAAAGAGTATTAACAGCAAATCGAAGAATTCAGCCTAGAAATATTTCGTGACAAATCCTTTGCAGAAAAAAATGATTCCATTAGTTTCTCAAGTGCTTCAATAAGATGGAAAATCACTCTCTTTTCTCTCTCTCTCTCTATCTCTCTCTCTCTCTCTCTCTCTCTCTCTCTCTCTCTCTCTCTCTCTCTCTCTCTCTCTCTCTCTCCTCGCCTTTTCTTGCTTAAATATGTTTTTCTTAAATTACTCGTCGAGAAGCATCAGGATCAATAATACCTATATGACGGTACAAAAGATACGAAACATCTTTGGTGCGTCCGTTTCTTTCACCCCGAAAGAAAAGAAAAAAAACGCAAGGCTGCCAACGGCACCCTCTCCTCACCCATTTGCGCCACTCCGACCTCGTATCCTCGCATCCCCCACCCTGTACATTTCTCCTTTCCTCAACCCCCTCTTAACCCCCCTCCCACCCAGCCCTCTCTACCCCATGTGGTTCCTCAGCGAGACGGACCCGAACTACGAAATTGCAACAACGCCCACGCACTCCTACTCCTCCCGTCTTCCTTCTTCGGAAGAAAGAGAGCCTCTCTCTTTCTTCTTCCCGATCCCTCCTCCTCCTTCCTTCACACCCTCCCTCCCTCCACCCCCCCCACACACGGAACAACCTCCCCTTCCCACATCACCCACCCCCAACAGAATCTTTCTCCCTCCGCACAACACACCGACCGAACACAGAAACTTTAGTAATTTAGTGCGACTCAAATTACTTTCTCCTTCCCTCTCTCTCCTCTGCCTGTTTTGAGTGTCTGGGTGCTCTGGTCGACAACGCGTGAGGTGCATGCCCCCTCTCCACCCCCACCCCCATGCGTGTCCAGCTTCCGTAAGGAGGGACTGGGAGGGCAAGGAGGATTGAGGCGGTGAGAGAGGGTCGGTGGTAGTAGCAGCTTGAAGGGGTGAAAGTGGAGGGTTGGATGAGAGTAGGAGGAGCAGGGTTGGTTGCCAGGGTAGGTGGGGGAAAGGGGGCGGCTCTTATTGAATTGGGGCGGAATTGATGTTATTTATCCTTTCTTCTTCCTTCCCTCTCTCGCATTCCTTTCCTCGGAGTGCACTAGGGTGGTCCATCATTAAGAAAGGAGGGAGGAAACAGAAAGGTGTGATCGCAAATAATTTCTCGATGCTAAGAGAAAAAAGAGTTAGTTTAGCTGCGATAACATTAAAAATCCGTAATGTTCACTAAAACCCAACGTCCTATGTGGGTTATTTTTGGAAATCAGACTCTACGTTCCAACAGATTTTACTCAGCACATATACTCCAAACAATTGTATTTTCTCCAAATAATGGCTATATATGAGAGATAAAGGGAATTCTGGGAGATAGCTACTGGAAATATCCTTAAAAGACTGATTAATGGATTGATATGTTTTAGGGAAACGCACTTACAGCACTTAGTTTGACGTCTTTTGTAAGAAGTTTTTCTCTCTCGGACGATTCCAGTGGTCCCCTGCGATCCCGATATTGCATTTTCCTGTGTTTTAGGTTTCTCAGGGGCCGAACCACCAGAGCTTGACAGAAACACTCATGCCCTGGGCATGCGAAAAACCGACCCAGGCGGGACTCGAACCCGCGACCCTCGGAATAGCTGGCGAGGACTTTACAATGATTGCATTTGTTGTTTCGTTTTTGTAAAAAACATTATTTCAAATTATTAAAGTAATGGAAGGTGATTGCCGTTTCAAAAATCTACATTTGTTCTGATGTATACATAATCCGTTTATTATAATCCAGCTATCGTTCTGTACCTGGAAATATTTGCTAGAAATGCTTATTTAAAAGAAGAGAGATTATGTTTGCGCTGAAAGTCTTTGATAAAAATATCCTAAATGCATTGAAACTATACGCGAGTGATTTATAATTGAGATTATTTACGGAGGCTCTTTCAAAGATTTAAGGATTCGAATTTAATTTGCATTCATTCAGTTCTACCCTGATTGTTCTTGAAATGAGGAAAATGCTTTCTCATCTAATGAAAGGATCGTTTTATCGTTAGTTAGTGGCGGTGGTTATCTAGAGTGGCAATGTGATCAAACGAACTATTCGGCACACAACGTCCGTAATAGAAATGGGTGAATGTCGCAGCTTAAGTTTATTTCATATGTTTTTCTTGCTGCGTACTTTCTTAAAATTTTATAGTTAAAATCAACCCGTGATGGAGCGTTACCTTTGAATTGCAAGAAGAGGTGGTTGATCAGTTGGAGCGGCGGGCTTTGATGGGTTGACTGAAAAAGCTCCGTGGTCGGGCGCTGTAGCCAAAGACAGACGGTGTAGAGATAGACGGTGGACAGGGGGGTTGAAAGTTTAAATCACCTTGCGCATTGAATAGATAGATAGATAAACGTCTTTATTGGGGCGAGATTGAGACTTGAAAATACCCTTCTTCCACCTAATCCCTCGTCAGTACATGAATACAGTGAACATGACAAACACATATACACTATATAAATCAAAGCAATAATACTAAACACAATAGAAATGGAATATTAACGCGACATAATGAAATATAAGAAATAAGTATCAAAGATATGTACAAATGTGGGAAAAACGTAAAGATTTTGGCTGGCATCCGTCACGGAAAAAACCCACTGCAGGAAAACACCCACACATGAAGGGGGGTATGAGAAACCAGCGGAACCTTACTGAGAGAAGCTAATGTGACTCATGGTAATGAATAATATGCTCAATAAATACCAAGATTGAAATTTCTCTGTGCATTTCTTTGAACAGAGAATATTTTATGTGTGTTTGGCATATTACGGTCACCCTGCTGTGCCTTGAGAAAGTCTTATGTAATCCCTTTTTGAAATAAGACAGTGATGGTGCATTTCGTAAAGTAGTGTCAAGATTATTCCACTCGCGGAAAGCAATTACAGTAAATGTATTATTGAATATGACGGCTCGGTGGTGAGGTGTTACAAGTTTTTGATTCCCTCGTGTGTTTGTTCCACGTACTTTTCTGAGTGTAGAGTTGAGTAGAGAGTGGAATAACGAGGTTGCAATGAGTGCAAGAGATGAAAGCGCTGCTGATCCCCTGCATGGAAAGGGTGTGTGGCAGGGTGGGTGTTTGGTATCGGAAGGCCACAACCTTCTTTAAGATGAAGGTGTAACTTCAACAGCACAGTTCCAGGTGTAATGCTAGCTGAAACTCATATATTACTCGCTAAAGATGATTAAAATTTATTCTATAGCTATTAGTTAATTCACAAAACTCCATTTAAATTTGTATTACGATGCAGAATTCTGTCACCGTTCACCATTTTTAACGAGGTTTTCAGTGACAAAGGGATATGTAGCATGTACGTATGAGGGATATTTGTTTTCAATATTCTCGCTGAAGTTTTACCAAACGTTATTATATATTATATACGTGCTTTCAATTATGTTCAAAAAAGGATCACTTGGATAAGACGGTAGTTGGCTGGCAGAGATTGCGGACCATGACTTCGCGAGCAACTCATATCTAGAGCATCATGTGCATGTCCGCCTCTTTGGACGGGGGTTGAGCCTCGGTGGCGTCGCAGCGGCCAGCAGCCTCACATTGCGTCGCGCCAATAAAAATGACTAATTTCTGAATGGGTGCCTCGGAGCGTGTGTTGGGAAATGTGTTTAAATGTCCTCCTCACATGTCCATTTTGCTAAAAGCTCCGTGGACCGTGGATATGTGCGCAAATAAAAAAGGAAAGCATTGTTGCCCAACTTATTTCCACTGTTTCCCACGGGTCGTCTTCCATAAACATACTCGTAGCGAAAAGATATTTTTTTAAATATTGGAGGAAGTTTGCTCTTTGCCGTCGTAAAATAATTAGTATTCAGTTTCAGCTTTAGTATATAGTAGGAGATGAAAAAAGGGACCAGAATGTACCACCACGTACGTCTCTTAAAGATTTTTTCGTTTGACGTTATGACAGTTGCTGCATAAGAAAAGAAACATTAACAGCTCCTCAGGTGGATTTCGGAATCGATTCCATCTGATCTCACTCGTTTTTAAATCCAAACTGCACGACTCAGCACTAGCTTGTCGGTAGTCGATGAATTATTTGTTCACAACGAAATATTTCTGTATGTGTTGGCATCACCAACTTGAATTTTTACTGGATACAATTAGCTATTCAATTTTTGATTGACTATTCCACAATTGGTTATTTCTTAGGCTGTGTGAAATGGTTTCATAAGATTACCTGCGGGTTATAGAACAAGAAAAATTATCCGATTTTGCTGGTAGGCAAATGGTTGGGTTAGCATAGTAAGGAAGAGAATTAGGTTTAGTTAAACAGAATTTTCACAAATTTTTTATAACCTACATGCTATCCTTTGGGTGTACATCTAATTAGCTGTTATTTCATCGAAAACTATTTCAATTTTTTATCATAGTAATGGGCTAGTATGACTCAAATTTTCCCTCCGCATTACAAAATTCGCAGCTTTCTATTGTTTGTCTTATTTGGAGTTACCCTGGGAATTGGAGTGAAAACTCTGGGAATGCTTGCCGTGAATCTATGAAACGCGTGTTATACGGCATAATTGTGATTCCATTGTGGTAATAGAATGTTTGACTCCGTTTAAAATTGTGTCCCTCATCGCAACACCGGAATCCACCTGATTTGAAATTACAAAAGGGAGCAATGGTGGTGCAATGCATTGAAAATTCACCTGACTTTATTAATTTATCCACCCGAGCCCCGTTGATTTTATTTTCCTCGGATAGACGAGAAAGTGGGTGCAGGAGAGGGGGGTGAGTAAAATAGGATTTGAGCGTACACGCGCTCAGTCGTTGAAATCAAAGAATGGTAACCTTTTACAGTTGCACTAGTCTCTTTTCTCCGAAAATTGCATTTTGCTTTTGAATTGCACTTCTCCTTCCCCGCTTTCACGACCTTTTTTGAAGAACCCAAGATCCCCGCCGCTGTGCTACGCTCGAATTTCTACGGATTCATATTTTCCATCGCCGGAATACATTTCTTCGCCGCACGAAGAGAACCAATTCAACAGAAAATAAACTCCTTCGACTTGGAGCGGAATATATGGAAAAAATAGCATATAGGAAAGAAGGGGGAGAGAGATATTCTATATTTTCCGTCTGCGTGAAAGCGGTGGAAATCCCCGGCTCCGGGAGTAGACTGTATTTTTTTCCTTCCGGGGGGCCGTGGAGGCGCTCAGCTGGCCATGGGTGTGGAAGGGCTTGGGGGTGGAAGCAGCAGCGACTGGGGGATGGGGGCGCGAAAGGGGTTGGAGGAACAGCACAGCCACCCAGCCAGCAGAAATGCCCTGAGCCGATCAACTATTTTCCCCCGAAAATGGCACGGGAAGGAAGGGGACGCCGGAGAAGGAAATCCAATCGGCTGCAAAGGCAAGGATTCTTCTGGCGGTTGGCCCTCCTGTGTGCCTCCTCCGTTGCTCAAGTCTCTTCACCCCACCCTCCCTCCGCCTTCCTCCGACCCCACATGCACACATTCACACACACACAAGCAGAGATTTCCCTCGTACCAATCCGCCGCTGTGTCAGAGTGAACGGGGGCGAAAGAGCCTGCAACCCACCCCGGTCCGTATTTTATGCATCCCGGAGCGCTTTATCCACCCCGGCGCTTAATAATCTCCTCGCTGCTTCGGTTCGGCACGCGCCGGGGCATTCTGTGCGGGGGTTTTGGAGAACGCACTGGTGGCGGCGGCCGTGGTAATGGTGTCGTTGGGTGGCTGTGGGGGTGGATTTTACTGCCCCGGCCGCAATCTCGCAGTCGTATCACCTGAGGGAGGGTGGATTATCCGCGAAAGAGTTTAAAAATAACTAATTTGCCGAGTCTAAAGCAGGAGTTATTATTGTGGTATCCTTAATCTTATTTTACTCACCGTCCCCCGTCTCCCACTCATTTTCTCGTCTATCCGAAGAAACTAAAATCAACTCAGTAGACAAAATAATAAAGTCAGCTGAATTTTCAATGCATGCACCTCTCCCTAGTAACTTTACAATTTCAAATTAGGTGCACTCAGCCGTTCCGACAAGTGACATAATTTTAATCGGGGTCAAACATTCTATAACCTCAATGCAATCACAATTCTGCGTCCATACTCGTTTCATATATTCACAGAAATCTTTCCCAGTGTTATATTAAGGAACTCTTCTCGGGTCTTCCACAGGGATAAACTTTTTAGCCCTGCCGAGATTTCGGAGTCTGACTCGTACTCCATTCTCATGGCGAATGATGATATTCACGATAGACATCGACCGTCGTTATTGTTGCACGTGGAATGACCCGATAAGACTTCCGTAATATTAGACGCCGGGAAAAAAATAAATCTTATTTCCCCGAGTTGCTGCAACTCCGAATGAGAAGGAAAAAAAGAAAGGTCCCCAAGCCCACCCCACCCCAACTATGAGTTTGGAATATTTTCTAGAGCTGTTCCTTGTCACCGCATAATGAATTTAAATTCTTTGTTTCAATATTCATAATACTTATAAGCAAAGGGTTGGAGTTGCAGGTTTTTAATTAAGTTCAAAATCCGATAGAGTAAACGAATTCCTATCTTTCTACACAATTGTATTGACTTTGACACTTGAAACCACATGAGCTTAAAGATATCTATGTTTAAAATAGATAAAAATAGTATATTTATCACTGAATACAATGGAGATATTTGATAAAAAACAGAAATTAGAGGAAGATATATTTTCAAGAAGCTTAATGAAAACTAATGGAAGGAATGAATTAGTCTGTAATGGTGATTTATTTGCAATTAACTAGTCATTTAAACCAAACTTTTTCACTTCAATAGAAATAGCGTAGTGGTCCGCTTCTCAGGATGGCGAACGTACTAATTTAAAAAAAGCATTCGTCGATTAACCCGCGTACTTAGCCACTTACTTTTGCCTTACGTTGGCTGAGAATGTACTTGCTGTTGTAGTTACATTCGTCATTTTTCTCCCAAAACACACAACCTACAAGCTTTATCTTCTCACTTGCAGAATGACGGTGAAAAGTCATCATAAAAATGATTTGAACATGACCTGATTTTGGCCAGATGTAATCAGATAATAGAGAATTTAAGTTCAGCCCTCCTAGCACACTGCAATAGTGATTTTAGATGTACTTAGCGGCCGCTGTCACACGACACACAGCCGTGACGTTTGAATTCACTTTCCAAATGAGTTTTCCTTTATATAAAGTAAGCAGGTTCCTTGCAGCAATGCCCTCATCAGTTTTACGTGATCAGAAAAATGTCAGTTATGACTATTTGGTTAATATAAGCCAAAATGGCGCTTCAGGAGTACCTATACAAAATGTATACGAGATCTATTCTTTAACGTGATGTTAACTCATCAAAACACTTATATTAAGACCGGATAATTTCCTTGACTATATTAATTAAATTAAAAACGAAAATCTGCTTCCATATTTGCATTAATCATGAAATTTGGAAAAAATTGTAAAGAATTGCAATCCTTGAACATCACACGTCTTGCCACTTTGTTTAAAATAGTGATTACTTGATCGATATATTTTTTTTGATCTAAGCATAAAGTTATTTAAATCTTAATCGATACATATTTTTTCTATGGACTGGCTGAGGTGCTAAATGACCTGAGTAGTTGATGCACCCTAACAAACGAATAACTAACTAACTGATGGAAAGAACATAATTTTTTGGCACTTTAAATCTCAACCCTCTGATCGTTTTACTTGTAAAAACGCCGAAGTACTTTACAGACGATTTTGAAAACCTCAGCAAATTGCATGGAACAAACACACGAGGGAAACAAATACTTGTAATACCTCACCACCGAACCGTCATATTCAATAAATCATTTACTGTAACAGCTTGCCGCGAGTGGAATAATCTTGACATTACCTTACGAAATGCACCATCATAGTCGTATTTAAAAAAGAAATTACATAAGATACTTCTTAATGCACAGCAGGGTGACTAGTAAAATACACACCGTAATATGCCAAACACACATAAAATATTATCTGTTCAAAGAAATGCACATCCAAATTTCAATCTTGGTATTTATTGTGTATTCACATTATTCATTGTCATGAGTCACATTAGCTTCTCTCAGTAGGTTTTCGCAGGTTTTTCTCAACCCCCTTCTTGCGTGGGTTTTTTCCGTGACGGATGCCAGCCAAAATCCGCACGTTTTTCCCACAATTGTACATATCTTATTACACTTATTTCTGATACTTCATTATGTCGCGTTAATATTCTATTTTTATTGTTTTTAGTATTACCCTTTTATTTTTATATAATGCTGTGTTTGTCACGTTCACTGTACTGACTGACGAGGGGTTAGGTGGGAGAATGGACTTTAAAAGTCTCAATCTCACCCCAATAAAGACGTTCATCTATCTATCAATATCTCTTATTATTAGTGTCGATTATTTCATTTATCTTTCACTTTCTGCTCGTGCTTGTGCCCCTAACCTACCTCTATTTTCCCTGTCACACACTTTGCTGCTTGCCTTCCGGGGACCTGGTCATGATCAAAGCGTCGAGTACACGGCAGGCAATCAATCAATTCTAATGCTGCGATATCAACGTGCGCCCGCGGGCCGTGTGGTGGCATTGCTGTCGTCGGCGCGGGGGAGGAAATGAACAAGAGCGATGCTCTCAGCGCCCTCTCGGTTGTACATTTTACGCGCGGGCACATTCACATACATATATGTTTGCGTGTGATCATAATGGCGACCCAATTCAGCGAGGCAATCAAGGAGCTTGTATTTGCAGCGCCGGAGCGAAGGTTTGTCATTCAGCGTCAGGTTCACGCAAATAGCCGCGCTTTGGGAGAGTGTGAGTAAAAGAGTGTGCAACAGGGTGGCACCGAATTTTACAACCGCAGTCTGAAATGTAAGACATCTGAGCTCGTGAGTCTCTGCGTCCGTTCCCAGAGCCATGAGGGGGGGTCGCGAAACGTGATTGCATCCGGACGGCTTAGTCGGGAGAGTGAATGAAGCCTAACCTGACACGGACGACGGGGCAGGGAACGAAATATCCCACGACCTCTTTAGCTCTACAACATGGCCTAGAATGGGTGTCTCGTGCTCTGGTGAGCACTGAACACGCGTGCGATGCTATTTTTTTCATTTTCGAATTAAGTACAATCCACCTAGTTTTTTTTCTTTATTTTTTTCATTTGGCGTGACATACCAGATAAATTCATCTAATGTTCCTATCCTGTGGTCTATAGTATTCGACTGTACCACATAAAATTGGATATCATATCATGCCTGAAAATCTTTTATGAAAATGAAAATATGTTTGGTTTTTTTATTGACATATACTCGCTGAAATTTGGCACGGAATCCGGCATAATCACTATGAAAAAATATCTTAACTGTTATGAAATCGCTTTACTCAAACAAATACCTCAATTTGAATGGCTTATTATGCCTTAAAATATTATATTAAACATATAATTATGGTTTTAATTAGCATGTACTCGCTGAAATTTGACACGGAATCCGGCATAGTTCTTATAAAAAAATTCTTAACTTTTATGGAATAACTCAAACATATACCTCATTCCATTCATCCCTCCTCAGCAAAAGTATTTCCCTCAGTTGTTTTATTTGGGTTTCTCTTTGCCTGGAACCACTAGTTTTCACTTCTGGCTTGACCGGTACTCCAAGCGATTAATCTCCGATACCATCACTAGTCATTCAATCCTAATTTAAGTTGACTTTAGCCCTCAATTCGTCCCTCTCTTCTGATTCTTCCATTTTGATCTCGAAGATCTTCTGTCTCATTTCCAGTCTCAGGTGGCCTACGCATCCCTCGGTCTTCCTTCTCTTCTACAATGCTCCTTATAAAATGTTGCGTCTTAATGTGTATTCATCTTAACCTTGTATTCTTGACAGTTCCTCTTATGGTTCTATTCTTCTGTAAACTTCTTCGTTTCTCTTACTTTCCGTCCATTTTATCTTCATTACCAGACTCCAGCAACAACATCCAAAATCCTCACTTCCCTTCTGTTCCAGCTTCACAATTGTCCATGTATCTGAACCGTATTACAGTGCAATCCGAAGGAGTGTTTTCAGGTGCCCATATACTTATTGGTTACCCTATTTTCCATGAAAACCGCCGTTATCTTTTCATCATCACTTCCTACAGATGACTGGAATTGTCTTCTTCTTTTTCTTTTTGCAAGTATTAGGCTGTAAGTCTGTTTTAATCTTCTTCAACCTTGGTCCACCAACACCATCTCTTGCGTTTACTACGGTGCTCATCTGTTTCTCTGATTTCGTTTCCATTTTAAATTGAAAGAGCATGATTATAAAATGCATCGTCCTCCACGCACAATCGGTATACACCAGAAGACGGCATTAATCCGCATTAAAATTTCATCGTACAAAATTATGCCTTCCCTAATGAAATAAATTCCATTTCATGTTCGGCTCATGATTTCAGAGGTACACTAGAGATACACCTGAGTGCAGATATTATGCGCGAGATTATCCGAGGCTAACTGAAGTTAAAGAGGCTAACTAAACCTAACTAGGACATGAGTATGCGTTCCAACTACTTATATTTGATTCTCCAAGAGAAATTACATATTTCTCGGATATTAGCAAGTTTGATACTATTTAGATGACTTTGCGAAGTGCATGAGGAACATGTTATACTTTTCTATATACCCTGAATACATCATTTACTCCCATAATTTACATTTTCCCAACAGTTTCCTTTGAATTTCTGCTCTTATATCCACCCTGTATCTTCCATTAATATTTCGATAACGATACTGTAATAGATCTCATTTATAGCTATTTTTTTAAATCATACACGATTGCAGGCATGTAGAAATTCACCCAAAATAAACGAATTAACAGTCTAAAATCAGTTTTCTGCTCCCCTTTTTAGAAATTCAAGCTTGTTTTTTTAATCACGCATCTTTTAACTGAGTACTACAGTAGGAGGGAATTGTTAGGTTCAGTTCGTGTGGGAAGGTTTTGATTGTAAAATGTCGAACTATCGGTCTAAAAGGAGGGTCAAAGGATTGCAGTAGTCAGCGCAATCTATTGATCACAGATCGGAAGGTCTAACTCCTCCGTTCACTCCAACGGTTATTCATCTACCCCCTTGAGTTTTATTTTTACCCTGCAAGATCGCATCAAAAATTCAAAGCGCGCCAAAGGGGTTGTGTTAGAAACCGCTCGAGAAAATTTCGATAAATAAGGAGTCACGTGGTACAATAATCGCGGACGGTTCGAGATTTTGGTATGTTTGAACCAATCTCAAGCAGCCTTCCTGATCGGGTTTTTTTCGCTGGAATATTGTTGATGGAGTTGAATATCCTGATTAGATACACAACTAACAACACATCACACGCTTAAGGTGGTTCCACCGTAAAATGCCTCAAATGTCATTTTATTCATATTACGTCTACTTGTAAAAAACGTTGTCCTCTATCTGATATGAACAGCCTATTTCCACGCTATTTTATTTTAGAATCGAACTTGAAATTACATGGTGTTCAATGGGGGAATGAGAGAAACACGGGGAAAAATAGTATTTTTCCATAAAATACAAATGCCGTTTTCGGGGAATACTGACTCTAAAAATGAGGTAATCCAGAGAAATTGAATAAAAATAAAATACAGGCATCTTACCACCTTATTTTTCTAGTTATTGAAGAACTAATGTCGTAATTGAAGTCAAAATGCGGTAATTCGTAGTAATGGCACTTCAGTCGGCTCCTATGGCTGGAAAAAAAGTGCTCATTTAAAATACATTCGTGGAATAATCTGCATATTTTGTACCTTACTTGTGGGTTTCTATAGGTAACGCATTGCATCAGTGAAAGCAGGATTTTTTTGACAAAATATAAAAAATGTGGAATTTAGTATTTGTTTTGACTCACACAGTCGCGGCGGAACCTCCTTAATATATCCATTCGAGTAGTTCAAACACACCGAAATCTCAAACCATCCGTTAGTGTACCTCGTGACTCCATAGTAACGCGATCGGAATTATCTCGAGTGTTTCAAACACGAACCCCCTGGCAAATGCAAGATGTTTCCTATGCTTCAATCGAGCGAAATGCTTTGGAATTTTCTTTTTCGAGGTAGTCGAATTAATCTTTTTCGACGCAAGTCGTGAGATCCTTTTGTGCTGCATTTATTCGATTATCTCGCCCCCTCCATCTTTTATAACACTCAACCCTCTAATCCACCTCCATCTTTTCTTCTTCAATCATCCCCATCCCTCCCGCGGCACCCCATCCCTTCAAACCACCCTCCGCCCCATCACACACCGCCCTTTCCTTAGCGTCGCGAAACAATGTTTCCTTTCCTCCTCTGATGTCTACTTCCCCTCCTTCCCAACCTTCTCCACAGTCTCGCCTCTTTTTTATTCATCACTTCGGCCCTTGTTTCTTCTTTCATTGGGCGTCGCTCTCTCTTCGAGCCAACCGCTCACTCGCTATTAGGGGCTATAGCACCGTAATGGCTGCTTTTTTTGATGGGGTTCCTCCTGATTGAGCTCCTTCATCGCCTCGCTCGCAGCATTTAGAAAGAAAAGTATCCTTCTCCTCGTATCCCTCACCTACCTTTCTATTAAATATATCATTGAATCGAATTTCACCATTTTTCACATTTTATTATAATTTATTACTTCTTTTTTTAATTATTGATTCGTAATTTAATCAATATTTTATTTCATATTAATTTTTTCATATCAGCTCCCCTTTTCCTTCTTATTATATAATTCTTAAATTTTTTTAAAGTATGTATACATTAGCTTTATCTATTAGTAGGTTTTTCACATTCCTCTTCATATGCGGCTGTTTTCCTGCAGTGTTTTTATTTTGCTAAGTTTATTATCTCTTCCTTATTCCTTACGTTCTTCCCACAATCGAATTCACCTCTATCTCTCTACACTCTTTATATTACAGTTGATTAATTCTAATATATTGATGGTAATTTTTTTTTGTTCTTTTCTATAATTTTAATAGGCAAATTGTAATTATTTCATACATGTATTTGACGAAGGGTTAGATGGAAGAAGGGACTGCCCCAGTCTCAATCTCGCCCCAATAAGATCGGATTATTATTGTTGTTGTTACTCTCTCATGCCGCCCGCGCTGAACCCCGTCTCCTCCTTATCTCAAGCGATCGCGTCCGCTTTGGATGTTCATCCTTCCGCAAAATGGGCGCATCCAATCCTTCTGTCCTATCTCATCTTCTTGGTCCAGCTTATGCTACTGATCTGATCCCCCTTCCCTCCATCAATGTCCCTCCACTCCCCAACCAAGCCCCCCCCTGCCTCACACAAACAGGCATGCACAACATGTACCGTAAACTGTTGCAGTTGCACGAGAGCAGTCCGGTGTCCAGGTTGCCAGACAGGTTGGCTATCTGCACCCGCCCAACCCACCTCCCCCCAGTCGTCTACGCCCCCTTTCCCGCGTTCGTCTGCCTCATCGGAGATGTATCTACTCGCGAGCTCCTTCCCCCAAAGCTCCCTTTTCACTTGCTTCAAATCCTCACCACCCCCCTGCTCCAACCCTCGCCGTCTCTCTCCCTCTTCCACTCCTCCCTTTCACAAATATCCTCTCCACGCACCACCCTCCTCCATCCCTTTCCGTGGAGTCAGAAGGAAAAGAAGAAGTAGGAAAAAAACGTCCTACGGAAATGACGATTGAGAGCGATGCATTATGTAGCGGGCTTATTATTCCGCCGACTCTTCTACCACTTCGCTCTCACTCTCTCTCTCTCCTTCCCCTCTCTTCCCCCTCTTCCCGTCTCTTCCCCCTCTTCCCGTCTCTTCTCCATCCCCCTTCTCCATTCCTCCTTTTTCAACCCCCCCCCCCCCCCCCGAAGCGTCTTTTCATCGAATTAGGAGGAAGGGTTTTTCCGACACGGGGCACATGCTCCGCATTACCACTAACCTCCTCCTTCCCCCCACGCTTCCATTAAATTAAAATGGGTTCCCGATATCATCGCTCAAACCCCCTCCCACCCCCCCCCCCCCCCGTGTATTAAAACCCTCTTGCATTTTTGAGATCGCAGGTAATAATCGTGTTATGCGGAGGAAAATGTCGCGCTTGCTTTCCGTCGCGAAAGGTTCTCGGGGGGTGGAGGGGGGGGGGGTGGTTGTGCAAGTCAATTTAATGTGGAACGCCGGGAAGGCAAGCGCTCTCGATGGGAAACTGCCGATGCGCTGCTTGGCGACGGTCTATGGGCGTAACTTTTCCATAAAGTATCTAAAATGCTGGGACCAGGTTGAGGAATAATATTCCCGTCGATATTAAGGAATCCAATTCAATATTTGTTTAAAAAAAAAACGATTTTTTCGGCATATTTTTAACCAGGAAGGGTTATGAGTTAAAATGTATGTTATAATTTATAGAGCGTGCTGTTTTACTTCATCTGATTGATATGAAACCGCCTTTCAAATGGATGTAACATGTTATGTTTTGAGCTCACACATTAATGCATTTCTTGTATGGACGAAGAAGTCTAAGAACAATAAAACATTTCTCTTCTATTCTAAATGTATTACACGCATGGGATATCGGATGTTGCGCAAAATTAAAATGTGGGAACGGGAAATGTTTACGAAGGAGTAGAACGAACGTGCAGGTGTATATGTCTGCAATGTCTTGACTAAACATTTGTTTATTTCCATGTTAACCTCGTCGCTGTTCTATTCCTCATGTTGCTAACTTAACATCGTCTTGCGGCCCATGGTGGTGCTTGGGTAATTGACCTCGCACGCTAAGTCTAGGTTCGTGGGTCCAGAATCACGCCTGGGTGAATTTATCGTCACTCAGGCCATTTTTATGTGTACTCGCCATTTGTTACGTTAAAATAAACCTTTACCTCATTATTGAGAATCTATTGAGCGCTATTCAATGGCCACTGATAATCTATGCATCCTAATATATTTGATTGTTTCAGGCTTGAATTCGAGGAAGTGATGGATATCCATTTTGAATCACAAACATCTTACTTTCAGTCACACTTTATTTAAAAACTGCGGCCGATTTCACCTGAATAAGACATCTTCTGGCCTTAAGGCCAGAAGTTTCAAGCATAAGGCTTAATTATTTAAAATAAAGTGTGGAAAAGTACGAAGTTTTTTATTCAGAATAGATGTATATAATAAGGTGATATTCTGCAAGATCATGCGTGGTCAGTGGATATGAACTTTTATACTGTACTTGAAAAATTTATCAGTTAATTAAGGAAAGAATTTCGGCAGATTTCCAGGCTTTCTTTTCCCAGAATTAGAAATATTCCAGAAATGATTCTTCATCTATCCTAAAGTTGGTAGTAGGTATCTCCTTCTGAATAGGTGCTTTTCTCTGATTATAGTCTCACACGTTTACTTGTTTATATAAGGCACGCTTTTGTTGGAACCTCGGAATGATATGACAAAATGATTCGTCAAATTTGACCATTTATGTGCAGTACCCCTCCTTCCCTTACAACTCTCTCCATCCCATCTCCATGTAGCATGCTCTCCCATTTATTCTCCCACCCCCCCCCTCATATTATCTCCACCGTCGCGGCTGCAATGTTCAGCGAGAATAAAAGCCAAGAATGAGTATTAAAAAAAATTGTATACGCCTCACGCGTTTCTCCGGCAAAGAGGCACAAGGGAAACTGCTACAATCCCCATTCTCTCCCCTCGTTTCATTTTCCTCGCAATTGTGCCAGGCGCTTTATCGTCGACAGTTTTGTCATCTCCCGGTCTGCCCCCCCCCCCCTCCGTCTGACTCCATATTTGCCCCCTCCCCCTCTACAACGATCTCCTCCCTCCAGAGCACCGCTTAAACACCCTCAGATTTTCATACGAATCTCATTCTTTTCTCCCTCCATCCCTTCCATGTCATTCGGACCCCTCTAGTGTCCTTGTGAAGTAAGCAGTAAATTTGTGTTGATTGGAAACCTAAAGTTTATGATTCTGAAATAGTTGTTGCTAGGACAAGGTCTGATAATATATAACAGTTTGTTGATTGATACGAAATTGTTTTGTGAAGCAAGTTAATTTAGAGAAGATTCTTAAATGTTTGTTCCTCATTCAAAATAGTTTACTTTCATTATTTACAGAACATACTTAAAATGTAAATTCTTAAATATACATGCCACCCCTTCCCAGTGGTCCTTCCTTGTCCTTAATTCGGGCACTATGGAGAGAGGCCTTCATCCCTCAGTGTTAAGCGCCACGCCAGAAGTGGCATTTACCGACCTCTTGGGTTCATATTGCTCCCATTGCCATTCACTATAGATTTTTTAAAATCCTGGTTTCCTAATTTGGCGCTGAAATGAAAATATGGAGAAATGAGGCAATCGTTCATTTGTAAAATAATGGCACTTATCAAGTATCGGGAAACAATCGTAAACTTAGCTGCAAATAACCCCTTTTTAGCGGAGCATGACTAAGTAATGGAAAGTTGTACGAAGACTAACTAATGAGTGAGTCATGTAATGACCATTGGACTCTTTTTTTCTCGGGAATGTAAGTTTCATAAACTGTTTTAATCGTGATACCGGAGAAGGATGTCACACGCCTTCCTCGGCGGTCTGCCAGGCAAATGACGCCTTCCTCGGCGGTCTGCCAGGCAAATGACGTAGTTTTCCTGCCTAGGCCCCTCAGTCCGCCTGGATTGACTCTATGACTTCTCCGATAAATCCTTTTCCATTTTTGAAAAGTATCCACTTACCTTATCGGGGAAGTGTCTGAAAGTTCAGTGCTGAGGACTCACTTTGATCTTTGAATCTTGAATTTTTTACTTCTACGGTAATCAGTGAGATTCTTTGTTAATAGTAATATTTGTCGTTTAGTTAGCGAAGTAAGCAGCTTCGCTTTTCAAACATTACTATTTAAATACGTATCTGCCATTTACCTTTAATAGGCGGTAAAACTCCACGAAAATTGAAAACCCTCTTAATACGCAATTGGTTTGCATTTCGAAATTTTAAACACTGATACAATAGGCACTCCCTTTGGTCACATTCATGTTATTTTTTCCTGGCAAAATAAAAAAACACTTCAGATCAACGATATTTGGATTCTTTAATCACTGTATCTTATCATCTTTCCCCGTTATGATTCCTTCATTTTTGAAAATAAAATCAGTGGTGATCAGCATTGATCATGAAAAATCAGACGTCAATGCTGAATGGAAGGAGACCACGTGTTCAAGCTATTGTGTTTTCAGGAAAATCAAAGGCTTTTAGAGGTCAGGCATTATTTTGAATATGTAACTTGAAATAGTGTATGCACTCATAAACCACTGCGCTTTTAGGTATGCATACAAATATACATTTGATAGTGCATATTTATATTTTAAAACTATGAATAAAAAACATGGAAAGTTTGTTGACTTCGAGGAATTTTGCCATTGATAGAGGATGAAAACAACTGTAGTACTCAATGTCTTTCCATTTCATTGAATCGAATATTGGCTCTTGAAACTATGACGCATTGAAGCTGGTCGGATATTATCGCAATTCAAATAAATAAATAAATACATATTATATATATATATATATATATATATATATATATATATATATATATATATATATATATATATATATATATATATATATTTATATAGATATAATTCGTACATTATATATATATATATATATATGAGTTCGTGGAAAATCACACACGCGATAATTTAAATAAAAATAAACTTTGCCACAGGTGGGGCGGAAATAAATATAGAAACACAAAAAGAAGAACACTCACACACTATACGTTCTGATATTTCGACAGCCGAAAAGCTGTCTTTCTCACAGAAGGAAGGATACAGAATCTGTATCCTTCTGTATCCTTCCTTCTGTGAGAAAGACAGCTTTTCGGCTGTCGAAATATCAGAACGTATAGTGTGTGAGTGTTCTTCTTTTTGTGTTTCTATATTTATTTCCGCCCCACCTGTGGCAAAGTTTATTTTTATTTATATATATATATATATAATGTACGAAGTCTCATCTGCCAGCACACCTCTAGGCTGTAGTAGTAGTATTTTGGTTTAACGTGCTTCGACGGCTAAGGTCATTTCGCACTTCCTGTCTGACACGTGCAGACAGCTGGCAACAGCACTCGGACGAATCGGAGGATCACCCCTCCAAACTCGAGCCGAGCCCAACGATGCTTAACTTCGGTGACTGATCGGGAACCGGTGTTTCCATCGTGGCAGGCCGTTGCCCCTCTAGGCTGTATCTTCCGGTCCAATTCCAACCCATAGGTTTATGAAAAATCTATTGCATTTACAAAGAATGCCGTACACCACCGCAGGATTGATATTAGTATATATACCTTAGTGTTGGAGTGGAAAATTGAGGAGATAAGCCAAGAAATAAATGCATGCCGGGGGAAGCGATGCCGCATCGCCGACGGAAAATGTGTTCTTGACCGTGATTGGCCAAAACACTCAATGCGGAATCGTTAATCGCTCGCGAGTAGAAACTTTCATACTCACTTGGTACAATCCTGACGATCCTCAAGGGGTTCGGGGTGTCTCTGTTAATGGCTTCCCAACGCGAAGGCATGGGTTCTAACCCCGGACGAGGAATTCTTACGTTGGTACCACGTGGAGGAAACCTAATCTCCGTTCGTTAAGATGTGGTGCCGTACGTGAAATTCACGAGGAGCAGTAGGCTTATGCCGAAGCTGGGTTTCTTTCCGTACTTGCCCATCTACCCAAATAACCCTTCACTTACCAAACCCAACTATCTGTAAAGGCGCCTTTGGCCTCAATTGTTGCCCGCCCGCCCTGCCAAAAATAACCAACTGACTAATAAACATAAAACTCTCAATCCAACTTATTCTCCGATTCCTCCGTACGGTCTGTGGAGAGGATACCAGTTGTACAGTGGAATAAGTCTTCCGTCTTTTCCATGGGTGCTTTTGTTCACCTTCCGTCCCATTTCCCATCACAACTCTTATCCACTATTCCCGCCGCCCTGCTCACTTTCGCTTCCACGCTAAGCCGTTGCTCGTGCCATTAATTAGAGTCTAATGCGTGGCGCGATCTTTGAGCGAGGGGCAGAATGAGCCGGATTAACTACTGCCACCGGAAAGAAAGAATATAGATGAATGGTGAGGGGAAGGGGTGGAGTGGGATGGAGATGAGATGCGATTGAGAAGGAGTAAGGGAGGGGAGGAAACACTGACCGCCATGACTACATGAGTCAACAGGGGAGGGATGAGTGGTCCAAAAGGGAGCTATGAGAGAGGAGGTTTTGGGGTGAAAAACTTGCTGTTTTAATTTGAAAGACTTCGGCCTGATATCCACTTCCTTTCGCCAGGAAACTACAAACTCGTTAGTGCTTTGTCAACTGGGATTCGACGGCTAAGGTCATTTTGCGCTTCGAGTCTTCCAAATGCCGCTCTTGCCTGCAATTGATATCGAGCCGAGCTGAAAGGTGCTTAACTTAGGCGACTAGGCGAGAGCCGGTGTTTCCATTGTGACCAGACAGTTGCCCATTCCTATCTTCCCAAACCCCTTTCTTAAGTCTTCTCATTTCCACTTCGCGGCTAATTATTACAGGTAACTGAGTTTGAATTGGAGGCTTTTGGAAGGCAGTGGCTTCAACGGAAATGGTGCTTTGCTTACTTTATATTATGTGGAGGGGTAACTTTGCCTTGTGATTTAAAATCAGTGGCTCAGTGATTGCTTTCAGATGAATCATCAAGGAACTTTAACTATCCTTGGGGCAGTACGGATGGCTTTTGTCAATTACACAGGAGTTTAGTCCTTCACTCAGAAGTGGCTGACATGATATTTTAGCTGCACATCACTGGACTGGACTTTTGCTTAATCGAATCCTTTAAAGACGGAAAAATACTTTTTTAAAAGTCTAATGATAACTTATTACAGTGAAAAAAAACGTTTGCGCCTAATTTGTATAATACTCCTCGAAAATTTGGCGCAAAACTTTACTAAAGAATAGAATAATGTATGAAATATTTAAGGCTTTCCCAGCGTGTAGCGATGTTGGGGGTTCTTCGGGTTTCCGACCGGGTCAAACTCTGCTCCATTTCAGCCGACGTTTCGATGAACGAGTCGTTCATCATCCTCAGGGTATGAAGGAAGGGCAGGATGATGAACGACTCGTTCATCGAAACGTCGGCTGAAATGGAGCAGAGTTTGACCCGGTCGGAAACCCGAAGAACCGCCAACAGAATAATTTATGTCTGAAAATTTTACTCATCTTTATGATTGCTGCAGATTATCAGAGACCTTTTTCTCTTATCGAAAATTAAATACCTTTAAAATACCGAGCAATAAACCTATTTGTTACGGCTCTGACACATAAATAGCAACTTAACCTTACTTTATACTACAGACTACATTTATAAAAGAACTATGTCGAATCCCTGCTTCATTTTAAGGTATGGGGATCATTCCCCCTCATTTTATAGTTTAAGAACTTAGATGGAATGTGGTTATGTTGCATGATTTTTACGATCGAATGCATGCGTAATTGTTTCAATTTTACCTGCTGTAAATCTCGAATCCTCCTCTGGAATGGCTGGAATGACATTTGGTGATCTTAAGTACGTCTGCATGAGCAACAGATCACCTCCGGTAGCTGCAGCAAATTCATTCATGGAGTGATGACTGTTGATGATGATAATCGTGACACATGATGTCCGGAGATGTCCCTCCTTATCCGCTTATACCGCAATCAATGGCTCACAAGCGACTGGTCTCGTGGGAGCATGAGCTTGGTGCTTGCACCCCTGAGCTTTGAACTGCATGCAAAATCCCTCCAGCGATACCCTCGATCCGACCCATCCTAAGATTGCTAATCTACGTTTCTTCTTTCTCTTTCTTTCTTCCCGCAGGCGAGAAACCGTACAAGTGTGCGTGGGAGGGCTGCGAGTGGCGCTTCGCCCGCTCCGACGAGCTCACGCGCCACTACCGCAAGCACACAGGCGCCAAGCCGTTCAAGTGCCGGCACTGCGACCGCTGCTTCTCCCGCTCCGACCACCTGGCGCTGCACATGAAGCGCCACGCTTGAAGGTGCTGCTGCTGCAGCCCGCGGGTGATGCGGTGGTGGCCGGGGTGCGGCGGGAGGAGGAGTCGACGGCGATGCCGGCTGCACACCTGGCGGGAGCTGGGAGCGGAGGGTGCACATCTGGAGTGCATGAGTGGACGGCGAAGTCTCTCCATCATCCTCAGTGCCACGAATACGGACGGAGTGGCGGGCGAACGTAGTGACGGGATCGAGGAAAAATTAGTGGTTTGATCACCGCCGAAGATGGACGCCTAGAGTTTTTTTATTGTAACGAGATACATCGATTTAGTTTAAGGAGAGGAAGTTTGGAAATGAAAAAAAAAGAAACATATATATATAGCCACGAACAAACCTCATGAACCATCAGAATGAAATCATTTCAACAGGCTCCTTTTTGGTTTAGAGACAAAAAAGACCTCCAAGTCCCCCCCCCCAGAGCCTTATCGAAAGAAGAACGATTCCTATTAACAACAAAACAAAGAAGCATCACATCGAACTAATTTTTTTACACTCCCCGAGTCTTGTGAAAGATTTTTTTCTGTGCAAGACAAACAAGGAAAACTCCGTGGTTTTTTACTGATGTTCCATTACCGAGGGCCTCCATCCAGAATTTCTGAGTCACTGCCATTTATTAAAACCGCTCTTCTAACGAAGACGAGAGAATGGGAAGCATAAGCAAGCACGCATATGTTAACTTTCCGGGAAGTTTTTTTATACGTTCTCTTCTCACCTTCCTCGCCGTCACTTCAACACAGAACAGGAAAGAGTTTTATGCCGTCATTATTCACACTGGGGCCACTTCATAGCATATTAAAGAAACCTAAAAGCGTAATAATACCAAGTCTGTCGAGCAAATCCTCGTTATGATATATGTATTCTGGGCTTCATTTGAGAAAATCGGCTATCCGGTTAGGTCGAAAGCGACACGACCCAAAGGGAATTAGGATGGAAGATCTGTGTCTATCCGTGAACTTAGGTTTTTGCCAACAACTGAGCAAAACCACCACATTACAGGGAATTCAAGCATTTTAAAATATTAACCCTCATTAGATGGCATACAAACGATATTTTTTTACCATTTAAGAAAAATTCTCGTGTGTAGTGGTAAATCAAAAAGAGTTGTTTAGCTAAAATTGGAACTTTTAATGGGATTCGATATATTTGTGCGATTTTTCTTCGTGTGTTGTTAGGATTCTCAACCTCACCATCTCCTAGCTAATTTATCCTTTTTAATTTGCTCTACAGCGGGAAGTATCGCGCCGATTTTAGCAGTGAAAGCTCCTTCATTTTATAAACGGTGCAACAGCTTGGTTTCTTGGGGGAATGTTCTTCATAGAATGATCCCATTGTCTTCCCAAAGTTGAATTTTTAAAAAGTTCTCCATTTTTGCCCTTTTTTCAAATCCCAGTCACGGAATTCTGTTTTTTGTTTACTTTCGAATCTCACGCCGAGGGAGCAGGTTACCTACCTTCCCCGTACGTGCCATTTGGCGCTATAGTCTTAGCCCCGTTGTCTAGTCCTTGGCATTCACCCAGAATACCATATGAATTTTTTAATGCACTTGTCAGCGCTTCCCGCCCAGTCACCGTGTTCCTGTGGCGGGGTATGTGACCTCGCCTCTGCCGCAGGACTGTCCAAGGCGCGAATCAAGGCGCGCGTGCCAAGCTGCACTCTTCCGAAATTCAGGGTGATATCGCATTGTGCTCCCGAAAAAAAAGTAAATTCCTTAGTGCCAAATTCTTTTTAAATAAAACTTAAGAGTCACTGTACGGTTTTCGATAAATTTATTGACCTGTAGTAAGATGGGAGAGTATTTAAGAAAAAACTGAATGTAGACATTTTTTTTGTAAGCCTTAGCGGAAAGATCTCCGGTCAAAGAGAGAAAAAAAACTAAATTGTTGCCGGCAGATTTCCACATTTGTAGGTCTTGAGAAGTGGTAGGAAATGTGTGGTCCCATTATTGTGACGAAAATGGCCGTTATTCCTTGGCGGAGACGTTGCTTAGCGAAGAGAGAGAGAGGGGAAACTAAGGAGAAGCTTTTCATGCCGTGAAGTGAGAGAGAAAGAAAGAAGTGGAGAGAGGCTGTAAACTTTCGATGTTTGATGTATTTTGGTAACATAGTTTTAAGCCAAAACATTTTAAGCAATCAATTGCAGTAAGCCATTTTGATCTTGAACTCTGGACTACGGTTGGCCCCAAATGGAGATTGTTGGTGCCGGTTGGATACATGTTAGAGAAGTGAATGTTGTGCCCTTAACTAGAAGCTTTGATGAAACCAGTGTACCGTGTGTTGAACTCTGAAAGACTGACCACGTTGACATTGGGACTGAAGACGGTGAGGACGACAACCACGCTTTTTGATTCGCGAGTGAAAAAATCTTATCAACAAACTTTGTAGCAAAAAAACAATATCGTGTGTACAGCCTCGAAGGCATGCCACACGAAACTGAGGAAAAACAGACCTTTTGAACTAATGAGTGATTGACTAAATGTCGGTGTGTTTGTGAGTGTTGTCCTTTTTCTACTCGCTGTAAAACCAAAATATCTTGCACACTTTCAAAGTGAAAAGAATGAGATGATTTGTTAGGAGTAAAAAAAAAACCACCTTCATTTAATCCGATGTTGGGAAGTTGTAAATAGTTTGCTGTATCTCGGAGGGAGCCTAATTAACATGTTTTTCAAATCGTAATCTATCGCTGATAGGGTGTGATTTCTTTTGACCGGTGTACGCATATGTAAACAAAGTAACAATATCACGCAATTGTTGTTTAAAAATATCAATATAACGTGAGGTCATCGGGAAAACATGGTAACAGTCGCAGAAATGCTTGAGACGTCGGTATTTCATCGACGTTTTCGAGGTAAAATACACGTAAAAAAACAGGTGATAAAACTTTTGTATACGCAAGGGATCATGAAGAGTGCCAAGGTAACGTTTCTTTGAGGAAAATTGGCAAAGGATATGTGAGAGTGTGTGAATGAGTCCGGTATTTTAATCATTGCTGGTGGCTGAGTTGAACGTACAATTTAGTTCAATTTTTTATCGCAGCCGTTGTAATAGCTTTGAATGGCTCTGTGGTCGGACGCCGTGAGATCGTCGTTCTCGGGTGTGGTTTTCGTATAACGAAAGAGTTGGGAGCCCATCAAGTATTCGTTCTGGCAGGGAAAACTCCAATCATTAAAAAAAGAAAACAAATTGTAGTGTCATCGGTGGAAAAATTCTTGCGTGATTAACAGAAGGTTAGGAGATGTCATCATGAGAGGTTTTCATGATATAATAAAATAAACCTTTTTTTTCAATTCACATATTGATAAAATGTGTAAGGTTATATTTGACGAAATTCCTTAAACGAGTTTTAATCTTAGTAAAGTACCTTTATCGGTGGTTTATTACTAGTGCACGAGACCTGCGGCAATTGTCAGCGGGAATACTGCATGGAAATTAGGTGTTTACGCGTAAGTGAACCACGTCAGTTTTTCGTATGATGTGTTTGAAAACCTCAAAAACGATGTCTCTTTTAAGGTTTGAGAAAATAAAAGAACTACCTACGCGTTACAGCAACCAAAAAAATAGAATCAAAATATGTTTGTAAAAAAATATGAAAGGGAGCGGTGAGAGATTGTTTTTCGCAAAATTGAGCATAAAAAATAGATATGCCAACTCTTTATTGTTGTCCATTATTAATGTATTGTTGGCTGATCGTAGAGAAAGAGAAATATGAGGAAGAGAGGCAAGATGGTTCGATTCTTATTTTTCTATGTTCCATAAATATTTCCTTGGCTTCGCGATAATGTCCTTTACATTTCGTATGCTATAATTCGCGCATTCCTTTATCCTACGCTTGTTCTACGGTTGCTTCGGCTGCGTAAAAGATCCCATTTCAACAAATCCTCACCCGCCTTAAGGAAACTCATATTACGCATCCCTTATTTCCCCCCTCCCCCGATTCCTCCCTCCAAAGATCCCCCCCACCCCCCCGATCAACAAAATGTCTTTCGTCAGTGAGTGAGAAGGAGATGATTGGATATCGAG
This sequence comes from Pyrrhosoma nymphula, assembly GCA_963573305.1. Taxonomy (NCBI): domain Eukaryota; kingdom Metazoa; phylum Arthropoda; class Insecta; order Odonata; family Coenagrionidae; genus Pyrrhosoma; species Pyrrhosoma nymphula. The sequence continues at coordinate 174,491,274 of OY754329.1, read as the reverse complement.
TGAGATGGAGAGAATGTTTTACTATTAAATAAAATTTCTAGTGTAGTGTTTTGTACGCGCAGGCTTCCTTACTGTGAGATAAAGAGTATGAAACGTATGGTTCATTGTATATTTTGTGCTGCATTTCTGGCACAGCACACTGTGTCTAAATTTTTAAAAGTTGTGAAAGCAGAAAAAAACATTAACAATTGCTTTTAATGTTAAAAAAAATCCATGGAGGTAAAGTGGGAATGAAATTTTTTGAAGCGAGAAAGAAGTTTAAGATATGAAATTATATATATACATAACAAACAATTGAAAATGCCTGTAAAAATAATGGAAGGAAAGAGAATTTTTTGGGCTCATGTGATAAACGACTTTTTAAAAAGGTGACAGTCTGTTAACGGTTGACGTGGGGTAAAACATATTGAAGAGGCTGCTCGAATGTTTTCTGGACTCATGTCGATTGCTGCTGATATGTAAAGAAATGTTCTGAAATGAGTGATTCTGCAACGGAGGTCTTCCTTGTTGCTTTCGATATAATTATTATAAAAAATGTATTAAATTGTACTAAAAGAGATGAAGTAATTGTAATCATTGTGAGCGAAAGAAGTGAGTGATATGATACGCGACACTGGATACTTTCCGAGGAGATATTCAAGTCGAGTGGTATTAACCTATTATCCAGTACTATAGCACGAGAGCATGAGAAGAAAATCATCCCTAATGCGTTTCAAGCGGGTTGTGCAGATTGAAATCTCACAACTCCCTCTTCGAATACATATGAATCCTCCTTCATTCCCCGACCCAAAGTCTCCGAGAAAAGAAACAATACCGATTCAAATTAACAGCGTGAGAGAACATGTGTAGATAAAATAAAAAGGTCTCGCTTCTGTACATAAAGAACTGCCATCACGAGTGAGAGAAACCTCCGAAAGAATCGCGATGTTTGTACATTACAGAGGCAGGTCGTAAACGAGCGCGAATGTTTTCACCCCGATCCGAGTACCCCGCGGTCCAATTTGTATATCCCTGTAAATTTGAAACCCACGGCCCGCCGAGTGCCGAGTTCCTGGTTACCTACAACGGGCCGCGGTGTACGACGGGAGGCGTGGTCATCGTGCTGTGGTTTCGCCGTGCTTCCAACAATTGGACTAGTGTGAAAAAAAAGTGTGAGCATAAAGTTTGTTCCGGAAATGAGGGAAGCGCATGTAAAAAAAACCAACCCTAAACTTTTGAGGGTGACAGTGGGTTGCTGGGCAAAATGAAAGAAAAGAGAGTATGGAGTACCCCAATGCATTGTGGCAAATGATGGATACTGGGCACCGTTGGGATGCTTCCCAATTTGGATGTCCGGAATCCGCCGGACTGTTGTCGTGAATCCGAAGGTACGCAAGTTATCGAAACCATTTTGTGAACATGGATTATAATGAGAAACACTTTTATTTTTCCTTTTCTAAAATAAACAATTTTACAAAAGAGTTTTATTTTCATTTGTAATCCCTCATCTCCTATCATTCAAATCCCTGAAAAAATAAACGCTTAATTCGGAAGAGAATTTTGCAATTTTTTGATAAACTAACTCCAGGTGTAGTCTCCAAATAAAAGGAAACGTTATCCTTGACCTTATTACTAAATTTTATAAGGTCAAGGATAACGTACCTTTGTATGTGACATTTTATTCGTTGGAATAACTTGTCATAGCCATTGTAACGCTAAACGTTTTATAATTGAATTTTGTAGACTGATAATTTTTTTGGTGGGAAAGATATATGGTTGAATATTTTCTTTAAGTATTTCACCTCCCTTCTCCTTCAATAGTGGATAAATATTATTGAAAAGATGTTGACCCTATGTGAGAGAAAATAACTTATACTTAAGACACAAGCACTTTGATTTGACCAATCAGTTTGTCAGCAGCAAGGTAAACTATGTGTATATGCGAGGAGAATGATTGCCTCATCTGAGGTGATATTTTTCTATCAAGGAATTCTTAAATGTTTTCAATTTTTTGGAATGATTTCGATGTCGTGTTAGATGTCACTGTTAGAAAATAATGGAAAAAATCAAGTGCTTTCACTTACTGGATTCTCATTTTTTACGTGATTTGTTGTAAAAATTACTCCCTTTCTTCATGTCCAGTCATAAAGCCTTGCCTCACCTCTCGTCTTGCCCTCCTCCCTTCCATTGGCCCCAAGCGGAGAAAATCCAACTCTAGCTAATGCCGCACGTCTTGGTTATACGGTGTCCCATGTCCCAACTTCACTTGGTGAGAGATGGCAAGACTCCGGGACAGATCGAAGAAGAAGTGCCGAGCAAATGATTGGGGGGCGCTAGTTTACATTCGCGTGGTTTGTTCTCCATTTACCTGAAGGGACCTGAATCACCATGACTGATGAGACAGAACTCCAGAACTGTGGCAAAAATTAAGGTACGCTTCTACTGCTAGCATATTTAGGTAACTTACCAGGGTGCAACTCTGCCGGGCCACATATATGGAGGCCCAACCCAGGCAATGGCCATCCCTAGCATCGCTCACTGCGAAGCCACACCTGCAGGGAAGAAAAAACCATTGATTTTTTAATACTGAACTGTTAATGTCTGAACTAAGCTGAACAGAACTATCCTGTCGGAAAGTTCCTTTGAAAATTGAAGACATTTTTTCCCTGGAAAATATTCTTATTGGGAACAATTTTTCTAGAATGCAATTTCCGCGGGAATTTATTTTGAGAATGAGATTCAGTGGCTTAGAATATATTTATTTTACACCAAATGTAGTTGACTGTAAGAGTTATTTTAGAATGAATGCATTTCTATCTTAAGTAAGTATATTTCGTCAGTCTCATTACAAAATATTGTGATACTCTATGATTTCATGAATGAAACTATGTAGAATATTGTTTTTTATTTAACGAGTATCATACATATTTAACAGGACTATAATTTTTAGACCCCACGGTAGTAAAATTAATTTAAGGTAAGTTAAGAAAAGTAGCAAAGAAAAAAAATTAAATCCGAGAAATAAAAAATAAATGACTCCGAACATTTAGTAGGTATTTTAGGTATTTATATTTGGAATCTCTTCTCTTGGACTACAACCTTGTCGTGGTTGAAGGGCTTGCGTGCTCCGATGACCCCTAGAGCTGCACTGGCGGGAGCATTGCTCCTGGTAGGGTCACCCATGCCAGATTGGTCGAAGGTTAGGAGACAGACGAATGGTAGTCCGCGCAGCGTCTGTACCTCAGTGAGGCGGCTGCAAAAGGCGTCTGACCCCAGTGTGCCGGCCTCTGAAGTGATGGTGTCACGTAAAAAACACTATTGAGTAAGGCCACGGAAGACTATCTCAATTAAAACAAAAACCTTGAAATTATGGACAGTTCTCAATTGATAATGAATCCTGGCAACTACGGGACTCGGCCAAGAGGGCCGGGTGTCGTGCCCGGCAGCGGTGGGAGCAAGGCCCCTGCGGTCGTCATCACACGAAATCCTTGCTCAGACGTAGCAGCAGCAGAGGAAAAGAAGATAAAGAAGAGGAACGAAACTATCAGAATAGGCACGTGGAATGTTAGGACTATGCTGAGGGCGGGGAAGCTAGAGAATATAAAGCAAGAAATGGAGAGGGTGGGTGTAGACATCATGGGTCTGGGTGAAGTAAGATGGAAGGATGACGGGGATTACTGGAGCGGCGACTATAGAGTAATTTATAGTGGAGGGAATGAAAGTCAGCGCGGGGTTGCATTCGTAATGAATAGGAAACTCGGTAGAAAAGTAGTGTATGCAGAACAGGTGAGTGATAGGATAATAGTAGTGGAACTAAAAGCAGAACCAACGAATTTAGTTATAATCCAGGTTTATACGCCTACCTCTAATCATAAAGATGAGGAGGTAGATGTGGTGTACAATCAGCTAGAGGAAATAATTGGTAGGATACCAGGAAGTAAGCACCTGGTAGTAATGGGGGATTGGAACGCGGTGGTGGGTGAAGGAAGAGATGGGCGGGAGGTGGGCGATTACGGGCTAGGAAGGAGAAACGACCGGGGCGAGAAAGCTGTGGAGTTTTGCCGCAGAAATAACCTAGTAATTACGAATACATGGTTCAGACATCATCCTCGACGTAGGTACACTTGGAAGAAGCCGGGAGACACAGATAGGTTCCAGATAGATTATATAATGGTACGTCACAGATACAGGAATAGTGTTAAAAACTCGCATACTTATCCAGGAGCTGATGCAGACACAGACCACAACTTATTAGTCATGAAATGTCGGGTAAAACTGAAAAAGATAAGAATGGGAAGGAGGGTACGAAAGTGGAATACGGAGGCATTAACTGGGGAAATGAAGAAGAAGTATCGGGAGAAGGTGGATGAGAGAATGGGTGAGGACCATGGAGTTAGATCAGTCGAAGATGAATGGGGAAGTTTGAGAAACGGAATTATAGAAGCGGCGAAAGCAACGGTAGGCGTAGTGAGTGCAACTAAAATTATAAAACCGTGGATCACGAAGGAGATGATAAGGGAGATGGAGGAGAGAAGGAAATGGAAGAGCGTAAACTCAGAGCTAGGTAAGAGAAAGTACCGAGAATTTAATAACAGGCTTAGAAGAGAAACAAAGAAAGCAAGAGAGGCGTGGTGGAGAGAACAAATCGACGCCTTAGAGAAATACCAAAAAGAGGGAAGAGCAGATGCATTATATCGGAAAGTAAAGGAACTGACAAGGGAAGGGGAATTACAACAATAACAGACAAGACGGGAAAGATGATCGTAGAACCGAGAGAGATCCAGGAGAGGTGGAAGGAGTATGTTGAAGAGCTCTATAGTAAAGAAACAAGGCCCAATAGGTTAGATATAGAAAGGGAAGACGACATCGACAGCGATGGCATCGGACCAAGTATCCTAGATAGCGAAATCGAAAGAGCTCTAAGAGACATGAAAAGGAATAAGGCGGTAGGAATAGATGACATACCTGCAGAGTTTTTAAAGAGCATGGGGAAGAACGGAAGAGGAAAACTTTTTGCGCTTATTCGTAGGATTTATGAAGATGGATGTGGCCGGAAGACTTCGCGAAGACTGTACTAATTCCTATACCGAAAAAGAGTAAGGCAAAAACTTGCGAAGACTATAGGACAATAAGCTTAATATCCCACGCGGCCAAAGTAGTTCTGAGGATTCTAAACAGAAGGCTAGAGAAGAAGGCAAATGAATACCTGGGTGACGACCAGTTCGGCTTTAGGAGAGGGACGGGAACGCGAGACGCTATAGCGGTGATGAGGACGCTAGTAGAAAGAAACCTAGAGTATGGGCAGGATGTTTTTGCATGCTTCGTAGATTTCGAGAAGGCGTTTGATCGGGTGGAATGGACGAAATTAATGGGAGTGTTGAAGAAATTAGGAGTCGATTGGAGGGACAGGCGTCTGATTCGGAATTTGTATATGAACCAGACGGCGCAGGTTAGGGTAGCCAATGGTGAATCGGGATGGGCCACGATAGGACGGGGAGTGCGGCAAGGGTGCCCACTATCGCCGTTGCTTTTTAACGTGTATTCAGAGGAAATGGTAAGGGAGGCATGGGGGGAGGAGGAGATAGGAATAAAGGTAGGAGGGGAGCTGATAAAATCAGTGAGATTTGCAGATGATCAAGCATTAGTTAGTCAGTCGGCCAAGGGGTTACAATCAATGGTGAATGCATTAGAGGTGCAGTGTGAAAAGTATGGGATGAAGATCAATCACAAGAAAACGAAAGTAATGAGATTTTCTAGAAGTAAGAAGGCGGGGCTGAATATAAGGGTGGGAGGGCAGAAGATAGAGCAGGTCGAGCAGTTTACGTATCTGGGTAGTATTTTGGAGGCGAATGGGTTTAGTGGTAAGGACATCAGATGCAGAATTGCGCTCGCTAAAGAAGCATTTTCGAAGAGAAGGGAATTGATGAGGGGGGGTCTGAGAAGGGACGTAAAGAAGAGGCTGGTGAAAACTTTAATATGGAGCGTGGCGCTATATGGGTCGGAAACGTGGTCATTGCGAAGGGAGGATGTGCGTAGACTTGAGGCGTTTGAGATGTGGGTTTGGAGAAGGTTGGAGAAGGTTAGCTGGATGGCGAGAAAGACGAACGAGGAGGTATTGGATATGGTCGGAGAGGAGAGGAAGCTTGTGGCAGAGGTTAGGAGAAGGCAGAAGAGATGGATGGAGGAGGTTTTGAGAGGAGAGGGCATGCTGAAGAGAGTGATAGAGGGGAGAACACTGGGGAAGCGTGGGAGAGGAAGGAAAAGGATAGGAATTCTGGACGAAATAAGAGGAGGTAGAAGATATGAAGAATTGAAGAGGGATCTAATAACTTAGGAGGGAAAGCGAGACATTTTCTATTAGGTTGGGATACAAAATGGGGACTGTCCAAAAACCTACCAATCAGCTGGTAGAACACTTGAATGAATGAATATTTGGAATATGATATTTCGATAGATAAAAAACGCTTTCAATTACGGATCAAATTCTACAACTTGTTTTTATTTCTTCTTAAGCATTATTTTCCGGAAAACATTTGGACAGAATTTTTCAGCTTCACCTATTGCAATAGTAAACTATTTTCATCAAGGCTACGATTTAAACACGTCATTTTAATGAAAATAATACTATAAATAATAATATGCAAGAAAAGTATACTGTCAAGAAAAAAAAACTAATTCGTATTATTACAAAATTAATTATTATGTTTTTTGTAGTTTGGTGTCGAAAACGATGTTGATTTTGAAATTTCGATAGAAACAAAACGATTTCGATTGCGTGTCTAATACCTAACACAAATTGTAGTTATCTCTTCTAAAGATTACCTACTACATAAACCATTTGGAAAAACTATTTCGACTTAATTTTTAAAATAACAAATTATATAAACAAGACCTTGATTTTAAGACGTCATGCAGGCAAAAAAATTATATAAGTTAAGAAAAGCAAGTTGCAAAGATATAATAAATACATGGAAAAAATAAATAATAAGAATATTTCGTGAAATGTGGCAGGGGGTTTTAAAAACGCAAAGGGTGCTAACTAATGCAGATATTATCTCCATTTTCTTAGAAAGGCGTTAAGTAACACTTTACTCTTGCACACTTATTTTCATGATCTAATTTATAATAGATTTTCCGTAAATAGACTTAGTACAAATATGACAATCTGAAAATATTCACCATACCTACTCTTCTTTCAATTTCACCAATAATCTTCCTTCCGTGACATATCTCTCTGTTCCTACACGGAAATATCCATCGTATACACATTATGAGAGGGTTTTTTATCCCATTTCAATCGACGTTTAGCATTTTTCGAATTTTACGCTTGTTTCCAAATTTTCGACCGATCACATTTTTCTCCAAAAATACGAAAGTAATGCAGGTATTATTTTTTTTTCATTGAAGGCGTAAAGTAACACCATCTTGCACGGCAATTTATTAAACAATAATTATCAATGATATGATATTATGTCACCATGCTAGTGAATTAATTAAAAGGAGGATAAGAAAAGAAGCAAGCAATAAAAATGTAAATAAATCGGGTATAAATTTAAAACGCATCATTTCAAAAAAATGATATATAAAAAGATTTTTCATTTTATATTTTGATAGAAAAAAATTATTTCTATCGCATTTAATCGCTTAAATTTGTTCTTATCTCAACAAAAAAATTGATTCTCCTTAAAAACAACTAAGATGAATTTCTTCAGCACTATCTATCTCAAACTGAAACAATATTTATCAAGGCAAAGATCAAAAGTCACCATGTTAGTCAAATTATTTGATGGAGAATTAAATATAGTAGGCAGAAACAAAAAAAAATTAATTGGAGAAATATAAAAAAAATCTTCTCATCATTAATTTAAGGGATGTGAAAACGTATAAAAAAATTTGATATATCAATAAAAAGTAAATAATTTCCATCGCGTTAAAAGTTTAATTTCGATTTCATCTCTACAAAAACATTGTTTCTCCTGAATACATTCGGAACGAAATTTTTTCAGCATCATATTTCAAAATTTAAACAATATTTATCAAGCATATGATATTATGTCACCATGCTAGTGAACTAATTAACAGGAGGATAAGAAAAGAAGCAAGCAATAAAAATGTAAATAAATCTGATATATATTTTAAAACGCATCTATTCATAAAAATGATGTGGAAAAAGATTTTTCATTTTATATTTTGATAGAAAATCACTTAACTGAAAACACTCAATTTCACGAAATAGCAACTTAAACTTCACTTCACAGAATGGATTTCAGGGGTTAAGATGGCGTATCGAAGGAGAAGACAGTCAGAGAGATATGCCATGGAAGGAAGATTGCTGGTGAAATTGAAACAAGAGTAGATGGTGAATATTCTTTTTCAGATTGTCTTATTTGGACTACGTCTATTTACGGAAAAAGTATTTAATATTTTGTCACAAAAATTAGTGTGCAAGACGATAATGTTACTTCACGCCTTCGGTAAAACATCTGAGATGATATTTGTATTACTTTCGTCATTTTGGAGAAAAATGTGTTCAGTCGAATATTTGGAAACAAGTATTCGAAACATTCGAAAAATGCTAAACGTCGATTGAAATGGGATAAATAACCGTCTTAAAATATGTTATTTAAAAAATATGTGAATTTTTATTAATTTATATTCAGTGACTACATTCATCTATTAAATTGTTTTATCTATTGAGGAGCAATATTTTGGATTTTTTTATTTTTAGCAATTTATGCCGATTTCGTTTTTAACACCTCCTGCCACAATTTACGAAGTACTCTGCCCACGGTTTTGCTAAGACGGGAAACGCTTTTGAAAATTCGGAGGCAAACTGCAATGCCGTGCAGCGAAACACAGACACGCATCCGGAGATCCAACCGGGTGTTTAAATACTAAAGTAGTTCAGATATCATCCTCATTTTTCCAACGAGGGTAAGAGATGTGGTGCCTTTGTGGTGCACACCAATTTTCATGACAAAATATATAATAATTTTTCTGTAAATAGACATAGTACAAATATGACAATCTGAAAATATTCACCATATCTACTCTTCTTTCTACTCCACCAAAATTCTTCCTTCCGTGGATTATTATCTCTCTGTTCCTACACAGGAAACCTCATCGTATACAGATTATGAGACTGTTTTTTTATCCCATTTCAATCGACGTTTAGCATTTTTCGAGTTTTACGCTTGTTTCCAAATTTTCGACCGAACACATTTTTCTCCGAAATTACGAAAGTTTTGCAGATTTTATCATTATTATATTTTTTCACCGAAGATGTAAAGTAACAATGTTATCTTGCATACTAATTTTCATGATCTAATTTATAATAGATTTTCCGTAAATAGACATAGTACAAATATGACAATCTGAAAATATTCACCACACCTACTCTTCTTTCAATTTCACCAATAATCTTCCTTCCGTGGCATATCTCTCTGTTTCTACACGGAAATATCCATCGTACATACATTATGAGACGGGTTTTTATCTCATTTCAATCGACGTTTAGCATATTTTTAATTTTACTCGTTTCCAAATTTTCGACCGAACACAATCGCGTTTAAAAGTTTAAATTTGTTTTTATCTTTATAAAAACATTGTTTCTCCTAAATGCATCCGGAAAGAGGTTTTTTCAGCATCATCTTTCAAGATTTACAACAATATTTATCAAGGCTATGATATTATGTCACCATGCTAGTGAATATATTAAAAGGTGTATAATAAAAGTAGGCCGCATAAAAATGTAAATAAATTGGATATATATTAAAAAACGCATTGTTTTATAAAAATGACGGAGAAAAAGATTTTTCATATGATATTTTGATGGAAAAAAAAAATATTTTTATCGCATTTAATCGCTTAAATTTGTTCTTATCTCAACAAAAAAAATTGATTCTCCTTAAAAACAACTAAAAATAATTTTTTCAGCATCATCTATCTCATACTGAAATAATATTTTTCAAGGCTTAGATTTAAAGTCACCATGTTTGCAGAAACAAAAAAAATATTTAGTTGGAGAAATATAAAAACATTCTTCTTATTTTTAAGTTAAAGGATGTGGTAAAGTATAATAAATTTGATATATCGATAAAAAGTAAATGATTTTAATCGCGTTTAAAAGTTTATATTCGTTTTTTATTTATACAAATACATTGTTTCTCCTAAATACATTCGGAACGAAATTTTTTCAGCATCATCTTCCAAAATTTAAAACAATATTTATCAAGGCTATGATATTATGTCACCATGCTAGTGAATATATTAAAAGGTGGATATGAAAAGTAGGCAGTAATTAAAACGTAAATAAATCGGATATATATTAAAAAACGCATTATTTTATAAAAATGATGGAGAAAAAGATTTTTCATATGATATTTTGATAGAAAATAAAATATTTTTATCGCATTTAATCGCTAAAATTCGTTCTTATGTACTTTTTAACATCTACGCTGAGGAAATGGTAAGAGAGGCATGGGAAGAGCTAGATGTGGGAATGAAAGTAGGAGGCCAGTGGATAAATTCGGTTAGATTCGCAGACGACCAGGCGTTGGTCAGTCGGTCATCGAAAGGACTGCAAACTTTAGTAGATGCACTGGAAAAGCGGTGTGAGAAATACGGAATGAAGATAAATAATAGGAAAACAAAAGTAATGAGATTCTGTAGCACAAAAAAAGCGAAGCTGGTGATTAGAGTAGGAAGTCACAAACTGGAGCAAGTAGAACAATTTAATTATTTGGGTATTACGCTAGAAGAAAGAGGACATAGTAACAAAGACATTAGGAGGAGAATAGTGCTAGCGAAGGAAGCGTTCAATAATAGAAGGGAGCTGATGACGGGGGCCTTAAGTAGGGATGTAAAAAAGAGGCTAGTGAAGAGCTTGATATGGAGTGTGGCGTTGTATGGGGCAGAAACGTGGACCTTGAGAAAGGTAGACGAAAATAGGCTGAAGGCTTTCGAGATGTGGATGTGGAGGAGGATGGAGATGGTGCGTTGGACGGAAAGGAAGACAAATGAGGAAGTGCTTGACATGGTGGGACAGGAGAGGAAACTTTTAGATGAGATTAGAGGAAGACAGGGTAGGTGACTGGAAGGGGTAATGAGGGACGATGGTTTGCTGAAGGCCGTGATAGAGGGAAGGATGTTGGGTAAGCGGGGAAGGGAAAGGAAGAGAATCGGTTTTCTGGACGGGATGAAGAAAGGATAGGACTTATGCTGAGATGAAGAAAGAAATACTAGAGGTAGAAAGGGCACGGCACGTGTAAGAGTTCGTTGGATATTCTCTGACTTTCATCACAACCAACCTCTAACCGGTAGACTACTGTAATGAATGAATGAATGCATTGATTATTACATATTTTTGCATTGTCAAACAAGTCGTTACTACCCAAGCTACCTTTAAAGTTTCAAGTATCTAGTTCATCGGAAAGTTAGTTTAAAACCAACTGTAAAATTTGTACCAAACAAACAGACAACAACTCAACCCTAATGAAAAACGTAGTAATAAAAAAGAAATGTATTGTTATAAATTGGTGCCTGCATTGAACTTTCTTTCTAATGGTACTATTTGCGATATCCTACGACTATTTTTTCAAATACATTTTTGCAAAATAAAATAAAATCTGCTCGCGAATAAATAAGATATCTCTCCATTGATTCCTCTAGGGCGTTTTCCTACAGTGGCGTGCAATTCAACGATTTTAAAAAAGTGTTGAATTATACGAAATTTAGGAATATTTTGCAGAATTTCTTACAATGTCGAATTGAAAGCCTAATTGGATGAAAATTAAGAAGGTAAATTTAGTTTTATTTCTTATGACACTTCTCGAGTTCGTACAATTGTTATTTATAATTCAATTTTGCCAAGATATTGTTAAACGAATATTTAAACGAATTGTTAACCGCAAGTAATAAAAATGATATCATTTAGATTTTTTATGGAAACAGATGTCAATGATCAGGATTTGATCCCGTGACTTTAGAAGTGCAAAAATAACCTGTGGAATGGTAACATTTAAGAATTTGCAGGGTAATTTTTTTACATCTTGTCTTTGAAAAACACTGAGGGTTGGGTAAATATGCTGTTTGAAAACGCTCCAATTCCAGGCTTATCTCTGTCAGTCATTCGAATTATTTTATCCCTATTCCACTTTGAAAAAACTGAGTAGGAATTATGCGTTCCAGTAAGATTTCTGCCTAATGGTTTTCAGACGCTCGTCCTCATTCACCCCTTTCGTCATTAATTCCAGTACAAATAAAAAGCTTTAAAGGACGACATTACTGAAGAAATCTTCCCTGATTGCATTTAGTTTGACCCTTTTTGATTTACTTTAACATTTTAATTTTTTATCATATCTTAGTCCGCCAGGGATTAAAGTGCCTGAGAATGTAAAAAAACTGAGAAAACCCATTGACTAAGGCTTGGTAGTATTATAAATTAGCGAATGTACTCAGTGGCGTTCATTTTATTTTGCATATTATCACATTTCATTGGCATTCAGATGGGCTACGTGGTTTCTTAACTCTGTTTTGCTAAGTAAATTTGAAATAAATGCTATTCCTTCTTGAACATCGAAGGATACTCAAAGATTATGACATATAAATTGATTTTTAATCGAATGATTCCATAGATTTTTTTAATGCAATCATCATATATCGATATCATTTATTAGAGACCCAGGAGAACGCAGCTCTCTGCGTAATTGTAAGAGGGGAATATATTAACGTAATAACTTGTTGTTGGATCATTTTTTAAATGCTATAATTTCACTTAATATTATCAATGCGATAATTATCGAATGCAGACAGGATGAGACAATAAGGGAATACTGAATCGATAAAAAGTGTGACAGTCCGTTATAATGTCATGCGATAATTATCACAGCATTTAGAGAATCGACCCCGGGGTGAATCTCAAATGTCAATTCCGCATGTGCAGTTCGGTCATCTCGAAACCTAGATATTTTTCCAATTGTTGACATCCACTCATGCATAGTCACTCCCCTACTAATGCGAGAGTCACGGAAAACAATTTCCGGAGAACGGGTCACTTCCACGGCAATCATTGTGACGGTGAAAGGTCGGGGAATGAAATAGACATAGTGGCCATCATGAAACACAGAAGAGACGGGTGAATGTGGAGCTGGCAGCAATGCGTGAAAGTGCTCTTCAGTCCTTTCCCTTCGCCCCCCCCCTCCCTCCTCCAACGAGACTAAAAGACCGAAATAAATGTATAAGCGCTTTACTCGCCAAATCCAAGGAGCGAATGGAGCATGGATGTTGTGATACAAGGTAAATAGCATTTGCAAGGAATACGTGGAAAAGTAACCGGATCCGCGAGGTCCTCGTGGAATGGATCACATTCTTACAAAAAGTACGGGGAAAAGACCTACCTGGGCGCGACCTACGCTGGGTTAAAAACCCCTTCTAACCCGTCACCACCGGGACCGAGAGCATGGTCGGACCACAGAAAAGGTTGGATTATCAGAGGAACACATTCATATACATAAAAACGTGATAAAACTGTAGTTTAAACAGAAAATAGGTCTACTGATTCACATTGCCAATTGGACAAGAGTAGACTTGAACGGAGCTATGCACCGGATGCGTAAACAAACACCGATATAAGCGACGGCACGGTCGGACTAAGGGAGGTGCCGCGGACCATCCGAAGTCGGATTAGCAAGGGGTCCCACTTGATAACTAAAAGGCTATTCCAAAATGTTTTAATCCCCTTTTAAAAGAACTTACTTTATGAAGCCGATCAGATGTCGTGTTTAAGGTGGTTTGAGGAGCGAGATAGTTCCCTTGTCATAGAGGAGACCATATTCAAATTTTATTCTTTTATTTCAGCGTCTGTCAGAAGTACGAAATAAATATTGTTATATTAATGGCGCTAAGATATTTAGATTAGATTGTTGTTGGGGGGGCCTTCGTCAGGAGCCCGGGCACTTAGACCTTTCTTGGTCCATTGTGCCAACCCCATGCCTGTCTGCCACTTGCAGACAGGGGACAAGAGCACCTCGGTAGAGGTATGGAGGATTGGCCTCCCCCTGCCTCACCCCAGTACCAGGTATAGAGGATGTCCTCCCTCCAACCGGCCCGGTTTGGCCTGGCCCCTCCGGTCTGGGTCTCCCTCCGGCCTGCCGGTATAGGTATGGAGGGAGTATCATCTCTCCATCCATGCCTGGTTGAGGTATGGAGGAGGGTCACCCATCCAACCACCGTCCGGGCCCAACGTTGCTTAACTTCGGTGTTCTGATAGGAACCGGTGTTTCAACGTGGCTAGGCCCTTGCCCGGCGCTAAGATATAGTTATATATATTCCCAAAAATCTCAGTAATTCAATAAATAAAGCTACATAAGTCTCTAACTTGACTCATTTTTTCCCGCCGAACGGCTGAAAACCCTTCAAAACAGCAGGTTTTTTTGCGATTCTGTAAAGGTTACTGTGGTGAGTGATAGATTATTTTTTTAGAAATAGATGAGAAAATATGCAATCTATAAACCATTAGTTTTTTTTTACGAAATCTAGGTGTTATAAATTACTATTTCCTTCAATATTCTCCCTCTGGAGCGCTCAGCCAAAATGTAAAACAGCTTATATTTACAGGCAAATTGCTCGAAAAGTAGTTCGGCTAGGGGTTGACATTTTTATATCATTGGAAATATGAGAGTTGTTTCGTTGAAATGAGGCCAAATTCATCAAATTTTAGGTGAAGTGATTTTTCGCTCAAAATACCTTAAATAGTTCTGATTAAACACGACATGTATGCAGAGGTGCTCGTGCGCGGACTATGTTGCATATATCATATTGTGGAACAACTTGGCCATACGGCATATTTAATCGCAATGTCTCCGCCTCCTTGCTCGTGAATTAATAATGCAAGAGTGTTGTTTTGAAAGCCTTTTTGAGTGTTCCACATTTCGCCTCGCCCTCACCACGAGCATACAAATTACTCATCGTCGCAACATCTGTAACTCTACCCCGTAATCTCCGTATTTAACACTCCCGTATAATTCGTTCTCGCCCCAAAAAAATATATATTTCTGCGGAGCACTTGGGGATGGTGGGAGTATGGAGTTGCTTTATCAACTGCACTTACTCTCCTCCCCATCCTCACGAAATAAACAGCCGCTTGACTAACGATAAAACTTTCTTAAAAAATGCCCCACGCCGCTTTCCCCACCGAACGATACGGACGCGGAGTGATAAACGGAAGTTGCGTCACGTCCGCTACTGCCACTGTAGAAGACCGGTGCACACAAAAAATAACATCTTGCCCAAAAGCTTTATTGCAAAAAGTTGGTAGGCCGCACGGGCACTTGTTTTGCACTTGACGCGCCTGACCGCTCTTCTTCTGTCTTCGTTTTTCCGGGCGACGAATGCGAAGCACGCAGCATGCTCCCGCGGGATTAACGAGTGGGGTTAGCACACATTTGCGTACACGCACCAACGCTGGTGCCTCGGGGTGAAATTCACCAATTTAACTTCTCTGCTCACCTATTTCTCTAGCTTATGAACCCAAGAAGTCCTATCAACTTATTGCAAGATGAGCTCCTCTGTAGTCATTGCAGTAGATATTGAGGTAGGCGACAGACAGCTGAGGTCATCTGATTAGGTTAGCAAGGAAAGGACTACTAGGGAAATATAGAATATAATGGAACACATATATGTTCTAGGTCAGAATGCCCTACGGAACATGCAGTAGATACAGAACAAGTAGCTCTGTGGTGTGGGAAATATTTACCAGTTTACCCTTGATTAAACAACATGAAATTAAAAACAATCCAGAAATTATTTCAATACTAAAATAATCTGAAAAAAAATATAAAGGGTGATTTTACAAAGAAAATTATCAAAAGTTTCCATATTTTGTAAGAAAATACATGAAAATTATTTATTAAATTTAAATGACTTTATTTGAAAGAAAAATGTGGTATGGAATATCATCCAAGCCCTTGAATCATTTAATTGCTGACGACCAATATACTAAAAGATACTTCAAGGTAATATTTATACATAAAAAGAGAGTTAGAGAGTATTTATAATTATCCCTGCTAGAAAGTTCTGTACACTTTTCTTAAAAAAACATTCTACAGTATTCCGTAGGCAGTTCTGTAGAGATTCCTTAAAATGTTGAAACACTTTTTAAGGAATTTATGCAGAATACCCTAGAACATTCCATAGAACTCCCTAGAACTTTCTATAGAATTCTCTAAAATCTTCTACAGAATTCCCTAGAACCTTCTACATTATTCCCTTGCAATTTCCGAATAACCCAAGCAACATTTTTCGTTGGCTCAACGTTGTTAGATGGTGGAGTGAAACGGTTGACCATCAGTATGGATTGGCCACCTTGCCCACTGTTCCTCAAAGAACAATTCCCCAACCAGTAACCAGGCCAGTGAAAAAAATATATTTTTCATTTAAGTATTTACAATGTACTATTACGTGATACCATGCTTTAATATATTAATTATCCTTCCTAGCACTTACCTAACGACATTGTACATACCTCAACTTTTCATTTACCCTACGGTTCTACGCACATTTCCTCGCACCCGAAATCTAAATACCCGCGTCAAGAAAGCGATATATATCTGGCCAATTCCGTGCGTTAAACTGACTTCGAGAACTAATTATATTAAATGGCAATTCCGTGATAGTTTGAGGAAATGCCATGCATCACGATAACTTTTTTCAGGAATTAATTATTTGAAACCTATATTGCCAAATAGTACGAATATATATGCAATATTACTGAGAATAAACAATATTTTTACTAACTAACTAGAGTTGTAGTCGCAGTTTAGAAGGCTGATTTTATATCCCTGTAAAGTTAGTTACTATAGTTATAAGCAGTAGAGTAGAGTTTCCGTTGATTAATTCTACTAAAACTATCTAAGAAATATATGTGAACTCATGCTCCGTATAAATCCTTTGAAAAGGAAATCGATCTTCAGAAAGCACGACGATTTCCGTATAATTCCTTACGTTCTACAGATGTACGGAACTAGTTTGCAGCGGTGTACATTTTATTCTACCGAAATTCTTTCTACGGAACATGAGCCCTTTCTTGCTAGAAAATTCTGTACACTTTCCTTCAAAAATATTCTACAGAATTTCCTTGACAGTTATGTAGAAATTCCTTAAAATATTGAAACATTTCTTAAAGGAATTTCTGTAGAATTCCTTAGAATACTTTCTGTAGAATTTCCTTGAACTTTCTGTAGAACTCCCTGGATTACGATTTGGACAAAACGTTTTAAATTTTGATTTAAAATGCTTTAAAAAACGTAGTGCTGTGCATTAGAAATTTATTACGCAATGTTAAAAAATGTTTGCAAATGAACGTAGGTAAAAGGATCCAAAATTATTCACCGCTTGGGGGATTCAAAGCGGCCATCAGCATTCAATCTTCTCAATGGGAGTCCGGTAAACTACCCACTGGTCTACCGATGTCTGTTAAACTGGGAAGCATTTTTACAAAGATATACCTGATATATCCAGTCGGCGAGACAGTGGGGCCAAATCCCGAAAGGGTGGTCAAAACTCCAAAATTTGAACTTTCTAATTTAGATTTTTATTATGTTGGAATGGATAGACAAATATTTGGGCAATCTAGAACTGCATCTAATAGGTAGGTAAACGATGACATTCACGTAGACATTATTAGTAGAATTAGAATGCCTGCGACTCACCAGTGCCACAGAGGAAATCCCGTAGATAAATAGCCTTTTCAAAGTTCTATTGCGATTCGTGTATTTCCCAGATTTATATTTAGTAAAGTGTAATCAGTTCCAGAATGTAATTTATTATTATTTATTTCTTTAAAAAGAACATATGGAACACATTAAAATAGTTGATAACAATTACTTTAAAGGGAAACTTTGCAATATTTTCTTGGAATATGTCGTATTTATTGATGAACACGTTATTGTGTACCGCAGTGTACCGCAAAATGTTTAATTAGGGGTTGTAGGTGAAGGTATAAGCTACACACAGCACTAAAAAAATTATGCACTTAATCGCACGAAAAGGTTTAACTATAAAATGAGAGCGTCAGTGCATTATTATTATAATTGATATGGTTAAGGGACTCGTCGTCCACTCGGATTCCAAAATAAAAAGTTTGGGTGGCCGTTGCTCTTCCCTGCAACCAGCAATAAATCTGCGCGCAAATACAATGGCTCGTATCAATTTTATGTAGCACAAATATTTCGTCATCCAATCACACGAACCACTCTCATCTTGGACCGCCCCTACCAAGAGTGAATGAGTCTTCAACTCCGGCAGAGTATCCTCAAATTTATCTTCCAACGATGTAGAAGACCTTTTACAAACCACATAACAATAAACTCAACCACGACCCGGGTTTCAACGGCTAAGCGTCATCATCAGGTACCTGACCAGGTGGTTTGTAAAAGTTTCCTTGCTGTAATAAATTGTTGTGATGGAATACCACAAAGTTTCTGAAGACTACGTTTTATTCGATATAGAAGACCACTTCGATTCATCTTCCCTAAGAAAATCTGGACCTGACCAATATAAATCACATAGCATTAGCTGATCAGGCAACATACCTCTCGAAAAATAATCTGCTGGATTATTATGTGATTTAATATGCCTCCATGAAGAATAGGGAAGTACAGCCGTAAAGTTGGTAACTCTGTTGGCTACAAAGGTTTTTAACAAATGAGGTGATAAGCGGAACCATGCCAACACGATCTGAGAATCGGTCCAAGCATACATCTTGAGGCTTGTTAGCCTTTCCTTCAACGTTGATGACAAAAGGGATAATAGTTTTGATAATAAATCTGCTCCCAAAAATTCAAGCCTTAGGATAGATAAAGTTTTTAGAGGTGCCACTTTACTTTTCGCTGCAACAAGATGAATACTGATTCCGGATTCTGACATGGTTCTCAGATATACTACTGCATCGTAGCCGCGCTCCGAAGCATCACAGAATCCGATCAGTTGTGATTCGGAAGGCGAATGGGAAGAAATAAAGCGAGGAATCTTGACCTGTTGCAGTGAATGACTTTGAGATACAAACTTGATCCACTAAAGTCTAATCTATTCCGGAAGGGAATCATCGCATGAAAATTTTTCACTCCATAGTGACTGCATCAAAACTTTAGCCCACAATGTTACGGGAGCAAGAACCCCAATAGGATAAAAAATTCTTGCTATATTTGACAGCAGTTTTCTTTCAGAATTTATTATCGAATCAAAATTCACATGGTAAGAAAATGCATCGGATTTGGGTGAATAGTACATTCCCAACTCCTTAAAAAGGTAATTATCGATAAAATCGTAATTCAAAATAGTTTCATGTTGTTCCGGGGGAACACTAATTAATAGTTCTGGAGCATTGCTTGCCCATTTCCCGAGAGGAAAACCTCCTAATGACAGCAAGGAAATTAACTGATTTTGCAAATCTAGTGCATCCGGCACTGAGCTCGCTCCCGTGACGATATCGTCCACGTAAGTGTCATAAATCAATACATGTGCAGCTAAAGGCAAATATTTTTCTTCATCATGAGCGAGCTGATGCAAAGTTCTAGTTGCCAGAAAAGGGGAAGAAACAATTCCATAAGTCACAGTATTTAATTTATAATCTACTAAAGAAGATGACGGATCATCTCGGAAAAGGTGCTGATAGGAGCAATGGTCTGAACGTATGAGGATTTGTCGATACATTTTAGAAATATCGGCTATAAACGCAACCTCATATGTCCTAAATCCGATTAAAATATCAAAAATGTCCCTTTGGAGTTTTGGACCAGCATGTAGTACGTCATTCAATGAATTCCCAAGCGATGTCTGCGCTGAGGCATCGAAAACCACACGAATTTTATTACCCTGAGGAGAAGCCTTAAACACGACATGATGGGGCAAATAATACGATCCGGATTTCTCAGATTTGGACATGTGTCCAAGAGTCTCATATTCCTACATAAAATTAATATACTCCTTTATTAAATGTGAGTTTTTTGATAACCTGCGCTCGATATTCATCCACCGCGACATCGCGTGGCCATGAGAATTTCCCAGCGCAAGGGGAAATTCGTAAAACGGCAACGTAACCGTATATCTACCGTCAGACATACGACGATGTGCATTTTGAAACAACACCTCGCATTGTAAGTCCTCGGGTTTTGGTCGAATCTCGACCTTTGCTTCTTCCACCTCCCAAAACGCCTTCAACTGATTAAGAATAGGCATCGTAAACAGCTCCTACAAACAGCCAACGAAATAACGTGCGAGGATGGTTGGGAGACAATTTTGTCTCTCCCAACCACCAGAATACTTCCCATTATAATCCATCCAAAAACAGAATTCATTGCTATTGTGCTTGCGTTAGACAACGATACCTACCCACCGTGAAAAATCCGTGGGAATAAATCCATACCTAACAACATTTCCATGGGTGCTGGCTTATCGAATTCTGGATCTGAGAGACGCAAATGAGAGAAATGTTTTGAAACATATTGCGGCAGAGGAGCCGTTGGAAGTTCATTTATCACCTCGGATACCACAACCGACTCGGTAGAGAGTATCGGGGATGACGCATGGCTTGGTAACAAAGAGCAGAAAACCTGACCCTTCGGCTTTTGCAGTGGGACATGAGCTAATCCAAAAAGCTCGCCTTCGCAGGCAGATATGGTCAAGGACAGCCGCCTTACGGCCGAAGAGGAGATGACCGACACTTGGGACCCAGGGTCTATGAAAATTCTAATGCATTCCCAAGCCCCATTACCCGCTTGAATCATAGCTACCGCTGTGCCTAGAATTGTGGGATGCTGTTTAGCTTTCCGAGTGTGCAACGTTAAGATCACAGGGGGAGAAGACGTTGAATAAGACGTTTTGGGCAGGGTACTACCCTCTTCGATATTGCTCCGAGATCCAATGGGTCCTCATTTTTTTAATACCATCGTTGTTCGTACCAACAGAATTTCCGTTACTGCCAAAATGATGCAGCGACGTATGATGGTATCGCTTACATTTTTCACACCGCATACCTTTGACTTGGCACTTGGGTGCCCAATGCCCCGGCCTCAGATAATTGAGACATAATTTCTTTGAGCGCACGAAGTTTGAACGTTGATCACATTTCAATTCAATATATTTAGTGCATTTAAATAATGGATGCAAAGAAGAACACAGTGGGCAGATATAACGTTTTAGTGTTACATCTTCCGACTTCGAAGATGATTCGCGGACTGAAACTGGAAGCAAATATTTAGTTTTTCCTCGAGAACTAGAGGAAATAGATTTAGAGACGGTTCCTTCTGTTGTTTGTAAAATTTTAATTCGTTTCTGGCCAGATGATGATACGCCGTATCGAAACCGGTCGCAAATATATTTTATTTTGTGGAACAGCAAAGTCTTTTTCTTACCCTTTGTGCATCATGAAGGAGTTCCACCATGTTACGCCACCCACCATCGCATTTAATTCTCTCCAAGCTGACGGATAATTCATTTCACCAAAAGGAACAGAGGCAATTATTGCCAAGGCCTTTCCTTGGAGAGAAGATTTTAGATGTGAAAACTTTTCAATTTAAGATATATCATTTCGGTCATGCACCACAGATTTAAATATATATCTCGAAACGCTGGCCACTCTGAAAATGCCCCCGAAAAATTTTGGAACGTAAATCGAAGGAAGTCTACATTTTTGATTAGACACCAAGGAACTGGCTTCACCGTCCACTACACGGTTGGAAGATGTCAATCTTTGAGAAATAAACAAAATGAAATAATACTTCTCCTCGAACTCTTCTGCGAGGAATCTGTTTGGTATATTTCAATGCGATTAGAATTAGCGCAGTGTTCATAGACTGCTTGATTCGCATTCGTGAAACTACGATATACCTCGATTAAAAGAGAACACCTTGCGGAAAACATTCCTCATTTAGGATGTTCAGTTTTGCGTCCCTGATAGCTGTTAATCTCGCATGCTAAGTCGTGCGCGATTGAGAGGGTAGCCTTTGACTGGTCCCGTTTAAATCGCAGCAGAGATAGACGCGATTCGAAATTTTGCCTCGTGGTTGTTCCTATCTCAGACATGATTGTATTAAACAATCGAAATAACAAAAAATACACTAGGTCCTATTGATTTCCAAGATTCCCGGGTTTCGGCTACAAAAATTGTACGCACACGGGGCCGCTAGTCCCAAGCTTGAAACTTCTAGATCTAAATAATCGGGATGGACCTTACGCACACGTACTTAAAGAAATAGAAAGGAAATCAATAAGGGAAAGAAGATAATGGTACGAATATGGTGAAGAACGGGGGAAGAAAGGAGGTAAGGAAGGGAATAAAAACTCACTCCCGTCCGTTGCTACTTCATGGTCTCCGTCAGCTGACCCGCGCGATGGCCGGTGAATTAGACCCGTTCCTCTCTACGGTGACTCCCAGATGAGTTCTCTCCGACCACTCCACCTTGACCGAAGTACTTCGAGAAACTGCCAAATTACGGCGATATCTCGCCGTACACGCACAAAACAAAAACGAAGCGAAAAAGGAAGCAGACGGGAGTAGGATCTCCCTGGAGGTTAGGACAGAAAAGAATATTGGGGAAAACAAAGAATGAAATAAAACAAGTTCGTCCCGGCCTAAACAGCATTAGTTATATGACCTTCGAAGTAAGCCTCGGCAAAGGCGTTTCATTTTAACCTCGTTGGTAGGAACCAATTCTTTACGAGAGAAAAAGGATACCTTCGTAGGTTGAAGGGTCTCTAGGACTTAAGTTGATTCCTACTTAGAGTGCATGCTGCCGATGACGTCATGTAATTGCCGTGGTTAGGTGATAAAAATTCAGAAACATAAACATATTTCATTGTGATTCGTCAACTACAAAACGATTTCTATTCCGTGAAATGGAATCTTCTCCAGAAAGTAAGTGGAATTTTATTTATTTTTTATTATTTATATGATTTGATTCAATTATTTAAGAAATTCATATCATATGCAATAATCGAGTTATTTATTATTATGAATTACAATGAAAATTTAGCACTTGTTGATGAAAATATTTACGTGCATGTCAGTTCAGCACAAACTCTTTTATAACACATTGTGTTTTAATTTAAATTTTAATTCTAGTTAAAATGTTGCCTTGTGCAGTATTTCAACTGGTTGCTAAATAATATATTTTGTGCTTTACTAGTTACTGTCTCACGCGTCACGACATTTTCATATTGACGAAGCCCTAGTGGAAAGAAACAGTCCGTTTGAGATCGCTTTGCATCCAAGCAGCAGACCAGGTGGCAAAGGTGCTTTTGTATAGAGCAGCGATTCTTCGTGGATCACAGCAAATGGCTCGCAATGAGCCACTTGCATCTTTTCGGCTCGAATGATAAGAAGACTGGTGAGGGCAATATGAAGAAGAGCAGTGGACGCCAACAGACTGGTTTTACAGCAGCCAGCGACCGAATTAAGCGCAGGCGGACTCACGAATTACGGTCCGAATTAAGCTCCCAGGAGCTTTGCTACGCAACCCAGATGACTATATGTGCTGAAGGAAAGATAGACGCGGCCAAAATTGTCCAGGACATGGCCTAGAGTACACCTTCCAAAGCGAAGAAGTACCGTAGTCGTTTCAATGACTCACAGGAAACGGCTTTGTCTGCCGAACATGCATTGTTCGTTATGATTCAGATGAGGCTGACTAAGGGTCAATAACAGTTTATGCGGAATACCTCTGTTGTAAATCAATGTAGATTATAGCCTCCTTACAAGACGGTAATGAAAGCAAAAAAGTAGCTGCCATCCCGATATACGCAATATGACCATTACAGACTGCAGTGATGAATTGAGTCTTCAGTCGCTGCTCGACCATACAGCCCAGCGACTTATATTGCTGCAAGCGGAAGTGTTTTCTACCATGCCTAAAGAGGATGTGTTCGATTTGCAACTTGTTTGCAAGTGGGGTTGTGATGGGTGCTCAGGGCAGAGCAACTATAAACAGGCAGTGATTGACGGAGATGGCCGGGTCATTGACGACTCCAGCCTGTTTTCTACATCGTTGGTCCCACTGCAGCTTCAAGGTCTAAAGTGATAGCTTTGATCGCCGTTATTAATGAATAATTAGCGAGTACAATATTGCAAAAAAAAGACGTTAAGAGGATATTGCGATGATGAAAACAAAATTTCTAAAGGTGTAAGTGAAAACGGCTATGAAAAAAAGAAGAAAAATAAATTCCTCAACAGGGAATCGAACACCACACCTTCCGCTTCCCAGTCCACTTATACCTTACCCCTGGGCTACGGTCAAAATATTTTTATTTTCCAAATGTATTCTGGTTGCTTGCAAGGATAGGCAGATAACGGTCCTTAAATGCTCTTTCATCTTCATACAAATAAATTTTAATATAATTAAGTCAGTTACATTATTAAAATTAATCGTTGGTCACAAGGAGTCTATGGACCAAATTTCAGATCGGTTGGATGATGAGAGGGGAAATGGGTTTGTACGTACACAGACAAGCAGACAGGTAGTGTGAGCTAATCTAAATGGAGTAATAACCTAGCATTTATAAACACATAACGCGATGAAATGAGAATCATGAAAAAAGAGGAATGAAGAATTCGGTTAATATGAATAATAGTGTTCATTTCAATTCCCCCTCGCCCGTTTGAGAGAAGGCAATAAACAATAAATAGCATTCGCTTCCAACTTTCCCAGGGTAAATTCGTGAAATTCTGGGGATTGCGTTTGAGCGTGTGTAATGTGAAAGTAATTGAATACCGGTCGAAATTTCCATTGATACACAAAGGGTCAATCATCATGGATGATGTATTTCGACAATCCCAAATGAAATTGTAATAATGGAAAAGAAACTTTCTCATGACAATGAATCAAGTGTTTTTTCGGTAATATTTATTTATTGGCTCTTGTAATTATTGTATATATTAAGAAGGAAGTGATTAACCTTATCTTATCTTACATGGAGTCAATGGAAAGATATAACGTACCAAGAGAATGTCCAGAAAATGCATCTACAACATACTGTGCAAGGAATATTTCACGAAATAATTTTTTCAAAATTTTCTCGTGTCTCAGCCTGCTATGTACTAAGTACTGTGGGAGAAAAAAGTTTCCCAGTAAACAGAGCGCTGCCACTATTGGTCTCGGGGAAAAATCACTTTCCTTTCTGATGGCATATTCCTTAGGTCTCGGCCACGACGAGGGAAATACAAATGCAGTAAGGTGATGGATGGACTGATCGTCCAAATCGTTGACGGATTACCCGGCCGCTCGGCTGCCACGAGTGTGTTTCCCGCTGGCCATGACGAGAACGGAGGTGCATTAAATAACCTTGTACGCATTTCAAACTTTCCATTATACTCTATACTACGGTTCAGCCGAAACCAGATAATGATAAACAGTTTTCCTTAATCATAACTGCAACATGCAGCTTATTGCTTGAAAAAACTCGAGGCAGTAGATCGGTAGGTTAGATAGGATGCGTATTTGAATGTATTTGCTTTTGCAGACACTTAATTTCTCTGTGATGACTTCCACGGATATTCGCAACATTCTAATAAGTCCAGGAGAGAGGGAATATGTCGATGGCAAGGAGGTTAAAATGAAATGGAGGAGGCATGACCGTCAACGCTCATGGGCGAAAGTGAAGCAAGAATAGGCGTTCTTGGGAAGGGTTTTGTGCCGAGTAGGTGTTGCCAAACCAGTCACAAAACATGGCCTGGTATGTGGTTTTTAACTTAGTTTTGACGAAAATCGAAAGCGACCGCCGGACACGTAAGAAAGTGGTATGTCGCCTCCATTTCTTTTCTAACCTCCTTGGTCGATGGGATAGTTTAGGTAGGCTCAAATGTCGCTCAGGCATCGAGGGCAATGTATTTGAATAGAAAGACAGTATATTGCTGGCTAAAACGCTACAGGGAAGACGACGGCAACACGACCAAGAAGCGGAGGCCAAGATTCACGTCTCGAGATGATGATGGCAGCATTCGTTAGCATCCTACTGCAAATCCTATTGCCATTGCCGCGACAAAGAGGACATTAAATTAAAAAGAACCTGTATAGTGATTTTTCTCCGGAGCGATAGTGGCGGCGCTCCGTATTTCCGTATTTTTGGAAACCTTTTTCCCCACGTATCTTGTAACGCTTGAAACTTACTTTAGTATTTGTTTTAGTTTCGTATCTTTTTGTTTGAATGTTTTAATTTATTTAGGTTGAAACGTTTGATTGATTGTTAAAAAATATTTTGTTGTTAAGGGGGTTGTTGACATAAGAGGAGAGTTGGATGGGAAAGGAAAAAAGGATACTGGAAGGTGAAAGAGCTGCTCTGTACTGCTGTACTGTACTGTATAAAAGTATTTCCAAATAAAAAATGAAAATAAGTTTCTGATGAGTAGACACAGTCCGACGCTACAACCTCGATTTCACATCGCTGCTCATTCCAAGTTATCTTATATATAGTGTCGCTCCGATACCTTCTGTCGCTCTTAGAGCTCAAGCAATCCCTGTGTAATTAAAAAAAAGAAAAGATGTCAACTTTTCGGACCATTGAATGGGCTTTTTCCTTCACGTAACGTTGAACTTTAAAATTTGAAGGTGTTGCTAACATGGTACCGATGAGGTGGCAGGCCAGCGCCATTACGTGAGAATTTATTCATTAGTTTCTACAAACACTTCCTTCATCACGAGATAATTTAATTGTAAACATTTAATTTGCTCCTAACTATTTTCCGTACATTTTCAATATATAAAATAATCAATTTTCTACAACCTGTAGTTCTTTAATAATACTTTCTATCGCTATGTTGGTTGCATTAGAAGCTACAGAAGAGTTATAAATCATGTCGTGTAACACAAATTGCAATTGCCTTTCCGTTTTATATCTAGAAATTTCAATTAATGTTTTCTGACCTTAATTGATTGTCAACGTAAAATGCAACTCTCTATACATGGCTTTACAAACTGCCGTAGTACATGAATGTGCTCAAGGAGAATCGCCGAAAGATAATAATATCCTATTTCCACAGTTGACTAAGAACCCGGTTCCTAAAAGGAAATGGTTCGAGGAAATACTCGTGGGGGAAATGGGACGAGGAAATGCCCTAGACGGAATTCGAAGAAGCGTTAATCATTGTCTCTTCCCTTGGTGCGCGGGCCAGCTGTCAGGAGTCGCTCTGAGTCTCTATATCGGAGGAGGAAGAAAAGGGGGCACCCTGGAAAATAATCTCCCTCTACCCTTGTGTCCGAAACTCTCCCCCTTGCAGCCATTATAGACGACTCCCCCCTTCCCCTCCGTGCAGAAACTTTCTCTTCCCTTGAAACCATTACCAGGCGACCTAGTCCACCCCCGGTGGTCGGCCCTTCTCGGAACGCTCAAAGTTGGGTGCAAGACGGGGGCACGAAAACGAGTGGTGCACGGAGAGAGGGGTGCAGGGAGGAGAGGCGAGGAGTGGCACGTGGGCGGGGGGAGATTTGCTCCCCTTTTTTGCCCCGGTTCGGGGCACGAGGGAGACAGGTGAGAGGGGAGGGAGACGTCAGCAAGGGTAGCAACAAAGAACGGTCAGGAAAAACTGAATTATGGTAGAACCTCCTACTACAAGGACCTTCGATAACATGCCCTGATATTTTCATATATTGCAGAGAAATTATGCCATAGTCGATCTGTGAAAAAATAATTGGGGGTAATCGATCATTTAGCGCTGATAAGATGATTTTAAAATCGCCATTTTCAGCCTCAAATTACATTGCTCTTATGGCGGAATGGTGTCGTCCCTCACTTCAACATTTTATTTCTCGAGATTTTCCTCGACTAGGCTACCTCAAAAACGACTATATGGTGATTAAATAATCAACGGATACAATTAATTTTTTTTCAGGTTACCTTATCTGTCTTATAATGCAGATATTTATGTTTGAAAAGCACTGAAGAGTCTTACTTTCGTTCCGTAGCCGCCATATTGAAACAGACTTGGCAACTATGTTCGAGGAGTAAACAAAAACATTGGAGTGAAACTATGCAAACAAACAAAGGTGCCGGATCGGAGTGAAACTATGATATGTTGACAGCTATACAGTGTTGTCGAGTTCATCGTCAGCAATTATATATAATAATTTGTTTTAATTACGTTTACATAAAAATAACAAAAGCACTCACTAGTTCTATTGTTTTAATTCATTCCTAATTTTTTAATTATGCAGCTTTACTGCAGTTCCAGAGAAAGTTTTTAAATTCCTCTGAGACATGGCGTCAATATAAAAGCTATTCTTCATATGACAGGATTACTTCATTTTGAAGAAAACTCATGTACTGTACAGCCATGTTGATTGATTGAAAATTATTTTCAATTATTATTAATAACATTTTGAGCCATTTTATCTTGTTTCTATCAAATTCGTCTATGTAATGAAAGCAGTACTTCGAAGCGCAGGTTCTACCTTAAACAATAATACGGTTGGGAAACAATCAGGAGGAGATGGCCGATGAACATCTAATTTGTAAGTGTGCCATTGATTTTAAATATAATCTATAATAATATTAGTGAAATTTCTTGATTTTCGGTCATATTCTTTTTGGCATCATCTTCTTTTTACATAGGAATAAATTCAAGAATCGTAACAGGTCTTTTGCTTAGTTTGGTAAGATATTTTAAATATATGGAGAAAAATTACATACATAATGATTCTTGAATTTATTTCTATGTAAATAGATGATGCCAAAAATTTGGCGAGAGGTTGGCAATGAATTATTAAGGAATATGACCGTAACTCAAGAAATTTCACTAATATTGATATACTGGCTAGCTGTAAGGATGTTGAAGCTAGTGTTAATGATGATGAATATAACAAATACTTTGATTTGTGGCTCCATCTAACTCGCTTCGCTCCCCTTTGAATTAATGAGTGTATCACTTTAGAGAGTAAGAAATTGCGTGAAAATATTTTTTTATGGAAGTCACCATGGAGAAAGCACAATATCTAAAAAAAAATAAGCGAAAATACCTATGAAAAAAAAATAATTACCACACCAGGACATCGAACTCAATACCTCCCACTCCTCAATCCACCTCCTTACCTCCGGTCTACCGCTTCCTTGGGACAATTCACAGGGATCAAATTCGCTTTCCTGACTGTGGCTCCATCTTGCAGCGTTACAGACTCAGTCAGTATGTGATGAGCGTAATTATATATACTAATAACATATTGGGATTCATATTGGAATTGATAACTAGAAAAGTCTGACTGTTAACTAGAAAAGAACTGACGTTCTATGTCCGCATGCTTTCGCCGAGGGGGTGTTGGAAGGCAGGAAAGAACCCTAGCCTAGGAGAGACAGGTGGGAGAGGGAGAGAGGGATTGGGGGGAGGAAAGGAAATGAAAAGTGAACTGTATGTGTCCACGAAGTGCTCTAGTGTCTATTTCTGTTGCGGGCACTAATGTTGCGAGGGGAAGTTTTGTATTTCTGTTTGGTTTGTTGTACTTGTGTTGGATTTTTTTACCCATTGTTGTGTAAAAGGGGAAGATGGTGTATATTTAGATTTATTCAAGTCTTTCATCTAAGTTCTCCTCTGCTGTTCAATATAGCACTAGAAGATGCCCTAAAAATGTAAGAAGAACCAACCAGGGAATTAAAATAGGAACTAGAATAAATATCCTAGCATATGCAGATGATGTGATTCTCCTCGCAGAAGACAAGGAGGAACTGGAAGAACTAACAAAAATTCTACTCCAGGAGACGGAACTAGTGGGTCTGAAAATAAATGACGAAAAGACTAAATACATGCACTTTACTAGAACAGAACATCAACTAATGACTACAATAAATATAGATGGGTATAACTTAAAAGAAGTGGAACAATTCAAATACTTTGGAACAATAATATCAAACAAAAATAGTGAAGAACCGGATATTACGAACAGAATTAATTTAGCTAACAAAAGCATGCATGCCTGTAATAAAATATTAAACTCAAAGGTAATATCACAAAAGACCAAAATCAAAATATATCGCACAATAATTCGACCGGTACTTCTACACGGTGCAGACCCATGGATCATGAACAAGAAAGAAGAAAGGAAACTGATAATATTCGAAAATAAAGTCCTGAGGAAAATCTTTGGCCCCACAAAGGAAAATGAAATATGGAGAATCAAACGGAATAAGGAAATACGAGATCTCTACAAAGAGCATGATGACATAACTGCATGTGTCAGGGCCAGATGAATGAGATGGTATGGGCACGTTATGAGAGCGGATCAGGGCACAATACTTTAAGGATGTTACCAGTGGGAGACCATGAGAGGGAAGACGACGACCACCGGGGAGACCAAAAATAAAAAGGTGGTGGTATGGAGGATCAAACACGGACATGGATAGGGGGAGCAGTGTGGAAGAAGCTAGAGACCGAGAGAAAGATGGAGGGCGTTGGTGAGGCCAAATCTCAGCTTGGGCATAGATGGCCATGGGAGTAAGTATGTTTCATCTAAGTCTCTCTCTCAACAATGCTCCTTCTTCTCTGCTACATATTTACATCCCTTGTCGTTACAATGGCCTGTTCATGACATAAATCTAAATACCCAACATCTTCTCCTTTAACATTTTTTACTTGAAGCAATGAACGAAATAATTCAACACAAATTCAACAATCCAAACACAAATAAATCTTACGCTTCACATTTGTTTGGCATTATGTGAAGGATATTTCTCCAGTACATAGTTTCGTGCTTGTCTTTTATAACATATTAACATCCCTGGTCGTCACCATGGCCTATTCATAAAATAAATCTAAATATACAACAGGAAGGAGGGAATTTCGTATACACCCATTTCAGTTTGGGAGGATGTCTCTCTGATTTAATCATTTCTATCAGCTCTAGAGATTTTTTGACCCTGAAATTTGCATTTCCTGATTTTTTCAAGCAGTGTAAGACTAGGGTGTTAGTTTCTTTGTCCATAGCTACTCCTAGCCCATCCATCCGCTATGTTACGTGCTTTTAGTCGTTCGTAGCAGTTGTTATCGATGCCTGTGGCTTCATTTTTTTTTCTTATCCCGCGGATTAAATTTTTCTGTTCGGGTTCCCAAATGCTCACGGCGCATTTGAGATGGACCTCTTCAACGTTTTAATGCGAAAACATCCCTTCTACTCTCTATTAAATTTCAGTCACTTTATTGGAATAATAGTTTTAGTCGCACAGATAGAAGGGTAACAAATAACATTTCCCGCATTTATTCCAAACATGCATCAGAGTTTTAGGAAGTATTCATCACCGCCGTTGTTTCCATGAAATTCATTGATTTCAACATTGACAACTGTGGAAATTCTCATTCTCCCGGAGTTTTTTTTTATCCGAATTAAAAAAAAAACACAGATGTGGCAATAGCATATTTGCTTAATTTTTCCTGAGATCATTAGCAGAAGCTACATCGTTTCCAGAGCACAAAAGCAGGTGTTAGCATTTCATATGAGCTTCATTTGCAATATTATAATAAGATCTGAAAGATAGCTCGTTTGAATGCCCGCAAAAATAATAAATGTTGACATGGCCGACCTCCACCGGTTTGTGAAGTCATTTTTCCGTGTGCTTGGATATTCCTCGCCGTAAAGTTGAGTTCGCAGCACTATCGAGTGTTTCTCTTAACGCTGGCGTTAATTTTGAATAATCCATTGAACGTTGCTTCAATGTCGTCATATTAACGGCTGTCATGTCCCAGAACGTGCAGAAATGTCTCGGAAATGCCCATAATTTGGCTTCTGAAAACTTGAAATCCATTTGAGAAAGGTTTTTAAAATCGAAGGTGACGCCCATTTGATTCCTTGAAACGCAATTTAAAATGAAAAGCATTGATGTAATTGAAGCAATGAAAAGCATATTGATTATGTAATGGCCTGACGTATTACTGATCTAGGGCAAACTTAAGTAAACGAAAAATGGTAATGTTTTCTAATATGTTAAGAAGGAAGAACATGATAGGGGATGGCAAAAAATATTTCACTTTGACCCTACCAAGCTAACCAAGTGACGTTTTGGTCATTGAGGGTGCATTAGAATATTGAATATAGGAAATAATTTTCCCTCACAGAGTTTCACTTTAACCCTTTCGCTACGAACGACGTGATAGAGCGTCGTAAATTTTTCGACGCAAGCGAACGAACGACGTGATAGCACGTCGTGCCGCTAAGCTAGCCCCAAGCAAGCCTAAAAGATGTGTATTATAAACAGGGATGCGACCCGAAAAGGCACCCGAACTCAGAGTCCGACCCTTCACCGCGGTTGGTTTATGGCACCAACTGACCAGTCATACTATAGTTTTTAACTTCTTAAAGTTAAACATTAATCGCACAATTGTGTTCGTCTTTGTGTTGGACTATTCACGTTGATAAAAATAGGTTTTTAAACAAAGTCATACAATATATATTAACCATTTTACGTGCATTAGTAAACCAAGCCAGTTTAATATACATTAAATTACTAAAGCACGTAAAATGGTTAAAAATGGTCTTGCGCGGGAAAAAGAAAAACAGCAACTGCCAATCACTGCCAATCAACCCCCTACGTATAAGATATATAAGGTGGCCAACATACTGCATCCGCACTTCACTGACCTGAAGAAGCCGACTGCAACGCCGGCGAAACTGTCGTCCCAGAACAATGGACCTATGCGGTGTAAAACCCGGAAGAAGTGTATCTTCATACTCATCAACCCGCGGAAGCCTACACAAGGAATGTGTATGTAAATATTTGTGAAGAAATTTTATATAATAAGACCTGAGATGACTTGACGGAAGCATGAGCAAAAATATAATGAATGTTTAGAAATTAACTGGTTATAAGCAGAGGTGAACAAATTTCGGCTGAAAGTAGAATTTCATCATTTGTTGTGTAACATTATTTTGCTCTCGACTACTTTATGTGTGCCTAGTTCGTGATTCCTCGAAATTATCCCAACAGTATTTCGTGTAATGTCTAGTACCAACCTGGAAATTGTAGGATAAATGCCAAAATTACGTCCAAATCAAATAGTATTCCCGACGTTTTAATTAAGTCACCGTTTCAAGGAATTTTCCCGGTTTTCAAGAGTTCTAAATACGTGGGGTAGGTAGTGTCACCCTGCCTCTGTGTTTGAACACATGAACTTTCAGTCACTAGAAAAACCCCAAATCTGCAAAAGCTACCCAAATAAATGCTAATGCATAATTATTCTTAGTCACACTAACTTTAGGGTGTAGTTTAATGCTTGTTGATGACTACTCAACCCCTGCCACACACCCTTGAGGTGACTTGCAGGGTATTTTGTAGATGTAGAAATGTAATTAGTGTTATTAAGTAAGCTACCGGTTAAGGTTTGGTTTAAATGAAAATGAGTAAAAATCCTCTGGATTTTTACCAGTGCAGGTTCATCTCAACCAATTATAATCTTTTAAACCTCTCAGTGTACTTATTCCCATGCAAGAAGTAAAGTAAGAAATACTTACTGAGTTAGATATCAACAGGAGAAGATATGAAAAACACTTTATTCGATTCCAATCAGGATTTAAAAAAAGGCAATTGTCCCGAAGTGGTTAACTGTATGCACTTCTCTGCGTGATCCGACTCAAACAAGTTTTGGAAGGGCACGCTCACCGGAACCAGGAAAGAATTAACAAATAGTTTAAAAAAATATTCTACCTGCATGTACTGCAGTGCATTTACTAAGATATACTTAAAGCCCCCACTCCTGGCACCACGAGATAACGTTGTTTATGTCCGACGATTGAACTTCTAAGTCAGCATCTTCCCCGATTTCAACTTACATGATTGAATCGTCTGCAATATCTAATTTTACTGATAACTTGGGAACTTCTGTCATTTATATGAATAATAAGTGGAAGGGGACCGATCACACTCCCTTGTGGGATACCGCGGTGTCATAAAAGGAAGCGAGCCCGATGTCACTCGAACCATATCAGAGCTAATGCCGTCAATAACTACTTTTTCTTTGCGATCACTTAGTAAGTCACATATTCAATTAACATTTCTTTTGTTCAACCCCCATGACTGTAATTCAGATATTTTTGCTGGGGAGCCTAGTTGAATTTTTTCTTGACATAAAAGTATAATACGTCATCTTTTTTTTCAATTCACCTGATTTTAGGACGTCATGAAGGAAGAGCTCAAGCTGTGTCTCGCAAGATCTACCCTTCCAGAAGACTTACTGACTGGAATACCGTTTAAGATGAGGTCATAATATTGCTATTAATTAATTGTTAGAGAATCTTGCATAAAATTGATATAAAAGATATAGATCGATAATTTCCTGGGTCATGTCAGTTTCCATTTTTAAATAATGGTGTGACGTTAGCTATTTTACAGTCTTGGGGTGCCTTGAATTCGGATATTGACTTGTTAAACATGATTTATAGAAATGGTGCTATCTGGGGCGCTCACTCCCTAAGGGCGGGTGCAGGTATTCCCTTTGGACCTGCGGATTTGTTGCTTTCAATCAAACGTAGTTGTTTACTTACATTCATTGATACACGCACGCAATGATAAATACCAATAAAGTCGATTACTACACTAACGATGCAACTTCTCAAATCGTTGCTACCTACTTCAGAAGATCGTGTTCAAATGAAGTGTAATGGTGAACCAAATAGATGTGGAAAGCACAGAAAATTATAATTCAGTTGCAATTTCCAAAAACAGTATTATTTGTATGGCTGAATCATTTACAAATAAATTTTGATCTATTTATTAGGTTTAGATGCGTGATTTTTTCCTAGGTCAGCGGAAGACAATATATTGGTTCTCCTGCTTCGAACTTAAAATCCCATTGATATTCGATTTCCGCCAGAATTGCCCCGGGGAATGCCACGACGGCTTTACTAACGCCAAACAGTCACAGTAGTTTTTTTGTTACAAATGGCGAGTAGATTTAAATTAATTTTCTTTGGTGTCGCCCATGCAATTAACAGAGAACCAGCAAACATTAAATGAAAACGTTCGGCGACGTGATTGGTGTAATTCCACCCCGGGAGCGTTTGGAACGTAGTAAGAGACACCAATAAGCAAATAAGGCCACCCTCGTTTCTCGTTCGGAGCTGAAAATTCTCCACTCGTAACTAATCCCGAGGCTTCCTCCCCCTTCCCTGCAGCACCAGCACTCGAGGAACTAAACGAGGAAAAGAGCGTAATCTCGTCGTCGGATGCAGCATGGCGTTCAAGTGCACTCCCACATGCCTCGGTTGGTGCAGTTCGCGTAGCCTCCACTTGGGGGGGATTAGGGCCATGCGATGCCGAAATCCGAGCGCCGACGTGCGACGCGGCTATAAAATCACAAAAGTCTCAATTTTATTAAAAGTATTACATCGTTAAAGTAGGTTTAAAAGGGCGTTTAGTATGTAACTCTTTCTAAACGCCACGATCCAACAGTGTTTTTCTCATTCACCATCCAGCATTTTATTTGTCTTTTCTCTCCTCTTCAAGTATTTTCAGTCTCTCTACATTCAATTTATATCAGTCATCCCTTATCCCTTATCTTAGTGGAAAACTGCCAAATTTTACTAAATCTCAACAAGATCTTAAACGAGTGTTTAGTATTCTCATCCATTCTCATTGATGAATAGAGTTTATAGCCTTGCGAAGATATATTGAACCTGTCAATTATATTTCCTTTTCACGTCTTCACAAGATGGTCATCATCGGTTATCATCTCATGATGAAATTCATCGCTTTAGTGGTTTTGGTGTATCCCATGAGGCATGTAAAATGTAGGTGGCCAGGATACACTTAGGATACTAATCAAATAGTCATTTCAGTCTACCTATTTTAGCCTTTACATTCCTACTTAACTTTTAACTTGCCTTCTTTGTTCTCCAAAATGTCATAGCCTTAGTTTCTGTGAGATCAATCTCGACTAGATGCTGAAATCTTACTATGTATCACTAATAATTTTAGCTCATTCTCGCACCAATTATTTTACATCCAATGTCGAACGCATTAGTGATTGCGGAAACTCATTTTTAACTCCCAGGCCTAATGCTAACCTCCCCAATGTAGCTTTATTAACGCTGTTCCCAAGTCTTTTCATCCAGTTTACCCTTAAGTTACTTAACGCATTCATCATCTTTTCATAACGCGATAAACGTTCTCTCAACTTTAGCAAAGAAGAAAACGCCAACTCATGATTATATTTCCGATTTCTTTTTGCTTGTTTTGACGCTTCCACAATCGCATCCCGCAATTCCTTCAGTTTTTTTTTTATTTTAACTCCTTTAAACTTTTTTTTTCTATTTTAGTTCTTTTTAGACTCAATTTTCTCAGAGTCACATTTTTGTACTTGATGAATTATATATGAACAGGAAATTATATTGAATAATAATTGAACAGAAAAAATACTCCAGTGCTCAGTGTTTCTTATACTGAATTATATGTAAATTTATAAACTATATTTCTACATGCATTTATTTTATGGATATTCTATAAATCTTTCGTATTGAAAATATGTCAATTTATCAAAGTAATAATTTTGGTGACATTGTTTATATAGCATCATATAAAAATCCGTGTCAATAATAAAGCGTAAAAATATTTGACATTAGATTTTTAAAGATTTTCATTGTTAACTGATCTCTATTGAAAATTACTAAAAGAATGTGCTAAAACGTGTAACAAAGTTATTAATGGGCTTCTTAAAAGAAAAATTACTAATAAAATGGCAACTTTACCGACAGTAATGTTCAATTTATGTAAGAAATTAAACAAAAACCCCACCAAGCCTGTAGAGCAGTCAGGGCCCACCCATGTTTCAATAAGACCGCGCCTACCCGAGGGTTTAGACCCCTTCTGTTCGGTAATTCCTCTTTTCATAATGTTTCGCTCCATGTTTCCACAGAACATAACTTTGAAAAGACTCCTGTAAGTCTTTTTCATGTTGAATGGGAGACTGGCTCAGTCTAAAATGTTTGTGAAGACATGCTCCGAGGTAAATCGTTTCTCGGAGCGAATTGAAATCAACTTATAACAAACAAAGTGAGGAGACATTGT
The DNA here is from genome assembly GCA_963573305.1 of Pyrrhosoma nymphula. Lineage (NCBI taxonomy): Eukaryota > Metazoa > Arthropoda > Insecta > Odonata > Coenagrionidae > Pyrrhosoma > Pyrrhosoma nymphula. The sequence goes on along the minus strand of OY754329.1, from coordinate 174,454,272 downwards.
TTTGAAACTGAACTAGAGTGAGGGAACGGCATCGCTCCAGAGTTTTACGCCGTCGTCGACCGTTCCGACGATTCAAAGGAAATGAATCAAACTGTGGGCGCCGAGGGAACTCCACACAGCAGTGGGGAAAGAAAGAAAGCAGAGAGAGAGGGAGAAATGAAAGAGCCATCGGATGAAACAAGAGCCCAAGCCATTGAATAAGGGACCCGTTTGCGAGAGAGAGAGAGGTATTAAAGGGTGGAGGAAGAGGATATCGAACGAGGGAATAATGGAGCCGTGGAGAATGGGTGGGGGGGGGAGGGGAAGAGTTTCAGATTGGTGGTGGGTTAGGGTGGTCGGTCGGTGGGAGGGTGGAGAAAGGGTGGAGAAGGGGTGAAATCACATCTTTTGCGTACCGAATCGAGATAAAATGGAATTGCGCAGTGCGGGGCTCATTAAAGATCGATCTACGAAACTGGTCGCAGCCAAAACTCACCCTCGACACTTTTCTCCACTTTCTCCGCACAAACCGGGGGGTGGTGGTTGCGTGGGTTTTGAGGGAGGTTTTTTTTTGAAGGGATGGTGGTGAGGGGTGGAGATAATAAGGACCGGTCAGGGTTTGAGGTTTCCGAGGGTGGCGGGGGTACAAGGGGAGTGTCGCTGGCGAAGTTTTAAGAGATAAGAGAGTAAGAATGCCGTCACGACTGAGAAGGAAGAGAGGCGAAATGAGAAGAAAGTGGGAGAGAGGAAATGCTTCCGAGAGAAATGTTTTTAACAGACTTATGAAGGTTGGAACCGCCTTCTGTGTCTCGCGAGGTGAAGCAGGGAGAGAGAGAGAGTCATAAGGCCAAACGCCCCCTCATCATGCTGCTTGGCGGCTTTTGCGGTACATTCCTCTCGTGACGCCGCCGCTATCTCAAGTCGCTCTCCAGTCATATTCTCCCTCTTCCATCTCAAGATTTTCCACCGAGGAGTTCCTTCGCCCTCCGTAATCACGACGCGACTAAGTGGCGGCGAGTCCACCCACGACGAAATATAAGGTAGGGTACGGCAACCAATGTGTGTTGGATAGTTAAGATTTGGCGCGAAAAAACAATTCAATCGATACAATCTCTAAAGTGCTGGAATATACCGGTGTACCAATCCATTTTGTATACATATTCGCTTAGCTGTCTTCCACATCTGCCGTACAACATTCACGAAAAGCCGAGGGACAGTTGAATGAGACAGCCAAACAACAGTGACAGACAGCCGGAGAGCTTTTAGATATGATCGTGGTTGTTGGAAGTCCTCCTAAGAGAACTATGGTTTTTTAGCACCGTAAGTATTATTGGACTTTTGAAAACTGAATTTAACTGGAATTTTTATTGGAATTTTGAAAACTGTGTTCCATTATTTCGAAGAACAATGAGGAATACGAATGTGAAAAAGAGTGATGTTAGGTGGGGTTAGTGAAAATAATCGAATTAATTGAAGCTAAGTAAGTAATAAACAAAGCACACATATACCAATTGCAAACAATTTTACTTCCTATTTAATGGGTATGATTTCTAATGTTTTATGCAGGTGCATATGGTGTGGTTCAGCGACGGAAATGATGGCTGAGGAACCGCAGCACTAAGCTACCGAATGTTTATTTACGACATCTGATTGCTTTATTTATTTGGCATGGTGTCCACTTCATTTGGATTTGGCTCTCAATTAATTGGTTGAGTTACCACAGTCTCTTATTACTCTCCCAAACATGTTGTTTCCTTACAATACTTAATTCAAATCTGCAGTCAAATCTACTCTTCTCTCCTAACGCACTTAAAACTTTAGGGAACGATTCAATAGGGAGTTTGTTTGCATAGAATAGCCAACGAAAATCAATAAACCTATCGAAACCCATATGGTATGCATGAGAGCTGGGATGGCATTTTCGTTCGCGGCGGCCGACCATTTCCCGACCGGGCGACAGAATCGGCGGTCGCCCGAAAGATTCCTTATCAGCTTCAAGGGCTTTCAAACCATACTGATCATTATAATTTTCTCTTTGAGCGGGAGAAATTTACAAACGGTGATGAGGCATGATTATGTTAGATAAAGCCTTGGCTTTTTCACTGATGATATTTCGAAAATGATAATTAGTGGCTGGAGTAAGGCCTCTTATAAATGTCACATGAGGGAAAAATTCAAAAGCACGGTCCTGTAGTGCAATGCGGTATGACGCGCTCCCCTCAGCAACGCATCCAAGCGGCAAAATTCGACCGCACGTGCCAAACAGCGCTGCTAACGTGCCAACAAGATGTGGTGGTGCTCACATCTTGTAGGCACACGCGCAGGTGACTGAATAAATTTCGAATTGAAATTTTATCTCTAATAAATACACGAGTGTTTTAAACCGAGAACGAATGACACATGATGCCCTGTTACGATTCCGCTTCGGCAGAGTCCGCTCTGTTTTGATGCTCCTGCTAAATATCCATCTCAGTTAAACCTAATGAGAAAATTTCCGAATGTTTCTCTAAAGAGGATGATAACATCAATGAGGCTGCAAAGATCACTTAGTTTGTGTTATTTACGCAGCACGAATTCTAGAATTTTCCATTCTAACTTATTCTATGTTTCTTTTTTATTTATTAGTGGTTCAATTTCGGTAGTTATCCAGGGATTGTTACAATATACATCACATAATACACGACAAAATATAATGTTTAAGTACTTGTAAGTTTTCAATTTTTTCCTACAATACGTAACATATGAAATCCTGCTAAGCCTATGGCTCTTTTTTATAGTGTCTACCGGATTGCCAATCAAGTACTCTCACAAAAATCAAAGCTGACTTAAAAAATTTATAATGTTATAAATGCCGGTGTATTATTCAGAAAACAGATGTTAATGAAATATAAAAGAAAACAGATGTAAAACCTATAATGTAATAAAACACGTTAATATGCACACAACACACTGAGATAGTTTCTAACAAATCATAATTACCTTAGTATAAGTACCAAAAGTTGTAGTTTTTTTCGTTTTGCTTATAGTTTGCTTTTAGTTTGTATTCCATTATCATTCAAAAAAGAATATTTTCCCAATTCCTTTACTGCTATCAAAGGTTATATCCAATAACATTGTCTCTCCTGGGAATTTTTTCCGGAGAGATGCTTCGTTACACTAGTTTTTTTCAGTTTTTGTTAGTCGCATGAAGTTAAAATCTTATTGAGAGGTATCCACTTACTCGGATACATACGTAGTTAAGAGTATTACGATAATTACGAGCCGTTTGCCAGTAAGGTTGCCGATTCAGGAGACATCTTCAAAGGAAAAATATTGGGAGTATGAGTTATGTCAAATTGTATCGGGATTTCATTTTATGTTTTGTGGGTTGAATCAAAGAACTATAGAATAACTAACGGGTTGAGCCCGCGACACTACCCTACGTGTCCATTTCGTGGAATGAAATTTTCAGGATCGTTGCAAGGATGACGTTCTGGGCTTGATTAATTCACAACTCCAGAAGCAACTACTTCCTTAAGGCATTCATTTTCTTACTTGGAATATATTTAGTTTTTCCCCAGAAATGTACACATTATTCAACATTTCACAATTTAAATCTCTTAATTTTTAAGCCTTCAAATATTTCTTTTTTCTACAATTTTTTCTTGAAAACAATACAAATACGTTCGAATGAACTCATTGCACGATTTTACTTCGAACTACACCAATTTTAGACTGGCAGTACTAGTTGTATCACCTATACTCCTATTTAGCGACCGGCTTTTATATTATATCGTCACCAATTTTAAGATGGCCACTAATTATACTCTTTCACTGCCCCTCTTTCGTATGTCATTTGGTCCATTGGGATATATCTAACGTATTCTCCCTCTTATGAAGAAATATTTGGTATGCACAGTTTTGTTGTATGACAGCGAGTCATAAGATATCCCCTTTCCGTAGGCATAAATCAATTTATATTCGTCAGTATAATAAAGTAGACAAGAGATAGACCCTCATCTTCTCAAGAAACGATGTATTATCAATTTTTTAAATGTTGGCTCGAAAAATAAAAAGTAGTGCTGATTGGCATTCATGCGAATTACTACCCCTCAATGACCCGCGAATTACGCAAAACGTGCCCTCATTTCAGGCAAGCACGGCATATGAGCCCTGCTAACAAAGGGAGGACTTGTAAATAGAGTCAACCAGGCAGACTCACATTTGGGTTGCTTTGCATTTGCGGCCCAAATAGGCATTCTCATTATGCTGTCCTGTCATACATATCTCATCACAACAATTTTACCTTTCTGGGTTTGTATTTGACTAAATAAAGAACCTTTTTATTTGCCCTAACATTTTCCAGTGGTCTCGCTCATCTCGTAATGCAGTTTCAACTTTAACCAGCTGATGAGTTGGGTGTTAATACATTTATTGGCATAATTCGTTTGAAATCGGTTCTTATTTATAAACAAAATCAACACCCGCACTTCATTTAAACCCGGGAGGTTATTAAGACTGACTTTTAACGATCGCAAAAGCAGTTCATCAGTCAGAAGAATAATCAAAACTTCTTTCCCCCATCAAAAACAAAATCTCCACGGGGTCAAACAAATGCCGCTGTCATTATTTAGGAGGGAAAACCTCTCGTTGTTCAGCCCTCCTCCCCCCTCCACCCTCCTGCCCTCCACTATACCCCGTTCAGCCCCCCCCCCCCTTCTCCAACTCTTAACATGTCATCCATTTCCACGTAAAAAAAAGTACCTTTCTCCCAATTCCGCTAAATTTCCCCTCCTCCCTCCCCACTTCTCCTCCCCCCCTCCCAGTCTACAAATCCAACCAGCCGCTCCAATACACAATTCCCACCCCCTCTCTACAGACTAATTCACCCCCAACCCCTTACACCCACCCGGGACAAAACCGAGTTTGCATAATTCTTTCCAGGATTAATTACTGTCAAAGCTAATTGGCCCTAATGGGGCACCACCTCTACGCCCCGCTCAGGCCTCCCGGGCCCCCTTCCGCTGTTACCGCCGGCCACTGAATTGTGGGAAGGGTTGGATGTCGGCGGGAGTTCGCGTGGGGGCGGGAGTAAGGGTTTGGCACCGCTTTGAGGGGCGGGTGGGGTTTGGGAAGGGGCTTCGCTCAGTCGTCGTGTTGGGCACAGTGGTGCGTCTGGATTTAACGGATTCGGGCTGGGAGGGTCGAGTTTGGCAGTTGGGTTTCGGAGCCACGTTACAGAGAGATGCGAGGGATGTGAGGCACATGCAATACTGCCTCGGATGGTTATAGCCACGTGGAGCATAAATGTAATCCGGACGGTCAAATGCTAGAAACCACCGTCCCTCTCACTCGTCCCCTCACCTGCCCTGGCTGTTTGTTTGTAATCCTGCTGAATGTCGACAAGTCAGCTTCCTGAATCTCGTCAGCTCATTGGATCGCTTCCGGGGAATGCTTTTAAAAGGGTCAGCGATGGTGCAAGTTTCGTAGGTCCCGAAGGATAGACGCGTTTTTAATATCTGTAAGTAACTCTTTCACGGTGCACCACTAAAATGTGCGATCTGATTCAAATTTGTATGATTTAGACGCAAAGTTTGGGATTAAACATTAGGAATTGAGGAAATCTTTATTCTTTTAAATAAAAAAGTGCTTGCTCTTCATACTGGATGCCACGTTGCCCTCCAAAGCTGAGCGCTATGCGCTATACTTGATAATCGTGAAAATCAGTGCCCAATAAAACCTTACCAGGGTTATCCAAAGTATGTTGAAATTAGTAAATCTTTGTATATTACACTTTTAAACGGGGTTAGGTTGTTCTACTGTAATTTATAATGCACTAGGCAAGCCTTTTAACTACTATTACGAGCATGCACAAGGTCATAGTTCGCAATCGTCACAATTTTTCTATCAACATATATGTTCCTGCTGTATCGCGTAAACTAGCACCAGCTTTAGATTTATCCATTCAGATCATCGTGATTGTATGTATGATTTGATGCCTAGTTTATTTACCAATGTCTTATAAAATATACGGTACTAGTGACTAGTTTCAGTGAAAGTGAAATTGTGTGATTTAGTTTTATGAACCTCGTTTTACTCGTATTGTTTGAGATATTTGGTCCATGATCCAATCAAGGGAGCACAAATAGATGACACTCTAAAGAAAGCGAAAACAAAAAAAGAAACAACAAAATGTAAAAGTGATTATTCTCCCGTCGGAGCCATTGACACGTGAAATAGATAATCAACGCTCCGGACATGAAACTGTAATGCGTGACCTAATCCCAAGTTGAATCCTCCACGAAGGCCAATGGCCGTCTTTTAGGAGGAAGGAACTTCCGCGTCCGAAGGCTGTCTTCGTCCAACGCGAACAGATAAAGGACGTGAGTGGTGGTTGAACTTAGAAGTATTTGCGAAATATTCCGCGCATATCATTGGGTCATCGTAGGAGTAAAAATGTAGAACATATATTTTTCTTCCCCCTCCGCCGTTAAGTGCGACTAAAGGGCAACGCTTTCTTACCATACAAATCGGGACGAAACCAAGATTAGTTCGCAAGGCTAGAGGGAGTATAAGCCTGAACGACTGATCTTTCTATTTCTCATCTTATTTCTTTCGCACATGATGACAAGTGCATGTTCTAATGTTATGAGTGATATGCGCCGAGCGGTGTAATGTAATCATTCGAACGGTGTTGTGTGAGGTAATTTTTGGAGTACGCTGGTTTTTTGAGCTCAAACTGCAAAGGCCATTATATAGCGCCATCTAAACTTAAGCTATAATATTGCGATGAACGCAATTTTCTGGCTCGGGTTCGAACGGACGACATTTCGTTTGCCTGGCCTGCCCGTTACCGCCCTGGATTTTTCTAACGGTTGTTTTTAGGTTCTCGAAACGTGAAAATATGAAGCAAATGAAGTTTTGTTTCATTTTGAATAAAAGGTTTCCTTTCTTTGGAAGAAGTAATAAGACCACCATCGGTATACAGTTAGCATTAGACGGAAGTTCATGAATTTATATATATCTCCTTCAACAAACTATTCCAAATAAAATAGCACGAAATCGATTGTTGAGAAAAATATAAGTGTTATACATTAAGTGATCTGTCTGACAAGCTAGATTTGCTCGGCATTGCTGCACCGCACGCTGTATAATTTCCCCCAAGTCTTATTTCCCCGGCGAGGATAGCGGAAACTTCTACAGCTGAAGATTTTCCCCACGAAAGATGACCGTACAAACGGATGTTTTCACGGCAGTGAAGGCGAACGGAAGACGTCGACGACACATCCTGCTCTCGTGCTGTTATTGACAAGTGAGTCTGTCACGCTCCACTAACCAAAGTCCGGGCCCCCCTGCTCGACTCCTTGACCAAGAAATTCCATTTCATCGATCCCGGCATAGGACACCAACTTTTTCCTTCTAATTTTATCTTTAAAATATTTCAAGCAACCGATTTAATTGAAATCCTTGATTACTTTTTTCCAGTTCATGGAATATGACTCACGGGATTGCAACTTTACTTTTTATTTCGATATCTCAGACCAACTTATCAAGTACACACATACAAATATGTTCACATGCGTGAAGGGTTTTGATAATTGAGCTTGACCTGCGGTGCCGCTAATGATAGGGGCTTAATTAATTCAAGCTTTTAATGCATAAGCCATAATCCGAATCAATTTTGAGCAATTACTCGATACAAAAAAGATTTAGTACCCGTTTTGTTCAAACTCTCAATGGTTTGCACTTCGAGGTGGTGTATTTTTTATGCTGTCAACTGCCACTATTCATTGGCACTAAACTTTAGTTACTTAAAGCACATTATCTGCTGTTTACCATTTCATCACAACTCTAATAAATATTGCGCATAGCTGATTAACACATGAATCAGTAGCTGAGACTATCATGGTCAATCGTAAAGGCAGTCTTCCTCACCCAAGTAACCCTTTAGTCATAATTTCAGGAACTATAATTAACAACAGTATTCCGCTATCTAATCATGCATTTGTATTTTTTTTCTACGCAACTCAGGTTCATACTTGCTTCCATTATTAGAAATGCCAAAAATTAAGCACTTGAAAGAAATGATTTGATATATCCTTCCTAGTAATGGAATTAGCTCTTCTTAGTGCCTCTGAGACTAAGTTAGCGATGTAAAGGATTGGGAATGTATCTTTATGAACGGGTGAAATATTATTTTCGGTGATAGGTAAGAGCATTTTTAATTTTAGTCACTAATATAGTAAATTGCATGGCGGCACATGCTGGGAGTTTGAAAACAATGACAGAAATCCTTCTGAACAAAAAATATTGGAAGATAAAACGATGTTGTTCTAGGCTATCGGATTGGTTGTATAACCACGTGGTAATCAAAGTCCTGCGATATTAAATACCATATTTGGTAGAGTCATAGCTTTAAACCAGTGTCCTTCGTTCGACATTTTTATCAAAATAATTGATCAAGCGGTGGCGAGTATCGTGTGAAAGGCGTTGAAGAAAAACGAATTTTATTCCAAGAATTCGATTGATTGATTGCAACAAAATTACATTTTCCTCAAATGAATCGTCTATGTCGCGATTCTATAATCCGTATGGCCACACACATTTTTTTCCGTGGGACATTGGCTCAAGGTCAATCGCTTGGTGTTTGGATACGAAATTCAACGCAATACAATCTGAACCCTGCGCTGTATTTTATTATGTATTTTTTTAGGTTGAGTTTTTGTCTGTTAGTCTTCTCGGTAAAAATTTTAAAATCGATTTTAAACTAACCTTATGATGAGCCAGAGACTTGAATCTCAATACTTAGCTCAGAACTGGATAACAATCCAATAATATGTAACAATATATATTATATATATTAAATAATACAATATAATATTTTTTATAAATGATACATACAAAAATAGGTATAGATATAATATTCATCATTCATTACAGTAATCTACCGGTTAGAGGTAGGTTGTGATGAAAGTCAGAGAATATCCAACGAACTCTTACACGTGCTGTGCCCTTTCTACCTCTTGTATTTCTTTCTTCATCTCAGCATAAGTCCTACCGTTCTTCATCCCGTCCATAAAACCGATTCTCTTCCTTCCCCTTCCCCGCTTACCCAACATCCTTCCCTCTATCACGATCTTCAGCAAACCATCGTCCCTCATTACCCCTTCCAGCCACCTACCCTGCCTTCCCCTAATCTCATCTATAAGTTTCCTCTCCTCACCCACCATGTCAAGCACTTCCTCATTTGTCTTCCTTTCCGTCCAACGCACCTTCTCCATCCTCCTCCACACCCACATCTCAAAAGCCTTCAGCCTATTTTCGTCTTCCTTTCTCAAGGTCCACGTTTCCGCCCCATACAACGCCACACTCCATATCAAGCTCTTTACTAGCCTCTTTTTTACATCCTTACTTAAGGTCCCCGTCATCAGCTCCCTTCTATTATTGAACGCTTCCTTCGCTAGCGCTATTCTCCTCCTAATGTCTTTGCTACTATGTCCTCTTTCTTCTAGCGTACTACCCAAGTAATTAAATTGTTCTACTTGCTCCAGTTTGTGACTTCCTACTCTTATCACCAGCTTCGCTTTCTTTGTCCTACCAAATCTCATTACTTTTGTTTTCCTATTATTTATATTCATTCCGTATTTCTCACACTGCTTTTCCAGTGCATCTACTAAAGTTTGAAGTCCTTTCGATGACCGACTCACCAACGCCTGGTCGTCTGCGAATCTAACCGACTTTATCCACTGGCCTCCTACTTTCATTCCCACGTCTAGCTCATCCCATGCCTCTCTTACCATTTCCTCAGCATAGATGTTAAAAAGTAAAGGCGACAACGGGCACCCTTGCCGCACCCCGCGACCTATAACTGCCCACCCTGATTCACCGTCCGCTACCCTTACCTGAGCCCTCTGCCCCATATATAAGTTTCGGATGAGTCTCCTATCACGCCAATCTATTCCTATTTTCCCCAGTATCTGCATTAGTTTCTCCCAGTTTACTCTGTCAAACGCCTTTTCGAAATCTACAAAACAAGCGAAAACATCCTGATTATGCTCTATGTTTCTATCTATAAGTGTCCTCATTACCGCAATCGCATCTCTGGTTCCCCTCCCCTTCCTAAACCCAAATTGGTCATCGCCTAAATAGCACTTTGCTCTGCTCTCCAACCTTCTATTTAGTATTCTAAGCAACACTTTTGCTGCGTGCGAAATTAAACTGATTGTTCTATACTCCTCGCATTCTGACGCTTTCTTCTTCTTCGGGATAGGTATTAATACTGTTTTCACGAAATCCTCTGGCCATACTCCTTCCTCGTAGATCCTGCGAATAAGTTCGAAAAACGATTTTCTCCCCCTACTACCTAGATTCTTCAGTAGCTCCGAAGGTAGGTTATCGATTCCCACGGCTTTTCTACCCTTCATCTCACTTAGTGCCCTCTCTATTTCACTCTCAAGTAACTCTGGTCCGAGGTTATCTTTATCTATTGTTCCTTCGTCCTCTAGATCTAGGCTAAGGGGTCTATTCTCGCTGTCATATAGCTCCTCTACGTATTCTCTCCACCTTTCTTGGATATCTTCCTGTTCGATTAATATCTTTCCTGTTTTGTCCTTAACCTTTGGTATCGCTTGACCTCTCTTACCACCCGATAACATTTTCACCTTGGCGTACAAAGCGCCCACTTCCCCCTCCTCCTGCATCTTTTCCATTTGCTCACATTGTCCCTTCCACCAGTTTTCTTTTGCCCGATTGGTCACTCGCCTGAGTTTATTATTCAATTCCTTGTACTTCCTCTTCCCTACGTCGGTGTTCACGTTTTTCCATATCCTTCTCTCCTCCATTTTCTTTATCATTTCTTCTGTAACCCACTGCTTCTTAACCCTCTTCTTTTCCACCGTTCCTATTGTTTTCTCTGCCGCTCTTGCGATGCCTGTTTTTATAACCTCCCATCTCTTCTCTATGGTTCCCCTCCGCTTCTCTTCACCTATGTTCTTTTCTACTAGCTCTTGGTATTCCTTCTTTTTCAACCCTTTCAATGCTTCAAGGTTCCACCTCTTTATCTTCCTACCTTTACAAAGCCTTTTGAATCTAACTTCACACTTCATCATCACCAAGTTATGATCCGAGTCCGCATCCGCCCCTGGATAGCTACGAGAGTTTTTTACACTGTTCCTAAATCTCTGCCTCACCATTATATAATCAATTTGGTATCTCCCAGTGTCACCCGGCATTTTCCATGTGTACCTACGCCTGGGGTGATGTTTAAACCAAGTGTTTGTCACTACTAATTTATTTCTTCTACAAAATTCAACTGCCTTTTCCCCGCGATCATTTCTTCTTCCTAGCCCAAACCCTCCCACTTCTAATCCGTCCCTCCCTTCTCCCACCACTGCATTCCAGTCACCCATCACTATCAGGTTTTTCTTCCCCGGCACTTCTCTAATTATTTCTTCTACTTGCTCGTACACCTCTTCCACCTCTTCCTCCCTATGGTTGCTCGTAGGCATGTATACCTGGACCAGTACGAAATTCGTCGGGCGTGCTTTTATTTCTACCACTAGTATCCTGTCGTTCACCTGTTCAATGTTTACCACCCTCAGTCCCAACTTTGTGTTCAGTACCATGCCTACCCCCCGTTGACTCTCATCTCCCCCACTATAGATCACCCTGTAGTTATCACTCCAATAGTCCCCGCTATCCTTCCATCTAACCTCGCACAATCCCAAAGCATCTATTTTTCCTTTTTCCATTTCCTGCTTAATATTTTCAAGCTTCCCGGCCCTCATCATGGTCCTTACGTTCCAAGTTCCTATTTTTACCAATGTTTTCCTCCTCCTCTTCCTCTTTTTCTTCTTCTTCTCCCTTCTTTCCCTTGTATCTTCTGATGATGATGATTCTGAATCTGTGCAAGGATTTCGTGTGATGACGACCGCGGAGGCCTTGCCTCCCCCGCTGCCGGGCACGACACCCGCCCTAGTGGGCGGCTTCCCGTAGTTGCCAGGAATCAATTCTCTTTGAATGACTTTCATGTTCTGGGAGGAGATAGTTGAGAGGTATCCCACGCGACTAAACGGTATTTTTAACGTGACACCATCACGGAACTACCTTTCGTCTGGCTCCTACCCTTCGACCTATCTGGCATGGGTGGCCCTACCAGGAGCAATGTACTTGCTCCTGCCAGTCCAGCTCTAGGGGTCATTGGAACGCACAAGCCCTTCCACCACGTCAAGGTCGTAGTTCAAGGAAGAGAGATATAATATAACAAAATATAATATAATAAAACATAATATAATAAAAAAATTTATTTAAAATTTAACACGTTAAAAAAAACGTTCATATCGTGAAAAACGTTTTTCCTTTAAAAATATTTCTGATGATTCCCAAATAGGAAGACGAGGATGGAGAAGGAGCAGAAAAAGGTTCGGTGGAGTGCGAAAGAGAGAGAGACAGAGATACAGAGAGGAGTGTACGGGAAGGAACTTCGATGCCTGGTCAGTGACCGCAGCGAGGCAACCGAAGTTCATTATTATTTTTTCGCCTCCTGGGGCGAGGAGGAATCTGGACCGCGAAGGGTTGAGTTTGGATAAGTGCGGAGAGGGATTGTTGAATGGCATCGGTGAGGTGTACGAGCGGGAGTGGTTTATATTTGGGCTTTCCCAGGGAGGAGAGTTGGTTGGGATAGAATGGACCCGCCAAGCGGTCTGCCGAGCTCAGTCGGGCGGACGACGAAGGAGGACGATGGGATCGGATGGCGTGCACTCGGGGAGGGAGGAGGATCTGCCACGAGGCAGCGAACTCACTCGGGGAGTGTTTTTGGGAGTGAGGATAATTTGGCGAGGCGGGAGAGGATAAGGGCCATGACCGGAGATATACATCGCCCCGGACATTTCATTGGGAGTGGGGCAGGGGTTGCTGCTGCTGGGGAAGACGGGCGCTGTTCGGGGTGAATATAGGGGTCGAGGGTTCATTTTTTTTTGCAAAGGCTTGAGGGTGCGCGCAGGGAGTGTTTGCAAGCGAGGGCCAGGGGAAGGTATCCGCGGCTGTTCTGTTATGGGATGAGGATATGGCGGAAGGGAAAGTGATCGAGGATATTTTTAGTTTCGCTGTTGTTTGATGGCCGAGTGGTTGAGATTGATGAGCGGTTCAGAGAGCAAGGAAGGGGATAGCGTGGAATGGGGTACAGGGTTCCGTGGGAGGGTTCGGTGGCAGGGGGTGGAGGAGGATGGGGGAGAGACGGGGGCCTTCAAAGTGAAAGGGGACCTTCGACCCTCCATCTCCTTTCGTCATGTCGAGGTTAAGGAGAAGCAACATCAGTTGGCGGGTAAAGTTAGGACCATAAAAAAATTGTTCTGGAATAATTTCCATCGCATAAGATCGCAGAATTTTAACTTATTTCCCAATTGAGCGGGTAGTGGTACGATGTTGGCCCGGCCCTGGTTCTTATTCGGTACAAAATGAGTAGGGATTCTTTTCGCAGTGTCGAATTTTGTGAATTACGGTCAATATGTATAAGTACTACTTGCAGTAATTTTCACGGAGACGACTGGTTCGATAAGTCCGCCGCCATTATATAATTCCATGGACTAATTTATTCTGATTTTATTGTGGAATTACTGTCAATTTTGGAATTTCAATGTTGATTTCTTCTGTATTGGCTGTTCTAATTTACTTGGTACTAATAATGTTCCTGGACTTGATATTGCAGGAATACCTTCTCGTTTTGGTGAACATGCTTTCGAGTATAACACAGTTTTCATCGCATTATTTTGTGCTCTTAGTCTCTATGCGTCAGATACAAGGTGGCTAAAGCCACAGCTCAAGGTCAGCTTTAAAAATAAAAACTACCAAGGAAGTCGAGATCTCTCACGCTAGTCTTCTGTGTGAGAACTAACATACATAAATATCCTTGTAGACCGGTGAGAGTTACAAGTTACACTTCGCAGCAATACTAAATCTACTTCCATTAAACCAAAGGGTATATTTTAATCCGTTCACAGGAAGAAGGGTGTAAAATCTTTGTGAGCATGCGGCTTGAAGATATGAAATCTGTCACTTTTGAAATGTTATTTTATAAAAATAAAGGACATAGTTTCGTAGCATCACGAATTAGAGAAAACTAATGCTCTTGCTGAAATTACTTCGGTCGAAAATATCGGGAGAGCTTTCACCTTATGTGGTTTCAGTAATAAATATGATAAAAACTTCGAATATTACTATAAAATGGCTTCAAATGATATTCTGTCCATCAGAAAATTCTTGGCAATGGCTGTGGAAACCGTAAAAAGAAAAGCTATCCGCTGACTAATAATGTATTTCGCCGTGCGCTTAAACTAGCTCGGGGAGCGCTTTCATTAGTACCCTGGTCAACGGGTGGAATAGAGTGATTTTCAGTTTATTTTGATATCAGAACTTTGATAGCATTGTTCTGTGAGAGTGCTTGATGATTGCTTTTAAATCATTTCGCAGGCCTTTTTTCCTATTTTCGTGATAATGAAAGATTTCTCCTGGAAATATAGCGCTGATAAAATAGAAAGACAGAGAGTTATTTCAAACAAAATATTGATGCTTGGAAGTTGTGATTCGTGTTATGGAAGCTGAATGTGTTGTGGAGGGTAATTGGAAGAGCTCGGCCGAAAAACGTTGTGCGGGATCGATTGCTGTTTATGCGAGGTCACATATCTAATCCCACGGAATTGTTTATCTTTTTAACCGGAATAATAGAACCCAAATGGTGGTGAATTCAAATGTCAGAGGTGCGAAAAAGATGAAGGAAGAGCTTAAGAGTCCAACGAAGGAGGGATGCTGTGAAGCGGATGAGAGATGGAACGAGAGCGTTTGGTGATCTAGGGGGCTATTCTGTGTGTTCTCGGAATTTCCGAGCCTCGAAAGTGACGTAATTTTGTCGTTGCTGGCTCTATACTTTCAAATAGGGCCATTCAAAAGCTGAGATTTGTCGGGGGAAGCGACGTCATATTCACGGATTTTCCGAGGTTCGACCGTGCCGGGTCCTTACTGAATTAAGGCCCCTAGTCACCTCGGAGAATACGCCCTTGCAACGCGATCGCGGAGGGTCGTGCACTCGTATAACACCACAAGCATGCATATTGTGTATTTGCACGGTGGAGTTTTCTATGGTTGAGTGCTCTGTGTTTGTGGACGGCCTTGCATGTTGGATCTCCACTTAAGAGCCCGTCGTTAGAGAGTTGATGCAGGAGGATTGATGGGAGTTTGTCGCGTCTAGTGTTATCTTTTGACCCATTTCGACTCTCATATCGATATCATGAAACATTCTGTTTGGGATGGAAAATGATGAAAGGATAGAGTGATGAATAAATAGATTTGACTGCTGTTGTGCTAAATAATGAAAAAAAAACTTTTTTTAATTCCACCAATTTATTTTACGGTACGACCAGTTTCGACGCAGAGACGTCATCTTCAGGTACAAAGATTAAAGGCAAAAACCATTTCTAGGTCTTTGAGTTTTTATACCTGAAGTTGACACCGCTGTGTTAGACTAGCAGTTTCGTAAAATAAGTTGTTGGTATAAAACAAAGTTTTCTTTTTCATTATTTAAAATGAAATTCCACAAAGTTGAGCTTGAAACCATTGAGGCACTGTTGTGCTCCTATTTGCAGGTTGCTTATTATAAAAAAGGGATCATCACGACATTTATTTCCACCCACTTTACTTTAAGATAATACTAGGTGATTCAATTTTAATGTATAAAAAACGAAGGAACGTCGCGAGCGTCAAGATTCATAACGGAAACGATTAACGCAAGGTATCTCGAGCCGATAAATCATTGAGATTGGAATTCGTAGTAACGAAGGGCGTGGCATTCACGCTTTGGGTTGATTATTGGATATGCATGTTGCTTCGAAAGGGAGTGGGGGAAAAAAAAATAAAGTGCAACAAGCTGTACGGCGAAGAAATTCGACGGTTTTTAATTTATGTTCACCTGAAGGATCGATTTTCGACTTCATTCATTAAGCCGCGAGAGTGAGTGAGAGTGAGTGTCAGGAGAGAAGAAGGGAAAACATTCCCGATAACCCACGCGGGGGTCGGCGAGAGCGAGAACTTGAACGGGCGGAAAGAAAAAGAAAGTGAGAAGAATGGTATTGGGTTTGGGATGGATATGACGAGCCGTGAGCGCGTGTTTTGACTCCTCGAGGCACGGGAAGGGAGAACGTGGCGTGGTGGGATAGGAATCAGAATATCGACTTCGATTGCTTATGGAAGATCGCGGAGAAGAGAATAAGGAAAAGGTTGATTGGAGAAATATGGCAGGGGGTGAATTTTGAATGGAGCAGGTGAAGAGGGATGACGAGGAGGGTGGAGGAGGCGAATTCGAGCGATTCCTGGAAAGCAGCGTACCCCATGGGAACAGGAAATGTGGATGGAACGAGGCTCGCAGATTATTGAAAGTGTACTTCCCCCCCACGTTGGAGATGGGTGGGAAGAGGGGGGAGGGGTTAGGGGGTGACCAGAGGAAGTGGAGGGGGGGCCAGGGATCCAGGGGGGTTGGTTGTAAAACACACAGGTCTCGAGTGATTGCTCCATGTATGGCAAAGGCAAACATTTTACAACGCTTGAATTTCCGAAATTCTCCGTGTAAAACATATATCCCACATTTAGTGCTGGCAAAGAGCATGTGACGGAGGAGAGAAAAAGTGAGATAAAAATGTACAGCAAAATATTCCAAGAGTTGGAAAAAAAATCCATGCATGAAGCAATGAGGGTCCAAAAGGAAAGCAGGAATCCGATTGGAAAACTGTAGCGTCCTCGTCTGAGTTTTCCGTGTTATATTTTCGTTGTCGACCAAATAATAACTCCATCTCCGATGCCCAAATGTAATTAAAACAAAACCAATGCTGATGTTTACGCCAATACTGCGTGACTTATTTTCATAGTGGAAATTTAATGGAATTTATCCGTCATAAAATCTAAATTGGCCACGACTTTTCGTTTTTCTTGGTTTTTGTCCAATAAAATGGAGGTGAGAGACTTCTGCTAAATTGAGTTCCTGTGTAGGTTTTTCATAAGCTTTACAGCTGTGGCCTAGGGAAAATAATCCTGCGATAAAATTGTATCATACATTAATTAATTTTTTTGAGGGAATAGCATATAAATCATGGGTCGAACACAGCATAGTAAAGTAGGAACTATGATGGAGAATATCTCTTGCACCAAAAAAGAAGAATAAAACTTTAATCTATATTGTGTTTAGCTTTACCCAATAAATATTTAATTAGCATATATATTATTTCACGGGCGTTAATTAAGGAAAAACTGTGAGCAATTAAATATGAAATTAATTTTTTAAGACTAAGATGTGAACTGGTGGCATACGTCTTCGCAGCTGTTGAGAGTAAAAGTCACTAAACGAGATGGATTATCAATGTTTAACAAAAATTTACCGAAAAGTTAGGATAGAAGAGAAGATTTTCCTAAAATTAATTAAACTTAGTGTTTTTAAAGGACAATGAATTCAATGCCCTTTAGTTGAGTTCATTAGCAACATATATATGCACCTTCATATGCACCATCTCTATCTGAGATGGGTGGGTTTTTTCATGCTGTTGGGTTTTTTCATGCTGTCACTCATTGCAGTATTTTTTAGCGGTGTACTTTTTAATTTGCACTCAACCGAAAGTGGATATATTTCTTCAGTAATAAAATGGAAATGAACGGAACTCATCCAACAAAAAAATATTTTCCCCATTAATCAGCAAGCATAATTCAAATCACTGATGCTGAATGAATTGCGCAATGAGTTTAATCACCAACCATTCGCGCTAATGAAGTAGTTTTCTTACAAATTTGAGCGTGGCATAGATATTCCGCCATTCCAAGCAACTGGCGAGTTTCGTTGAGTCTTAGGTTTCCGTGGCGTTGATCCGTTGATCTCTCCATTGTTCCTGGGGGTTTCACCATGGAAACCCCAGAAACAATGGACAATGAAAAATCTTTATAAATGAACTCATAAATTTCCCCGAAAATAGCATCATGTGCCTTCAACTCTGGGGTATGCAATAACTAAATCGGACAAGTACGCATAACCATGCTCCAGGATATGCGAGATGTTGTAATAAACCCAACACGATTGATTCGGAGTGGTTTGAATATCATCCGAGAACCACACCACCAACGAACTGCATCAAGTGTACAAATAAGGGCTTGTATTTAAACCTCTTTGGCTTTATACATGGTGTCCAAAATGTTCACTTGTTGTCTTTTATCTCTATTCATTAGCTGTGGAGGTATCGTTTGACCTCGGAGAATATCCCATCGGGACACCGGATTGTTCACTTCCACACACCGCTTCAAACTCCGACATGCGGTGAAGATCTCCTCTGCCGACTCTCAAAAAGGGAACGATATTCAGCTGTCTTTCGGATAAACGCCATGGACGGACAACAAGGAAATCCGATTGCAATTACACCGCGCACTTGACGTCTGTGTACTGCTTTGCACCACTTTCGCGACAATATTGTGGGTGTGCATTTCCGAAAACGAAAAAGAAAAGTTGAAGCATTTGCCATGGGAGAGTTGGATGAAAATGAGAGAGGTGAAAAGCGTACAAAGTTTAAACAAAGGGAGAGGTACGCACGCAGCAGTGGAAGGAGAGGGTGGGGGAGGAAACGTGGTGAGGTGGACTTGAAGGGGTGGGAGGGGGATGGAAATAGCGGCTCAAGGGTTGAGACGAAAAAAAAAGGCCGTGGAAGAAGAATGATTGAGGAGTTAAAGAATGAAAAAAGGACCCTGAGAAAGAAAAAAGGAGTAAATAAACCGTCTGGAGGCATTTATATATATATATACATATAAAAGGAAGCCTTAAAAAAAGGAGGAGAATGAGGAAGAGGGTAGGGGGGGAGGATTTTTTCGAGAGGGAGGGAGGAATAAAAATAAAAAAAAAGATGAAGAAGAAAAAAAAACATGCGAAATAAGGAGACAGAAGTGCCTAGTTTATTCTACTTATCCAAGCGCAAGGAAAGAGCTCTTAATATTTCGAAGTCTGTCTTCCTTCTCTCTCTCTTTTTCCCCCCACCCTTACCGCCAGCCCACCAAACCTCCCCCCACCACCTTCACCCTCTCCTCCGATTGCTCTTGAACCCTCCCCCCCCTTGCCCCCGGCGTGCACCATGGTGGGTCTCGGGCCCAAACCTCGCAGACTCCCTCCCCACCCAACCCCTTCATTTCCTCCTATCGACCGTTCTCCATCCCTCTCCCTCACACTCTTTCTACGAGGGTGGATTTTTCTCGGCGGGGCACAACGGGGAGGAGTGGCAAAGAGGAGTTTAAAAGAGATAGGGAAGGGAGGGTGGAGGGGGTGGTGAGGGGGGTGGTGATGGGAGGAGGGGGGTGGGGAAGAGAAGACAGTTGAGGAGAGGAGAAAGGTCTCAAATTAAATGGAAGGGTCTCTCCGTCTTCCCTGACCTCTTTCTCCTCGAGTTGAAAGTCGGTTCACGTTAAACAATAGGCATAACATAGGTGATTTGAGCGAGGTTAATTTCTTGTCTTAATAAAGGCCACATTCGAATTTCATTTTAAAATTTTGAGCAGTTGAAAGAAGTATGAAGTAATTAAAGTAATATTAACAACGCGAAAGGCATGCCATTATCAAGGAAGTATGACCCATATTTCCATAAATCATTGCCTGAAACTTTGAAACATCATATACATATTTATGGCCGAAATCAACTTTTTTCATTCACACCTAACACTGAAACACCTCGAAGGATGCTTCCGATTTTATAAAAAAATCAAGGTGAGTAATAACTTTATTTTTCATTTAAATATAGGAACCACATTAGCTCTATACCGTTAAATATTTCACCAGATACTTGTCGGAGGTTCCTAATCTTCAAAACTTTGCCACTCAGAACTGCACAACCGTTTCAAATTACGTGCAAAATAGCTAAAAATTCAAAAACGAATATTTCGAATATGTAGTGAAATCTCACTTAAACATCCTTAAGCTCAGGCTGTATCGTTTGTACCATCAAATCGTTATCGTTACCATCAAATGAGAATGCTGTATTAACGCTTGTGAAACGCCGTATAGCGTGCGATGAGCACCGTAATTTTTACTAAGATAATTCGAAGAAAATTTCCCATGATTTGCCGCTGCATTGGAAGACGGAGGGTTTAGAAGAAGGTAGTGGTAGTAGTAGCAAGCAATAACAAAAATACATGTGTCGCTTTCTACTCATGATGAAGCATATTTTATAGTAGGTACTGAGTTTCTGAGGCCATAGCAACCGGAACACTCTGTCACACATGTCCTCGTGTTAGATGATGTTAGATTATCGGGAAAAAAGTGCGCGTGGTACACTCTTATATACAGCACTTGGTTTTCACCTTGGTTGGTTGATTATTTGAGGGAGCGACCGACAGATGGAGTCATTTTCTTAATTAACGAAGGCCAGCGTATTGTTAGGAGATTGATTATGCTGGGAATGGCGGAAGGGTTGGAGAGATGCGTTTCTTTAGGACGCCTTCAACGTCTGTCTACGCGTAAACAAAAGGTGCTCAGGGGCCTGCACCCTGACATCACGTCCAGCAGACCAAGCACCTACTGCTCTTCAAGGGCACTCAACGTAGCATCCAAAGAAGGAGTTTGGAATTCAAATGAAAAATTGCCACCACAACTACGATACGAACCCGGGTCATCGGTATGGGAAGCCAATGATCCAGCCACCACTTCACCTTCGACTATCTTCTATTTATCCATAAGTTGAACTATTTAAATTATTTTTTTTCAAAATGAAGTATTGTATTATCGACCTCTTCATGGAATATAAGATTTGCATCTCGAGGTCCAGTCATAAAGTTTTACAAACTATAACTCCTTGCCAACGTTTCGGTGTATAATATTGACAACATCTTCAGGGCTACAATATTACGGTACAACAACATTATTAATTAAGTAACATAAAGAATATCACAAGTTTCACCTTACAAATCAAAGTAACATACACGTCATTATTACAATATGTACAAATAAGAACTACCTCGGATTTAGCCAGATGGAACAACATCATGTTTCAACAATCCACATCTCCAAATAGAACTATAATATTTTTCCGGATATAAGGAGCTATCAGAACCATTTTATGGAATGGTACATTACTATAGTGTGACCATATATCATTATGGGTACCAACTGCAAACCACAATGATCTTTTAAAACAATTGACAAACAAAATTTAAAAAGTGACATTTATGTATACAGCCAAAGAATATTCCAACAAACTCTAATCATTAATACTACAACCGATCTTATAAATTACTTTTTTAAGTAAAATTTTTAAAAACAAACACTTTAGTGTACTTTTACAATATATCTTAATGAGAAATAATTCCCAACAACAATGATCTTTTTAAAACATCTATCAAACATTATATGAGAACAGTGACAGAACTTACAGAAACGTTATTAATTTCTCTGTATATTTTCCTGTGTCACCACTGTTCCTGCCACTTCTGGTTTTGTCAACTAAAGAAACAAGTCTTCTTCGTGATTGAACATCGTAGGGAAATAATTTAAAAAACGGATTACAACTATATTCCGTGATAATTTCTTAATGTGTGTTCTGAAGGCTCTTAATATGTCTCAAAAATTCTAGTTCCAACCACCTTCAGTAATGTTACTCGGTTATTTGAAGATGCCTTCGACAGCTGAAGTCAATGGAAATATTTTAGGAAAGCGGGTAGGTTGGTAAGGGAAGGATGATGACGGAATAGAGGTGGAGGTGGATCGACACTCGGCGTCAGAATTAGTCTAATCTCGAAAAACGGTCTTTAACGTCCCATGCAATGAAGTAGGAACTGCTCTAGGATTGATTTGAACCAAGACCCTCAAGGATACTCTATCCACCACACCTACCTGGATTCCATTCTTTGTTCCACATCCTTGAGTTATGTTCTTTTTCTCAATGGGAACGGGCCTCCATGGAGATGTAGAGGGGGTGTGGGATAAGAATTTCGAGGGGGAGGGGTGGGGGAAGAGGGGAGAAGTAAGAAAGGAAAGGTTTCACGTTAAGGTTATTTGAACGAAATATCAATTCTACTAGATATTGATGAATTTGACTCAATTTCAAAGATAAAACTCCCATATCTCCATGTATATCAAAATATTAACCCTTAGCCGACTACTTTTCGATCCTATTTTCATCTATTTCAATATTTTATGTTAAGTTCTTCCTTTTTTATATACATGTTCACACGTAAAATGATGTAAATGTCATTTGAATCACATTCTGACAACTTACAGAAAAAAGTATCGTCTAATACAAACGATAAAATCCTACCGTTCCTCGCCCTTTTTCGCCAATTTAATTAACGTGGTGTTGAATTGATTCTTTTTCAGTTCAAATCCCACCAGAGTAGGATTTTCACCTACCAGGGCATGGTTGTATTTGTTCATCTCTAAAATAAAATAGGTATTAATTGGCTTTGGCTGTTAAATATAGACACATTATTTATTTATTCATTTTAAACTTGTTGAAAAATAGTCGAAATTCCAATGTTATTTATGTTAACTTACATGAATTGACCACGTTTCATGGAGTTTTACGTCCTACAGTAATAATTACACTTCATGCAAAGGAAAAGGACGACCTTTGCTTGAGTGCCAAGTTGAATACATTATTGATTACAAAAAAATCGATCTCACTTTCGTGCACTAAGGCATGTATTCTCTTCCTTCGTCTATGTAAAGGCACAATGACAGCCTGCGCGGTACAAGCTTGTGTGTGCATCCATCCAAACAATCGTCGAGCAATCATTTCTTGATACCCAGGATGGAACCATACGTGAGTTGAGCTACCTGTCTCAGAAAACAAGGTAGTCTATGAATGAGAGAATAGGATGAGGATAGAGTAATGGTATATAGTTTGGTTTATAGGTACTCTGTCTATGTTATCTTACAAAGCTAATTGAGACCATACTCAATAGATTACATCTACAAAAAAAATACAAACATCTTAAGGGTGTGTGCCAGGGGGTGAGTATTCGACAACATGCATTGCACTTTACCCTATTAAAGGTAGTGTAACTACGACTATTGTTGCATTAGCATAAATCGCTAATGCTTCTCAGGAGGCGAAGCCTCATAAGCATGCACTAGACTATAGGTTTGCCACCAATGTTAGAAGAACAGTTAGTATTTATGCATTTTTCAACAACATAAATGGACATAGATTCAAGAGTTATGCTGAAAAAACGCACGGCATGCTGTTAGTACTAGGTAGTAGATAAGGATATGAGTATTAGAGGTGAGTACCTAAAGAAGCCATACCTGAGGTCATCCCGTAACCCTAGAGTTACGAGGCCGCTGTTAAACCGTCCAGCCTATAGCTCTAGATTAGGAAAGTACGGTCAATGCAACCGAAACAGACCTATCTTGTGCATAGGGAAGATAGTCTCTTTTTAACTAAATTTCTACGATAAAAATTTATTGCCAACATTTTAGCGAATTTAAGCCATGTGGTACTATCAATTGTGATTTTGTTGTATAATAATACAATTTTTAATTCCACATATTTTCCCTATTTGCATCGTTTGAGGACAAACGGTGTCCGTACTTTTCTTATCTAGAGCTTTAAGACCAGCTACGTACGCTGCGGGGTTTTCAGGTGCTAGTTCTGAGAAGAACTGTGATAGAAGATTGAGGGAAGAGGAAGACAAATATTAATATTGTGGAGGAGGGAGAAAATATGCTGTGGAAAATATAAAGAGGCAGGATGGAGTGTTGGCTGGTGTTTGTAGCGGTAGCGGGTCACTGAAGAGGGCGATGGAGCGGAGAATGTTGGTCAGGTTGGGAAGAGCGACAGGAAAACATTAGGGACTTAGGACGGCATGAGATAGGGTAGAATGCATGGAGAGTTTAAAAGGAGAATGATAATGGGCATAAAATAGTTCGTGACTGCATGTTGCGGCCATAGTGTAATGGACAACACTAGCGTGTAGTAGTGTTAACCGATGGCTTGGAAGTCCAAGATTAGTAATGAAAAATATACTTGGTTGATTCGACAATTTATTTTGACTCTACCGGTTTCAACCTTTGCAGGTCATCATCTGGAGTAAGGACGGAGAGAGAGAGCGACGTGAATATATATCCGAAGCAAGTGAGTGGGGGAGAGTAAGGATAAGGGTAAGGGGAGTTTTTTCCAAAAACAGTTAGAAGGGGTATGAGGGGGGGGGAGAAGGGAAGGAAGAACAATGCAGAAGAAACAAACAACTACAAGGGCAAGCCGTGTGTTTGTTGAACTGTGACACTCCTGGTTGCAACTCCATATAATATGTTGGTCAAAACTGAAACTAATTGTAAGTGTACGAATATCTGAACATCTAAATTATTTTGTTAACGGAGATAAAAAGTCTATGTTTGCTAACCGTCTAATTGACGAGGATCATTCATCTAATTTTTCTCCTAAGCTTTCACATATATGTGACAGTGGTAGGAAACTGGATTTCATGGAAAATTTTGAAATCGTATCTTATCTAAATATATATGGTAACCATCTGCTTAACGACCTAATTCCGTCAAACTCCTCCCCCTTGTTCTCTGTACCGGCTCCCCCACCTCCACCTCCATAGTCTAATGCGGTTTGCCCTTGTAGTTGTTTGTTCCTTCTTGATTGCCCTTCCTTCCCTTCCCCCCCCCCCATCCCTCACCCACCCCCCTTCTAACTGTTTTTGGAAAAAGACTCCCCCCCTCCCTCTCAGAAGTTGCCGACCATCGATTTTATTTGTCCAAAGGTTAGCAGTAGCAGTTATACAACCGCCTGCCAATTGCATGAATACCTACGCTAATTTCCTCAAAGATTACAGTAAAGTGTTAAAAATGTTATTGCTATATAATACGATTTATTTTGACCTTATAATAGTCTTAAAGTCATTTTTATTCATGTCTTGATAATGACAACAGTGGAATATCGGGGAGGAAATAAAGTATTTTCTTGGTGTGCTAAACTAATTCCTGGGCCTGTAAACGGTTTGAAGATACTCGTAGTTTCCCGTCAAAAGTCTTTAAGTTTACGTCCAATCACACACGCACTTAACTGACTTTGGACCTCTAAAATATGAGTGGCAGATACATGGGGTTCTGATAATGGAATTTTATTTTTAAAAAAATGGATAATTTTAAAGGTAGTACATCAACCTTATTTTTGAAGCTTTCGTAGTCGTTACGCATTCATTAACTTAGATAACACACTGCTAGAAATTATTATTACCTACTCTGCTTAACTAGATTTTATGTTCATTTTCCTAATAATGATCTACGACCAACTGAAAAAGCACATATGACTCATCGATATTGCGAGCATCATGTTCTCCTCACCTGATGAATTTAAAAAAACTCAAATATCATATCAATTCCACTTTTATGCTAAGCCAATCTTATGACAAAAAAACCAAAAGTATTCGTAATATACGTAGATGACGCCTTCGCTATCTGGCCTCACGGAAAAGAAGAGCTGGAAAAGTTCCTGCAATATTTAAATGGACAAAGCAACTCTTTTTAATTCATAATGGAAATAGAAAAGGACAACCGCCTTCCATTCTTAGACGTTATGGTCCAGAAGAAAGAAGATGTGACATTAGGTCATTCTGTGTACCGGAAATGTACCCACACTGACCGCTACCTTCATGCCACATCGCACCACCACCCTCAACAGAAAGCCTCAGTCATGAGAACGCTGTATCATCGAGCTTTTACAATATCTGACGCCGATTCCATCTTCGGCGAAAAGCAGCACTTATTAAGGGCATTTGAGAAAAATGGTTTCCGCCGTGACTACATCTTGGAAACTGCACGGAAAGAAGAAAGAAATTCTCTCGTGGTCCGAAATAAAAATCCCACTGACTCGACAGTAGATAGAGAGAAGCCAAAGGCATATGCCACTCTCCCTTATGTGTCTGGAACTACGGAGAAAATCTCCAGAACTCTATCGAAGTACAACGTAGTTAGCAGATTCACATGCGCGACGAAGACAGGGGACGTACTTCTGAAAGCCAAAGACCCGCCTCCACGGAACCTCTACGGAGGAATATATGAAGTTTTGTGAAGCTGTGGACATCCATATGTAGGCCAGACATCCAGAGACCTAAAAATACACATCCAAGAGCATCAACGGGCAATTAAAAATAATAATTACCGCATTTCTGCAATAGCCGAACACCATCTCAGCGGCCCCACTCATAATTTCAACTTTGAGGAAACAAAATTAATATCAAAGGAGGTACGCTATTACCCAAGATTGCAACGCAAGCCCGTGAAACTTGACGTCGCGAGTGAATTGACTGCGAAATGGTGGGCGTAACGAGAGAAAAAACAATGAAAACAACCTTAGCTAGTTTGAATAACTTCAATGACAGCATTTATATAATTACAATTATTACAGTACGAAACAAGCCCGTAGGCTAAATACCGTTAACCTTGTAAGGTACCAGAAGATGACGCCGCTGCGCCGAAACTAGTAGTACCTGAAAATCAATTGGTGGAATATAACAAATTTTTTCTTTTCATTTACGATAAAATGAACTTCCACAAGGTTGAGCCTGAGACGATGGAGATAGTCTACTAATTCTTTCTTAGCGTCTAATTGGGTAAGGACACTCTGCAGATTTAGATAGGTGCAAATCTGCTTAAACAAAGTAAGATTCAAGGATCGCAAGTATCACAAACTCAAGAATCTCAGTGAGTATCGTAGCAATCATATTTGTAAATCAAGTTGCTACTATTTGTGCATATATAGTTAGCTTATATATATAGTTAGTTACTCCTTAGCTTTTTTCAGCCAGTTTTCTCGAAGCTCCTTCACGATTAGGTATCGTACGGGGGCTGGTTCTTGCGTGGCTTCCCCTCACTGATGCTCACTGATGGTGCGCGCAGCGTTGTTCTCTTGTGTAGCGCGTGAGTCACGGACAATTTTGGTCTCTCTAAGTGAATGGAAAGGAATGGAACAAAGAAAGAGCGTGTATCCCATCGTATTCTTGGTATTGTTGTTCTGCGTTTCATGGTTCGGTGGTTGGGGGATGAGCACTCGCCGTCTACGCCATTTGGTTCACGTCGTGATTCCCTCGTGTTCCACATGGAAGACTGATGGTTGCGCTTTTTATGGCCGACCACTCTCATTACGAAAGGTACTCGACGCAAATGAGTCGTGAACCTGTGACTGGTTATAACTGGGGGGGTGAGCCATATTTCGTTACTCAGATGTCTATCAAGCTCGCACTTCGTTTTCGGTCCTAGAGACTGCTAGGCATAAAAAGTCTACTACAAATACGAGTAGTTGATACGTGTATTATCCCTTCCTCAGGAGATCATTCAATTCCACAATTCCAGGCTCTAAATACCAAGCAGACATTTAGTACATTTGATTTTTTTCTCATGCGCCCTTTGTCCATACTGCTGCTTCATGCCCTCCAATAAAAATTACCGAGATGAATTATGAGTCATGGAAAATAAAATTCACTTCGGCATTATCTTTATATAATAATCTTAATATAATTCTTCGGTACGTGTGTAGTATGTCACTGAACTCCTCCTAAACGGCTGGAGCGATTTTGATAAAATTTTTTGTGTGTGTTTGAGTGGGTCCCTGGATGGTTTAGATTCACAATTGGACCCGTTAGGTGGCGCTAAGATTGGGTGCTAGGAGTTTTTTATCTGAGAATAATTTAATGTTATGTTTGTGTGCCATGTTATTTTCTATGGGTGGGTAAAGATTATATACTTTTCTTTGATTTATTGATGACATTCTTTACACTACGAAAAAGATACATTCGTATACATCAATCTCTTCCTTTCTTCTTCTTACATTGATTCAAACAACAAAGTACATAACAACGGTCGCTCATCAGAGTGCAGCACCATCCACATACATGTACAATTTGAGTGTCAGACAACTCCCAACATACCATAGGTGGCGCTGATGTCGAATTCTGTGGTATTTGACGTAGGCATCAACACACACAAGTCACTCATGCAAGACACAACACAAGTACGCATGCAAGTCCTCGCACTTGCGTAGTATAGCTTGGCGTTGTTTTGACATTTCATAATATGTTTGCTGTGTTTCGATATTCCATGCATTACAATTACGTGTATATTGAGTGCATTATTCATCAAAAAAACATATGGAAAAACTATGAAAATTATAAATGAAGTGTACTCAAACACATACATTGTGGGAATGTGAAAGGTGAAGTGTTAAGGTGAATCTCTTACTTGACCTTCCATAAATTTTAATTAGATTCTTCTGCATTCAATGACAATAAAATTGCACTCATTTTTTTTACTTTGCAGTGGGAAAATCGCACAATGACGAAACGAAAAACTTGAAATGCCAAACTCATTGCCAAATATCACTTAGTATATAATTTTTCGAGTATCGAAATAACGTTTGCTGAACCCGCTAATAGCAGGCAAGCCAAAGTTCGGGCAGGAGAACGTCTGTCAGGTCCGCTAGTAATTTATATATATATATATATATATACTCAATCATACGAAAATGACGCTCAAAAGCGCGAATAAATTCATAAATTCATAGGAAAATGGAAATGGATAGGTACACATAAAAGGACGAACACAGGGTTTGGTGGGGAAGATGAAAATGAGTCAAATCCAGACAGAAAGAATTTCACCTTAGCCGGGATTTGAACCCGGATCTCCCAATTGCCGGTCAGGTGTGCTCCCAGTTACACCACAAAGGCTACTCAATTAACTGCTGAATTTGACGGGGTTTTATGTCACACCCCATGCCCAAGTTGAACGGCCCAGAGATGACGCGCAAGGGCGATTTCATCATGAAATCGCCCTTGAAATATATATATATATAACCGAATAATTGAGGCATTAGCAGAACAGCATACCCTAAATATTTTCCTTCTCCGCACTGACGCGGATCAAGTGCTAACATTTCTCATTCGATATTTTGTTTATCTCAGAATGAATTTAAGTCGCAGCGCTCAATATTTTTGAACGCCATTCCTTAATTTGAGTACCAAATCATATTCCGTGAGATGTGGTATTTCGGAGAAGTAGATAATCCGTAAATCAGAGGAAGAGCTCTGACCGCGTAGGTTAAAGTTATTATTATTTATTAATTCAGTTATTTACCAACACAATAAATACACTATAACAATATTAATGCAATAAATGGAAATAGTAAATTACATGAATTTAGTATACCTCATGAACAAAAACATGTTGTGCTTAGGTAACTGGTAAAAATTGAACAAATTTTTCCGGAAAAAAAAATTTCCTAATATCATTCTGAATCACGTTGATAGTCGAGTGTTTTCATGCTGACTAAAAGCGCAAAAATGTTCACTGTTTGGGTCGTTTACAATGAGTTACGACAGAACCCGTCTTTCAGTCAGAAAATAAAACAGTTGAAAAGGTAAACTGGATGAGTCTTGAGGATGCTGAAAGAGGAATCAAACACCTCCAAATTGAGTGTGGAGAAGTGGTAGGAGTCGAAGATCCATATTGTGCGGAACTCTAACCAATTATTAGCTAACTAGTTTATGCAAGCAATAGCAAGCCTTTAATTGGCTACTTATATATGTAGTAGGGGCATACGACTTCGGGACGCGAATTCCTTACTGATTATGACATATCAGGCGAGCGAGCGCTAATAGGAACGAGCATAACAAGCTACGTTACGCGAGTTTTTCTTTAACTAAGACGAATCCTTCTCCTTGAGCTAAACTCCTTCCACGTCCCATCTTACCTCACGGCCGGCTTCAGTTTTTTTTATCACTTCAATTATTTTCGACGTGAGGAGAGGCTAAGAGCATCCGGAATGATTTGTTTCCCCAGACTTATCTCGAATTGTCTCTATATTCCGGCGGCCGCCCTGAAATTCTCCCCTTCTGTTCCTTTGTGTCTCTTTACCCTCCTCTTCCCCCCAATCGCCACCCCGCGACTCAAATCCTTAAGTTTTCACGCACCCCGAAACCCTCCTTCGACCTTCACAAGCTTTCCTCTCATCTGAGGATACCCCCAGGGGGGAGGAGGGGGAATCGAGCCACTTTGCTATTCATTCACTGCCCTCCTAACCCCCCCCACCCAACCCACCCCTTCCTCCTCCTTCCTCTTCATTTTCTTCCCTCGCCGTGCCCAGAAGTTGAGCCGAACATGTCCACGGGAAAGACTTCGCTTCAAATTATGCAAATTTTCTTCGCGGAATTAATTGAGAGGGGTTTCGGTGAAACCTTTTTTCCAATGTCTACGTGCTACCCATACCTCTCTCTCCCTATTTCATTCTTCTTCCTCCTGCCTCCCCGTTTTTATTCTCTCCGCCTTTTATGTCTCTCCTTCTCCTCCCACCCCCTCCTCTTCCCATCCAAACCCCAAATAACTTCCTCGGCTTCCCTTATTCACCGCACTCTCACGCGGTTCAGGTGGACTTTGGACTCATTCTTTTACTTAGTTCCCATCCTCAGTGCGGCCAACTCTCCGGTGATGCAGTACGGTTTTATCCCACGAATTTTGGTTCATGTTTACGCTGGTTGAAATGCACTCTTCGGCTGTTATTCACTGTTACGAATTTCAAATATATTTTTTAAGAAGCTTTGAATTAATCTTCATACCAACCTGGCAACTATACCGCTTATTATGGTTACCGTAAATAATTTTGTTGAACTTCAATGATAAACGAATGCAGTCCACTATTTTTTCCCTAAAGAAGTATAATATATTTTAATTCAGACATCAGGGTGATGTCAACGGTTTTCGCTACTATTCTACGGGGGAAACAGTTTCCTTGCAAACTAAGTGGGTGTCAAGAAAACTGTTCTCTTTTTTATTAAGGGTTCACGGATTCCCCGCCAGGTGACGTTGCTGATCGGCATCGACGAATCCTCTGGGCGAATAGACCATCAACCCTAAATATGATGATAGACTAAGCTATGAATACATCGGTGCCCATCAACAGCATCATCTGGTGGGAAACCCAATATCAGTTCATTCGCCTGTAAAGTCTAATATATTTCATACGGTTCTATTTCTTGAATGGCTGATTGTGGAGCCGACATAAGAGTTTTAGCACCTTTTAGTAGGTGGTTTGGTATTAAAGAATAATTTGGGGAATGAATGAGAAAACCGACGCTGGCAATAGCCTACTCTTAACGAAAGGCACCATGGGGCACAAGTACTATAACGTTCCACCTGGCGGATGGATGGAAGTGTTCTTCACGTGGGACACACGTAAGGATTCCGCTGATAAATATCTACCACTGCTGCGGTTTGAACATGGGAAGCCAGCAGGCTAGTCACCACAGATATTCAATCCCCATAAATGGTTTCATTTTCTCAACGACTATTTTGATATTCCTTTCCATGCCAATCTTGAGATTCAATACTGATGGGTTCAAAATCATTACGATAAATACAATGTAATACGTATTTACTTCTTTTCCAAGGCCAGTACTGTAGGCTAACTTATTTTGATAAGTGATGGAATAAAATCCAACGGCTTCACTTTGCATTAGAACTCTGCACACATTATTTTCTTTAGAAGTTAGCTTAACACTATCCAGTGCCACAGTTGAATGCTTCTCATTCAGCAATGCTTTTTTTCAACTTTAACCCGGGAGTGGTCGCTAAGCTACCTTATCACGCGAGCGGTCACGTGTGAGACTTTTTCTCACACTCAGATGCACCATTGATTATCTATCATAGAGCGTTTATTGGCAATATATATTACACTATATTTAGAATTAATTTATTTCTCTTAATGTTCATTTGAAACAATGATTTCCACATGTACACAATTACTGAAACAATTGCGTCATCATTGTTAATTTTACTGGCGATGATACCATTGGGTATGAATGAAGAAAATTACCATTCTCAAGAAGAAATATTTATTTATGAGGACATGTATTCTCAGGACTCATAAATTTGCGTTAACATATCTGCTCTCCTCGAAATGAATCAACTATGCCCGCATGTTGCGAAAGTGTAACGCAACTGAGTGATACAAAAACATTAACGTCAGTGGTCGCGCGATGAGGAAAAGTCTCACACCTTGTAGCCATGACGGTATCAGACATATCACTACACAGCTGCGGACGCTTCATTTATACTTTTTGAGACTGTCGGTCAATAGGAAGATATAAAAAATCAGCTAGAAGGAAAGGGAACTTATTCTAACTCATGATTACAAAGTGAGCACAAGTTTAAATATGGCGTGAGAGAAAATCTCATAGCGCGACCAATGGCAGGTTATACAATCGTAAGCACATTGGCCCATTAACCAAGAGTTTGATAGACATTTTATCACGTTTGAGAAGAGCGGAGACATAATATTATCGTGTTTGCCGCAATGAAAAGCTTAAATTTATGTTAGCTTGCAGACCTACACTCCGAGTATTTCTAATAACGCGTAAAAACCCAAATGGAATATTCATGCACAACTTTCCTCATTAAGTCTTCTTACTCTTAATGTAGAATGTCGCCTGAAATTTAATATTCGAGTTGATTATTCCTAAGCTGAATGTTTCCTCTACTAAGGACTAACAAAGCTCTTGTTTTTTTTATCCCAGTGAAGCCCTCTTCCAGCAGTGTTAAGACTAGCTTAAGCGGTCTATTTTAACTAGTAAATTTGATGTGCTTACCACTTAGTCAAAATAATTTAATAAGTCCCATAAAATACATTTTATTTACCGGCATATTTACCCATCTTCATGTTCTCAAACTTTATTGTAAAAGAGTCTATATTTAGCGTAGTAATTTTTATAATGGGCGTACAAGTTAGCCGTAATGCGTGCACCATGTAGTAGAATAAAAAAAATACGAAATAGTTTCATTTCTTTCTCGCTCTCGGAAGTCTCAGTACTTAATGTAAGAGATTATCGTAAATGAAAGGAAAACTTTGTTATATTCCACCAATTCATTTACGATAAAAAGAACTTCCACGAGGTTGAGCCTGGGACGATGGAGTAAGAAATTATATTCAACTTAACTTCCTTTCAATATCCTGTCTTGGATAGGTCTCAACTGTCGCCTTTACTACATGAATTAGTTTTTCCTCAGAATTTAGAATTTCGTTTTCTTCATGAATTAGTCTCATTAAGATTCTAGAATAAGACAAAACATGTATAGCTGTGCATTGGATGTAGAGACACCTCGATAAATAGTTATGTGTTGTCTTGAAACACTAGAACGTTTGTATTAGCCTTCACAATGCATAATGAGATCTAATCCAAAGAAAGCACATTGCCTCATTTGATCCTTACCTGCGTTGCAGGAGATAATATGCGAGGAAATTTTAAGTCCAAGAAATGAATATTATGGGTTTTAGGTATTATGGATAAGGAGATAAATCGGTCCATTCATTTTTCTGCATTTCGGATTTTTCCGCGAGAATTATTCGCGTAATGGAATGCCGAAAATCTAAAAGAAGACCATTCCAATGGTGGCCACAAAAAATACAAAGTAATCTCGCACGTGCTAATGCAGCTGTAACGTGACCTTTTTCAAATTGCGCTATTCAAGCCATCATAGATAATTAAAAAAATGAATCCGGCGAAGACTGGAAAAGTGGCTCATTACGGTATAACCTCCCTCCCTCCCCCGCTTGTAGACGACGGCCGAAGGGAAAAATACGAGAGGGTGAACCAAGGACCTATTCTCCCCCCCGTCCCATTGTGCGCTCCCGACCCCCCCAAATCATTAGGCGTCACCGCTCCAGGGATACTTCTTTTGTTCTCTCCCCCCACCCCCTGTAACGTGGACTACTTTGCCCCTCGCAGTTCAGTTCACGTATTCGACCCCCACCTTAAAACCCCCCTCAAATCTCATTTCTACCCACCCTCCCTCCCGTAATAAAACGCAAAACCTCACGCGGATGGATAGACCCCGGTTAACCAAAGGTACCTACCATTCATTAGGAAGGGGATGATTTTCTGAGAGTAGGTGCATTGTGCTAACTCCCCTCGTCACAATTGGAGGGACTAAAGGCCGTTTTAGACGATGCTTAGGTACGCAGTAGCGTTGTCAGGGCATTCGCTGAACAACGTCATGTAAATAAGTAATTTCTGTGAAATTTATTTGTTAATGTACTTTGTATCAAAGAAAGGAAGCAATAAATTGTATTATATTATTAAATAAACTGCGCCATATTGTTTCCGCATGTGCAAGAGATATAAATCATGGAATTATTGTGCAGTTTTTGTACATGTTACAGATTGTAGAGTGGAAGTTTTCAACAATTCTGAGCAAGTCCTCGAGAGATTATTTTGGCCTGTTATTTTGGTCGATCCCAGCGCCGTCACCGGTATTCTCTCGAAGCGATCCACCCGCCTGCTTGCCTGTGATTGGTCGTTGGACCCAAGAATCGAATTTAAAATAAGTTTTGCACTTATTTCTCTTTTCAGCATTACTGATACTGAAATTCAATTCCGTTTTTGGTTGCTGAGCCGTGAATTTGGTGAGCAAGGACGGAGCAAGTTCGCAAGCAGGCGAATATAAACAAAAAAAAAGATAAAAACAAAATATTTAAATTATAACGGACTAGTAATAATTTTACAAATACTGGAGTGCCACTAGGAATGGATACACTCCTCCTACCCTCATGTCCCAAAGTTTCCTATAAGCATCCCTCAAATCTGCGAGACATTCTAAAATACAATAGACCCTCCCTCCAACCCGCCACTTTCCTCAACATGCGAACGCCCTAGGTACAAATGCTGCTCTCTCTTCTGCGCTTCCACCTCCCCCTCCCTCAAAAGATCTTTCTCTACGGCCAATTGTACCACCAGCAACATCATCTACCGCCTTTCCTGCAATTTCTGCCCTGCCTTCTACGTGGGAAAATGTACCACCCCTCTCAATATTCGTATGAACAATCACCGCCATGCCACCAAAACTCCACCTTTTCTTGATCCCATCCCCAAACATACCGCCTCACACTCTCAACATTTTGACGATTGTTTCTCACTAGAAATCATAGAAGCCCTTCCCGAATCCGCCGGTAATGTTGATGTTAAAATCCGTGAATACGCCCATATTTGGGTAACAATGGCATTTGAAAAGCCCGGGCTAAACCTAGCCCATTGAAAATAATAGCCCAATAACCACCTCTCTCCCCACCACTACCCATTCGCACTTACCCCCCTTACCTCCTTCCTCTCTGCCCTTTCCTTCCCAAGGGAACAGAGCAGACTCTTCATTCTTCTACCGCCGATGATGACGGCTTGACCGCCGAAACGTCCAAGTTTTCATTTGTAAGTGTCCTTTTTGCGTGTTTCTGTATTTGTTTTAGGGTATCACTGTTTAATATATATATATATATATATATATATATATATATATATATATATATATATATATATATAAATATTACAGGAAGAAGAGAGAAGTGGAAGACAGAGAGGTGACACCAGGGATCTGCGCGAGCAAACAGCCTAAGATGATGAGGACTAACGTTAATTTTTCACGCTAATGACTCTTTAATTAATATTCGATTGAAAGAACATATATTTCTCGATGCCATACTAACTTAGTGAAACGCATTTTACCAGTATCCATTGCACAGTTTCATTCACACTAATCCATATTTCTATCACAAATCTTTGCGAATCATTGAGGATGGATCAGTTAAACACATTGCATTGAATGTATGATCAGAATCGATGCGGATGATCGTTCAGTTAATTATTAACCCAAAGAGACTCGGAATCAGACTCCAAAGTGATGAAATCCCTATTAGACGATGGTATGGAGCCAGGAGGTTCTTTAATCGTGATGAACCTCATCAAAAGATAAAATATGCTGCACTGAAGGAGTGGAAGAATCCGGGTTCTACTGCGTCAGCAAATTTCTACCTTTTCACGGGAATGCCATTCGTACGAGAAAGTCATGCGCATCTCCAAAGTGTAAATTAATTCAAGGATATCACAATGCCTCTCACCAAATTTTACCTTTTATTATCCACCATAACATGTATAAACCATCCATTATTACGACGATAAGTCGAAAGGTTATAGAGGATGAGGTCGGTGTATCAGCGTTTATTGTTTGTGCTGGGCGATGAAAATGACGGCTCCATCTTTCAACGGTTGATTATTGAGAAATTGAAATGAACTCGGTGTGGGGCAGGCAATACGTCAGGGAATCGTGTTTTTTGGGAGGGATAATCAATTAAATTTTCTATTTTTTCGGTCGGTTATCTGTCCCTCAGGGCCATTTTAAAATGCGGAACGCGGCGATGTGCGTCAGTTGCGCCAAATTAGGACTAAACCTTTTGGGGAGAAAGAGAAAAAAGCACTCTCTCCTGGGCTTCGGAGTGATTAGAGAACTAAACGAAGTGACTGCAGTCAAGCGAGAATCAAAGCAAATATTAAATTTGGCCTAATTTTTTTAATAATCAGTCGAGAATCGCTACTCCCCCTTAAAAATAGTCATCATCGGAAACAAATTAAGAGTAAATTCAGGACAAATCACGAAATCGGGTGCTCGATTGGAAAATAAATGCAAACTTTCAATCAAACGAATATTTGAATAATTTTCAGTTATATTCATACCTCTGGGCATTTTTTTCGCTAACATGTTGACTTATTGTAGACATTATTGTTATATATAGGTATATGCAGGACGTGAATAATGGTTAAAATTAAAAACAAGCACGATACTGAAAACGACTACTTGGCTGTGAATTACCCGTGTTAGTTGTATTAACGGCATGTAGCAATACTCCTGAACGGACGGTAAAGGTGAGGTATTTTCACTGTTACCTCTATCACTTTTTTTCACCGTTTCTCTGCCGTTGAACTCAAATACTTTGGATTTTTGATTCTTAAGTTTAGCATAATTTCCACAGGATTACGTGGCGTAAATAGTGCAGAAAATGTCCTGTTATTCAGAAACTATTCTCGCCTTATTCCATTTAGTTTTTGATAACTATAAAGGTTGCTGATAGCAGCCACGGATTTGGACACTCTGCTGGAGTCTAATCTTTTTCTTGTCAAGAGAAAAATACTTACGGAGAAATAATTCTAGTTGTGCTATCGGTTGTGATCACAGGCAGTTTGCAATCAGGATAATTGTTGAAAATATATAATTATCTGTGCAATACTTTACCATTTATTGGCATTCTAATATATTACTGATCATAATAATGCCGTATATGCTTTAAAAATCACTGTTTCAAAATGTAAACTGAGGTAAGTTTCCATTAATTTGTTAATTCCTTCAAAATGTTTTTTTCACAAAACGGTTTGAGGGTATTCAGTTTGAGTTTATATTGTACCCATACACCAAGTTTTATCAAAATCTGAGACCCTGAGGGACAAGCTTCTGTTGAATTGTGGTGGAATGACCCATATATAAATATTATGTATACGGAATGATTTTATCTGTATTTGATTTGTAAGGTAATGTTGGGAAGCTAGGCATTCATTCAAATTTTGCTTGCAGTTGTATTTAGCAAAATATTATTCTGTACTCCTACTTTTTTGTTAAATGTAATACACTTATTATATTTTACTGTATATCTGGGAAAACTTTACTATAAAATCCGGGTAAATATTTTTATTTTTATGTACTACTTGTTCTTATAGGGCATACCATAGATCAATAAATTTTATATCTATCTATCATAGCGGATCATGGAAGTTACCGCGACGCTGCGCACCGTGCTGCCGGCGGCCTGAGCCCGGACTCTACCTTATGAAAGAAATATCGATTTATTTTGGAGCCGTAGCGAATCACTTTGGATTCACACTTTAGGGGCTTTGAAACATCTTGTATGCAAACATTTCTCTGTCTGTTGTACTCAAAACATAATTTTTTCCTACGTAATTGCGAAAAATTGACTGAAAACAATGATACTGAAAACAATTTGTTACATGACAGTGATAAAAGTAATAATAAACATATAAATGTTGTTATTCAATCAAGGAAACTACCTATTCAATTGGCCTGTATCATTATTTATTCCACGGCTGAACGGAAGGAATTTTTCCCATTTTTGTATTTATTGGTTATTTTCTCCAATCATTTAATCTTCATTTTTCGATTAAATCACATTTTATACGCTTCCAATTTCCATTGTTTTACTGTTATTATCGTCAAAGCTTTGATGTCGTAAACAGCTCCGTTTATATGTTTTCATGTTTGGCGTCCTTACTACCTAGCATGTGTTGAAAGCTGCTTATAGACACTTCTGTTGGAAGAAAAACATTTTGCTTGCTCTACTCTATGCGCTAATTGATTCTTGCTTCTCCCATAAACGGTGATCCAACTTCCTAGATGGGAAACTTCTTCCATTTTCTCCTGTTTTTGCTGAGCATTCCTTGTTTTGAATCCATCACCTTGATTTCGTCCATATACCATTGCATAAGTTTTCTTGAATTTTCTCAGCTTTCCCTTTTGTAAAATGACTAGCGTTCAAACTTTAAAAATCCTTGTTACCGATGCAAACGTCACTAACAGGAGTATTAACGTCAAAAAAGGAAATTTGACGTCGAAAACGGATCGTGTGCAATACTAACCAACTATACACCCAAGACGGTGAAATTAGCCATTAAAAAAAATAATTTTACTCGACCGGGATTCGAACCTGGATCTCCAAATTGCCGGTCAGGTGTGTTTAGCCAGTTACGCCTGAATTATAGAGTTAGGTGTAACTGGCTAACACACCTGACCGGAAATTGGGAGATCCAGGTTCGAATCCCGGTCGAGCCAAATTATTTTTTTTAATGGCTAATTTCACCGTCTTGGGTGTATATCTTCGGACCCGTGCGCATGACTGCGTGCACCACTATCATTTGTGCAATCGCGTAATGATTTGAAAATTAACAAACTATCTTCATTTTTTTAGCGCACCTCGCTGATATATCCGTCCCGTGTGTGTTAATTCCCCCTCGGCTGGCACCAAATTATCTCATCCCCTCCTCCCCTTCAGACAGACTACTCCATCTCCGCTGTCCCTTTCGGAAGACGGCGGGAGGGGGAAAGACGATAGGGGGGAGTGGTAGGGAGGGGGAGGGAGTTTGGAGAGGAAAGGAGAAAGGGGGAGAGAGAGGGTGGGATGAAAAATCCTTGAGGAGGGCGAGGTTTGAGGAGAAAAATAGGACCTCTCCAAACATCTCCAGAATTCGTGACGTCCCGAAAATATATGCAAACACGACGTCTTTCATCGCTCTCAACGAGAGAGATTCCCCGGCTGTACCAATATTCTCGGATGGAACGGATGGAGAGATGGGAGTAGTTTGTGAGGGGACAGGGGGCGAAGGTAGTCGGGAAAGGGGGGTGGGGGAGAGGACGGCGATGATTGACGGAGGGGGGTGGAGACGGGGGGGGGGGGAGGACACCTTCCCCTCCCTCCACTTCTCAAAATTGTTTAGCTACTTCAAAACCCAGAAAACTCAATTTGAAGGCGGGGAAAAATTTCGAGGCGTTTTACAGAGCAGGAAATAATTCTTGAGGGTAAGGAGTGTTTCATAAAGGGGGAATGGAGGTTCTGAGAAGGACATGAGGGGGAAGTGTTTACCTTACCCATAGATTATGAGCCCAATCCATAAAGGAGATGA
This sequence comes from Pyrrhosoma nymphula, assembly GCA_963573305.1. Lineage (NCBI taxonomy): Eukaryota > Metazoa > Arthropoda > Insecta > Odonata > Coenagrionidae > Pyrrhosoma > Pyrrhosoma nymphula. Next base: position 174,414,759 of record OY754329.1, on the reverse strand, counting down.
CGGCTTGCGCGTACATATTTCATTTGTTTTCGCCTCAGATGGTAGTGCATCGTACAAGTAAGCGTCAGTTACCCGCCGAAGTTCACTGAGCGCCGCTGAGCACATTATGTGCGCTTTCGTGTCCGTGATGCATCCTGTGTAGTACATTTATTCCGTACGGGATGAATTCATAGCACGCCATATCTCGCACGGCGGAGTGGAGGATAAAGTGTACCGATTTTAATAAGTAGGAGTCAAATGAAAAGACAATCCTGTTTTTTTTATGAATGTCAGATTAGATTTATCGATTAATGAACAATCCGTAGTCATGGAAAAGTAAAGAACGGAATGTAGCATTCCGCCCCACCTAGATCAATCATACGGTAGGCGATTCGGTGCTCTGCTATCGCTGAGGGATCTAATTGGTCTATCCTCGACATTAGTGTTGACGGGAACGTTGAAAGGAACAGTTGATGGATTATTGTTACGGACGTTAGCCGGAAGATCATCAAGGATGTTGTCAGGAGCGCCACTAGGACCAATGTTGGTAGGAACATTGACAGGAACGTCAGCAGGAATCTCCACAAACTTTCGTCACCAATAAAGTGTTCCGAGTTTAATTGGCAGGAGCCAAATGAAAAGACAATCCTGCTTTTTTTAAGAACATGAGATTAGATTAGATTTATTGATTCATAAACAATCCGTAGTCATGGAAAAGTGAAGAAAGCGGATGATACTCGTTTAGAACAGCGGAGAGTGTTAGGGGACTATTGCAGATGAAGAAGGGCGATAAAGAGAAATCGTTGGCGAGCGATGGGGAAGCCCGAGAAATTAATTAGCATAATTTGTCAAAGCGAAGCAGATTTGCGTGGCCTTAAAATTTATTTCCGGGTTCTCGCAAAGGCGTTTCTTTTAATAATAGAATCCCATAAAACCCGCACCATCGCTCGCTACTTTCCCCCCCTCGCCTTTTCGGCCGACAGTGTCTTCGTAAGTAATCCACCCTGTGGACGCGAGTTTTTTTAACGCCAGTGAAAATTGAAACACGAAAATTCCACCCCAGCGTTGTTGACGTATCATTCTCATAGCACTTTTCAATTCAATGTTTGAGGGCAAAATGTGCAAACATAGAACTATTAGCTGCCACAGCCTCGTATATTTTGTTATTAATTGAGTCTTCAGTTGTGTCCAAATGTTTTTTCCTTAATTTTTTCACATTCCTGCATTTCCCAACCTGTTTAGCACATCAATATATCAATCAGAATTTGAAAAATGAGCAACAGGAATCTAAAGTGTATTTTGTGGATATCCACGGAGTTTCATTACATTTTTACTAAAATTATATACTATCTAGATGATTCCTCTTCATGACCAACAATGTGTGACAATATTTATGTAGGCCAAACAGCCCAATATCTAAAAAAAATAGAATCTCTCAGCATAAAACTTCAATAAAATCCCAAATTCAATTATGCGCACAGGCAGATCATGAAATAAAAAATAGCCACAAAGTTAATTACCAACTCGCAAAAATAATAGATTTAGAGCCTAATATATCTAAAATATTATTTTTTAAAGAAATGGTGAACACCTCAAAAAAACAAAACATCCAGCAATAAAAAAACAGGCATCGCCAAATTAAGTAAACTTTAATATAATTTGATTTGTTACAACAACACAATTTTATTTTGACTTTTGGAAGCTCCTGAATTGACAACAATTAACAAACGAAGAATAAATAGCAACGAAGATATAATCAAGCAATTCATTCAGAAGGCCGTCTCTCTGAGGTACCTAACTTGTGAAACCCTAGATGCATAAATATCCTTTTTAACATAACTTCGGACCAAAATTGTAAACCATGTTAAATTGATGTCAAATACGCTCTGAAGAAGCATGTTTAAATATGCGTAGAGTTGGTAAAGACAAATAAATATTTTACAAATTTATAGACCTATATCTTCTGACATATAAGAAAAAAAAGTAATAAAATAATATAATATTATAATTTATAGTGATAATATAATATGCAATGTATTCAAGCAATTAATTGGCATGATTTAGATCATATTTTATTTTTGCAATAGCTCAGTCACTAATATTTACTGATTTTTACCTCAATCGTGTTTCGTTCCCTCCCCATGTGACTATATATTCAGAATTGGTTATCTTGTATTCAGTCCTGATGATGCTGCAGTGCAGTGAAACATGTTGACTCAATAAATCAAATTTCTCCAGTGGAATTGTGTAAAGTATTTAACCTTTATACTTCAATCGTTTTTTTTTTCATTTTCACCTCAAACGTGAGATAATCCAAGCAATCTTTAAAACATTTCCCAAACCCTATTCCAAATTGGGCCACAGAGCCCAAAAGTTGGCAAAATTATTACTTTTCGTTAATTATTGCTCCATATATTCATCATCTTGACTCGTATCACTGATCTACCTGAACTGCACTTTTAAAAAAACCGACTGTTTTCGTATGAATGGCGGAAGATCGTGCATTGAAACCCGAATCGTACATTTCATTAGCTAAGTAACACAGTGCGAATAATTACGTGATATATTTTATAGCAAAAATCAGAATATCAAAGAAAATTGTGGTATATTTCAAATTATAGAGAGAATTTGGTCTCCAATGGAAAGGAAAAATCATTTTTTGGACTGACACTTTCGATAGGCTAAAGTATAAAATTGCTTTATTTTCCAGAGTCGTTTAAATAACAGTTTCAACATCAATGCAATACCTTCGCGATATCTGGATGTTTCGTTAATCATGCACAATATTTGCTTGAATCTTCACACAGTCTATTCCTGGCTATCATGGGTAAACGATTATTTGATGGCATTGAGTAGTTTTTATTTGATTCAAAACCTCTGATAACTCTTTCAGTAAAACGCTCGGCCTCTTCGTCCTTTGAATCTATCTGAATCAAAGTAAACAGAAGTAAATTAATGGAGGTGATCCAACTATTGTAGTGGATTCGGTTTCATGGAAATTTGATTAATTCATTTCAGATAGTCTTCCTGTTGTTTTAACAGTCAAACGTAATACTCAAATCTATACCGCAATTTTCAAATATATACCGCAATGAAAATGTTGTCGGCTATCAGGTTTTCGTTCCCATTGCAAAAGAGATTTAAAATGTCATGACTTAAGCAAAACGAGGTTCCTGTTGTGTGTTTTCCAGTCTCGGAAGCCATTAATAATTTAATCTCGATCGCTTAATGCAAAATTAAATGCGACATGATATCACAACTAACGCCTAAGTGGGCTGTACAACACTGTCTAACTTCCCCTTCCTACCAGTGTCCGCTCGCCCTTTGACTTGAAAACAAAAAAACACCGTCGCTCCTTATCCAGATTCCCTTAATAGTTCCTCCCCATCCAACTTAAGACTGTAATTGACATTTAAGCGCAAAAATGCCAACTATATTGCACTTAATTATCGAGCAGATGACCTTTTACGGTTCCCCCGAAAGCGCGGTTTCGTGGTAGGCAACCCGCAACGCACTACCGCATTTTACACTATGCCTGCGAAAAATGACGCGAGGAAGGCATTTGTTTTAGTCAACGATGTGGAAATCATGTCTGGAATTTTCTAGAGTAGTCACCAAGATGGGAGGTCCCTTTATTATGTCATACATTGACTCCTAGGAGGCAGCAAAAGTGGTCAATTCAGTATAATTGTTTTGTAGCTATTTCCATTTTCTTTTCCTTCGCCTGGTGGGTCGTAACAGGAACGGAACATTATTTTTAGCTCACAACAATGTTGTATCGATTGTTTACCGACCCCTTTATCATCCACCTGCACACTGCAAGTAGTGTCCTCCCCCATTCTTCCACAGTCAGTTTTGCATAAGGAGACGAGCCGGACGACTGACGTTCTTGATTTACTATTTCGTTTATCACTACAAGTCATTTGCAACTCATTTCGCTTCTTCAGTTCACCTGTTTTAGTGGATGTTCTGGTGTCCCTCTACTTAGGTCATAAGTGATCTTTTACTTCTCACCGATCTTTATTTCTAATTATTTTACTGAATTTCCGTCTTTGTACTCTGGTTTTGCGCTAATTTTCATTCAGTCTGCAGCATCTCTCTTTCGAAGTTCGTTCTTCGTGGTGCAAACGTTTGTCCGATTTTTAATGAGAACCCCAAGGATTTTGATGTAACTTAACTCCCCACAAAGAAGGATGTTCTACTTTGTTATCAAGAAGTTCGGCGGCAAATTGGAATAGCGTCACGGAGTAACAAGGAGCCACCCTTTTCTTCTATTGCCCGACAAGTTTCTATCAAGGTATGTGTCATTTGGGATAAAGCGTCTATTCCAGTAGTTACACAAAGCAGAGTAATTCAATTTATCTCACATTGCCATGATGAAGATTACATGAATGAAGAAGATTACATGAATATCAAGAAGACATGGATGAAGAAGCCATGATGCCACATTAGGATGAAGAAAATCCTAAGCGCTAAAAATCTGCTTCAAAAAACGAAAAAAGTTCAATTGAAGAATTTTACTGATGAGGCAACGAAACTTTTTGACTTAGCCTTCTGCAAATGTGGTGACTTTTCCACATGTGCCTGTGCCAAGGAAAAAAAGGTTCCTGTTCTTGAGCACCAGTTCCTCCTGGATCAGGAATTGGCCGTATTGGATCTGTTGACGTCCTGACAACACTTCGCCAGAATGGTCATTCACCGTATATCCGTGCCACACGGTCGCAGTGGAACGGACAGTGAAGTTAGTCACCGAAGCAGCCTCCCGTGTATGCGGTAGTGACGCCAGGGATGGCGTCATCAGATCTACTTTAGTTTCAAGGCAAGTTCTGCCAAAGTTTCAATCGAAATCTCAATGTTTGACAATATTTCCGGACGGTGACGATTCGGATTAGATAAACTCTACATTACTATGGTTGGTTGGTTGGGTAGGGCAGGCGGAGGAGCCAAAGGTGCGGCCACCTCCACGTGGTGGGCTCTGGGTCGCTTGGCAAGTGTCGCTAGCCAGGTGAGCGATGAACTGCACATTTGCTTGATCATAGTAGATTTCAAGCTTTTCCGGCCGCAGAGGAGGCACCTTCGAATTGCACATAACCGGCATATTGAGTCCCGAATGTTAGTTTCCAGTTCAAGTTCAATTGACATCTTCTTTCCCGAAAATAAAGTGACTATATGCGGCGATGGCATAAAATAGAATCTTTCCCATTTTGGTGACTACCCTTGACAACTCAAGACATGATTTCCACATCGTTGACTGAAAAAATGCCTTCCTCGCGTCATTTTTCGCAGGCATAGTGTAAAATGCGGTAGTGCGTTGCGGGTTGCTTACCACGCAACCGCGCTTTCGGGGACACCGTAAAAGGTCATCTGCTCGATAAATAAGAGCAATATAGTTGGAATTTTTGCGCTTAAATGTCAATTATAGTCCTAAGTTTTATCTTATTACTAAAAAAGTGTGCTCTCTCAAACCAAATTTAAAAAATTGACAATTTTAGCGTTTTTCGACGAAATTTTCGAAACTTCAAGGCAAAATTGCGAGCAGAAGATATTATCCGATTTGAAAAAAAATCATATCTGTAATTTCCATCCGGATACGAAAATTTTTCTGGGTATTACGATTCGCTCCTAGAAAAAAGTGGCAAAACGAGGCACCCTAGTGGGTATCGCGTGGGTTTTTTCACTCATAGTCAAGAGTGTGTCGACAGCCGGGAGCGTGTGGACGCGGACATGTGTCGTGCGCTTCGTCGGGAGTCACGTGGGAAATAAACAGAATTGCTTGAAGGAGTCCTCGCCTTTTATTCACCATAACCTGGGGCACACGGCCCCACGTGCACAATATGTAATCATTAAAAGATGTGCTTGTTACACTGCGTCATTTTTTTAGACGAAAAAGTTCGTATCATGTCACAAGAACGTGCGCGAAGCCGAGCCACTACGCCCTGGATAACCTTGGTGGACAGCCAAGCATAAACATACACGGCGGATGACCGTAGATTTGGGTTGAGCGAGTGACCGATTATATCCAGACTCGGTTGACTCTGCATTCGAGTGAGTCATTCGATTGAACCGGCAGCCGAGTGAAAGAGGAGTGTGGTGGTCGCTTTTCAGGGCTCGAGTAAGGAAGCATTTTATTTAAACACTAGTTGAAAAGTCTGCTGAAACAGACTAAAATATTGGCAGAATGGCCAAAAAGTAATGAATGAAGTAAATATAAAATATAAATTAATGTGTGGATTTTTTAATGTTTGATGAAAACAATATATATATATATATATATATATATATATATATATACAAGTATGGTAAACAATATATTATATCTAATTGTCAGAGATTTCTATGTATACAACATTTTTGGTGAAGCAGGCGGAGCTGGTACTAAGCAATTTCCCTTGTGTCCATTTTGGAAAACGCATATGCAAATATGCATGAGTCAGTTAGCGACGAACGTATAGAAGATCTCGCTTGCCATCTATTGGTGCACATCTGAATCACTACGCCTAGCAACTGAATCATACGTACATGTAGCCTTTTCTATGATAGATGTATTTGAAGCATGCTCTTAAATGGCAATGAAGCTTGGACGATAAAAAGTGCAGAGAAAAAGAGATTGGAAACATGGAGATAAGGTGACGTAAAATCTTGTGTTTTCCCGGCGTATAGCGTTATGGAAGGCTATTTTGGTTTGCCACCGGGTCACTCCTCTCATCTCTGCCGACGTATCGGACCTCGAGTCGAGATCCTGAGGACGGATCTCGACTCGAGGTGCGAAACGTCGACAACTATGAGAGGAGTGACCCGGTGGCAAACCAAAATAGTCTTCCATGATGGAGATATGGTGTTAGCGAAGAAAGATCAAGCTGGAATGGACGGAGAGAATCGCTAACGAAGAAATTTCACAACGAGTTGGAGGGAAAAGAATGATGATGAAAACTATAGGAACTAGGAGAGACAAACTTATTGGACACATTGTGTAACACAACATCCTACTAAAGTCAATATTGGAAAGCAGAATGAATGGGAATAATTACAGAGAAAGACCAAGAACAGCATACATTGGGCAAATAATGAAAGTCTTCAAATTGAACAATTATGTAGGATATAAGCGGTTGGCGAAGAAGAGAGTGGAGTGGATAGCTGCTGCCATCCAATTTTCGGATTGGTGACTACTTGATGATGACTATTATTCTCCAGCAGTGATTATGTGAATGGTATACTAAATTGGTATTTCACGAATTTGAAATCCATCCTAGTCACTCATTATTTTATCCCTAAGGGACTTACAAATAAACAAATAGTTTATTGCACTACATATGGGTTTTTGAAGCAAAAGCGGTTTAACATATTTGGACATGAACAAATATCTCTTTATTCCAAAGAATTTTTTAAGTAATTATGAGGTGCCAACTAAATATGAAATATATGGATGACTACTACCTTATCAATTATGGATGAATTTGACTTTCAAATAATGTTTTCCAAATCATATTACTTGCAGAACATGAGATGTGAGGACACCTTCCGCTATCCAAATTGGAAGCTGAAAGGTCCAGCTGTTCCAGTGCTAAAAGCCTGCATACCTGCATAGTTGCTCGGGAAAAAATTCCAATTTGCAAACAAATATAAAACTTAGAACAGGGTAAGACACAAATGTAGAAGCTTTGGTATGGGCGAATAAGAAGGAATTACAGTTCGATTGATGAAATTTGCGATGCTAGTATCTCAATAATTAGGGACATTATAAAACTAGTGGGAAACTGTAAAAATTGAATAACTTGAGGATTAGCAGGTACCGTGTGAATGGTAGATTTGTTGAGAACAAGAGAAATGTCGACCGGGGAAGAGACTGCTAAAAATATGCAAAGGAAGCGAGAACTTAAGTTTCTTTAACACAGAGCTAAGAAAGAGAATTTACAGAACTTTATAGCGAACTTAGGGGAGAAACCAAGGGGCAAGAAACCAGGGTGCAATAGAAGCATTGTTGATGACATGAACGTCATGGAGATTTAAAAAAATACAGGGAGTATTCTTGATACTTCCGTAGGATCTTTATTTCGTAAATGCTAAATTACATTCATTATACTCGTTATTGGAAGATTCTTTTGTTTCATTTGTCAGAAAGAAAATTGAAATGAAAGAACAAAAACTACGCTACACATAACATTTATTCATCTTAATCATTAGTAAAAATGGGTAACCCATGAACAATTGGTCGATGGTAACTAATATTTTCTGCTTTCCAATGTTAATTTTATATTTCGTGTGTTATTATCGTCTACCTCACGTTCTTAGCTCTCCGTAGACACCTCGATCACTAAAATGGACGAACTCGTTCCGGAGATACAACTGAACTGAGTGCGCGCCATGCCCACACAAGCCCAATTTTAGATCCCCACGCGCAGCGCTGTGACGTCACCTCGCAACCCCCCCTCCGCTCGCGACAAACCATTTCCGGTAGTCGACGAAACGGGCTATCCAGTCATAGTTTTAGATATTCTGTAGTTCTTATAGTTTTTGCACAAGAGACCCTCGAAAGTACAAATAAATATTGGTCGTGGTAAAACCTTAAATGACACCGAGAACGAACCACAATAAGATGTTCATTGGCATATTCACATTTTAAAAAACACAGCAAAATGGATACACCAGGCAGGATTTATAATGTAGAGTAGCAAGTAGAATGCTAGCTTAGTTCAGAATTTTGTGGAAAAAGTAATTTTTTCTCATGCCTACGAGTGAGGCGGAACCTCGGAGCTGACTAATGAGACTACTGTATGGAGATGTTTCTAGATGCATAAAAATTGGCACATATGGCTTTTATGTGGAGCTCGTAAATCTTCCGCTACGCTGTATGTCACTACTCAAGTATGTGTACTATAAGTATGTACGCGATGACCCCTGTGCAATGACAGATGTTATTTTTGAGTAAAAGAATGATTATACTCCGGGACCCCCGATGTGTAGGCACTTTAATATTCTCATTCTTTTGCGTGCAATGACCATTCCTACCGTGACCGCTCCTCCGCTGCATCTTCCGCTTAGTATTCCCCCCATCTTCCTTTCATTACACTCGCCTGCCTCGGGGCTTCTTTCGCCGTCTCATTTCCTCTCCCCTTTCCCTTGTCCGTCTCCTCTTCATCTGCCGTTCCTTCGCCTTCTCTCTCACTCTCTCTCTCTCTCTCTTTCACCTAGACCCTCCTAGATTAATGTGGTTGGATCGCGAAATCAAAGACATGTCGTTTTTATATGTTTTTGACAATTGCATTGGCCAGAAATAAGAACTGTAAAAGTGTATAAGAGACTTTTATATATTTTCATTTAAAGTATTGTAACGTTCCACGCTTTCTTCCTGGAATGAATTTTTTTCCAGCAACATAGGCTTGAGAGCGAGAACAGGAAAGATTTTATTTTTTTTCATTTTTTTCGTTCCGAAATCAGCTGTAAGGATTGCATTTCTTTACAAAATGAAATTATAGCAAGCTGAGCGCACTGACTCATTTTTGCTATCCAGTGGAAAAAATTTCGGATGTAAATGAAGCTGCATTCGGCTCAATGACAAATTTTGAGGATACCGGGACTGGGAACAGTATAACCTATTAACGAAGTCACCCGCAGAGGCAAGTGACAAGTGGGACATTCCACAGATGAAAAATCATTCACCTTGACCGGGATTCGAAACCGGATCCCTCGATTTCGCGCCGAGTTCTTCAGCCAGATAAGTTACAATACCCTGTGGATATTTGAAGGCTTCATAGGAACAAGCTGTTCTGGACTGGGGGACATATTATGTCACTGAATCAGTCCAAATCGTGCGCCTAGCGCCACAGTCCATGTGGATAAAGCCAAACATGGAACGCAGAGATCCTTGATACCGTTCTTCCTTCACGTTTTAAAGCTCTTCTTTCATTTAAATTATAATTAAAGTTTAAAATGTATAACCTCTTGGCATTGTTGCAGTAAACGCTCCAATAAATTGGTGTTTTCCTACTGTCGTACCTCTTCTTGTTTGTCTCATTTTACCAACTAATGAAACTTTGGTGTCACACTAGTTTGTACGAATTAAAACCTCCAATCTACTTTATTTTGCTTAAAAAATTCTTAGCCTTTTTATCATTAGGTACCGTTAGTTTTATTTACTCTATGGTTTTATCTTCTTTTCCTCACTGATGTCCTTAGCAGCTTGCAATTTTAGCCATGCTGCACTCTAATTAACAAATCATGAGGACAAAATCGACGGATTTGTGTTCGAATCGAGGCGAATGGTTTTCCCTCTGTGGAATATCACACTTCGGCTCATTGGTTAGGATTGAAATGAAAATTAAATAATATGTTTCTTGGCTAGTTTACATAGCTAGTGACATGCCATGACGGAAATCATCATTATTGGCGCTACATGCCATGTAGGGCTCTGGCCTTCAGAATGATCTGCCCCCATTCTTATCTATTTTCCGCAACACGCCTCCATCTCCTGACTCCCAGTCTTCTCAAGTCAGTCTCTACGTCATCAAGCTTTCGTGGTCTTCCTCTGCTTCTCCTCCCTCCTGGAGTGCCATTGAAAACCTTTTTGACTGCCCTGCTTTCATCCATGCGTTGTACATGACCAGCCCAACGAAGTCTTCCTTGCTTTATAACTGATATGATGTCTGGTTCACCATATTGTTCATAGACTTCAGCATTTGTTCTTATTCTCCATATTCCTGCATCTATCACGGCACCGTATATTCTTCTGAAAATCTTTCTTTCCCATCTTCTGATTACTTCTTCTTGTGTAACTGTTAGTGTCCATGTTTCAGAGGCAAAGAGGACAACAGGTCTTACCACTGTCTTGTATATGATTATTTTGGTGTTTCTTGAAATATTTCTTGACCTGAAAATAGGCTGCAGTGCATAATAGAATTTATAACCTATGTGTAACCTGTCTTTAATTTCAAGGGAAATCTGATTTTTTGCTGTTAGCAAGGATCCCATGACGGAGAGCAGATTTTTAAAACGTCATGACGAAGATCCTGGAATTTCTCCTTTACTTTCACTCACGTGGTCCAGGAGGAACTCATTCTTTTCCCCACCCGTGCTCCTTAAACATTCTCTCTTTTGCGACCCTCTCTCATCAGCTCATCCGCGTCCTCGCCACGTCCATCTCTTTGTCCTCCCTCCTCTCCCTCCCACACCCCTTCCTTGGTGCGGTCTGAGACGGAGAAGAATGCGCGACAAATTTTAAACAGACCTCTCCATTTAAATCTCTGAAGTTGCATTGTTAGACTTTTTCCTAACCATAGATTCTCATCGAAAGCGAGGCGTGTTAGTACTGGTTTCGTCAAAGCTAAATACATCAAAATATATTCATTTCAAAAGGATATTGCTGCTGATTTCACCCTTGGTAAAGCGAGATATATTTGTGAAGGATTTCCGATTCATTACGTAACCTCGACAGGAATCAGAAGAAAATAGGCGAATTTCCAATACTTTAAGAGATAAAATTAGTATGAACGTATGGAAAAATTATGTCATTTAGTGGGTGAAATAATTTAAACGATTTTTCCATTGATGAGCCAAAAGTGTGCGTTGCGTTAAAGATAAAATTCATAGTGCCGATGATGTTTTTGTTATTTCATAAATATATGGTTGTGTTTTCACAAAAAATCTGAAAAAAGTTCAATGGCTCCAAAAATAATACTAAATGACACACTCAAAACTATAACCCGGACCTTGAGAGATAAAAAGAATTTTCTTAGTGGACTAAACATGTTGACTTGAACTAGCTAGTCCAGTTACACGTTCAGTCAATGTTACGAAGGCATTGGTGTATTTTTCTTGTTCAACATATGGTGTTTTGATAAATTGAGGCTCTTAGTCAATCACCTGACTTTGTTTCATCTTGGCACAACCTTATAAATCGCTCGGAGTTGCATCGTAATACTGCGACCAGCACTCAGCCACTCTCAAGTAAAGGGTTGGCTTAAAGAGATAAGCGACGGATTATATTATGAACTATAGAAGGACTACTAGTAAATTAAGAATGTATCGCTAAACGAATGTTATGCGTTTAAATTATACTTTTCCCTTTCAGATCACTGAGGATGTAAATATTGTTTGCCCTTGTATTTAATTTGTTGGTTCAGTGATATTATTCACGTGATCTTTGTGCGAAAGCGACATAAAAGTTTCATCTGTGAATGCATTGAATTCCTTCCTCGATTAATGCGAAATGATTTATAAATAATGGTACCTTAGATGAATACCAAAGGCTAGCTGCAGCTCGAATAAGGAACGGGAGTCTTATCCGGAGCATGAGTATCACTTTCTCTAGGCATTCATACATCGTAGCACGTAGGAGCACATATATCCATGACTTGTTGTTTGGATTGAGACTTGAGTTTGCATCGATGGGATTGGTTGTGGGTAAACATGAGGAACCCGGAATGTCTTATCAGTAGTGGCACTGGAAAAAGGGTGGGGGAAACAAATAATGAAAGGTGATGATGGATGATAGTGGCTCGGATACTCTGTTATTAATAAATCGTTCGAAGAGCGTGCTTTGGACATGTTTAGAGAATTGATGAAAGTTGAAAGCAATGTGAGATTGAGTGACCGTGAAGAAAAGGGATGGACTAGGAGAGTGAAGAGGAATGCTAAATTTCCAAAGAATAATGAGATAAATTAAAGAGATGACTAGAAGTTGGCAAAATTTATTTAAATAAGTGTATTAAAAACTATACACTAATATCTATGTGTAATACCTACATTGCTTAAGTACACAAATCAATCTTTATCCTTTAACTGAGGATGTAAATTGCCAAACTTAAAATTCAAGGGCATCCATGTAGTCAATAACTTAATTTCAATTCGCATTGATTCCAAATTTTATATAACAGTTGAAATAACGAACTTATTGCAGTACTCAGTCTTATCCGACTCTTGCGAAGGTTGTGCAACACTTTAAACTCATCTCCTGTCATAACACATTCATTAGGAGCGTAAGTCTACCTTATACAAATTACCTTTAAATTAAAAAATATCACCACGAGAACACACGCAATACATCACAGCACATATAGTAGGTATAACATTTGTAATCACTGAATTTCTATAATTGCATTGTCACTTAAACGCACGATAAACCTTCGTTTCAATATTGTCGACAAATATTACGTCTCTTGCAAAAGTAAAACTTAGTGATACTGACTGTAATTGAAAATTGAATTTAAGTGCCTCAGTCGGATAATTTGCTTTATATTCTTACAGCCAAATGAAAACGTTGATCGGTTGAAACTACATTCCAAATACACTTTCGCAGCGTTCTATGGTACTACTTATCATAGGTTTTATAATGAGTTTTGAATAATTTTTGGTCCATAAAATTTTTTTTGGTCCAGAAGAAGAAGAGTGGACCAAAAAATAATTTTTGGTCCACTCTTCAATAGTTTTGCAATCGTAAGGGATATTTCTAAAATTATTCTTAATTATGCTTATAATCACAAACCAAGAACACTGTGTAAAAACAAAACAAACCTTGGAACGTATTGCATAATTGTGCCTTCAATTGTTTTCGAAGAATTACCAACAACTCCACGGAAACCGGCACTAAACGAGATAGCTGTACATATCGGTCATGGTTACAATATATATACTCGCTTTGCTCTCTAGGGTGTTCCGCCCCCTGGAACCACCGCGACGCTCACTTTGCTCGCCGTCGCCGTTTGGGGGCTTCGCCCCCCACGTCTGTAGGTGCTAAAAAATAGTTGACTTAGGCACTATGTTGCCAGCGAACTATATGTGTTAGAGAGTAAGGATAAGCATAAAGTTGTAGGCCTCGATGAGAAAAAAAAAATCACCCAACATATTTGAGACCCGACTGCTAGTTTAGAAGCTACAGTGGAAAAACCGAAAAATCAAAATTTGGCGCCATGTTTCCAGCGAACTATAAGTGTTAGAGAGGAATTATTTTCATAAATGTTAGGACTTGATGAGACTTTCATCTAGGTTTGGAGATAGGTAGTGAAACTCTTAGTAGTAGTAGTACTCCCTAATACTTGAATCCTTATCTGTTACCAAGCACTAGCAGCACGCCGTGCATATTTTCTACATAAGTCATGAGTCTCTGTCCATTTGTGTAGTTGCAAAATACATATATACTAACGGTCCCTCTCCACTGTCATAATATCTGTAGTGTACTGCATGTTTGTGAGGCTTCGCCTCGTGACAAGCATTACCGATTTATGCTAATGCATAATTAGTCGTAGTTGCACTAACTTTAGGGTAAAGTGTAATGCATGTTAGTGAATACTCACCCCCTGCCACACACCCCTGAGGTGGCTTGCAGGGTATTTTGTAGATATAGGTGTAGATTATAGTACTCTGGTAGCATGGTACCTAAATCGAATTTTGGCAAAAATGTCAAATGTTTGTGAAACTTGACATGGACATGCGCCTTGACATGCCATTTGCAAGCAATTAGTAAAAACCTGGACTTGCAGCATGGCGCCAAATTCGGATTTTTGTGAAACTTGCTGTTTTTTGACTGTAGCTTCTAAACTAGAAGTCGGATCTTGAATCTTTTGGGCGGTTTTTTTTCACTTGCGCAAAAAATAAACGAATGCTACTGTCCTAATTTTTCATTTTTTTCTTGAGCAAAATATTTATTTGTTTATAAATTCTAATTTTCCCTCAGTTTTAAGCAACCTGACCAGAACACGTTACTCTGAGGATCGAACGCACGTCAGTAGACATAAAGCCGCTCTAGTCCCAAGAAATCGAGCAAATTTCAATTTAAATGGAAAAATACCCACCCACTCGGCTATACTTTCTTTTTGAGTTCGCACCTATTTCTTCCTGCGTACTCAGAGACTCTTCACTACGCCTTACCTACGTTCTTTTTTTGATGGGTCTAACTCTGTTGCAAAATAAAACCTATCGAAACCACGCTCAGCCGCAGGCAGCTGAGCGGACATACACGAGGGAGTGGCAGTGGGAAGGAAGAGAGGAAGAGGTTTGCTAGACGAACTAGCGTGGCTGCGGAAATCAATCCAAAACGCATCTGCTCGAACAATTTATCAGTACTTCTTCGACTGTAGGACTTGGTATTAAAATCCAAGTCGCGCCGCGCCGCCGCAGTTTTGACCTCGGCAGCGGCGCGGCGCGGCGTAACCGGCGCGGCACCCATCTCTAGTCCCGTCCTTAGAGAAAATCGCAAAAAAGGTCAATTTGCGAGAACAGACTTCTGAGAGATACAATTTTCGGTTTTGATTATAATAGTGACATGATGGCATGCATGAAGGAATGATGGAATATATTTATATACATGATGAGTCATTCATAGGCAGATATCATCTGGTAAGGAACTAATGTGACATTGTCATTCGTGAGTCTTTCATGAATGATTCAATATTATTACCTAACCTCATGAGGAAACGGCGTAACGCTCATTATTGTATTCGTGCATGTGGCCATTTCCGTTACTCTAGTGGTAAGCTTCCATTTTTTACCTGTCTCCGCTCTCTATACGACATACCCCTCCCCCTTCTTACCCTTCCTCATCAGCATCCAACGGCGACCCCCAAACCACCTTTCAAACGTGCATCCGCAACCACTGCCATTCCCCCTTTTCACCCATTCCGATCCTACTCTCGAATATTTAAACTGTTTGCTTCCTATCCTCCCCTTCTGCCATTTTATTCCCTCCCCCCTCACCGCCCACACCCCCCTTCTCCTTCGACCAATCTCCGCTCGCCCGGAGATCCCCTCTCGGAGAGAAAAATCGGTTTGTTTATTCTCGTCTCGAGTTCACCCGGCGTCTCCAAGATTCTTGCTCCAATATTCGGCTCAACCTTGCCAACCTGCCCGCCTCTCCCCCTCTCCTCCCTCCCTACCCCCACTCCCACACAATCACCTCTCCCCCCCCCCCCCACCACCCTCCCTAGACCTCCTCTTTATCCTCACTCGCCAAACCAAATTCTGGCGACCAAATTCTTTCACTCTTAGAACAATACCTACATTTATAGGTATATTCGATTCACAGCTTCATGCATACCACTGTATGACTCCTCGAATGTGTGCGAAAATTGTGTGTTGGTTCTCTATGAAATTGTGTTTTGATAACTTTTTTAAGGAGAAATTAATATAAAATTTATCACTCGGCATGTTTGCGTTTAACGTCGAAGCTTCACGGCATCCTAGGCTAGGAAGACGATGATTTTCTTTCGGCCTGAGATCCAAAACCATCCGTGTATCATTTGAACTCTTGAGGGCTGATTTAGAGCTAAAATAAAATAATAAAAAAGTACCAAATCGCAAAAATGCTGTTGTAGCGATGTCTGCAGCTCGACAAATCCGAAAATTTGTTCTCGCGCTTTGGATGTAAAACTGCTTGAAACGACATCATTGTTGAGTTTATTTTTCACGCTTAATATACCTACGAACATAAAAATAATCTCATCTTACCAGAGTGATTTTCTTCCTTCTTTTCAGGTCCCAAAGGGGTGCCAAAGAGGATTAACTCGTCTCTTTGAGGAGCTGAATAATGCTTTCATAATAATGTTCGATGAATTCGGTACTGCAACATCTGCAGACCTAATTGCTGCACTCACCATGTTGCATTAATTTCAACTGGTTTATTTTGCAGTAAGATATTACTATTTTTACTTGGATATGGTCTTAAAATCAAACATGATTTCTTTGGAATAGGAGTAACGTTGGAGGGAGAGACTATGAGAAATATCAAGAGAAATTGTCGAACAACGGCATTGTCCCCCTGGAACCTCTTGCGCATAGATGGATATTGGATGCCATTCCAATTAAACCTTGATTCATATCTTGGAGCACAAAACAATCATTGACCACGGTGATGTTTGTTTTTAAAAATATTTTTACCACATCTCCGCTTTTTTGCTGACAAAGAAATCACACACCTAACCTCTAATTGTAAGATATCCAGAACAGTTTCGTAGGAAGGGAACTGATGTAAATACAACAGTGTCTAAGCTGCACTAGTATGTCAGGTTCCACTGTATCTATGCCATTACATTCAAACGCAGCCCTTTGAGTTCTCGTTAACCACTACGAATATAATGCCTGACTCTTATACTGCGCACAAAATCGAATACAACACGCCTCTGTAAGCCGTTTGGAAGAAATTCTCGTCTCTCACTAGTAATTCTCTCTGTAAAATCCTATTCAGCTTACCTCCCAGATATTGCAATTCCAAGTTGTAGTGAACAATGCGTACGCATACTGTGTGCTGGCCTGCAACGCCGATTGGTATTTACGATTTCCAGATATTAAAAGTCGTCTCATTTTGTGAGACTTACCTTTTTTTTACATTTTGTTCCAGTGAAAAGTTCTTGGTTTTCCTAGTAAAATTTGGAGAGGCAACACTTTGTGGATTGAATCAGTACAAAATGATTTTCGAAGAACATCCAATTTCAAAAATTATTATTTCATCGTAAAACGGAATCTTAATTTTCCTTAAACTGGTGTAAAGTTAATTAAATGAAAGAGGAATGCAGGCGAAGAAGGTTATCTGAGAGTAGTGATCCTGGTATCGGCTTGTACAAATGTGGGTGATGGATATGGGAGAAAAAACATAAGTATTCGCAGACACATAATGCCTTGAATGTTGCTTTCTTTTAATTCTGGAGTTCCCTGCGCAATAAACAGGTGTCACCAGATCGCAGATAGAATTGGCTGAGAGAGGAGTAATCATTCCCATAATTAATCATGTTAAATAAATCGCCAATTGGCATAATAAAAGTATACAGGCGTAGCAATGAATAAGTGTAACATGTATGACATATGATTCACATAAGCACGCAGGCCCCAGAATGCGAGTGCATGCACAGACTCATACCCTTATACAAATCTTACAAATCCTACACCCCCTAACCCCCCTCGATCCCCCTCGATCCACCCTGAATACAACGAAACTTTTTGAAATTCACGAAGTTCAAAAATACACCGGACACATTAAATCAAGTCTATTTTTAATTAAAGTTATTTTATAAGGATACTAAAATCTTAGGCATGAGCGTATAAACAACCTGTTTTCACGCGGCATAAGAAAATAATTTTCATTATCTCTACCAATAAATCAATATATTGACTCTGGTCGATATCTCGACAACATGCGTATTCCAAGAGAAGTTACATGTTAAAGTCGAGCCGAGAATCAGAACTGAATTTTTGCAGGGGATAGCATGGTTGTCGAAAACCGTCACAAAACCGATCAGGAGCATGATAGAATCCACATTACTTAGTATCGTGACCGATGTAGGTGTCGTTTTTTTCCGTCTCTCTTAGCCTTGGGTGCGCCATCTACCTTTTATGCACCTATGGTTAGATGCTAGTCTTCTGGTGCTTAATTTGACATGCCCGAAACAACTCGTTACCGAAAAACACAGTTCTTGCTTGTTGGAGAGAAAGAGGAATGTTTTTCTACCTTATCAATGCTATTAAGATGTTGGTACAATAAAGTTCACAATCAAATCCTATTCTTTTTCTTTTGCTCCTCTGACCTCTTGGGTGTGATATTTCTTCTCCTCCCCCCTCCCGACCAACCCCCACCCCCCTTGGATACGCCACCGGGTGTGTGCGATATCAGAACTGAAGCATACCAATCGTCAAATTGAAACCAGGTGACTATCATTAAAAATATTTACTTTCAACTGAACTAGTTGAAATAGACTTGATTATAAATTCTATATCTCATGATAAATTACACAATATTACGTAAGATGGTTAATACTTAAATTGGAAGTTCATTTTATTCGTAATCTAAAAAAAATCATTTTCAAAAGTAATGAAATCGGACGAAACTACTGCCATAGTGATATTAGCATGATTTTCCATATTCCAGGGTATCACCCGTTTTAAGGGTTTGTACTAATAACGCACTTTCACAAGCTAACCGGTGGCAAAAACTACATTGGGACGCCCGTTGTGGGATCATGGTTCCATATTTAGTGTTGTCTTTATCGTTATCCAAAGCAAAAATCGCCATAAAAGAGCATTGCTCGTAGTTACTATCCCAAAAAATAATTCAATACATTAAAATAAGAGATTTGAAGCACCATACAAAATTTAAAAAATGTTGATCACATAATCACTCCGATAAAGTGCATTAGAAATGTAGCGACAACGGTGGTACATGCGTTATGGAGAACCGTGATATCGTCCTTCCCTCCCCGGCCTCTACTCCTTCCCCCCCCCGGGGCAATAGGTGAAGTAATGTTAGGATCGCGCAAGTTAGCACTCCTCATGGGTTCGAGACATATGTGTCTCCTGCCACACTCGCATCCCTTCCCGGCATACCCTTACCTATCCTTAGATCTCCTGAACCCCTCCGACCCCCCCTCTCATATACCCCTCCCCCCCCCCCATGGCTCCTTCTCCCTCCCCTACCAATCCTCCCTTGCCATCCTCCTCCTCATCTCAACCTTTCTCCACATTCGAGACTTCCCCCTTCAACACAGTCCCGACAGAATCAACCCGTCCCTCCAATAAATGCTCCAGCCAATCTTGGAACAGCCCCTCACCCCCCCCATAATGCACACTTTCCCTCTCCGATCTATACATCCCTCACGGGTGATATTTTAATCTCATAAATATCGATACGCTAACTTTTGATTCGTTCGGTAAAAAATTCATTGTTTTCCCCCCTCGAGAAAGTCAAGGAGTGGATATGATTATCTGTTCGTCCACCGTCGTCTTTAAACTTAATTTCAGAATAATACTGATGTTACGACAAAGAAATCAAACGCCGTGCTTTTTGAATTACTTAACGGTAAGAACGTTCGATGGACCCCAGGTTTTCCCGGAGAATAGATTTGAAAAAAAGATCTCAGGTTTCCCGACGTGTAGTGGGGTCGTCCGTTACCGACGCGGCGTTTTGAACTTACCTCCCAGAGCCCCTCCCACCGGCTCGGAAAGCGCATGTATGCATCACAGGAGCCCAGCTGTTATTAACAACTGTTACCGGTAGACTTATTCATCCCCATTTATCGCAAGATTGGTTAACGAAATCGCGTATTGAGCACAATTATGTATTTTTTGAATTTACTAATTGTGGGGGCTTAGATTTCCTCTGCAGTGAAATTCTAATGACGAACAAAATGAGTAATTTCTCTCCCATCTGAGTTAATTAAGTATTTGAAGAGGTGAGAACTAAGACATAGCTTAAAAGTATAGACAAATAAATTTCATTTCTTAAACCACGTAGATAACCCTTAGTCCTAATGAGAAAAAAAACAAGAAACAATTTATTGAAGAACTCGCATGCTTTCAACATTCCAAGGCCTCAGAGTTTATTTTATACGCTTAAGTTCACAATTAGTAACTCTTGAGACCATGAGTGCTGAAAAATGATCCAGTAAAAAATCAGATAGTGGAGATTTGTAAACTCTCCTGTCTATCTTTTTAATATTTTGAAAACATTGGAAACATAATAATTCAAATGCCTGCGCTCTTTTTCAAGGATGTACCTATGCTGAAAAATTGATGAAAATTGATTTTCAATAATAATGCAAGATTTTCGTCGCGGCACACCGGTTGAGAACCACTGAGCTAGACGTTTAAGTTCGAAGGTTGATGATTGCGACATGCCTTCCGTATATGCTGGGAGCTATTTCGAATATTCCGATGCAACGATATATGGCACCGGCGCCAACATTCTCCGTCCTTGTCCCGGAGCGCCTCCTCCAATCCACTTGGTTCATTCCTGAGCAGACAGCGGACTTCTCCTTCAATTCCACGCTTTCTCTCCCTCTCTTCCCTCCCAACTCTCCCCTCCTCCCCTTTCACAATACCCCTCTCCCAACCTCCCCCCCCCATCCCCCCCCCACCCTTTTGCGGTTTTTATCATATACCTGTTCCCGATTTCTATGCGTCTCAGCGATTCATTCCGTATTCCGCCTCCCTTCCCAAAAAGCCCCCACGCCTCCTTCTTCCGCCCCCAACCCAGCACCCACACCCCCCTCCAACCTCCTCCACCCCCCCACCCCGTATCCAAACACGACCTTTCTCCTCCCGTTCTCACCCCCTCCCGTTCTCACCCCCTCCCCTGTCCTCCCCAATGCTCCAGCAGAGAGCCTCTGAAATACCCCCTTCCTTCACTCCCTCCCGCCTCAACCCTTACTCCCTCCCTCCCTCTCTTGCCATCCCGTCTCTTGCCGCACCTCCTGCCATATTCCTCACCCAACCCATGCTATATACTCCCTTCAAACCTCCGGCCTATCCCACCTCCGATACCACTACTCTTTCTCACTCTTACCCACACACCCACCGCCATACTCCCAACCCACCCTCCCCAAAAGCACACTCCCCCCTCACGTACCCTGCCATACTCCCCAACCCCCCGAGTCGCGAATATACCGGTCTCATCTTGCACACACACACGCGTCCCCAAACCCTGTCTCATAACCCTAACACGCTCAAGGATTGGTCGCCATAATGTTAGACTCCCTAGGATCTCGTTCTCACCACCACCCGCCTCCTTCGCCTCTCGCTCGAACCCTCAACGTAGTTTGAGCGAGATATTTCCCATAAGTCATAACGGAGACGATATTAAAATTTCATATTTTAATTTCAGCGTCTGTAAGAAGCGTGAAGCTCAAATTGTAATATTAATGTCGCAAAACTATAGTTATATATGGCATATATTCTCAGAAATCAAATAAATATATCTACATAAGTCTCTAACTTGGCTCATTTTTTCACTCCATACGGCTAAAAAGCCTTCACCTCAGAAGGTTATGTTTTTTGATTCTGTATAAATTACTGCGGTGAGTAATAGATTAACTTTTATAAATAGTTGAGAAAATATACAAACTACACACCGTTAGTTTTTGACGAAATCAAGGTGTTACAAGTTCCTAGTGTTTTCTATATTCTCCCTCTGGAGCGCGCAGCCGTAATATATGTACATCCAATGTAAAACAGCTTAAATGTTTAGGAAAAGTGCTCGAAAAGTATTTCGGCAAAGTGTTAGTATTTTTGATATCGTTGGAAAGATTATAGTTTTTTTCTTTAAAATGAGGACTCATTCATCAAATTCTAGGTGTCAAGGTTTTTCGCTCAAACTACCGTAAGGAGCGCTCCTTACGCGACAGACCTCTCCAAGAATGATTGAGACGGCGAGGTTGGGAAATTCGGGAGTCGTGAGAGAGGGAGGAGGTGAAGTGAGTCACGTGAGAAAGAGGGAAGCACATGTCACGTTTTCCCTCTTGTTTCCCTGCGTGCACGTCTTCGCCTGTGTGCCACAAGAGCGTCTTGGGTGCATTAGAAAGCCTCCGCTGTATACTCTCTCTCTCTCTCTCTATCCTTCACTCTTGTTTCCAAGGTCGATCCACCGTCTGTTTCTCCTGTATCTCCACCCTTTGTACCCCAGACGTGTTCTCAGTCGGCGTTCACGGTCTTACCGAGTTGACTGTCTGACGACGTTTTCAACTCGTAACTCGATGCATAAAGTTGAGCCGATTTCAGTGCCAAAAGGAAGGGAATTCGACAGAGATTTTATGAGAGATTTTCCAGCCCTGCAGAGCAATACCTTCCTTAGAAAATATTCATGAAAATACATACCCCACGCTTGCAAGAGGAATAAGAATCAGTGGATTTACAAGAGCGACTTTACTTGACAGCGGGGATATGAATAAGTCAGTTTAGCAGCCGGCTTTATAAAGCATTTGTCTTATCTGAACTTGTGGAACCATTAGTTTGTGATAATAGAAGGATCTCATTTTGCATTAAAAATGACATTGTGAAATAGAGGGCACACTCTACTGTTTATTTAAATTTCATTACTTCATTACTGATAAATTGAATCATAGCTATTTCCAATACTCTTAAATGTACAATTGAAATTCCCAGAACCATCCTTCCTGAGCTTTTTTTCCCTATTGGCTCTATTTGCTATTTTTTTTCTTTTAGCTCTCAATAATTGACACTTTTTTACCCAACTGCCCGGATATAAAATTTTTCCCTCCCACTAAAATGTTCAATGCAGTCGGGGGCTGTTTTATGACAACAAATTCGTTTGAATATATTTGTTGTGTAACACTAAAAATCCCCAGACTGCATTGAAAATCTTAATGGAAGGGCAAAATGTTATTAACGATAAAAGACATACAAGGTGGCAGTTGTATTTTCATATAACCTCCAACGCCTTTCAGCACTACAACATTGTCAATATATTCAAAGAAATGAAATAATCTCTAAAAGTAAATTTTCCACTCCGTAATGCATTTGAATAAATACTCAATAACGACGATTAGACATTCATTTCAATGCCTTGGTTTTATCTTCTTAGTCCGATTTCATTTATTGGCACACATGCTTTTTTTAAATTTGTAATCATTATCATTTTTAATCTGTATGTGATGCCGTTTTCTTCTACCTGAGCTCTAGGTAGAAATGGATCATGCGGTATTTTTTCCTTTCTGCCAATCATGATTTTTCAGTCCGAATCATTCACGTAATCCAAATTACATCTCCTCAATTTACTCTTTTCCACTAAGTACATTTTCTCAGTAGTCAGGGAGCCAGGAATCAGCCTCTCTTTCGTAAAGGGTTTTATTTTCGCGGTAACATCCACGATATTCCCTTACTTGCATTTCAATCACCACTCAAAGTGCTTGCCAAACAAGGACACTTACACAAGGAGATTAACTCCATGTTTTTCCTCTTATGCGCACACGTTACTTCCCGTAAATGCTACTATTAAAAGTTGATTAGTCTCTTAGTCTTGCGATAGATTTTTCTTCTGACACTGGTTGAATTTTAAATCGTCATTATGGCTTGAAATATTCTCCAGCTCAAGTCCCAAAAGTAAAGGTATCATTAGAATCTGAAAGGGCTTGAATCGTCAAGCTCAGAAATATTTCCTCGAAAAACACTAAATATATGCTAAACGTTTAAATAAATTTTCAAGAGCATCGTTGCTACGTTAGTATGGCTAACGTCCTTAAAAACCTGAAGATGACAGCTTTAACGAACACCAATCTATAAATTTGCTTTAATAATATACTATTTCACTTTCTCGTCACTCTTATTTATCGCGAGCATAGTGTTCCTTATCGAGCTTCGGTGCTTTGAGGGATTTTTTTGATTTGGTGGCACTGTGAGTTCAATTTTCTCGAGGGTACAACGTAAGCCATCATATTACGTGCTGCCCTATTGAACTTCAAGTGTGAATGATATATTGGGGACTCGACAAGGTTAATATGACGACGGGGATTTCACTATTTTTTCGAGTTCTTGGCCCTATCCCATTTAATCCCATAAATATCCCTTTCAGTAGGAGTACACAACAATTTGCACGGTCATGAGATAATATACCTACCTTAAAAGCTGGGATAAGTAAAATTCATATTTTGTCACATTCCCACTACCCTAACTTAAACATCATAAGCTAATTATGAATGTTTTAATTGCTTATCATCTACAGCTATCATCATCTATATTTTGACAGCTTTTTTGACATTTTCACAGAGAGCGTAAGAGTGCCTCCAATAGGCTCTTTATTATCTTGAATTCCAATAGATACGAGTATCAATATTAATATAATATACCTATGAGCATGTACCAAATCGTTAAAGTAGAGAGGACCAATTTACGCGGAAAATATGCATATAAGAGAAAATTGAATCAATATGATAAGCATGTAATGCCATTTTGCGTATATTGAAAATTTCTTTTAGTTTTGAATTTATAAAAAATTTCTGGCCAGGTAGGTGTATGTTTAAACTTATCAACTCGCTTGATCATTCAAAGCACGTTATCTATTTCTTTATTTTCCCTATGCTTAGAAATATTTTCCCCCCATCGAAAATTCTTAAACATAGCGTAACCTATTTTAACGAAAATGAAAAAAATTCAAGTAGAATGCACTTGTGTATCAAACCTCTGACAGATTTATTTGAGTCCATCAAAACCATATATCTTTAACTTATGAATACAATTTTTGAGGATCTTTCCTTCTCAGCCTGAAAATCCTCTTCGATACTTTGCCTCTTACTTCATTCACCCATTTCCATTTAGAGGTGAAAATTTGCCTGCATGAAGACGGTAACTAGGAATACGAGATGTGTTGCTTGTAGATATAACCACTCACACTCGAAAAATTTGACAAAAAAAATACGTAATAAAACGCAGGCAAGGAAAAACTGGTACGCAGTACAACGTTGGAGTTATTCCAGCAGAAGTGTTAGAGTTAAAAAAAAGACCACTTGATGAGTGTTATTAAAGGAAAAGAAGAGGAACCCCTTTCACACCTTCGCCGAATGCAAAGCAGTCTGCTGTGTCAAGGAGTCTGTCTCTCTCTCTCTCTTTCTGTGTCTCTCTTTCTATGTCTCTCCACCGCCGCGTCGAGGTCGGAATGGGAAGAGGAGAAATGCAAATTCGGTCCTTCCCCCCCTCCTCTCTCCCTCCCTCCCTCCCCCTATTCGCCTCGTCACCCGCCAGCAAAACCAAGCGTGGCTTGAAACAAGGGTGGCAGGTCGGGGGCGCGTGAAGGGGTAGTAAGGAGGGGTTGGAACCGTGGTGGGGGTGGGGGGTGTTACCATCTCGCAGAAACACCTTTCCCCATGCCGTCATAACGTGCGCGCCATAACGGGGACTCTGGGGAGAAGGATCGCTCCGCAGAAGAAGAAAAAAGGGTTTTCTGAAGAAGGGTGTGGGGGGAGAGAGGGAGGGATGTTAGGGTGGCGTGAGTGGGTGGGGATGGAGGAGGAACCGGAGGGTTTGGAAGGGGAGTAGAAGGGGAAGACAACAATCTCCACCCCAAATCCCACCCTAGACACACTGAAGAGGCGTCCCTCAGCGGCATGGACGAGGATGACATTCCTCCGTCGTATCTCCTCTCCCTCGCCCTCTATCACAAACGCCACCCATCCACTCACCACCCATCGCTCTCATCCAATCGCCAGTTCTTTTTTATATTTCCGTCGACGTGAAGGTGAAGCCGAAGGTGAGTTGGGCAGGGTGAGGAATTGAAAGGGAGGCGTCTTCCGGATAATGCTCAGCTTAAGCTCAAGAATGGTTGCCCTCCCCCTGTCATGAGATGCCCTCGAAACTCCCGTTGAGGTCCATTTCTTCGGTCTATACCCACCCCCACGTTACTGTGGAAACTGGTATTGAACGCCTCTTTTTATTTTGAAGGTCACGAGGTCGCCGCGGAAAGAGTCGACGATGATGGATTTCGTTCTTGATTTCCATTCCTCTTCTCATGTGGCGGTGGTTGTTAACTTTGCAAAGGTTGCATTTACCTCAGTCATACCTTGTTGTTTTCAACTATTCAAAGTAGGCATGAACACCTCCTAAAAAAATACTGGTATTTCATCGGCGAGTATAACAAAGCACTACTTGTACTGATAGTACCAACGCAATATTATCGGAATACCAATATTTTTGACTGCTTACTATTAATAATTAATAGAAGATTAACGTTAATATCATTTGATTAGTCCGGTATTTTCGTAAACTGGTGTAAGTAGATTCCTGTACAGTAGATAATTACGCAATTATCATCACCAATCAATTTTAATAAACATTTAGTGGAGAGTAATCTGTGAACTGCCGTGAGTAACTTTGTTTCGAACTTGCATTATAACTTATTTTATCATGAATAATATATTTAAGGCTGTTTGAATAACCCCATATGGTACAATTCAGATTCACTTACAATGTAAGTATATCATTATTCATCTTGGATGGCACTACGCTATACGTTATTTATATCAGCGATACGTCTCTTAACATCTTACAGGTCGATGTACACAGTCGCGCTATGGGTGATTATGCCTGTTTTCCCTATAGTCATCCAATTAAAGAATTATTTATGCTATGTTTCATTGATAATTAATTACGAGCAACATAGTGGGTGTAAATCAGTTACAGGTGCAGCAGAATCCTCCGAAACTACACCCCAAGCTATGAATAAAACCTGGCACGGTTTCCTAGCTTGTTAAACTTAACTAACTTTTATGAAAATTATGTGAAAAAAGTTCGCGAAGGTTTTCAATTTTCATGTATCTAAGATTTTGTATAATTTGAACATTATTAATCAACTCGGAAACGACGTGTATTAGTCAGGTTATACTTTTTCTTCGCGCCTCGCTGATTTCATGTTGCGAGTACAAAGTCATTTCACTATAACCTAATCAGCGAAAAGTCATTTAATTCACTGTCGTTTTTTAATGGAAAGAGCTTTTGCAGATATTATTGGAACAGCTGCTTCTCTGCGTGAAAAAAATAATTTTTAAATCACAAGCGTAATTATCAATTCTATAAATCCAGCGTGTTAAACGTCGTTAGTTCTCAGAGTTAGAGCGCTAATCAGCATTTCACCATTTGTGCTTAGGTTCTCGATCCATCAGCAGAAAATTTCTCAGTTTCGAAATATGGGAACGTTCCTGGAAGTTTTTTTCGCAGTAATCAAGTGCATCAGATTATTTGTCATTATATCATATCAAAGTAGGACCAAATCATACAATAATCGACAAAATATTCTAAATGACGGAAAAATACTACAAATAAGGTCCAGAAAACGTTTCACTTTTTCATAAATTTCAAATAAATAAATTCATACGACTTTAAAAGAACATACATCGCAATTACAAAAGAGACTAAAAATTCAAACTTTAAAAAGCCAACTATTTTCAAAACAAATAAATAGAATTCCAATAATGCTTCAAAATAAAATAAATAATTATCTACATTTCCAGATATTCATCACCTAGGGTTCATAGAAAAAGAATCTGATTGCTTCATCCTGAAGACAACTGTCTCTTCTCAATGGTGATGATACTTTTAAGCAACGACACAGTGCCTTCTGAGGCGATTGATGTCCCCATGGAAGAAAAACATATTTTTGAAATTTAATAAAAACAAACTACTACACCTGACGATGCCATGCAATTGGTGAAACGCGTAGTGTGTGTTTAAAAAAAGTAAAAAGTGTAGAAAAGTACAAAACATTATTGAAATGATTATAAACAGATTCTACAAAGTAGAGCCTGAAGCTTTGGATTTTATTGGAAAAATTTATTTTCCTCCCAAAACCTCAGCGGGTCTTTGTTCCTCACTAGAAGATTCTGTTTCAGGTATAGCGTCAGAGGTACCAAACCTGAACTATTAGAGTGTGTTATTATTTTTCATGGCATGGCCTTATTCCAGATGAACTGGCTGCACTTACGCATACTGGTGGTTTTGTTTTATTCCCCGTCAACTTCCTCTATCAAGGCCTCCATTACCTTGAAAGCAAGGAGGGGAGAGGAAAAGTGTATTTTTTTATTGAATTCCAAGATTACATCGCCATCTCTCACTCAGTGTCCCGTTGTCCATCCTTCTCATCCTCTTCACTTTTTCATTCCTCTTCACTCTCAGCCAGGTAGGTGGTGGCAACTAGAGGGTGCGTAAGAGACCCAGAATAGAGGAAGAACCACTACCTGGCCCCAGGAAGGTCCCCTCCGCGACACGAAGACCCACATACACTCTCATCCCAATTCTTTGCTACACAAAGCGCAAGAGGCCCCTGTTTATCTCCCGGGAGTTTTTCCCAGCCCCCTCGAACATGTGTCATGGTTGAGCTCCAAATGTTAACGAGATTTCATACCGAGTATAAGGGCCGTGTGCAGAGACGAAACTGTCACTTTTCCTACGCGCCAAAGGGTGGCTGCAGTAGGTATAGTTACCGATGTGGCACTTTCCCTACTAATTGTTGTCTTAAGGAGGTTCCGCCACGACTGTGTGAGTCAAAACAAGTACTCAATTCCACATTTTTTATATTTTTTCCAAAAACATCCTGCTTTCACTGTTGAAATGCGTTACCTATAGAAACCCAATAGTAAGGTACTACATATACAGATTATTCCACGAATATCTTTTAAATTAGCACTTTTTCCAGCTATAGGAGCCGACTGCAGCGTCATTTTCTACGAATTACCGCATTTTGACTTCAATTACGGCATAAATTCTTGAATAACTAGAATAATAAGGTGGTAAGATGCCTGTATTTTATTTTTATTCAATTTCTCTGAATTATTTCCTTGTTATAAATAGTTTTCCGTGAAAATGGCATTTATATTTTATGGAAAATACTATTTTCCCAGTGTTTCTCTCACTCCCCCTTTGAACCTATGTTCAAAGGGGGAATATTTCAAGTTCAATTATAGAATGAAATAGCGTGAAAAGGTATTATTTTTTTGTTCATATCAAGTTTTAACTAGAGGACATTTAGAAGTAGACAGAATATGAATAAAATGACTTTTAAGTCATTTTGCGGTGGAACCACCTTAAACGTCCCGACAACCGATCCCACCCGACACTGTACCTAGTAGGGGTGTCGACTAGATCGCTGTAATTTTCATACTTACGTCATGCTTCCGTGACGTTTCGTGTGACGTTATACCATGTTTACTGTCCACAATGCATTGCGCCGATCAGTGCCGATTGAGCAACATTGGACGAGCTACATATATGACCTAACTGAAAAAGACTGGATGCATTGTTTGACTGGATGCAATATTTGTCACATTTCCTATTAACCAAATTGTTTAACTATTGCACCAATGTGATTGACAATCTTCAATAGATCATATAATATTTCGTTACATTTTAAGCTATGGGTAATAGTTTTCATAAAGTTAAAAATACCATTTTCATGCAGATTTCCTTCTAAGACTCGGTAAAATAAAATTTTCTCAATGCAGTATTACCATAAATTAAACCTTTGGGAGAAAGCATTCCACCAAAGCAAACGTGAAGAGAGCTAAGTCTAATCCTGAAACCTGCTTCTTTAAAAGTTATTGGATAATTGCATATGCATGTGCACTGTAAATGTTAATCGCATTTGCAACCATATTTTTCATAGCAATATAAAGGGTATAAATCTGAAACCATGAAATTCTAGCCTTTTTAATGAACCTTGGGTTAATGGATCAAGACCAGTGATATTAACATATAGTACATGAGTAAAGAATTGATTAACAGTTAATGAAATATGGTAAACCTCGAAACCTATGATTGAGTGAAAAGGCGTTTAATATTAAAAAGATCTTGCGAGAAATAAGTAAAATTGGAACATACTAGGATGCCAAGGGATGTCAGAAAATGCCACAGGTAACAAAGATGGTGATTGGGCTTGTATAGCCTGCTTTTTCATGAAAAATAAAGGGTACTGAACCCAAAAGGCCATGTTATATACGGTTAGGCTATGCATTGTTACATGTCACCGCATTGAAACTTCTTTAGAGAATTGGATATTCTATTCTCTTTCTTTCAAAAGAAATCTTTCTTCGTTGAGAGAAGATGTTTATTGTACAGCTCTTCTTACAAGACTGCCTTGAGTGGAACGAGAGTGGCTTTTATATTTTTGGCGAAGATGGAAGAAATGTCTGGAAAGCCACACCAGATTTCTATAGAACAATTAGAAATGTTCCGAAAAAATCGGAATAAAATTTGTCGGCAGCGAGAACCGATCACTGGCAGTCAGCATTGGAGGCAAGAGCGTATCCACCGAGCCAACGCTTCAAGTGTAACGATACTACGCGAAGTATCGCCACAATTCCATATCGGAGTTGTTCAATATTCGGACATTTTTCGGACGTTTCATTATGACAGGCATATATAGTGTAATAATTGGATATCGCCAGACTGAAAAAACGTAAGTTTAAACACATTTGGATCTCTAACATCAACAGACGTCAAGAAAAAATTGCCAAAATCCAGAGGCGATCGACGCATTTCCGCCATATTGGCTCAGAAATCCATTCCTTTACAGCTCCAGACCACCCTTTAACTTATCGGGAAGGGATTGGTTTACGAAAGCTTATTTGAAGGGAGAGTTGACCCGACAACCGTATCCCGACGACTAAGAAATCGGTGTCGGATCGGTTCATCCTACTCATATCGGTACAGTTAGCCCTATAGGGACGTCTCAGCATACGGCCTTAAGCATCTTACTTTTTCTGATTGGTTGCTGAATGGTACCGCGCCTTTTCAGACCGGATAATGTTACATAATTTGTAGTTGTATTCGTATTTTATTGACGGTTGGTCAATGGCTCCAAAATTTCAGTGCGAATATGTTATGTATATTTGTAAATATATGTGATATATTTATTCAAAATGTGAGATTTCGATATCCTGACTTGTTATTCTTATTATTTATACTTTTCATTTTAAATTATTATTATTTTTACTTATTATATTTTTTAATCAAAATGTCAGCATTGTTTCCATTTTGGCTTTCTTCTGTTCATCTTGAAGTTTTGTTACTTAGAAGAAATCTTGCAATTAGTTACCACTTCCATAACAAGAAAATACTCTAATATCACCTTTAGGTACTAAATTTATGAGTACAAACTTATTTATATTTACATATTTGTAACATTTACACTGATACCTCGATACGAGTTTAATTCGTTCCGTAACCTTGCTCGTATGTCAATTTGCTCGTATCTCAAAGCAATTTTCCCCATTTAAATTAATTGCAATGCCATTAATCCATTCCAGCCCCAAAAATGCCACCCAGTTGTTCGTGTTACGTGTTTTTGAATAAGAAAAATGTTTTTATAAATGACAAATATTGTCTAAAAACATAATAAAAGAGAATGCTAAGAAATAAACTGGTTTTGTAAAGTGTATTTGTATTTTGGTCACTTAAATGCAGTGAGGGAATCATCATTCAACAGCACCAATATAGAGGGAGTGGTGAGAACAGTTATCTAAAGAGATTGAGAGATTCCCAGCCTTCAAGAGCCAACTGGAAGAATCGCTTTACAGACGTAGACTAACGTGATTTTTTTCGAAACCGGGTTTCTTTCAAAGAATGGTTTTAAATAACATTCTGCCTTGGCCATCAGTGGGAGTTATCACTTGTCAGATTTCTCAATCAGCGCGTGGGCGCAATTTAGTCAGCATGAGAAATCAGTGCAGTGGTTGGCAACTGGTCGCTTTTACGCCACGAGCGTAACAAGCTAATAGTGATGTGAAAAACACATGAAGATACAGTCTATAAAAAAAGAACTCTCAAAAATGACATTTAAATAGCCTTGCGATTATTATTTTAAAAAGTAACTTCTTATCATCAGGAACTCAGTCACTTACAAAATTTTCCTTACAAAGGTTTTCTTATTTTATTAAAAAAATGGTAACCCGTGAAAATTTGATAATAATCAGTACCAACTAATCGATTGCCGATTATAATCGGACCGATTATAATTGCCGATTATAATAATTACAGTCAATTGAAATAATCGATTAATTTTGGTTGAGTAATCGACAAATCGATTAATGTACTCGTAGTGTCCATGAGGTAAGCAGATGTATCAGCCAATCATCATCGTCACCATTGGTGGTCATCATCATCATCCTCAGCTCTACAGCCCGGTGTGGGCCTTGGCTTCTTCCTCAGTTATACATGCCCCCATTCGGCACTCCTTCTTGCTTTCTCTCTCCATCTTCCAATCCCCATTGTCTTCAGGTCCTCTTCAACATTTTGCAGCCATCTTTAGCGTTGTCTTCCTCTCCTCCTACTCCCTTCAATCTTGCTATTTATTAACTATTTGGGCATTCTATACTCTTCCATCCTTTCAACATGGCCCAACAATGACAGTCGCAATGACTTTGAGAACCTAACTATATCCTTCTCTTCCAATATTTCATTTATTTCCTAGTTCATTCTTATTCTCCACGTTTCTCCTTCTTTTACTGGGCCGTAGATTCTCCTTCTTATTTTCCTTTCAAATTTTCTTAATGTTTCTTCATCTTGTTTGGATAGGACCCATGTCACAGCTCCATATGTAATTACTGGTCTTATCAATGTTTTATAAATTTTCAATTTAGTTTTCCTGGACAGAAGAGTTTATTTGAGGAGGGGTAAATTTGCAAAATAATACTTGTTACCTTGTTGCATTACCCTTTGATTTATCTCCTCAGAAATCTCATTTTCATTATTTACTAGTACTCCAAGGTAGGTAAATTTTCTGACGCCCTCAAAATCGTAATTCCCAATAATTAGGTTTTGTAGCTTTTGTTTTTCCTGTGATAAAGACATTGGTGGTTATCAATCCACGAATAATGCAAATATTACCTTGGAAAAAGTTCTTAATTTTTTTTATCAGCAAAGCACTTATTTCAAATATGAAACCTCTTATAACATCCGCAAATACTCACTTGATTCATTCACTCCTATCTTGATATTCCTCGGTCATTATACCCATTCGTTGATCCATCAGGAGGAGGCCGTTATGTCTCGGAATGTGCCAAAACGTAGCTTCTACTTCGTCGAGTTTGTTTTTAGAATCATTTCTTCTTAGCTCCTCACAGGGCTTCTTCATTGGTGAATCTCTCTCGCTCGCTTAAGATCTTCATCATTATTCGATATCACGACGTTTTCATTTACTTCAGTCTCTTTTCTTTTAACTACTGTTATCGTCTTATCTTCACTGCCACATGAGAGCATGCCCTACGAGTAAGTTTTGATGAAGAACTTCCATGTTACAAACCTTGTGTGACTAGCTGTTTTTAGACTCTTCTTGAAGCCTCTGGAAGATGCCTCACGCCCTACGATTAAGGTATGTACTTTGAGCGAAAAATCACCTCACCTAGAATTTGCTGAACTTGTCCTCATTTTAAAGAAAAAACTGTCAGCTTTTCAGTTATATCAAAATAATAACCCCTTTCTGAACTACTTTTCGAGCAATTTGTCTTATAATATAAACTGTTCTGCATGGCATAGATTACGGCTGTGTACTCCAGAGGGAGATAATTGAAAAAATTAGGAATGTCTAACGCCTGGATTGCGTCAATAAACTAATGGTGTGTAGTTTGTATGATTTCTCATCTATTTATGAAATATAACCAATTACTTACCGCAGTATTTTTTACAAAATCGCAAAAAACCTTCTGTTGTGAATAAAATGAGAATGGTGAAATATCACAAATAAATAAAATTGGCAATTTTCCACAATATAAACAGCAATGAGTTTAACGCACTTGAACCCAGACACCTTCACCCCCTTGTACTCATCCGCATAGTTTACCCAAGTTTAAATTCCACCCCTTCCCTTCCAACCCTCTCCCACTCTTTCCCCTAACCTCTCCTTACTTGCAATTCTGGATACATATACTGGACTCTGATGATGATGGAGTGCATCGAAACCGCTAGCATTAAAGTTTATATTGTGGACAATTGCCAACTTTCTTTCATTTAAATCTGTTGTGAAGGCTCTTTAGCCATACGGCGTGAAAAAAGGCGTCAAGTTAGAGATGTATGCAGATATATGTATTTCATTACAGAGAATTTTTGACATATGTGATTTATTTTGCAACATTAATATTACAATATTTTATTCATACTTCTTACAGACGATGAAATTAAAAATTTAAATTCGAATATGGTCTTCATCATGACTAGGGAAATATTTCGCTCAAACAAACTTAAAGAGAACAAATGAAGGCATTCATCTTCTAGGCATACTCCATATTAAGTGCTATGTAGATGATTCCTCTTCATGACCTATTTTTTATTGTGTACTTTTTTTCAGGAAATATAGATCTATTAATTCGTAAATTACTCGTATTTATTCTATTCGCCCACATCTCACATTTTTATGCATGCTTCTTCAGCGATGCAATTAAAAATATTCGGTGTATTGCACATCAGTTGAATATGCTTTTCAATTTTGGTACAAAGACATGTTAAAAAGCACCTAAATATATATATATATATATATATATATATATAACATATGATTTTTCAAGTTACCTCGGAGAGAGTTCCTTCGGAATTAATTTTTTTATAATATCTTCGTTGCTATTTATAGTTTTTTGTATGTCAATTGCTGTAAATTTGGGCGCTTTCATCAATTGACAAATAAACAAATAATAAATATCAACGCAAGGTATCTTCAAACTTAATTCAAAAGGAACCTTCTCCGAGGTAAATTGAAAAACCAAAGGTATACATAGGTACTTTTTAACATAACTGAGTACTGAAATTATAAACCATATTCAACTGATGTGCAAACACCCAATAATTTTAATGTTGCCCTGAAGAAGCATGCATAACAATACGAAAGAGAAATAAAATAATTTACAATTTAAGAGACCTATATCTCCCGAAAGAAGAACAAAAATATATATTAAGTGTTATCATAGAGTAAGTACATCGTAAGAAAGAAAGGTTAGCAGGCGATCGCTTTTTACCTTGCAAAATTCCAGATGTTTCGTCCAAAAGATATATAAACAAATATAACAACGTTGAAACTGAATTGAGCACAAATTAAAGTTCACCAGTACGGAACAAAATGTACAATAAACGTTTTCTGCAAGTTTCAACTTAATACTGAGAACAGTCTGCCAGCAACAGGATTAGGAATATAAACTTGGAAGAGCCAAGTTACTACCCGAAATTCAAGGAAATATTTTCTATAACTCTTGTTATGAACAAAATCGACTAACTATCTTCACCACTAAATGCAGCGACCCTTTCTGCTATAGGATATATTTTCAGGCTTGTGGAACAAGCAAATTCATAATTTGTCAGAATTTCTTCCTACGCCATCTACGATATCCCTCCCGAACTACATCAAAAATATAAACTATTTTTGCGCGTGTGGTGAGCCCTCTATAATATACTTACTCTATGGTGTTATTTCCGCTCATCGGGTGAGAGCAGGGATAGGAATATATGGAGAAAGAGTAGGTTGGACGGAGCATGGTGTAGGAGAGGGGGTGATAGGGGGTGACGTGAGAGGTAGGGAGGGTTGAGGGGACCTCATGACTTAACTGGTGGCGAAAGGAGGTGTCAAGACGAAGAGGAAGACACGTTTTGACAAGCTGGGGTCTTAAATATGGGATGAAATGTGAAATGGGGTTCCGTCCAATAGAATGACGGGGGAAGGTGGAAGGATTTCGGATTGAGAAATGACGAGAATGAAATGAAGTGAAAGCAATCAGGAGAATGTGGCGATGGTTAGGAGTGGCAGGGGGTGTCAGCATTTACTCCCGAGATCGGAGAGAATTAACATTTTAGAAAGAAATGCTGAATTTTCAACGTTCTCGTTAAACTTGGACGAATGCTAACCACATGCAGCAAGTCAGTGGAATCGAATACCTTAATTAGGTAGTCATGTATTCATCATCACCGGGCGTCACCAGACCGAAGATTGTTTTACTGCAGCTTTCCTATCAACTGGATGCTTTGCTTTCATCCGTATTTCGACTAATGATTTATTGAAGTCAACAGTGTCCGGCGAGATGTGGTGGAACTGTATTATCAAAAATGAAAAGTAATCGATATAGTACGTTCCACTTTACTTTAAATTGACAACACGTGTTTCGGCTTTTTTACATAGCCATCTTTAATTACAATTTTAAAATAAAGTGGACAGTTTGTACTATATCGACTATCGTACTTTTCATTTTTAAATAATTCTTTCACCGACAACTATTTTTTCCTGGATAATTCTCCCTAATCCTGTACCAAAGACTGTTAAAATATTTTTGAAAAATCGGTCAATTGACAGTTGTCCTAATGAAAGCGTCAGAATGAAATGTGATTAATTTGTACCAACTTTACCGCCTCAAAACAGAGAAACTGTGATTCATCAAAAAGCCCACTGAGTACGTTCTTCTTTTTCTGTCGTGGATAAATGATTGATATTCCGTCTTTCCTCAAGAGTGGACTAATTTAAACTTTCCGTAAATTAACCTTTCTCTGTATTCTCCGGTAAAGAGTGATTATAAATTCAATTAAACCTCTGGAGTAAATATTAATACAGCAATGGGAATAACTTCTTCCGGAGAACGGGAAAATGCATTTCATTTTGGAGGATATTAATTCTAAAATTATTTCAATATCCTGAAGATTATGATGCGGATGTCATACTACGGCGCAGATGCGTTTTACAAGTTGTCGGTGTTGTATTAGGCATAATGTCAGGCTATTAATGCCTGTTGTTCAACGTTTAATGAGTTTTGCGACGTTAATTACACTTTAGCTGCGCAATTTAACTGCTGTTCCGCAACAGAAACACGAGAGTGGGAAGAGGAAAGGGCTGAGACTCAGCAAATAAATCGTTAAAGCCATGCGTTCAATGAGCTATTTCCTGAAAGAGGTATAGTTACATAGGTGATAATGTATTTAATGACTGTGAAATAAGTGCATCCTTAATTTTTTTCTCATTTTATTAAGGTTACCAGGAGGATAAACTGTGGGAACAGTGTTTCAGTAAATCTGCATTGGTCATTTGACTCTAATCTTTATATATATAAAAGTCAATGTATGTATGTGGGTATGTTCCACATCTCCTCCTAAACAACTGGACCGATTTTGATGAAATTTGGGACACAAGTTTGTCACTGATAGACAACAAACACTGTAGGGTTCAATTAACCGAAACCCTATTTTTTCAGGGTTAAGGGTGTGATCCTTAGTAATATATAAAAATGTAATGGTCTCTGTCTGTCTGTTGCTCCATCACGCAAAAACTACCGGATCGATTGAGCTGAAATTTGGCATGTAGATATAAAAAATGTCTGGTTGTAATATATGCTATATTAAAAAGCCCTCAGGGCCCACAAAAGCCCCCGAGGGTCACCCCTGGTGGTCCATGCTAAGCATTGGGTTCGGTGCAGTGGTTTAGTTTTTTGCTTTTTAAAGGTACTTTCACTCAAGATATAGACCTGGGATTATTTTATCGGATGGCTGAATAAAGGAATTTTCTAATTTTATCAATCTATTTTCTTCTTCGCTCCGTATTTGTCTGAAATTCATGTTTTCAGTTGAAAAATCTCACTTTTTTCCCTGAAATCAACAATAACATATTTCCTTGACAACCAGAGATTTGATTTTCATAGAATATTCACGCCTCTGGCATTGAAATATCACGTTTTCCTGCAGGCCCATGATAGTACGTATAAAGCAAATCCATATAAGAAGGGCACAGAATCCCAAGGGCCCCATGATAGATTGCTCCAGGGGTTAATCGATAAATTCAATGCATATTTACAACAAGTATACTCTTCAACGTCTTTCTCAAAGTAGCTCTCATAAGGGTACTGCATGTATATGAGAGAACACTTACGTAGTAAACAATACACATAAAGGAAATTAATTGATTACACACACAATTAATTGTGCAAGAATATTTACGTGCAGCGGATATCAATGGTAATAATGCCTCCGTTGCTACAACAAACACGGCGTTGTTTATTATCGTTTAATACTCAGATGTATTACAAGTAGTGAAACCGTCTGCCTATAATTACGATTGCGAACTTTTTTTTATACCAATTCCCACATCATTAACGTCACGAGTTATTTATATGTTTAAAAGTGTTAAAGTGCAGTTAACTTAGGTACATTCACTCAATCATCGAGTTACCCATTCAAGACTCTCGCTAGCCGCTGTGTTTCCCCTCCTTGGACTTAAAAATATAGCCATCAACATCCCTAACAGAAAAAGAGTAACCTTTCTAAGAAATCTTCTAAAATGGAAAAGGAATGTCTTCTTTGCAAGAAAATGAGCCCTTGCAATAAAAACGACCAAAGTTAGACTTGGTTGCTCAAATACATGGCCACCAGCGATCTCATGATAATCTCCCCGTGGTGTTTCTCGGGTTACGCTAAGATCAGCACAAATTTCATCCTTACCCAACATACGGACGGGTAACCAGCTCTAAATCTGGTTCAAATACAGAGCCATCTGTTTCGAACCTTCAATCTGTTTTAAGATGGCGGAAATTATAATGAGGTCACTACATGCTTCTTACCCGAAAGAAGAACGGAAATTCTGCGCAATTAACGACATCCGTGCATTAAAATCGACAAGTGCACTAAGAATCACCATAGATGTTTTATTTAGCAACCGAAACCAATGATTATGGCTATGCCGAAGGCGCAGTCCGCGTGATGGAGGATTCATTGGTCAAATAAACATGACTTCTGCTGACATTACTCCTCTTAACGTTATCAACTGCTGGATAGTACCCTTCTGTCCAATCCTGATTAAGATAATCAACGCACATATCAACGTTGAATAGTGCAACTGAGTTAAGTCATGGAATGCAAATATATGTATGTACACAAGGGAAGCGATCAAGCTGTCAATCACTCAGAAGACGGCTCAAGAGAACCGTAGGGACGAGGTGACCATCTATAAACCTTTGCTACTTAAGTAGTGATGAGTCTGTATGGCCGATTTTAGGGTTTCCCGTGCATGAAAGTGGACCAATGGTAAATCATCTCTCCGTGCACCTGGAAAACGGTCAGCGTGTCTACTACAACGAACACAACACACAAGATAGGTTACGAACTCCTCGAATGACCACGCATACAGTTTTTCTTCAGGCTTTGCGGTTTTCTTATAAAATAAGTTTCACGTTTTTCACACCCGATGAATTTCAACGGGTACCTTCCGCTCGTATCCAATATAATCATTGTTAATCTCGAAATTCGGATGTTTTTAGGTTGGATTGGGGATGAGGTAGAAGGTGTAACGGCTGAAATGGTGGGAGGAAAGGATCATGGGGTGATGTCCCCCACTTAAGATTTAAAATACAAAATATTCTTTACTTTTCGTAGTGTCATTGGCGGCTTGTCACCATTAACACAACTGAAGTAGTGTTTATTTATTTTTTCAACAATTGGAATATTCTGAGCAATGTATCAATATTCTGAGCAATGTATCATGTTGCCTTCGTTGACCTTCGGCCGGCAATCCGATCGTGTCGGAACCCTCTGAACCGGTCTGGTGTCCATTACACGGCCGAGGCAGCTAAGTGTGTAGCTGGTAGTATTTTAGAACACTGCAGGCCTTTTTTAGGGTAGAGAGTATGGAAGAGAGTAGGTCATGTAGTGTGTTATTAAGTAAAGGGGTCACCGTAAACATTGGTAGGAATGAGAGCTTTTTTCAAATTCAGAATGGCTTAAAATCCGAAAGAAATAGAAAACGTGGCTCAGGTGCATCAAAAACAAGTGTCATTAATGATTTTAAAAACTCGATAGACAGGACTTGTTAGTCGTATCCCAGGGATTCCATTTCCATTGTGGTTGTTAGTTGCCGTAGTATAAAAAACAAAGTCGCTGATTTTCACCATCTCGTTGGGAGCACGGAAGCTGATGTAGTAATAGGAACAGAAAGTTGGTTATCGAATGAAATTGCGGATACCGAGATCTTCCCAAAATCATATGCAATTTACAGAAAAGACAGAACAGCGAGAACAGGAGGAGTATTTATCGCAGTCAAAGATGAGTTCGTCAGCAGAGCCGAAATATTTCCAGATAGTAATTTAGAAAGTGTGTGGTGTTCCATTAAATGCTCAACAAAAAGAATTTTTATTTGCTCATATTATAGACCACCCAATGCAGACTTAAATTCAGTTCCAGAGTTGGATCGACAGGTGAAACGTCTCACACGTCAAAATAACGAAAATAATATAATTATCGGTGGTGATTTCAACGTTCCCTCGATTGACTGGAAGACATATAGTTTCAAAATTGGCGGCAAAGATAGAGAGTTGTGCGACACTCCACTCTACACATTCACTTATAATTCCTTACATCAATTAGTCACAACACCGACCAGAGGAAACAACGTTCTAGATCTTTTGGCGACTAACATACCTGAAAGCGTCCTTAACGTAGTAACAGTGAACGGAATTAGCGATCACAGAGCAGTAAATGCTAGATTCCATATTAGTACTGACAAAAAGGCACCCATAAAGAGGAGGGTATATTTATTTCACAAGGCGGACTTCGAAGGCTTAAAACAAGATCTATTGTCCACGTATAAAAAATTTAGTGATATTAGTGAAAACCGTTGTACTGACTATACATGGAATACTTTTCGTAACATCACACAACTAGCCATAACTAGCGCAATACCAAGTAAACTTAAAAAGGTCAATACTGAACCTAGGTGGTATAATGCGGACGTCCGGAAATCTCTCAAGCGACAACGAATACAGCACGCAAAAATGAGGAACGCACGTCAGGATCTCCCCGAAGAGGAGTATAAGAAGTTATGCGACAAATACAAGATTTTAAATTATTTAAAATAATATTTGAAAAATCTCTAACACAACATCGTGTTCCTTACGATTGGAAAATCGCGAACGTTACACCAATATTTAAAAGTGGCGATAAGGAAGAGCCCAGTAACTATAGACCGATTTCCCTTACGTCTATCTCGTGCAAGATATTGGAACATATAATCGTCAGTTCGATTATGGGGTACTTGGATAGTCAAAACCTGTTAACGCCAAATCAGCACGGATTCCGGAAAGGCAGGTCATGCGAAACCCAGTTGGCCCTCTTCCTTCACGACATTCTTTCCTCGGGAGAAAAGCTTGTCCAAGTTGACGCAATATTTCGCCTCTTCGCAGATGACGCAGTGTTGTACAGGGATCTAGACAATGAGTCGGACAAGATTGCGCTACAAAAAGACCTAGACGCTATAAATGATTGGTGCAATACTTGGCAGTTAGAATTGAATTTTAAAAAGTGCGTTGTTATGAATTTTTGGAAAA
The DNA here is from genome assembly GCA_963573305.1 of Pyrrhosoma nymphula. Taxonomy (NCBI): domain Eukaryota; kingdom Metazoa; phylum Arthropoda; class Insecta; order Odonata; family Coenagrionidae; genus Pyrrhosoma; species Pyrrhosoma nymphula. The sequence goes on along the minus strand of OY754329.1, from coordinate 174,373,264 downwards.
AGAATAACTCGGTCAACGATACGTACACAATTCATCAAACAGACTTATCAAATGTAGAGTCAGTTAAATACTTAGGTGTGACCCTTACTCAGGACCTGTCTTGGGGGAAACACGTTCGGGAAATATGCGGACAGGATAGTCGCAAATTGGGATTTATCAAGAGAATATTAGGAAAATGCGACAAGAAAGTTAAAGAGCGATGTTATTTTTCACTCGTGAGACCTCACTTGGAGTACTCCGCTAGCATATGGGACCCTTACGAAGTAGGGCTAATCTCTGAAATAGATAGAATACAACGGAGAGCAGCAAGATTTGTGAAAGGTTGTTACGATAAACTTAGCAGTGTTACCGAATTGTTGAAGGAATTAGGGTGGGAATCTTTAACTGATCGAAGGGAGAAATACAGGTTAAATCTTTTGCGCAAACTCGGAGCAGACAGTTTTTTGCCGGACGTTCAACACATACTGCTAGAGCCAACGTACTACGGTAGAAGCGATCACAGGAATAAAATAAAGGAAATTGACTGCCGAACCGATAGATTCAAAATGTCATTTTTCCCACGTACAATAAGGGATCATAATAGTTGCGATAAATCAATCACATGAAACTCCCACCCTCAATAGGTAGAGTAGAATTTTCACTTGTGTTTAATAACACCACATAATTACTGACTCTTCACACCGGTCGATTAGTCCGGCATTATTTTATTTTGTTCTTTGCATGAGGTAGCATCTCGCAGTATTCATAAATTAACAGTATGAGTAATATTAACCACTAGATGTGTCTATAGCATTTTTCTGCATGCTTGTATGTTCTTTTACGTATCACTCTCCCAGTTTCCGGTTGGACTGCGCACTGTTCTCCTGTCTGCTTTTGGCCTGCGCCTAGAGCCAGGGGGAGCGTGCGAGGTTCGGATTTGTTCTGGGATGAGTGCTGCATGCCTGGTGTGGAATCACCCCGTGCCACACACCCCAGTGGTGGCTTGCACGGTACATCGTAGATGTAGATGTAGATGTATCATTGTCCGTCGTCATGAATAAATAAGCAAAGAATTGAAAAAAAACTATTTATTACATATACGAGAATCCCTAGATTATTTACTCCTTAGTTACGGCAGTATTAAATAGCAAAGTCACAACCTTGTATAACGTACGGTAGAAAAATTTCTACGAATTGATTAATATGATTGATATTAGATGCTGTAAATCTGGATGCTGAGACTATAGGACGAAATTAGATTTGATGCGTGGAGGAGAATGGATGTGTGACGAGTTTAAATGACAAAATAACGATCGAGTCTTTCGAACGGTGGGAGAGGACGTTGCCGCAGAGGGAAAGAGGAAAAGGCAAAACTAGATGGATGGAGAAAGAGATGAGGTCCGAGGACAGCGGGGAAGGGGGAGGAGTAATATGGTCTTGAGAATGGATGAAGAGAAGTAAGACTTATGCAGAATCGAAAAAGTGTATGGAGGTTAGATACTGCAGCTAACTCATCGATTAGTGCGGGTGATCTTATTTTCATTCAAGGTAGTTTGAGCGAGATATTTCCCTAGCCATAATGGAGGCCATATTAAAATTATATATTTTTATTCTAGCATCCGTAAGAAGTATGAAGTAATTATTGCACTATTAATGGTGAAAATATATAGTGGTATATGTGACAAAAATTCTCAGTAATTATATAAATATAACCACATAAGTCTCTAACTTGACTCATTATTTCACGCCGCACAGTGGGACCAATGCCTGAAATCGCAGCCAAAACCCCAAAAAAATCAAATAATTTGAACAACGATGAAAAAGTCTCTGCAGGGTACATGAATGACTGGGGTAACCAAAAATATCAAAATATTTCCTATTTCTCATTTATTTCAAAACAAAGCAGGCGGCTAAATTGGGCACATTATAAATTGCTCCGTAATCGCTCTACCTACGCGCTTTTATTTTCTAAATCAGCTCCGAATAATGGAAGTTTAGTAGGATTTTTTACTTTTCCCGAGTTTAAGGCATTATCAGATTTTAATCCTGTCTAATAACAATCTAACTTTTTCAATTTTTAATAGGTATATTTCTAGCTTAATGACTATAAGTATTTTCAAAATCATCCGGAATTAAACGAAGGATTGCAAAAAAAACCCCTGCGAGGCCCCGCTTTCTTATCCATTCAGTTATGAAGATACTATATTGTTCTTATTGGTCCCTTAATATAAACTGCAGATACTTGCGGATTCGAGTTTGCGAACCATTTTTCATGTCGCATGCACGCATGGCAGCGAGTGGCTCATAGGTAGTTAGCAGTTGTTGATCTGCGCATGCGCGCATAGTCAATTGTTGTTACTAGGAAACGTAATTAAATTGACTTGTTGACAAACATTCTGCTGCTTTTGAATATTTTAAATATGTCAATTTCGGTATCACGCCTAGAATTATATAAAATTTTGCGGCAAACTTCTGGAGGTTGGGCCGCACGATATGCACATGCTGATCTGCATATTGAACGACTGCTTGAGAAAGATATAACAAACTTCGCCAGGCATGAAATCAGGTCAATCTGCAGAAAATATTACGCCGCAATCAGATCCAAGTGGGAGAAATGGCACCGCAAGGAAGATATTTTTTTACAAAATTGTAAAGAGTGGCTTGAAACATCTGTTACAATAAGAGTTCCTGAAACATCGTCATTGGAGAAAGACCTGCCAGCATCTTCCAAAGGTTAAAAAAGCTTTATTAATTTTATTCAAGTACATATATTTAAATCCTTCTCGCATCATTACCTTAAGTCATATATTGGAGTAAAAACGGACTTTCTTTTCAGTCATTGGGCGACCCATCAAAGAATATGAATACTGCAGTGAACGGAGTGGGAGGAGGAAAGTGGAAGACGTTAAAAGGAGTAGTGCAACAAGTCTCCTAGTACACGCCACTTGCTACAGCTTGCGATCTAAGGGTAAAACGGAAGAAGTGGAACTCCTATCCGAAGCGTTGCTCACTTCACCAGCGCGTGCGAAAAGGATAAATAGGGCTTGGTCATCCGAAAAAAATTCTGCTGAGCTAAGACCTTATGAACCACAAGAGGCGTTAGCTGTTATTTTAGAAGCAGATTTCTCGAAGAACACGTATCAAACTTTGAGATGTCAGGCAAAAGGCAGAGATGCAGATCTTTATCCATCATATAAGCGTGTAAAGGAAGTGAAAATACAATTCTATCCGCGTGAAGACCATCTAACTGTCACGGACACAAAGGTGGAAGTTAAGCTGCAGATAATATTAGATCTAACAGCAACGAGGTTAATTGACTTACAAAAAGAGATTTTAAACCGATTACCAAAAGATTCTCTTAAAGATATGCATTTAGTGTCAAAATGGGGTTGTGATGGTAGCGGATACCATTCCCTCTACAAGCAAAAGTGTGCCTTAGAAGGATGCAATTACAGTGATTTGTTTATAGCATGTCTTGTTCCACTCCAACTTTACGTAAAAACAGGACCACGTAAAGGAAGAAAAACAGTGGTGTTGCAGAATCCCCGACCCTCTTCCACGAGGTACTGCAGTCCTGTGATGCTGGAATTTGTGAAAGAGACTAAAGAACTAATCAATAGGGTAAAAGATGCCATGGATGAACAAATTATGAACCTTCAACCATCCACAGTGCCAGGCTATCCAGATGCTGTAGTTGTGAATCACGATCTGTGCATACTCTTGTAATGCGTATCATTTTATTGCATAATTTTCATCACGACCTTCATATCTCTCAATAAACAAACTGTGCAAGCAGAATGAAAATATTATTTTTTCTTAAAAGCTATGAATCATATGAAATGTATTCATCACTCCGATAAATATCCATATTAAAATTTTAGGTTCTTGACTAAAAACCATTCCGCACCTGCAAAAAACTGCAGAAGACAGTGACGAAAATAAAATGAATCGTTACTGAGCAATCAAAGGCATCATAAATGCATTTATTTTCACATAGGGACTCGTTTTATCAAAATACCTAACGCAACAAAGAAAAAATAGACTTTTGGCCGGCAATCCGGGAATTGGTCCCACTGTGCGCCGTACGGGGAAATCGTCTTCACAACAGAAGGTTATTTTAGAGATTCTATAAAACGTACTGCAGTAAGTGATTGATTAATTTTTATACAAAGTTGAGAAAACATACAACATACACCGTTAGTTTTTTTACGACATCTAAGTGTTAAAAGTTTCTAATTTTTGCAACATTCTCCCTCTGTACCGCACAGCCGTAAACTATCCCATGTAAAAAAGCTTGTATTTTTATGCAAATTGCTCGAAAAGTATTTCGGCAAGGGGTTAATATTTTGATATCATTGGAAATATGAGAGTTTTTTCTTGAAAATGACGTCAAATTCATCGACCTCTAAGTGAATTGATTCATCGCTCAAACTACCTTGCGCTCGCCTCAATCGTTGCACTACGAATTATAGAGATACTAATCAATATTTTAGCCGGCCCTTGGAAAGAGTGCGAGCATAAAGCAGGGGCTGGAGAGAGGAGAACCCATCTCTCAATCCTTGAAGGTAAGCAGCAAGCAAAGGGTTCTGGGAAAAGGGTGGGGACAGTGGGTGTTATTTTGCGAAAGCATCGTCGTCGTCATGAGGGTGGTTCTTGGTGGTGGGTGGCTGGTTACCGCTGCGCCCACCAGGGAACCAGAGGGCGGGGGAGAGGCTGGAGGGAGGGGGGAATGGGGTGCAAGGGAAACTCCACCCCTCTGAAAAACCTTCAACCCCCGAAAAAATAAAAGAGGAGCGAGAGGCACCGTATCGATTGAGATAGGGCTCTTTCCCCCCACCGCAGCGCGGTCGACTCTCTGATTCCCTTCGCCATTTCTTTTATTTTTCTTTTTCTATTTTCGTTTTTTTTTCTCTCTCTCCACCTTCTCTCTTCTCCCCTTCCAACCCTGCCCACCCCTCCTACCCCCCCCCCCACCCCCTTAGCCAACCCACCACCCGAAGATTCCGTCGCCGAGATACAATGGGAGGGCGTGTCTCCATTTCGATAAGATATCGACTTCCATTCATTCGAGTGGTTTATTTTTCATTTCCGACGGTCTGAGGAGCCAAAACAAGCGAAGGCGTTAAGGCGACTCCTACGGCTGCGCTGTTGCCGCTCTTCCTCTCCATCCCTTCTTCATCTCGGCCTTTCACTCTCTCTCTCTCTTTCTCGTCTCGGTTTCACAATTTCACACTCTCTAAGTTGATGAAATGTCCTGCTATTCTGTATGTTCTCGGAATATCCGAGCCTCGAGGGTGATGAAAATTTGATGTCACAGCCTATAAAATGTGAAAAAAGGGTATTCCAACTATCTCAACTATTGAATGGGTATTCAATAGTTGAGATTCGTCGGGGGGCTGTGCCGTTAAATCCACGGATTTTCCGAGGTTCCACCAAGTGGGCTATTCTGTATGTTCTCGGAATTCCCGAGCCTAGATAGTGACGAAAATTTGACGTCACAGCCTGTATAAAATTTCAAATAGGGCCATTCAAAAGTTGAGATTTGTCGGGGGAAGTGACGTAACATTCACGGATTTTCCGAGGTTGGACGATGCCGAGTCATTAGTGAATAAGGCCCCTGTTTTGTAAACATCCCCTCTCCAACCTTACCCCACCACAATGCACCTCCCCCCCGAGGGACAAACACGAACGGACGCGCGGGAAAAGAGAAAGACGACATCACAACCATTCGAAAATTATGTTTTTTGTAATTACCGCGAGTGAAATCACAAGCGGCGCAATATAACACGATGGCGTACGGACGACGAGGACGGCAATAGTAATTGCGCTCAAAAATCAACAATCGCCCCCGTTGAATGGATCCCCGGAACTGGTACCAATGCGTCGTCATGCACGTCTGGAATGATTTGCATAATAAAAAAGGAGCGCCTGAGATGACTTTTTTCCTAAAATTGTACATTTTTCGATATCCTTTGTCTCACTTTACTTCGTCGTGCCGGATGATAAAATGTTTCTCCGGGCTTCTATATTCATTTGTCACTAGCGCGAACAGTCTGAAGTGTCTAGAAATGTCAGTATTTCGGCAAATGTAAGCTTATACACTTTTATACACGCTTATTAATGCCACAGTGGTATTTTTATTTACAATCTCTTATGGCCTTGGACAAGCTAAACACAGTCGTTGTTCCATTTTTATGGTATGGACCTCACTTTGTGATTACTTAATAGCATGGAACAATGGAATTAAAAATCAATCATAGTTAACTCATCTGGGCAACTCCTTCCCTGGACACGTGGTAGGCTGTATGCCCTTCTGAGGCATCAAGTGATTATAAAATGACAATAAAAGTGTAGTAAACTTGGAGAACGATTACTTACTGATTCATTTTTAATGTAATATCGAAGCTTAGCAATTTATATTAACTTTCCTTTCATAGCCGTTAAAAAGAAATATATACGTTGAAGTGAGCACACATTTTCCGCGTCAATCAATGCCTATCATAGAGCTACGTCAGCGAATCGCGCACGTTAAAATTGCTTGTTGGGAATAAACTAATAACAAATGAAATACTGCATCATTATGTTTTAATTTATATTTTAAAAAATAGTTGAGCAAACGTACAATCACACAATGATGATTTAATTGCCTCAATTTAATCACAAAAAACTTCCATATTTGTACTACGACTGGGAAGTGGCAAGTATTCCATATTAGGTATCAACACAACAAACCATTAGCACCGAGCAGATGAAAAATATTCATTAGATTTTTGGACATTTAGCTAACTAAAATGAAAACCTAGTTCCTGGTCTTTGTTTCCTCAGAGGAGTGATCAAACGGTACAAATTCACGGTTTATATTACGATTTTGGGTTAAAGCACACATTTGAGCCTGTTGCACACAATATGAATTTTTTCTAATGAAAACATTCCTGGATAGAATTATTGATATGTGCAGAGGAATTTACATGAGTCGGTAGTAAATGAGATAAAATAGTTGACGAACAGTGGAGGGTCACACGGTAATTTTTATTGTCATGTAACATTTAAAAATGTTGTGTATCGTTCCAAAACAAATCGTACAAATCGTACAAATACACATCCATCCACATAAAATATTTATAATAGATACCTCCACGTATTTAATTGTATGAAATTGGAAAATATTATTCGAACTTCAGTCGCCAAAAAAAAATAATTCAGTCTTAAACAAACAATATGGCACATCCGAATGTGTTCCTGGCCAACGTTCCCCGGATGAAAGATTTTTTACGCACGTCAACGCGTCGGAGAGCCCTGGCGTCGTAGTAAAAAAAAAAGGTAACGCAAACATATGGGTTCGAAATACTCTCCCAACCAACGGCGTCCGTGTTATTTTTCTTGCGGCCGCATTTCCTGCGAGTGTTAGATAAACCTAAAAACAAAACATCAATAAGAGAACTCCCCTCGGAATTCAAATAAGCAGTGTTAATTTATATATAAAAAAAAGGATGTGAACAAACACGGACCAATCAATTGCACGGAGAACGCGCTTCGGAGCACAGCGGTGATTGAGACGAAGACTACCGCTTCTGGGAGTCACATCTTCCTTATCTCAATGAGTCATTCGCAACAATACCACCTCGCCTCCACTATCTTGCCATTCGTAACCCTACACCCTCTTTCTGTCTGCCTGTCTTCTTCTTCCACTCCCGACAATACACCGACCGTCCTCTTTATTCCTTTTCCTCTCTTTTTACTTTTCCCCTTTTTTCTTAAAAAATAGAAAGAGGCCGATATCATCCATCTACACATTACTTCCTCCCGTTCGACCCTCTTCAGTGCAGCGATAAAAATAAAAGGAAAGGTCCGTCCTCACTTAATCGCTGTCTCCTGCCTTCCTTCCTCCTCCTCCCCCCTCCCCCCATTACTTCCCTCGAGACCCTCCCCTCCATCCCCCTCCACCTTCCCCACCCGCAACACACCACCCCTACCTCCCCGCTTCTATCCTTGAAGTCATCCTTCCCTTTCTTCCACCTCCCACAAATTCTTAATGTCCCCTCTCTATATATATTTCTAGCGTTCGTCTCCGCTTCCTTTGAGACCTTCCGGTTTTGTCTCCGCTAGAAATAAATCGCCTTTGCTTTTTTTATGGACTCGATCACGCACATTGGTTCCATATTTTTGAGCTTGTTCCTGGTTGGGACTCCGTCTCATTTGTCAGAGCAAAGGGACTCCGTCTCTCCGCTCTTGTTTGGGAAAAGAGTGGCCAACTCTTTAGTCTAGAGTGCTTTTTCCTTGTCTTGAATGCTAAGGAAATCCACTCGCTTGCAGAGAGACGATCTTTGAGTGTTATCTGTTCGTGGAGGGCCATCTTCCAATGAAATACCTGTTACACGAGGGAACGCCTACGGCTGAATCTCCATTAAACCCAACCCATCCAGTCTCATTGTTCCAAGCAAACAACTACCGTTCCTAAAGACCATGAACTACTACTACTGGAAGAACTACAGCTTCTTTTCCTGGGAAATTGTAACACGGTTCTATTATTTTATGGAATAATTTTCGTTAGACTATATCACGGTAACTATACCAACATGAAGTTGCATGACCAGTGGAAAATCTGTGCTAATATTACTATAGTACCTAATCGTATATTATAGCAATAGGGAGCATCAAACCCTACATTGCTTTAGGTGCTCCAAACTATTATCAACAAGAAGAGAGCTTAAAAACAACACTATGGAGAGATTAAAAAATATTACTCACAGTCATGAAAACTCATGAAAACGAAAGGTGATATGGTTTTCCGCTTCACTGTTCCTTCGGACCTTCTGCTGTGCTGCCAGCTAAATTGCAGTTTCCCTATGTTACATGTACAAAATGGCTAATAAATAGCAAAATGATGAAAAATAATTCTTTGATGTTTATCGATCATTCATTGAATCTCTATTTAGATATGTTTCATTGCAAAGCCAAGGACATGTACGATTTTAGCATCATCATTGTTATTGCCTATGTCCAAAACTACATCGTCAAACGATTGTCAAAGACAATTATACTGGCACGCCGTTCATAGGTTTTGAAGCATTTACTTGGGCACCTCTGGATGCCGTCACTAGGGGAATGGATTCTCCACGTCATATTCGATGGCGAAGACATTTCAAACGCTCAGTTGGCGCTGAGGGAGCTCAGATCATTCAAAAACGACAATGGTTACGCACACGCTGGACAGTGGACTTCGTCGGGCAGCAATTAGCAGTCGCGCACGTCCTAATATTCCCCCGATGAGAATCAGATCGCATGTTTGTTTTCAAAGGTGTCCGCTCTAATTGGAGCGACGCAAATTATCGCTTTGTTTCAGTTCGAATCAGTTCGCTGAAATTAGCGTTATCTGGATATTGGGAGAGGGGTCGGTAGATTACGAAGTTCATATCCACCATTGAACGCGGTAATTAAGGAAATGAAAGCAGCAGGTGAAGGGCATGGACAGACCTCGTCTTCCAACTAAAAATCGTTCAAATCGCTGCACTTGCATTTTTCACCTCAAATCTATAGCAATTACCCTGGAAATTCCAATCATGTGATAATGAAGACTAGCCAAGCCACATGGCGTTAGAAACCAGTGAACACCGATCAATTCCAAAATGTAAAGTAATGTTTACCCTAAGTCTTTCCTCATCATTGCTATAAAATGATGGAATTCACTGCCCAGGAGTAATTTATATCCGTACCATATCGATGTTGAAAATAAAAGATAACGAATATGTAATGTATAAATCATGCCATTAAATGTTAACTGTAATGCAGGGTTCTAATTTTCTATTTTTAAACAGCTGTAAAACCGGTAATCTACTCTTTCGTTTATCTTTGATTATTAGAAAGTGAGATTGTTTTAGGTACTAGCCAATCTTTATGTAATCGTAAATAACACTTGCAATTTTAGTATTGTATTTTGTTTTTGTTTTTGTCATACTGCTCGACTGTGATGTAGTAATTTATTTACTCTGTATTTATACACCAAAGACGGTGAAAATCGCCATAAAACAATCAATTGACTTGACCCGGATCTCCCAATTGCCGGTCAGGGGTGTTAGCCAGTTACACCACCAAGCTTTCTTAATTCAAGGCGAATTTCAACGGAGAGTTTATACGAACAAGAATCATTTTCATTTCCCTGTCTTTGGTGTATAACTTCGCACCCGTGCTTGTGACTGTGTACCACATCATTTGTGCGATCGCAATGACTGGAAAACTTTGTTTTTGTTCTTAGGTGGATTTTCAAAGAACAATAAACGTATTATTATTATTAAAATGCGGTTAACAAATTAAAACGGATTAGTTAATGGCTAACCAAACGTTTCTTATAACCGTTTGGACTTACAACTCGATTAGCTAAGACGTCATTACTTAATATCTTTCGTGAATAACAAGTAAAAATATGTTTAGGTTAGATTAGAGTAACTTATAAACTACGAGATTATATATTGACATGTGATGTCATCATTCAACTACCAGATACATTTCTACTTTCAAAGGAGGTTCTACCGCGACTGTATGAGTCAAAACAAATACTGAATTCCCACGTTTCTTTGAATCGGTTATAAAATTCCTGCTTTTGCTGATCGTAGGCGTTGTCTGTTGAAAACCAAAATGTACAGATTATTCTGCGAATATATGTTTTAACAAACGATTTTTTAAATAGCTATTTGAGCCGAATGCAGCGCCATTTCTATAGAATTATCTTTGTTGAGTTGGTTATTGACCACTTTAATTTACGTATGCGTTTATATTTTTGAGAGTTGGTCATGTGTTTTTTTTTAATCTCAACTTCCTTTTGCCAAATACAATACGACAATGGTTAGAAAGATTTTCTCTTGGCAAAAATATCATCACCAATAAAAAAAGAAATCCAAAATGGAAATATAATGCTAATATTTTGATAAAAAATATAATAAGTAAAAACAATCAAAATAATTAAATAGCATTGGCACTTGCCAGTACTTGCAGGTAATCGGAAAAAGCAAAATTATTTTATTTTTGAGCTCAATTGCCGTGAAATGAATGAATTGGTAATAAAATAAGTTGGTAATTGTTTATTTATGCTGATTTGATAGTAATAGTTTCGCTTTAATTATATACCTATGTTAAGCAAACGTGCAACGTCTACATCGTTTTCAGGAGGTATGTAATTGAAATAAGTTGAAATAAAAGTCTCGCGACTGGACTCCCAGCATAGTATAGTGCTGCAGACGTAATATTTGTGCGCATGAAATAATTCTGCTTTTACTAAACTTAACAGACAAGTTTATATTGGCATTAGCACACAAGCAGTTTCACTTGTTGAAGATGCAGTAAGCAATAGCCACGACATGGAAATTTCCACACCGTAACTGCGGCAACAAGATTGGACTACTATTGGTTAAAAAAAATGTTTGTTCAACGGCCTATTAAAGCCATTCTCAGGTAGTCGCTAGTAAAATAGCGTCACGATAACCTTAGGGAAGGCTATTTTCGTTGAATACAAGGGCGTTTTTTCTCACATAATCATAAATTAAACTCTAAACAACTAAATTTGTTGTAGAAATAAGAAGTGGTATCGATAAAAATACGCCATTACGAAAACATAAGGTCTCACTAGTCATCGAAATGGGTTTCACTTTTGAAAGGAAGCAAAGGTATGTTTCCCGCTTCTTGGCCGCGGTGACCGTGGATTTCGTGAGTCGTAGATGAATAGTTCGCGGCGAGTCAGCGCTAGTCAGCGGCACTGAGGGGTCTGACGTCATGATTTTTAGAGACGTGTTCTCATTGGCTGATGAGTTCCACCGCTATATGCATCCGCCGCGTCGAGCTATTGAAGGCCCCATTCACTTTTGGCGCTTTAGGACGCCTTTCCAACCTGAAGCTTCTCAACTCCACCGCCATTCCCTTCGCCGTAATGGGGAAGTAGACATAATTTCCACGTCGTCTCCCGCCGGCTCGCTTCCCGACGTTCGGTGAATGAGGAAGGCAAACAAGGAGAATACCGCCGCGGAGAATGTCTTGGAATGCTCGGCAATAATAACGGCGTCAAGGGTAAAGAGGCCCACCGTCAAGTTCGACGCGCGTCGTAAAGCCAAGGGCGTTTGGCAGCAGATCCAGGGCTTGTTTGAGCACTGCGAGCTACTCAAAAGCGGCGTTTATTTCTCTCCCTGCGGCTGTCGTCGAAAGGGTTTAAATGACAGAAAGACATCACGCAAGACGTTAGCGTGTAGGGTTGGTAAGCGTTCGCATGTGTGCATTGTGCAAGCCTGGAAGATCGGGCCGTCTGATTCCACGACGGGAAGTTGGTAGCGCTGGTTGGCGATATCAACGTTAAATGACCAAAATGTCATTAAGTCATACTCTGCCTACTAATTGTAGAATAACACACTCTGTTTAATGCGAATAGCATATTTGGTACCTTCTCTCACTATTTTTTTGCAAGTTCAATTAGAAATGACGTGGTGTTAAGGCGAGGAGACTGGGTTTAAAACTTGGAAAAAGTAGTATTTTTCATCTAATGTAACTACTATTTTTGCCATAAAATGTTTATAATAGGTGATTTCTCCTAGTGAGTCGAACTTTTATAACATTTAACAATACAGTACATGTATTTGCAAATCACTACAATATATAACGTCAAATGCGTGAATTCGGTGGAATCAGAGAAAATTCATTGACACTGCAAATTTTATGCCTTAATTTCTTTACCAAGTGAAGTATTTCATCAATGAAATTTGAAAAACAATACAAGCGAAAAGGTGGAATTCAGCATTTATTTACTCAAAAAGTCGCGGTGGACGGTTTAATTAACTCGGAGGTAAAAACTTTCCATTAACAGAGTACCAAAGCTAATGTTTACTCGTCAATTTTGACTCCTGCCTTGCATTTTTTCACAAAATATACTTTCGTCAGTGATCACTCGATTTCCGCTAAAATTCTTGCAGGTCGACCATGAACCATGAACATGACAGCGAACCAGATGATGATATCTCGTTGGATACAATGACGCTTAATTTGCATAAGAAGTATGCTGTATTGTAGAATGCATGGATATTCTACAAATTATCAGGGGCCTAATTCTGGTTCTCTCGTATAGTGCGTTACCGAGCGCGAACGCCAGTTCTAACGCAATTTGCGTTACGCGGTATTCTCTAGTGACAGGGACAGTGACAGCGTTCGTGACAGCGTTCGTGATAGCGTTAGCGTTAGGGCTTGTCCAATCACAGTGGTGCTCGGTATTCTCTTACTACTTATCACGAGAGTTAACGCACGTTGCGATGAAGAAGTTATCACGGCTTTCGAGGCCGTGATAAGTCGATGAAATTTTATTATGGAGAAAATAAGAAGCTTAGAATAACTTATTTAGTTACTATTTGTTATTATACATAAATATGGCAACAGTGTATCACTTAGCTTCCTCAAGTTCCAGCGAGAAATGCGTGTTTGTTTGTGATGCGAGTGGTATTATCAGTGAAACGTTTGTAGCTTTCTGAGGATATATTTAATCTTGAGATACCAATGAACACTATTAGGGAGGAATAATGCAATTATATTTACGTAAGTAATCATCATGCTACGCTTTCATTAACTTAATTTCGGTTATTCATGAGATTGCATCTTTGTGAGCAAGGTTTTTGGTCGTTGTTTATTTTAATTATCAACATGGAATTATGTTTTCAGTGTGCATCGAAGTAATTTCAACGACAAGATTACTCATATTCGTGAAGTTTCACATACGCCACCAATTGGATATGCATGCTATTTCATGAAATAGTATTGCAACTGCTTTGATGAAGTGAACCTCTGTTGTTGTGTTGTTTTAAATCCGAGGCTATTTGTGGATAAATATGAAGGTAAACGAAGTACCTACATCTACTCTTCAATACGTTGTACCTAGCGTGTCTTTGCTATTATTCGGCAGCAATGTGAAACACTGAGGGATCGATCTTTGTAAACAGCTGTTTAGTGAAACCTTGCATGATGAAATACAATATGTCTTGGTGTATGTCTGTGTTGTGGCTGTAGGAAGTGAAAAACTGCGATTGAGTGGACTCAGAGTGGAATATTTACAATTTACATCATTGTTCAGTGATGAATTCAGAAATTCAAGGGTGAAATTTAATGTTTATGTTTTGTTGGTGCTTCTATATTTTCAATAAAGTTCGATTCTGAACTAAATATGCTTTCTAACCGTTATCCTTATTTCATCTAGTATTTATCGCAATATGCCCACGTCAGATAAGCCTTAATAAATTCATTCACTAGTGATACATCAGCTGATATTCTTCCTATTTACTAAGCTCTTAGCGTCAACATCGGTCTCATTTTGCCTGTGATTCAAACAAAGGTAATTAATTGAACAGAAATCCAATTATTTGATTTTAAGCCATTGTTTTAAATTCGCTATTCAAATTGCTGTAAAGGACCTAGCGGCAGAGAACGGAAGCGAGTTCATTCAGTTCATTGACCTCTGGGTTTCTGTGTACGTGCGTGTGACTCTGCTAATTGTTGTAATATTTTGACCTCTGCTTCGTTTGGACTTCGCTTTACTTTGACCTTTGCATCTCTTGGATTACCCCGTCGGACCCTTAATTGACCTCTCGTCTTCCCTGGACCATACTCTCCCGTTTTCGACCTTTGGCACCTTCTGGACAACCCGTTTGGAACGTTTTGACCCACGCACCTCCTATCTATCTATCCACGGATCCATTTGTTTTGGATAGTGTCCATAATATATAGGCTCTCCTTGCCAACTTAGGTTGCTTTTGTAAAGAGATTTATTTTTTTCTAGCATACTAGCTTGAACAAACTTACCTGGTAAGTTGTTATGCGTATATTAAATATTGAAACATTTATTGGTGTCGTGATTCAACAAATGCTGAAAACTTTATAACATTCATTGTGTCGTCTGCTTACTGAATGCCAAATTTCCCTAGAAATGGAAGATGCACTAATGGTACTCATAGCTGCTGCTGCTGCAGATGAGGCTATCAGAGAGGAGGGTAGAGATTTGGCTGCGGAAATGAGATTGTTGAGAGATGCATCCGATCCATTTTCAATTCCTCAAAGGCAATTCATTAGACTCTTCAGGGTGTCAAAGGAAAATGTTGCCTACATTTGTGATTCCCTACGAGGACATTTACAGCGGCAACGTTCACATGATGGGCTCTCTGTTGAATCCCAGGTTTTAAATTTTCTTCAAATTTGACATTTAATCTGGTCATATTTAATTCATCTATTGAACCACCATTGAATTATGTTGAAACAATTTCCTGTTTAAACAATCTGTTCTTTGATGGAACCACAGGAAAATTTGTATCTTGGTACCTTTCCTTCATGTTGAACTAATTTTTCTAAGTTGTAGTGGTAAACTTCTTGGCATTGCACTATTCTTTATTTATCAGCACATTATTTGTTAAAATTGCCTACTCAAGGTTTTTGCTGCCTTAAGATTCTTCGCTGTGGGGTCTTATCAACGATGTGTTGGTCAAGACCACTTAATTTCAATGTCCCAGCCCTCTGTCAGCAGATGTATTCAAGCTGTTGCAGTGGGAATTTATGAGATTCTCTCCCATCAGTGGATCAAATTCCCCACCACTGTGGAAGAGAAGAGTATTTTGAAGCAGAGGTAAGAATTAGTCACGTTAGTGAGGGTAAATGTAGCTGAGCTAGCCCGACCCTTAACATTACCTTTTTCCAGATTTCGTCAACAAAGGGGTTTGAAGGGAGTGATTGGCTGTATAGATTGCACCCATGTAGCAATTATACGGCCAAAATTGAATGAGGCAGCCCATGCCAATCATTAAGGGTATCACTCCATAAATGTGCAAGCTGTAAGTTTTAACCTACTTATGAAATATTTGCCCAAAAGTTCATTATTGATTACTTATTACACAATGTTATTTTATATTGTTCCTCATGACCTACGGTTCATGAACATAAATGCAAGGGATCCTGGCTCTGTTCATGACTCCTTTATTTGGAGATATTCAGGAGTTCATGAGGAGATGAGAAGAATGTGGGATCTTGGAGACCATAGTTCATGGATACTAGGTACCATTTACAAATATGCACCTGAAAAAAATTATGCCTGTAATGTATAGTACTTCATTGCAGCATGCATTATCTGTGTGTTATCATTCCTCCTTTGAAGGTGATTCTGGGTATCCTTTAGAGCCATGGCTCATGACTCCCATCACCAATGCAGTGGAAGGTAGCCCCGAGTTTCGCTACACGTATGCACATAGCCAAACTAGGAGTTGTGTGGAAAGGGCTTTTGGTGTACTGAAAAATTGTTTTAGGTGCCTAATGCAACATCGCACATTACACTATCAGCCATTGCCCGCAGCAGCTATTGTGGTAGCTTGTGCAACATTGCACAACATAAGGTTGTCCAGCAATCTTGCTGATGCCGATATTGATGTTGACAATGAAGCTGAGGCAGCATTGGTCCCTGGACCAGACGCTCTCCCAGCAGAGGATGTGATGTTTGCCCCACTTCAACCAGCAGAGAGGCATGCAGAAGCAGTGAGGATAAGGAATGCCTTAGTGAGAACATACCGATAGTTGGTAGGTATAGTGTTTAAAGAAATAAACAACAGAATAAGTTTTAATTTCTTATCTTCATTTATTGGCAATCTTTTCCACAGCCACAAGTCTGGCCAGATTACTATTCAAGTCATCCAATCCATAAGCAACTCTACTTACTTCTTTCAAAATGTCCTGTAAATAAAGTAAGGCAATAGCAGAATTTCATTCATGGCAACTTTGTAATTAATACATAACATTTGAAGTGAGACATTATAAATTGTCATTCTTTGTTAACTAGGTTGCACTAAAATTTCAAATCTTTAAAAAATGTGCATAACATATTTGATATCCTCCATTAGTGTTTCTGCAAAAATTAAGTCAAAAGGAATTTTGATGATTAGAAGTCACTTTAGGAATTGATAATAATAATAATAATATATTAATTGGTTCCTAAAAGACAAGTTTGTTAACAATTATGGGACATGTCATTGTTCCTCCTTACAGGCAGCAACAATAGTGATGTTTTGAGTAAATCAAATAAAATCACAAAACATATAAGACATAATTATACAGAATGTAGTTAAAATAGTTAAAACAACATTATCATTGTTTTACAGTACAAAAATTCATTTTTCAGGTGACATCAATGGAATAGCAGTGATGGTCACTGAGTACTTGATATAGCTTAGATTTGAGTGAGGAAAAATTGTGTATTTCCCTCAAATATCTTGGTAAAACATTCATAAATTTAACACTGGTATACCCAGGGGGCATCTTTACAAACAAGAGTGAATTGAAGGCAGTTATTTTGATGTCATTACAGCCTCTAGTGCTATAATAATGAACATCAACATTAGTATTCAAGTGGAACAGAGCTTTAATTTGATGCAAAATAATTATTGTATGGAAAATGCTTTGTGCATCACCTCCTTTGAAGACCGGGATAACTTTTACTGTATTTAGTCAATTAGGGAAAATCACAGAGATTCATTGACTATGTGTGTGGTAACGTGAATCACTGAAGGGTTTCCAATGCCTTTAGCAGAGAGTAAGGTAATATGGTCATAACCAGCAGAGTGTTTTTATTAATTTTCTAAATAGTTCTGGTTATTTCTTTGATATCAGCTGGGTGAAGAAAGATTGCTTGAGCATGGTGAGACATGCCCTCAATTAGATCATTAGGGGTCAGTTGATGATTTTACAAGAGCATTATTATGAAATACAGCATCTATATTAGGCCTCTGAGATTCTGAGCACTGGGTAGTGTTTGAAATGAGATTCCATGCAGATTTACTTGGATTGTTGGAAGAATTTATGATTTGCATGTTGTAATTTCTTCTAGTCTCAGACAGCAACTTAGTGTGCTTCGTTTTAATAGCCTTATAGTTCTCTCAGATGTACAGAGTCATCAGACTTCAAATAATTGAAAACATGCTTTGATTTAGCAGAAGAATCCCTTATCTCTTGGGTTACCCAATTATAGTCCAATTTATGGTGGACTGTAATTTTTACAGGTATCAGAGGGAAAATAACATGTAAGCAATGCAGGAATATATGATGGAAATTGTTGAATTTAGCATCGAACCCATTATCTGTCAACAGGATTGTTTCTCGAGTAAACTTTGGAAGAATAACTGGGCCTATGTTGAATAGTACCTTTTGTATTTGACCCCATTGTGAGAAGTGCTAGCATCACCATCAACGATAAAGTTTGAAAACAGCTTTGTGATGAGAAAAGTGTGTATCTAGGATTAAACGTGAAATAGCTTCAATGTTGAAGAAAATGTTATCTATGAACGAAGATGAGGAGCTGGTAACTCTCGTAGGTTCACTTATGGGCAACGTTAGGCTAAAAGCCCTTAGCATATCCAATAAGTGATTCCTCTGAGCAGAGGAGGAACCAAAGTCAATGTAGAATTCACCACTGACATTGGTATAATGTGAATTATTAGTAGCGCCACTTAGAGTCTTGTAAAAGAGGTCGATAAAGATAGAAAAGTCACCATTCCACGAAAGAAAATGTAAGTGAATCTCTCAATAGAGAAGTGCATAATTTTTCAGAACTTGCAATATTTTCATAAGAGTCTTCACCTTCATCAAGGTTTCCTGGTTTTCCTTCAACTCCTTCATTGTCTCCACTGCATTGGTGATGGCTGCTGTGGCACCTATTGATAATGTAGAGAGATGGTAAATTATCTGAATCACAGAATTTAGAACATAAAATTAGTTACATTTCACTAAACATAGAGTGACTTTTGACTGCAAGTATTTGGGAGATTGACATAATGTAATAAATTAATTTCCTTTTCATTCAGCTGCATCCCAAACAACATTTTAAAACTACTACATATCAGTGGACTTCTAAGAAAATACACCTAGGTTGTGAACTAAAGCCTATGGAAAAGTTTCATATTATTAATGTGATATATGTTATTTGCAATGAAATGAGAATGAGAGTCACTTATTCTCAGCTCTTGCTCAGTCCTCTCAGAAAGAGAGACCTTCAAGTCTCTTCATATCGACATACTTGCTGGTGGGGTTGAACCTTTAGAAGGGCCCCTTGACCTTTCATAAAATGCGTTTGCTATTGTATTATCAGGCTCCACATTAGAAGAAGAAGGGTGATGGCATAATGAAGACTGAGGCACTGCTGGGGATACAAGAGGTATGGTAACTTGGAAGGAGGAGGGTTGTGGTGCTTCTGCAGTCAAAGGGGTTGGTGTTTGGATAGTTGTGATGGGTTGAGATGAAGTGTAGGGATTCAAAGAAGGAAAGGATGATGCTGTGGATATCAAGGTAGGAGTAAGTGGTAGGGTTGATTGAGGGAGCAGAAGGGTTGATTGATGAGGTGCAAGAGTACACAGAGGGTGTGGAATGGTAGATGGAGGAGGTGCAAGGGTAGATTGATGAATGGATGAAGAAGTATTTGAGCCTGACACTCTAGCCTGAAAAAAATAGATCATAAATAGCATTGATATAGAGTTTCAATGTAACTGCAGTCATTCAATTACTACGGATATAATTGTAGTTTTTGCATTAATTCAACCTGCTGTTCTTGAATTTCTCCTCCGCCAAGTAGCTGGGCATTGTCATGAACGTCCTAGAATCAATAATTATACCATTAAAATTGAACTACCTTAATTGAAAAACTAAATGCAGCATGTTGCTCTTAGAGTAAAACTAACTCATCTATGTGACACAAAATCAGTTAAATTAAAACTAATCTCACAAGAGGTCTCCTCCCTAGGCCAATTTCTTCCATTGGGAACCCCAGGGATGACTCGGATCCCAAAATGCTGATCACCTTAAGATCCAGATCGGATAGATCTGAAGGTGTCAAAGTATTCCCTGTGGCTGCACGAGCTGCCTTGGCCTTGGCAGCTCTGTTGCGTGCATTGCCTCTGAGGTCTGACCAGCACTGCAATAGAAAGGTATTTCTTCATGATCTTACTACAAAAATATTTTTACATCCCTAATTTATAGTTTACAAGAAATCCTTTTAGACAGGATAATTTATTTTTCTTAGTTTTCTATTTGAATTACCTTCTTCAACTCAGTGACATTTTTTGTGGGCCCAGGCAATTCATTTAATAGGTCGGCCAACCTTTCCCACATGCTGTTATTAGTTTGCCTACCCATTACCCCCAACAGCTGCCCAGAGGCAAACTCCCTATGGGCCAACATATAATTCACTAGAAACTCTAGCTGTTGGGAGGTAATGCGGCTGGCTCGACTTTTCAAAGGACCTGAATGTAAAGATAAGGACAAGATACAAGAGTGAGGGCTTAGTTAAGTGATTATTAATTTTCCCTTCAAGTTTGAGTGATGAATGATTTAAGGAAATATTTGCTCAATATAATAAAAAAATATCAGGATTATATGAATATTCACCTTTCCCCTCCATTTCTTTTCTGCAAATCCGGTGCAAATTCTTTTCTGCAAATTGAAAGTACCTATGACTAAAAGAAATTATTTTCAATTAGCCATATGAGATAAATGTACGTGCAGTATTATCATATATTCTTCCATATAATCTTTACTAAGCATAAATATTAATGAGAAGTATGGATGAGCAATATAAGATAAATATATTTACAGTGTTACCATAAAGTATTTTCAATCATTATAACTCTTAATTGAAAACAAATTCATTTTAATTTATCTAACTACAATTTTGTCCAGTTTAAATTCTGTAAATTCCCTATCGCATTGTAATGCACTCTAAAATATAGTAAGTATTAAGTACGTATAGTAAGTACAAAATATCGTAAATGAGATTCAGGGAATAAATTTTCAATGAAATTGCACTGTATGTAAAATATCATGCTACAAAAAGTATGTCAGCTGTATTGTGAATATAAAATTATGAAAAGTGGTTAACGTATATTTTTGCATGCGCAATGGTATTTAATTTTTTTAGCATTGAGTAATACGAATTGGAAATGCAGAACGTGCTGTTGGTTGGATTTAAGAGAGCAATTAAATAGAGAAGTGGAACCAGTTACTTTACCTATTCGTAATGTAGCATGTTACGTCGCTGTACGGAAATGTATGCATCATTTTATAGTGAGTGAAGTACATAGTCTTCCAATTGTGGTCAATCTATGCAAACATATTACATTACATATTGGATTCATCACAAACGGTATGAAAAATGTGTACTGAGTTATCAACCCTACTGGCACATCTACTTATAAATTTTAGACGAACATTCTCAGGCTGCATTTCCATCCGTCGTGTCTTTTGACCCTGTTATTTTTTGTACCTATCTTAACCTTGTTCGAGTATTAAATAAATTACATTACTGCATTTTCCAGTGTTAACTTACTGATTCGAACCTACCCCGTGAGTACTACCTATATTTACTGCTATCGTGTTTTGCCTGAACAAATAAGTGAACCGAACCGCTGTAAGTGAACACTTGAATACGATTACGTTGCAATTGTGTCAATAATATGAGTATTACAAGCGGACTTATAACATAAAAGCGTTTGAAAATCTTTATTTGTATATTCTTACCTTTTCGTCTGTCGTCTGCCAACAGCTGCCACTCGAAAGTCCGGTCTTCTCGTATTGGCTGAAATCGATGACGTAGCGGTGTCGACGTCACTTCCATGGTTACAGAGCCGAAGTTGCCCGAAGCTTATCACGAACGCGAACGCAAAAAACGAGAATGGGAGACGAACGCAATTTGCGTTACGGGGAACGCGTGATATCTTGTCCCGCGACAAGAACGAGAATTAGGCCCCAGGTCTCATCAGAAACTTCATCATGAATCATATAACGCCAGTGAGAGTTGTGGTATGGAAACTGGAAAGGGATATGAATAGTTATGAAACAATTATTTATATCACCTTCACTATTAACAGAGAGACAAGGAAAGAAAATAACGTGAGAATGACATTAGATAGCAGGAATAATCCAAGAAACAGAGAAAAAAATAGCAATTTCAGGGAAGTAATTTCGGAATGGATAGGCCTTGTTTTACGTTGTACGATGAAAGAAGATCCCGTCTTTAGACACTTTATTTTATTAAATCTTTGTTTTGAAGCCAGCTTTTGATTTATCTAAGTTAGAAACTCGTCCGATGTCCGAGCGATGCTGTGTCTATAAATGTTTATAAAAAGTACCCCCTTGTTTGAAACAATAAATAAGAACTTTATATTTAATTTATTCATTGGTTTTTTATTAACAATTGAAAACATAACTATCGCAAAATAGAACCAATTTGTAATTGACCCTAAAAGTTGATAAACAAAAAATTTATGGCTTTCAAAATTTAGCGTCTTGGGATAAACAAATTAGCACATCTCAGGAAAAAATAAATCGATTGACAAACGCTCGTTGGATTATAAATTGGAAAAGCTTCCTTTAAAAATGATCAAATAATTTAAAAAATTTTGCGACAAATACATTTTTTAATGACCGCTTTGAGCGGTTTCTCGTTAATTTCGCAATAACATATTGATCAAATCAAACTTACCACGGCTCAAATTAATGGTCGTTGAATTACCTATAAGTATCTAATGCTTTTAATTCTCTAAAAAGTTTATGTTAACTTGTAGAATTCAAAGAAACATATTTTGGCCAACTTTGGACGCGCGGAGCACCGAAAAGACGGCGAATCTCGAGTTACAAACATATTGGGGTATCTTCTTTCAGCCCTCCCTACATCGTAAAAGAGGTCCCATCCACTCCTCAATTTCATCCCTGAAATCGCGTTTTTTCTCTATTTCTTGGCGTAAGAAACTACGTTATGCCGATGATAAAGCTTTTTATTATCCATAGTCAAGAAATCACGGTCATGGTTGAGTACGTCACAGGGTTATTACAATTGGGACGAAAGGTCCCACTTTTCGATTGAGTTCAATGCCAATAAACGTAACGAAAACATGACTAGATATTTCACGCTGCGATAAAAATGGGGAGAGGTTTTGTTGGCTAGTTATTCCTTCCCCGGTGGCAAATAGGAGAGGGGCATGGTAAGGGAAGAGGATATGATAACTGTATGCCGACACCATTAGTTTCAATGCTGTTCTGCTTAATACGTGTGCCTCCATATCCTCCTCTCTCCTCGCCATACTAAGTGGTAATCAAACGGTTGCTCTGCTTGAGTCGTTCTTTCCGATCAAAATCAAGCCCAGATACAATCCCATTTCACTCGGCACGCATTCGATAACTTGAGCGAAAATGAATGACGAAATGGATTACGCAGTCATTAATACCGTAAGCCAACTCTAGAACGTGTGAATTTTTAAAATTCCTTAATCGACTCGCTACATAATTTTTCATTTCCGTGTTTTTTTGTAATATAATTTTCTGGATCGAGAAACAAATTGAATCCGGCAAATTAACTTACATGTGGCTGAAATCAGTCATCAACGGTTAGTCATCAATACCAACGGAACATTCCTGAATTCATTGCAAATCATTTTCGTCGATAATTTTAGGTTGGCATGGCGTACATTGTTGCACTAGCTATGCCATTAGTAAACCAATAAGAGCCAAGTTGGCACTCGTTGGTCATGAATAGCGTTGCAATCCTTATGTTTGCTAACGGTAGCCTTACATTCAGTCATAGTCTCAAGATTCCACAGTACAAGGTGTTGTTTTTGCTAATTTCGGTCCAATAAACATCCAGTTCGAACACTTTGTCTAATATTTAATTGTATAATGAATCTAAGTGTGAGTGTTATCTACTATGTGTCACTGATTTCTAATAGTAACTTGTACTTGTACCTTTATTTGCCGTGGCACTGCTTCAGGTCATTTGATGACACCGCTTTATTCGGCGTACTTACTTAAAATTAACTTCAACATCAAATACTGCCGATTGCACACAAAGGAGTACTCTCTGCATCTTATCAACTCTTATTTTAATCCGTAACAGGATTTGAATGCTCATTTGCAAAGACTTCAAAAGTTTAACCATATTCGCGTGGATTCGCAGAGGAAGAAAAATTCCTTTGTTACATCCATTATAACATATCTGTTATTCTGTCATACATTATCGTGAACATTGGTCTGCTCCATAATGGTTTGCCCATTAATTTTTAAAAAATAAAGCAGCTGTAATTACATTAAACACGTAAATACAAGCCTGTTGGCTACTCGTCGAAAGAATATGGTTTTGAATGGTGCTAAAATGAATGGTAGCGACAACCCCTCGTCGAGTGACTGAACTATTCGGGAGAGCGTCGAAAACTTAGAAGAAACATGAATTTGGCGTGAATTCACTCTTCAGCCGATCGATATTTATAAACCACAATGCAAGGAAGGGATTTAGCGAGTCCTGCTATGTTTCGGCGACTAAAAATATTTTTAAAAACACTCAATATTTTCCATCTTCGCCGAGGATGGCAGACGTAATAAGTGGTTTCAAGCAGTAAATCAATAATAGTTCGCGTCAGCTAATTGTCCATATTACACTGCTACTGATTGAATGTCTTGCAACTTAAATACACAAAAGGCAGCTGCAATGCTTGTTTTGATTCCAACGTTAAATTATGAAAATTCCCTTTCGTTCACCAGGTAAAGTGGTTTCCTATCCATTCCATGTATTATTTACTTTTTATAATGAACGAAGTATGAGTATTTTTCACGAATCTGGCTGATTTAAGACATTAGTTGACTTAGTTTCCTCAAATTGGGCTAATTATCTTAATATTCCTCATGGGTTCGCAGTACGAGTACATCATTTTAAATTCTTCACCACAAAGCTGATGGTTTCAGGCGTTATTTTGTGGAACTTGGAATTCATCTTGAATAACTTTAAAATTTGTATTTCCACATAAAATTTATTTTGCTACGACCATGGTTTCGACGTCAGGGTGTCATCATCAGAAATGATGGCGCCCTGATGATGACGCCCTGTCGCCTGATGATGACGCCCTGTCGTTTAAACCATGGTCGTAGAAAAATAAATTTCATGTGGAAATACAAAGTTTAAAGTTATTCACCACAATAATTCAAATAGTATCGGCAAACTTCATTGCAGTATCTTAAATCTACCAGTCATTGACTTAACCGGAATCAAGGTACAATTATATAACTTGGAAATGCTAATATTTCAATGCTTTAATGCACAGTCAGACGATACGTATTTGTTACCTTGTATACATTACTCTGAGTCTGCTTTTTTCCCGTCACAATTGAATTATATAGTCCATATATGTGAATGGAACATTGAAAGTCAATAAAAAAATTATTATATCCATTGTCAATGAATAGGAATACCGAAAATGTTACGGGCTGAACTTTTTGAAATCAGAAAGATGAACGACTCATTGAATTGTGGCTTTCACGGCATATCCCTGTTGCTATTTTAGATATTTACGAATCATTTTGCCACTAACCACGAAATTGTTATTCAGTTTAAACCTTCTTAATCGATGGTATGCTACGCTCGAATATCCGGAGTTGCTCTTACCATCCGTAAATGTTTCGTAAATAACTTTAGGAAAATGGCAAGCAACGTAACAGTACTGATAGTCGTTATCATTTAACTCCTCTATGCGACGTAGAAACGCGTTTCTTGATTGTTCCATAGCATTCAATTAACTTTCCATAATGAGTTTATGGTTAATAACATACATATTCTTAGTAAAATCCTTCATCAAACTTTATTATTCCACGAGTATGAGAGAGTACCGAAGTCAACAGAACCGGGGAAGGCCCTTTTTGGCACGAAATCGGTCGTTTGAAAAGATGAAAATTTTATTTAAGGTGGAATATGTGTTGCAATTTACTGCATAATTAATTTTCAAATGATTACATGGGGAACATGACACAAAGTCATTGGTTTAAGCGTAAAATATTATGATCATGGGACATGTAGTCTTCCTCATTGGAGAGTAATGAGTGCTGCAATTGAACTGCTTTGCCATGATAATTTCTTACGAACAGTATATAGGAATGTTTTGAATTCCATTATCCTTCATATATCTCTAGGAGGATCCAGTGCCCTGAAATACTGAATTCTTAAGACATTGACATTGAAAAATGTGTATTTCATGCAGCGCTGCCGAGCAGCAAGCTTTGAAAATACGGAATTCAATTTCTAAAAACAACATTAGGATTAAAATACATGCGGTCAACTTGAGTACTACTCCGTATTTCGTATTTTCCCGCCCAGTAGTTGCCAACTTTGCCACATTCGTCGCCGCATGTCGGCTCCTTGCTCGGAGGGAAACCGGAAGTATGTTTTTTAAACTTTAATATTGGTGCTAAATTGCCGATGACCTAAGCTGAAAAAAAATATATTGTGTCCCTTGATATCTCATGCACGTTATAATATGTTTTTTTAAAGATATTGCACGGGCCAAATTTTAGATAAAAATTTTATGTGAAGGGAGGCCATCGTTTTATCATTAAAACAGTGCATTTCAACGTGAAATTGTATAATTTTTAAATCCACATGTCTTCATTAAATGATCAATGACATAGTAATATTTTTACATCAATCGATAGAAGAAATTATGGACTATAAGATATGTCAAAATCAAGGCAGGTTTTCGGTCATGCCTTAAATGATGGTTCCTCCTTAAGGGTTTATATTGTTGTAATTTAAAGTGTTTCCTGTGCTTTAGCTTGTAATTTCTACGAGAAAGTAGTGGTTCAACGTTTTCTTCCCTCCATCACCTAACTGCTCCTTCAGATACTTCTCTCCTAATGAGGCTTCCCTGGCCCCCATCCAATATTAATTTGTTTTCTCCCTCCCTCTCTTCCCCCGCCCCCCCTTCCCCTCTACCCCCCCCCCCCCCACTCGACTCAGCCGTAATGTCCCGGGCAACCAACGCCACCTATTCTTCCACAACTCATAATTCAAATTAGCATCAACGTTTCCTTGACCCCACAATATGTCCTCGTTTACCGTCCAACAACTGAGTGCATTGCTATTTGTAATCACCCTCCCGTCACCTTATCAGGTGTTTTATAAAAAAAGCGGATCCGCCTACTTGTGTGGGCGAGCATGCAAAAGAGATATAGCGATTGGACGATCAGAAATGTGTCCCATTGACGTCCAACACCAGAGACGCTCTCTTTACGTTCCCGGGATGAGTTGCAGAACTCAATTCCTATTGCGGAATAGTTAGCTAAGAGTTACAGCAAGAGGAGAAGGGTTGAGGCACAAGTATGTTTTGAAATATCGTCCGCGAATATCAAATTCTGCATTACATTTCCCAAGGTTTAAAATATATGTCGTCTTCCCTGTGAACACGTAAATGATAACTTTCTATGGGAAGTATAATCTGAACTTTTAGGTGTGATATGATAAAGTA
Source organism: Pyrrhosoma nymphula (assembly GCA_963573305.1). NCBI lineage: Eukaryota > Metazoa > Arthropoda > Insecta > Odonata > Coenagrionidae > Pyrrhosoma > Pyrrhosoma nymphula. Next base: position 174,345,971 of record OY754329.1, on the reverse strand, counting down.
ATAATAGGATGATGTAATGGCTGAAAATCAAATTTGCAATTATATCAACTTCAAATACCTCACTCATAATTCTTGTGCAACATTTTGAGATGAATATAGAGTTCAACCGTTCAACCCAAGAAAGAATGTTGTTACGATAAACTTAACAGTGTTACCGAATTGTTGAAGGAATTGGGGTGGGAATCTCTAACTGATCGAAGGGAGAAACGCAGGTTAAATCTTTTGCGCAAGTTCAGAGCCGACAGTTTTTTGCCGGAGGTTCAACATATACTGCTAGAGCCATCGTAATACGGTAGAAGCGATCACAGGAATAAAATAAAGGAAATTGACTGCCGAACCAATAGATTTAAAATGTAATATTTCCCACGCACAATAAGGGATCAGTTAATAGTTGCGATAGATCAATCATATGAAACTCCCACCCTCAATAGGTAGAGTAGAATCTTCACTTGTGCTTAATAACACAACATCATTACTAACACTTCACACCGGTTGATTTGTTCGGCATTATTTTATTTTGTTCTCTGCATGAAGTAGCATCTCGTAGCATTCATAAATTAACAGTAACAGTAATATTAACCAATAGATGTGTGTATATCATTGTTATGCATGTTTGCATGTTCATTTACGTATCACTCTACCAGTTTCCGGTTGGACTGCGCACTGTTCTCCTGACTGCTTTGGCCTGCGCCTAGCGTCAGGGGGAGCGTGCGAGGTTCTGATTTGTTCTGGGACGAGTGCTGCATGCGTGGTGTGGAATCACCCCGTGCCACACACCCCAAAGGTGGCTTGCACGGTACTTCTTAGATGTAGATAGATGCTGATATAGTTTTAGATTTGCTGACAAATTTTGCATGAGCAAAGTAAGTGATCTTGAGAAGCAGACATAAGTCAAGAGTAGTTAGCGATTTAATTACTTTGATTAATGAAGTGCAAAAATCTGTAATTGAAAATTTTCCTTGTCTGAAGAAATTAGGGTAATTGGGCTATGTGAATACATCACTCTGCTACCTCATTGACGGGCATATTTTTGAATAATTATTCAATTTCCCCTCCAATATGCTACTGCTGAAATTTTTACCATCCTTTGTGATTGTCAGCTGCTAGTGCAAACAGACAATCTGAGCATCACAAGCTGATTGCTGGATCCATTGCGGGGGCAGCATCTTTGCCATCCGTGTGCAATGATACATTGATGTAAATTTTCCCATTCCACTGGGATGCTGGTGAAACCCTCGTCACGACTCCGTTACCCCTCGCAACGGTATTTATTAAATCTTGTGCATTTCCGCTCTGGGTAGAATGAAATTTTTTCCAAGGGAATCTCGAAAAAAAATGTTCACAGTGTCAAATTGCTCTCCCACGCATCTATTTCCATCGGTCCCGGACTATATTTTCGGATATTACGTCTATATGAGGAAGAAGGCACAATATTACGCCAGCGTCATGGGACGCCAAACTCAATCACCATTCCCACCACGCTCCGAACCCTGTGACTACCCCCTCCAGCTCCGTAGCAACCCTCTTGCCGAACCACCACCTCCCTTCCACTCGTCCAGCAATCTATCACGCTTTACCTCCACAGCGCTGCCAACCACTACGGCGAATCGCCCTGATGTCACCCTAGAGCCAGGATAGATTCAAGGTTTCATCCCTCTTCTGGAAGATGTTGGCAACAATGTGATGTAAAATCCCTCCATACTTTCTAGCATTTTTGCCAGGAAACATTTTCATGGATCTAATGGAACTTTCTCACCGTGCCAGCGTGTTCTGCAGCTTCCCAAAAAATTCTGCTATAACTAAAATCTGACAGCTTGCGTGTAATATTCATAGACACCTTTTAAATCCGAGTATCATACTTTATGGCGTCCAAAACTCTGCCCTGTGGAATTATACACTAAGTCAATAAACAGGTAATGTAAATATGAATTTTTTAAGTAAAAGACACATGCCGTGATTTTTATTTGTAATTGAGTTATTTATTATTTTACCTGCTTTTAATTGTACCACCCGGACCATTTCCCAAAACCGTAGTCAATGTATGAGTACTATTGCATTAGTATTACCTCTAAATTCTATATAGAAGATAAAAAAATACCTCTAAGAAGAGAATTCAATAGGTGTAGCGACTCTAGGGCCATTAGCACCTTGAAGAATAGGCTTTTAAGTTGGTAAACGAGGGATTATTTTGGGAATGGAAGAAGTGCGGGGGGGAAACCAGGCGTGGGCGTAACCTTAACGAGTGGCGCCTTAGCGTTGCATCGAAAAGGAACGATTGCTACACTTGGAGTACTCTTGACGAGAGGGCTCAAGTGGTGATCAGAGTCATATTGAAAAGTTTCCGACACAGCGAGGATCCAAACCCAGGCCCTTCGCATTCAGAGACATGTCTCAAGCCTCACCACAAAAAGACATCCCCTATTTCTTTCAAGTCAACCATTCCCACTGCACACCATCGCTATTCGCGGTCCTCCGTCTCAACCCTCTCGGAAACACCACCAACCAACCAACCAGCCACTTCCCTTATCAACCCCCCCTCATTCCAATGCTGCCAACCGCCGGGGCATATCCCTCAAACGTCACCCGGCGCCGAGCCTTCCAGGCCTCTCCCCTTTCCCCGTTCCCACCCCATCCTGTGGATCCCATCCCCACACCCGCACTCAACCCCTCCTGCCCCGCAACACACCCCCGTCTCCCGTGATTGATGAAGGACCGCGATACGGAGGCAGAAAACGGGAAGGCCCTTTTCCCGTCGAGATGACTTTGCCGCGAAACCGGGGATGGTTTGGGCCGAGGCAGGAGATGTGTGTGAGGCAAGAGAGGGAGCAGTGTGCAGGGATCGTGGTAAGGGGGATGAGAAAGAGGACCCTTTTATAGGGAAGTGGCAGGCGGTGTGTGTTGGAGGGGGACGGGAGGGTGGTTCGAGGAGGAAATGGGTTGAAATAGGGGAGGAGGGGAGGTGTGGGGATGAGGACGATACTCGTGCAGTGGAGGGTGGTAAAGGGGTGGTGCATGGTTTCCCGCGCGACCCCTTTGGTTCGGGGGGGTTGGAATGGAAGCCTGGTTGGAAGGGGTGGTTTGGAGGGAGGTTGGGGGTTGAAGTGTCAGCCGCGATCTCCGAGAAATCGCTCGTCGGGTGAATTAGTGGGGGGTTGGTTGTGATGGGTGGAAGGGGGTGAGTCCTGTCCTGAAAGAAGAAGAAGCAAGGGATGTCGGCTATCTCACGGCGTTCAGGGCAGGGAAATGTTGGGCAGAGGACCCGACCCCCCCGAGGCGGCGACTGCTCTGATATGAACCTGCACGCAAGAGTTGGAAGGATTGCAGAGGAGGGTTGGATGCGTTTCGCAAAACTGCGGGGTATCATTGCAGCGAGCAGCTCGGTAGTGGGCGCTGCAAAAGCGGGCTGACTGATTGCAACGCACGCCCCCGGGCGGAAATGTCACTTCTCCAACAGGGCGCAGATCAACACGCGTTGGAAAGTTCTTAACGCTTCAGGTCGACGGGGTGGGATATCAGTTTACCCCATGCTGCAACCCAACAAGAGGGGAAATTCAAGAAATACACTCAACAGATAGGTCCCAAATATTCCGTCACGAGCACCTATCCTACGGGGTTGTGTTTGAAATGCTCAAGATTTCGACACACAACTCACGTGTCACGTGGTACAATCCCGATGGAGTTCGAGATGTTGGTCTGTTTGAACCACTCGTAAGAATCTCACGCAGTCTTCCCGATCGGGCTTCTTCACCGGGTTATCGTTGATGAGAGTCGAATATCTCGATTCAGAGTCGCAATAATCAACTTATCAGACGCTCACCTTATCCATCCGAATATATCAAACACACCAAAATCTCGAGCCTTTCGTTATTGTACCACGTGACTCCTTAGTTACGTGAGCGGAATCATCTCGGGCGGATCAAAACACAATCCCCCTAATTTTTTTGAGGATACCGGGACTAGCCACGGTAGTTACCTTTAAGGAGTCACCCGCAAGTGCACATAAGTGCGATATTCCACAGGGGAAAAATCATTCGCCTTGACTCCACAGGGGAGTAGGATGCCTCTGTGGCTTAACTGGGTAAAGCACTCGGCGCGAAATCGAGGAATCTGGGTTCGAATCCCGGTCAAGGCGAATGGTTTTTCCTCTGTGGAATATTGCACTCGCAAGCCCCCTGATGAAGGAACAATTTCTGCCAAAGCACAGTTTATTCACTCTTTAACATTTTAAAAACAATTACCTATATGATAGCCTTTCTATTCTTCCAATAAAATAAATAGCACTTTTTCCTTTCTTTATAACTTATGAACTCTATTTATTAACTATTGTATTTCCCTCCACATCAAAGGTTAGATATTTGCCCGTACTAACTTATATAAAATACGTCACTCAATAAAAACATATATGTTTTTATTGAGTGACGTATTTTATATAAATATATAATATATATACATGAGTAACAATATGAGGTGTATTTGTTACCTTTGTCAGTGAATCGCATTGGTTTCTTCGCCCTTTGGGCCACAGCGATAATTCCCATTTGGGAATTTCTATTTGCCTTCACGGCTCACTTCACTTTTTGCACACAAATGTATTCAGTTGCACAAATAAATACCCTTTACCAATTAATTATGATTGCATGCATAAATATATAGTGACTTCTTTCATGGCTGTCGTCATGACGCACATGCTTTGCTCTGATCCCTCGACTGGCTAAGGAAATCACGCAGATAACGTCCACCACTGTCTCGCTACAAGTACTCGGCCGCAAGGTTGACTGCTCTCTGGTTATGTCTCGGGTAGTTCCAGCTGACCTCGGCTTACTTCCTTTTACAGTACGGCTAATACTTCCCTCGTACCGGAAACCACTACTTTATAAATACTTCTTCAGTTTTCTATTGTCTATATGACGTAATTTCACCGCAGCGAGTGGCGTGGATTCGAACTTTATCTTGGTTGATTTTTTAAACTGTCATCTCCCTATTGAGTAACTCGCCTGTATATATATATTCATTTTCTCCCTCCTCCTATTCGAATGTTCTCAAAGGAATTTCCCCTCGTTTCCCTTCGTGTGCAGGTGTTCATAAATTTAAACAATAGTGTTTTTGCGGCCATCGGCTACTGGAAGTATTAGTTCACGATAAGTTTGAAAGACGGAATACACTGCAACAGATGTTTTAGAAGAGTTAAATCGGTTCACGACACCATTGATTCATTCTTTCGCCTTTAACTGGTATGTCATTTTTACTTAAAATACTTACTATTGGCATTTTCATCACACAGCACTGGAAAAAGTTATTTTTCTTAATCTTTACTTTCAATAATCATTATGAAATAATAAAAACAAAGGCTAACTTTTTATTTAGTACAACCGCTGATATGTATACAAAGTTATCCTTCAAATACCTCGCTGATTTGTAATTCATTCCCTGTCCAAGCAGTTTTCCATATCATTCTTTAACTTTACAAGTGTTTGCTAACCTCAAACCATTCCTCAAATCTTTTATGAATGTTAACGGTACTCCATAAGAATTGAATTGCACCCCGACAATGTCTCCAGTAGACGAGGATAATGAAGGTGAAAACGAATCTGTAGTCGAGGAACTAAATAGACACCGAAAAGATTCAATACCAATCTCATAATTTTTTAAAAAAACAATGACGATAGGCATAATTGTTTTCCACGCTACATCTGAAGAACACGAAAAAAAGGGTCGAACTCAAAGGCTATTCATAAAAATCTTCCTCTCTCTGCATTGTCCAGTTGATTTACTCTCTTTCTTCCAGCATTGGAACCTATTTCCAGTCTTACTTCATGAGACTCAAGAGACGAACTGTCCTTTTAATTTCTTTTTCTCATGAACACGACATTCTCTTCTTTAATTGTAGTTCTTTACGTTTGATAGCATTACATTTCATTATTTCCTCCAAGCATCATTTATGCAGGATTCAAATTTCATCCAAAAGTTCCTTCATAGCTTTACTAATTCATTTGTACTTCACTACGTAGCTGGATCTCATTTTCTTTCCCCTTCAAACCCTTTACTCGACGAATTCGCACCGTACAGGTACATTGCCTTCATAATTAGATATTACGACCACGATTGGATTCAAAAGAAATTCACAGCCACCAATGATTTATCTTGTAAATTAAACAAAAACTCTTTTCACCTCTTCCACCCATAGTCATCATGCATTGTATCAAATGGTATCCAATGCTTCATAGTGTATATATATATTTATTTACTATTGATCAATACACAAAATAATAAAAGTTCTTACCCTTATCCACAAAGACACCCTTCCCCTCGTCACCCTCTAACCCCAGGCTTTGTCAGTCTAGCGTTATTCAATGGGAATCGCAAAATGTGCTGCCACCCACTGATAACGCCCAGAATTGAAACCATTGGTGTGTGTAATAATGAAATGGAAATACCATGTTGGAATGGTAATGTTCCCTTTACCCTTGTTGCGAAAGAAAATCAACCAACTTGACCTCACGTCAGTCACATTATTCTTGGTGGTACGAGCTAGGCAGTTTAGGGATACGCGAAAATACTTGGATAAGGTAAGTTTGAAATTGCCGTAAGAATTGAAAAAAACTAACATAGTTCTAAGAAAAGATGGCACTTTGTATTTTCCACAGTACTTTTATTGCTACCTCAACCAGTTTCGACGTTTTCACGTCATTATCAAGAGGATGGAAATAATCCTCCTCTTGAAAATGACGTGAAAAAGTCGAAACCGGTTGACGTAGCAATAGAAGTACTGTGGAAAATACAGTGTCATATTTTATGATCTTTCACCAAGCAAACTCGTCATCAATTGATCTAACATAGTCCTAGCACTAGGGGAGGGGTTTGTGGAAATGAGTGGACAGGCGATAGGAAAAATCATGTGGGGATGGGACCCACTGTGCCTTCGAGGGACTGACGAGGGGTTCATTGCCAGGCGACCAAGGCACGACTTAGGTGCTTGTCACGTCACAATTTAGACTGACGGCAAAGACGCACAGTTTACATTAAAACCCTCGAAAATTCTCTTTAAGATCTAATGACTTGGCTTCGGACTGGAGAACAAGCACCTGAACGGCAATGTGATCGAATCCCGGTTCAGAAGTATGATATTTTCACGGTAAATACCGCCTGTGAAGTAAATGATCGCAAGTGGATTGTATATAACTCCTAAATTTAATTGGAACTAAAATGGCAACAAATTATATGGCAAAAATAATCAATTAGATGACAAAAAAGAATTCTTTAATGTTGATTCTGGAATATACCGGCAGTAGACGGGTCCAGGAGAGTAGCTGGCAGCAGAGGATGGTTGTAGCTCGGTGAGTCACCTAGGGGGTGACCAGTATGTAGAGACTGCTACTAACAGCACGCCGTGCATGTTTTCAGCAAAACTCTTGAGTCTGTCCATTTGTTTAGTTGCAAAATACATATATACTGACGGTCCATCTCCATTGGTAGCATATCTGTAGTGTAGTGCATGCTTTTGAGGCTTCGCCTCGTGACACACATTAGCGATTTATGCTAAAGCATAATTAGCCATAGTTACACTAACATTAGGGTATAGTGTAATGCATGTTGGTGACTTCTCTCCCCCTGCCACACACCCTTGAGGTGGCTAGCAGTGTATTTTGTAGATGTAGGGAGAAGATTGAGAGAATACCACATCACGCAGGAGGAATGCTGTGGTGCGTTATGCACAGCAACAATCCTCTAATTCAGGAGTACACATTGTTTCACTGCTGCTAGGTTCGTCTGTCGACTAAAGAGTGACTGAGTGGAGACTAATAGTGACGGGAGATTAGCAAACGACTGGTAGCCTCGGTCGAGTGTCGAAGCAGGGCGACTGAACTACAGCGGCTCCACTCGGGACCTACGGGTGTAACCTCGCAAGCAGCCGGCAAACGAATGAATAACGAAATAAGACTTGACTCCACAACTGTAAAATAGAATACTGAATAACGCCATATTGATATATAGCGTGCAAAGAATTTTTTTCTTTTCAAATTCCCCGTCCAGATGGCCTTCCTTCCTCCATCGAAGCGGTTCTCTTTATTTATTGCACCGTGGCATCTTCGCGGTGCACGCGCTGCGAGCGGCATCCATCTTGGCGCCCTCTCCTCGCACGCGCGAGCACCAAGGGCACCACAACATCACACAGAAGGAGACCCTTGCCTTCCGATCTCTGCGTCGCACCGCTGACCTCCCTCACCCCTTCCACCCTCCTCTCTGCCAACAAAGGAATAGGAAATGCTGTGTCCGGAGGGGTTGGAGGGAAGGGGGAATGGGGGAGGGAATAAGGGTGAGTGAGTAATTAACCCTTCCCTGCCCCTTTAACGCCGACCTTCTGTGTCCCTGCTCTACACCTTGCGTGTGTGGCGTGTGGCGTGTTATACGTGTACATACTACCCTACGAGCACCCGCGGAGGTGAGGGTCAGTCCTGATGGAAATTTCCCTCTAACAAATCCCTTAAACAGGGAAAAGCAAAGGAAAATTTTAAAATTTCTTAGAAAAATTTTCTATATTAAGGTAATGCCCTTAAAACTCTAAAGATTTTTCCTAGAACTTTTTTTATTAGAAATAACAGACTTCGGTCAATAATTTCTATTGAACAAAATAATACCTTTCCTTTTCTAAGTAAAAATCCCTTAAAACTCCAGGGAAATTTTTTCTAAAAACTCTTTTCATTAGAAATGACAAAACTGTGGTTATTAATTTCCCTAGAACAAAATTATACTTTAGGAAAAACCTTCAGGCATAGGAACAATTACACCAGCAATTGCATAGAGTGCAGTGAACAGTTCAAAGAGTGAATGACTATAGACGAACAGTTCAAAGCTAAGGAGGAACGCGAATGTCTTAAAACCACAGTGACAAAAACCAATGATCTGGACCAGTGCACAGTGGGATGAAATCGAAAAAAGCTGGCCAAAACCTGAATACAGGTTTTTTTCAATCCGGAAGTTAAAACTTTGCACAGTCATTAACCATAGATTGATGCATATGATGTTGCATGCCGTTTTTCATAATTCGTACGTGTTAATAATATACATTGGCTCAAAATTGGACAAATTTGCAAAAGTCGCCCGTCTTACTTTTTTTTTCCGAAAATCACCGAATTCAAGCTGATTCTGAACCTTTTGTAGTAAAGATGTGGAATGAAAACTGAACTTATTTGGTATAATGGTTTTTTAAAAATTAAATATTACATATGTTTTGGACTATGTTGTTATATTTGTCATCGTTACAGGAAAAGATGGAGGACCCTGTTTTTCCTAAATCTTTCGCCTTTATGTAGCAAAATAAAAAAATGGACATCGATGGCCACTGAGATACTTACATCACGATAATAACAAAGCTCTTAGATTGTGAATCCAAAGAAATCATCTGCAACTGTTCGCGAAGACGAAAATAAAATCGATTTTTCGATCGTCCGGATCTGCCTAATAGCAAAGGGGAATGCTGTGGCGCGGCGAGTTTTGGGAAGCGCTATTGTTCCAAAACCTTGGTTATGGCTTTTTTAAGCCTTATCAATTGAAAAGAACTTCCATTTTATGTTACAATGAAATTAATCCGGGAAAATCGATTTCCTTTAACGCTTTCTACTGTTAGCCAAGTAAGCATTTAGCCCGCTTTCCTCGGATGAAATACAGGCTCTAACACTGGCATTTTACGCATATATTTTAGCCCTTGAAAGGATATAGCAGCTTTATTAGACTAATTGTAACCTTCTAAGAAACGAAAACTTATTTTGAACGGTACCAGCCAGCAGCTGGTGTCTAATTGCCGCTCCGCCTTCACTGCGGCGGGCTTCACCACAAAGGTATTTTTATGACCCCGCGGACCGTTTGCGAGTTCTGCCAGTGAATATGCCCCTGCTTCTCTTTTTTTGAACGACTTAAATTGCGAATATATTTCATTAATTTATCTGGAAAATCTGCACACAATGTCAGTGGTTGTAGCTGACTTGAAATTTTAATGAAAGTCAAATGCACTTTCATTGAATGATACCAAACGTAATGTTAGAATGAAATAAGTCGAATTATATCTTACCTAATACTAGAAAGCAGAAAAATCTTCATTGATTTAACTTGAAAACTTATTTATTTCGGTGTTGGGTATCTAAAGTAAAATATATAATTACTAAATTGTTGGACAAACAATAGAACAAATCCCTTGCAATATTAATGGTATTTTTCTGAGCCGACTGAAGAATCTTTACTTCCTTAATCTATCAATTTCGGTTTAGCATCGCTTAATGTTGTTATATTCCTTTAATTTAATTGAATATTCCAATATAAAGAAGTATATAATAGTTTAATCTTATTTGATCCTTTGGCATACTCCTGATCTTTTCTGGTATTAATGGTTAGGTGTTAGAAATTAAGGGGCCCGAGGTAAAGATAAGAAGTCCTCGTTGGTGGCCAATGCTGTCAAATTCTGTCAATAAGTGTCTCACATTTTTTTAATTTCTTGTCCCCCCTGTGTGTGAGCGAAAATAGATGCATTGTTTTTTTATAGGGAGAAGGTAGATTTTTGTACACGTTTTGTAAAAATAAAATCTCGCCACGAAATAGGTCGTCTACTGTTGCATAAAAATTATATTTTTGACACAAAACCACGGTTGAAAGGCTTTTGAATTATCTATCAGGAAAATTTCACTTAGAAGGTAATAGTGACGCTACTAATGCTGAAGGGCTAAAATATATGCGTGAAATGCCAGTGCTAGAGCCTATATTTCATTCAAGGAAAGCGGGCTAAATGCTAACAGTAGAAACCGTATAAGGAGGTAGAATTTCCCGGATTAACATCATGAAAGTCATTTTCAATTGATATGGCTTGAAAATAGCCATAACCAAGGTTTTGGAACAACAATAGCGCTTCCCAACACATGCCGCGCCACAGCATTCCCCGTTGCCGGTGGGCAGACCCGGACTGGGCCGCACGATCGAAAAATCAATTTTATTTTCGGCGTCGCGAACGGTCGCAGATGATTTCTTCGGATTCACAATCTAAGAGCTTTGTTATTATCGTGATGTGGGTATCTCAGTGTCCATCGATGTCCATGTTTTTATTTTGCTACATAAAGGCGAAAGATTTACGAAAAACAGGGTCCGCCATTTCGTCCTGTAACGATGACAAATATAACAACATAGTCCAAAAAACAAGTAATATTTTATGAAAAGAACCATTATATCAAATAAGTTCAGTTTTTATCCCACATATTTACCACAAAAGATTCAGAATTAGCTTGAATTCGGTGATTTTCGGAAACAAGTGAAACGGGCGATTTTTGCCAATTTGTCCAAATTTGAGCCCATGTATATTATTAAAACTTATGAATTATGAAAAACGGCATGCAAAATCATATGCACCAATCTATGGTTAATGACTGTGCAAAGTTTCAACTTCCGGAATGAAAAAAAAAACAGTTTTTAGGTTTTGGCCAGCTTTTTTTCGATTTCAGCCCACTGCGCAGTGTTCAAACAAAGGTCCCCCATTGACAATGGATCCAAGGCATCTCAATTGAATAAAGCATTCGGTATTAACTCTGCGTTTCCCACGTTCACATAAGCACCACTGTGGTTAGGCTATTGGCAAGTGAGAACGTTTCTCGCCCAGAAGAATATCTATTTTCGATGCATCGGGTGCCAACATTTAATGCAAAATCTGTGGTAAGGCAAATGATACCTCCAAGGAAGAAATGGTGAAACAACCATTGAACAACTCTTCTTACTTATATTATGAAAGTTATAGCATTGATCCATGTATCTTTTTTATTACTTTTATAGCGTCGACCAATTTTTGCCGTTCACTACGCGACAAGATTTAAATTTTCATCCACAAGATGGCGTATACCTGTGAAAATGTTATTAACGCACTAGTGGTAAAGAGAGCACAGAGCCAATCTTAAATACTGCGGAGAAATCAATGTAAGAAGCCTTTGCACTATCCACCACACTAATCCTATTAGTTGCCTGAGTATTTTACCTCAGTGCCTACGGCATGAAGTCATAAAATATTATTGAAATCGACGTATAGGTTGCATTCCAGTATTTGAGGTAGATTGTTTGCTGTTTTGGCATCAAACTTTTCCGGAGATACAATGTCTACTTCAAACTAAATAAATCTGACCTTATCTTTCTCTACAAATATTTTAATATATATTGAATTTAACACCAACAGCTATAGTCCATTATCATGTCTTACAAAGTTAAAATGCACTATTGATGTCGAGAAAATTAATTTTATCATTAAGATTGAAAATCAGAGGTAGTAATTAAATGAGTAGTAGGTAATATCCATAAACCTAATCACCCACGATGAACGTGAGACCTAGCTAGGTCTCACGTTGGCCTAGGCCAAGTAAATTATATATGGCCACCGGAAAGCAACTGACGCAAATCTTTAACAGCCTGAGAGAACTGAGACGAGCTCAAAGTGTGGTGAAAGCTCCATAAAACCACCTCGGCGTGGAGGCTTAAACACAGGCTTTGTGATCTTAAAAGAAAAGGCGTCATTCCGCAAGAGATTTATCTCATCCTCGTTTCTAAGTCTACTTCCTACTCCGAGGGCTTAAGCCCAGAGTAGCAAAAGGTTTTGCCTCGACAAAGGGATTTCATTGGCGTTTAATGCCTCTATAGAAATGCTATAAGGAATTATAATTTCATGTATTCCTTAAATAACTGTATTAATCCTGCTGAGACAAAGTCGTTTCTCTATGCCAAGAAGAACGTAAATGGGCGAAAAATGCGGTATTTTCTTCAGCAAAACTTGTGAACACTTTAATTATAGACATAATTATAATGCTGGCAGTTTTCCAAATCCTTAAAAAACTGTGAATAGTAGGTCATAGTTCATATATGGTCCCATAATCAATAGTTAATGAATCATATATGGTCCCATAAAATATGCTACACTTCCTGCAAGTGTATTGTTAGAAATTACTCCTCGTTCTTCAAGACATTTATGAAATAATCTCTTGTGCAGTCTGCAAAGAAATCATTCCAGTTTCTATTTATTTATACATTTTTCAAATTAGCAAAAGTGTACTTACAGGAGGTTTCAAATAGTGTCAGGTAAACTTCGCTTTATGAGATTTCCTTGCGTGAAATCATACTCCATTTGGTGTAACGATTACGACGGTCAATAGACGATTACGACGGTTAATCGACGATTACGACGGTTTCTTCAATCGTCACCGTAATCGTCCTCGAATTCCGGATACCGTTTCACATGATAATCTCAGTGCCCTGGCCTCAGATAGGCCAAATTTATTCCTTAAATTCTTTTCTGAATGTCTGAAACCTGCATCTAGTATCCTCCTTAACCATGATCATCCACTCATTTTGAACTCCAATCACTGCCTATCCCAAGTACAGACCGATCCTCGGGAAGTTTACGCATATCTTTGCAAGATTTCCCCTCGTCGTTCCCCAGGTCCCGACGGTCTCAGCCCTATACTCGTAAGCAACTGTACTTCCTTCCTCGCACTACCGTTATTCTTACTATTCAATCGTTGCTTTTCTCTTGGTGTTTTTCGACCGCAGTTTAAATTTGCTAATGTCATTCCTATACATGAATCTGGTTCTAAAAAGGATGTCTCAAATTACCGCCCCATCTCTCTGCTTCCAATTCTTTCTTCCGTCTGCGAGAGAATTATTCTTAACCGGCTTTATTATTTCACGTCCCCTTCTCTGCCTACCAATCAACATGGTTTCCTTCCGGGGCGGTCATGCCTAACCAATTTATCAGTTTTCAAACACCATGCTGTCGACTCAATATCCAAGAAAGCTCCAGCTTGATGCCATATTTCTTGACTTCTCGAAAGCCTTCGATTCTCTCAACCATAGCCTCCTACTTCATAAGCTCAGTCAAAGGTTTAACATCCATGGTAAATTTCTCAGCCTCTTATCTAGCTTCCATAGTGATAGGACCCAGCGCGTAATTCTTCCGGGCACCTCATCTTTTTGGTCTCTTCTAACGTCAGGAGTTGCCCAAGGCAGCGTCCTAGAACCATGTCTTTTTTAATTTATACATTGATGACCTAGCGTCCCTAGTTCCCACCTCCCAAGCCCGCATGCTGTTAATCGCTGATGATTGTAAAATATTTAAAACCATTCACTCCCCCACCGACTGTCACGAACTCCAGAATGCTTTCAATATGATCTCTCATTGGTGCACTACCTGGAAGTTAAACTGAAATGAAAGTAAGTGCAATGCCATGTCTATCCACCTAAGAAAATTCCCACTTAACTTCAATTACACCCTTAATTAAATACCCCTAAGTCGTCTGTCGTCGGTAAAGGATCTTGGTGTATTGATGGATAACAAGCTTAATTTCTCCGACCACATTCAGACAGGTAAATCGAAAGCTATGTCTCTCCTAGGCCTTATATACCGATACACAGAAATTAAAGATCCCCAAGCTCTTCAGTCATATTTTTCAACGATTGTTCTTCCAGGGGTCACGTATTGCTCTCCTATTTGGGCGATGTCTGCTCCATCTAATCTCGCCACCCCCATCTACCGTAGCCCATTTCTTCACAAGAATAGTGAAATACAGAGTCCCCTACACGCGCGATATGTCCACCAATGCCATTTGTCTTCTCTCTGCATTTATAATCCTCCTTAAAACTGACCTAAAATGTATTTACAACATCCTTTACTCCATCCCCGACTGTCCTGAACTCCTTTTTTTAAATAAATTTCCGAGTACTACCCTCCCGACCTACGTGCCCCCAATCTCGAAGTATTCCATTTACTGCAGTTCCCAGATTATCGCTCTATCAACGCTCACTTTTTTTCCGCCTCCCCTCTTTTCTGAATTCACTTCCTGAGAGTGTGCGGATCCGTTTGCTTTTATCCCCTAACGCATTTACAAACATCGCTCTCTCTCATCTCTCTGAAAATAATTAGCACTACCTCTTTGTTCAGTTCCTTTCTGGGTTTTTTGTTTATTTTCTTTGTTATGTTAGGTGTTTTCATTTTTTAAATATATGTTCTGTTATTTGGGCCGCTGTAAATTGGCAACTGTGTTATATGTGGACATTTTCAAATGAAATAAAAATAAAATTAAAAAATAATACTCAAACTTATTGCATTCTCACAAAAGGAGGAAGTAAGGGATTAATGTATACGTAGCGGATTGTTTTGCAGGTTATTCTATCTATATCTATCTATATCTACAAAATACCCTACCCACCACAGGGGTGTGTGGCAGGGGGTGAGTATTCACCAACATGCATTGCACTATATACACTAAACTTAGTGTAACTACGACTAATTATGCATTAGCAAAAATCGTTAATGCTTGTCACGAGGCGAAGCCTCACAAGCACGCACTACACTATAGATATGTTGCCAATTTTAGAGGGACCGTTAATATATATGTATTTTGCAACTACACAAATGGACAGAGACTCAAGACTTATGTAGAAAACATGCACGGCATGCTGTTAGTACTAGGTAACAGAAAAGGATTCAAGTATTACGGAGTACTACAACTACTAATTAGAGCTACACTACCTAACGACAAACCTAGATAAAAGTCTCATTGGCAGCTGTTATGGTCTCTTACCGTTCGTGGGAAAAATGACATTTTATTGGGAGTTGGAGTAATAGCCACTGAGACCTGATTTTGCGATCGGATTTTCCATATTTTGGGGCGAGCATCTCAGATGCAGAATTTCTTATTCAAGTATTACATTCTCGAGCTTTGAGAGCTTGTAGTTCAGTGATGATGTGATATAGCTTAATGTTTTTCTAGTGTAGCAAAGCCAGAAGTATGAATTGAGGCAATCGTTTAAATGCGATCATAGAATGTATTTGGATGGTGTATTTCCGGGCTGATCGCTAAAAATGAGACTTGATTTGGTGAGGCAATACTAGAGAGTAATAACTCTAAAAAACAGTGAATGCTCAAGGCATGGTGAAAGGTTGGTTAGAATATTTTCTTTCGGAATGAGCTTATATATATCATTAACTCATATGTGTACCTGGTGACGGCAAACTTTTATCCTAAAAAAAATATGAATCCACTGAAATCAAAGTGGGCTAAGTTTAGTCTCAGTAATAATAGGAGTGGTTAGAGGGGATTTTTTGTGGTAATTTTCGTGCTAAAAATTCCTAACAGTATTTAGACTCTTTTTTGCCGTAGAAAGGGAAAATGAATCGTGTTGCATGATGTACTAAGGATCTCAAGACAAGATGCGTATAACCTTTAGTCTAAGTTTGTGGAGACTCATGGAAACTTGAGCCTAACTATAAGTAGAGGGTTCCACCGCGTTTGGATTGGGACAATATTTCTGCGCACAAGGAATCCGAGCAGAGGCATGCGTTCCACCTCTTTTTAGCACAGTGCAGTAACATTTTGAAAACATTTTTATTGCATTGATTTTTGAAAAATTCATCTTCCATGGGTCGTAAAGGACAAATGTTTGAAGCAATGAATAATAAAGCCACTGCCGTAAGAACCACCCGAGTGACCACTTTCACGTGTTTCAGCAAAGCGTTGAAAAAATATTAATGAACGATATAAATTGAACAAATTCAATTGGTGGCACACGGCCAAATCCCAACATCATTCATTCTGTCTATTAGAATACCTTTTCAATGTAAATAACTCCCACTTTGGCCGCCAAGCAAGTGATGATTTAGTTATAGGAATATATAGCCGCGGCAGTTATATATTCTTTTGTATCTGTATCTGATAGTTATTTTTAAGTTTTTATCTGTTCATAATTTAAAGTTTCTCTTCCACACAAACAAAACTCTACTCGACCCCATGTTTATTCCTCGTTTTTCACTCTCGAAACGACTGGTAAAGGTTAGCACTGTTCATGGGTACAGCCTGAGGGGTTGGGACCTTGGCGCACCAACAACATGATGGAAACACCGATAATATTTTTAAACATTTCTTAATATTTCTTGGGTGAAAAGCGGTTTAAATACTTCTCAGTAGGTAAGACTTTTGCTTACGTCTTAAAGTAATTGGAGTAGTGAAAAAAAACCCTAAACGATGTAACATGTACATCTGTTTCGAATTCCCACTCGATTCGATTTATGATTGGAAGTAGTTTTGAAAATTACGGTGAACTCTTAAAAGTCAATCAGGTTTACAGATGAATGCTTGCAGTTGACAGCGGAGTAGTATATCGTTCTCTAAGGGCCTATATTTTACACGACCTGGTTTTCGTTGAGCTGGGAGGGTTAAATTGCTTTCACTCGCCGTGGGCCAATGCGAAACTCACACATTCCCTTGTTTATATTCTCGTACCGGAAACAAGGGACGCTCTGTTCGACAGGAGAGGCAAGCCGAGAGGGAGGGTCGCTGGACCGCCTCGTCACCCACCATTTGCCGCCTTGGATACCGGAGCGAGGATGACCGCCTTGGACGCGCTACGTTAAGCAAGCCAGCCAATCGGCGCCGGGCGAGAGATTCGCTGGAGCCAGCACCATTCTCGGTGCTAGATGACACGCTGAAATAAATCTTAGGGAAATGGCCGGCTTCCGTCTTCAGTGTCAGGATGGTTTAATCGATGAAATCGGTTAAATAATGCAACGAAATAGAATATATAACGCGAGGCTCCGTCGTCCTCGATTGTCAAATGCTGTTAAAAAAAATCCGTTCCGCGTGGAGAACGCCAATCCTTTAGCTAAAGGATACGTACTATTTCATATTTTCTTTTCATTGGAAACTGATTTCAGCATTCTTTCAAAACAATGCGTGCACTGTTTTTAAGTATTTACTCATTTGCAGAGAGATGCATAGTAGCGAAATCCCCAGGCAGTTATTAGTTCCAGTTTCTAAAATAGAATCAAATGATTATAAGTACGTAATATCTTCCATCAGGTGGGTTAAGAGTTTAAGAGGGTCCATTTCTTGGTTAGCTGAAATCATTTCATTTTGATTCAAAAAGGAAAGTAGAGTATGAAAGAAATTTCCTCAGTTCATAGTATGATCATTACAAAGAAAGTCTATGCATTGTCGTAAAAACTTCTTGAAGTTCCTTTAATGTAGAATCCTGGAATGTCACATCTTGACTCCATTGCTACCCACGATATAAATAATAACCCATGCCTTTTTAGATATCCTTATCCAAAACGCACCTCGATTTTAGAAGTACTTTCATTGATGTCGTTCCAATTACAAACCCCGGTTCACTGCTATACATATCAGTGAACCGTGGTTTATGCTTGAAGAATGATATTTACGTTTTCAATAAGAGTACTTGAACAAAGAGTCGCTTTGAGCTGAACCTCGAAGGAAACATTCAAGAAGTAAGTAATGCTCCAAATGCCACCGTTAATTGCCCTTGTGTCTTAAGTTCACCTCATTTCATTATGTTAAAGTGAGTATGTAATCAATACCATTCATTCGTCTCAATTCCATGCCATCCCGTTGTTCTCATTCAGAAAGAATCTCCGAACTCATAATGTCCCCAGATGTATTCTCCGTCAAGGTGACTTAAATAAAGTCATGTAATAAACTTGTAATTCGGTTACTACGGCATTGTTGTGAAAATGAAATGGTGAGTTGAAAATTAGGAGTATATGATTCTCAAATTTAGTTTTACATTATATTTATCATGTTCAGACATTTGCTTACACAAAAAATGCAAAGTGTTTGAATAATCTTTATCGACTTCCAATCGTGATTTATGATTACATATTCGTGGTGCCCTCTTACACTAGCTATTAAAAGGTCAATACGTAAACATTAAATTATAATTTGGATCATAATTTAATCGCATGTACTTAAATAAAATCTAATTTCGCATATTTCCCATGATTTCGCCCTTTTGCATTTCAACGGGCCCCTTGAGCACCAGATATAATCTTAGCGAAACCGAATTTCTAGAGTGGTATAAGGATTACTCTTTTTCCCAATTTTTTTCCGCGCTCGTAGAAACGGATCGCTCCGCAGAAAAAGATGGCTGCGTCTTCGGGCGAAAGTATTTTATCCTCACGAGGGAGATGGGAGTGAATATTTTATCATGACAGTTATATTTCTTCGGAGTGACGTAGCAAATCTTTCATACTTCAGAAATCAAACGCTGGAAATGATTGGCCATTCTTCGCTCATTGCTAAGGCTTTTTATGCCCGACTTAACCCTTCAACTCCCATTGTTGCCCCGGCCAGGGTCGATCTGATCCCATTCCACCAATCGCCTCCTCCCACCTCCCACCCTATAGACAGGCCCCCAAATCCCACCCCAACCCCCGATATGGGACTCCTGCCCCTCCTCCTCCAAATTCCCCTCCCCCAACGAGTATAAGGCCCCCAGTCCTGCCACTGACGCAAGCATCTGCCCAAAGCACTGGATATTCAACACATCAATCATACAGCGCACCAATATTGCCGCGTAATCGATTCCTTTATCCATGCAAAATATCTTGGCGGCGAAATTGCTCTCCCCATTCAAAGCGAAGCCTCTTCTTCTTCTGCTTTTCATTCCTTCTCCGTCGCACGCTCTCTCCCTTCTCAATAATATTGAACTATAATTTTTGATACTTGAGCGGGGAAAAATATCGTATATTTCGTAATTTCTAAAATTCCGGGGTGGGTGATTGCGTTTACAGGCTCTGCCGTGGATTTTTGGGAATTTCTTGAGTGATTTCAAGAGAAGGTGGCTTGGCGAATGCCTGTCTCTCAGAGAAATCTTCCCTCACAACCATAGTGAATGATTTGCACACGTTTATGACGCTGGCTAATGGTAAAAAAAAGACTTCGTGAGTTCACTTAAAGCCGTTTACAAATGAACAAAGTGGTAAATTCATTTCGCTGAATAGCTGCTTGAATTTCTTCTAATCCAAAAAGAAATATAGTTATACAGAAAAAGCAAAATAAATATACTTTGAGCACCAGACGCACCTTTCGAGACGGCAAACATTTATTTCCTTCGAAATAATCATTAAATTACGCTAAAATAAGTAGATGAGGAGCTTTCTTCATGCATCACTGTACATTATATTGCCAGTACATCTGGCATTGCAAAAGTCGAATGTTGGGAGATAGTCTGCACATGGTCTATCTGTGTCATCCTTTGACTTATTCTGGGTGCTCATTAGATTCTACCGCCGTCTTCGTTACGGTATTCACTGGTTTAATGTTAAAAGTTGTAAGAACACTTTTTGGAATATTACTTACATTCGTGTTGAAATTATTTCTCCACTTCTAACTCCATAAATTGAAACTCCATAAATTGCTATTAGTACCTTAAGTCCGTTACAAGGCTTCATAACCCCTTTAATGAGCAATTCGCTCATATATTTCATAAAAAAAATTATTCCACCAAAGACTTTGTGTTCTCAGGCGTCATTTTGATGTACTTTATGTTATAAAAATTAGGTAACATTGTATATTCCACAAAATAATTTGTTAACCTGTTGTATTACTGCACAGTTATAACAACGCCTTGAATATGAGTTGATAAGCCAAAACCTTGGTATTGATCGGTTTAATAAAATTATTCGTTGACTATACTAAGTGATTCTCATTTTTTTAAATTCAACAATCTTTAGTGAAATGAAAATATAATTTTTAATTTGCTGTGCCTATTATGATTTAGTGCACGATACCCTTCTGTCTATCCTTCGTATCCACGATTTCATTCTCTCTAATCATAAACCTCAGCATATTTTTATAATCAATGCTAATTTTGAAGGCGAATAGAATGTTAATTGGCTATAACGTGGTAGGTATCTATATTTCAATGTTGTCAACTTCCTACGGTGTTTAAATATGGAGTAGCATTACAATTATTCATGATTTCGAATTCGAAAATAACTTCATTTCTTGGCTATGATATTGTAAAAAGTGAGTATGGACCAACGACATTAATTTATTAAATATTCCATTATTCACGGAGAGATCACTTCTGAAAATAAGGGTTCAATAGGGTTTTATTCGGAAAATTCCATTCTGAGGAGCATATGCTCCCGTCCAACGATGGCATATTGATCACCAATGCGTTCGCCCTTTGAACTTCATAGCGTAAAGTGGCAGTGGGAAAGATATTATTAATTGAATCCGAGTGGAATGGAGTTCGTTATTTTTTAGCTTTCGCACATGTTTTGCTCATTTCCATCGTTACGGCCCATTCGACCTGTCGACGCCGTCGAACTGCAACGCAGCGGCACTAATCGATTACTCAAATTAAGAATCCCTCCTAGCGTACAGTACTCCGTCAATCGAAAACTTCAATATTAAACAATGGTGCAGCCAGAGCCGACAAATGAGTCGTGTGACTCTCGTTAACAGAAATTAATTACTTCATGGAAATCAGGATGCAAAAGGGAGGTCGCAAAAAGGCTTCGGTGTAATTTTGGATTCAGAGCAGTGTGCAGGGGAGTTGTTGGGAAGGGTGGCGGGGGGGGGGGAGGGGAGGGGGTGGATATGGGTGCATTAACGAGCAGTGAACTCCAAAATAATGCGAATAAGTAATAAGTACAGAGTGGGTGCCAGGAGATCAATAATTCCCCTTTCGCAAACAATAGATGAGTTGAAGAGAGAAAGGCGCAATGGCGAGGAACCACGAAAATATATCACGCTTTGAAATTTTCCGAGATAGGTAGACGCGTAAATACGTATCCAAACAAGGTCTGCATTCCAGCCAGTATGTTTGCAGATTCTTCGGCGTAATTCGTGAATTGCAAATATTTACCGTTCCAATTAGAGCTGCCAAGGGCGCTTTGCACATAATTCACGGCAGAAACAGTTTCCAGGAATATATTTTTTGTTAAGTTTTTCATTAAAGTCAAGTCAGGTAAAATTAAAGTGAATTCAAGAAGTTAAATTTTCATTCCGGACTCTTTTATACCTTTATACCGATTTGAGGGCGCGGTATGAGCATATTGTGTTTCTGGTCCCCCGTTGCGTATTCTTATCACGCCGTGCAATGGGAACAGTGCTGTGTATACTTCGGGCATATCCTGGGGACCCTGGTTCATGTCCAAGTGTCAAGCGAAAATCGATTCAACAACCTCGAGCTGCTATTGAAACCGTTTGAGCGTACCGGCAACTCAACATCATGAGTCATCATCTGTAAATTAGACGATTTTTGAAATCATCTGTCGTTTGAAAGTTTATTTGCTATGGATATTTCGCATGAAAAAGTAGAATCAACTTGAATACCGCATGCAAATCAAATGTCAATTCTAGTAATTTCGCACGTGAAATATCAAGCCAAACTCAATTGTCATGTTAATTAACTCTATTTTCATATATGCTATGCGAGGAAATATTCATACTTGAAGGCCATTAAAAATTGTATTGGTGGAAGTTATGGATACTATTCCTGCGTGTTAGGGAAGTGCTTTCTGTATCTAGCTATGGTGTTTACCAAACCAACGCATGAGAATAATTTCATATTTTACGACCTAATCTGATTTTAGATTTAGTCATTTAAACTACTCTGGTGCATGCTTTCATGCCAAATATAAAATTATTTAGCAATATTAATATTGTTCTCATCCACGGCCACGGTTGTATATTGTTTCCATGTGTGTATAAATTTACATTCACCTCGAGAATATCCCTAACTTCACCGAGAATTGATCCCGTTTTTCCAAACTGCCGGTCAGGTGTGGATGCTAGTTACCAGGAAGTTATCTTAAATCAAGACAAATAAAGATCTTCAATCACAATTCATTTATTATAATTACAGCTATAATATGAATGACATTATGTAAAATCATTAATCGGTTGGACTGCGCACTGTTCTCCTGACTGCTTTTGGCCTGCGGCTAGCGTCAGGGGGAGCGTGCGAGGTTCTGATTTGTTCTGGGACGAGTGCTGCATGCTTGGTGTGGAATCACCCCGTGCCACACACCCTAGTGGTGACTTGCACGGTACTTCGTATGTGTAGATGTAGATCCTATATTATTAACATTAGAAGTGCCGTATTTTCCCCATAACCCATAAGCGCCGGCCGCGGTCATCTTGACCGGTAGGTGTTTTTTCTCGTTTTGGAGTGTGCATGAGTAATTTCACGCATACATTCTATTTTCAAGTGAGTTTATTTTAAACTCACATTTACATTATTTTGAATTAATGAATAATATTTATAAACAATTTAGTTTTTCAACTTTAGCACATACTTTGGGATACACAGATTTATCACTAATTGTGCAATATACAATTTTAGATGGTGGTAGTTTAGTGTATAAACATTTTGAAAAATAAATATTAGTATGTTATTTACAATCAGAGAGTAGTGATATAATGTATGTAACAGCATTAAATAATGTATATCGCTATCAGTTCTACCGTCCCAGACTTTAGTTTTCATGACACATAACACATTTTTCACTTCATGCTGTGCATTTTCCGCACGTATATTTTTGGCATCTTGAAAATTTTACCATAGTTTTATTTTCTCTACATGCTTGTACCAGAAACTGATGTCTTTAAATAATTTGTGTAATTGAAATGGAAGGTGCTGGCCCTGGCTGTGAATTGATATACTCACTACGTAGTTCTTCAGCTAGCGTCAAAATGAATTTATGGCGGCTGATATTTTGTGAAGTGACTTCTTTGTATATCACCCATGCGTTAATGGCAGCTAAATCTAGGATATCATATAAAACTTACACAGGCCAAATGCTGGGATGCATGGCACTCAGAGCCAATACTTTTTTGTATTTTTTTACCTTAGTACACTGTCATTGTAATATATTCATGTTTAGGACTCTGGTATTGTATGTAAAACTTAGCCTTTGACGTCCGTTAGAAGTACTTCAAGAACCTTAAGTTTGATTCAATTTATTGTGCCGACAATACTAATGCCTATCTCCTTTAATATTTTAGCCTAAGTTAGTGACGTGAAAAAATTATCTGTTGCGAAATTTTGTCCTGAATTCAGGTACGGACGCATTGAACAATAAACAAAAGTTTTGGGAAGATTTTCGTTGGGCGGGTGAAACTCATCTTTCCCCAGATACGGAAACCAACTGCAGAAATATTTGGAATTAACATCTGCTAATACTCAAAATTTTATTCCAAATTTGTCTGGTTCATTTGCCATACACTGTGTGAATCTACAACTAGGTAGCTTTATTGGGAAAAATCTGCTCGTCCACCGTGAGGTATTCACTTGGACAATAGCAAGCTATACAGTTGTGTAAAATTATTCCATGTTTAGGACATCAATGCAAAATTATCTGTAGTGAGATGCTGAGACCTTGCACTCCGAACATCAAAACGAAAGTGCTTCATAAGCGAGCGAAATTTTCTTCGTGACATTGTCACAGAGAAAAACACTGGCCCCCATTCACTAGCCCACAGCATAATCTAGCGAACCACAACCATATTCTCCTCTTGCGTACATTAGGGCAAAACTAGCTTCAATTTCCTCAACAGTTGTGATCCTATCTCCCAATTGCACTGCTTCTGCTTCAGTGCATAATTTGCAATGCCGGAGCATCATCAATTAAAACTAAGCGCCATGTGCCAGATACGTTCTCTTTAGACACACTTCGTTTGGATTGTGGTGATGGTCCCGGATTTTCTTTTACAATATTTTGACTCGCAAGCCTACCGATCGTGTTTACGCCACTTGGGGTCACAACCCACCCATTGAGTCCATCCCAACCAAATAGCCGAGTTCCGACTGCTGGAGCAAGCAAACCTTTTTCTTCACGCCTTCAACCCTTCCGTCCCCCTTCCCGTTCTGCGCTTCTTGGAGGGAGGCAACCCTCACCGGAAGCATTATCGAGGGCAGCACCGCTGCATAGTTGGGAGGGTGTCGCGAAAAAAGCGCACAGCGAAGAAAGCGCACAGCGAAGAAAGCGAACTCATCCTTTCCTCTGAGCCTTCGTCCACTAAAATAAATGATGATCCGTCGTTCATCTGAAGCAATTCTTCGTCTAAAATAACTTCTTCTCTAGTCTTAGGCTCCTTTTGAGTTCCACGTGCACTGCTTCTCTGAATGTACATACTTCTTTTTGTGGTCAGTTGTTGCGGCATTTCTGTTACAAAATTTGAAATTTAGGCGCTAGGCGAAGATCATTTGAAATTCAACGCTGTGGCGTTGCAGCGTTATGTTGCGGCGCTTCAAGCATCAAATAATAATTCAGAAGAAATATTAAATAACGGTATTAAAAATCAATTATAACAATAAGACTATTTAATTATCCTAATAATATTAAAGCTATTGCTGTAGTCGTCGTGAAAATATCAATCTCACCAAGGACCTTTACAAAGAACAAACTCATGAATGCACCAATACGATTTTCACATCCTCTTTTTAAAATTGATATCAATGCCTTAATTGATTTATCATCTCCATCAAATATTTCTATTTGATGAAACTTTGGATCCCTATTAGGATTATGCCAGATTTTACTAATTATAATCGGACAATTTTCAGCCATACATTACACTGCTAATATTGATATGGCATTTTATAGAGCAAATAATATTAATAACGTATAAACGTTACGACACGTATGATTTACGTAAACGTGACCGATGTGGCGGCATCTGACGACAATTAAGAAATCTGAACTCGAATCGCGGTTCATCCATGCATTTCCCTGGTGTGCTGTTGCATAAGCTCTTTAGGTATTCTAAAAAAAATAAGTTTACGGGCTCATGGAAGATGGCAACGAAATGCTGGAAAACATTCTTCAATGTACATTACTGATTTTGAACAAAAGTCAATTTTCAAAAGTTTAGTTAGAGGAAAAGTTGACGACGTGCAATCAGTGCCGTGATTTGATCCACAGGCATTAATGGTTGTATAAAACGAATATAAAAGCGACGAGATTGATCGAGGAAATCTACTCTTCATTCATGAACCTTCCTCAAAAAGTGCACCACTTGCATTTATGAGAATAATATAGACTGAATTTTTTTTAAATCATATCCAATTCATGAAATGTGAAGAAAAAGTATTTTTGTTTGGCTCGGCCATAATGTTTACTCAAGTTTCTTTTGCCTCAATCACGTTAATATATCTTTTTACAGTTTTTTGTCTATTTCATGGAAGCTAATAATCAAGTTACAGCAGTCAGCTAACATCCTTTGTAGCGCGTTGTCAGGACTGAAGGTATTAATCACATGGAAGGAGAGTAGTTTGCTCGTCGGCCGCTTCTGGCTCGCGTAGCGCTCAAGCATGAGAGTCCAAGGAGGTTAAAATGAAATGGAGGAGGCATGACCGTGAACGCTCATGGGCGAAAGTGAAGCAAGAATAGGGGTGCTTGGGAAGGATTTTGTGCCGAGTAGGTGTTGCCAAAACAGTCACAAAACATCGCCTTGTCTGTGGTTTTTAACTTAGATTTGACGAAAATCGAACGCGACCGCCGGACACCACGTAAGCCAGAGGCAAGGTGATAGAATACTAACACCTTTTAACACCTTGAGCCAGAGGAAGGTCTAAACTGTGCCGACTGGAATGGCGGAATTGGCTTCAAGAATCAATGTCGCATCCATTTCGCCGTCGGAAGCACTTGAAGTTTTCTTTCCCGTCGCCTACGGCCGCTAGAGTCGCTAGTAGAAGTTAGCATTTATAACGAGAGGAAGAAATGCGAATATTTTACATTTCAAAGAACCGTCGCACAATTAATATAAAGACTAAAAGTTAGTACACTCGAATATATGCGTGGATTTTTAGAAAAGGTATTTTTTTTACATATTATTTTCTTCCGAATTCAACTTTATGTTTTTAGGGAATGTAATATTAACGATTTTTCCCATGCTCTTAAGATTGCAAGCAAAGAATACCGTGATTACTCATTCATTGCATTGCAACTGCTGCGTGTTACGGTGTTAACATTGCCCAATACTCTTAGCCCAATTCTCTTAATTTTCTGAGCCTTCTCCCACGTCTGTTTGTTAGGTGACAGCAGTATTGCTAAAATTTTCTTCGACCTAAAGACGCCGGCAGGAGTGTCAGAAAAACTGTAGTTATCTAACGACAAACAGCCGCAAGAGGAGGATCGGAAATCATTCCACAGAAGCCGAAAATCGAATACTTGTCTCATCAATGATTGAAAATAGGCATACAATACGTGCATCTATTAATACCAGATACTAAGGCCAGAAATCCAATGCAATGGCCAACAATCAGGAAATACGCAGGTGAAAATGTTTTGAAATTAAGATAGGAAGTAGAAATTAATTATCCAATTATTCACAAACCCTTCCGCATCAAAAAATTACCAAAATCCAACTGTGATTTGAATTTTCTCCTGCTCGTGTATGAACTTTGGTTTATTCGAAATGTCATCGTTTTCGATTATTATTGATGATGAGCTTCGTAAAAGTTATTTTATGCATTTAAAATGTTGAATCAACAACAAATCCAGCGTAAAATTAGCCTCGGGACGAGCAAGTTTGTAGGCACCCTTTCCGCTTTTAAAATTAGAAAATGCCGTTGCTCAGATAATTGTGAATTGTAAATTAATTTAATGAGCACCCCATTAAATGCAATGAATGCCTGCCTGCATAAATCAGAAAGTCATAAAGTTATGCGCAAATGATAGTGATAATTTTTCAAGAAAAAGCTGAATGTATTCAAAGAATTGCATATTTGTCACGGCTGCAATTTTGAGTATCGTTCGAAAGAGGAATCCACAAAAAGAGATTGATACTTTTTATTTTACCTTTTATATGCATAATTCCAGTGAAATATCTATGAATAAAGAACAATGAAATTCATAGTGGCCCATGATCTGCACCCTTATCCCTGGGAAGTTATCACGTTACACTGTAATAAGCTCCCTGGGAATGTCGAATATTAATTAGAATATTTAGTATTTTACTGGAACAAATGAGGAAATAAAAATAACAAAGCTTACAAAGAGACTAAGTTAGTAATAAATCGACTTTCCATATCGACATACTTAGCTTTATGACCTTTGAGATAATGTAAAATATAATTCATATATGCCCTTAATGTACCATCAATTAAGCTATCAATATGTTGTTGAACAGGTATAGGAAATTGAAAAATATATACTACTGCATTAATGTTTGGTTCAAATATACCGATAAAATTTTAAAGCAGAATTGCAGAGCACTTGATCTGCGTTTTTGCTCATTGCTGCTGTATAAAAAAGTTGCTCCTTACCTATGCTATGGAAATTGCCAGACACTGGTGCTTTGACGTGGGATTTAGGGTTCTGTATGGAACACCAACCCTTAAGCAGCACAGAGTGGTGCGTTTGTTTTAAATTACGCTCCTTGAACCTTTCAAATGTCATAGTCTAACATATTTTCACCATATTTGGAGATAAACAGTATGAACAGTAATGGGTTAACAGTTTCATTATTCCCTTCCCAACAATACTTTTCATTTTTATACCAGAATAACATCTGAATCTACATCTACAAAATACCCTGCAAGCCACCTCAGGCGTGTGTGGCAGGAGGTGAGTATTCACCAACATGCATTACACTATACCCTAAAGATAATGTAACTACGACTAATTATGCATTAGCATAAATCGCTAATGTTTGTCACGAGGCGAAGCCTCACAAGCATGCACTTCACTACAGATATGCTCACAATGGAGAGAGACCGTTAATATATATGTATTTTACAACTACACAAATGGAAGGAGACTCAAGACTTATATAGAAAACATGCACGGCGTGCTGTTAGTACTAGCTAACAGGTAAGGATTCAAGTATTAGGGAGTACTACTACCACTAAGAGCTACACTACCTATCGATAAACCTAGATAAAAGTCTCATTGGCAGCTGTTATGGTCCCTTATCGTTCGTCGGAAAAATGACATTTTAAATCTGTCCGTTCTGAAGTCTAGTTCGCTAATTTTATTCTCATGATCTGATCTACCGTTGTATGTCGGATTTCGTAAAATATTATCAACGTCGACAGAGAATAGACCGGTTTGGAACTTAGATAATAGATTGAGTCTAAATTTTAATCGACGGTCTGAAAGCGTTTCCCATCCCAGTTGCTGCAAAAGGTCAGTAACACTAACGAGATTATCATAACGGCCTTTAACGTATCTTGCCGATCTTCGCTGCACGCGTTCTAACTCAGTTCCCAATCCTATCTCATAAGACTCCCAGATATTGGCAGCATATTCCAAGTGCGGTTTGACGAGGGATAAGTAACTGATTTCCCTAACTTTATCGTCGCACTTGCTAAGTACTCTTTTAACAAATCCCAATATACGATTAGATTGACCGGTAATTTCTCGAATGTGTTTACTCCACGAGAGATCATTAGTCAGGTTAACTCCAAGGTATTAAACCGATTCTACACTCTCTAATTTGCTGTTGTTTCTGCAATAGCTTTTACAAGGAGCGATTTCCGTTTCCAAAAATTCAAAGCAACGCATTTTTTCAGGTTTAATTCCAGCTGCCACACATCGCACCACTCCTGTATTGACTCGAGGTCCTTAGTTAGCGCCTCTCTATCATTAAAGCTATGAATTTCTCTATACACCACTGCGTCTTCTGCAAATAATCTAAGCTTACTGTCAACTGTTTTACCGATGTCGTTTATGTACAAAAAGAACAGAAATGGGCCTTTGACACTTCCCTGTGGGACACCCGATATGACTTTTGCTTCATTAGAGATAGCGCCATCTAATACAACCCTTTGCACGCGATTGCTTAAGAATTATCTAATCTAGGAAATTACGTCGTCGTCTAACCCGTAGGATTTAAATTTCATGAGTAGCTTACTGTGGGAAACTTCATCAAATGCCTTTTTAGAGTCAAGAAAATTGCATCCACTGGAACCCGAGACTAAAATATCGTGGGGAAAAAGTGCTAATTGAGTTGCGCAAGATCTTCCCTTTCTGAATACGTGTTGAGTTTTTGTTAACAAGTTCTGCATATCGAGGTGTCTCATAACTTAACTTACAATTTTATGTTCAAGGGGTTTGCAAGAGATAGATGTGAGAGATATCGGGCTATAGTTCCATCGCTGTTCCTTATTACCGCTTTTGAATATGGGAGTGACATATGCAATATTCCAGTCCATGGGTACTTTGTGTTCGTTGATGGATTTACTGAATATATTCTGCAAGTAGGGTGCTATTTCACTAGCTAACTCTCTGTACACGCGGGTAGGAATTTCTTCAGGAACTGGGGATTTATTTGGACTTAGGATTTCTATTCCGTGAGTGCAAATATCGATAGGCGGCATCTTTTGCTGGAAGTGAGCATTTACCTTTACGGATGTAATCTATGATGATTTGGTGAACACGCTTTGAAAGTAGGAATTTAATAAGTTGGTTTTGTCTGAACTGCTTGTTAATAATTCGCCCTTTTCGTTTCGTAGTGGAATGACTGTTGATCCATTGCCTTGAAATTCCCTTACGTATGACCAAAATGCTTTTGGGTTATCCTGTAACTGATCTACTACTGTTTGTCTTTTAAAATCCATGAATGCATTCCGAAATGCTTCCTTTGTAGTGAATTCAGACAATTTGTATTTTTCAGTTACTAAATTTTAGTCACCAGTGGTCAAATCTCTACAGAGTTTTTTCATCTTGGCGTGGCATACTCTCTGACGTCTTAACAATTTTCTCACTTCTGCATTGTACCATCTTGGTTCGCTGCCCTCTTTTTTACTTTACTTGGAATATCTTTTCATATCCCCGAATGTACGATCGAAAGAAAAGCTTTCCAACTACCCTCCTTTGAGAGTGTCTAACTTTACGCTTGATTCTTGGAATTCGGGAAGACAATTTTTTAGATGACTCTGGAACGCATTGAAATCGTTTTTTTTTTTAATGTAGAACTATCATCTTTTTTTAAAACTTTTAATGATGTTCAAAGAGAACTTTGTGATAATTACTCTATGGTCACTAATGCCCTCAATAGTATTTACCTTAATTACTTGTTGCGGTATATTTGTTTCCAATAAATCAAGAATGTAGTCCCCTCTGTTAGGCGTCGTAGCTATCTGATGTAGGGCATTTGATGAGAACGTGTACCGCAGGGACTCGCATATATCATTGTCTCTTCCCATGATATGTAACTGTAGGTCCTCCTATCTATAGAGGGTGTATTTAAATCTCCACATATGATTACATTTCTTTCGGTATTCCTAGGTGTGATGTACTTTATTTGTGTATCGAGTTCTAAAATTGAGATGACGTCGGTGTTAGGTAGCCTGTAGTATGCGCACACAAATATTTGTTTTATTTAGGGCATCTAATAGTGCACCATACGGATTCTAGGCTGTCTGGGACGATTTCCGCTTGGCTGACAATGGTATTCTTTACAGCTATAAATACTCCGCCTCCGGTTCGGTTGGACCTTTCATTTCTGTAAACGTTGAATGATTCATGAAAAAATTCACTATCAGAAATATCGTCCGTCAGCCGACTTTCTGTGCCAATAATGACGTTACACTCCGTGCTATGAATAAGGTGGTGAAATTGTGGAATCTTATTTTTTTAACTACGGCAGTTAACTACTGCAACGACTAATGCTTCCTGATTATTGTTAATGCGTTTCGGGGACATTTCAAGATTGCTGTCTTCAATTAAGCTATTCTTGGGCACTATACTCGGATCACTCTTTGCTAAATTACTAACTGGCAACACATAACAATTGACCCCACTAATTGACCTGCTCTGTAGCCTACCGTCTATGTTAAACTCGACGAGTGTGCTCAAGTATCCTGCGCGCTACCTCCTGCGATGCCTCGTACCCCTTTCCCCCTGCCACACACCCCTGAGGTGGCTTGCAGGGTATTTTGTAGATGTAGATGTAGATGTACGTATAGTAGACACTCGAGCGATTTATAGGCACCCGACATGAATCCAGCCTGACACAGGCCAAGAACACCGATCGCTCGCTCCCACAGACTTCACTGAGTCTCTGGTTTATTGTATTATGGTTTATTTCCAGGGAAAATCATTCTTATGTCCGTTGTCCAATAGGTGCTTGACGAAGTTTGAATTTGAATGCCCGTGTTTAAAACATGCTTTGTGTTCCTTAAGTCTATCTTGACGACTTTTTCTATGCTTCCCGCTCCCCCCTCCTTAACCTCTCTCTCTCTCTCTCTTCCATTAACCCTTACCTTCGCACCCTCTCTGTTCTTCACTACCTTCCAACCTTTCCACCGATTCACCCTCACCCCCACCCGCAGCCACCACAGGTAGTCAACACTGAAGGCTCTACTAACCTACCTCCCCCTCCCTCGCCCCGCGCCTCTTTCTCCCACATTCCACACCCATGACTCTAAAAACCCCCAACTCTAAACATCCAACTTCCTCTCCCTCCACACCTTCCTCCCCCACCCCATATGTACAGCCCCCCTTTTTCCCTCCCCTCCCTGCACTCTCAACTATGTATATACACAAGTGTCCCACAAATTGTATATTTTATCTACATCTACGAAATACCGTGCAAGCTACCACTAGGGTGTGTGGCACGGGGTGATTCCACACCAGGCATGCAGCACTCGTCCCAGCACAAATCGGGACCTCGCACGTTCCCCTTGGCGCTAGGCGAAGACCAAAAAGCAGTCAGGAGAACAGTGCGCAGTCCAACCAGAAACTGGGAGAGTGATACGTAAATGAACATGCAAAACAATGCTAAAGACACATCTAGTGGTTAATATTACTGATACTGCTAATACTGTTAACCTGATGATGACGTTAACCGTCGAAACCATGGTCGTCAAAATTAAAATCTAACGTGGAAAAAACAAAGTTTTGACCTTTTTATTCTAAATTAAGTCTTCGTTCTGTTTATTTCCTCACATAATTATTCATTCGATTGGTAAAAAAGTATTTTATTCATCTTACGCACACGTAATGCTACCACACCCCATGGATACGTCATATTATTCTTGAATCAAGTTTGGCAGAGTAAAGTGATGCACGCCTTCGCTAGTTTTACGGTTAAACTAGGGATGGAGGACTGCAGGATGATTTCTCGAGCAGAGAGGCTCATTAAGAAAGCTTTAAGGAGCCGCAGGCGTGGTGACTGCTCTGGTCTTTGGGAAATGACTTCCCGCTTCTCCTCCGGCAACGCGAGGATTGTCGAAGGATTATCACTTGTCCGGACAAAATGGTCCAACTTAGAATCATTCCCTTCGTCGCTCTGCGTGCCCTCCCCCAAGCTCACAGTCTTGAGTCTAGGTTTGGCTCAACTGACGCTAATGGCCGCCCGTTAAACCCCACCATTGCTCTTCCTTTCCTAACACGAATTCTGCATTTTCCGTGAGTGAGTCACGCATCAGTAGGACCTTTCATTTTACAACCCTGTTTGATAGCCAGCCAAGAACGAATCCTCATTTGATTATCCGTCCAAGACGAGTGAATTTACTACCTGATTACAGAATTCAACGTAGAATGAATTTGATGACATTTTTTTCTAAGAAAGAGCTGTGATTAGCTTTAAGCATACCCTTAGCTTTGGTTAAAATATCAGACTTACAAAACATTTCTCCATTTTGATGACATCGGTAGTGTAGTGTTGCATGCTTGTGAGGCTTCGCCTCATGACAAGCATTAGCGATTTATGCTAATGCATAATTAGTCGTAGTTACACTAACTTTAGGGTATAGTGTATTGCATGTTGGTGATTACTCACCCCCTGCCACACACCCCTGAGGTGGCTTGCAGGGTATTTTGTAGATGTAGATGTAGATGAAACATCGCCTAACTTCACTTTGCAAGAATGCTTAGAATTAACAACTATTTTATGGCACTTAAGTTGTTAAGAATGACCTGCAAATAAGCCCCTAACTTGTTTTTCACTCGTGAGACCTCACTTGGAGTTTGCTGCTAGCATATGGGACCCTTACGAAGTAGGACTAATCTCTGAAATAGATCGAATACAGCGGAGAGCAGCAAGATTTGTGAAAAGTTGTTACGATATACTTAGCAGTGTTACCGAATTGTTGAAGGAATTGGGGTGGGAATCTCTAGCTGATCGAAGGGAGAAATGCAGGTTAAATCTTTTAGGCAAGTTCGGAGCAGATAGTTTTTTGCCGGAGGTTCAACATATACTGCTAGAGACAATGAACTACGGTAAAAGCGATCACAGGAATAAAATAAAGGAAATAGACTGCCAAACCGATAGATTTAAAATGTCATTTTTCCCACGTACAATAAGGGATCATAATAGTTGCGATAGATCAATCATATGAAACTCCCACCCTCAATAGGTAGAGTAGAATCTTCACTTATGCTTAATAACACAACATCATTACTAACACTTCACACCGGTCGATTTGTCCGGCATTATATTATTTATATCAGGGATCTTTCGGGGTTTGCACCATGGACCTAGCTACCCGGTGCAAACCCCGAAAGATCCCTAATATAAATCTTCGCCGGGAAAGCCTGATATCCTTCATTATTTTATTTTGTTCTCTGCATGAAGTAGCATTTCGTAGCACTCATGAATTAACAGTATTAGTAATATTAACCACTAGATGTGTGTATAGCATTGTTCTGCATGTTTGCATGTTCATTTACGTATCACTCTCCCAGTTTCCGGATGGACTGTGCACTGTTCTCCTGACTGCTTTGGCCTGCACCTAGCGCCAGGGGGAGCGTGCGAGGTTCTGACTTGTGCTGGGACGAGTGCAGCATGCATGGTGTGGAATCACCCCGTGCCACACACCCTAGTGGTGGCTTGCACGGTACTTCGTAGATGTAGCTTAAGAATACTTTTCTTTGCATTGGCAATATTCTTTATTACCTCCATGTTTATATATTATATCCCGAATAAGTAGGTTTCCTTGCATTTTCAGTGGTTCGTTTAATATAACATTTAGTATGACGTAAATTATTTGACGGATTGTGCATAGATTCAGTTTAATTGAATGTACTCACTCAAATTGGATTTTTTTAGTAATATACTAGCATCATGAAGTCAAGGTGACGTGACATAAAAAAAGCGAAGGATGGGAAAGCGGTGTTTTATAGACCTTTTATCTTTTTCTTTTGATAAAACCAGGATGAATGCAGTTTCATTTTGAGCCTACGCCAGCTCTGTTTTAAGGGCTAAAGATATAGCGGTGGCTTTATTGGGCGGTCGTAGTGAACTGCATGATAATCTGTACTCATATTACTGTTTTAAAAATATTCTCTGAATATGCTGACATATGTGGATATTTTGAATGTAGAATATTTTACTAGGGGGAATATTGTGAGTCATTTCGTAAATGTATGGTTGTATTTTCCTGTGGAGTCTGTGTTCATTTGTTCTTGGAGTCACGCTGCGTGTTATTATGACGACTTGATATATCTCTGGTGAGTGACAAGACTGAAGCAATGCTGATCCTCAATTCGATTCTCATTTCCGATTTGCAGGAGTATCTTTAGGTCCTTTGGCAGTGAAGGAAAGCGGAAAAAACGCGAAAAAGCCAAGCAGTTGATCACTTTCAACCCAGAAGTGAGTATTTACCTTCAGAATTTTCGTCCTCAGGAATCCGTTTCCCTCGCTCTTTCTTCCGTAATTTGTCGAACATTTATAGAAAATCTCACACATATTTCCACACGTATTCTTGGGAGTCTGCATTCCAGAGCAATTTTGGCGTTCCTTGTGCCGTCTCCGGCAATGGAAAAAATGTGACGAGCAAAACTTTCTCAATTCATCAAAGAAAGAACATAAAATAAAAGTCTGTTCAAAATACGATACCAAATCATCCCCGAACGCATCATAGTGCTAATCTCTATTCCTCCTCCTGTATGGTTATCTGCATGCATTATGAAGTTTCACTAGTTATTTTCTCGTTTCCTACAGCTAGACATGCATGAAAAATAATTATTTTTAAAATAATGTATCCAGAGAATTAAAAAAAGAATAATTTTTCTTAGAAATATGTCGTACGCCCGCATACATTCCTGTTCATGGAATGTTTCTCGGACTAAAATGTGAGGAAGACATTATTGATGAAGGCCTTCATGACATGAAAAAGTACACACCGTAGTTATCAAGCGCACAGTTATCCGACGGTTATCCCAGATATTAATGCAGATGTTGGATTACAATGATTCTGATGATTAAAGTTTTTGAACTTAATCATAAGTATGGAATTCCCTATTACTCTTTGCTCTTTCTATATTTTTTTAGATGAATCTGTCCTCAATCCCATTATTTTTAAGCCAAAGAGTCTATCTGGATGTAGTTAAAACATTTTTTCCATCGATTGTAAATGCTTGGCAAATGTTTTCTATAACTACGACTTACTTGGACCAATTCATTCATTTACAGCAATGCACTAAAGTGTATATTCGCTCTTCTAATCCTTGATATCCTAATAATTTAGACTTCTAATTTTATATATTCCTCTGCCCTGTTCCCCTGCCCTATGCACAGTTGATTATGACATTGGTTATAACTTATTTTTTCAAACCGGGAGGAGGAGAAATAGCGATATTTTGTAGATATCCTCCAGGTGGTAAATTATGGTCTCTATCGTCGTACTTTGTGTTAATTACGCTGGGATAATCCCATTCTTAATGAACTGAGTAGACATTTATTTCTTACACTTGCCTGCTGGGTAGTTGGCGACAAAGAGCAAATTATGAAAATGGCTCACTGAGATGAAATATTCCTCTTACTGAATTTGCCTACTCAGGAACGTGCGATATTCCCCACATCCAAGGAATAAGCAGTCTAACTTCAACCTTATTCCTTCCTAAGGAGTTATCCTAATCTCTGAGAGAGAACGCTCAGCGATTAAGTCCTAACGATTCAGTAATTAGGAATGAGTACTGAATGGAATGCTTAATTTCTACGCGTGGAACCACGCCGCATTACTTCGGGATCAGAGCATGATGAATATAAGATGAGCAGTTGACTGCACTGCGCAACTTCCTTTATGTTCTTAGGACTTGGCTTTTGAAATTTTTAAGTACTACAATCGTATAGCTTTAGAAGTAATTTAATTTTCAAATTAGACACTTCATTCCGATGAGACATAATGTATTAAGACTTGAAGAATTTTTTTCTCCTAATTCCATAGGTCTTCTTTGCTGATGACTTTATTTAGTCTTATTTCAAGAAAGCAATTACAGAAATTATTGCCAATTTTAAAACAATATTTCTATATTCAGGTGTCTGTACTTCAAAGCATTAATTTTCCAACAAAAAATGATTCAAGCGGCATAATAGAAATTATCTATGTATCGCTCGTGCTTGAGTTTCAAAAATACCCGCACGTAATCTACACACAATTCCCTTTATTCTAAAATTAAATTTTCCCTTCAAAGCAAGGCTCTTTGTGTACTCAGAACTTGAATAAATCAGTTTCTCTCTCTTTCTATTCTGGCCTATCTTTCTATTCTGCCTTGAATAATTATGAAACATCCTTGGGAAAATTTTGAGACGAAGCCTCAAGAGATTCAACTAGAATATTAAAAAAAATAATTATTCCTAAAACCCTTCTCTAGCACAAATATTCTAGCTCTCATTTATGGATCGCAGACCTCTCGTTTCAGAAACTCCTCTTATACCATCTTTTAAAGCCTCTTTCATCATTTTTAACTATGAATTCTCGGCCTTGGTCACCCTTGGTCTCACATACGTATTCTCTCGTGTTTCTTCCTGAGCTATTTGACTCAAATCTATTCACCCAACATTTCCAAAGCAGGAAAATCAAGAAGTAAATTCTAAATTTAGCCAAGTCATGGATACTGGCTATAGAAAATGTTGTTAGATTATTTAGATGTAATTACACTTTTTTTATTTTTAGAAAATTACTCGTTATTCATTATTTATATTCTTATCAGTAATACTTCAGATGTTAATACCATTACTGTTTATTGTCAATTTCTTTCACTTTTAGTATGTTAAACATTTGAAGCGTTAGCAATGCATATAAGTTCATGAAGGTTGCTTCAGCACATGTTTTCCTTTTGAGGCAACCCAGCTTTCTTGTTTCTTTTCATTGCAAGTAAATTAATTTTAATAGTTTGTTTGTTTGTTGAAATCAATAAATTTCACTTCACTTTATTTCACTTTAATATTCAGAAGTGAAAACATAAATGCCATTTTGCAGCAAACTATCGGTGGCTTTTGAAGCAGTCAGAGTAATGAATCGATTGGTTACTTGATTTCAAAGGTCTCTCTCTTCAAAACGGGTTTGGTTCGTTAGCTGTTCAGTCAATCAGGGAAGAGACAATTGAGGTTAGATTTCCAACGAGGATTGGTGGATTGGGTGAAGGGAACATTAGGGGTTTGTAGCGGAGGTGAAGAGATACCCGGGATGTGCTTTAGCTTACTTTAAATGAGGTTCAATGGTTTCACTCAACCTTAAAGAATTCAATGAAACTTTCTGGAAGTATTAATTATATTGTTCTAAAGCTACCTGCATATTTTCAGAGTTATTTGCCGTAGATTTATGAAGATATTTGATCGAGAATTGGGCATGAGAATTACACGGGTTGTTATGCCTTTTCTTCTACATCCTGCAATTTATGCATCCACGTTCAAGTCCCTTATACTCGTGGTGCCGATTTCACATTGTCCGCAACGCGCGCGAGGGATTTCTTCAAGCACTCCGCGTATAAATCTATTACACATTTTTTTATAGATAATATAAATTGTTATACATTTAATAATTAAAAATCGTTCTTTCTGATGAATATAGCCTTGGGTTCCTGTATTTTCATGCCCACTTCTCGTTCAAATATCTGAAGAAATCTGCGGCAAATAATTCTAAAATCGACTAAATTTTAGACAACAAGAGTAATGTTTCCAGAAAGTATCATCGAACTCTCTTAAGTTGAGTGAAATCAGCGAATCTCCTTAAAGAAAGGTGCCAAAGGGATAACAGTTCAAAGTCCAATCCGACGGACCTTGTCTACTCTTTAAGTGCCCTTCAAATGTAGGAATCGGGATTTCATTGTAAAATATCGAACCCTTCCGGGATGCAAACTTGGGACTACGGGATGGGAAGCCAGTGCTCTAGCAATCGCACCTGCCAGCTGTGTAGAGAATTCGTCAGAGAAATTAATTTATTCCTATTGCGTGAGGCGCGCGTACAATTCTGAACAGACGAGGACAGTTTCGCTCCACGATAAATGCTGAGACGGGGACGGGCGGAAGGTGACGGGCCTTAAAAATGGAAATCGGTTCGGAAAGGCGAGGAATGAAGACAACGGGAAAAAAGACTTCTGGTCACCAAGGGCTCCAATGCCTCGAACTCGTCAACGGAGGCATTTTTCTTCTTCCTTTCAATTCCCCCCCCCTTCTCCTCCATCCGGCGACACTATCTCTCTCTCCCCCTCGTTCTCACCCTCGGAGACCGTCTCCGGTAACTTTCTCAAGTGGGACGTGAAGAAGAGGGGGCATCACACCTATAAATCTTTCGCCTTCCTCCTCCGCCCATTTCTTCCTTTCACTCCACTCCAATTCCCAGCAGTCTTACCCTTACCCCCCCTTACGCCCCCTTACTCTCAACTATTCCTTCCTCTTCCACCTGTCATCCGAATATGTCTACCTTACGCTTCTCCCGGCCACCCCAAT
This sequence comes from Pyrrhosoma nymphula, assembly GCA_963573305.1. NCBI lineage: Eukaryota > Metazoa > Arthropoda > Insecta > Odonata > Coenagrionidae > Pyrrhosoma > Pyrrhosoma nymphula. The sequence continues at coordinate 174,306,528 of OY754329.1, read as the reverse complement.
TACTCCACCGCTTATTCCTCCCCCCCCTATGATTTCCCCCCGCCTCTTCTCCCTTTCAAGTTGGAGTTAGCCTCGATGGAAATATACCTGTAACAATACCCTAGAACATAGGGGAAAAGCAAGGGAAAATTGAAAATTCCATAGAAAAAATTCATTTCCTAAGGAAATGCCCTAAAACTAGGACACATTTTCCTAGAGCTTTTTCCCTTGGAATAACAGACTTCTATCGGTGATTTCACTAGAAGAAAATGCTACTTTAGAGAAAACCTTGAGTCATAGGAAAATTACACCAGTATTTGCAAAGAGTGCAGTGTTATTTCCTCCCATTGTTACTTTAGGAGAGTGAAAACATCTTGACTTCGTTACGATAAAGCGAATATCATCAATACATCTCGGGAGTTCACTGGGTGGAATACTTCTGCGTTCAACACGTTGAAATATAACTGAGAACCGGTCCATTTCAAAGTTTAATTTTTGCAGATAATGATCATGTTTACCAAATTCCATTTTCAAAGAGTTCCAAAACCTTTTAATATTAGGTGTTCAGTGCCGAAACCATTGTCAATTACAGTTGAAAGAAGCTCAAAATCTCTGCTATATTTCAAAATGTTGATCGTTGTTAAAAATAGGAACCAACCTGACACTTCAATAAGAAAAGGTCGCCGATGGTATTTTCCTCGGCGGAGGCTGAGGTCCATTTCTCACCTCGGTGGTATGACGAGGACGGTGTTGACCCACTGAAAGGATCTTTGTACGACTTTGGGATTTTTTAAATGAGAAAAATCATATTATTTAATACCAGTCTGAGAAATTGGTGAAATACGATGGAAATGAAGATGTGTGGGGATAATGCCAGTGGTCAAATTGCATTTAATGTTTCATACCATAGTCTGTTGTAGTTCAAGTTCCAAATTTCGTCATTTTCGTATCATAAGTAGTGCAGGAAGAGCGAAATTCGTCCTACGTAATGTACGTCCTACGTTCTGTACGTCCTACGTACGTCCTAGCTACCGATAACTTAATACAACCACGTACACTTTACCACCGAGGATGAGTTCATGACATAAAGCTGCAAAAATTCCAAACGGGAATGCCTCTTGCTTTCAGGGGCAATGGCACTCCCTCCCCTCTGAACTCGAGCAAATCTCGGGCCTCGTAACTTGGAGCGATGATCGAGCGGGGACCAGTGTCTCCATCGTGATGGAGCGTGAGATCCCTGTCGGAAAATCCCCTAAAGAATTGAACCCCAGGTTTCCCAGTTAGAATATATATCTCTAGGGATAGATTTCCCTAGAATGCATTTTCCATGGGAAATGCTTTTGAAAGTGGCTTGCACTTGTTTTACACCAACTTTAGTTGACTGAGAGAGGTGATTTATTTAATGGTTGTACACATTCATTTATTGAAAAATATTTCGTCAATCTCATTATAATTAATTGTGATAACTCTATGGCTGAATAAATGAAACTATGAGTGTATAGAAAATTAACTTCGGAATAATCTTCCAATCCGCAGATAATATTTAAATAATATGTAAGGAAACACAAGCACTGGTAAGTTACTTAAGTTATAATTATGTCTAACTGCGATAGTACTGAATTCTACTACAGACTGGTATCTCTTACTTGTCTCTTGTGCCATGTCCTTGTACATATAATAGTACACTTAGTAGTACACTTAGTAGTAGTAAACTTAGTAATGAGACTCCTCCGCAATTTGAAATAGTCAAATTTAATAAATAGTATGTGCTCAAAAAGGACAGATCCTTTTAAACCATAGCTGCATCCATCGCCCACGGTATTTGTATTTCGAGTAAAGATAGCATGCCGTTAAAAGCTGATTTTAAGGACTACAACTATCTGTTAAATAAGAGTCAAACACAGTTTTCCTAACGAAATTCATAAAAAAATGCATCCCTTCTTAAAAAATTCCTATCCAAAATATCCGACCCACTTAATTCCACGACAACTGAAAAAGATAGAGGAAACATGTTGCAATGCGGAAATGTGACTAAATCAATCTCTTCTGATAGCAGGTGTCAGTTATTACTTCATTTCATTGCGGGTTGATGGGATTCCATTTATGAATACCCGAGTTCTTCCTGCATAGCGATATCCCTGACTTGTCTCTTGGAAAATTCCTGGTCCAAGTATAAATTTATTTATGAGACGTCTGATTAACCTGAAATTTCTAATGAAAGCTTAGCTTTTTTTAAGTCTGTCTCGATGTAATTTAGTTTCGACATTAATCACGGCAAATGCACTGCAGTACAATTATTTTGAATGAAATCACACCCATCCCATAGCTATGACGTGGAAGGATTAAATATGAATGAGTAAGATCAAACGATATAACTGCAATATTTAAAGAAGAACTGTTCTATGGCCACTAATTCCGCAATCACTAACTATATGCCATTTATACATTTGATTGCTTCAGGCTTGACTTCGTGGAAGTGATTGATATCCATTTTTAGTAAAATACTTTGTACTTTTCTACACTTTATTTAAAAACTGCGACCGGTTTCACCATAATATGGCATCCTCTGGCACATTTTGAAGCTTAGGGCGTTCTATCTATATACCCAGAGAAAGTTAAAAATGGTGGGGGTTTGAAATGGGGGAGAGAGGAGACATGGGCGTGCATGGCAGAGTGAGAAGGGGTGAAGTGGAAAAAACGAGAGGAAAGGAAGGAAAGTGAATCGGGGGAAGAGAGTGGGAGGAGTAGAAGGTCACCAAGTTACACTGTTTTCTATTTTTTTAAAAAGGAAGATTGGTTAAAGCCCCAGCCCAAACATCTGTGGCTGAAGGGCAAGGTAAGTAGGCTAAGATCTGCCGAAACAATGATTCAAAAAAGGAGTGAGGAGCTGCAAAGAAAGGACCCCAGAGGAACCTCGGAATATTATTAATGTTCACTTTTGTATGCCACACGGAAAAGTCAAGTTCAAATTTGATAACCTCAGTAATGAAGCAATAAGAAATTTGTAATAATTACAATTTTTTTAAATATAAAATTAATTTGGTTTTACAATCACATAGTCCATAATTGTCAAGAATAATAAAAGTACTCATATTAACCTCCAACTATTCACTATTACTATTACTTCCACAGCAGAAGTCGATCGTCTTCAGAAACTTGGAACTAAAATTCTGCCGAAAGGTTCAACTATGTGTACACATTTCATTCCTGCACAAATTCACATTTGGAAAGACTCAAAGGTTGGTATACCATGGCGCCATCCCACAGAAAAATACCGAGGATAAGTTTCGAAGGTCCCCTAATCTCTCAAACAGCCATAGCATGCGGTGACGTATTATTAGCATCTGGACTCTCATAGGGGACCATGAGACCACGGCCAAAAAGGAAACAAAGTTTGCCGTGCCACTATGGTCTCTGGTTGCCGAGCAGCATGATGGTAAAAATGCTTTTTTTTATAAAAGAGAAAAAAAATAAATAAAAAATTGGGTTTACTACACTATGAAATCTTATAAATGCTGCTACTGGAGATATGTATTTGATTTGGACGAAAACAAGATGTTGGAACTTTTAAACCTGTCTGGTCGTTTAACACCCAGGCGACGGTACTCATGGGTTAAACGTATGCAGAAGTGACTCATAATAGACTTTTGTCTTTTCCACAGCAATAAAACTACACGTCAACCGGCATACGGATGTAAAAGTACCTTCAGCTACGATACCACCATTATGTTTCTGAGATGTTAATTTTTCGACCTTTGAATCAAATCAATAGGTACTAAGCATAGATGGTAATTTATTTAAATAAATCTGGAAGAAAGAATAATCAATCAGTATCACTGCGATAATGCTGGATCCTCCTTCCAACGTTTAAAAATCTTCAATTCCAACTCTTTCTATACATCATCAATATCTTTGCTCACGCTCTAGGTTTCAAGCGTGTACCACGCTACATATATCAAACTCCACTCTTTTCTCCATTTTCCACATTATCTGTTCTCAATTTACCCAACGATGTTGACGCTGACGAATTATCTCCCTTCAAGCCAATAACCAATAAGGCAATACTCCTTGCGTAAAACATACTACGTAAATTCATGCCAGTATTGATACCTTAACTTTTAACATAGTACCTTATTAGTTCTACTCATCTTGAATCTGTTTTCTTTTCATCGTTGAATCATTATTTGAATGCATTTAACATAATCTTCTAATATAACTAAATATAAATACAAAGACTTGGTTGGATAAATAAATCATTTACTGAAAAGAAGGGCAGTTATTTTTTCAATTTCCAATAACCTATGGTCATGAACTTAATCTTCCTAAATATGCATTGAAAAGCTTCGGTAAACAGAAATTGCTCCCAGGTGTTATTATGCGGTGGTGAAAATAGAAAATATTTCCATTTTTTATAAAATCGGTATCCATTCTAAATGATGGATAGCTTGAGCGAAAAATCACTTAACCTAGAATTTGATGAATTTGAACTCATTTAAAAAACTCATCATTCTAATTATATCCAAATATAAACCCCTTTCCGAACTACTTTTCGAGCAATTTGCCTCAAAATAAAAGCTATTTTGCATTGGATAGATTACGGCTGCACCCTTCAGACGGAGAATATTGAAAAAATGAGGAATTTATAACACCTAAATTTCTTCAAAAAACTAATGGTAGCTTATGTGTTTTCTCAACTATTTATAAAAATTAATCCACTGCTCACCGCAGTACGTTTTACGGAGCCACAAAAAAAACCTGCTGTTTTGAAAGCTTTTTACCCGAAGGACGTGAAAAATTAAGTCATGTTAGAGACTTATGTAGTTTTATTATATACAATTACTGAGAATATTTGTCATAACTATATTTTTGCACCAAAAATATTACAATATTTACTTCATACTTCTTACAGACGCTGAAATTAAAAATATAACATTCGAATATGGTCTCCATTATGACTAGTAGGGAACTATTTCGCTCAAACAAACTTAAATCGCAGCTCTGGCGGTTGTCGGCAGTCACCTCAAATTTGTCGTCAACTTCCTCTCCTATGCCTTCAGGGGTTTCACAACCCTCCCCTTATATCCCACCTCCGCCGCCCATCCCCACTGCCCCCTCTCGTCCCTCCAATTCCTCTCCGCCCCTCCATTCTCACCCTCCTCAACTCCGTCCCCGACTCACCAGCCGGAGATCAGTTGACAAATACCGGACTTGCCAATATCCGATCCGCGAACAAATGGTTTCGATTTCGCCACGAATGTTCGGATATTCCGTTTGGTAGGGGGAGCGGCCGGCTAGCTGTCAATAGAGGTTTGGAAAGGGGGAGAGGAGATAGCAGAGGCAGTACCCCGTGTGTGTTGGGGGGGGAGTGTTGAGGAGTGTTGGGGAGGATGGGAGGCGATGCAGGGTGGACAAATTGTGGTTTGTTAGACGCGTCAGTTCTCACTCGAGGGGTGACGGCAGAAGCGGATGAGTGGAAGAGTATCCCCTTCCACTCCAAATCCCCCTCTCCACGGAGTGCTGTCCGAATCTCTTCCAAAGTACGAATGTCGACGTCCCGTAGTGTTGGGCGCTGTGGGAGGGACAGCGTCGCCCGCCATGGCCACAAGCCCGTCTCGTGATATCGTTTCGTTATGCATGCGGTCCAAATGCCCCAAATATTAAATATTGATAAAAACATGGTTAAAAATTGACTAAGCATTAATTTTGGTTTTTGTTTCTTCAGGCTTTTGTTCATTTCACCACGCTTATTTACACTAGCCCTGTGTGTTGGTTTGTATGGACGGAATCTTGTAATATCGAAATCTAACCCACTTTCCTAAGTTCAACCGAGCTGGAATTTGGCACACTCACTAATTCTCGATAAAAATACATGAATCAGTAATTAAATTCACTAATTACAACGTAAATCTAATAAAATCATTTTTTTTTAGATTTTGTGTTTCGGGTTGCGTCGCATGGCCCCGTTTTGGTAGTAGAGTGAAAAATGTGACTCCTAGCACAAATTAGGTAGGTAGTGTGTTTGAGGGTCTTGTGCCACTCAGTGCGTCCTTTTCCTGTCATTGAATCCTTCACGGGAACACTTCGAACTTTCTTTACCACCGACTACGGCCGCCGGTGTCGCCAGTAGAAGTTATCGTTTATAGTGAGAAAGAAATGCTAATGATTTAAATTTCATAGAACTTTATTAAAAAACCACGCTTATACTCAAGTGTACTAAAAAGTAAAACAAATAATTTTTTCATCACTCGGGAAATAAAAGCGTGGGCGCTCTTTTTTCTTAATCAACTTTTTAGTACACTTGAATATAAACGTGATTTTGAAAAAAGTATAATTTTTACATATAATTATTTTTTTCTACAATTACTTTGGTTTACGTATTTAAATCATATTCTAAAATTACCCAATTACATCAGTCACTTAGTTAGTCCATTGTTACGGTTCAATAAATAACATGTTTCTGTTATCAAGCAAAAAAATCTTTTCACTATGCATGTTTTCCTGTTTTTCTCTACTTTATTCTGTTAGTTACTCACGCTTATTAGGACAGGGGTATTAAAAATTGTCATTTAAATTGTACGTGCATTATCATTTTTATTATTTATTATCCTGGTTTTGTTAATTGGTTATATATTTTGTAGCATTTTAACCCTGAATATATCAGTACAAAATGGCGACACGTTGGTGATAATAATGTAAGCGGTGATTTATTAAAAAGAAGACCGATACTCTAAAATAATATCTACTGATAAATATTGAAACTGGAAACTGTCACCATTGATAGAACATTATTTTAATAATGAATTTAACATCCATAGCATGTTAATGAAAATAAACTGTTTGGTCCAACGTTGGAGATACTACTATTCATTGAAAATTAACTGTAGCTTATGCCACTTGTTTCAATGAATGTATGAATCCGTCGATGAAGCTTAAAACCTAAATGATTTTATATGGTGCAAATTTCATGAGTATAGGTCAAATAAATTTTTATTTTTAAACGGTGATATTAATGTAAGCGGTGATTCTGCAATACATTTATTTAAGTTTAAAAATAAAAAACTATTTGACCTATACTCATGAAATTTGCACCATATAAAAAAAGAGGTCAAGAATAAATCCCATTTGAATTATTAAACAAGGAGGAAAATACTATCCAGGTATTCATCAATTTCATCCAGAAGAGATTTCATAGCAGGAGAGAATTCATTCAGAAGAGAATACATTGATAACATCGAAACCGGTTTCAACAGGAAGGACTACGCCAACCACAAGTAACAGAATATGGAAGATAGAAGCTTTAATAGTGAACCAAGAGAATCCACAACTAAAATAAAAGTCCAGAAGATGGATGAATAAACATCCGAAACGTCGGCAAAAGTTTAAAAATAAAAAATTATTTGACCTACACTCATGAAATTTGCACCACGTATACAAAAATACGTAGAGAATAAATACCATCTAAATGATTTTATTCCTCGTTAAAAGTTAGATATGTGTGATTACAGAGAAGGACTTTGCTCCGTTAGAAGATCACGTGATTTGATTTATTTATATATACACATGGAATAAGCATTTGTTTTTCGTTTCCTCTCATCTACTTGGTGATGATTGATTTTAGTTTTTTTTCTTCATGTAGATTTTAATCTCTAAATCATTTCATCCGTCACCTTGTTCTTCAGAACCTGAATATAATACCATTTGTTTGTGGAATTGGGAAATGGTCTTTTCCTTTGCTTTGTAATTTTAAAAAGTGTTGAAATAAATATTGCAATTGTTTCAAGTATTTGTCATCATTTCACCATGAAAAGTTAATCACAACAAACAACATTTCACAACTCTCCTGAGAGGTGAGATTCTCTCGCCTCGTATTTTACATGGCTTATGAGACTGAGCTTTGGTAAATGGCGAAGGATCTCTCAGGACATATCTTTAAATAATATTAAGTTAATATTTAAAAAATCTAGCCAAAGCTTCTAAAGATTGTTTAAAAAAGCTAAAATGGTTACTTTTTCGCGCAAAAGTATGCTCATTTGCGTTTTCATAATCATAAACACTAAATGAAAGGCGATCAATTTACTTACATTTGTCTGGTCGTAAAATTGAATAATTTTGTTACAGAAGTTAAAATAAAACCATTACTTTCATGACATCCTCACACTATGGCTTCAGTCATCTCCGAAATTTATATATCCGAATTGTCAAAAAAAATCGGCATTTTATGATTAAAAATATTATCAACTGAAGGATTGAAATTATATCATTAGCTTTCAATGCCGAGAACGGTTTATTTTTAGAGCCTCGCTTGTCGTTTTCTAGGAAATGATTGAATAAGCTGTCGCAGAGTTTTGAATTGAATAACAGTTCAATTTTAACTTAATTTAAAATCGTTTATTAAATTAATTTAACCATCAATGAATTTACTGGCCTTGGAATTTACTGATTTGTAGAAAGGTCAATGTCCTAAACGCTATTAATGCTCCAACCCTGAGTTTTTTGATGGTAATAAATAGAAATGCATTATTATTCGCAGAGATTATAGATAAAAATACACTATTGGCTTTTGAACAAATGTGATGCTATCATGATCACGTAAGGCAGTCTGGTAGGTGCGCGCTTTCACCTCCAGCAAGGGTGGCACAAGCGGTGTTGCCACTAGGACTGCCATTTTATATTGAGAAATAAATTGAGAGAGCATCCTTCGTATCAGCCATTAACTTTTCCTCCACCTCTAACTTGCAAACTAAATACAATACTGTAACCGCTAATTGAGTTTACGTGACGGTACCTTTAGTTGGACATGAAACTATATGTATCAGTATTGTAAATATGCTAACATAAGATTCGGTTTAATTAAAACACTTTATACTTTTCCACACATGTATTTATTTCGTTTCACTACACCCGATTTCGACATTCTAGTATGGAAGAGTACAGTCTCTTTTGATCATCATGCATCTGCTTAACTTCCACATAGTTAACTCATCGGCCATCAACTAAATTGCTACGATAAGTTTTGAATCATCTACATAAAATCATGAATAATCACCTTGGTAATAAACTGGCATTTTATTTCTGAATGGAAACATTTTACTTCCATCATTCAAAATGCAAAAATCTTCACAGACCAAAATTCTTAACCGCACAGACATTTTTGATGCGCTACTATGTTCAATGTTCATGTTGGTTGACCACCACGCTGAAAGATCGATTACCTAGAATTAAAAAAACCATTTGAAATTCCTTTTTTCGATCACGGGACTAATTCCATTGGAGGAAAACTAGTGGGAGTGCCTTTGGCGTGACACGAAGAAAAGAAATGGAGGGGATATGAGACGTAGGATGAGGAGGTGGGAAGGAAGAGACTGAGGGGTGGAAGGGCGCCGGCAAACGAAGTCTTTCCGGTTCTTCCAACCAGCCAGAGGAGCTGGTGGATGTACTCTGCTAACAATTTCTAACGTAACAGTGCCCCCTGGTATCTCTTACCAGAGTGGAGTACTACAGTCAAATAAAAGTGACACCTCGACACTAACCAAAACTAAAATTAAACTTCTTGTGAGCGCCAAAGAGAAAGGAAAGGAATAGAGGAGGGAAATTCAAAATAAAAATAAACATTAACTTTCGAATAACCAAAAGCCTGGCTTGAACATCCCGCCCACCGTGAATTTCCCCGAGAATTCACTTTAAAAGAAATTGTATTAAATTAACCAACCAAGTAGAAAAAACACCGAATACACAAGAAATAGAAAAAAATAAAGTTTAGGTGAAAAAGGGGAAGATTAGAGTTACTACTCTTCAATGGGTAAAGGTAATAGGTTCACCACAATCCTAATCAAGAGGCCAGATGGGGTACGCCAACTCGACGACCCTGACGATCCCTTCGGAAACGGGAAATGTTTCCGTTACCCGACCCATCTTTAAATCTACAAGTGGGATATTAGTACCCCGAATTAAAACTACATCCCCCTATTTTATATTTAGTGAAGTCTGGTTTAATTTACTACGTTATTGAAGAGTGCGTAAATACTTTTGTGACCAGAAATGGTTTCTCATCTGTCCAGCAAGTTGCCAACGGACTGGCAGACGAAGATACTTGGGGGATAGATTTCCCGGTAAATCCTGTAAGGCTCGACTAATTAAAAATTGTCGGGGAGTCAAATGATCAAAAACCGAAGGATCGGAGGAGAGCGGATTCGAAGGGTGATGATTTAACACTGCTCCAATTTTTCAAAATTAAGTACAGCTGGAGCACCCTTTTTCAGTTAATGAAAAACATGATGGATCCTTGAATTGTCTAGGATGGATTTCAGAAATAGTCGAGAGACCACCACGACACTACTTGCACTCTCATCAGTGGGAGTGAAACTGAGGCAAATTTAGTATTGATCCCTTAACAACGATGAGTGGTTAGCAGCCGAGATCAAAGTAGCAGAGAAACTTGGGATATACTAATCATATAGTTACGCCCATCACTGACTGACTGACTCAGTGTAACGCTGTAAGATGGAGCCACAGTCACGAAAACGAATTAAAGCCCTGTGAGCTGCTCATTGAGGGGGTAGACCGGTGGTGTAGTGGAAAGTATGGAGTTCAACAGTTCAGAGGCATGGTAAATATTTTTTTTCTTTTTTTCATAGTTTTTTCACCTATCTATTTAGATACTGTTCTTTCTTCACGGTAACTTCCATTAAATATATTTTCACGCGATTTCAAAGCGAGTTAGATGGAACCACAAATCAAAGTGTTTGTAATATTCATCATCATTCGATGGTCATCACTGCATCATAAATGACACGTAATATTAAGAGTCAGACTATGAACTAAACTCGAGTCTTCGTCGTGAATACTTCAGCGTTTGATTCGTCGAACGTTCTCCCCAGGTTTGACGCTCCGAGTTTGTTTACTCGGAGAATCGAAGGGGACCAATGGCAGAGGCAGCAAAATTTTTCCCTTTGAAAAGTGAACCCACTCCTATCTCCTGCAAAAAACAAACACAGTGCTGCGAAGCGCAATAAAAAAATATCCACGCACCCGATGGATTCGTTAAAAAAATAAAGAAAAAAGGGCTATATGAAAGGGATCTTTGGTACAAAAAGGTTCGAAAGGTAACCCGTGACCTGAAGCCTTCGTTTGGGCGGCCGTGTCACGTGCGCGTTTCACAGTTTAAAATGCCTTTCATCGTCACCCGATCAACGCGTCTAATGTTACCCACTATCTCCTATGCCCCGATATCTCCACGTTATCTTTCGACTACCCTCGCGTCATACGAATGCGAGCGCAAAAAAAACCGTTCAACTAGACTGGGATTCAAATCTAGATCCCCCTGCTTAACTTCAATCCGAGTACTCTGAGCAATTAAATTGATTTCTGCAACGCCTGGTGTGGAGGGAAGGATACAACGCTTTCTCGGCGAATAATATGAGAAAACTCTTCTCGGGCTCTCAACCGGTTTAAACTATTCATAATTGCCAAGACGTTTCGAGAGACGACTCGTCACTCATTCTCAAGGCTAGAATGCCACAAATCTTAGGTTTCATCCAGATTCAGTCCTAAGGTGAGGTCTTTTTTGATTGGGCGGAAGCCGATTGTTGACTCCGCAGACCGTTAATCAGCGGAGGCTTAGCTCATTAGCTCTTGCGTTCTTAATTATTTTAAAAATTGGATTCCAAGCATTGCTGATGGCTTCTTTGGTTATTCGATTCCAAACATTTTCTGAACGCCAAGGAAGTTTTTTGTCGTCCCACTTAATCATATGGTCCAAACTAATGCTGTGTTCAACTACCGCCGATTGACCAGGTTGACCAAACCTGAAATATATCTGCGTTTTTCTCTAAACGTCGGAGATTATGAATAGTTTCAAAGAGTGGAGAGCCCGAGAAGGTCTTTTGGGTGGAGTACTCGGGGTGGAGTTTGAGGATCCAGATTTTGATCCCCAGTTCAGGTGAACTGTTATTTCTGTGTTAATTTCGCGTATTCGGGTACGCCTTAAGCGTTTGACTCCTGATAAAGTTGTTGTCGCAAATAGTACCGCAGTAGTTTCAATTTTCGTGTTATCCTACACTTCGATAACTAATGAAAAGTACGTGTCGTTAAGCTTTCTAAAGGTGTAGATGTTATCAGTTAAACTAAGGGATGAAAATATTTTCGGGAAAATGGAATGAGATGAACAAATCAGTTGTTTGAGATTAGTACCTTTCGAGTGAAAACGGTTCTAGAGAATTTTCGAGTAAAAAGGGCTAAGAATAAGACCGATTACAGAATTACCCGAGAAAGGTTAAAAATAAAACTAGTGAAGACTTAACGATGGAGTTTTAGGGATATTTAACTAGGCGTAAGTGAGATAGGATGAAAATAGAATGGAGGAGCTTGGGATATAGGTCCGCATACGGATCTCACGAAAACAAAAAGAAGGCAAATAAGGTTCCCACACAGCACATTTCCGTTTTAAAACTTTTTTTTGTCTCAAATTGTCATAAAATGGTTTTTTTAACAGTTTTTAGACTACAAGAAAAACGTTCAAAAACGGAAATGTGCTATGTGGGTTTAATATTTGTAAGAGGGTGAGAAAACATTAAGGCGCGGTGAAGAGGGGGGCAAAGAGAAAGGTTTAAGAGAAAATGAAATGTTTTAGGCCGTGATAAACTATAAAAACCTACAAATCGTTTAGAACAATATACCTAGGTATAATTATTATACTCTGAGAATCACTCATGCAGCATGTGCCAGGGTAAAGACAATTTGGCTCAATTTAATTATCAATTACAACATTATCATGAAACAAGATACAGAGAAATGGATACAGAGATTCACAGTTGTGATAACACGATTTTAATTGGTTAATTACATAATCGGAAACTTTATTACTACTGGATAGGGTGGAATCGTGCATAACATATTTTTAACGAAATTATGGAACTCTGTTATTTTTTTTTACTTTCAGGCAGTTCACGTAAAATTTTCCGAGTCTTATGCTCTTATAAATATTATGCTCTTGTACAGCTTTTCTATTTCCACGCAACAAATACCGTGGGTATTCCAGAAACAACAATCCTATTCTGCTCTAAATCACTGATAAGGTGCTTCACACATTCCATTCCCCATATTCCGAAAAACGATTCAACTGCCTCCTACACATGGTCTTATAGATTTATAGAATAGATAACTTTTTGTCATGCCTATCGCTTGGGAGTAAAAGCTTTTATCAACCATCAATATTAGTACCCCACAAACACTATTCCAGTTCCCTATACGTAAGGGAAAGCTCAATCAATTCCGCTATAGACGCAGGAAACCCTAGAATGGAGAACTAATTAACATATCAAGTAACCCAACAAAAGAGTCAAATTAATCGATTGTGGTGATACTTTGTGGAAATTGAAGATAGAAACCAAAATGACAAAAACACGGTACAAAATTCCACTAATCATTTTATTGCTGTCGACTGGTTTCGATGACTAAAGCGTCATTTACAAGACAAACACTGTTTCGTACTCTTGCAAATCACGCTTTACTCGTTGAAATCGGTCGGCAGCAATAAAATAATTAGTGAAATTTTGTAACGTGTTCTTGTGACAATTAATTCTGAAACAAAAGAGGATAAAATTGACTCGCTCACTCAAGGAAAATATCCACCTGTTCAGCAAAAGGTGCAGAAAACCATGAAATGGCCTTTGAACTCAGGTGCCTGCATAAATGCAAAGTAAACAGCTACCAAAAAGTGCTTTCCCTACGTATTCTGATAGTGTTAGGGTTCACCACTGAATCAAATAACGATTTTCTGCCGACATTTCGAAGATCGATTCGTCCATCGTCTTCAGGGCCCTTCAAAACATCGGTGGTAAATGCAGTTTTGGACACATTCCGAATAGAATTCACTAAAAATCTACCATTTATGAAGCCAGAATTAATTGTCTTATTCAGTTTTATCTGAGAGGACTCAACTTTTACTAGATACTTAATATTTATTTTTGGACTCCATAGCCATTAGCCTTTCAATAGTCTTCTCTCTAACGAATCATTTTCGAAAATAATGCTTTGAAACTGCGATGCATAAATGCAAGTTTGTAAATACCTCTTTTTTCGTAGTTTATTTTTATTTTTATTACAAAATCAAGGAAATAGTGGACATACATAATGACACCAGTAAAGAAGGCAAGATAAAATGGTAATACGTGTATCCCTAAAAAGTAAGAAAGATGTACTATAACATAATTGTACAATTGGTTGCCAATGCACGTACGAATGAAGTACATAGGTACCTCTAGGCAAAGAAGAAGATGGATAGAGCAAAGACTACCTACTTCCTTCATGGAGAGTAAGTTTTGTGTAATAATATTAAGAAGGGCTACAGGAAGTTTTTATTTGTAAAGGAACATTGTATTCACGCGTAAACAGAAAGAGACGAATGGGCTGAAAATGGTGCTTGATTTCTCACGTGGAGCACCAAGTGCCACAAAATGGAAGTGAGAAACGTAATATAAATTTCTTTACCCAAGGCGGTTTTACTGAGATAAGCATTTATCGATAAGAGAAGGATTGATGATAGCGTAAATGATGCCTAGTGCTAATTTTAACTCCAAAATGAACTACCTTCCAAAATGAATTACGGTGGTGCACAGTTCCGGACACGCGAGGTTAAGGGGGAAGACAACAAGCTTGGACCCTGAATGAAAACTTTTTATGGCTTTTGAACTGCAAAATGTCTCAGATATAATAGTGGATCTAACAAAGATATACTCGTAGGACTTTCCTGGCGCACGATGTGAAAGCATTCTTCACGGGTTTCCCACCAGGTGAGATGTTCTGCCAGAGCCGACGTTTCAATGGCTAACTCTGCCATCGTCCTCAGGGTGTCACTCACCGCCCTGAGGGCGATGGCCGAGTTAGCCATTGAAACGTCGGCTCTGGCAGAACATCTCACCTGGTGGGAAACCCGTGAAGAATTCATTCACAAAGATATAGTCATTTCGATTCATGGGTGAAGGCGTTCCCAGAATTTACCAAACATGGCGGTCCAACCAGCGTAAGGTAAAAGGCTGTACTTATGCCGTTTGCTCGTTATCTCTAAAAAAAACACTAGGTTTCCCACTTCAGTGCGGCAATGAAGATCAGTAATACGTCGGTAGATAGAGCAGCGACTGTAGGCTCCGTGCAGCATTCTAAAGCGGTGTATAGGGCGTACGACGGAGCCCGACTTCGATGTCCCTCGATCGAAGGCATCCCATTCCGCCTTTTGTCCACGCGCCAACCCCCACCCCATCCCCCTTTTGTCAATCTGCGTGACCCACTTCTTCCTCAATTCCCCCAAAACCCCCTCGCTCCTCCCCCTCGGACCAGTCCCTCCCCTGCCACGGCCATTAGCAAGCTGTCAAAAGGGCTTCCTGACGGGAGTTGAAGGCAGGGGGAGTGGTCGGTTAAGCGGAAAAAAATAAAATAAGATCCTTCGATGGGGGTGGGAGAAAGAGCTGTGGGGCCGATCAAATGCTGGCCCTCTTGTGGCGAATGCCGAGGGGGTTGGGAAGGAAAGGATTTGACCGGGGAGCGGAGGATGGGACTAAGGAGGGTCGAATGGAGAGCAGGGTCGAATGTGCCCGATCGTATGAGCCCTCCCGCGCCTGTTTCAGGGTCGATTGTGTGTTTATGGCTAGATCCGCGATCCAGGCGGGTGCAGTAGCCATAGTGTGTGACACGGGCCGACGGAACTGGGGAGTTTTAAACCACTATGGTAGTCCTTTTTGTAGATTGTAGACAGCTTTGTCGTTTCCATTCTCTCTCCCCTACCTCTCACTGCCCTCCTCTAAATACCTATCGCCCTTAGCCAAGGGTTCCCTGAGGGCGTGTGCCGATGAAAGTTAATTAATGGACAGGACCCAAGGGAAAATATGTGTGGGAGATAGAGGAAAAAAAAGAGTCGCCTGACATCACCCGAAGGGCTCTTTGTGTTTGATCTATTTCGATGCATCAGTCACTTGTTTGAGGTCGCCGTTTCTTTTTTTCATCGTTTTCGCTGTTTCCCTTTTCTTTTTGCTTCGTCCCGTCGAGGGAATTTCGGATTTAGTCGCCAAAATTCAACCGCGTCACCATCGGAAAATAAAAAAGAATAACAAAGCAAGAAAAAATATGCCGATTTTGCTGGGTATGTTTTGGAGTCAATCATAAAATAAACATTGGTGCGTTGAATAAAATATATTTTATATGTAATGGGGTGCAGGGGACGAGTTATGAGAATGAAAATAACTATTGAAAGCACGATTAAATTTTAACGTTGGCAAAAAAAAGAAATGTTTGATGTAAACAGAGTAGACATGCATTAATTAGAACGTAGTTTTTTTAGTCCTTATTTTTTAATTGACATGGGAATTCATATGGACGCTTAAATTATTCCATCATAGGTATGGCCGTCAAAGTGATTATCAGTGAAGGTATTACATTTCATACGGAACAAACAAAGAAGAATCATTTGTCCTGAGGACCTGGTTCAGAAAATTCAGTAGGTAGATATACCGTGGGTTATCGATCTTTCCACGTTATTGGGATGAATAGTAAATAACCATGGTTCCCGAAATCTCAAACCTCTACATGTTGACATTGCTTGATTTAGCATAAGTATCATTCGCCGAACGTTTAATCAGTACGTTGGCATCATTGCATTGCATTGCTACACTAAGAAAATTCAGCATTCAATCTAATCCACTCAGTAATCAGCCTCATCGCAAGATAATTCGAGCCTTTAACATCCGCTTTTATGTTCAAGTGGTCTTTGAAAATGCCTTGGCGGATGCTAAGGTGATATGATAAAGGCTAGTTTCTCGACGCATTTACCTCACTCACCTTCTACCAAAACGTAATTATAATCGTTGAAATTTCTTGCAGTTTTAAGTGCGACATAGTCGCAGGAGATTTGCACGAGCTACACGTTTGGCTTGATGACTAAACAAGTACCTATCTCATGCATCCGTAACAGGATTACGTCACCATATACCGACCCTCGCGTGACGACGTTTCAATAGCTAAGGAACCACGAGGATGATGCTGCTGGAAACAAAATTATAAAATCTCCTACGTTTACAATCACCAGCTCTCCGCGTATTAGAGGAATCTGTTACCATCATAAAAAAAGATCACTAGGGTAGGGTACAACGCTATAGTTACAGTTTCTCCAAACAAGTAGGTTTTTATTTGTGTGATTCTTGAGAATGGAAACTTTTTGTTTTTGTTGAGCGCGCCGCCAAAATGCAAGCTAGTCAGTATTTCACCCAAATGGTTCCCACTCCGTAATTTTAACGCGAAGTGACATTTATAGCAAAACCTGCCATTGAAACTATCCGTGGCGCTGGCATTACTGGCGTTTTACGGCGAATATTTGGAGAAATAAAACCTTCCTGTAGGGTCGTCGACGTGAAAGAAAAAGGAGGACCGAAATAGTTTTATAATAGTGTTTCAAAAAATATTATACATTTCTTTTTTTTCCTGGCGAGCTATACAGCGAATAGAGGAGGGAAGAGTTTTGGGTACTTAGAGCAAGCAGGCTGTGGAAAAAAATAACACAAACGTAAAAAAAAATTGAAAACACAGAAGGGTGAGGAGAGTCGTAAAAATGACCGAACGCGAGCAGGGGAGTTAAAAATGAAAAAAAAAAGAAAAAAAAATATCATCTCCGCGCCGTGCCGGGTGAACGAGCTGACTGGTTGAAATTTTTATTTCCCCCTCCCGCCGGGGGCACATAAAGTCCCGCAATACGGCTGTAAAAAGGAATCACGACGAGATATGGTAAGCAGGGGAAAGGGGGAAGATATTGGAGTAGGAAGCAAGGGCCGGCGCGTGGATTCAGGGGTGGTTGTGGTGCGGGTGTGTGAGCGTGAGGGGAAAGATGGAAACGAGAGGTGTCGCTCCGCAGCAGCACAACGTAAACAAATGAACTCCGAAAGCGGCGGCGACATCGTGGGCAGAAATGCACATGTTATTCAGGGTTAATCCACTCGCAACCTGGATTCGGCCTTTCCCCCCAACCCCTCCTCCTCCACCCCCCCCCCCACCCCCTTGAACGTGAGCAGGCCGACAGACAGACCCCTCTCTGACCCTCCTCTGTGTGCCCTGTCCCCTGGTCTAACCCTTCCGGGCCGCGTTTGACAAGGGAGTAGCACGTGACAAAACATTCGGGATGATGATGGTCGTTCATTTCTGGTAATCTCTGAATTATATCACCATTGGTGTTCCATCGATCAAAGATAGCTTCTGATGGTATATCTGCGGAATGTGTCACTGGGTCCATTGTGGCGATGAATGTCAAAGCAAACGTAGAGAATTACTAAATCTCAATTAAACTACGCGTCTTTGGAATTTCATATATCCACTTCGAGTCCAATCCTTGTATGTACAACACCATTATGTCTGAAAGACAAACCAAATAATTGTCTTAGGAATTTAGACTCCTGGATAGTGTATCGGCCTTCGTATTGTCTCAGATATCCCAAGGTTTGTATTTGGAATCCCGGCCCATAAAGTCCTTTATCCTCTGGCAATTACTAATATCACGAGGCTACTGACGAAACTAGGAGGAGGTCGAACTGATATGGTGGATAGAGTGCTGATATCCCAACCCGTGGATCTGGGTTCGAATCCCGGAAAACAGTTGAGATTTTTCTGTAGAGTACAGCCTAATTGAACGCGATGTGGACACCACTTCGAGTGCAGTGCTCAGTTCGTCGGATGGGCTGTGTTAAAGCTGTGGATACTTTGGCACTATTCATTAAGGCTAGCCTATTATCGACACCAAGTTTCTCTCTCCCCACCTTCTTACATTCCCTTACCACCTTTTCCTCACGAACCTATCCACCCCTTCCCATTCTCAATGTTGAAAATGACCTCAGTTGTCATTCGCCTTCCCCAAACAGCTGATGTACCTCAGGAACAAAGAATCCTATCCTCGTTCCAATAACCTTCGAATTTTTTTGGATCTTAATCCAGTCCTTTCATCCGGCTGTATTATACGCTTTGTTCGCTCAAAGCAGTTCTAAACAAAGCGTTCGGCTATCCTTTGTGTTTTGTTTATTCCGCGAAATAAATCTTTCCCTGCAGGATACCAAATGATTCTGATGTATTCGTGGTGAGGGTCAGAGTAAAGTAGAATCTCTCTTTCACTCTATCAAAGACCTTCCTACTAATTGCTAGATGAATCCTAATCTCTTTGATACAACGCCGCAAACTGTCCGTTTGTATTTCCTCCACTCTAGGTATGAATTCATTGTGATTTTCAGATACTTGACTTCTTCTGACACCTTTAATCTTATACCTCATGCTTTGTTTACAGGTGTGATTTCGTTCGTAAAATGTGTATTGCAGTGCATTGATAAAGATTAAGTTCTAACCACCACTCATAACACCATGATTTGGTGTAACTAAAATACGATGAGATGTGAGTCACGATGAGATGTGAGTCACCATTGCCACATCTCTAGTGGCAATTTCTCGGTAAGTGACTGCAGCTTCAGCAAGTAATAGCTGATTTTTCTTCTGACTCGAGATCTTCCGGCAGTGAGAATTTCAAATACATATTGAGTCACCAGTTGTTGAATTCCGGAAGAGAGAGTTATCTTCCATATGACTTGAGAAATATTGCTGAGAAAAGATAAATGGTGAGTTTGATATTAAATGTGGTTTTTTGAAGTTTCAAAACATGGCTTTCGGCGAAAAATATGAGAATAGATGAATGGCATTTTAAATGTGGTGAAGAGAAACCATGGAAATAATTCGAGGGATGGAGAGAAACAACAGCAGCAAGGAAGCGCGAAGAATAACGGGGTGGAGATGAGGGTGGTTGGTAAGGGAAACTCGAAGGAGGAGGAATGGGTAAATTGGTGATGGATACATATAAGAGGTTTGACGGTAGAGTGTTACAGTACAGAAAAAGAACTTTCAATGGCATAAAGTGGTAGCAAACATTCCCGCATGGAAAGGAAAAGTAAATTATACCGACAATGAGCGAGACATTGGCTAGGCATGTTCAAATGGGACGTAGGACACCAGCCATTGTTCAACGAAATTCAAGATGTTAATACATAGCCGTGTGTCATCTCAAGATTTCTCTGCCTTCTATCTAAAAATAAGTAGTTTTTTGTTCATACAAGGTATTAGAAAATACCAGAAAATTATAAATTCGACAGTGTCGGGCGATATATGGTGGAACAGCATTTCAGTACTTAAATAAAACTGCAGTAATTGTACTGTCCACTTAAATTTTAATGTAAATAATACACAACACGTGTTTCGACGTTCCTTAGGGCGGTCATCATCAGGTCTGCTTACGTTGTGCCTCCAATGGGAATATTTATACAAAGGAGCAAAGGAAAGAGGGGGAGGAGGGATTCTTGACAAAACAATGAGGTAGTCATATGGAAAGGGAGGGGGACGGTTGAAGGTGAATAACAGGGGAGGGTGGGGTGTTGTCAAATGACATGTGACCTTCCCCAGGATTCGGGAGTGTGGCCTATGTGGGGTTCTTGTGGAGATAAGCAGAGGAAAGAGGAGAGAAAATTATGAATTTATTGAAACCTGCTAGTTTTTTTCCGTATTCTGGGTTGCGTTCTCTACCAATATTTTATGGAAACCTTATAATTTCTCTGAGGTGTCAAATAAAAAGGGGTCTCTTTTACATTAACTTAAGTTTAAAGGCATGTGAAAATATTGCCGATTAGTCGCCTCAATGATTCCAGCAAGAACATCCCTCAGGGATCTGCAAATTCATAAATAATCAATGCTGTCTCGTTTTGTCAACCCTATCATGCATGACAGACTAATGCATTAACTTTCACTGCCATATTCAAATTTGTTACACAAATCGTTTCCTCTCAATTCCATGTTGCTATATAAGAGAAAGTAAGTGTCGCAAATACTGAAAAGGATACCAAAATGCAATGAAGATAATCTTATCCAACTACAACAAAAGAGTATTATAAAAACAATAATGCAAGAAAGAATGATTGGCAGAAACTATTAATGAAGACCTTGGATGGAATTCATAAAGTAAATTATGAGAAGTATACAAAAATAGAAAGAGCGGAAAATAAAGGGGGCTAGGAACTAGATACATGAAGTTAAAAACAGAAATATACCTGTATGGAGAAAAAATTGGAAACAATTTCGGTGGAAAAGGAAGTAGATCAGACGAGAATGAGCAATTGGGTGGTTCGAAAAAAAACGATTTTTTAATTTCGGAATCCCATTAGCACCCAAAAGTTGGAGTTTGGTACTCTAAATGTAGGAAAAATAATAAAACAAAATTCTAAGTTGACATCTTCAGTTCGCGCATTTGGCTTAAAGTTTGAAAAAATTGTCAAAAACTGAAATTTTGTATAAATAAATATAATATAATTAATTTTTTTTACGAAAAAGCCATAAAATGGCAGTTAATAGCATTGTTTCAACACCAAGAAATATTATAACTTCGGCAAACCACCTTTAGTTCGCGAATAAGCCCTAAATTTAGATAAAATAGCAAAAAGAAATAATTTTTTTGGGAGCGCTTTTAAAACATCATATTATCATACTTTAGGTAAACCTTTTATACTACTGAGCGAGCAAATAATTCTTTGTGTACTGTTGAAGTACTGGTAAATGTTATGTTAAATACATATGCTAAAACGACAATTATGCATTGGTCCAGGGCTGAGATGCGAGCGCTGAGCGGCAAGCGATGAGCTGGCGCTGTCGCATTGCTTCGCCGACTTATCTCGACAGGTAGTGAACTAGTCTAGACTAGAACAGCTTGTTTGGACATGAAATCATCCCGCATGCGCTCTACTCTCACTCAGTTGCCGCTGAGATTTACTCGAAGCAGCGTCGTCCGTCTGTGAGTGAGCATGACAGTGGGGTGTGTTTTGCTTTTAGTGCCATACTTCGTAAGGTTTTTATGCTCAAGGTTTTTATAGTGGTCCACTAATAATAAATAATGGGGCCTCCCAAAAGTAGCAAACGGTTATGTGTTTTTCCATTTTTCGGTGCACCAAAAGTTTTAAGTCAAATTGATTTACCCACATGTGAAGATGTATTGTTGGCTTGCTTTGAGAATACATCAAAATCTGTGAAAAACTTATTTTTTCCGAGATATCTCATTGCGTTGCTACTCAAATAGAAGAAGTTTGCTGTAAAGCTTCTACACCAAAGGTGAGTCGTGAACGTATTGTAAAATAAATTAAGGATTACCATGATAAGTAGGAACTACACTTATAAAAAGTCGCTTAGTCGTGATAAAGAGAAAATTAGCTTCAAAACAAAACTCAATCGGTTTACCAGTGAAACAAAATCCAATATTTTCGATGTGGCTTTCTGCAAGTGAGTAACGTATCTTACGTGTTCGTGTGGTAAGAAGCATATCTCTTGTGGCTGTAGAGTAATTATGGAATGTAAATGTGATAAAGAAAAGAAGATCCCTTTTATTGAGAGAGAGTTCATGTAGGACCAGCGAAATAGCCGGTTGAAATATATTGGCACTTTAAATAGAGAGTAGAGCCTAATATGACAGTAAAAAGAGATGAAAGAAAACAAATGCATACTAAATAAGAGATTTTGGTACCTGAGGTGAAAGTTAGTGAAGGAAACAATCTAATAAATTCCGCCCAAAACCCCCAAATCGAAAGTCACAAAGCAAATTGTGACAGTTCGCCGTCATCATCTCAATTGCGCTTCCTGCAACTGCGTTAATAAGTGATAGATATGGATTAAACGATAGAGCCACAGCCGCTATTGCCTCCTGTGTTTTACAAGATTAAGGCATGATAAATGAAGGAGATTTGTCTCTAGTAATAGATAAAAGCAAGGTCAGACGAGAAAAACAAAAAATCAAGACTATTAACAAACGGAAAATCCAAATTGCGAAGATATAATGAGTATAATTCGACGGGCGAAATGACAACACTTATTATCAAGAAAATGATAGTAAAAAAATGTACCGAAGATTTGAGAAAGAGAGCATATCAGTTTGGTTCAAGAGCCTGGTGGAAAGTATAGCTCTCACGAAAGCTTATGGCGTTCGGATGCACAGAAGATGACGTCGTGGAGGGGTCAAGTTTGGTGGAAGGGAAAAGGGACGTAGGGGGAAAACGAAGACATTTGTGCCATGCATGAGTGCATTTAAAAAAATGGTAAATGTATGACGCGGAAAACACAAACGACGCGCATCCGAACGCCATAAGCTTTCACGAGAGCTGTATATGGGATATTTGACACCGCAAAGTGGCACTGGAAGCGAAATAGCCAAAAGCCTTTTGTGCTCTTTAGAAAGTAAAAACATTGACTGTGTTCAGCTTGTTGCAAGGGGTTGTGATGGATCAGCAACAGGCACGGGATGTAAAGCCGTTTTTACGTAATCTTGAGGTTAAACTTTGCCATCCTTTGCAATGGTATGCTTGAAATACTGCATCCCACTATGAGAACAGACAAGAACAATGCAACTTCACCAAAATTCAGGTAGTTCTGGTAATGATGTTTTTTATTTATAATACTGCAGTAATTTGTTATATTTTTACCAATTTAGCATTTAATAAAGGTTATGTATTGTATAATACAATCAAAACCTTAACAATATGATCCATTGTAATTTTTAAATTCAATTACGATATATTTAGTACATAATAAAAATCTCAATTTTTAGGTCGTTTATGCCAAGTTTAGGGCTTATGCGCGAATTAAAGGAGTTATAATATTTTGAAACCATGCTATTAACAGCCATTTTATAACTGATCCGTAAAAATAAAACAAAAATTATTAATTATATTATTTTTACAACATTTCAGTTTTTGACAATTTTTTTCAAACTGTTAAGACAAATGCGCGAACTGAAGATGTTAACTTAGAATTTTTTATAATTTTCCTTGTATTTAGGATACTAAAATCCATCTTTTGAGTGCTAATGGGATTACGAAATTAAAATTTCGTATTTTTTTAACCACCCTAATGAGCAAGACTGTGATGAAGTACAAATTGTAAAACTTGGAATTATGCTTCCTGATAGCAGAAAACAAACAGCGAAAAACTGACACAGGACAATTTCCCTTCGTTAACAGGACGATAGAGGAGTGGAATGCCTTACCTCTAGAAGTCTTAAATCCTTTCCCAAAATGTTATGAAGATTACACCAAGTGTTGAAACCCGGGTCGTGGTAATAAATAATTAGTGGAGGTAACAAAGTTATTATATTCTCCCGTAGCGTTATAAGGAGTTCAAGAAGAGGTTTTGCCTCACTAAAATTAAGCAAACGAACTCATGATTTTTATGTGAATTTTTAATTATAGAATCTTATGTGTGGATTGGAGTCATACATGGCCCCACTAGGCAAATGCCGAATGTAATGTAACTGGTTACATAAATATGTAGGATCACCAGCGGTGGAAGATGTGAAGAGGATATGATCTGGTAGCTTATTTGAAGCTAACGATGCGGTAGCTTCAAATAAGCTACCAGAATTGGCTATCAACCGTATTCTCTAACTCGCGGGAGCTTTCTCAAGAACGTAATAAGAAGAGGAAAGAAGTTTGACGAAAGGCGGGTATGAGAATATTTTTAAACCAAATCCGCGGAAACTTCATTTCTGGTGACGTCATTCTTAGAACCAATGGGAAAGCTCGTCTCAATATTTTTCCGTGGATAAAACTGGTGAAACCTGTTTTTAGACCGTTTTAGACGGTGAAGATGTCCGTGCATCGTTTTTAGCGAAATATTCCACGCATTAAAAATGATGCGAACAAAATTCCAAAATGTTTTATTTTTGCTAACATAATCTCGTGAACAATCTTGTGAATACGAACGCACGACGTCCATCTTGGCTGTTTTGGTCAATTGAAATAAGATTGTTCGTAAATATATTCGGTAATTAGGGTTCATGTCAATTATATAATTCAATGTGATTCGCGCTATTTGCTTTCTTCAATTACTCGTTGCTTCAAATCAATTAAATAATATACAAAGATGAAGCTTTTTAAAGAAATGCGAAGGTGATACACGTTACCACGGCCCACTAAATAACCCATTATTGGCTGGAATCACGTTACTCACCGAAGGTAAATATGGCTTTCCGTCACTTCAGTTAATATCTTTTTTTGTGAAAAATCCCGCAAATGGCGAAAATGACAAACTAACCCAGGGAAAGTGCAAGGAATGCGCATTTAATGAATGTAAGAAACATACCCGTGCGTTGGATAATTATAGATAGATAAGCGTTAAAAAATGACCAATATTTAAGCAGGGTATTCGGAGGCCGCGCTTCGTTAGGCTACCGTGGGAGCTTATTGGGGCTACGGAAGTAGCTCCGTGACATCTACAGAATACGGGTGGGAGCCTAATAAGCTACCGGTAGCTTCTGCTTGCCCTTTCTCCGGTAGCTTCCATGATAGAGAATACCGATGAGAGGAAATAGCTTATTGAAGCATCTTTTCCCCAGAAAGCTCCGATGCTTCGAGTTAGAGAATAGGCCCCCTGGACTGTATCAGCTGATAAGCCAAGAGGATTAGAATTCAGGAATATTCGGTGCCATAGAAGAATTTTGGTGCTTAAATAGACGGAAGGAATCAACGAGTAAGAAGCCCTCCTCACTGTCAGAAATACTATAAAGTTAGGAATGTATTAAAATCTGCTAGTTTTTGTAGATTTTTGTTATTATTTCCCGTATTCTGCGAAGAAAAATATGACAATATTATATGGAAACCTTATAATTTCTCTGCTGTGTCAATTAAACGGTTCGAGTTATCTTTCCTTCAAGTTTACAGGAGCGTGCAAATATTGCCAACTAGACGCCTCAAGCGCTCCCAGCTGCTGCGTAAATACCACATGCTCCCACGGTGACTGATATTTAGACGTAGCCAATGGCCATGTATGTGTTGTACCTCTATATTCATAGATTAATGAGTGTCTCTGGTTGTTGCTATAACCTTTATATCTTCTTAATTTAGTCTGTTTTCGCCGCAAGGTGAAGTAAGTTTTCATTTCCCAAAGCTAATCCTGAATCGTCGCTCACTTTATCCACCCGGTAATAAGGAAAATTACTGAGCCAATCATAAATTGCAAATGATGTTGAAAATCGGGTAATAAAACCCTATGGGTAATGTATATTCCTCATTTTATCACTAGCTCCCTCTTCCTTTTCGAAAGCAGAGTCACAACAAGTTTCCAAAATTGTTTACGCTCGCATAAATTTGAATATGTGTAGAAGATACAGACTTGCGGCTGCATTAATATTCAGCGGATTAATTCGGTTTTTTATTAATCATATACGCAGTCACTAATAGGATTATTTGAAGTCAACAAGTTAATGCAGGATCATAATGGATTTATTGACGATACAGGATTTTACCTTGAAATACTGGAGGAAATAAATCAACAAGTATGAAAATGAGTTGTGAGTATGAAAGAGTTGTAACAATATTCGCGTCGTCACCATAAGCTATAGGCATCAGTGCAGCTGGATTTCAAATATTCATATCAAAATTAATCTCACTTTAGAAATTATGACATAAGGCAATTTCTGTTATTCTGTCACTGAGTCATATTTATTTTATGGCACCCCTTCTCTGTTACTTCTCACTAGCGCCCTTTCTAAAAAAGTATTCTCTGTTTAATTAAGGGATTCATCTTTAACAAACGAGTTCAATGCGCATTTTACCCAAGTGTTTACTAAGATCAACTCTACCATTGTAACTCCATGCATACACCAATGTGGCGAAAGAATTTTACTTTTTCATACAAGTCTGCGTATTTACGTCACAATTATAACGTCTCCACCTACCCTCACTCACTCACTCAGTGATTGAACCCGAAGGTTGGTTTGGATAGTTGAGGGTAGAGCTCACCCCCGACTAAGCCACAGGCGAGTGAATTTCCAACATTCAGGGTAGGGGGGGGGCAGTTCCTTTCCCTGGGCCACCTCGCACTCCGAGGATTTTTTTTGTTCGGGGAGTCCAAAGGCTTCACCCGGAGATTTGAACCCGGGACCCTTAGAATCAAACGGTATGCATAACTCATTTGTGCAAAAAACGGACTTATCAACCATAATCTCTCCATGTAGTCATCATTGCATCATTTTTTTACTGGTAGGAAATTATACACTTTAGGTTCCATTCACAAAAACCATGTTTTAAAGAGAGTTTTATTTGGTTTACATAATGGGCCATAGAATTTTCTTCGTAGATTATGAAGCGTTGTTCGCAAAGGTTTATTTCCACTTCTCAAATAAAATAACCAAGGGACTTTATAAATGTCTCAACGGTAACAATTGTAATGAAACAAATAAGGGTAACGAGTGAGGGTATTGATATTTACCTCCAATATGATGCTAATTATTCTTCTATAATGTACGCCTAGCGTGCAGCGTCAGAGTCTCCAGCGTCTCGCAACGTAATCCTTATATGAGAACTGTTTTGCACTCTATGTGTCCTCTGATTCCTTGGTATTTGAGTTTATCTTACTCCACTTATATTCAATCTTATAGATTTGCAGACAAGGCGTTGACGCCGTTTATTTCGTAAGAAGTGTATTGCATTGCATTTATTGAGATTAAGTTCGAGACCCATTTCAAGACACTACGAGCTAATGCTGTTAATATCCAACGAGAGAGTTTCAAAGTCAGAATTTTTGGCTAAAACTAAACAGAGAACTTTATAATGCACACGTCTACACTTAAATAGGCAGACTGACTCTCCAAGTTGGATAGCTATTGAGCGATATGTATTTACGATAACGTCACAGAGTAGGGATATATATCTTAGGATATATATCTTATCTTAGGGGTATATCTTTACTCTGTGATAACGTTCTAACGGTGTTGTTTGGAGAGCGTCCATTTGAAAATAAAATCAGACATATCTGCTATTTCATCGATTCTATTCCATGCGCAATGCCCGTGAATCGTCCATAAGCAATAGTTTTCGTACTTTTTCAAGATCCTTTTTGCCGTAGAATCGGGTATTTTAACTTTTAAAGAGGTCACTGCCTAATTTGGATGTTTGGAGAACGATTATCGAGCCGATATGTCCATCGAAATTAACACTCTTCTCAGAGAATCATCAAGTAGGTAGGGGACGATGAAATTATGTGATCGTAAATGTTAGACTATATAATTACGCTCACCACTGACTGACTGACTCTGCGTAACGCTGTAACACAGTCACGAAAACGATTTTAAGCCGTGTAAACCATCTATTCTTTCTAGGAAGCGGTATAGTAGTAGTAGACCGATGGTAAGGTTGTTGATTGTGGAGTGGAAGATATGGATGTCGATGCCTGATGTGGTATTTTTTACTTTTTTCATAGTTTCTTTCGCTTATATTTTTAGATTTTATGCTTTCTTCATGGTAACTTCCATAAAAAATATTTTCTCGCAATATCTCACTCTCTAACGTGATACACTTATTAATTCAAAGGGGAGCAAAGCGAGTCAGATGAAGCCACGGTCGCCTAAATTTTAAAATGGTGGTATTTTTGCCTGAGGGCGTTTTTGCTTGGAAAATTTGCGTACCTCAAATGAGGAATTTTAAGAATTTAGCGAACACAGCATGAAACTCATCTACGGGTGCCTAAGAGATATTTTATAACTAACCAGTATGCGTATAATCGTCGTCAATCGCAACGGATGGAGAGAAATCGGTGACAATGATCGCCTTTCCACGGACAGCGCCGCCTCCGCGAATCTACGGTACTATGTAAAGTGACTCCGACGGTGCGGCTGAGGTCTAAGTAATTAATGCTCTTATTACTCTACTCTTAGTAATTAACTAAGGTCTAAGTAATTAACAGTAAATGAGGCTTAATTCAAGTATTACGTAAGACGTTTTTGGGGGAGGGGGGGGTTGGGATCATCTTACATTGTCTTATGTAGGGGGAGGGGGCAGGGGGTCTGGAACCAACGTACATACTTAAGATTTGTGTCCGTCTTGAAACGTTGTATCGTTTCTGAATGAAATTTAGCAGTGGCATGGAGCATCCCCTCGTTAATGGCGTATTTTCCGTAATCTCACCACTAAACCAATGCTCTTCTTCTGTCACCTGTCTGGCTAGCTACGTTACCTCCATGCTCAGTGAATGTGGTACTCCAACACTGTATAATTATACGATATCCAGTGCTCAAATCTGTACGATGGTTTCAATGGAAAGATGAAACTGCAGAAAGTGAGCATTTAACGAAGAGTACCTAGATACAAATATCTAACGTCTTACGTAAGACTGAGAGGGAGTTGGGGGAGATCGGGAAAATCTTAAATTGTCTTAAGGCAGTATCGCACACTAGCGTTCGTCGGAGCGGGAGTGGTTGGCGGGTGCCGGTTCCGCCAATCACAATGCGCTATGCGTGCTTGTCGGTTGGCCGTCACTACATTGGATACGCCACTTCAATGAGATATACCATTTTAAAAATTTTTTCGAAAACAAACCTTCGACCTTTTTCGGCCCTGTTTTATATTCTTTTATCAAAATGTGGATGGATATTTATCTTTATTAAATCCCAATTAAATATTTAATTCAGAGTCAGAGATTACACACTTTAATACCGATCGTGACAACAATACAATGCAAAGAATAAATAATCTTCTTACATGTAAACAAACAGTGTGTTGCTAATCAAACTCATACATGGAAACAGGCCCCACGTTTTGTTTCACTCATGAACTATACTTGCGAGAGAAACAAAAATAAAACAAAAAACGCGCGCAACGGCAAGCAGATGACGTGGTCACGTGATTAAATCCGAGTCCGCGATTGGCTGCGGTTGCGATTCTCGGTCAGAAATATAGACGGTCGACTATTCTCGCACCCACTCACGCCAGCCGCTGCGCCTTCCTATTGGTTGACGAGTTAATCGCTCCGACGAACGCTACAGTGTGATACGGCCATTACATAGGGGGTGGGGAGGGAGTCAAAAATGGCAAAAATCGTTTTACGAAATACTTGAACGGCCCTTAACCAGATCGCTGCGCCCGTCTCTGTCTCTCGGCCGTAGCCACCGCATCGACGACGACGCTATCGTCACTCAGCGCGCTTCCCGCAACGACAGCGAAATCACTTTAGGGGGCCTTCACAGCTCGGCGGCCAGAAAACAAATGAAAGGCGGTAGGCGTCACAATAACATTGGCACTGCTGCACTTGCATGTCATCGGAAAAAGCAACATTCTTTGATTTTTTAAGTTTATCTGTCGCGATCAACTGAATGAATTTGTTATAAAATAAGTTGTTAATTATTTATTTGCTATATTTTGATAGCAATATTATCACTTTAATAATATATGGAAATCAAGCGTGCAACGACTCCATCGTTATCATGAGATAATTGAAATAAGTAGCAATAAAAATATCGCGGCTGGTTTCCAGCACTGCATGCTGTAATTTCCCTCATTACATGAGCTGTAATGCCTCATCATATGCCGAGGTACATAGAGTCTCAGAACAGGACTGGATTTCAAGATAAACGACGTTGCGAGAAAAAGGACAAGAGTAAAGGAATAACGGATGTACAAAATCTTGCTACTTGGAACGTACAGGGTCTAGGAAATAATGAAGAAGAACTCAAGGATATACTGAAGGATTATAATATAAATATAGCCACAATAACAGAAACAAAAAAGAAAGGGAAAGGAACTAAAGAATTAAAATATTGTATAATGCTATTTAGCGGCATAGAAGAAAGAAGACGAGTATGTTGTGGGGTAGTTGTGTTAATAGATAAAAAATTGCAAAATAATATTCGAGAGTACAAATTTATTAAAGAAAGAATTATGTTTGTAAGGGTTAAAATTCGATAGAGGGTATGTTACCATGATAAATACCTATGCCCCAGAAGAAGGAAAAAAGATGAGACAGTAACTTACTACAACGAGTTGCAAAGATACATTACAAAAGCAAAAAATGATTACATACACTCAATGGGAGATCTAAATGCCAGAATTGGGGAAGTGCCTATCCCGGGACTGATTGGAATTTTTGGAGAGGACCAGCAAAATCAAAATGGATCGCACCTACGATAATTCATAACTTAGAATGAATTAAAAGTCACGAACACATTTTTTCCGAAAAAGAAAATGAATAAATTCACATGGTCCGCAAGAGGTTATCGATATCTCATCGATTATGTGATTGTCAATCAAAAACTAACACCAAGGATCATAGATAGTCATGTAATTAGAGGTAGAAACATCAACACAGACAAATTTAGTGAAATCAAAGATTCGGTTATGGTCAAGATGGAAAAGAACACCGACACTTCAAAAATGCAAAAGACTATAAGATACACCTATTACAAGAAGAAAGTATAAAGAAAGTATTTGTTCCAAAAAAGACAAACACAACTAATCCAAGGAACGCCTACTGGTAGTAATATAAACGAAGAATGGAGAAATATTTCAAACGCCATAAAACAAATAGGAAATGGAGGAATAGGCACAACAACAAAAAATAGGCGAAAAAGATGCGTAATTATCTAAGATGAGGAAATAAAAGATGCCCTCGAACAGAAATACAGAGCATAAAGGTAGTAATTACAAAAGAAATCGGAGAAAGCAAAAGAAAATTACCGTGCAATTAGAAACAGAACGAAATCGATTTCAAGACAAGCACGTATGACATCATGGGATACATTTATGAGTAGCATAGAAAACGATGTATACGGTAGACAAGAATTCGCCTATAACATGCTAAAGCACATGAACAACACAGAAAGGAATGTTGCACGGATAAATATAATACCAAACGAGGATTGGATTAAACATTATCAACAGCTCTGGTACAGCCCAATTGAAGAATCTGTATTTGAAAAAAACAGACAACTGGTTTAGATCCCATCAACATGACCGAAATACAAAACGTATTAAAGAGAACAAAAAACGGTAAAGGTGAGCTTTCGTCCCGCCAGCGTTTTCGCGAATTTCACCCACTTACAATAGAGATATCGGTACCAAATTCACATCACTTATAAAGCAAACCTTGCGCATTTGTAAAATACTTTCAACACAACAATGCATCAACTACTTTAGGAATGGGAAACTTTCAAACCTGAGAAGTGCGTTTTTTCCTCTCCGCCATCTTGTGAAAAAATGCCGTTTCCTCTTATCCACTGTACGTGGCGCAGCGATCGAGCAGTTGGTTCTCTAGCATATGCACACCTCTCCTACACTATTTCTTCCCGCCTTCCACTCAAACTCGCACCGCAACAGCCATTTACTACAATGCAATTCCATTCATTCCACCGCAGTAAACATTGCACATTTCACTTCAAATGAAGGATTTACACTTCCTTATCACTCGCATTCATTCCACTGAACTAATAACATTTCACGTTTCACTTTAAATGGAGGATTGCGAGTTCCCGCAGCGAGGACACGAGTGTCCATCCCCGGGCAACAAACACCCGTGCCTTTCAAGGAATAACAAGCTGACTCCGCCGAAACGAAAGTCTGGATCGCAGAAATTTGTGTGTGCGTGCACGATTGGCAACTCATGGCGACCGTACACCACACACGCAAGACAGAAAACGATTAACGCCAACAAGCTTCTCAACTCTCGTTGGCGAATGAATACCGGTTGACTTTTCAACAATCAACTTCCAATTATTGACAGTTAATTTCCCCCTTCCACAGTACCCGAGAGAAATCCGTCAACAATACTATTTACTTAGCCTCTAACAAAAGCCCACTTATAATAACCTTGTCATCTGACGAATTATATACCAGAAAGAATACGCAGAATAACATTTTAGCCTTCTAACAATGCCCACGAATAATCACCAATAAGCGTGAGGGATTCTATTATTAAAATAATACGCAGAATAACATTTTAGCCTTCTACTAATGCCCACGAATAATCACCAATGAACGAGAGGGATTCTATTCTTAAAATAATACGCAGAATAACATTTTAGCCTTCTATCTATGCGCACCGAAAATCACCAATAAGCGTGAGGGATTCTATTCATAAACTAATACGCAGAATAACATTTTAGCCTTCTACCAATGCCCACCAATAATCACCAATGAGCGAGAGGGTTTCTATTCTTAAAATAATACGCCCCCCAAGTTATTTGGAGGGGTGGGTTCAGGGCAAAGGAATGGAAGGGAAATTCGTTTTTCGGTTTAAAAAAAGACGGAAATGCAGTACAAATCAGCATTTTGAAATTTCCTCCACTCCCAGAAATGCCCATTTCCATTTTACCATTCCCGCGAAAACTGCGTTTTTAGCTGTATTAATTCACGAAAATGCGTTTTTCACTTTTGAAAATGGCCAAATCGGGCCCGCGTACCGTCCCACCCTAGCACCCCTGTTTCACTCCATAAGGCCCGTAAGCTTGTTGGGAGGGTGGGGTATAGGAATATAGTAGAAGTGAAATTAGTCTTATCCCTCTACTGGTTGTTCGTGAAAACCTCCAAATATGGCGTCGAAAACGGACGAAAAAGTCGAAAAATTGGTCATTTTCAAACGTCTATATCTCAAAAACTACTAGTCACACGGGTATGATTCTCACATTTTTACAAATGCGCAACCTTCCTCTACTCATAGGTATCACATTCAATATCGTAAGTTTCCTAGGTTTTTCAAAAACAAATGTTGACCGTGCGGGACGAAAGCTCACCTTTACCCAAAAAACATAAAATCACCTGGACTAGATGGTATCAATTCTGAATTAATAAAGTATGTAAGCCCCCTTTTAATTTCGCGAATGCTACATCTTTTCAATATGTGCTGGACTTGCCTTGACATACGAGACGAATGGAAGTAATACCCGTTTTCAAAAAAGGTGACGAAACAAGCCAGAAAATAACAGAGGTATTAGTCTACTAAATGTAGCATGCAAAATGTGCAGCAAAATCATTAGTGAAAGACTCTAAACAATTTTTGAAGTTTTGCTCCTCGAAGAGCAGGCAGGATTTCGTAAGGGAAGATCATGTACTGACGATGTTTTTAGTCCAAAACTGATAATACAAAAACGTATAGAATTTAATCTGGAGGCACACATAGCCTTTATAGACTACCAGAAGGCGTTTGATAGCATACATCGAGAAAAACTTTGGTCCATAATGGGAAAACGAGGGTACCCAGTTCATTTAATTAAAACCATTGAATCTCTCTATAAGAACACGAAAATTGTAACTGATACTGAAGTCGGCAAAAGCTCAACACAGGAAATTCTAACCAACCAAGGTGTTAGACAAGGGTGTACTTTATCGCCTGCTTTATTATTTAATATATGCATAGATGACTGCCTACGAGAATGGAAGGAAGTTACAACACCAGGAATACAAATAAAAGAAAACTAATTTTTAAGCTCAATGATATTTGCAGATGATCAAGTCATAATTCAAGATAATGAAGACCATTTACAATTGGCTGTCCATAAATTAAATGTGATATCTAGAGACTATAACTTGAAGATATCTGTACAAAAACCAAGACGATGGCATTCCTAGTAAAGTACCCAAGCCGAAATAAAATGATAATTGAAAATAATACCTTGGATCAGGAATCTCACTTTAAAAATTTGGGATGCGACATCACCTGTGAAGAGGACAGAGAAATTTTAAAGAAAACCACTAATTACCAAAGAATGTGTGGGACTATAAGAAGAGCACTGAAAGGAAAAACTACAAAAGAAACTCAAATAAAATTTTACAAAATAATGGCTGTCCCCACATTACTACACGGATCAGAAGCTTGGACACTTAGAATAAGAGACTTAAGACAAATTGAAACGTCATAAATGAAATTGCTTAGATCTGTGAAAGGTTGTACACGCCTGGACCATATAAAAAATGAAGACATAAGGAAAGTATTAGAAGTACAACCAGCAACAAAAGTAGCAACAAATTATAAAGAAAGATGGATGGAACATGTTGAGCGCATGCCTCTAGAAAGGGTTCCCAGAAAGATTCTCGAGTATAAACCTTTTTGGGAGAATGGTTGGGAGGTCGAGATTGCGAAGCCGGGACTGGCAAATTGCCTAATCCTGAAAAGGAAGAAAAAGAAGAAGATATGTTGTAATCCAGTGCATATATGGTGCTGCAAGCGTAATATTTGTGCGTATGAAGTAATTAATTCGGTATTTTTCGTATGTTTCTTTTGGTTTTCTGCGATTAAGATAAACTTTTTTAGCAACAGTATCGCCGTGCTATTCTGCCGGCTTCGTGAGGCATTCGCAAAGCCGGCAGAATAGCACGGCGAAACTGTTGCTAAAAAAAGTTTAGTTTAATCGCGGAAAACCAAAAGAAACTTACCAAATCTTACCAAAAGAAACTTACTGCGAAAATCTACTAAAAAAAGGTAATTCGGTATTTATTTAACTTGCCGGACAAGGTTATATTGGCATTAACACATGAGCAGTTCTTGGACACTCAGTAAACAATAGCTACAATATGACAATGTCCACCAAGGGAAATATCTCGCTCAAACAACCTTAAACATGCCTAGTTTCCAAAATACACCCAGACTCAAGGAGAACAAAATGCACGACTGAATTCCATGAAATAGCCGCTTGCTGAAACAGGGAGGTGCTAAATGGTGGAAGGTGTAGCTTTGAGGAAATGGTCCACCTCAGTTAACCCGAACATATCTCCGCTTTTATCATTTCCCGACCTAAGTACAACAATGCTGTTCAGTTTTGCAATGTCCGGTCATCTTCTTCGATATAGTTGTTGTCCCCGTTGGCTGTGGGGTTTGATTTTCCCCAGCCACCACAGATTTTATGGGTGTGAGTTCCACTAGGTTACAATTCTATCACCCAGGTTTAGTGTTTGTTCAAGTCCACCATTACATGTTGTGATACTAAATATAAAAGGCTCTCTCAGCTGTTGTTCAGTTGAGATATTAATAATAACTCTTTTTGTGTATAATTTACGTTTCCTGAGTTTTATATTTTACTTTTCTCCTTCAAAGGCTGACTCAGAACCAACACTTTAAGCAAAATCAACAATCTTTGGGAAAATAAAATGTTAAACAACCACTGATAACAATATTGAAATAAGTCTTGTTTTGAATACGTTAGAAATTACTATTTTTAACATCAGCATGTTTTCGAATAAATTTAAAATTAATTTACACAAATGATTCAGATTTCACCATATTATAAAATGCAAATCATATTTGTGTAACGAAAATATATGCATCAGACTTTTATGGTGGAAAGAGAATGAATTCTTGCGATGGAAGTTATCCACGACAGCTATCATGCCGAGAGAAAGTATAATTATACTGCGATTTTAATACTAGGTCTGAGTTTTATTTCTAATTCTGGTTAAAGGTAATCTTCTGGGACCATGTCCCAGGTATACGCTAGTTGGGTGTGGTGCACCTCGCGAAGGGTCTAAATCCGAAACCCTTTCCCGAGCACTCGGCCCAACGCTGGCCTCTCTCCCCGACCCACGAGGTGGGGTGCTACCGCAATAAAAACTGACCCTAACCAGTATAATTTCAACTTTAACAACTACGCCATATTGTAACAAATGCTATTTTTCATCGTACTTCTGACAATCGTGCAAGTACGCACGTCTTTTAATCGTCGTTCTAGGATGAAAAATAACCGTTTTATAGATTTTGGTTAAAATGTTAAAGATTTTGGTAGAAAAATGGAAACGTCGCAGTGAATTGGAGGCGGTTAGGCGAAGTTTGAATACGTCTCGGGTATTTCCTGACGCTTTCCTCATTGTGTGTACGTGCGTCTATTGAGTGTAGTTTTGTTTTTGGTGATATTGACGTCGATTGATGATATTTAACACTGTCTTTACCGAGTTGTTACCGATGGAATGATTCCATCATTATCTGTCGCCCATTTTTATTAGTAAATCAACACTTTGTCCGCGATCGCATCACACTTGGTCCGCTCCCATTAGTGCCCGTCGGCAACTTTAGTTGCCATGCCACGTTTTGCCTTACACAACGTTCACTTTGTAACAGATTCATACGATTCTTCGTGTGTGCCTTTGCTAGACCTTACATTGTTGACTGGTAATACTCGTCACTCGTCAGTTTGATTGTGTTTCGCGTGCTAATTGGATCACTGCAGTCCCTCCAGGTGTTGACTTGACAACTGGTGACAACCTTCTATAAAATGTAAGTTAAAGCCTTTTTCTGTGTTGTATTCGTAATTTTTTTCATGTTAATGCCTAGTGAATACATTATTAAGTATTTATTCAAAATAATATGCAGATACGTGGATATATTATTTTTCTGTGCCAATTTTTAAGTCGATGGCAACTTTAGTTCCCGACGGGCACTTGCGTAGTCAAATATTGGGAAAAGACGCCGTTTCTCACAATATTTCTAATTTCAAATGCTATTAGTAAACCATTAGTAGTTTTTTAATCATAAGTGAGTAATTTTTTTGTGTTTATGCTAAATTGGGCATATTTGTATCATATGTTTTTTTAAATATCGATATTTAGATATTATTGCATCAGCCACTACCAATCAGTACACTTTGGGATAATACTATATTGTTTCCTAATGATGATGGAAAATTAATAATTTATGTTTTATCATCATAATTAACCATTATCATGCTATTTACACATTCTTTGAGCTCTATTCTGATTTCATTAGTTTGAGAAGCATAAGAAACATGGCAAAAATCATAATTCGAGGCAATACCTCCGTGATACCGATGAGTAATTTCGTATATGAATTTAAATATTGGCTTTATTTACTTTATTACACATCTTAAAAATTGTATACATTCGCTTTTAGGTCCCGAAAAAAAGAGATTCTCGATGTCTTAGTGGAGGATGATATTTCTCCCAACAGAATTGCTAATAGCCCACCTATCATTATTATGATAATTGGGATTTGTTAAAAGAGTACTTGGCAAGTGCGACGATAAAGTTAGGGAAATCAGCTACTTCTCCCTCGTTAGACCCCACTTAGAATATGCCGCCAGTATTTGGGATCCGTATGGGATAGACTTGGAAACTGAGTTAGAACGCGTGCAGCGAAGATCGGCAAGATACTTTAAAGGCCGTTATGATAATCTCGTTAGTGTTACTGACTTTTTGCAGCAACTGGGATAGGAAAATCTTTCAGACCGTCAATTAAAATTTAGATTCAATCTATTATGTAAGTTCCAAACCGGTCTATTCTCTGACGACGTTGATAATATTTTACGAAATCCGACCTACTACGGTAGATCAGATCATGAGAGTAAAATTAGGGAACTAGACTGCAGGACGGACAGATTTAAAATGTAATTTTTCCCACGAACGATAAGGGACCATAACAGTTGCCAATGAGACTTTTATCTAGGTTTGTCGTTAGGTAGTGTAGCTCTTAGTAGTAGTAGTACTCCTAATACTTTAACCCTAATCTGTTACCTAGTACATACTAACAGCACGCCTAGCATGTTTTTTACATGGGTCTTGAGTCTCTGTCCATCTGTGTAGTTGTAGAATGCATGTATATTGACGGTCACTCTCCATTTTGATGACATCTGTAGTGTAGTGGTGCATGTTTGTGAGGCTTCACCTCATGACAAGCATTAGCGATTTATGCTAATGCATAATTAGTCGTAGTTACACTAACTTTAGGGTATATTGTAATGCATGTTGGTGATTACTCACCCCCTGCCACACACCCCTGATGTGGCTTGCAGGGTATTTTGTAGATGTACATGTAGATGTATCAAAGAAAAGGGAGTGATTAGCGATCAAGATTCCGATCTTTCTGACGAGGAGGTAGATGGAGACTTAAGTCATCTTTCTGCTTGAATACTGCAATCTGATCTTCTTGCCAACTTCTCCGAGGAGGCTGAGGAAAGGTTGATTCAAAGTGGAAGGAGCATTTTAAGTGAAATGTGTGAGTCTTCAAAAACAATGACCCTCAAGAAAACTAAGAAGCGTAAGCGTTGTTACCCCTCGCGATCTTGGAAAGAAAACTAGTGATTTTACCGCTAAAATTGAAAGTCCATCGCCTCATTACTGGCCCAATGCAGACGACTATTTGCGCGAACATGTAAAATCTCCTTTTGATGCCTTCAAAGCATTTTTGCAGACAGTTTAGTGAACCACATAGTCGTACAAAGTAATCGATATGTTGCTCAACATCTTGTGTAAGACTTTGAAGCAACTAATCACGAAATACACTCGTTAATAGGAGTAATGCTGTTGTCTGGCTACCACCGTCTACCTCAGAAAAGAATGTACTGGAAAGTCGACCTTGATTGCCACGTCCAGATAGTTGCGGATGCCATAAGGCGAAACAGATTCGAGAATGTACATCGCTACCTTCACCTAGCGGATAATGATGCTAACGATGGGAGTGATCGCATTGACAAGGTACGTCCATTGTTTGATTTCCTCAACAAGGCATACAAGCAGATAGATCCAGGGAACAGTTTGAGCATCTATGAGAGTATGATTCCCTATTACGGGCGTCTTGGCAGCGAACAGTTTATTCGAGGGATGCCCATACGCTTTGGATTTATGCTACGAATTAGGCTGGGAGCCGCTAGAGACTCGGAGGCTGCGCGCCATGGCTTATTGTTAGATTACTTGAGCAATTGAGAATAGATATCTTTCAGAGCGACACGGAGAACATCATATTAGAACCCCACTATATTTCCACGTCCGACAGAAACGATAAATTGAGAGAGATATTTTGCCGAACGGATAGGTATGGGAATTCGTTTTTCCCCCGAACAATAAGGGACTATAATAAATGCTAGGCGTAATTTCATTAGAGCGTTTCCTTTTTATCTTTAAACGGCTGGTGTCCTAACACCCCCCGCCACTCGCCTATTGAGGCGGCTTGCGGGGTAGTATGTAGATGTAGATGTAAAAGGGTGTGTGACAGAGGGTGAGAAGTCACCAACATGCATTCCACTAAACACTAAAGTTAGTGTAACAACCAATATTGATGCATTAGCATAAATCGGTAATGCTTGTCACGAGGCGAAGCCTCACAAGCATGCACTACACTACAGATATGCTACCTATGGTAGAGGGACCGTTATTTTTTATGTATTTTTCTACTACATAAACGGACAAAGATTCAAGAATTATGCTGAAAACATGCACAGCGTGCTGTAAGTGCTAGGTAGCAGATAAGGATACAAGAATTAGGGAGTTCTACTACAACTGAGAGCTGCACTACCTAACGACAGACCTAGTTAAAACTTTAATAGCCTCATTGGCAGCTGGTATGGTCTCTTTCCGTTCGTAGGAAAATGACATTATAAATTCTTTTAACTTTAATTCTTAACTTTATCGTCACAATTATATATTGTTACATTTATTTACAATTATATGTTCAAGGACTTTCCAATAAATATGTGATATTATCCAAATTATTGTGACTAACAAATGACATATTTATTTGTAAAAGACCAAATATTTGATCAGTAGTGCCCCCGCCAGTCCGAAATACGCTTTGGTTTTCTCTCCTCTGCATATAGTGTAATTCTTTCACTAATCAGGCCAGATAAAATCTTATACACCACGAAATGCACCATAATTTCAAAATCCAAGGGATAATGCAGTATAATACACTACCGTTTTACACGGTTTGGAATTGTGGAACGGCGTTTCGAGGTATATTTCAGAAAGGTGGCTAAAGGATTAATATACCCCGGAAAAACGGAGAGAGGGAAACCCAGGATAAGGTGGAGGGATTGATTCAGAAGTAAAATGGAGGAATCCCGTTAAATACCTAAATATATCATGATATTTCTAATGATAAATAGTCCACCAAGTACAGTTTCTAAGCATCCTTGTAAAGGAGAGTGCTAGTTATTTGTACTAATTTAGCGTTCAAACTTCGATAGATAGAGAAAAATCCTTTGCAAAAACTAAATATATTGATTTTTTTGCCTAATTTGACTCATTTTGTGGAGAAAGTTATGGGAGGATTTATTGGCACTCAATTTCCATTTTATTTCATTATTTCTCGATTGAAATCATATTCAGTTCCATTTATGTTCGGCAGCGAGGAATTCGTTTTGAATTCGTGTCTGCTCGAAGAGTGGAGATTAGTCACAAGCCTGCTACAAATATTTAAATGCGTACCTAGTTGAATAACAGCCAAGAAAATAAATAACGTTAGCAGACCTGGAAAGAGCTTTGTCCTGTAGCAGCCGGAATTCTTGTCATGAAACTACCTTCCTTCTTCCTAAATGTGGTGATAGGGAACAGCCATCGAACCACCGTCCGATATCGCTCACATCTATCTCTTGCAGAGTCCTTGAACATATAACTGTAAATAATTGTAAAAATGCATAATTGTGGCGATAAAGTTAGGGAAATAAGTTACCTCTTAACAGGCTGCAGAACGGATGGATTTATAATGTCATTTTCCCGCGAACGAAATGAGACCATAACAGCTGCCAATGAGACATTTAACTAGGTTCATCGATAGGTCATGTAGCTGTAGGTAGTTGTAGTACTCCCTAATACTTGTATCCTTATCTGCTACCAAGCACTTAAGCCCGCCGCGCATGTTTTCAACGCAATTTCTGAATCTGTGTCCGTTTATGTAGTAGAAAAATACATAAATAATAACGGTCCCTCTACCATAGGTAGCATATCTGTAGTGTAGTGCATGCTTGTGAGCCTTGAGCCTTCGCCTCGTGACAAGCATTACCGAAGAACAACCGATTTATGCTAATGCATCAATATTCGTAGTTACAATAACTTTAGGTTTTAGTGGAATGCATGTTGGTTACTACTCGCCTGCCATACACCCTTGAACGGGCTTTCAGGATACTTTGTATATGTAGATATTTTGTACATTTGATAAATTATTATTTTGGGGATTAGACAATGACGTAAGTTTTTGGATCAGGAAATTCTGATGCGATCGCGGACAAAGTGTTGATTTACCAATAAAAATGGGCGACAGGTAATGTTGGAAACATTCCCTCGATAACAACTCGGTAAACACAGTGTTAAATATCATTAATCGACATCAATAATACAAAAAAAACTACACTCAATAGACGTACGTACACACAATGAGGAAAGCGTCAGAAAATACCCTAGACGTATTCAAACTTCGCGAAACCGCCTCCAATTCACTGCGACGTTGCCATTTTTCAACCAAAATCTTTAACATTTTTACGAAAATCTATAAAACGGTTATTTTTCATCCTAGAACGACGATTAAAAGACGTGCGTACTTGCACGATTGTCAGAAGTACGATGACAATTAGCATTTGTTACAATATGGCGTAGTTGTTAAAGTTGAAATTATACTGGTTAGGGTCAGTTTTTATTGCGGTAGCACCCCACCGCGTGGGTCGGGGAGAGAGGCCAGCGTTGGGCCGAGTGCTCGAGAAAGGGTCTAGCATTTCGACCCTTCGCGAGGTGTACCACACCCAACTAGCGTATACCTGGGACATGGTCCCAGAAGATTACCTTTAACCCTAATTCTTAATCTTGACCTTGAAAGTAACACAAGAATAGGAAATAAAATAAGCAAGGATAATATTTAGTGATTCAATCATTAACGCGGGCCTAAAATTGACAGAGAGCAGTTTCGTTTGATGACAAGGGTGCTCGATTTTTATATTAACTCTTTGGGTTCGACTCTAGACTGTGGTAGAGATTTATTGATGAAATTTTGATCTTAACGTGGGTGGAATTTTATATTAAGTGCCGTGTAAGGATAATTGTATATTAAGTGCCGTGCTCTGTTCGTCGGGTAGGAAATAATACTTTCGAGCCCCATATTCTGTCTTTAAAAATATGGCGATGTCGCTGCTGTGTTTATCTCCAGCTTTCCTCCACCCCGTGATGGGCCACATCTGTGTCAAATACCCTAGTACCTATCCCATGGCACACGAAATACCTCAGCTATCAGTTGCCTGCCTTAAAAAGGCTAATGCCATCTTTGGATGGATCATACAATATTTTCACTTATGGACGGGGATAGGATTTATATTATCATTATAAGGATTATAGCAAGTTGAGAGTTGGGTGAGGAAACCCTCTTAAGTAACAGATTAATTTATGAGTCACATGATGGTGTATTATCTTGTTACATTTCATTAGAAAGTGACAAGGTGTTTTCGTAGAGCCTGCCGAGTAAGAGTTCCTGAGTTTAAGAGATGTATCGTCGAGATTTATTCTCATTAGCAGATGAAAGAAACATTTCGATGGGCAAAAGCAGTAAGTTTTTTATATTCCTCGGAAAATGTTTATGCGACCCATATGATTATGCAAAATATCTGTAACAAATTAAAAAAATAGCATCTGCCCTCAGATTCTGACGTGGCTGAGAAAACACAGTTCTGACAACTGTAATGCGATATTGAAGGCCGAAAGAAGTACGATAATTGGCAAAGAAATAATGTTGGGAGAGTTGGACGCATTACATACCTAAATAAAACTAATTAAAAACTAAATTACATGATTTATCAACGCATTTTATACGTGCTGAGTTTGTTTAACTGATTTATTTTTTATGCATCACATATGTACTTATATCCTGCGAACTCTTAAGATCCACACTAAATTAGGAGGCCAATGGCGATAGAGTTTTTTTTTATAGCCAACCAGGATCGTGGTTCCATAAAAGTTAGTGGACCAAAGGGGATTGAGAAGCACGGGCGCAAAGGAGGAGAGGTGGAGGAGTGGGGGAATGAAGAAATTCAAGGAGGGCTTCATTCGAGGAGATGTTAGGATGGTTTGGGGTGGGAGGGGAGAGGGATGGGGTTAAAGGAGGAGCTATTATATTGGCCGGGGGAAAGTGTTCGACGCGGCGAGAGTTATTGGAGACTGCGGAGGGAAGTTTGGCAAGACGCCCGGCACTCCCAGGGCAGTGCTGTTATCCTCGTAGCTTCTCTGCACACGTGAGATTTTTGCCCTTTAAAAACTCAACAAAATCGTCCATCGCAAGAAGTATTTTCTATTGGCGCTGAGAGTTTAGAATGTCATTATACTTCATTAATATATTGTTAAGGTCCTTGAGATTTCCTTCCTTGGAAATAGTGTATAGCTACCACGTTATTTGGAAAGGAGGATGTATTAATTTACAGACTGTCCAATTGATCATGTGTAATTTTTTACCTCCAGTTTCAGGCACTTCCGTTAGGGCCACGTTGATGAAACTTGGCACTATGGTAGAAAAATATAATATGTTTTGTTGAGTGCAAGCAATATTTTAGGAACTTGAAATTTTCACCCCAGAAAGAGGGTCCAACCCAAAATCCTTATTTTGCACTGTAGGGATTTAATGAAAAAAAGATTTGAATGAATTTTTTTAAATTAATTTTTTTGTGGAAAATTTAATCCAAGGGTTTACAGGCATGAGCAACACGTATATACGTATATAAATGCATGAAATGCACATTTACTCAATACCAGCAAGCGTGGAAACTGTTACTTAAATAACTCATTCAATCGCTCTAGGCATTAATATAATAATTTTATTTATTCTTTTCCTCCCTTTTACCCGCTAATCCCCTGAATTCCCTCGTGATTGGAATTTGGTGGTGAGTGAGGGCAAAACCGGAAGCACACTATGGAATTTTTAGGTCAGGAAACGAAATGGCAAAAGAGAAATCCTGATGAAATTCTGAAATGAGAAAAATATGATTGTGATGAGCACATTCTCTGAGAAATTTTGGGACAGAAAACAGTCATGGAGGTGTACTAGAGAAAGAAGAAAATGGCAAATCGACTAAGAACTTATCAGAGAGAGCTACTGGAACCAAGTGAGGTACTGTAAGAGCTATGCTATCTTGGCGCAGGTAGATATAATAGCGAAAATAATTCAGTGATTGTGGATAGCATTCTAGGTAGCAAAGAGGTCCAAATGGTAAAGAAACAGCCATGGTGGAGAAGGAGCATTGCAATGGAAAAAAACCAGGCCAAGATTCATATTCGAAATGGAAGAAAAACAGAAGGAAAGAAATGGGGTGGCACGGAAGCAAAACGGACT
Organism: Pyrrhosoma nymphula; assembly: GCA_963573305.1. Classification (NCBI taxonomy): domain Eukaryota; kingdom Metazoa; phylum Arthropoda; class Insecta; order Odonata; family Coenagrionidae; genus Pyrrhosoma; species Pyrrhosoma nymphula. Next base: position 174,261,672 of record OY754329.1, on the reverse strand, counting down.
GTACCGAAGAAGGAAACTAAGGGAGTTGCAAAGGAGTGAGTAATGAGAAAGTGAACGGAGAAAAGTCGGTCACGTGTCATGACTGAGATTCTGACATCTTGCCGACGAAAACTGAAAGCACAAAAACTCAGGAAACTAAGATAGACCAGTCAAGTACAAGGAGCAACGGAATGAAATAATAAGGTAATCCAAGAAGGTCAAAAAAGGAGAGCGAAGAAATCGACGATTACATGAAGAAGTGAAATACTGAGACAACATACAACCTAGTGAGGCCACAAGTCGCGGGAAAAGAGAAACATACCAATAATATAAGAGAGGAGAACGGGATGATGCTAACGGAAGAAGAAGATATATGCCAAAGTTGGAAGGAATACATAGAAAAGCTCCATGAGTGACTATACCCGATGAAAGACGGATTGATGAAGACAGAGGAGACAAAGGATGGAGACGTCCAGGACTCCGATATCCTTTGGAGCGTTGGTGCAGAAAAAGAGTTGAAAAAAACTAAGCTCCCAGAGCAGACAACATAAATGCATAAATCATCATGACACTCAGTGGTTCTTTGATGAAATTCTGTTTGATATAGCAAGAGGGCAACGGCCTGCCACTATGGAAACACCGGTTCCCGATCAGTCACCGAAGTTAAGCATCGTTGGGCTCGGCTCGGAGTTTGGATACGGGTGATCCTACGATTCGTCCGAGTGCTGTTGCCCCTGTATGCGCGTGGCAGACAGTATGTGCGAAATGAACTTAGCCGTCGAAGCACGTTAAACAAAATTACTATGTTATAGCCAAATAAAAAATACTTAAGTGGAAAGGTACGTCGTATTTTGAAAAGAGTGAATCAATTTCACTGTCGAAATACATAAGGACAAAGAGAACACAAAAATCTAAACTTGCTGACACATGCGTCCAAAAACCCACAGAAATAATCATCCGAAGGATAGAATGAAAGATTGAAGCATACTTTGAGGGCAGCATTTTCGGATTCATGAGGAACATAAGAACCAGAAAGGCCGTACTGTCAACGAATTCTCGCAGAATATATGATTCGCATCCACAAACCACTGTTAGTGAAGGCCTTTCACCAGATTGATAATGAAGGGTAGAAGAAAATAAGGAGGTAAAATAAACTGAAAAGTTAGATAAGGACACAACCTTTTAGTGATACGCGCATAGTCATCTAGGGATTTTTCACCGGAATTGGTACTGTTTACCAATTTCACCCGGTGGAAATCCCGATAAATATTTACGCAAAGCATTCACCGCAGCAGGGGAAGCATTAAATCTTAACTTTCACATGCACTTTTATATTTCAAGGAAGCCCAGGAAATAGGAAGCAAAGATATTCAGGTGAAAGGAGAACAATTTAAAATGCTTTGTTTCGCCGATATCATCGTAGTCATAGCAGAGAAGCAAGAAAATCTGCAAGCATCATTGAAGGTAATGGAAACCCTAGAAACGATGAGCACCATCATCATCAGATCAGTCGTCATTCCAAAGATTTGTTTTATGCAGCATTCTCGCCAATCCTCTCTCCGCAAACTGCTTCATTTTCACATAATTCTTATATGTCCTTCATAACTTTCCTGATATATTCCATTTTTGGTATTCCTCTACAAATCTTTTCATTTATTTCTCCTTCTATTTTTGTTTTCAATTGACTACTGTGTCCACCAAAATGTGACAAATAACTTTGTGAGTTTTCGTCACCGCCTTCATCCAGTCTATTTTCCATATTTTTACATTGTTTTTTTATGAGCATCTCTCAACAAATCGGTCTCTTTATGTTCTACCTATCCCTCTCATGGACCAAGGTCTGTATCATGTGTAGCACTTCCTCCAAATAACTATCCATCAATATTAGCATCGTTGGGTCGGCTGATAATGCATTTTTATGTATGTCTTGTTTAGCTGTGGGAAATCAAAGCTCACCATTAAAATTTGAATACCCAGCTTTTTCGTTTCCTTTAAAAAACATCCACTTGTACATAAACAAGTCCCCCTGCATACATTTGTGTATTATCACTTAATCTTTGAATTTGCCTACTAATTTATATTATCGAACTGGATCACTGGCGCTTCATCGGCAAGTCAACTTTCGTCTTCCAATTTACTGTCGTTTCCGCTATTCTACCATTTATGCTGGCTTCTGCAGTATTTCTAACGTATTGCTAAAATCTATGGACAGCAGTGTGTATTCTGATTATGGTATGCATTGCATGCAAGCACTTCTCCCGCTGCTGTAGTGCCACTCGTTCTCCTCGCTGCAAAGCACTACTGCCTGAATTAACTAACGAGGTGCTCCTGTTTCAACTCGTTGTCCGACGAGCTGCGAATGAGAAATTTCGGTCATGCAGTCACATTCCACGTGGCGTAGCGTACATCCCGATATAAAACTCACACAGAGTCGCAACGCGCGGTCGACATAAACTGCGCCATATTCCACCATTGTCTAGCCAATCACCCGGAATCAATGCGACTGAAAATATGCGCCATCCTTTCCGTTTTTATCGTCCCTTACTCACGGAATAAAAAAAAAGAATGGGAAGATTATTTGAAATTCAGCCACGAGGTGGCGGGAGGAGGCGGGAGGGTAACATTTGACCGTTAAATGGCCTCGAGGTCGAAAATCGCCAGCCTCGATTCGAGGCTTAAGGGGGGTTATCTCCCGATATGGCCAAGGTGCGACAAAATGATTCCTCAGATCGCTGGACAACCTAATTCTTCGTTAAAGCGGACTCGAAAAAAAAGGGTACGATAATGGTAAAGAGCAAAAGCGTGGGTGGTGGATGTCGAAACGTGTGGGGGTCGAAAAACACAGTGTGATCTGCATCATTGGAGCTTCCTCGCGTCGTATTGGGCGCAGCGCCGGATTCAAAATGGCCATTAACGAGGTATGACGCGGACCAATCAATTGCCAGATCCCATTCCCCTACCCCCTCTCTACCTACGCCCCACCCCCCCCTGCCCCCCCGGCGATCCCCAAAATAACACGACCGCCGTCCATTTGAATTTCAGTGGAAACAAACAAGGAACCCTCTGAGTTTCTTTTTTTATAGTCCAAACGAGAGAATCTTTCTTTTTTTTAAATATTCTTTTCGTCATCCCGGAATACTTTCAAAGTTGTAAAACATGCATTTCATTAGATAAGGGGGAAATGGATGGAAATTAACGAAACCAATGAAATTAAAACACTGAGATGAATCGGATCAGCGCAGTTTTGATGCATGCGCGACAAGGGGGGAAGTGTAATGAAATAAAGAGGCCCGACTGTTTTTTTTTTTAATTTCATCTCCCAAATTTCTACTGTTGTATTGATTGCCCAAAAGTAAATTTTGTCGTTACGGAGATGAATGAAGTCTGTGATCAAAGTGGTTAATGCGATAATTCGATGTGAAAAAAGATGGATGATTACGAGTCAAATGAAAGGCGATTTTAGGGCACTCGTTGAAATAACACACTATCAAATGTGCCGAGAGTAATCACGGATGTATTATTCCTCTTTTATAAATGTTTCACAGCTCATGCAAACATTGATTTCTCATTTACATAAGCATTTCTCTGCAGGGGCAAGTGGCAGGTGGTGTTTGGTCACCAGTCACGAAGAGAAGTAATGAATGCTAAAAGTATAATGAAGGAAAAGGGACAGAAAAGAAGATTTGTCCAAGAAATTAAGTGTTTTCATCCGTTATTGCTGTCGCCGTGAACTAAGAGTGAGACAAACAAATTCCTTCAATCTTCTGTTGAATAATCTTCCTCTATTTTCAACGTTTAACAGACTTGCAGATGCAACGTGGGAATAGAACAATATCCTTAGTTTTACTCTTCCGTGATTCGTGAGATTAGAATCAATGCAGTGGCTCAGTTCTTCATGAAATCAATTCCTATTCCTTTTCCAGTCCCTCCATTAGCCATAAGAAACCAAATTAAAGAGGGATAAATACTTTATAATTTCTTTCCAAATCATAAAACTACTCTCTTGAATCTAAAAACCACAGCGATTCTCATTTTTACGATAATATGTTCATGTGCAGGATGTCGGTTTTCAGTACTCATGAATAACACAACTTAGTACTTTTCTAAACTATTTTATTATTTGCAAGACGTGTTTCGCCACTTTAAAGCATCATCAGGTCAGGTACACAACATATAATATACAGAAGTAAAATAACAAACTTCTGTATATTATATATTGTGTACCTGACCTGACGATGCGGTAAAGAGGCGAAAAGCGTCTTACAAATAATAAAATATTGTAGAATAGTACTAAGCATGAGTTAATCATGAGTACTGATGTTAGTAACTTCTGCGAAGTGAAGCCTGCAACATTCAAGTATATGTAAGTATTCATTTGAATTCCTGCGAAAACCCATTTTTTTTATCAAAGGCCTTCTATTTGTTGTGACGTGGTGGGTTTCGCGAATAATTGCAATTTAGTGATTAGGTCTCACTTCCACACTTAAATTACATGTGTATGAAGGATTGTTTAAATAGGTAGTTATATGACTTTCCTGGCGAATGATGCTGATGAGTTGTTCTCGGGTTTTCCACCGGGTTAGGCTTTCCATGATTGCCTTGACGTTTCGGCAGGAGGCTTTCCTGTCAATCTCAAGGCTGTGAAAATGCCTTGAAAATGGCTGGAAAGTCTACTGCTGAAACGTCGGCAATCATGGAAAGCCTAACCCGGTGGAAAACCCGAGAACAACTCATCAGTATGGCAAAGTACCCTACTTAAAGCGGTTCGTGTACCGCAGTAACTCAGTATGCAAACCACACAAAAAAGGAGCTTGGAAAATCAGAGTCATCCATTTCTTTGCCGCCAGCTCCCTCTTCAATCTTTTCAAAGCAATTATTCCAAACCCACTCATCGTTGTTCTAAATTCCACAGAGGAAAAAATCATTCGCCGGGACTCGAACCCGAATACATCGATATTTTTTATTATGTGGAAATTCGCAATTATATGAATTTTCGGGTGATTCCGTAAAGGTAATACCGTGACTAGTCCCAGTGTCCTACAAACTTACGATAATGATATCCAGCTGCGGCATTATTTAAATTCGGAAATAGTGTACAACGTAAATCACAATATGTATCTACTGTAAATTAATCAAGTAAAACTCTAAATGAAAATAAAACAAGCCATAATGAACTTCTTTCGTAGATTTTTGCAGTTCATTTTGATTTGAATAAATATCTTTTGGTTTTCTGCGGTATAATTACTTTTTTTGAGCAAAGGTTTCGCCGTGCAATTCTGCCTGCTTCGTCAGGCTTTCTAAATCGATAATCATAAATAAATAAACAAACTTCGGCGGTTATTATGAAACAGAATTAATTTATACTTGAGTTTTGCACAAGTCTTTTCCACGTATCCTGGAGTTTGTAGTCATCCTCTCTGTTTCAGTTGTTGGGTCGATTCCAATAGCTTCCCTGATGACCCGTGGATTATTTACGTTCTATTCTGCCGGCTTCGTCAGGAAGACTGACGAAGCCGACAGAACAACACGGCAAAACTGTCGCTGAAAACAATAATATCCCAGAAAACCAAAAGATATTGAAGCCCTAATGTTTTTACTACAAGGGCCTTTGATATTTGATAAAATATCAGCAAGTTCACGCTCTGTGTGTGGAGTTAACCAGCCATTGGTCGCGCTATGAGATTTTCTCTCACACCAAATTTAAAGTTTTGCTAACTTTGTAATCATGAGTTAGGATAAGTTCCCTTTCATTCTAGCTGATTTTTTATCTCTTCCTATTGACCGACCATCTCAAAAAGTATAAATGAAGCGTCCGCAGCTGTGTAGTGATGTGTCTGATACCGTCATGGCTACAAGGTGTGAGACTTTTCCTCATCGCGCGACCACTGACGTTAATGTTTTGTATCACTCAGTTGCGTTACACTTTCGCAACATGCGGGAAAAGTTGATTCATTTCGAGGAGAGCAGATATGTTGACGCAAATTTATGAGTCCTGAGAATACATGTCCTCGTAAATAAATATTTCTTCTTGAGAATGGTAATTTTCTTCATTAATACCCAATGGTATCATCGCCAGTAAAATTAACAATGATGACGCAATTGTTTCACTAATTGTGTACATGTGGAAATCATTGTTTCAAATGAACATTAAGAGAAATAAATTAATTCTAAATATAGTGTAATATATATTGCCAATAAACGCTCTATGATAGATAATCAATGATGAGTGTGAGAAAAAGTCTCACACGCGAACGCTCGCGTAGCTTAGCGACCACTTACGGGTTAAAAGTGGAGCATCCACTCATTGCCTAAAGACAGAAATAAAGTAGAAGAGAATGAATGTCGTTGGCATTTTTAAATGTATTTCAAACTATGGGAAGGATTTTTTTATTGCCTCTAAAAGATCTGTCTCTTCCGAAATGTTTACTGTTACTAAATTTTCTTTCCGTTTTAACTCAACTGTTTAACTCAAAAATTTTTCGATACATACGCACCATCATTCTATGAAGATATTGCGCTATTTATGGCGTTGTCGAGAGAACGGTGAATAAATACCAGAATAAGAGCGCGGAGGGACAAATTGACAGTCGTAACTTTTCCACGGGAGGAGATAACCTGTCAGGGGGGACAGGAATGGGATGCGTTTGGGGGAAAAAAAGAACTGTAAAATGAAACTCGCTATGGAAGTCAAATTCAGCGAACGAAACTTCCAAGTGCATCAATAAAAATTGTGGATTGAGTAAAATATATTTCTGCGGAAAACCCTTATTAAATTTATTTAATTACGTTTTCCTCCTAAGCAAAGAAATGTTTTTTTTTTTCGATTTACGCTATGGCCCAAGAGATTTATGTTTGAAAGAAAGAAGAGAGCCGAGTCCACGTGGAGCCAGATTTTAAGTAAATAGAAGGTCTTCCTGGCTGTTGTAATATATTTATAGCCCTTTAATTTTCATTTTGGATTTCTCTTCGCGATGTCGTGTCGTATTAATATTTTTTTAAACATTTGCCGGGTTAAACAAGTATTGCGGAATAAAACCTTGCCGTCCGCAGAGTCAGAGGCATGATGTAATATTAATGCAGAACTTTATACCTTAGAATGACAAAGGGTTACGCTTGAGTATCTTTGGCGCTTTCACTTCAACTTGCCCGAGATCCTGAGAAAGCTACACAGCAGAGGAAGCAGAAATGGAGAGATGTCAAGCCAATAAAATCTTGACGCCATTTTTCACAAGGTTGGCATAAATTAAAATGAAGACAGTAATATTAATAAGCAACGCTTGAGTCCACTCTGACATTATCGTTTCCCTACTGAAGCTCCCAAGCAATTCTGAACATCATCCTAGACTGAAATTTGTGTAACTGTTAGTGTACTTGAAAGAAAGTTTATCTCAGAAGAACAGTAAATTACTTCTTATCTAAACTGAATTGCTAACCAGGGGTGAATACCAAATGAATATAAACAATGTTCCAAAAAGTTGAGATAGTAAAACATCACAAATTGTCCCAATGAAAAAGGTTGTCTCCAGCTTCTCGGCTTTACCTCGTACCTGGAAAACCCAAAGTTCTAACCTGATATTCGATTTAAATACGATGGAATAAATTGCACTTTGAATTCATTTATTGAATACTATGAAGTCTTCGGACTAGTTTACCCGCAATTTCAGAAAAATTTGATGTGCATGAATGAAGTCCTGCAGTGACAGTCGCACTCGTCAAATATCTGAGGCGTTTTGGATTAAAAAAACGCATTTTTCCTTCAGCATCCTTTTTTTATCCTTTTCTTTACAAAACTAGGATAAACCCCTGTCCCGTCGTATGTTTATGAATATTCTTTAGGTCAATTGCGAAATGAGATAATGTATATTTCACCTCGATTGCTCCGTGCTGTTCAAGACAGTGATGGCGACTTGATTGATGTTTACTGTGGATGTCTCCCAGCTCATAAAGACCAATGCTGTCTGAGGTAACGTTCTGAATGCTGGTAAATGTGTATTTTGGAATTATTGAATAACTATTATTAGTTTCTAACGTATTCAGTACCCTCATAATTCAAATGAACGTTTATAGAGGCGTAAAAAAATCCACTGCTAAAGAAGGAAAAAGCATGATCATAATAACAGGAGTGATGCATAATGTCTTAATGCCGGTAAATTGTAGCTACAAATTTTCTCTTAGAAAGTTACGATTTGCTCGATTTATTGATGTTTTAAAACTGAAAGACCAGCAGTGGTCATAGCGCAATTACCTATCGTTTCTCAGCACATTAAAAGGAAAATGTTTTCCTACAGGTGAAATCAGCGTTAACGCTTACCGAGCCGATTTTTTTTCCGGAGTTATATATTTTTTTTTAAATCACTGAAGTGTAATAAGGACTGATTCAGTATGATTTCTATCGATGAATACACCGCAATTATTTGTGCACAGAAGATACACGTGCTATCAACCTTAAAGGTTGAAGTATACAAAGATTCCATTCACCCTTAAAGTTCGCTTCGCAGACCCTTTTAAAATATTCCTCTCCGGACCATGTGCGAGTCGATGGCACGGTTGCGACATTGATCTGCTCACTTTCAAAATTGTATATCTCCGCCTCATTTCAGGAGATATCGAATTCTTCAGTATCATACTTGACCTGATTCTCCAGCTTTTGGGATGAGTATTGTGCATTGTACTGTTCTCCGATAGCCTGTAATTGCTTTGCATATTTTGATTCATTTTAGGCTAACACGGCTTAGGCTGAATATTTTATTCTACATTTTAATATCACTCCCCTCAGCAAAACACGAAAACAATTCAACGTTTTGTCTCACGCACTAATAAACTGAAACGCTAAGCTCTGAGAAATGTTTCATCTTATTCCCGTCAATTTCTACCTCTTCATTGCTGCAGGTTAGATGTAGGGCTTTCTTCCAGTTAATTTGTAGACCCCATCTGTTATATTCCTCTGATACATTCCTGCACATGTAGTTGATGTCTTCAGAGTTTTTTGCAATTATGACCTTGTCGTCAGCGAAAAGAAGAATTGACAGTTTAATATTTTCATTCTTATGTAACCACATTCTTCCACATTTTTTAATCCTTTCTCTTACGCTGACGTCTATATAAATCTTAAACAATATAGGTGAGATGCAACATCCTTGAAGAACTCCTTTGGAGGTTATGAAGGATTGTGATATATTTGAACCGATTTTAATATCAATTTTTTAATAGCGTGTTTTTTTCTAATAACGTATATTATGATAGTTAAACCGTCTTTTCCTCAAATATTAAGGAAAATTATCTTTAATGTATATATTTATAGGGTAAACATTGTACAGCTGATGAAAACAGCAATAAAACAGTAGAGAATCAATCCGAATTTGAATTCATACGATGATTCCGCAGGCCATTTCATTCGCTGGATGTAGAAACTAATTTAGCATCATCGGAGGGAAAATAATCGACGTTTGCTAGGCAAGAGTGCTCAATTCTCGGCCGACGATTCTTTCATCGCAAAAAGCCTTGCGCTGGGTGGATTCTGTAAACAAGCACACATTTTGGAAGCCCTCCCCCTCCCTGTAATGTTCAAACCCAATAGACGGGGTTCTTCCTTTAAATTGGGTATTCCTCCGAATATTTCATAAGTAGTTTCCTTGTTTCAACTGTTTGCCGGTGCGTTCTCGAGTTTGCCGAGAGAACAGGGGGGGGGGGGGGGGGGGAGATGTAGCAGGGGTTGAAAAAAGAAGTAAGAAGATAGTGTTAGATTTAGAAATTCATGATGGGAGCGGAGAAAGCTGCTATACGATGATTGAAAAAAAAATAAGGAAATGGGGTGGGGGAGGGAGGTTAGGGGACTACGTTAGCGTGCTACGGCCTCCTTCACGCCCCCTCTCTCCACCCCCGACCACCTCCCACCCACTCCACCCCCCCAATATACCTCCCCGCCCACCGTCAAAATGAGAGGAAAGACACATTCATTACGTTCGATCAGATTCTGACGACGGGGCCCACATTCAACACGCGCAAATATTTGAGCAGCGAAAAGCGCAAAAGGAGGACCCGGTGCTGTAAGGGAGGGAGGGGTGAATGGGGAAGTTTTTCGGGGGTGGAAAGGATGGGTGGGGAGGAGGGTATCGATCGCCGTGAATCAGTTCCGGGAGTGCGAGTAGGTTGGATGGGGGGGAGTAAGGAGTAGGGTGGTGATAGAGAGAGAGAGAGAAAGATAGATTGAGATTGGGGAGAGGGGGAGATATAAGGCGAGAGGTTTCCTCCTCCCACACTCGTCTCCCTCTCCCCCCCAAATTTGCATACCCACATTCACATTTAGATTCGCATCCACTTTGAGGAGGTCATTCTGTCCTCTCCCCCCATTCACCTCCTCTTCCTCCAAGGTCTCTCTCTCTCTCTCTCTCTCTCTCTCTCTCTCTCTCTCTCTCTCTCTCTCTCCCTCCATCTCCGTCTATCTCTCCCCCTTTCTCCCCAGCACCCCCCCAAGCAGGGTATTCCACCCTCATGCACTCTACCACCACCAGGATTCAATTCAATCAAAAGTTTTGCTTTCTTACGTCGATTCCCCTCCGTTCCCTCTCTCCTTCTCCCTCTCTCCTCCTCTCTCTCTCTCTCTTGCTTTCCCTCCTTCTCTGCTCGCTCCCTGCATTCTCATTTAAATTTTGACGCAATAATTCCTTATGAGGCGCCGCCGCTTTTGCTCCTCTCGGAGGTGGGAACGCCTCACTCGGGGGTACAGAGCCTCACGCGCCTCAGTCCCTCGGTGCCGTGATTACTCGAGACTCCACAGAGTTCCCGCCTCACCCCATAATACAACCTGGTACTTCTCTCCACCCGTTCCTCCTTCCCTCTCCCCCCCCCACAAGCACCCCTGCCTCCTCCTCCTTTGCTTCCCTTCCCGTCGTCCCTTACGCGATGTTTACCTTGAAACCGCTTTGCCGGCCTCGGGGCGAACGTCTCTTGACACGGCCTTCCAAACGACCACACTCCTCCATCGAGCCCTCGGGTCTCCTCACTCCGGATACGAGTGAATAGAGTGGTGAAGAAGAACACATCCGCAAACTCATCTTTCTACGTACTACCCACTCACTCAATCAGGAAGGGATTCTTTGACAAGGAAGAGATTTATGGCCGGCCGCATGAGTTACCCACATGAAGCACCCTGGGTTAACAATAAAAAGTGATACACGTTCAAAAAATTAAACTCTTATAAAAAAACTTAAAATTAGCATTTGTGGGATGGTCGCTTTATCTACGCTAAAATGTTAATAAGCTGGTGATATGACTTTTTAAGGACTTCACAACTTCGGCTACTGCTCGTCAGGTACAGTTTTTTTAAGTGAATTATTCTTTTCCTACAGTAGTGCAAAAGCATACTCAGTATTACACCAAAGAGGGTGAAATTAGTGATGAATAATTATTTCATTTGACCGGGATTCGAACCCGAATCCCTCAATTGCCCTTGAGGTGTGTTAGCCAGTTACACCACCATCTTAGTTCACCCTCTTTGGCGTACATGTTTGCATCCGTACGAGTGACTGCATATGTACCTGATAAATTGTGTAATCGCAACGATTGGAAAATGTTCGTACTCGCTACCTTTAAAACAAAATCATTTAATACATCTGGCCTATAAATCATTGGTTTGTGTAATATTGATTGCTTTGATCAAAATAACCGACATTGACTAACTCTGCTTAGGGAGCTAGTCCTATAATAGGTAGTATTGTCATTTATTAAAATGCAGATTAATTAAATTATAGAGTACTAGCTAAATGTACCCGTTGAAATTCAACTGGTGTGAAACACATTGACCGTACTTTATAAGAAAACCACAAAGCCTGAAGAACACTGTCAGCATGATCATTTGAGGAGTTCGTAACCTCTCTTGTATGTTGTGATCGATGTAATTCGTTCGTTTTCCAGGTGCACAGAAAGATGAGTGACTTTTTGTCCTCTTTAATGCAAGGGAAGCCCAAAAAAGGGCCACGCAGACTCATTTCTACTTAAATAGCACCCAGGTTGATAGATGGTCACCTCGTCCCTCCGGTTCACTTTAGCCGTCTTCTGAGTGATTAACAGCTTGATCACTTCCCTTGTGTACATAAATACATTAGCATTCAATGACTTAATTGAGTTCCGCAATTCAACGTTGATATGTGCGTTGAGTATCTTAATCAGAATAGGAGAGTAGAGTATATCCAGCGGTTGAAGGAGAATTTTCAATAGCAGCCATGTTCATTTGTCCCAAAAATGCCTCAATACTCGGACTATGCCTTCGGAATAAAGGGTAGCTATAATCATTGCGCAGAATATCCGTTCATCTTGAGGATAAGAACTATGGAGTGACGTCATTATAATTTCCGCCATCATAAAACAGATTGAAGTTTCGAAACAGATGGGTCAATATGTGAACCAGATTTTTAGCTGGTTACCCGTCAGTAGGTTTGGTTAGGATGAAATTGGTGCCGTTCTTAGCGTAATCCGAGAAACGCCACGGGGAGATTCTCATGGATTCACTGGTGGGCATGCCTTTGAGCATCCAAGTCTAACGTTTTTCGTTTTTCATGCAAGGACTCATTTTCTCTCAAAGAAGACATTCCTCTTGCTTTAGAAAATGTTTTCGAAAGGTTAACCTTTTTTCTATTAGTGATGTTGATGGATATACTTTCAAGTCCAAGGAAGGGAAAAATAGCGGCGAGTGAGTGTCTCGAATTGGCAACTCGATGATTGAGTAAATGTAAGTCAACTACACTTTAACACGTTTAAGTATATACAAATAATTCGTAACGTTTATGATGTGGGAATTGGTCTAAAAACTGTTCGCAATCGCAATGAAATCCAACGGGTGTGAAAAATATTGAACGTATTTTATAAGAAAACCACAAAACCTGAAGAACACTGTCAGCGTAGTCATTAGAAGAGCTCATAGCCTATCTTGTATGTTGTGTTCGTTGTAGTAGATACGTTGACCATTTTCCAGGTGCACGGGGAGATGGGTGACTTTTGGTTGATTCATAGTTGCGCAATTCAACGTTGATATGTGCGTTGAGTATCTTAATCAGGATTGGAGTGTAGGGTACAATCCAGAGGATGAGAAACGTCCAAAAGAGCATTTCCAGCCGGTGCCATGTTTATTTGACCTATGAATCCTACATCACCCGGACTGCGCCTTCGGAATATAGGGTAGCCATAATAATTCGTTTCAGTTGTTAAATAAAACATCTATGGTGATTTTTAGTGCACTTGCCGTTTCTCAAGCAAGGATGTCGTTTATTGCGCAGAATTTCCGTTCTTTCGGGTAAGAAGCATGTAGTGACGACATTATAATTTCCACCCTCTTGATACAGATTGAACTTTCGGAACAGGTAGGCCTATATTTGAACCAGATGTACAGCTTGTGGGCATGTATTTGAGCATCCAAGTCTAACCTTAGTCGTTTTTTATGCAAGGACTCATTTTATCGCAAAGATGAAATTCCTCTTGCTTTAGAAGATTTATTCGAAAGGTTACTATTTTTTCTGTTAGGCATGTTGATGGATATATTTTTAAGCCCTGGAACTCGATGATTGAGTGAATGTAAGTTTACTGCAATTAAACACTTTTAAACATATATGTATAAAAAACTCATAACGTTTATGGTGTGAGAATTGGTCTAAAAACAACTCACAATCGTAATCAGATCTGAGTATTAAACGATAATAAACAACACCGTATTTGTTGCAGCAACAGAGGCATTAATATAATTACTCTTCACTGAACGTAAATATTCTTCCACGTTTAATTCCTTTATGTGTATCGTTTTCTACGTAAGTGTTCTCTCGTATGCAGTTCCCCTATGAGAGCTACTTTGAGAATAGACATTGAAGAGTATACTTGTAAATATTCATTGAATGTATCGATTACCCCCCGAAGCAATCTATCATGGGGCCCTTGGGACTCTGGGCCCTTCTTATACAAATTTTCTTTCTACGTGCTATCATGGGCCGGCAGGAAAACTTAAATGCCAGATGCGTGAATATCCTTTGAAATTCAAATCTCTGGTTGTCAAGGAAATATGCTATTGTTGATTAAAGAGAAAAATGTGAGATTTTTCAGCAAAAAATATGATATTCAGATAATTAAGAAGCGAAAAAGAAAATCAATTGAAAGAATTAGAAACTTCATTTATTCAGCCATCCAATAAAAAAAATTCCAGCCCTCTATCTTAAGTGAAAGTAATTTTTAAAATTAAAAAATAAAACCACTGCACCCAACCCAATGCTTAGCATGAACCACAAGGGACCCCCAGGGGGGCCTTTGGGGGCCCTGACAGATTTTTAATATAGCCTATGTTTCATCCCGGTACATTTTCTAACTACATACAAAATTTCAGCTCAATCGGTTCAGTAGTGTTTGCGTGATTAAGCAACAGACAGATAGACAGACAGACACCATTCAATTTTTATATATTAGTATGATGATAGGTATGTACTCATTTTAATCACAATCAATATATTGAAGCATTAGAAAAAGTACCCTGTCATTTAGAAAATTTTCACTGTCGTTCCAATAAGCGGATACTTAGATCACTAATTGGAAGTCCGACGGATCAGCAATGTGAATCTTTTGCAACTCTTATAATGATACATTATGTGTCTATTTCGACATGGTTGATTATAATAAGGTATGACTACTTTATTTGAATAATTTATAATTATGCTCATGTATTCTTTTGAAGAATGTGACTTTTCCTAAATATATTTTCTGCTAGACTATTGGAGCACCATTTATGTAACAAGAATTGAGCATCCAAGACATGTTAATGTGAATTGTAATCCAAGGTTTAAAAACAAGCTAATAAGTAAATGTTCAGATGTTTATTATACTTACACTATAGCTTTTTATATTTATTATATACGTAAGGAAAAAAATAAGGACCATGGAATATTTGAGGATAGATTCAATAAAGAATACGTGGAAGAACTATTAGACTGATACGATAGGCCTATGAAACTAGATATAAAGAATGAAAGCACAGTAAAAGATGACTTCGGACCAGGGTTACAAGACCATGAAATAGAGAAGGAACTGCGGGAAAAAAGGCTAAAAAAGATGTTGCAGTAGATAAAATAACTTTAAATTTAATGAAGATGTAAGAAAACAACGTAAGACGATCATTTTTGGAACTAATTTGTAAGATATACAAGGAGGGAATATGACCAGAAGACTTCGAGAAAATTTTTAATTCATATCTCGCAGAAGAAGAGAGCATCAGAAAGCGAGGAGTACAAGAGTAAAAGGTTAATCTAAGACGCGCCAAAGGATTTGCTTGACGTGATGAGAGTAAACGAGTGCTTGATTGATGATCCGGTTCAGGTTTAAGAAAGGAAAAGCACAATACGATTGCAGATATGAGAAAACTTGGAGAAAGAGAACTAGAATATAATCAAGACGAAGTTACCATTTTTGTGGATTTTGGGAAGCAGTAGATAATATGAGTAAATGGTATGAGAGACATGGGAAGAGCTAAGTGTGTTAATCAAGTGGGAGGACAGCTGATAAAACTCGGTTAGATTTTCTGACGGCCAAGCGAAGATAAGTTGATCATTTACCTGTTCACAGATATCGGTAAATGAATGAGAAAATCAAAGCGTGAATTACGGAATTAAGATAAACCATAAGAAAACAAAACGAAAGAGATTTTTCCCTATAACAAAGAAAGCTAGGGTGGTCATAAAAGTAAGATGGCACAAACTGGAGCACGTGGAACATTTGAATTACTTGGGTAGTAAATGAGCATAGAAGAAATTACATTAGAAGGAGAATTGCGCTAGGGAAAGAAGAGTTAAGCATTGGGAAGGAGCTGATGACGAAAACATTGAGTAAGGATGTAAAGAAGGTGTTGGCCAAGTGTTTATCAAATATTGTTTGTAGCGCTGTATGGCTCAGAAACGTGGATTTCGAGGAAAGAGGATGATAGGTGTTTGATATGTGGGTGTGGAGTAGAATGGAGAGAGTGCGGTGGACGGAAAGGAAGACTTACAAGAAAGTGGGAATGGTGGATGAGAAGAAAAAATGCAAGAGGGAACTAGAAGAAGTCAAAGTATGTGCTTGAAATAAATGATGAGAGGTAAGGAGATGCTTAAAGGCCGCGATAAAGAGGAGGATTCTGGGTTACCAAGGAAGGAGAAGAA
Organism: Pyrrhosoma nymphula; assembly: GCA_963573305.1. Classification (NCBI taxonomy): domain Eukaryota; kingdom Metazoa; phylum Arthropoda; class Insecta; order Odonata; family Coenagrionidae; genus Pyrrhosoma; species Pyrrhosoma nymphula. Next base: position 174,245,530 of record OY754329.1, on the reverse strand, counting down.
TGAGAATAGGCTTTATAGATGGGACGAAAAGAGGTGGGACGTATTCCGAGTTGAAGAACGAAAGTGTTTGAGTACTGCGATATAATAGATCAGCGGAAATAGATTAATAGACTACTTCTATCTAAACCTACCTTTATCAGATTATCACCTTTAGTATAATAATAACAAATAAAATGTAACTGATGTTCATTTTTGAATCCCTTACAAAATATGTGCTCTAGTTGGCGGCTGAAATTATATAAGAGAATATTCTCGTAATATTAAGATTACGCTATGTTTAACAGTAATCTTAGTTTTTTAAACTGGAGTTTGACTTATCTTTTTAGTCGTAGGCCAAGCAATCTAGAGCCGACTTTGTATGGTGAGAATAGCATCGCTGGTTCGCACATACGAAATCTCTTTCCACATCTCCTCCAAAGTATACGAAATCCAAACCATGAGGTACGTTTGCCTCCAGCCAAGACCACCCCTCCCCTTAAAAAGAAAAGAGCGATCACACTTTTTATGAGCCAAGTGCATGCGAAACATAACACCACCGCCCTCGTCCTTCCTTCTTGCCTCTTCTCTCCTTCTCCATTGCGCCTCTTTGCCCTCTTTTGTTCTATTCACTACCCTCCGCCCCCTCCTCCCCACATCACCTCGCCAAGGAATCCTAAGATGAGACGTCGCCCAGACGACACAGAGGGTGCCGGGGTATGTAGCCGTGACACCGACTCACCGAGAGGGAAATATACCCCCGGGAGCGACCCTAGGATATGACATTCTGTGACGTGGCAGAAAATTACTTCTCTCTTCGATAGCGCAGCAATTTCGACTTGGTCCCCCTTCACCGACAGAGCAGGTGCCTTGCATTGCCCTGCTCAGCTTGTGCTCAGCGTCGAGTGATTTCAGAAGTCGGGCAAGGATGCGGCACGTTCAAATGCGCCTGCAGTCAATACGAAGCATGCGGATAATTAATAATTTACGGCACAAACATTTAAAACTCAAGGTCTTCCATTGACTCGGAGCATTTTTTCAAACACGGTTCACTGGTGTCAGTCGTTGGAGAGTAGTTATTCTTGACAGTACTCAGGAGGTGGTGTTCAAAATCTGGTAGGGTTCCAAAGTTTTCATAGTTAGCGTTCGTGAATTGTAATCTCTTTTACCTCCCACAGACGAATATCGTTACTATTTTTGGGATAAATAAACAAGATTATGGCATTAGTTAAGAGAAATGTCTGTATCCAATAAGGATATTGCGGTTCTCGGGAATATTGAAACCTCTGTAGAGCTTTCATTTACTCATTATTTCCAGGATTTTAATTACCAGGAATTACCATGGCAAAAAAAGGAATTCTCGATTGGGTCCATTCAAAGAATAACTTTTTCAAAAATTTCATTAAAATCTCAGTCCTTTTTAATTCAGTTGCCGAGTACACATTGGAGATTGCGATACCATTAATTAGCCCGGGAGTACTACGTAATCTTATGCACCTAAAAGCATTTAAATCATCCAGTGTCATTCTGAAAACAAAATAAACGCACTCATATTTTATACTCATTATCATCGGCGTGTTGAAAGAATATTATTACCCTGCGTCTATTTCGGATTTGAATCATTTGAGTTTTGAATTTTAATCGATAGGAAGAACGTGAAAAGAGAGTAGTGACAACAATTTACAAGAGTTGAGAGTAAAAGTGAAGGACTTGAGCTACAATGATTTTGAGTGATAGTTGCCAAGTAACACAGTTAAAAAATAGCAGCGTAAATTCAAGTAAATATATGAGACTACGAAAAATGTGACAAGATGCAAAGACAATGAGCATCGTAGAGGAGGATAAACAGTAAACGGATTCGAATGACATTTGTTTCCCCCTCCTTCCTAATCCAACGTGCAAAAATAGTTGTGCCTTAACATGCAAAGAAAACTTTTTTTCAAAGGAAATATGCAATCAACATATTTAACGTTCTTAGGAGGAGACGAGACTTTTAACGAAGGAGTCCCGATACTTCCCTCGGCAAATCAAGGAGGCCATCGAAATTCATAAAACACCGTTTAATTTCAACAGAGAGGACGGATATCACCTTCACAGCGCCTGGAAAAGACTCATCCAAGAAACAGCCAATCAGAGAGCAGCACCCAGCCAGCCTACGGTATATAAGCGAGGCAGAAACCACACGCCGACACCTTCGACCTGAAGACTTTCGCTGGCAGGATAGCCAGCGAAACTGTTGTCAACATAGCCAACTGACGCGGAAGATAACCCGGAAAAAATGCAGAGATCAAACCACCGTCACCGCGGAAACCTTCGCTCTAACAACATATTTAACCTTTCAATGAAGTCGATGGACCAATTGGAGAAAACTGTTTTCACACAGAGTGCTTGAACGTAGAATGGGAGCATGTATGTGCTCCTCCTACGTCAACTCCTATGTCTTGTAAAGTCTTCAAGATTTGCATCAATTTGGCCTCATGAAGTTTTCCTTTACGTTTGTTTCATACACATCGACCTCTTAAATATGATCAACAGTTATTTTAACAGTGTATTTTTTGTCTTTCAATTTAAATTATATTTCGACGTGAGCTGAAAGGACTGTATATGAAAACGTTGAAGGTATATCGGCGCTTTTGAGGAAACAATTCAGCGCCCGATATTAATGCTCCCTTATAAATGCCTCTCTCATCACCAATTTCACTATTGTTTATAACTTCTTTGAATAGTTATTGACCATTTTTATATCACATTGGTTAATTTATGGAGGTTTGGTCGAATGTCTTTTTTAATAAGAAACTCAACTTCGTTTTTCCGCCAAGACGTTTCGCCTTTTTATTAAAGAGGCTTCTTCAGGGCTACACAGTACAATAAAATAAAAAATAAATATAGTATAAATAAGTTTTCAAGCATAAGTGTAGTACCTCAAAGGATTAACTTTGTTACTGCTACAATGGTAACACAAAAACAAACTCTTCCTCTTAGTAACAAAATTAACATCAAAAAACAAAAACAAAACGGAAAACCAAGCTAAGATTTCGTTTAAAAAATATAATAAGTGAAAATAAAAATATTTAAAATAAATAGTATAAAGCATGACATTAACAATTATGTACAGATGTCGTAATTTCAAATTTCGAATGTTTTTAATACATATTTTACGAATATAAAAAACATATTCGTATTGAAATTCTGGAGAACACTACATAATACATGACATAAAAAGACATGACCATAAATTAACCAATGTATTATTGTTTATAATCTTGGAACCTCTTGACGTTGTGAAGTAGGCATTTTTGAAATATTGAAATATTGTTGCTCATGTTCAGAGTCACCAACTCAGAAGTTTGGCGGAATATATTTTGCCCGGTTTTTATTTTAATAATATGTCTGCTATGTTTCATAATTTTTTTTTAATGTATATTTTTTTGCATATTATTTGAATCACAAAAGAAAGATGGTGTCATATCTATTTTATCATTGTTTTGCAAATCCGATATAAAAACGGTCTTCTATATTTTGTTTTGATTCGCTCATTCCTTTCAAGAATTGGTGTCTCTTAGCTCTTACTGTAACTCCCGAAAAACAAACTAGAGACGTGCGTGCCTGCGTTGTATCGTATTCGGCGCATTCACACATATATTCTCGCGCAAATGAAGCCGCATCATCTCTTAGTCTCACGGGCCAGTCCCCCCCCCTCCCCCTTCCCCTGCCTATCAAGAAAAAAAAACGGCCCTCGACAGGAAGAAGATCTTGGCAGCGCTCCCAACCCACCCCTTCAACGCTGCGCAAATGCGTCAGCAAGGAACTTTGGCTGTTTGGTTAAAGGATTTTGAAGTTCAATCTGGAAAGTCGTTGTACATCAATAAAACAAAACAATAACGATCACCAAACGAGAGCGCGGAATGCCATTGCATGAAAAAGATGCTTCCCTGGCCACATTGGGAAAGTAGTGAAATTCGAGAATACGTAAGAGTGGCTAATTGATACCTGGATTAGCATCCCAAAACTCTTTATTCAGAATACACTTTCGAAAATCATTGAGTAACTGATCATTCCGTACCCCCTGGAAAGAATCAAGGGTTAAATTAATATTATTTCATGTTAAGGTAGTTTAAGCGAAATATTTCCCAGAGTCATAATGGAGGCCATAATTCGAATGTTATATTTTAATCTCGGTGTCTGGAAGAAGGGTGAAGTAAATATTAATTTTTTCAAAAATATAGTTATACAAGACCAAAATTCTCAGTAGTTAAATAAATATCACCACGTAAGTCCCTCACTTGACTCATTTTTTTCACGCCGTACGTCTAAAAAGCCATCAAAACAGAAGGTTTTTTGGTGATTCCGTAAAAATTACTGCGTTGAGTAATAGATAAATGGTTATACATAGTTGAGGAAACATACAAACTACACACATTTAGTATTTTGACGAAATCTAGGTGTTAGAAATTCCTAATTTTTTTTCAATATTCTCCCTCTGGAGCGCACAGCCGTAATCTATATCCAATGTAAAACAGTTTGTTTTTTCAGGCAAATTGCTCGAAAAGTAGTTCGGTAAGGGGTTCATATTTTGATACATTGGAAAGATGGGAGTTTTTTTTAATGAGGTAAATTTCATAAACTTATAGGTGAAATGATATTTCGCTCAAACTACCTTTATATGTAATTCTATGCGTCTGCTTTAGTTAAATCCAAGCCTCAATTCAGATTTGCGGATTGTAATTTGTCCGTTGGTGTGGGTCTCTCAGCATTTAACAAAGCTACGAGTGTCACGACGGAGACTGACGGGTTTACTAGTTTTGAAATTTTGGAGGAATTCTTCAAAATCCTTCCTTTCTCTATGGCCTATTGGGATGGGTCCATCCTCTTCACGAGTTATTTACTCTCCTAGCACATTTTAGCTCTCTTTCCGAATTTTAATGGTGTTTATTATATCAGAAACATTAATTCCGTATGTGTGTCATCAATTAAAAAAATGAAAAATTTACGGAAATATTGAAAGAGTGCTAGGATGTATAAGGAAAAATATTATGCATTCGGAGGTGAAGTGTGGTTTATAACTTTTGAGTCCACTTGACTCAGTAAATACATTTCCAATAAACAGGATCAATACAAACTTTGTAATTTCACAATGAATTTCATTTAATACGACCGGTTTCATCGCATAGGCGACATCTTCAGGCATCAACCTAAGTTTGTATTGATTCTGTCAATATGGATTGTCACAAAGTCACGCCTGAGAATATCGAGTTCACATTTCCAATAAATAATCCCATTTTCCGGAGTAACGTGTGATGCGTTTACCTTGGTCAAATCACCATAGTGATAACATTTGGACAATCGCATTGGCCCGGTATGACGTCTCCGATAATATCTGGGCCATCTCACCGTTCCAGACAACGATTCACAAAATATTGGCTCGAGTCAACGGTCTGTCCAGCTCGCGTCAACCACCGCGGAAGAAATGTAAATCTCCTTTTCCTACGGACGCTGCAATCTGGTTTCCACCGTATCTCCCGAAGCCCAGCCAGGCCACAGGGCATACAAGCACTCACACCAATGCGTCAAGAGGGTACGTACTTGCAGATCGACATGAGGGGAGGAAAAGGACGGAGAGGAGGAGGTTAGGCATGGGCTCTAGCGGCGGGTGACGACTTGGGTGGGGGGGGGGTCGGCCATTCCACGGAGGGTCTCCGTGGAATGGCCGGCCGTTTCCCTCAGCCCCGTCCCTCCCTCCCCAACCCTTCTTCTCATGGAAATGTAACCGATGCCACCGGTTACCCTCCACCCCCATCCCCACCCCCTCAGAATCCCCCGAAACCCGCGATAAAAAATCACTCCCATTCTTCGAGATTTCCGTTCTGTTTGCCGAGCACATGGCCTCGGCTTTGGTCTTGGAGCCGCTATAGTGTCGTCCCACCGGGGAAACGTCCGACGAATCAGCATCCCTTTTGCCGCTCTTCAATCCGAGCGAGCACCACACGGACTGCGTGGGAACTTCATTCCTTTTCCGGGTGCCGTGCGGTGCCGCGCCGCCGCGAAAGGCATCTCCTGCGATGGAATAATTCGGTCGTTGCGTCCGACGATACTCGGGGCTCGAGGAATTACGAGAAAAAAATAATGTGTTCTAGTAGATAATAGCTATCTATCTACTGGAATTATAAAGAGTATTTTGTACTTCTAGTTCCCTCGATTTTTTCGAAGCATTTGAAATATGGTGCTACCGAAGAATGATGCAGATAAAATGGATCGACCGAGTGACAAATGAAGAAGTCTTAAGAAGAGTGGGAGAAAAGAGATGTCCACTTAAAACCTTAAAAAGGAGACGGGACGACTTAGTAGGCCACATCTTAAGACACGACGGCCTGATGAAGACAATCGTCGAGGGAAAAGTGAACGGGAAGAATGGAAAAGGCAGGCCTCGCATGAGATGAGATGGAGCAAGTTGTGAAGGATGTAAATGAGAGGAGTTACGTCAATATGAAGAGGTTGGCAGAGGTAGAAGAATTGAGTGGAGGGCTGCATGTCAAACCAATCCTAGGATTGTTGACCGATGATGAGTTCCCTCGATAAGTTCTGAGATTTTTCCTGATCTCTGCATTTTTCCGGGTTATCTTCCGCGTCAGTTGGCTTGTGAACAACAGTTTCGCTGACTCTCCTACAAGCGTCTTCAGGTCGAAGGTGTCGGCGTCTGTCTTCTGCCTCGCTTATATACCGTAGGCTGGCTGGGTGCTGCTCTCTGATTGGCTGTTTCTTGGATGAGTCTTTTCCAGGCGCTGTGAAGGTGATATCCGTCCTGAAGGTGATATCCGTTTGTAGTAATTGAACGTCTCTGCCATTAAATAAATATGCAAACTTGCGGCTTTCGCATGACTTAATATCATGCTGTGCGTACGCTAACAATGTCTTTGCAAGCGAAGTTTTTTTGCGATTTCATATAAAGTATAACGATGAGCAATTATTTTATTTTTAAATTAAGAACATTTATACGAACTGCACAAAATTACATTTCTGACACTGCCTTTACGTCATATGCTGTTTAATAAAAAAGTAATGCCTCACTGGATCACTCAGTTGTACCATATCCCATGGAAAATGGCTTATACTTACTGGAAAATATCTCGGAAATTAGTTCTATAAATGGCAAATATTTCTGTGCAATTATTAAGATAAAATCTTTTTCTCTTGAACGAAGCCCAATTTTTTGAGTTAGAAGCATATTGATATCTCGTTAAAGCTAGCTCAATCGTAATCTTTCTTGAAAATTAACCATCTTCGGTGCAATATATTTCCCTCGTCAGTCCTTATTATTATCTTACCACTTTCACAACATTGACAATGCCTTCCTCTCTATTCCTCCCAATGTCTCTCTTTGCAAACATTTATTTACTGCATCCTTCAGCCTTCACCGCCCTCATTACCATTTTCTGCCTCCTATAATTTTATATCACCAATATTTCCTCTTCAATTATGACAAATAACAGCTTTACAAAATGTATTCTCTATATAGCAGATTATTTTCTCTATCAATCCCCAAACAAATGTTCCAAAGATTTTCAGCCTACACCCATACTCTTTCCTGAAAGATTACCAACACATATTTGAGGGTATATTTTCCCGACAGTGCTGAATAAATTTGGTGATTACCAAATCTGTCAATACTATCAACTGTCAAAAGGAAAAGGGTGTGAATTTCTTTCGTGAGTCATATTAAGGAAACCCTGAAAGCATCTTTTATTTGTACATTTCACAGAAACCTTCAAGCCACCACCACTGCTGACGGTACTGTCGCTCAAGTATACATTTCGTGCAAATCAAAACAGCCAAAACGCTTTGCAGTTTAATTTTATATGAAGCTCTAGTTTAGCCCATCGAACAAAATATTACAAGAACATCCTAACACTATGTTTCAAACGGAAACATTTACAAAAGTTCATGTGCGGGGGAGGAAGACGAGGGGACCATAACTGGCTAAAAATTTGCGAGACTTGCTAGACTTGCTCACAGAGGTACTCTTAAAACCTTATGCTAGTCATAAGGACTGAAAAAAGTTATTTTGCTTTCCCCCACTCATTAAGATTAGCTTAGATTAAGATTAGATATTATAGTGTGAGATATCGAAAAACAATACTATCAGATAATCATAGCACCATATCTTAAAAGGGGGGCTATGTATTCCCTTAAATTATTCAATGCACCTTTTATTCATGACATGGAGACGGAAGTGAGGAGTTCATAACTGGCAAAAATGTGCGTGACGTACTGGCGCGCGCAGTTACAGTTAATAACTCATGTTAATTATAAGAGTTGTTAAGTGCTCTTTGGATTTCCTCCTTTCATTACGATGAGTCGATTAGGTATTCCGGTGGTGAGGGTCAAGGGTGGTGCCCTAAAATGCCGCGAGGGTGGGAATTATCCGCGGGCGATGAGAACGTCATCGCCTGAACACACGTTCCCTGACTTCGAGGGCACCTTTGCCGTCAAGTTAAGAGCGGACGCGTCCAACCTAGTTAGCGAGGGTCACCGAGGGATTCGCCGGCGGAATAAATTTCGGTCGGCAACATCTTATGGATGCACCGCGATCACGTGTGAAAAAAAATCACCTGTTGTACGAATTTCATTCTCAGTGCTACAAATCACACCTCTCCCTTCGCCGGCTGACTTCGGACCTTAAATTCCTCCACTCCATCATGAATGGGTCCTTCCGCTCTGATCTTCTTCTTTCCTATTTTTCACTCCGCATCCCAGCCCGCATCACTCGCAATATGAATCTGTTACACACACCCAAATTCCGTCTCTCCATTTCCCAACGATCACTATTCTACCGCCTACCTTTATCTTTCAATGCCCTAACTAATAGTCACCCCTACCCTTGACCTTTTCTCCTCACGCAACGTCTTTTTTTCCTAACTGAAACGTAATGCGTAACATTCATGTCATCTTCGCCTCATTCTTGCCTTGTTTATATTTTGAATATTTCTGTTTTATTTCAACTACTATTGTTGTTTTTTAATTTATTCTTTTTATTAACCTGTTTTTGGAGTTTTTGATAAATTAATAAATAAATAAATAAATAAATACGGCTATCCCGAGGAACAAAAATGCCACTCCCATAACAGGTGCAATAAAAATTTCTATCATAGACATTTTATATTTTTAAAGCGATTTTTTATCAAAGTGACAACCATTACAGCTCATCTTCAGGCACTTAAAATTCGACGATAGTTCATTATTTTCCGAATACTATATATTCAATTGGTTCATTTGCCTAATAATTACATTTCATATCTGTTGACTTGTCTTTTGGCCAAAAATTAAAGACTATTGTTGCCCTAGTCTCACATCCTAGGTCAGATTTACATTTTTCGTGTGTTTTAAGATAATTTTACTAGTAAGATCTAATCACATTATTATAAGTAACTTTATGAATAACTTCCCCTGTGCCACTTCCTTTAATGCTTCTTGCGACTCTTACTGTAACAAATTGCCTTTTAGATTAAATTATTCTTTAATTTCTACCTGAGAATCCTGTTTTCCCTTCAATATTCTTGGAAATACAGTTTTGACTTTAGCGAAATATGATTAAAGTATACAGGTGAAATCTTTGATGATGCTCTTTATTCTCAGATCTGGAGGGAATCATTTTGAATAGCGTAGATGGAGAGACTTAACTGCTAGAATCGACGTCGAACGCCGCAAATACATACATTGAGGCTCCCGAGTAGCCTCATAAGATTACAACAGGTTAAATTTAAATCAAATTTTTCTTGTATCAATGGAATGGCAATTCATGCTAAATGCTCTGGTAGCCTTTTTAGGAGAGGAAACTCAGCGCTTTGAGTGGCAGTTAAACTTGAACTGGAGTCACCGGCTGGGAGACACGGGAATGAGATTAATTTGCTTAGAAGAACACGAGCACTCTGTGCACGATAACATGCACGATACCTCCTGTGAGAACACCTTGTTCTTATGAAACCAGAAATCCACTGTTGAGAAGTACGCCTTGGGAGTTGAATCGGTTAAAGCACCCGGAGGAGCGTAGTCGGCAGAGACCTGAGTTCGCACCCCAGTCAAGACAAAAGATTGCTGCGAATTTCACTCACTCGTAATTTCTCACTGTGCTATGAATCAGTGAGCAGCCATTCCATTGGCTCCGGGTGTGACTTGAGATCGTTTGATTCTAAATATTCATATCAAATACTTAAACTAAAATATACTGGAATACACCTTTAGTTAGCAATAAGAGAAGTTAATTTTGCAACTTAATATGCAATTTAAAAAATTAACTAGCATTGTTGTAATCGGAATAAAACTGTGGTTCCAGGGGTGTGACTCACACGAATGGCATTTAATAGCATAGATTACTTTAACTTGTAAACTCAGTGAGTTGCTTAAACATTAAATATTGAAATAAATATCAGTAAGATTAGAGATATTGTTCTTTCGTTTTAACTAGTGGAGACGTATCCAAAAGCATTAGTATTCTAGTCATAAAATTGTTAATAAGTTCCGGGTGTGACATGGTAAAGTTCCGGGATGTGACCTAATTACTCTTTCTGCTCTCCATTATGTAAAAAATGCAATTTTTACTTTCAAATTTGGGTAATGACTCAGTTAACCTTTGATTAATTAAGCTCTATTAAATTTGGTTGTTGAAATTTTAAATTGAGAACAAAAATTTGAGCAAAATTCGCTTTTATAACAACTAGGATTGATGAAATATCTATTGAATTGATAAAAGCTCTGTACTGTAGCAAAGGAAAGGAAAAAATACTCAAACTGTGCAATGAGATATATGGAGGCGACAAGTGACCAAAATAGTTTGGAGAAATAATGATGATGGCCATAGAAAAGAGGAAAAACAGCAAGAAATGCGAAGAACATCGGACGTTAGGATTAATATCTCACACAGCAAAAGTACTCCGAAGAGCAATTAACGGAAGGCTATATGGGAGGCAGAGTAGAGCAATCGAAGGAGAACAGTGTGGTGTTAGGAGGGAGCAGAGACCAGAGATACGATATAGGCTTGATATGAGTAATTAGAGGAGATATATGGAAAACAAGAAGAAAGTATATGTAGCTTTCATAGATCTGGAAAAGGCATTTGATTAAGATTAAGAAAGAAGATTAATTAAACGCCTCTATTTATACCAAACTGCAAGAGTGAGGATAGCAGGTGAGATGACTGCGGAAATTGGCGTGGGAAAAGGAGTAAGACAAGGGTGCTGCATGTCTCCAATATTATTCAACAAATATTTGGAATAAATAATTCAAGGGTGTTATGACGGTAGAAAAGGGGTGTGTTTGGGAGGGAAAAGAGTAGAATGTATAAGATTTGTAGATGGCATGGCAGTATTAGCGGAAATCAAAAAGAAATAATTGGAATGCTAGAGGACCTTAACACCAAATGTCTACATTGCGGAATGAAGATGAACAAGAAGAAGACCAGGTGTATTGTCATCTGCGGAAAAGGGGAGAAAATTAAAATCAAACTAGAAGGGGAATGCATAGGGCAAGTGAAGAGCTTCAAATATGTGGGGAGTAATAACAGAAGATATGTGTTGCACAGCTGAGAAAAAAAGACGGATAGCATTAGCAAAAGTAGGATTCCAAAGGAAAAGGAAGCTACTCTGTTGGCCTTTGAACAAAGAATTGAGAAAGAAACTAGTAAAGTGGATATGGAGTATGGAACTATATGGGGTGGAAACTTGGGCAGTGAAGGACAGAGATTAAAAAAAGACAAAGTCCTGGAAACGTGCATGTGGAGGAAGATGGAGAAAGTGAGTTGGAAGGATTAAGTGAGAAATGAGGATGTACTGAGGAGAGTGGGCGAGGAAAGAACGGAAACGATTAGAGGAAGAAGAAAGAGAAATTGGATTGGACATTCCCTGCCAAGACATAGTCTGCGGAAAACGACTAAAGAAGGAATGGTGGAAGGAAAGCGGGGAAGGGGAAGGAAAAGGAAGGAAATGTTAGACAACATCAAAATAGGCGGAAGGTACGCTGACACAAAGCGTCTGGCTGAGAGAAGAGTGGAGTGGAGGAGGAGCCCATGAGAAAAACTGCCATCTGGAGCAGAAAAACATAAATGAAAAAATTACGTGTGGCTTGTCTGCTAATACTATCTTTATTATAGAATTCACTTATGAAGTTTTTATTTTACTCTGAAATTTTATAATGGGGTTTTGGCACAGAAAATGAGAGGTCTACATAGAATTACTAAACTTTATATGTTTTGAAGTACAATCAGAGAAATAAATGAATATTTATATATGTATATTTTTTTCTCATTTAATGTTAAAATATAACGAGCTGTTACTTAGATAATATAAAGAAAGGTTAGACCTAAATGTAATGCCACCCAATAAAAAATAACACTTTGAAAGCAGAAGTAATGAAATATCTTGGAATTTTGGTCACACAGGAAACGCAATCAAAGGTCACACCCGGAACCATTAAATCACATATTGTATTCATTTATTTAATGTTTTAAGATAGCAAAAAATACTAATAGCCTTATAAAGAGGTATTTTCCTTCAAAACAACAATTGTACTCTATATATTACATGTTTCATAGAAACCTTTTGATAATTTTGGTTCTGGGTGTGACCAATTAACATAAATAACAAATTTGCATGGATTTAAAATAAAAACTTACCACGATGAATCAAATCAAATAGAATTAATACTTCAAAGGAAAAATAACCAATTATATAGCTGATGGAGGGAAACAGGAGACCAACAATGCAAATACTTGACATAAACAAAATATCTATCAACAGCTGATGTAAGGTCTACGTTTATCGATGACACAAAGTTCACTTTTTATGGCAGATAATAAAGACAAACTAAAACTAAATTTATATGGTGTGACGATTTAGTGTTTCATGCTTTCAAATATCTTATTTATATTATTTTAAATTGTTTTTTATTAATATTTGGGCTCACTTTAAATGGCTGTGAGATACTTAGGCCGTTACCATATGATGTCAAGAGGTGGGATTCCCTGCAAAGATTGAAAGAATGGGTGTCCAGTGTGGTGAATTTAAGTCGAATAGTGCCTCAGATGGCTCAAATGGACCGTAGATGTCGAAGTCTATCCAAGTAGGACGTAAAATGAAAAAATAAATATGGCCCGTGTGTGATCTCTCTCCCATAGTTTTGTGTTGGGTCAACAATGGACCGACTTAAACTCAAATGGCCCCGCCAGTAAACATTCGCCTCGAATAATGCAGTTCAGTGATAATGCAACCTTAGGGGTATAAAATTCGAAGGATCTCAGCCCAAACGGGTCGTAAAAACAAGAATGGCTATGATCTAAAATCGGAACTGGGTCAAAATTGAGCCATACGTCTTTACCGCTTGAAGACACCTCGCTAAGTTGCGAATGATGACCCTCAAAAGGGATGATTCTCCTGCAAATATTATCCGTAAATGTTATTCCGTTAAAATATAAATAATAATAAACCTTCCAAAACTACTTCGCAGGAAATTAAATCCAGTTTCCACTGAACAGTGGCAGAATGGGATCCACCATACCCTTCAGTCTTCAGAGAGAGAATTTGCATAATAGAAAAGTTCCTCGATGAACATGGCGTTTTAAATGTGTAAGAAAACTCCTAAAGAAAATTATTAATAGAGGGGATACGAAACGTCTCTTTATTTTCCGTTAATGCAATATTTTATATTCCAGCAGTCAAAATGTTTTCATCTTTCCTACACGAATCACCAGGATAAAATAATAATATCTTCTCTTCGGTGTTAGTAAATGGTGTAATGATCTTTTATGCTTTAATAGTCTTCCAATTTCTTTTCGTCTACGATCTCTATAATATCTTGATCTCTGTAATGCCTTAGCTTTCCATTGAAGTGATTCCAACTGCCCAGTCATGCTACGGTGTACTACGGTCATGAAACCAACCTCAGCATTGGAGTGATTGTCTTTCGAAAATCTGTTCGACCTAGCAATGTTAGGACAGGTAAGTAGCACTTACCTGTCGTAACATTGTCGTAGCAGTAGACACTTGATCTCTTTTCATAGCCTTAGTTTACCTCATTTCCTCTTTTAATGCTAGGCAAGATATCTTAAATATTTTATAAACTATTTATACATAATCATTAAACAACTTAACGCTGCAGAAATTTCAACCGTCAAGCATAAGCATGCTCAGTAAAAGAAGTTTGACTTGAAATGTAATATATGTACTTCGACTAATACAGATGTTTGGCCCGATATTAAATAAATTTAATGATTGAAAAAGAGAAATTTAACATGCATTTATCCTCTTCACAATAAATCTGGAGACCGAAAAGAAATTTGCTCAATAAATCTCGTATATCCGAAAATAGCACGCTCGGACAAAACTGATGGCAACTAAGTAATTTGCGTTTTTGAACCTTTTTAGCTATATATATATATATATATATATATATATATATATATATATATATATATATATATATATATATAGCTAAACTTTGCCACAAGTAGGGCGGAATTAAACATAGACACAAAATAAGGAACACTCACACAATAATTTCTGATATTTCGGTTACTATAGAACCTTTCTCAAAGACAGAAGGATAGTATCCTTCTGTTTATATAAATTCATAAAATCATAGGAAATGGAAAGGGATAGGAACAAATAAAAGGATGAACACAGGGTTTGGTGGGGAAGATGAAAATGTGTCGAATCCAGACAGAAAAAATTTCATATATGTATATAATTTCCCCCTTTTAATTAGCTTATGAAAAGAAGCGATTTTGAAATAATGCGCGGTTTCGAAAAATAAGTGGTAGAGTGAAGGTTACAATTTTTTTCGCATGCTATTTTTATTTCGAACTCCTGCACCATGGGGAATTGGAGAAATTCCTTTGCCTTTTGGCCAGTCTCAATTCACGGAATCCGCGTTCAATGTCTGCAAACACTGAGCTCAGGGTGGTGCAAGGCATGGGAGAACTGTCGTGGGAAGATGGAATCAGGCGACTTCAGAAGTGAAAGGGGGAAGACTTCTTGGTTCGCTAATGAATCGAGCTTCGCTTTATTGCCACCCCACTCCTCCATCTTTGAAATGGGGCATCCGTCTCGTTTACGTAGGAACCTAGTCTAAATATTTATATTTCGTCAGTAGCTAAGTGGGGCCAATATTAAATCTTGTCTATAAAATGTCTCGGTGCGCTTAACACGTGTTTCACCTCTACCTCCTTAGACATGTCTTCTTCTTTAAGTACAGGCTTCGCCTTGTCGCTGCAACCAAATGGTCCTGTTTTCAGCAGATTCCTTGAACTGGCAATAGTTCTCAGTCCCCATAAGTTCGTTTGACCTGTTCAGATACTGTATCCTTGGTCTTCCTCTACCTTTCTTCCCAAGCATCTTCCCCTCCATCACATTGACAAAAGATCTATTATGTCTCATGATATGTCCTAAAAACTTTATATTCCTTTTTTTCATGGTGTTGAGTAAGGTTCTCTTTTCACTTATTTCCTTTAAAACCTCTTCATTTCTTGTTTCTCGCCGTCCAGCTTATCTTAAGATGCATCCTTATCCAAATCCACATCTCCGCTGCTTCTAATTGCTCTCTATCCCTTTTTCCGGAGGGTCCAACTCTCGCTTCCGTAGAGCAGCGTGCTCCTATTCAATGTTTTGCCTTAGGCATGTGTAGGTGTTTATTCGGTAAAAAGGATATTTTAAAAAATGCTGCATGGTAAATGACCAACAATATTCCAGTGGGGACAGACATGGCAAAAGATATTCATGAACTAATTCAAAAGTACTCCACCACTGATTTATCCTGAGCATACAACCATAGAACGTTCATTGAATATTCAAGTGTGAACAATTCATTTGAGACTGTTTATAGATCGTTCATTTCCAGTCCATGAAGTATTATTCAAAAATGCTTCTCGGTTGAACATTTAAAGAACATCTTTAAACCTTTCAAACAAACCATGTCAAGTTCAAAATCTTGTTTATTCACAGTAATATTCCATTTACATTCGTACTATGAGGCATTATAGGTTTCAATTAATTAATGCGAAATAATTGTCGTCGAGATGTGTTGGTATTTCCTCAAACTATCAAAGAATTTCCATTTAATAATTATAGTTCTCGAAATTACATTTATCCATGGAAATGACTAGGTATATACGACTTTCTGTACGTCAATAGTTCAAAATCCGGTGCTAGAAAATGCGCGTAGAGTCGCGAGATGCCCAATAATGCGACATGGGTACAGTGACGTTAGGAAGATACAATATAGGATTTTATAACGTACTAAAATTACGTTCCTTAATTGCACATTATATAGTAATTAATTGCAAATTATCATTTTTTTATTTGAGAGAGCAGGGAAGTCAGTGGAGAGGTAATACGATATGAATCGACAATAATTTCACAAGAACTATTTATTTAAACATTCCTTCATGGTTCATATGTTCTTAATTGAAAAACAGTTCAGCCGCAATTCATCTACGTTGAACATTCTTTGAAGTATTCCAATGAATGTTCTTAGCACCATCTGTGAGTACCAATTGAACGTTCGTTGAAAGTACTTCTTGAATGATCTTGGAACGTTCAAATAGTCTTCACTGAACGTTCATTGAACATCTTTTGGACAATTAATTCTCCACTGGGATAACAAAATAATTGAAAATAAAATTTATGTTTATTCATCGTAGAGTAATATTCATCTTTGATTTCCTTCATTACGGTGGATGGCTAGAAATTAATATTTCGAAGGTGTCACAACCGGAAATTGGCCTCATTGACAAAATACGCAATATCTAACACCGCTAAAATTCGGGTAATCACGGTCTTTCTGTTAAAATCAGCTTAAAGAAAAAAATTAAAATTTTATTCCTTCGCTATAGTTCTATCTTCTGCAGGGGTAGTGCTTCGTGAGCCTACGTTAGAATAGAGTTAAAAACCGCGATCACGTTTTATTGAGCAAATGACTGCTAGTCATTGCAATGAGTAGTAATAAATATGAGTTTCATTGAAAATGATAACGATTACACAGTAAATTACTCAGAGCAAAGGGGACCATTTAATTTCCACGGTTGTAATTTTTACTTTTAATTGGATTAATATATTCATTTAATTTACTTGGTCCTTGATTTCTATGGCATATCTAATTCAATATCTAATCTTACGTTTTCCACAAGACCAAGTAATTCTCCCCTCCATGGGAGGGTACTAAATGCCATTGCAAAGGGCTACAAACTTATTAAAATGATAATTTCACATTGCTCTATAAAAAGTGACCTATTAAGCTATATTTCCTTCACAATATGGATGCTATACGATACCCAGTCACATTTTAAATTCTCATCCCCCTAAATAAAATGAATTTTACACCATGAAGTGCATAATTTGCATGCTCCCACAGGTTTACCAAAGTAAGTGATCTATGGTCCTCATCTACGCATTTTAACAGCGTCTTAGTACATCTCCCAAAGAGAGTATTTTGCTAAAATATTTATCAACATAAGTATTCCTATGTACCACTAAATGATTTGTCTGAAAATGCCTTGAAGTTCCAATGATATATGTTGGAACATTTATCTTCGCAGAATTTAATCCTCTAGAATGAAAACCGGCCACCACACTTCCCCCAGCATTGCTAGCAAAACAAACTGGCAGGAAAATATCAATGTAATAATGTGACTAAATCACAAACACGAGCTACATTAAAAGCTTCAAAATTCTATTGAACAAGGCGTTCCCCTTGGGATGCAAGTGATTCGAAGCATCTCTGACATAATACATAGTAAATTTAAAAAAATACTCATTGAATTAGCTTGAAAACTAATATTTTATTATTTTCGGCTTAACGCGGTTGCATAATCAAAACTATGTAAAATATTTGTGTTTTTAAGGCATGATTATTATTAATGCATATTCTCTCTGAAGAGCGATGTGTCCTTTAAAATAGTGTAGCAAGAATGTTCGGCTTGAACTTGCCTCCTCCATTTTGAAAATGTATGGAAGAGGTAAACATCGGTAGCTTATCCGCCGAGGTAAACGTGACTACTTACATCGAAAATGAGTTTCGTCAGAGGAAGAAGATCGGACTAATTGGCGAGTGTAACTCGATCGGCTGGTGTTTAGCGCGCAAAAAAAAAGGGTCCGCTTGAGGAACCTTGCGACGAACAAGGACGTCGCCAGGGTTACAGAGGCGCGCATGCTCGTCTCGCGACCACGTGGGCGTAATTGGATAAGGCGGCGTCGATGAAGTAAGGAGCTGCCTGTCACGTGGCTGTGCGGGAAACATCAAAGAAGGGCGTATACATCAAACCTGACTCATTGCCAATTTGCCGTACAAGGAATGGTGCAGTGGAGTTCATATCCGACACGGCGGCGGTGGGCGGGGGTTGCGTTGAAAGGGATACGGACGGGAAAAGGGTTTCCTCAGGGTTAGGGAGAGGGGATCGGCATAAGGTGAGGCGTGGGAGAGAATGTGGAATGAGGGAGGGGAGCGAAGAAAGAGGGGGAGGATGGTTCTGATGGCGGCGGGAAGAAAGTTTCCCTCCCGTCACCGGGTTCAGCTTGTTGAATTATTCACCACGGAGAAGGGATATATGTTGGGCGGCGTGGGTAGGGTAGGGAAGGTGGCAGCGGTTCCAAAAAGAGAAGGGCGGGAGGCGGTGCACAAGAACGCCCGGTGGCAGGGGGCCCTTTCTCGTCGGCGACTCGGGCTATAAGGGGGGGGAGGGGCACTGGCAAAGTATGGGGAAGGACGGACCCGGGAACTAAGTCAGGCCTCACTCTCTTCTGGAGATACGCGCTCCTATCCCCGCTCCTTATTCAGAGGTGGGTGGGAGGGAGAAGGAGGTTTCAGGAAATAGACAAAGGGATGTAAATGTAACGGGAGTGGGTTTCGGAGGTTGGGAAAAGATTATCCAAAGTTTTGGCAACAGAAGGAAGGCGCGTGGTGTTTATGAAAACAGGCGTTGATTGGGCGGGAAGGGATGGGGTGTGGGAGGTGGCAAAAGGGCCGAGAGCGGAGGTTCTTTTGGATGTGACGGGGTTTAGGGTCCGAGGGATCTCTTGAAGCACGCGCGGAGGCAGAAATGGACGCCAAGCAGCGCATGAAACGAGCACCTCCATCTGCATGCCGTCCGCCGCCAACGCGGTCGTATAGGGACCACAAAGACCTCCCTGCACCTCACGCCGACGCAATCTCCCCCTTGTGTGCCCCCCCAATGTTGACTCTCCGACCCTCCCCTTACAATCCACCGCACGATTTTCATCCACCCCGGATGAAAAAACGCACGCTGGCGAGATTCATTGCCGACCACATGCAACTGTACCACCCGGGCATCGATCTGCCGCCGTCCCGACATTCCTGCTCCATCACCATCTCTCCGGGACTCCCACTAACTACGAAGAAGAAACGAAACAGAAAAGCCCGGAAACCGACCCCACTGACTTCCCCAGTATACCTACTCCTAGAGACCGCCCAGGGCACGTCAGTGCTTCCCCTCGTGATAAAATATGCCAAAGACATGAAAAGCCCCAATAAATAGCAATAAAACCCCTCAATGACATTCCCCAATAACAATATACATATTGTTATTGGGGAATTGTCATGTTATGTTTCATAGAGCCCATACCTCAGATCCATATAATACAATCTGCATTACAATATGGATCTGAGGTATGGGCCCTCACAAAACAGTCCCAGAAAAAACTCATAACATTCGAAAACAATGTTTTGCGAAGCATATATGGACCAATTCAGGAAGATGGCACTAGGAGAATAAGAAATAATAAAGAATTAAGAGAATAATATAAAGAATTAGGCATTATAGGAATAATTAGAAGGAAAATACTAAGGTGGCTGGGACATGTAAACACATAGAAGTAATGAAAACACAACGATCAGTAAGGTATTGAAAGAGAAACCAAATGGAGTACGACCTTTAGGAAGACCCAGAATGCGTTGGAGTGACGAAGTAAAGAAAGACATGAGGAAGCTTGGGGTAGATCTGGAGACGGGAGAAGGCCTAAAATGGTGGAGGCAGTACGTTGATGAGGACAAAAACCAACTTGGTTTCCAATGGCCACAGGAGAGAGTAAGTATGTTTTGTTCCTATTGCGTAGTTTATTTTTGAGTTTGGTTATACATCTGTTTATTTTGTTATGGTGGTCTGACGATGGTTTAAGCGGGTTTCCCGTCGTCCTTTTGGGCAAATGCAGAAACCTTCCCCGCCGGAGATGTACCACGTAATTCACTCAAATCCAGTGACATTTTTTCCGCCCATAATAGGCTAATGTCTATAGTGGGGCCCAAATTTACTCTTCTTTTCTTCTTTTGTTGTTATCGTTTTCTTTTTTGTTAAGTTTATTGAGTTATGTTCTTGTATTTGTAAATGTGTAAACCTTTTGATTCAGATACGTCAAGGTTTCTCAGGTTTGACACCGGGTAAGATTATTGAAATTCATCGACGTTTCGATGGTTGAACCAGCCATCGTCTTCAGGGTAATGAGTCGAGCGAGGATGCTGGTGGTTGTATATAGCCGCAGATGCCCAATTGTTTTGGGGGCCGTTATGAATTCTTAGAGATTTTGTCAATAACCTTTCTCCAAGTCTTACTTAAGTTGAAGCCGTTGTCTCAATTCATGTTATTTTGTTTAACCTGAATCAATATGGCTTCTTTTGTTATTCTTTCCCAATATTTGGGTGCCTGAAAAAGTAGCGTGGACTTAGGGAAAAACAAGGGAAAGGCTGTAATCTGCAAATGCAGACTTTTCCGGTTGTAAAAGCCTTCTTGATGACGAGTCAACCATCGAGACGTTGATGAATTTCAATAACCGGTGTCTTTACGTATATAATTCGCCGAGAAAACCTTACATCCAGTATACCTTTTTTTCATTCATTCACGGCTCACTCACGCAATCCTCTTGAATCCTTTTCCTCGAGGATAATTCCTCATCCGTACTTCCTTTCCCCTCTTTAAGACGAGGCTTTTTCCGCTGCGTGATTTCGCACGCAAATATAGTTAAGAGGGAGCCCCAAAAGATGGAAGCGGCGCCTTCCCGAGATTGTCCACCCTTTTGCAAGCCTTCCTTCGAGACGAGGAAACCTCGCTCCTGCCTCGCGATTAATGTTACGCGACCACACCAGACGGCGCTGCATTTTATTCGCGGAACTGAGCCCTCGAGTCTCACAAGTTCCCGTCTTTCGGGTCAAGAGGGAAACTAGGCTGAAGTCCGTTAGTCTGGAGTCAACTGGCCTGGGATCCAGGATGTTGCTATTTTTAATTACTTGATAGAACAGACTATAATAAGTTTATTTCAATACTTTGGGTACAGAACCCCTTAAAGCAACAGGATAATACATTTTGACGTACATGCAATTTGTACATAATAAAGAAAAGTATTTGTTACAAAATATTACAATAATTTTAAAACTTAGACAATAAAATAGGAAAAATAAAACAGATATTCTGCCGTTTTCAGAGAGGTTACTCGCATGACATATTGGTTGTACCGGAAATGGTAACATTTATTCTTAAAACATTGCAGATGATCACACTTTTTTTAACTCACTAGCCGTTGCGTTCCATTTAACAGTAGGCCTAACGACGAAGGATTTTTTAAACATTGTGGTTGTCAGTGCAGGTGAATAGAGGTTGGATGGGTTACTTCTAGTTTGCATGCTTCTAGTTTTAGGGGGATTGATTTTTATGAGCCAGGGTTCCGTTACCCCCGAGGAGATTGACATTTTTCTCCAACGTGGAAATAATCAGTTAATTAATATTCATAAAGTTTAGTACTGTTCTACACTATTTATTTCTTTAAACACTGTACGAGTTTTACCAATGTTATAGCATCGTCAGCTGCAGTAGTTTTTTTACATATGATATTGTTGTTATTAATTAAATTGAATTATTGAAATTGAAATTATCAGGCATTCTCCAAATCTATGCAATGAGCAGCTTTTTACACATACCTCCTCCACACTACTTTCTGGAAAAAATTCTTTAGTAAACGTTGACCTTTCTCCATACCACCACCCTTTGATTTCATTGTTTTTTTTACAAGCATTTTACGTAAATATTTGTTGTTATCATTTTCATGTTAATACTTTTTGTTACCCTCCATTTCAATTTTGTTTCATATCATTTTAGTAAATTTTTAGAATGTAAACATTTTTTAAAAATGAAATGTAATGTTACTTAAAAATCTAACAACGACAACAATATCATACGTAAACAAACTACTACACCAGAAGATGCCATAAAATTAGTGAGACGCGTAGTGTGTTTAAAAAATAACGTGTAGAAAAGTACTAAACTTTATTGTAATGAATATTCAAAGTTTCTACAAAGTAGAGACTGAAGCTGTGTATTTTACAGTTAATTAATACTGATAACAGAAATCACTCGAGCTACAGGGGGAATAACCGGGCCTACTTTTCGTGATCTGTGACGTTCTTCTAGTTCTGAATCCTCTATATGTCACCTAGGCAGAAGTTATGCATGCCATCATCAGCCAAAGATCTAACGGAATGGTTTCTTTGGAAAACACAACCTTACATGTCTTGCATCGAGTTCTTAAGTAAATCTCTTTCCATGGAATGTACATCTCTTTCCATCGAAATTGAGTCATATCAAATGCTAATGAATCTACCAGTAAAACAAACATGATACAGTTTTATTACTAATCGAGAAAAATTATTGGAAATTTAAATTCAATTTATTAGAAGAGCGAAAAAAAATTATCAGAGGGTAGCGGGAAATCATTATTTTAATTAATAAAAATAATTTCATTATTTGCAATGCTATGAAATTCACCATGTGGCCAACTATCATTCTAACGTTATAAACCATATAGTGATTTTTTGGAGCCTTGATTGCCGCTAATTCACTAATACTACTAGTATAGTTTTAGTATGTGAAGCAGACAAGAGGCCAAACAGCCGGATGAAAAAGAAAATAAGCATATACATATATCTAGAGCGAGAAGATTCGAGAGTGAGCGCCATCAATATGCATAGGAAGAGCAGTGAAACCCTCATAACAAGACTTAAGATGATTACGAAACTTTACGACCCAGTGCGGGTGCACAAGACTGCCATAAAAAGCGTCTACTGCCTGTGACAGAAATTTGTGCACGAGAAAATGCAATAAAGTGGAAGATATGATGTCAAATGAAGGAAAAACTCATGAAAGCCTGTAAAAAAAGAAAGCATTTGCACAGAGAGACTTGAAACTTTTGCTGGAACGCCCTAGTTTCTTTGAGCAAAAATGAAATTTTCTATTAATTATTTTTTTAATAAAAATTAATGGAATAATTAAGCTGGAAACCAGTTTCAGGCAATATCTACAACAGAGTCTGTATTTTAAAAATCGACTGTATCTATCTTTGAAACATGTAGCGTTCCATATATTCCCAACGTTAAGTAAAGCTCCCTGTTTTTACAGTACCGTCTTGTGCACGACGTGTTAAAGCTTTGCAGCTGTTTTCGTAAAATACGTGAGAGATGTGTATTACGGCCATAAAACAGTAAGGACCAGACGAAAAAAAATTAAATGTACCGAATCTTTGAGTGAACTTACCTCAATTTCCTCTTCCATTACCATTCATTTTCTTTATTCGTATTCTTCAACAAGTATATAAAAATGGATAGCCCTGATGGATTAGGAGTAAGTACAGTGATTAAGAGAAGAAAAGAGTTTACAGGAATCCCTTCGATTTTCATTGAATTCTCGTTTTTCAGCAACATTCACAATATCGTAAAACTTTCGGTTTCGTTTCACAAAGTCGTAAAAAGACCTTAAAACCCAATTCGATTTTCAAGTTAGGACACTTTTTAAATAGTCAACTAATAGTTAATCGTCAACTTTTTAAATAGTCAATACCTAAATTTTTACGTAAACGTTCACCGCAACGTCCATTACAGAACTAAAAAAAGTATAACCTTCTCTTAGGGTAAAATTTTGACGGCGCTGGCAACTAAATCGAGTATTTAAATACATATATTCTCCCCTTATGTTGCCACAGCATGAACGACCACAGTGCTACGGCCTCTCAAAAGAAAAAGAAGCATTGGAATCGGTGGGACATGTAAACCTTGCAGGAGTGAAGTGGACCAAATATGGTTAGGCAGAAAGATCGGAGGGATTTTATTCCGATAAAACTTATACAAGTTTAAGGAGGTTGGATTGAAAAACGACAAAGTATTTTTATGTCCTACAGCTGCAGTACATGCCCATTCGCCTAAAACCGTAATATTCAAACTAATGATTGGTTTGGTCAGTTCGCAAATTTAACTTAACACCCGTTAACTTGACTCGGTGAGTTGGGTAGATCTTGGTCCTCTCAAATTTATTTCCCTTGGTTTCACTTTTAGATTTCATTCCCATGAAATAACTCAACTTGTGGCTGAGCTAGACGAGAACAAAAAATACGCGCGCCTACCTGGGCTCCTCAATCGAAGCGACTCTACGAACTGGTCTGCTTCACAATCTGTTAGAGAGTAATCTTAATTTGGATAAATGGTTATAAATTTAAAATCTTCCACTAACTCTGCCAAAAGGCTCATATTTTGGGCTATGCAAGTGTAAGGTAGTGAATGGGCAGAAAATATTTTTCAAGTTACCTGTTATTTGCGTAAGACGTTGAAGAAAGTGCAGTATTTTTATATAGAATTATATATAAATATGATTGAGTAATGGAAGCGTCTTACTTTCCGGGTAGTTATTGAATGGACCCACAATTAGTACTCACAACCCATTCTCCATGTGGGCTAAACAAGTCAATATAGTTAATACTTCGATGGTTGGACAATAAAAGGCTATGATGCTCCAATTTCTTCCGCACGTCACATTTGCACACTTTTCAACCATCCATTATTTGCGAGCATTGCTTTCACACACCCATATATTCCGGAGACATCCCCGCTGAAGAGTCTCCTACCTCATACAACAATGCAAATCTTCTTATCTCTCTTATACAGTTTAGATTATCTTTTATCGTACTCCAATCAAATCATTGTACTCCCATCTTTCTGTTAAAACGCATTCATGCTTCTCTTGCATTTTACGGAATAAACAAGTGCACAATCTATCATGACCTATTAATTCCCCGTAATCTCCCTACAGTTTTTTTCTATTAACAATGCTGTCTCGGTATTAAAATATCAAGAAAAGAAGAAGACGAAAAGAGAAGAGGTGAGAATGGAATGGCGTCGCAGTCAACTTTGGCTCTATTTCTTCAAGTGCGGAAAAAATCTTAAGTAGTTTCCGCCGCGACTGTGAGAGTCAAAACAAATACTAAATTCCATTTTTTGATATTTTGTCCAAAAAATCCTGCTTTCGCTGGTGAAATGCGTTATCCACAGAAAATCAAAAGTAAAGTAGAAAAAATGCAGATTATTCCACGAATGTATTTTAAATGAGCACTTTTTTCAGCCATAGGAGTCGAATGCAGCGCCATTTCCTACGAATTTCCGCATCTTGACTTCAATTACGGCATTAATTCCCTAATAACTTAAATAATAGGGTGGTAAGATGACTATATATTACATTTATTCAATTTCTTTGTATTATTTCCTTCATATAAATAGTTTTCCGTGAAAATGGCATTTATATTTTATGGAAAAATACCATTTTCCCCGTGTTTCTCTCATTCCTCCATTTACATTTAATTTCAATTTAATTTAACACAATTTAATTTCAAGTTCAAACATGGAATAAAATAGCGAGGAAAGGTATTATTTTGTTTTTCATATCAGATATGAGGACAAGTTTTTTTTACAAGTAGACAGAGTATGAATAAAATGACATTTAAGTAATTTAATGGTGGAACCACCTTAAATATATTCGATAATTTTTCATTAGCCTATGCATGATGTCATTATAGGAGTTTTGGTTAAATTTCCCAATTATCTGAAATGAAATAAGTTAAATTCTCCATTTTTTTCGCTAAAAGAGTTTCTCCCTTTATTCAAGCCCTATAAGCACTGTTCGGCCAACTTTTAAGAGAAACATTGTCTATTTGTGTCACAAAAGCAATTCCTTGAAGTGATACAGTAAATCGCATGTTTCCTTATGGTACACATTCCCTCAAACATCCCCTGTTTTGCATATTTCCTTACACAGTATACTTAAGCTGAGAAATAGTGAATTCAAGCGTTTCCTTTTGCAATGCACGAGCTGGTAAAATAACGGTGACTCTTTTGAAGTTGAATTCAGTGGGAACTGAGTGAGTTAGAAAGAGGAGGGATTCCAGGAAAGGTCTCGAAGGAGACGGAGAGAAAAACATGAATAGAAAAGTCGAGCGTAGGAGAGATAGAGAGACCGAGGAAAAGAGCAGGAAATGGATGGAGGGAGTGAGGGGAGGAGGAGGAGGGCGATGCCAAAGATGCCCGATGTCGAAGTCTGAGGCAGAAGGGTTGGGGTGAAGGGTGGGGGAAGGGGTGGCGTAAGTATATAGGGGTATGTGATGAAGGGGTTAAGGTAGTTTGAGCTTAAATTCATTTCACCTAGAGAATTTGATGAATTTGGCCTCATTTAAAAGAGAAAAACTCGTACATTTCTAATGATATCATAATATTGAACCATTTCCGAACTACTTTTCGAGCAATTAGCCTGAAAATATATAAGCTGTTTTACGTTGGATAGATTACGGCTGTGCGCTCCAGAAGGGAGAATATTGAAAAAATTAATAATTTATAACAACTAGATTCCGTAAAAAAAAACTAACCGTGTGTAGTTTATATGCTTTCTCAACTATTTATAAAAATTTATGCATTACTCACTGCAGTAATTTGTACAGAATCGCACAAAAAACCTGCTGTTTTGAAGGCTTTTTAGCCATGCGGCGTGAAAAAATGAGTCAATTTAGATAGTTTTATCGAAATATTTATTTAATTACTGACGATTTTTGTCATATGTAACTATATTTTTGCGTCATTTATGCTACAATATTTACGTCATACTTCTTACAGACGCTGATAATAAAAAAAAAATAAAATTCAAGTACGGTCTAGATTATGACTCGATGGGGAACTATCTCGCTTAAACTACCTTAAGTGAGGGAAAGAAGACGGGGGTTGTAGAAGGAGGGTAAGAAGGGGATGGAAAAGGATGGAAGGGGGAATGAGGGTGGGAGAGAGGGGGAGGAGAAGGCGTGAGAGAGAGAGAAGGGGTGGATGGCAGGAGGTGCAATTAACTCGCCTGAGAAGCCATCGCCCCACTCCAGTTCCACTCCAGCGCAGACGTGAATGCCATCTGTAATTGGTAAATGGAAATGGCGTTATGCGTATGCCATCCCCTTCACCACCACCAACCCCCCTTCCCAGCTCTTCCTCCTCCAAAACGCGCGTCGGTATCGCCAAAAACCACCACCTCCTCCTCCCCCGCTCTCTCCTTCGTGCCATCAGCTTACGCCCTCTTGTGCTGCTACCCCTCCTTCCCCTTCCTCAACCACCACTCACCCTCATCATCCTTGCACAGCACCAACCCCCTTGAAGACTTGGACTACTTTTCCTCTCCTCTAGTCCTCTCGCTGATCAAATGGTCCCTTGAGCAGGAGGGCTGAATTGGGCCGGCTTTGGCGGCCGCCGAATACTTACGTACGTACCCACACTGAGTTTTAGGTCGCACGAGCTTAAAGTTGTTTGAGCGAGAGTCATAGTTCCCTTGTCATATTGGAGACCATATTCGAGTTAGAATTTTTCTTTTCAGCGTCTGTGAGCAGTATGAAGTAGGTATATATTGTAATATTTGTGGCACAAAAATAAATATGATAATATCGGATCTTACTTGGTCAAATTCCTTGATATAAGGGATAGAAGAATTAACACAGCAATTCCACATGTTAATATACTTATTGACGCGACCGGTTTCGCCTCAGAGCAGCATGGTCACTGACCATTGGTCAGTCAGGTGTTGAAGAATTAGTTGGACCTAAAGTTGAAGATGCTGCTCTACGGTAAAAACCGGTCGCGTAAATAAATCTATTGCCATGTGGAATTGCAGTGTTAATCCTTCAATCCCTGACCGCAAAATATAGTAATATATATGTCGAAAAGTATCCGTAATTAAATAAATATATCTACTTAAGTCTCCAACCTGCGTCATTTTTTCACGCCGTACGACTGCGCACTGTTCTCCTGACTGCCTTTGGCCTGCTCCTAGCGCCAGGGGGAACGTGCGAGGTTCTGATTTGTTCTGGGACGAGTGCTGCATGCCTGGTGTGGAATCACCCCGTGCCACACACCCTAGTGGTGGCTTGCACGGTACATCGTAGATGTAGATGTAAAAATCTGTCAAAACTACAGGTTTTTTTGCGATAATGTACAAATTACTGCGGTGAGTAATAGATTGTTTTTTATAAATAGCTGAGAAAGCATACAGACTGCACACAGATAGTTTTTGACGAAATCTAGGAGTTGTTAATTCCTATTTTTTTCAATATTCTATCCCTCTGGAGCGCACAGCCGTAATCTATCCCATGCAAAACTAATTGCATTTTCAGGAAAATTGCTCGAAAAGTAGTTCAACAAGGAGTAAATATTTTTATATCATTGGAAAGGTGAGGGTTTTTTCTTTAAAATGTGGTCAAGTTCATAAAATTCTAGACGAAATGATATTTCGCCCTAACTACCTTAAATATCGTCACCTGAAGGCATGGTCTCGTGGTGCAATGAGTTCGAGCACACGTGGTGCTCTTGCGTTGGCCTCGGACTGATCGAAGAGCCTTATCCGGGTGATTTTCTACAGCGTGCCTCGTTGAAGCCATTTGGCGGTTTATCATACTCAAATCCGGGTTATTTCTTTGACTTGGCTTAACATTGACAACTGGAAGAATATTTTGTGAACGAATCACTTCCGGGAATATTTTGACACAAATTGCTATTTAACGGCGATTGATATCATAGGAGATTGTAATTGGTTGTAAATGGGAGGGAGGAGCAAAGTTAGACGAAACGACCTTTTTTATTGAAGAGCTGGAGAGTGAAAATTACAAAGAGAATTAAGCCCTCTAAGGCAGTTTGAGCGAGGTCTCACTTCACTTAAAATTTGATGAATTTGGCCTCATTATGAAGAAAAAGGTCTCATGTTTCCAATGATAACAGAATACCAGCCACTTACTCTTAAACTATTCGAGTTCTGTGCCTAACTATACCAGAAGTGAGATGATGTATGTTTGAGTCCACCGTCGAAGTTGACTAAAACAATTAACTACCGCTTTAAAAATTGCTATGTTCGATTGTTTTTCGGAATACTCAGCCCACCCCACCCCATCTTAGTTATTTAAGTGATGCAAATTACCTGGGATTCCTATAGATTTTATACAATAAGCCTCATTACTGAAACAAGACCCTCCCCTTCCCCCACCCATGTAACCCAGAAGCTACATGCACACCTTATAAGGCTAGATGACTCCTCCAAGGAAACTTTCAATCGTATGACGTACTATGCAGCCTTATAAGGCTAGATGACTCCTCCAAGGAAACTCTCAATCGTATGACGTACTATGCAGTCATACATATCAAAATATGAACATATAGACTGCACTTTCAAATTCAATTGTTTTCAGATCCATAAATAGACACAGATTCCGAATGGTGGCAACACTGGTGGTGGCAGTGGTGGTGGGATTCATCCTATCATGTCAAAAAAAATAAAAAACATGTCAACTTATATACCTCACAGAAAATATATAGCCAACGAGAAGTTAACTCACGTCAATCAACCACAGGATGATTCTAACTTCCAAAACCACCCTCGCATCTGCTAGTCTGCGAGCTAGTGTCATCGATCACCACAAATCTGTGGTGATCTTTTCGAGGATAATTTGGCAAATCCGATCACCTCTAGTAATCCTCAAATCCTCATTACCATGGTTATAGAGGAAAACTTTTATTTCTTCCCTATAACCCGGGTCAATTACACCGGCCCCTACTTCAATCCCGAAATGTACCAATAATAATCCCGAGCGAGAGGTCCCGTCTCCTTTGGAGATTTCGGGAGAGAGAATCCGGTTTTTACTAACCCCCCCGCCCTCGCTTAGCCATTATGTCCGACTGGATAGAGCTGACATCGTATCCAGAAGCACAATCGTAACTCGGTCGAGGAACGATAGCACAAGGGTGTAATTTTTTTATGGCGACGAGCATTCTGTCACAGTGACATGGAAAGTGAAAAGAAAAACCTCTCAGCGAGAGTTATAATATTGTACACTCGTAATAGAATGAAATTGAATAGTATAATGTATACCCACTCAATGGTGGATGCGACGCACAGTGGGCTGAAATCAGAAAAAGCTGGCCAAAAATCATATCTTCCACATTTTTTAAATTAGAGCAATGATTCCTTCACAGTTGAATATTTTTAGGCTCCTAATATAGACTCCGACATATTGAGCCAATTGATGGAACCGAAACCTAGTTTTAAACAAAATGGCGGAGACATCTGAAAATTGGTTCTTTGAACCGTTAGGGTATCAAAAGCTAATTTAACTTAAAGGGTAGTAATTCAAAAGCAGGATGAGTTTAAAAACAATAAATTTAATTGCTAAATACGTAAAATATAATGTTAAAAACAAAAAATAATTATAAATGATAGGTATGAATGCACAAAAAATATTAGTTATCCGAGTCGTCACTATCCTCATCGGAACTGGTCATGGGCAGATCCATCAGAAGGAAGTCCCTAGCTTCTTTTGGTATTTATTTTTTATTTTTTTATTGGAACATCATATGCTGATATCAGCGGATTGGAAGTAAGAAAATGCCTCCGAAAAAGATCCTCGAATTCAGCAGATCGCGAAATTGTTTGCGTGTGATCCACCCGGGATCATTCATTATCGGTATCCGTTTTGTCTTGTAAATGACGCTTTAGTCGTCGAAACCGGTCGACAGCAATAAAATAATTAGTGGAATTTTGTACCGTGTTTTTGTAATAATGAATTATATCTTCAATTACCACAAAGTATCGCTACAATTGATTAATTTGATTCATTTAACCTTGTTAATTAGCATATTAATTGAATTTCAAGAGTGTTGGCCTCCATATAAATTTGACGTTATGTTTATAATAGCTATATTGCACAAATATTTTATTATTTTGCCTTATCCTTTGACTTGCTACCGTTTTCGTGGCTTTCGATGATGCCTTGGCAGTGGGAGCAGCCATACGCATATTTATTCTTATATTATCGCATAGGTACTTGAGTGCGTGGTTATATTTACATAGTGCTATGCTTACATATGAGTGCATATAGTTACATAGTGCTACGCAATGCATAAAGGATATTTGCTGCGGTTAACGTATTCCATCATCGGCCCTTATTCCGATGGGTCTTCAATTGAGAGCACGTACAAGTCCCACGGAATGATATCGATGGAGAGCGGCGACCCTCCCAAGGAAGCTCCAACTCCTCCTTTCATCCGTCCCCTTCCCGGGCTTTCGTCCTGACCTTTCCCGGCCGTCATGTGATCGTATTCCATTACATCATCTGCCTATAAAACCCGCCCATTTCGCGGTCCCACATTTTTTTATTTTTATGTATTCCCGCCCGAAAAACGTCGTCGTATTTGGTACTATGTGGGCACATAAGGGACCCAAACTCTCACGCACGCACAATGTACACCTTAGCTGCCGCGCCCGTGTAGGTATATACTACTTATATGCGTATAAGGAAGGCTCGCTCTCCGCGTCTCTCACACTTCCAAGGCCTCCGCTTCCACGGCATCCTTCTCGCATCTCCCAAGGATGGATCGCAAAGTGCTTCCAACCGATTTGCCTTTTTACCCTTACCTCCCCCCATCTCTTAGTGATCCCTTTTCTCGCTTTTCGTCGTCGCAGTAGTCCCTTTTTGAGCCTACCTTCTCCTGCCTCCTCCGAAAAGAAAACCTCTTTCCACAGAATACCCCGAAACCCTCCCTCCTCCTCCCTCTCCCGTTTCTCCACTAACCTATCTACTGCTCAACCCCCGACAATCCCTGTCGAAACCTCCTCTCCCCGCCCTCCCCCTCTGCCCCCCCCCCACGAGATTGCCGTCGGCTATTGACATAAAGAACCTCTCCCTTCTTACGGTCCTTTACCCCTCCCCCCATTCTACCCCATCCCCAAAACCACCCGATCTCCCCCCCCCTGAAGGACTCCTTTTACAAATAAAATTCCCCCTACTAACAACTTTCCAATTTCGTTTGTCTTTTGTCGTGCTCATGTACCGTCACACTAGTGAGGTCCTACCGAATCAATTACCCACTTGGACTATTGATTTTGCTAGTCGTAGGTTTTCCGGGAATTCGGGCCGAAATTACCGCAACACGCTTTGTTATATCGATGACCAGTCGCATTTATTGAACTAATGGACGGGAAAAAGGGCATTAGCGTGACATTGCACCGGTTTCAATGCAGTAGGATTTGGAACGTACGTGGATAAGGAAAATGGATTGCAATGGATGACTCTCCGAGTGTTTTTCAAGTGTAAAAGGATGGTGATACCATCATCTGTTTTATGGAGCTTCATTAGAATTTTTACGCGAACTTTAAAGGCGCTGAGTGTATCGCTCAGTTGGTCGACTTTTGAGAATTAATTTCATTGTTTATGGCAGGAAGGTTTCTGGCGTAAATTCTTCTGATTCACATTAAAATGAAAAATTATAACTCTGCGATTCCAAAGTATTTTATTCAGATATACAGTATTTTTCATGCAGATATAGTATCTCAATAAAATACTGTGAAATCACAAAATTATAATTTATCATTCAGGAGGAGACTTTATACGCTTACTCCCAGGTTGGTACGTCTTTAATATGCTTCAATATCCTCCGAAGTAGATCCAAAATCAAGATTTTTCCTCATTTTATATTTAAAACGCTAAAACAGCAACTAAATCCTTGACATTGGGTTGAATAAACAGAATACATCATACTAATATATAAAAATTGAATGGTGTCTGTCTATCTGTCTGTCCGTCTGTCTGTTGCTCCATCACGCAAAAACTACTGAACCGATTGAGCTGAAATTTTGCATGTAAAGTTAAAATGTATATGGGTTGAACATAGGCTATATTAAAAAGCCCTCAGGGCCCCCAAAGGCCCGCCATGGTGATCCCTGGTGGTCCATGCTAATCATTGTGTTCGGTGCAGTAGTTTTATTTTTGCTTTTTAAAAGTACTTACACTCAAGATAGAGGGCTGGAATTTTTTTAATCGGATGGCTGAATAAATGAAGTTTCTAATTCTTTCAATCGATTTTCTTTTACGCTTCGTAATTCTCTGAAAATAATGTTTATAGCTGAAAAATCTGACATTTTTCTCTTTAATCAACAATAGCATATTTCCTTGACAACCAGAGATTTGAATTTCACGGATCTGTCATTCAAGTTTTCCTGCCGGCCCATGATAGTACGTAGAAATAAAATTTGTATAAGAAGGGCCCAGAGTCCCAAGGCCCCATGATAGATTGATTCGGGGGGTAATCGATAAAGTCAATGCATATTTACAAGTATACTCTTCAATGTCTATTCTCAAAGTAGCTCTCATAGGGGAACTGCATACGAGAGAACACTTATGTAGTAAACGATACACATAAAGGAATTAAACGTGGAAGAATATTTACGTGTAGCGAATAATAATGATATTAATGCCTCTGTTGCTACAACAAACACGGCGTCGTTTATTATAGTTTAATACTCAGATGTATTACACGTAGTTGAACCGTCTGCCTCTCATTAAGATTGCGAACTATTTTTAGACCAATTTCCGCATAAACTTTAGGAGTCATTTATATATACTTAAGCGTGTTAAAATGCAGTTAACTTACATTCACTCAATCATCGAGTTGCCTATTCGAGTCTCTCACTTGCCGCTGTGTTTCCCCTCCTTGGACTTAAAAATATAGCCATCAACATCCCTAATAGAAACAAGAGTAACCTTTCTAATAAATCTTCTTAAGAAAGAGGAATGTCTTCTTTGCGAGAAAATGAGTTCTTGCGTGAAAATCTACAAAGATTAGACTTGAATTCTCAAAGACATGTCCACCAGCGATCCAATGAGCGTATCCCCGTGGTGTTTCTCGGGTTACGCTTAGAACCGCACAAATATCATCCTAACCTACCTACGGACGGGTAACAAGCCATAAATCTGGTTCAAATATAGACCTATCTATTACGAGACTTCAATATGTATTAAGATAGTGGAAATTATAATGACGTCACTACATGCTTCTAACCCGAAAGAAGTACGGAAATTCTGTGCAATGAACAACATCAGAGCATGAAAATCGGCATGTGCACTAAGAGTCACCATTGATTTTTTATTTAGCAACCGAAACCAATAATTATGGCTACCCTTTTTGCCGAAGGCGCAGTCCGGGTAATTAAGGATTCATAGGACAAATGAACATGGCTGCTGCTGAAAATGCTCATTTTGACGGTGTCAACCGCTGGATTGTACCCTACTATCCAATCCTGATGATAGTCAAGGCACATATCAACGTTGAATTGCGCAACTCAATTAAGTCATTGCGTGCAAATATATTTATGTTCACAAGGGAAGCGATCAAGCTTTTAATCACTCAAAAGACGGCTCAAGAAAAACGGAGGGACGAGGTGACCATCTATCAACCTCGGTGCTATTTAAGTAGTGATAAGCCTGCGTGGCCCATTTTTGGGTTTCCCGTGCATGGAAGAGGACAAAAAGTCACTCAACTCTCCGTGCACCTGGAAAACGGTCAGCGTGTCTACTACAATGAACACAACATACAAGATAGGATACGAACACCTCAAATAATCACGCTGACAGTATTCTTCAGACTTTGTGGTTTTATTAAAAATAAGTTCAATGTTTTTCACACCCGTTAAAATTCAACGGGTACCTTCAGCTAGTTAAATATAAAAGTGAAAGATGATAGTTAAAACAAAAACAACAGTATTCAGGAATATAAAATTATGCAAGTCTGAGGCAGAGAAAAAGAATGTTACATAGTGAATTTCAATTGGAAGGAAAAGATCTTACATGAAGAGAAAATGTCAAGGGTACGGCGACTTCGGAAGGCCATTGAATAATGGTGGTAGGTGGTAGAATAAGGATCGTTTTAAAGTGGAGAGACGGAATTTCGGTATGTGTGGCAAACTTACATAACGAGTGGTGTAGTTAGGGGTGTAGAGTGTAAAACAGGAGAGATAAGGTGATATCAGAGCGGAAAGAACCGTTCGTTCATGATGGGAGTGCAGGTCCGAAGTCAGGCGGAGATGGGGGGAGGCCTAGAGATATGTTAGGATTTCCTCACGTGATCGCCGTGCCTAAGGGAAGGCAAGCGATGACGGACTATGACTGAAAAGAAATCCAGGTATTAAATAAAATAAATGGGTCCGTAATTTCGTCGATTCTATAGAGATTCCTCACTATAGACTGCCTTTTTAGAAATATCTGCAATGTGCTCATTGAACACCAGCTTTTGGTCAAAGGCGAAAGTCATATTGGGAACAGACAGAAGGTATGAGGTGCTTGCCGAGTAGGTAGATAGAGGAGATTGTTTTGCGTTTTAAGGAAAAGAGCATTGCAGCAGACTTTTCTGGATTCACGCGAGGTTTCCGTTTGGCAAACCAAGTTGTCATTGGCATTAAGAGAGGTCTGTAAATTAAGGGAATCTGCCACACTGTCAGTTGTTTTAAATACTTTACAGTCATCTGCGTATGAAAGAATTTTACAACCTGAGGGTAGAACGTCTATAATAAGATCGTCAACTTTATTAATATTGTAACAATCTAGAAAAATCCCTCTTTCATATGGAATAAATAAGCCCAAAATTGTAGATAAAAACACTTTTCACCAATCACAGCGACATGTACGACATGGCATACGTCTGTGGTAGATATAGAAGCCACGGAAATTTATCACAATGTTTTCTGGTGGGATCATGTTATTCACTGATCAGCACCACTTTCTTTCCACTTTTTATGAATAAATATCATAATATTATGGCTCAGTGAAATACTATACTCCTTAAATAAGTACCCTCGGAGAATGAGATAGTATATCAATCAAGTGTGTCACGGTACTGGAGATCAGACTTAAACTGGTGAACTTGGGATATTTCGCAATGGATTAGAAAGAAGTTATGGCAGAAATGAAATGTTTGGAATCCGCACGAAAATATTAAGTTAATATATACACTAGCCTTTACTTCATGAGGAATAACTAACAGATTTTACAGCTGGGAATCCAAGATTTACGAATGTAAAACTGAAAAAGCTCTCCTGATCCAGAAATTGCTCATAAAGGCCTCACAATTGTGAAATTGAGGGTAACTTTCAAGTTGAAGACTGCAAATTAAAAATAAATAAAAATCAAAATACAGGAACGGGATATTTATGGCCGTGACATGAATGTTGAGAAAATGATTAGTTAATGATAGAATACATCGGAAGATCTGAGCATCAATAAATCAAATTTAATTTCAATAGACGAGGATTGACTTATCACAGGTAGTTGGAAATATGAATAGTAGTAATGTGATAGAGTTGAGATGCAGGAAATCAGTCAAAAATAAATAAATTAGCGGTTAAATTGAGAGGAACGTATACATGTAAAATAGAAGAATATACAAATTCTGATGGAGAAATTGACATAAAAAATGAAAAAATGAACAACCGAAAATAAAAAAACGCTCCGAGAGCATTAATGAAATTTATCTGAAAACTAGAACATAAAGTTATTTAATTGTCAATTTATTTAGGCAGGTTCTGTGGCAACGGTAGACATTGATTATATACATCAATGAGATGATAATGAAAAAGAAGACGCCATGCTCTAAAGATAAACGTCAGAGACAAGGAAGATAAGAGAGCAACAGGAATCAAGCCCACAACATTTGCATCTAGGTCTGACAGTGCATAGATTGGATACAGCATGAGCCATAAGTACCATCGAAATGTATATTTTTAAAATCAAGAAATGACTTTCAAAACAGTCCTCAAACCACGGAACATCAGAGCTGCAGTTAGACTCAAAGAATAATTATATTCTCTAAGTGGTCTTCAAATCGATATATAAACGATACGGATGGTACTGTTCTGGAAGGAATAGGTAATATGTATGAATAATGATTTCCAATCTAGAAAGAATCCGAAAAGAATAAAACACATAAAAAGCATAAAACAGAAAGAATGATATTTAGGTAGGACTGAAAAACTGCTTTGATCATGTGCAAGACAAAGATGCATTTGAGCTAGAAGCTTGCTCTTAAATATCATTAGGCTGCAAGTCATTTGACTGAGGATAAATCAATCTAAATCCAAGGAACGAAGATAGATTTCATTCAGAGTGAAAAATTACGGAGGTGGCAAGGAAAAGGCCATTTGTAGGGTTCTAATATATAAAAGAGGAGGTTACTAAATATGTACATGGTGTGAATAGCCAAACGGGAATTATGTAGATAGCCAAAGAAAAAAGGTTGGAAATGAAGATTATCATTCAATGATGGAATAATAATTTTCCAAGACTGAGTTTTATTCGATGAACATTTCTTGATTAACTTACTCTCTATTTTACGCAAATACATTCCCTGATCAAACGCGTCGATAAATGAGGGTCGCTCAATCATTGCCCTTCAAATACTATGATGACAGAAATAATTGGCGCACAAATAAATCTCGAAGGGGCTTAAATACCTCTCTCTTTTCTCATTTCCTCTTCCCTTAACGGAAGGTCAGAATAAAAACAAATCCCCTTACCCTCCCGCCTGCTCCAACATTTGTCTTCCTAATTTAATTTTGAGTGCCATTTTTTCCCTTTAATCAATTGAAAAACCTTTTTACACTTCCATTCCCATATACTTAATGCTCAACACCATCGGCCCATCGACTTAGGTCTCCCCAAATCCTGAGTCGTTCCCGTCGGCGTAAATCTACACCAGTTCCCCGGCGACGCGATAGTATTTCACTCCATTGCTTTCGAGCACAAAGTGTCAACCTCCTCGGATCTTTAGATTCTTTTTTTTTAACTGTCTCATTTTTTTCCCCTCCGAGGAAACCGTAAGTCCTCGCCTGTCCCATAAAAGTAAAGGGATAAATGAACAGGAGGGAAGGGCAGGGGTACAATAGTAGGGGTTTGAAGGGATCGTCTCGACGCGTCGGGTGGGGGTCTAGGATAAGGACGGACGACGTAGGTGGTGCCCTCTTCCAAGAGATGCAAAATCTTTAAGAATTCCTAGTCCTCCTAGCCTTATAGTACCTCACCCTCCATGCCAACCAACGTACGGAGGTCTTCAGTCTTGACGACCCGAATATATATATATATATAAAGGAGTTCGGCCCCTTAGGTTATGTGAGCGGGGTTATATATACGACATCTCTCCTCCCTGTCCCTTCCGCGTCACTCATACTCAAAGCCTCTCTTGACCGTGCTCTCACTCATATCCCCGTCACGCAGTCTTATATTGAGTTGCACGATGTGGCCGAGGAAAGGGAACAACCTGAGCACCTATCTTAAGAGTAATGGGAGGGGTTTTGACTTTGCACAGCTAAATCCATACCCGCTTGAACCAGCTCTTTGCGGTAGAGAAGAAGATAAGAGGACTTGAACGTATTTTCATTCGCATAACTTCTCAGTGTATCCTCTTTCTAATAAGAGCATTATATTGCCTATGATGAAATAAGTAACAAAATGAGGGCATAAAATATTAATTAATATGTCTGGCATGAGAGCATAATCGTTTCGTAATCCACGCCTTAAATTTTTCTCAATGGGTCTTCAGTTTGGGAGGGTTTATGGGCAGGATGAGGCGGAATCACTGGTCTAGCGAAGTAGAAAATCCTGCTTCATAATTGTCTACACACTGAGAATAGATGTTAGAGAACCACTTTTATATGTTCCTGTATATCGCCATTTATACGGCATACGAATTGTATAACACGTTCACACTCCTCGGTTTAGTTTAGGACCAGATGGCCAAGATGTTCCCTCCCTGTGGAGAAGTTAACTTGCAAACCAAAGCTGGGCATTCGATTTCCGGAAGAGACTATCACCGCAGTGCAGCACATGGAATCCAACGGCGAATTTTGCGCCAAAACTTCACCATCATCATGCTATCTCTCTCTCGTAGTATTTTGATATCCAGTATAGCCCCTTAAATAAAACAATCGTCACAGTTCCTATTCTTAAGTTGAAAAAGGCGGTATGCTTACACATTTGATCGAGGCACATCATATATGCTTGAGAATTTTTCGCATAAAATTTACACTCTCATCTCAGATGCATATTAAAATCTTTCATATAAAACCAGCAACTCACCCTTGCAGACGCTCTGAATACAGTCTTGCTCATGACACACATCAATTTTAAGTTTTTCATCATTTATTACGTGCCCTACATTTGTTGAGAAGTCACCACCAAAATTGGTTTTAATTGCAACCGTAACGTGAAAGAAATGTAGAAACGAATTATCAATAACTTTTAAGAAAATTTACAAAAGGAAGGAAAGAATATTATAATTACAAATATTATCAACAACCATAACATACATAAGTTGTGAGAATGGCACCTCTTTCAACCCTGCGGGACGTAAAGAGTTTTTTTTTGTATTTTGTCAAATTCATATTGACTTTTATCTAACTTCACTCTTCTTATCCAGTGGTGAAGACTCCAGCAGCAAAAATCTGATCCCCGTTCAATAAGATTCCCAAAAGTCACATTCCGTGATGTCCAAAAATTATTTTCAATTACTATAGAAACTTCAATAAAATCGATTTCGTCTTTGGAATGACAAAGGGTAGTCGGATGAAATATACATTCTTGGTCACTCCTCATAATCTAAACAATTGCAAAACATGAAGATAAAACGTGGTAGCTCCATATAGTGTTAGTGGCGCTGCAGTCGGCATCTATTTCTATAAAAAAGTGTTCATTAATAAATATATTCGGGGAACAATCATCATATTTTCTACTTCAATTTTGCATTTCAATCGCCATTGGACGTCTTAAGCGAAAGCAGGATTTTTTTAAACTAACTAAACAATAAGTTGGAATTTAGTATTTACATTGACTCACACAGTCACTGTGGAAGCACCTTAAGAGGAATTCCCTCGGCCAAGGGCATTTTGAAGACGTTAAATTGGTTGCTGGTGCATGTGAAATAATAATGAGTAAAAAAATACTTTTTTTAAAACCACGCTGATATTAAAGTGTATCAAAAAGTAATAAATAACATTATCATCACTCCCCTGGTAAAAGGTTGGCTCTTTTGGAATAAATATTGATAATGTAAATGATATATGACACGGGCAATGACAGAGCCCTCGGCCTAAAGTTGTGGGGCGCTGCAATTAGTAAAAAGTTGTGGCAATTAGTGAATCTAATGACCGATTCATGTATTTTTATGGAGAGTAAACAAGTGTGCCAAATTTCAACTCGGTTGAACATTGTGGGAAGGGGTTTTGGATTTTGATATTACAGGATTCCATCCAGACAAACAAACAGGTTTAGTTAATGATGACACTGCTAACGCTACTAATCGTAAACATCAACGAATTGCAACGGCGCCGACTGCGAGTAACACAATGTCATGCGAGTTGCGTTATGCTGGGATAAAGACATTTAAAATGTAAACCATTTAATTTTAGTAGATATACTTGGTAATTAGTGAATTTAATGTCCGATTCATGTATTGTCATCGAGATTAAGTAAGTGTGCCTAATGTCAGTTCAACAGAGTAATTAAGTGTGCCAAATGTCAGCAGATTGGCAAGTGGGTTCGATATCGATAACAGGATTCCATCCAGGCAAACCAACAACAAATATACAAACAGGTGAGGTAAAAAAAAGCGTGGTAAATATTGCGATGGCAAAGAAGCTATTGTATTGCATTTATCGTTCGAGGGAATCTTTGAAGCTTCGACTTGTTTTACTCTTTTTACACCGCTACGCGAGAGACGCACTTTATTTCCGCGAATTGTTTCCGCATCTTCTGTCTCCGCATCCCACTGTCTCTTTTAATCCAACCAGACGCCGCTCTGCTCCCCCTCCCCTCACCCCCCCACCCTGTCTCCTCCAGTGCCCCAGTTTCAAGAAACTCCAGCCATCTATTGTCGGCCATCGGTTTGAAACTACCCCCCTCCCACCCAAACCCCCACACATCGCCAGGAATCTGCTCGTATATATATATATATATATATATATATATATATATATATATATATATATATATATATATATATATATATATATATATAAGCACAAGGCTGACAAGAAGCTATTTGTCCTCTTGCAGCTCGGAATAACGAGGACCCTGCATTTTTCTCTTTCCTCGACATATTCCCTCGCACGGTCTCGCTGCAGTTTTCATACTTTTATCTCTCCGCACGCCGATGCTCATTCTTTATTTTCTCGATTTTTTTACTCTTACCCACGTCAACCCATGTTGTTATTTTGTTCAAATTCTTCTTTACCTTTTAACTTCACTATAACCTATACATTAAATGCGCATGATAAAATCAAGTCTTAAGCAAAACTTGGAAATGAAATAACTAGAATAAGGTTTCAAAAGATTGAGGAAGTCTAGCACTTTGCAGATGAATTTTTTTCTAACTAGGAGTGGATATTTAATGACTCTGGGTTTCGAAAGATTCCATTCTTTGGTATTATTTCATAAAGAGATGATATTACGCGTTTCTGTTGAACGATTATGATATTTTCAAACGTTTTTAATGTACTTGATCGTAAGAATAAATCGTAATCTTCGTGAACTTGGTGGTATTCCATTACAGTAATTTATTAAAGCGAGGAAAAGTTTTACAAACCACATCGTATAACCGGTCGTGTAGCCAACAATGTTGTAAAAGCATTCCCAAAAGACCAATTCTATGTATCATATAAGTCAAACATGACCCCAAAATAACTTGTTTGCACATTGCAAAGATAAAGTGGACTCGATGTGCAGAAGTGGTATTTACGAGCTCTCATGCAACGACAGTTAAGTGGTCTACGTGGGGCAGACTTCGAGAAGTTTCCAGTACAGAACCAAAAAAACATTATAGTTCATTTAAAAATCACCATGAAGTAAAGAGTAATTTTGCCAAACAACTTTTAACTTGTGACCATCATAGTGATTTTAAAGTTAAAGTACTGCATTTTGTTCACAACCAACATGGGCTAAATGCATTTGAACAGTTTGAAATTTTAAAAGGAAATGTTGACTCGGATGTTAATCTTTTAAATGAATGCTTGCTGCCCGCAAATTCCCCTATCCTTTCCTCTTTTGTTGACCATTTCCGCCCCTCTCACCCCACTATCCTTCCTCCCCCCTCTTACCACTGACTGATAGTATATAAGGGATTGGTGTACATTTTTGTATCACCTGATGATATCACTCAGCCGTCGAAACCCCGGTCGTGGTTGGGTGTAATTTTTATATGGTTTGTAAAAGTTTTCCTCACTTTAATAAAGTACTTGATCGTATCTAAGTGGAAGTCATAAATATTCTTGAAGGACCAAAAGATTATAAGTAGCAGGAAGATTGTGCCAAAACCGATAGAAACTGTTAGTAAGCTATTTTGAACGATTGTACATAAAATGGTCATGCACACAATTGTATGCCATGAATATATTTGCAGACTGCATGCAGAATGTTCTACATTTCCAGAGAGAGATGTTATTGACACATAGGCTCAAAAAAGTAAATGAACCGATACAAAGTTATGTCATAACCACAGTTTGTTTGTCGTGAAGGTTGAGGAGGACAGAAATACGCAATGATCTCAGTTACTTTGTCATTTTTGTATTTGATTTTATTATGTTTAAACTATGTATTCGAAACAAATCTTTCTATTTCCAAGCACACACTCACCAAGTTTTTCCCATTATAATTCACTCGAGTGTCACTAAAAAGCTCAACCATTCACTCAGATGCGTATCCCGTCTAACGCCAATCCAGGCATGTATGTCGCCCATGTCGCCTTGTACAATTATTCTCTCACCAGAGTCACATTCATTCATAACCTTTCTCAGTTTTACCCAAAACTCATATTTCACACTTCACATATTCTCCATCTACTCGTGCATTATATGAGACAAAGCAACTATTCTAATAGATACTTTCATACGAACCAAGATCACTCTAGGGGATGATAACTCGTATTTCCATGCTACCACTTTATCTCTCTGGTTGATGATCAAGCCAAGCTGTCATGCATGCTACTCCTTACCACAATGCTAATCAACCAAATTCAGTTGTAACAACGCTCCACCCCTTGCGCTTGGTTTCACAAATGCACAAAGCATCCACTCGTCACCATTTCGTTTCATTAATCAACACATTCTGTTTTCCATACACACATTTCTCACATTCAAAGCACCAATTGTCCTGTTTGTATCACCGTGTGCGTCTCTTGATGAGCCAACCTTATACAGCTTCCAACACCCACCGTGGCTTCGGCCGTCAGAGACTATTCTCTGAATGCTAGCAGTAAGTTTATTTAGCTAACGCAAGGTTCCCAGCCTTTGCAGTCCCCGATTTCCACGCAAGTGATTACGGCACTCTTATTGATCAGTTTCGGTACATTTTCACCAGTATGCCAAAATAGAATCCTCGTAATACCCTAGGCTCGATTTCACCGTCCTACTCTGGCTAGGATCTCTTCAAAAAGGACTATCTTGAGAGCAAGCATATTGTTGCCAGTATCCCACCACTAGGCTTAACAGCACGCTAGATGCTTAACATGAGGAAATAAGCAGTGTCATAAAATATATCATATAATATGACATGATTTGGTATCACGATAGACGTGCAGAGATAAAATACGATTTTGCGATACATTGCGTATGTTTTGATGCAAGTAAATTTTGAAAGGCAATGTGGAACAATTAGCGTTTGTACGAGGGTGGTAGAGAATTTAAAGGATACAGTATTATTAGATCTATATAATTGGTGCAATATACCTATGATTTTCCGTTCAGTATTTTTAACTTGTTGCTTCCAATTAAGATGTTAATCAAATATTATACCAAGATTTTTTTATAATTTCATTATATGGTATTATATAACTTCCTATTTAAATTTTGGGTAAAGACGTAACATTTATTTGGACAACCAAGTGACTTTGCCCAGTTATTAATGACATGGTTTTATTCTGATTTAGTCAAAGAAGGTTTTTCAGTGCCCAAAATGCAATTCTGTGGATATCTATATTGATCAGCGTGATTGTGGATGTTAAATCAGATATCGAAGAATTACAATATATTTGGAAGTTATGGCGTAAAGATGGATGGCTAGGGACTGAACCCTGAACTAGGCCTCTGGGATTATGTATCCAGTTAGAACGTATAATACCAGGCCCAACCACAGGCTGAGTGCGGTTGCTGACGTAAGATCGAAACCACTCGACTGAAATCCTTTAAAAATTGTATTTGGACTTTTTATGAAGGAGCAGCTAATGCTTTGCCAAATCGAAGGCTTTTGAGAAATCAAATACTACCAGCACTGTGACCTAAGTTTTTTCATTGCTCCTCTTATACCTTCGGTGATGTTTAATAGTGCTGTCTGGGTGCCGTGTCCCATTCGAAAGCCAGATTGCCATGCATTTAATATGTGGTTATCGATTTATCAGTTGTTCAAATACCACTCGTTCAAC
Organism: Pyrrhosoma nymphula; assembly: GCA_963573305.1. Taxonomy (NCBI): domain Eukaryota; kingdom Metazoa; phylum Arthropoda; class Insecta; order Odonata; family Coenagrionidae; genus Pyrrhosoma; species Pyrrhosoma nymphula. The sequence goes on along the minus strand of OY754329.1, from coordinate 174,200,956 downwards.
AATCTTAGCACAGGCGTAGAGGATGCCTATTGGTCTGTAGTCTGATGGATAGGTAGACTCAAGAGCATTTCGGGATTGGGCGTATTAAAGAACGCTTCTACATCGTGGGATATTGCGCCGTTTGAAGGGATGCATCAAAATATTAAAAAGAAACGGAAGTATAACCGGAAGAGCCTTCTTTATTACGGCGATGTTTATGCCGTCATGACCTTTTGCGTTTGTGGTGATATCTTTGCATGCCATCGTGACTGAAGAGACAAAAGTAATATGAAGAACGCAGTCATCCCTTATGTTATGTTGGGCCTTCCCCTCAGAGAGAGGTCAAGGCCGTACTATGTGCTAATCTTCGCTATTCTTCCACGAATTTTCTCATCCGGAACCCGCCTTGCCGGCCAATGAGTCAGTCATCTGATGGTCCGGAGATAAGGACGTCTGTATGCGGAGATTCTAAGAATGGCAAATTACATCACAATTTCTCCCTTAAATTCTACAAATCTGGGAGAACTTCAAAATGACGCACAAATCAAGATACTCTTGAAATGGAAATGCATGGGTCAGGGACGTGAGACAAGAACTATACCCTGATATTACACCATGCAACATTTTTTTAAGGAAAAGTAACGGTCATTTGAAGGAATGCGTCTTGAATATCGACATACGATCGTGCAAGCACGGCATTCGATTTAAGCGTTGAAGTGCTATGGCCTCGATAGAGATATACAACTGCCACTACCACCATATATTATCGGACGCAAGTCAATGAAATGAAAATGCAGATTTGTAAAATAATATAGATAACGTTACCTTACCCTTGAACAATACACCACTCGATAGCCAAAATTTCAGAAGTCAAGAGGCGGCCAAACTTTGCATGTCCGTATGATCACGCCAGCCACCGACCGATTTTTTTTGCATCTCCTTACGGGCATGGTAGGTGTTTCAAAGCTGTTGAATTTAACTAAGAAAAAAATAACCTCAAAAAATCAAAGTTTTTATTATACTCCTTTAATTTCATAACATTAGTAATTCGATATGACATTTATATTCATTGTTGAACATTCAATAGCGATAATTATCACAGTTTTTGGCTCACCACGGTCCATCTCCCACAACGTCCTAAGTTCTAGCTTTGATCGCCGTCATTAATGAATAATTAGCGAGTAGAATATTGCAAAAAAAAATTTTAGAGGGTGATGCGACGATGGAAACAAAAATTTCTAAAGATGTATAAGTGAAAACGGCTATGAAGAAAGAAAAGAAGAAAAATAATTTCCCCAGCAGGGAATCGAACACCACACCTTCCGCTTCCCAGTCAACTACCTTATCCCTGGGCTGCCGGTTGCTTGAAAGAATAGCCTATAGATAACGGGCATTAAAAATGCTCTTTCATTTTCATAAAAATACATTTTAATATAATTAAGTCTGTGTGTATTCATGTGTGTTTGTGTGGGTTTGTTAAATTTAATAGTTGGTCACAAGGAGTCTATGGACCAAATTTCAGATCAATTGGACGATGAGAGGGGAAATGAGCTATTATAAAGGGAGTAAAGGCCTGGTTACACGGTACATGAGAATGTACAAGAAAATGTGAGAATGTCTGAATGTCAGAATGAACGCGAAAATTCACCGTGTAACCAAACCACACCAAAATGTACGATTGTATGAATGTCTGAACTGAAAAAAGAACCTGTTCTAATTTCGTTCAGACAATCGTACAAGTTGACCTCATTACAGAGACACCTGGTGGCAGACGACACGCAAATGACACATTCAGTTGTCATCTGGCTTGTGTTTGGGGCTTTCATTGTTGCAAGCAACGAGCAAGAGGTCAAAATCCAAAAACAATTCGAAACCAAATAAACCACCAACACAAGCCAAATGACAATTGAATGTATCGTTTCCATGGCAAAAAAAATGGTTTAAATAACGCGCCAACGGTTTAAAATGAGGAAAAACAAACGAAAACGCATAATGCGCATCAGAAAATGTACGAAAATCTGTCCGAAAAAATGTACCGTGTAGCCACCTATTCATTGATCTTGTCCATGAGACTGTACAAGAATCTGTACATGAAACCATTCACACAAATGTGCAGAAACTTGTACATTCTCATGTACCGTGTAACCAGGTCTTAAAAAAAGAAAAAGCGGCCCCTCCGATATAATAGAAAACTTTGAACCGAGGGGGGTGGAAGGAGGGTCCGCGGAGGCTTTGTCTCCAAAACAGCTGTTTAAGTTTACTAAGAATCTCTGTATGATTATTCTTTACGATATTATTTAATATTTGATATTTCTACGTGAAAAATGAGTCAATATCTACGGGTAGGGCTGTTAATAGCAGCTCATGAGCCGTCAGCTAAAGGAGAGGGAGGGAGAGTGACTTAGAGCCGAAAACACTGTTGTCCATAAGCACCGTGGTGAACTGAAAACGTGGAACGTACTATAGTATTCCTAGTATCAGGCAATCATTTAGTTTATAGTCGAGCTCTGCATTATTTTCCGGACTGCTATTTGATCCTCCATTACCAGGCAGGGGAGCGGGTTGGATCCGACCTTGAACTGGGACGAGTATCGCGGACCCGGTGTGGAAACACCCCATGCCACACCCCCTGTAGTTCGGCACTACTTAGACGTCGATGCAGGTATGTATAGATGTCCTGCCACACACACAATTTGGAGCTGCTCGCAGGGTTCTACCGTCTACGGAGACGTCGTTTACTCCTGCTGTCCCATTTCAGGTACGTTATTGAAACTGGATCCTGCGAACCCTCCCTCACGAGAAAAAAATGACGTTCGAAATGTCTTGCCTCTCCTCACCTCTCCACTCATTCATTCATTCATTCATTCATTTCCTTCCCTGGCCCCAATAGGGTAGTTTCCTTCATCAAAGAAAACAGAATTCATTTATTGCGACAGGTGCCCCAGCATAAACGTATTCATTACACGCAAATTATTTGGATTAAAAAGTCTTAGTTTACAAGTAAATTGAATGTTAATTTTAAGTTCATTTGAAAAGGCTCGGAAATGGCGGAACAGCGGCAGCTCTTATGATGACGTAACAGGTAGATAGTCAACATTGCGAGGTATATGGAATTGTCATCGACTGTACTTACTATAGTATTTCAGAGTCCCTAAAATCTGGTGAACATGTATTAATATACCTCGATTAAAATGCTCAAATTTCGGAAAGTCTCCTCCGTTGAGCATGCCATTAAAAGAAGTTTTCTAGGCTCCTACGCTACCTGCTAGTACAGAGATACCGCGAAGGAGTTCTTCGCGGCAAGCGTCGCATGCGCAGTGAAATGAATAACGAAACTGCGTACCTGTGACTTCGCGTTCTGTGGTGTTCCGGCCTAGATGTTTACGTTTTGATCACTTTCGTTTTGACAAACATTTCCTTTATCTCATCTTCTATTCCTTTCATTTACCATTCCTATCATTCACACCTTGCATATTTCATTAGTTACCTTTCATCATCAGTTCCTTTTGCTGATATACATAGCCACAATGTTTCATGAGAAGAAGTTCAATGGCTTTACAAACTGGTTTTGTACGGACAATCTACCGTAAGTGGATGTGGCCATGGTGGTGGAGTTCTTTAGAGAAGATGTTCGGTTTAGTGCAGGTGAAATCAGAGGAGTAAAGCAAGGTACTACTCTCTTCTGACAGCTTTTAACCACAAAATTCTCCTCTTCTCGATTAGTGGAACCGCGACGTAAGCTTTCTTGCTATCGCTAAATGTTGTTGTGTGACACTGCGGCACAAAACAATTTTTATAAAGCAATGTCCTCGGAGGCATGTTACTGGTACTCCTTGGAGAATATGATGCTGATCAGCTGATGCAGTGAATCACGAGTTCCCATCAATGGTCTGTGATCACGGTGAGGGGTGATCAACGCATTTTAGTTGTTTTAGTATTTGCTCATACATAGTTTGCTTCGAGATTTTGCCAATCATTATGCTATTGATGGTAAGCCTTTTTTGCTAATTTCATGTTCTGGCAATGACACCTCGACAAAGTGGATGAATTAAATTAATGTGTAATCGTATCATAGCTGCGGCGCAGCACCTGCTCTCCGTATAGTTATTAAGTGACGATTTCGTGCTTGCTTGCGGGAAATATTTCGAAATGAATACGAACAAAATGGTTTATTTCATGCTTTTCATACTAACTTTACCTAAAAAATAGGAGCTAGCACCATTAATTTGAGAATACATTATACTATACGATTTTCATTCCCCATACCGTAACCATAAATGTTTCATTATTTTGATGAGGTTTCTCTATGCGACTAGAGCAGCTAAATTAATAAATAAAGCTCATTTCCATTTTACACCAAGTTTACTTTTGCAAATAGTTTTTTTCCCGTCAATAAATTTATTATTATTACTAAAGCTTTCTCGGCGGACGTCGTCTGCAGATAAGCAGCGGCGGCGAACCACCTAGCGGCAGATTGCGGTAGTTGCGTACGTACCTGTGACGTCACACGTAGGATTAACCAGCATGCAATAGTTTGCCGTCGCGTTTTCGCGCCGTTGAATTTTTTCACTTTTAAATTAATAAGGAAAAATACTTAACGCCATTTAAAAATCGAACGGCTTCAAACACGTACTCCAGGGGTTATAAACTTCAGATCTAGGCAATAAAAAAAAAATAGGAAACCACCCTATTCGCATTCCAATCCTCCCCCTTTCGTATTTTTCCCACCTCACTCACGCCCTCCGTAAATCCTCCTTTTTTTCATATTTTCGTCCACCCCTTCCCAATCTCCCTTCCCTCTCCCCTCCCCCACCCCCCACCTCTTGCCCTCCCCCCTTCAAAACCTCCCGAATAAAAGTGAAATCAACTTCCACCGCCTTCCTCCGCGGAGAAACCATCTCGGTCCCGGAGAGAACCTTCTTGGACGCCTCATTTTCCGACGATTCTCATTCAAAATCCTACACCTCTTCCCCCATAGGAGACCCGGGGTAGGGCCCACCCGTCAAGAACCGCTCCAACCACACCCAACGTCTCATTCCTTCCCAGCAAACTTCTTTTAAAAAGAAAATCCCCTCTTTTATTCACCCCCTCCACAGAACAACTTCCTCTCGTCCCCAAACCCTACTTGCCTCCCCCTTTTTTCCCCTCGAACACCCCCAACGGGATAGTCGTCCGAGGGATTCTTGAGGTGGACACTCGCGGGTTCTCGTGGCACAGAGGTGATGCAAAAGTAAGCTCTCCCTCCATCCCCGCCACGAACGTATTCTGAAAAGTCTAGCTGCTGCTCTCTCCATATATACACACTGTGGCGAGTTCGCGTAAACGAACATTCGCGAACCCAAAAGCATTCGTGAAGACCCTGGAGGTGGTCGGTGATGTACGAAAGCAGTTGAGTGGAGCCAAGGTCGCCGGATTGGACGGGGACATAGACTTCTATACATAAGGCGGAGACCAGCTTTTGGAAGAGACGAGAGTGTGCATATCTTTGCCCGTGTGTATCGTAGGCACAATGTATTGACGCCGCGCTCACGCGGTCGTGCTCGCCGAAATAAATATAGCCTCTCCAGGAAAATTAGCGCGTATTAATTTATACCAACCTCAACACACACACACACACGCATGCAGTCCATGATTCCATTTCCAGTCCTCGCACACCGCTTTTAACTCTCCACAATCCTCTCCTCTCCTTTCTTTCCGCTCCTCATCCCTCACTCCCTCTCATCCCTCAACTTTATCCTCCTCCATTCGCTCATATTTTTCGCTTCCACTCTCGCCCGAGTTGTTTTTATTTTTATTATTTTTTCGGAGGTTTCGCCGCCCACTTCTCATCCAGTGAAACCTTTTATTCACTCCCTCCTCCTCGTTTACACTGTGAAATGTTTCCCTCACCTCCCCACCAGACATCCATCCCCTCGTATACTCTTACTCTAAACACCCCCGAACATATTCGCGGAACCCCTTGTCCGTCCGAGAGTACGGCGACAGCGGGACAATGAGACTCATTCAGTAAGGACTCGACATGGTTAAGGACATGGCCTCATTTTTGAAGAAAGAATTATCATCTTTCCAGTTATATCAAAATATCAACCCCTTGCCGAACTACTTTTCGAGCAATTTGCCTAAAAATACAAGCTGTTTAACATGGGATAGATTACGGCTGTGCACTCCAGAGGGATAGAATATTGGAAAAAATAGGAACTTCTAGCACCTAGATTTTGTCAAAAAATTAATGGTGTGTAGATTGCATGTTTTTCTCAACTATTTATAAAAAATAATCTATTACTCACTACAGTAATTTTTACAGAATCGCAAAAACACCTGCTGTTTTGAAGGATTTTCAGCCGTACGGCGGGAAAAAATGAGTCAAGTCAGAGACGTATGTAGCTTTATCTATTTAATTACTGTGAATTTTGATCATACATAATCTATAATTATGTCTTTGCGCCATTAATACTACAATATATACTTCACACTTTGTACAGACGCATAAATCAAAAAATTAAATTTGAACATGGACTCCATTATGACTAGGGAACTATCTCCCTCAAACCACCTTAAAACTCGGAAAATCCGTGAATGTGACTTCACTCCCCCAACAAATCTCAACTTTTGAATAGGCCTATTTGAAATTTTGAAGGTAGGGACGTTAAAATTCCGTCACTTTCGAGAAACGGAAGTTCCGATGCCGTACAGAATAGCCCCTCAGTGGTTTTATTCAGTAAGGACTCGACGCGGTCGAACCTCGGAAAATCCGTGGATTTGACGTCACTTCCCCCGACATATCTCAACTTTTGAAATTGCCCTATTTGAGATTTTAGAGGCTGTTACGTAAATATTTCGTCAATCTCGAGGTTCGGAAATTCCAAGAATACAAACAATAGCCCCCCAAGGTCCGTGAGTTAGTACTCCTCCCTCGTCCCTTGGCTCCCTTCCAACATTTTGGGCCGCGCGGATTGTAGCCCGCGTCGTGAATTGCCTGCCCGCCGCCCACCCTGACTTTTCCACCCGACAGATCGCCGGGCCTTCGAATGTGAATCTGTTTGTGACGGGCTACGATCATAATGGTAGTGCTAATTGTTAAATGCCTTAATGATAAGATTATTCTCTCTGCTTCTTAACGTAACTTACCTTATACAGAAACTGGGATGGGAATGGAATTCAGACCATCGATTAAAATGTAGACTTAAACTTTGATGTAAGTTCCACGCCGATTTTTTCTCTGACGACGATAGTAATATTTTACAAAATACGACATATTATGGTGGATCAGAAAGTGATAGTAAAATTAGGGAACTAGAGGGTAGAACAGACAGATTATAAAATGTCATTTTTCCCACGAACGATAAGAAACTGTAACAGCTGCCAATGAGACTTTTAACTAGGTTTGTCGATAGGTAGTTTAGCTAGTTAATTGATTTACTCCCTAATACTACCATGAAGATAGGAAAAGAAGGTACTGCAATTCCACATAAAACGTTTATTGTACGACCCGGGTTTCGCTACAGTGCAGCATCATCAGATGATGATGCTGACCTGATGATGCTGCACTGTAGCGAAACCCGGGTCGTACAATAAACGTTTTATGTGGAATTGCAGTACCTTCTTTTCCTATCTTTATGATGGATAAATTCAACAAATTGACGCCTGAAACCGTTACCTTTTCCCTAATACTAGTATGTTTATCTGATACCTGGTACTTACAGCACGCCGAGCATGTTTCCAGCATTACCCTTGAATCTCTGTCCGTTTATGTAGTTGCAAAATGCATAAATATTGACGGTTCCTCTAACATTGATAGCATATCTATAGTGTAAGTGCATGCTTGTGAGTCTTCGCCTCGTAACAAGCATTAGGGATTTATGCAAATGCATCAATAGTCGTACTTACACTAACTTTAGGGTATAGTGCAATGCACGTTGGTGACTACTCACCCCCTGCCACACACCCTTGAGGTGGCTTGCATGGTATTTTGTAGATGTAATACAAGTTAAGTCTTTGCGGATCGTTTGGATCGAACGCTGTGACATTTTGAATTACGTCAAACGCCAGCTAGGTACGTATTTCATTGTGTATTTGATGCTTCTGTGGTATTTTTACACAGCAACAATGAGTAGAAACGTATATGAAGATAGAGATTTTTTTTAGGTATCACTCTGTATATACTGATATGTGTAAACAGGCGAAGTGGGTCCAGGTTTGCCGGAGACCAGACAACTTCAATGATCTAAATAATAACTTTCGGGCGCCTTCCATTCACTGTAGTGCAATGATCACTTCGCTTAACACAACAGCGCACTTTCCTTCCCTTCGTGATTCAGACCCTACGCGCTAGGTAGCGCACTTCAAAACATATCGGGAGCAAAGTTGATGTGCGCTAAACAACAAAAGAACATCGATTCCACTCGCTCTTCCCATTGGGAGTCGGACACGCTACCCACTCGTCCATCGATACCTTGTTCAGGGTTGAGTATTTTTACATATGTATGTAGGTACCTGATGTATTCAGTCGGCGGTGAGGAATTAATGACATACTGTGAATATAAGTATGATTATTTCAATAAACAAGAGATATCATTGCACTAAGATCGGTTCTGCGTTCCTGCATTTGGCAGTATCTCCCATAGTCTTTAGCCTAAAACTTTGATGAAAGCCGTAGTGTTGATATCATTACGATCATTTTTCTGCCGTCCATCCTGAAGTCAAAATAGGGCCAAATATGCTGTACGCGTTGCACTGCAGCCCTGAATAAACAACTCAAGGTCTGGTCAGATCTATTTAGGTTAATCCTATGAGATTTCGATGTTTTCATATTGCAAAACCTCCAAGATAGTTTTAACCATCATTGATTGTTGTCAAGTTTGTTGATTTTCAGTAAGGCGGCAAACATGCACGTTACTAGGTATTTACTTACTCTCTGATAAAAATCTTACGTTTTTAAATACTTATTTTGAACGTATTGAACAACTGTAAACAAAACATTCGGCCGTGACTGCCGTTTGCCAAAAGAATGCTACCTACCGGTAGGTTACGAAACATTTCGCCAGCGCACATCGTTCCAATTAACGTTCCATTCGGGTGTTTCACTAATGTGCACTGATTTGTTTCGATGTGCGCAGTACTTCAACGCCTTGAATGGAAAGCCCCCTTCAATTGTAAATAAATTGTTTCTAGGTTGTCTTTGCTAATTATAGAGTCGTCTGTAGCTCTTGTCATCCGAATGACGTCCTGCGCAGAACAGACTCATTTTGGTCACGGGAACTACCTACTTTGTATTATTAGTGTCGTGATGATAACCACGCACGAATAGGGTGTAACCCTTTTTGCCCAGCGTACAATGCAGTGGGAATGTGTTGCTATCGAATAATGAATGAGCTGAAATGGACAGAGAGAATCACCAATGTAAAAATCTTATTTTGGAGAGGAAAGAAGTTTAAATCAACTCTTCAACGTAGAAGAATCATAATATTTGGACATATTTTGAACCATAACATATTTTCCAGGAAATAAAGCAAATTAAGAGCGTTTAGATGCAAAACGTCGAGTATTTCTGATTTATTAAATTTTCCCAAAAAAAGGTGTTTCTGTGAAAAGCCAATTCTCACTAGTTATTAAATGCAGAGAGCTTTTTTTAGATTTATATCGTAGAAAATTTAATCTAGTTTAAAAAAGGTTTTCTGTGGAGTGCATAGTCTAGAAGATATTGGGCAATAACTGAAAACAATTCTCAAAAATACAGCGCGGTGGCACACCGATGTTGAAATCTTGAATTTATATTGCCAGTCCAAACCCAAAGAACATATCAAAATATCAGAATTACCCGACCTTTTGCATTTTCCTGGACTAATACTTTTAGAAACATTAATGATTAGAAATTGGATGTGAAGTATTGTGGAGGAAATGTGAGGATGGAATGCACCAAGCAAATGTTAAAGAGTCACAAAGTTGATTGGTATAAAGCTTTTTTTTAAGTTCAAGACAAATGAAGGAATGAAATTATTGAATATAAGAAGAGTTGAGTGGAAATGTGCAGCAAACTAACATTCGGACTGATAACTGATGGTGATAATAAGCTGAAGAATAATTACTGAAGCTGGTGATGATGATAAGTTTCCGGTAGTTTTTTTCCTCCACGACGAACGAAGTAAGAGAACACGATGGCCCCTCATGTGGCATATGTCCGCGTAAAATCAGTTATGTGCACAACTTAAATCAAAATTGCAATTGCATAAAGTCTCATAAATTTAAAAAGTTAGTTTACTATATGAATTAAAATTTCATTCAAATATATATTGAAATTAATAAAGATTGAAGAAGGGTAAACGAGATTACATGCCCTCAGAGTTAATATAAGTTGCCCAACTAATTCATATGTGAATAGCTTGGGAATAAGGGAGGGAAGTGGAGCTTGCACAACCAATTGAAGAGAAAGCCGTTTCCCTGGGAGATGATTCTGAAACCACTCTACAGAATCAATCTGAGGGTAACTGAAGATTGATTTGAGGTAACAATGGGTGGTATGGAGTTTTGGTGCATTTTAACCTCTCGTTTGGGATATGAAAACTTCCTAGGTTCGGCTAGTTCTCTCCCTGGGAAATAATTATCGAGGCTCGTGCGAAATTTACTGCTGATCCTTTGGATTTGCGATTTTGTTTACCGATACAGTAAATAATACATGTGTTAACTCATTTAACCTTGAATTGAGTCATATTCCACATGACATCTTAAAAATTAATCAAGAATGAACGTTTGTCTGTTTCATGCATCTTGCTGTCACGTTATCTTGTCTATATTGAAAAGAGGATCTTGAATGAAGTGTGCAACGTGGCGTACCTATTTATATTCATACTAAACTAACCATTTAGGCTCCCAACCCCCAGAGAAAATTATTATAAGATACTTAAAGTATTTTATATTTCTTTAAAATAACAATAAACTATTTTACTGTTAGGTGACAGTGGTTTTGCAGTTTCTAAAGTTGACCTGTACATACTGTACGAGCCTTACAGTTGTTTTGCAGTCTAGGTTCCTAAAGTGCGGTACTTAAACCTGCAACTTTAAATAAACTTATAGAATCTGCAGGTCTGCTATTTGTGTCTGCCAACTTGGACCGTGAGACGTAATATTAAGTTCGGCGCGATCCGGAAATCAGTTGTCTTTTGAGGAGGAATCGCTTCTTTGCTCGCCTGCGGGGCAATAATTTCGAATAGGAGCTCGGGGGGACAAAAGAGGAGACGCCGTTATTAAACCATTCCACTCGACCGACATCCAGGTCTCCATCCGTCTTCACACGACCACCTCAACAGGCACCACCGCTTTGTCATCACCGAAAACCACCCCGCGATGTCATCGGATTAGTCGCTTGTGTGTATGTGTGTGTGCGCGCGGGTGTGTGTGTTTGCAGTCGTTGATTAGTAATGCGGTTTCAGGCTTTGCGGTGTGCGGTTCGCTCGGGAGATGGGGGGGCTGACAAACAGCAGACGGGGCCGCGATACGTCCCACGCTGTCCTACAAGCCGCCCCTTACCCCGCCGCCGCCTCCCGACTCCTCCAACCACTCCCCCATCAAACCTATATTCCCCTCTCCCACCTCAAACCCCCGCCACCTGACTCTCGACTTTCACCACCCCCTCACTCTGGAGCCAGTGACTCATCAGAGCAGGTTAATTCCGAGGGCAGATTCCAGGGCAGAGTGTGGGTTGGGGAGGGGGGGAGGAGGATATGCGACAAGAGGTGCTTTACCCCGACTAAGGCTGAGAATCTGTTGTCGTGTTCGGGAAGAGGGTCGGGAAATTGAGAAGTTGGCTGTTGAAGAGAAGTTAGGAGAGGAATGGTGATGATGAAGGATCAGGGGGAATAATGAGGGGACATGTCGGGTAAAGATCGAGTTGGTATGTCGAGGGCAGAGAACCGATCCTCATGGAGTGATGTAGATGACTATGCCTTAACGCACGCAACATATTCCGTGTGGCACCAGTTGTGATTCTGGGGGAACGGGTTTGTGAAGTGGCTATAGTACTATTTTCCCAATCCGAGTTCCTCGCCTTGAGTCCCGGTAGTGAGTGAAAACTTTTATCTGGTATCTCTATCCCTACTTGAGTGACATGATCACTCTTAAGGGCAGTTCACACTCCAAATGGGTAATGGGACGTCAAACTGAGAACACCTGGGATGCCTTTCGTACGATGTAGCCGAATAATGATCCTGGGTTTCTGATTAACCATTCCACGATTCTCAAAGCATTGCTTCTCCTGTCTCTCCTTTTCATTATCGTGTAAATATTAACTCAAGTGTTCGGTTGTCTCTCTAGTTAAATTATAACCGCAAAACTATATGTAGTTCGGTATTTTATAACTTCTACCATGAAATGGCGCCAGGTCATGCACGCTTGCTCACGTATCGAGGTGTGCTCATTCCAAAAATAAAACTTGCCACAGTCAATGTACCTGAGACTATGGCTGTCTATTGATCCTCGCTGACCTTTCCTGACTGACCACATCAGCATACTTTGCACAACGAATTCAATATCCCTTGCTCCTGACAGTTCTAATATTCCTCCACTTAAGAGACTCTTCCCACCATATTCACCCTCTATTTTTATGGTCCCCTCATTCTATTGTTTTTTTTCTGCTTCTTTATCCGACCCTTCTGCAAACGCAAAATAAACTGCAGCACGGCCAATGCCACGAATATCACTCACTTTGTAAAGTTATTTCTAACATTAATTTTTCTTCATGGTGTATTCATAAACCACTCCCTTATCGCCAACAGATCTCAGATACCCAATATTCGCTTTTTACAACCGACAATTATTCTTGTCCTGCATGCCTAAGTTTCACTATCGCAAAATAGTTTGAGGAAAGGCACCCTTTTACTAATTGCAGGATTTTCCCACTAAGTAATACATTACTCCTGATAACAAATCTACTAAAATATATTGTAATTTTAAACATTTTCGTTAAAACACAAGGATTGTGAATCGGTGAAAAAGAACAAGAAACGAATGCTTGAATTAAGGGATGTGAGAAATTAAATAAGGAATTATCAGGGTTAAAGAGAAATAAATTGGATTCAAAAAGAACTGAATATCATCCTCAACCATTCACAGGGTTGAAATACCGATGGTGATTATAATTATTTTGAAGTCATGAACCACAATGCACCTCAAAAATTATTATGAGCAATAATCTGAATTTCCCTCCTGACGTGATGATGTGTGTGTATATGTGTACCAAGGGAATTGATTCAACATGACCTCCTGCAGTGAACCGGAAGAGTGACCAATCTACAAACCCTGTGATCTAGTATTTTCTATATCCCTGCGTATTACTGCCATCATATAAAATATGGGACTATAATTAGTACTTCGATTTGATTTTGCCCCTCGCGCAATAATGCTTCTCCGATACCTCAATTTTTGAAGTAAGAATATTAAAATAATGTGCTGGTTTTGCTCGGGTGATACCTTTGAAATGTTTGGTTTAGTTTCGCTGACAGGTAGACTTTTCCAGTTACAACGGCAAATAAAATACGCTAGAATTGCTAATTATTGAAGAAAATTCGATAGGCTGTTGAGTAGAGTAGAAACTATTAATAGCATCTTAAGCAGTCTTCCCCGAAATAACGGTATATGTGAAGTAAGCTCATCTATGCACAGTGGTTTCTTAGGGTTTTTTTTCTTAACTAAAATTTCTTGCTATTATTATTTATTACCTATTATTATTTTTTAACTGAAATGAATGCAATGCATGTTACATAAGAATTACTTCTGTTCTCCTCTGAGTATTTTTCGCTCCTGAGTCATTTGGTTCTTTGTGAATAAGTTTTCTTACGAATTCCAAAAAGTGGATGTTTTCTTTTCCAGAGTGTTTGTCAAAGATGCTTACTGAGGAGCTAAAACTGAATCTCTGAGGGGAGTATAATATGCATTCGTCTCTCAGCACGGTTACCAGAAATGAGGAAATCAATAATGGAGGGCGGCGCTCTTTTAAAGGAAATGTGAGAAGAACAATATTAAAAATTTACAAATTAAATAAAAATGTTCCGCTATAAAATCGATTTATTTTCATTTTATTACGAAAGAGGGAATTTCATTATTTACACCCAATTTACAATAATAAAAGTGCATTTCATAAAAACGATAAAAAATATTCATAATTCATGAAGGTGAATAATGTATTTTTGCATAAATTTGTCACCACGATTAAATATAAAAAGAAAAACCCTATTCCCACGTAGCTGATGGCAAATTCTTCCCGGTTGAAAACAATTTCTCGGAAAGGCATTACTTTTTGCGACTGAAAATTTTGAAGTGACAATATTATCTATTTGTAGATTTAAATTAGTTCCGTTTCTTATTTGAACCTATGATTGATCATTATGTTTCAATAATGTGATAATGTCTGTGATGTTCGTCTGCTAGTCATTTTGAACGATTTATTACGGGCTGGGAGTGGGTTGGGCATGTGCAGAAACATAGTTTTGACGTTTTTCGATTCTAGATGGAAGATATCGGTCACCCTATGTGATACACTTATTGAAATATTGAATTAGATTGAATTTGCATACATGTAAAACAATAGCTACATTGGAAGTGGAGATTAAATAAAATCCTCAACAGCTACAGCAAAAATCATATTCTTACGGCTAAAAACATTTTTTTTAAAGACTAACGAAATTTGACACGAGTTTTTTGTGTCATGAAGCAAGGCACTGTGCAAACAAGGTTTGCACAACGACGACAAAAGCGTAGATTCCAGGAAAAATATTCGCTTGAAAATATATTTACAATATTTCTGAAGGTAAAGCATCCTCTTAGATTAATTTAGCAGCTTCATTGAGGGGATTGAGGGTTACAGTTCCTTACAGCGTTAATTTCAGTCGGCATTCAAATGGTCACCTGGGACTTTTTAAATTGGATGAGGAGGGATCTTGGGATTTCGAAGAGTTATGCGAACTCCACAGACGGGATCTGATTGGCGTTCGCTGAAATCTCTCTTGGGTTGTATTTCCCGTTCGAACGTCTCGCTCCACAAGTCGTGGCACTAAATTGAAGTTCTCACCCCAGGGTACGCCTTGAGTATTCCTGAATGTTCTCTAAAATCACCCCCTTAGGGATGAGTTCCATAGATTAATTACTCAACCGATCGTTTTTCCACATCAGCTTGATTTCAAGACTAAACGTGAATATTCAGTATATATGTAGATATCTCATTACTTGGAAATAATTTTTGTATCTGCGAATTCATGCGGCCAAATCATAAGAACTGGCCACTTTAAATAAGTACGTAATTTGTATAAGCAAAGCACTCAAAAGGCCTACCATTTTTACTCATTTCTATACGTGGACACAGGCTACTTTTTTTCCTCGCCTTTTTTATAAAGAAATCCATGTGATTTTAAACATCTTTAGCCTTTAAGTTGACATTTTGGCTCGAAAAATTTACTCCTAGCAATTCCAAAAACTCGTCTGAAAAATTTTACTTCTCGAACGGCTTTCATGACTTTCAGATCACCAGTTAATACGCGGAGTTAATATTAAATTTACTGCCGCTTTTAACATTAGCTTCTTGGTAATTTGTATTACATTCTGTTGCAATGGCTTTCAACTTGAGGAGAGGTGAGCTTTATCGGCCATCCATTTTGTGAAACAGACAAACTAATAAACTCAACTGTATTCGGCGAGACGGTGGAACAGCAACTTATAAATAAAGACCAGACGTTGTACTTCGTACAGTTGCACTGATATTTTGTACCCGAGGATGTCTCTGATGCGTTTAAATGCGTCGTAAATAAATTTATTCAGTGGACAGTACTACTTGTGGTCTATATTTATACAGACTAATTAAATTCTGAGAACAGTATCGAAAAGGTCTTGGCCTATGTATTACTACTGTAATATCAAAAGGAATCTGCCAAAGATGCGGTAGGCTACTGACACTCCTTCATTACCACTAGTACACCAATTTCCCGTACCGGTGGCTTTCATAGCTGTGCTATTGCAATTCGATCACGGCCTCGTAATTCATACTTCGAAGTTTCCCACAATCACATTTGTTTTCAGGACGTTTTGGTATGTCTCAATTGGTTTCCTCAGGATAATATAGTCAGTATCTGGAGGCCGATCTTCGCACGGATTGTAACTTTTTATCAGGCGAGTTCATGAAGAAATCACATTTTCTGAGCAAATTGGTGTTTCGAACGTCGATAAAAATCATGTAGTTGCATGTCCGCTAGCCTCTCACTTCTCTGGCTCATGATTAAACTAACGCTTAAACGTAAATCCTCTGATGCAACAATGGTGGTGGCATTTGATTATTACCTTGAAAAGGGCGATAAATAAGCCTGATAAAAAAGCTGGTGAATTTACTTGATTCCATGGAAACGGTATGACAAAAATAGAGAAGGTTTTTTAAATGTCAAAAATACAATTATTTGCCCAATATCCTGTGAAAAAAAAGAGTTTTCCCAGAGTCAAGACCTAGTTACTTTCGTACCCTAACTTAGTAAA
This sequence comes from Pyrrhosoma nymphula, assembly GCA_963573305.1. NCBI lineage: Eukaryota > Metazoa > Arthropoda > Insecta > Odonata > Coenagrionidae > Pyrrhosoma > Pyrrhosoma nymphula. The sequence goes on along the minus strand of OY754329.1, from coordinate 174,184,471 downwards.
TTTGAAATTTTCATCAAAATCGTTAGATCCGTTCTAGAAATAAAATTTACATACATATAAAGTAGGATAAAACTTCATTGAGATTAAAACTTGCAACTTGAATTAAAAACTCAATTTGAATGACACAGTCTGCGAGAGATGTTTATTGCCTCCTCTTTCAGAGAGTATTGATTCTTTTCAAAACAAAACCATTGCGTAGCAACGGTGCACAACGGCAAAATATAAAATTACAAATTCGGCTAAATATAAAATTACAAATTCCAGACACACAAGTTAGGACGCCGTATCAGCCCCACGCGGAGACCGGAGGTCCGGCAAACGGAAACGCACGCGGCGACATGAATTGCAAGCGGGGTGGTCTGAAGCAATGAAGGCAGGTTTCACACGATCAAGGCTAACGCGTCTTTCTTGACCGTTGATGAGGATGGTGATAGTCTTGTCGTCTCTGCTGATCACTGGATGTGGACCGGAATACGGCGACTGTAGGGAACGTCTTATCTTGTCATCCCGAAGAAATACGTGTCCACATGTTGATAATTCTTGAAACACAAACGGTGTCGGGGAAGAATGACGCGTCGCTGGAACCGGACGGAGGCGCGACATTTGATGACGAAGCCGCACGACGAAGTTATTGTTGTCTTCTTGGCGATCAGGTTTAGCAGCTGGAACGATGAATTCTGCTGGTAGTCGTAAGGGCTCCCCATAGACAAGTTCAGCTGGGGAGGCTTTAAGGTCTTCTTTAACGGCACTGCGCAGACCAAGAAGAACGAGAGGCAAAGCGTCCAGCCAGGTCATATGAGGGTGGCATCGGAGGGAGCTCTTCAGGTGGCGATGGAAATTTTCTACCATCCCGTTAGCGCATGGGTGGTACCCACAGGTGCGACATCGTGTAATACCAAATATGTCGCTCAGATACCGGAAAAGTTGGGACTCGAATTGTTTGCCCTGGTCGGTCGTGATGCAGACAGGAGAACCAAAACACGAAACCCAGCAGCGTATTAGCGCGTCGGCGACTTCCTTTGCGCTTATGGACTGTAATGGCCAAACTTCTGGCCATCTAGTGAATCTGTCGACGGCAGTGAGGCAATATCGATAACCTTTAGCACAGACCAATGGTCCGATCAGGTCGATGTGAATATGCTGGAAACGTGCGGAAGGCGTGATGAAGGGGCCAGTCGGGGTGTGGACATGACGGGAAACTTTGTTCCGTTGGCAGTCTAAACAGGTTCGCGTCCAAGCACGGCAGTCTTGTTGAACTCGAGGCCAAACGAAGCGTTGTGACACGAGCTTGGCGGTGGTACGGGAACCAGGGTGGCTGAGGCTATGCAGGGCGTTGAACACCAGTCGACACATGGAGGCAGGCACGTACGTGCTCGTGTCGCAGTAGAGTGTCACGTTACTGTCAGGAATCTGAACGGATTCCAAGTGGAGAGCCGATTTTCGTTCTAGTAGGCCGCCGAGCTCATTGTCGTTTTCCTGAGCTCTAGCGAGGTCAGCCAAGTTGAACGAGTAGTTCACGGAGTTGGCTGCGGTCACGGAGTCGACACGGCTCATGGCGTCGGCGACGATGTTGTTAGAGCCGCTGATATGGCGGATGTCCGTGGTGAACTGCGCAATAAAGGATAGCTGATTCAGCTGAACTGGAGGCAGCTTCTCACGAGTCTGCTGGAACGCAAATGTGAGAGGCTTGTGATCGGTGAGGATGAGACGATGTTGTGCCTCGAGTATGTGCCGGAAATTTTGAACGGCGAGGTAGATGGCGTGTAGCTCCCTGTAGTAAGCTGGCCAACCGATTTCACGGGGAGTGAGTTTCCTGGAGAAAAATGCCAGGGGTTGCCAAGAATTGTTGGTGAATTGCTGTAAGCACGCGCCAACCGAGTGTGCACTGGCATCCGTGAAGAGACCGAGGGTGGCAGAGGGATCCGGATGGGCCAGCATTGTAGCATCCGCGAGACTATCTTTGCATGCCTGAAACGCCAGCTCTAACTCGGCTGTCCAGGGAAAGAGTTGATTTCCTCGTAGGCCGGATCGCGCAGTGTTTAGGGTTGCTTGGTGTTCATGAAGTTGATCATGCCGAGGAAGCGAGATATGCCTTTTACGGTTGACGGTCTGGGATATGCACGAAGGTCGGCGATGCGGTTTTGAGGAGGCTGAATGCCTTGTGAAGAGACATCGTAGCCCAGGAATGAGACCTTGTCGGCGCCAAAGGTGCTTTTGCTCACATTCACCAAAAGTCCGTATTCGTCAAGTCGCTTGAATAGAAGGCGGAGGTGTTGGCAATGATCATCTTGAGTTTTTGAGAATATCAAAATATCGTCGATATAAGCAAAACAAAAATCGAAACCAGCCAGTACTTCGTCTATGAAGCGCTGGAAGGTTTGCCCAGCATTGCGGAGGCCGAAGGACATGAAGGGGAATTCGAAAATACCGAATGGAGTGGTTATGGCTGTCTTTTCGATGTCTGCCTTGCTGACCGGTATTTGGTTGTACGCCTTGACGAGATCGATGGTGGAGAAAATGATTGAGCCATGAAGATGGTTTCCGAAGTCGTGGATGTGGCGCACTGGGTACTTGTCGGGGATGGTCCTTGCATTGAGTGCGCGGTAATCTCCACAGGGACGCCAGCTGTCCGGTTTCTTGGGTGCCATATGGAGAGGTGATGACCAGGGCCCATCAGAGCGACGTGCAATGCCTTCTTGCAACATGGTTTCGAATACTGCTTTGGCGATGCGCAAGCGGTCGGGAGCTAAGCGACGTGGGGAACACGATACTGGTGGCCCTGGTGTAGTCCTGATGTAGTGCACCGTATTATGTTTAGCCTGGTGTTCTATTCCTCGTGGTCGAGTGAGGCTAGGAAACTCGGCTAAGATGCTGGCGAAGGCAGAACTCACGGCTGGCTGGACGACTCTAACGCTGTGGTGATCGGAAGTGCAGCGTATGCAGCTTGTGGAGAGGCCAGTCGCGGAGTCAAGTAAGCGGTTGTTGGCGCAGTCTACTAGGAGCTTATAGTGAGCCAAAAAATCAGATCCAATGATCGGGACGGAGACGTCGGCAATGGTGAAAATCCAGGTGTGCTTGCGGCCAAGACCAAAATCTACAGTGAAACGCACGGGTCCATATGTCTTAATGCGGGAAGTATTGGCCGCTTGCAGATCATAATGAGCGTCGAAGTGACGACCTGGAAGCAGCCTGCGAGGATAACAGCTTACGTCGGATCCGGTGTCAGCAAGGAATAGTTTTCTGCTGACTCTGTCTGTCGCGAAAACACGGCGATTAAACATAAATCGACAACCAACCGCCGCTAGCGTCGGTTGCCGCTGAAGTTTGATGGAAAAGTGCAGAGAGCCAAGCACTTCTTGGCTCTACTACCAAATTTGCGGTGGTATTTTTTTTTTCGCCGGAATCGTTGGATCTCGTTGAGTCGGTGGATGAGCTTCGGCGAGGGGGTGGCGTGGCGCTCCGGCGTTGTGGACGACGGGAGAGGTCCTGAAGCATTGAATGTATGGAGCCAAACTGGCGAGATAGGTCGTTCAGGCGTGCGGATGTTAAATCATCAGAAGTGTCAGCAGCGGCTGTGGCCGGTGTGGAAGTAGTGACGAGGGCTGCTGGTGGATTGATGGCAGCAACAGAGCTTGAGGATATAACAGGCGCAATATGAGCAGGAATTGCGGGTGATACCTCCAAAATGCTGTCAGCGATGGCGGCGAGTCGGTTTATAGTGACGGTCGGGTCAACTGCGTGTGGCTGAATGATCGCTTGGACATGGGATGGCAGGCGCTGCATCCAAATCGTACGCAGTAGCTGGTCAGGTACGGCGCCGGACAAAGAGCGTAGGTAGCGGAGGAACTGCGATGGTGTGCGGTCTCCGAGTTCTTCTCCAGTTAAGAGTCGTCGAATGCGTTGCTGTTCGGACATTGAGATGCGCCTGATGAGCTCGTCCTTGAGGGTTGAGTATGGTGCATTCGCCGGCGGCGTGAGAATAAGATCTTCAATCTCCTGAGCTCCGTATTCATCAAGCTGTCCAACGACATGAAAATACCTGGACTCCTCATCGATGATATTGTAAAGCCGGAACTGGGCCTCGAATTGTGAGAACCAGAGTTGTGGGTTGTTCCTCGAAAAAGTGGGAATTTTGAGTGCAACGCGGCTGGGATGTTGCGATGGAATGCGTACTTGCTGCAGCACGGCAATGGCGGCTTGCTGTTGTTGCGTCTGCTTAAGTAGGCCCTGCAGGGCATCCCGAAGCTGTGCAATTTCGTTGGCAGCGCCCGGTTGTGGAAGCTGAGCGGCTGGCGGCGGATCAACGACGTGTGGTTGGGTTTGCTGTTGAACAAGATCGACGCCGCGTCTTTCCTTCCGCGTCCTTCGCGTAACGACCATGATCACGTCGGGGTCGCCAATTATAAAGTAGGATAAAACTTCATTGAGATTAAAACTTGCAACTTGAATTAAAAACTCAATTTGAATGACACAGTCTGCGAGAGATGTTTATTGTCTCCTCTTTCAGAGAGTATTGATTCTTTTCAAAACAAAACCATTGCGTAGCAACGGTGCACAACGGCGAAATATAAAATTACAAATTCGGCTAAATATAAAATTACAAAATCAAGAAACTCTACATTTAATTACATAAAAGTTAGGACGCCGTACATATATGCACTCATATATGCTAGATCTGCTCGTTTAATAGTTTAGGATGTGCCACTTGGTTCTCACCCATTTGATAGAACTCATCCTCTCCCGTCAATCTCTCTTTTCCCCTAAATTTCTCCAGCACCGCCATGGCCAATGTCTCTCAATCAATGCCAATTGGAAATTAGCTCGTGGACTAGGTTTCTGTGAACTGTTTTTTATCATCCTTGTAAAAGGCATAATTTGATCGAATGCTTCCCACGCTTCAAACTTCGTCCCTCCGTAACGGAACAAAATTCATGTGTAAGCTTCAGAACAATAAAAAAATGAATAAATTCAAATAGAATCACTGAGCGTCATTGAGCGGAAGGTTGAGGGAGAAAATATACTTATATTTTGCTCAACCCACATCGCATAATTGTGACCCCCGGATTTCAAAACCGAATTACAAAAAGGCTGATTCGCAAACTGAGCATATTATGCTGAAAAGAAACTTGATTCGTTAAAAACTGATTTGGTAAAACCCGTGTAGTAATGTAATTACTTGCATATCTGGTAAGGAGTTGACTTAACTCCATGTAACCATTAATCAAGTGCAAAAACTCACCCAACGAGGCAGTTCTGCACATTGCTTGGCCTCAGAAGTTAATGCAATAATTACAAATGCTTTTGATTATTTTCCATACAGCCTTGGGGGTAAATAATTTCTTCACTATATTCAAGACCACATTACTAACAGAAGAGTGAATAGAGATTAAAGTAAACACTAATCTTCCTTTCCTCTCTTGATTTATTTTTTATCTTACTCATCTGTAACTCTTTGACATAACATCCTCTGCCAGTCACACTTGCAAAGCGTTGAATGGCATGCAACGGGTGGCCGGAGACGACTCCCCAATACGGTATCGTACTGGGGATGTGAAATATGTCACGTGGAAAGCGCTACTCTCTTCCGAAAGTCAAAAGCGTTAATACTGATACGCACTGCGTTGCCCTCTGCCCGGAGAATAGCTTCAGGGGGAAGACGAGGGATGGGGTCCACGAAAGAGGGAGAGGTATGTCGCATAGCGACAGGGAGCGAAGCGTAGATGAGAAGGAGGAGGTCTCTATCGCAGACAATAGCGAGAGGACGAGAGATTACCCAGGGCATGGATATTAGGATTGGGAGAGAAGGCAGAGGGGGCGGGGGGTGTAGATCATGGAAGTGAAGGAAGGGGTTGGGGGGAAGGGATAAATAACCACGGGGTCAATGTTGAGGTCCCGTTTGGCTGGCCAATGAGTGGTGATGGGCAGGGGGGTTCACGTCTGCAGTTTTGCACTTTCCCTTCCTCCAATTTGGTTTGAGGCCTGCGGCTCGAGAGCTCATCAGTGCCAACAAAAGGAGGAAGTCCCCAAACAATATGGCGGCATCGTAGAATCGATTATTGTTTCTTTTTTCGGCGTTACGGACAAAGATGTATCTCCCTCCTTCCTCCCCTTCCCTCAGCCCCCCGCCGGCCAAAAACCCCCAGACAGAGACACGCCGGGAATGGTTAATTAACCTTTTAATTCTGTTTATTCAACCCTGAGCGCGAAAATATTGCATTGGATTCCTCCTATAAACAACTGGCGTGACAGACACAATACTGGCTGACCTGTCTTAATCATTTTAGATGCTGATCTGAGATGAAACTGAGAAGCCAGTTTGATATAGTTATGCGAAAAATTACCCTGGCAATTTGACCATAACTCCCCATAAAAACCTGGTGTGACAGACCAAATACTGCTTGACTGACATGTGTTGACCATTTTAGATGCTGTTCAGAAGCCAGTTTGATATGGTCATTTGAAAAATTACCCGCACAATTTGGCCATATATCTTCTTGTACATCTGGCTAATGTACATATTGTACATCTTGTTTTTAAAATATTTTTTGTGAACTTAACCAGTAAATACTCAGAAGCATTCACGCTTATACTACGGAATGCGTGAATTATTCTATATTTCAAATCTGAAGTCCTTAAAATTATTTTTGGCAGAGACAAGTATTCATGCTGAACTATTAATATATTCACTATATACTTGAGGAAAATGTCGTCTATAAGGCTCCAATATTCGTTTTTGAAATGTATGACAGATAGATCTATCGTGTAATACCACATTGTATGTTTATATTATAGCCAGAAAGGGTAGCGTAATTTTCACAGCATGGAAATTAGGGTTATTATAAGCAGAAAAACTTAGCATTTGGATAGTATTTCGTGCTCCAACTATAAATTATTATTTGTTTCAAGGTAAAAGTAAACATAAACAGTCCTACAGCATTCATGTACCACGCTTACCAAGAAAGTTATAATGCAGATTACTCTGTCACAAATAGAATCTTATATGCTCAATCATTTCTTGTAAATGAGAAACATTGGTAACACGATTTTTCTATTCCTCGTAATTCTGATAATCGTAATGCTTCCGTAACCAAATTTAAAACTATATGTTTAATAGGTAAACAGCGAGTGAATAATGAAAAATTTACTGGGCATCTAACCTATGCATCTGATCTATACATCTCAAAGAATTCGTTTTTTCCCACGAAATAAACAAAATGGAATCGTAATCTTGAAACCCGAGCTAAAGGTTAAATGGCTTGCGTTCCGTGCAGCCAGACTAAATATTTATGGCGAATTTCCAGTTTGTCGAAAGACACTACTACCTCGTCAGAATAAATATTGGTCGAACACTACAATGAACCACAAATTACATAGGAAAAAAATGAAGTACCTACCCAACAATAGGCTGCTTCACATTAGCACTTAAAATGTCTCCATGGAATTTGTAACACTCGACTGCCATGCCATGAATTTGTAACAAGTGCTTTAACACTCCTGCCATGAATATTTATGCCCATTCAGTTGACGTTCACATTATTTAAGGAGTTTTCAATTCTGAAACAGGAAACGATAATCCGTAGGAGGGGTGTACTAGTGTCTCGGTAAACACAAGAATTAAAGATTCAATCTTCCATTTTTCTTCGGCCAGCTTCTGCCATCAAGCAATATTTCAGAGCACAAACAACCGAATGTGTCTCCAAAATAGATAAAATACAGACGATGGTGTTTTGAAAGCTCATTAAACAATAGTAAGGTTTAATTATTTTTTTCAAAGAATTTTGACATGATCCCATCAACTCTAAGCAGCTTAAGTCTGACCCATAAAGTTGGAAAAGTTGAGCAATGATAAAAAGATATTATGAAGTTCTATTTCCTCCACATTGGAAATAATATGAAATTTTCACGTCCTATGACAAATATCGAAAAATATTTTCTCCTCTCGTTAGCGCTGTTCACAACCATTGGCCATATAATAGAGACTTTTACCTTTACCCAGCGAAATTTGTTTACAATATCGCAGAAAGGACTACATTTCACCGAGAAATGTGATCTCACTAGCCTCTTGACACTCATTACTACCGATTTACTCAAATGCATAAACAGAATTAATTCTAGGCAATTCTAATTTTACGAAATAGATGTATCGAAAAAATGCTAGCTTGTGCCATAGGTAAACAGGATTTATATGAGAAAATATAGTCATATAACCGAGAGCATAAACTCGTCAAAACACGCATTTATCTGCATGTTTCAATTTTCCCAACCCACATTTCACGAAACAAGGATTATAACGAGGTTTCGAAAAGCCTTTATGGTGGCAAAAGCTTTATATCGCAAATAAAATTCATTACCAAAGGTTAAATGCAAAAACGTTCACGTGATATTTCGATATCAAACTGAAAACTGGTTATTTTGCAAGTGACGAACAACGTTGAAGTAGGATATTGTTCCCCTGATATATGCTAATTCTAAGCCAATCGATTAACCTGCCTTTTTTCTGACAATTAGTGATGCAACGAGTTAATTGGGTATAAAAATGCAATGTGACGGTTAAGGCTTTTGCCGCATGGCTACGTATGTTGTGCGCGGATCGAATCGATCACACGTTAATATGATGCCAAGTGAAGTTTATTGGCCTGCGAAAGGAAAAACAGTCACCGTTGCGGACGAAATAATATACAAGTATACGTAACGCAATTTATGAATTCTTACCTATTTAAATGTAGTGATACGAAAAATACTTAGCATAATTAATTAATTAATTAATAATACGTGTTCCTTCCCAAATATGTGGAACACTACATTGAATGAAAAGTCCCTGAGAGACATTTTCCAAACCTTAATTCGTCAGTAATTCATCAAAAGTTTCTGTTATTTGTTTTTTTTATTCTGGAGATGATTATTGTATCTTTAGTTAGGTAGCATTTTTCGGACTCCTTACTTAATCCTTACTATCACTAAAATGTGATGGTTTCTGTGTGTGTGTGTGCGTGTCTGTGACGCCTTTATTTTCTCTTAAATAAATACATTTTAATCAGTGCAGGGGATGTTTTTTTTATTTTATAATTTACTTGCACTCATGACATAGCGGTGAAATTTTCTCTATTGGATGGATGAAAGAACGAAAAATCTCATTATTGCATTCGATTATGTTTTACTTATTTAGATTTTTTTTAAAATTATGCTTACAGTTCCAAAAGTATTAACTTTTCTCTTATTTCAACAATGGCACATTTCCTTAGCAACCTGAGTGCGTTTAACGGCATTTACAGAGTATCTGCATTTAGCACGTCACAATGATTTTTACAATCACGTACAATGGCTTTCATGTTTTCTCTCTCTCCAACTGAATTTTAACCGGCACTCTCAAGTTGCCCGTACTAGTATTATTTATGCCCGAAGTATGTAACCACTTTACCAAATAGTGCATATGGTATTTTTCTGCTTCCGGAATTTCTATAGAGTATATCATTAAAAAACACTCTGGGAATTATAAATTAAAATCGTATTACTTAGGAACATTTATTTTTCCGAGAAAATCGAATGACAAGGGGTCGAACCGGAGGGATTAACTGCGGGAGGTCGAGGAGTGGGGAATGGAAGGGAAAAACGTGGTCATTAGTGATGCGTTCCTCACGGCCGATATGATGTACAATTGTTCCAAAATATCCATTCTGGTCCCCTTGCTGTGTCTCCTTATAATACTATTAATTTACCAATGCTACGAGACACTACTTTGTGCAGAGAACAAAATTAAATGATGTTGCGCATAGAGCGGTTTGCGTTTTTAATATCGATTACAACGCGACAGTGGGAATCAAAAACCCACCTCTTCTACCAACGGAAGCATCCCACAGTCAAGTTTAGACTTGATAAATAATTTAATGAAAGTGGTAACGGAAATCTGGTTCCGTTTTACGTCGTTTCGATATCCGTTGCAATTCTTCAGCACGTATCCCCCGAGTGTAAATCGAAGACTTACTGTATAAGATCTTAGGGCATCAGAGAACGGTATGGTTGAACACAAAAGTAGGTATTTCAACATTTTATGTTGCTGCACATCACCATTTAATGTTGCTGCTTACGGCATTAATCGGTGAGCAAACGGAAAGTAAAACTGTAAAGTGAAATATAGCTATACATTATTATGACAACATTAAAAAAGAGGATATTTAAAGTATCAGATGATTATTAAATTGCATGAAAACGAACCCTATTCCTCATTTAAGTGCCTCGGTTGAGTGAGTAAATCGTTAAATAAACTAGATAAGGTTTTTTAGAGTGGAAAGTGGTTTGCTTGCATTATTGAAACTGAAATTTTATTTTTGATGATCTAATTAAAAGCAGTTTATAAATTGTTCATTAATAATATAACGGATATGCTCGTTCAATATTAGTTGAGTTTATTTTAAATTATTATTTTGAATCCCTTCTCTCAAATAACCAATATCATATTATACACACATAATGGTATTCGACATCATCTGGTGGTCACTGCTACTGAAACCGATACATATGTCATTGAAAATTTATTACCTTTCGACTCAGATTACGGAGAACTCCCCAAAGAGCTTATATGGCATCAGTTCAATCATCTATTTACCTGCACGAGAATAATAGGCTCTTGCTTAATTTACTAGCTAGTTAAGTATATTATTATTATTTCCGAAAAATCGTAAAAATGCATTGGAAATACAGGTGCGGCAACGTAACTTCCTTTTTTCCAAACGCATTGAAACCCATTTGATGAATCAGAATTTTGTATATTTTTTTATAATGTAGGTACATATTTCAAGTTTTGCTTTACACAGTTTTGAAAATCAAATCAGAGAGATGACGCATACATTGTCCATACACTGAGTAAGCCGATGTCTGGCGTTTGTCATGACCCTTATACCAGCATAGCAGCGGATACGTTGGCAATTTCTGCGCGGATGTTGGCCTTTTTATTTTTCTGGGGGTCTCTTGAAATCCCGCGTTTATGTCAAACATCCAAGGACCCAAAACACCTGAAGGCCAACATCCGGGAAGAAATTGCTAACGTATCCGCTGCTATGCTGGTATAAGGGTCATGACAAACGCCAGACATCGGCTTACTCAGTGTATGGACAATGTATGCGTCATCTCTCTGATTTGATTTTCAAAACTGTGTAAAACAAAACTTTAAATGTGTACACCTACATTATTTAAAAAAAAAAATCTTATTCATAAAATGGGTTTCATTGCGTTTTGAAAAATGGAAGTTATGTCGCCTCACCTTGTATGTACGAGGTAGTGGACTAGTATATTTTACTAGTAAAGATGTGTATCTATTCTTAATCGTATAATAAGCCTCCTAAAAGCAATGCTAATAGGGCCGTGATTTTAGTAACACATTAGGTTTTATAAACAATAAGAACTGGATTCCTATAAATATCGGGAGCTGTATTTCATCAATACGATACATGCAATACATCATGCAATAAGTTAGGCTATATCTCTACATTAATAAACGCAGCATATCCATTTACAACTGCCATTCAAGGGAAATGAATAGAATTTTGTTCAACTGCAATACTTCGAATCGTAAACAGATGCTCATATTCGCACGTCAATAACTTTTCTTTTTTCCATTTAATCTAATTATCCATGAAAAAAGTTTTTTTTGCCGCGGAAATTCCCGTCTTACTTCCATCTCTGTCACTCCACATCTCGACTCCTTATTCGCTGACCATAACTGTGTAGATGGATCAGTCAGTATCTTTTCCTGTGGCTCTTTTGTGTGTTGTAATTTTATGTTTCTCTTACCCTCGTAATCGAATTTACGTTAGCCCATTCGAGAGTTCATTAACTTTACTTCAACAATAAACTTAAGGATAAATTTAAAACAATTTTATGAAAAATGTAAAAAATCTTAATAATTTTATGACACATCTCGTTGAGGGACCCGGCTTTGCACGGGAAGCTTACACAATAGTTACATCGATTATTCATAAAGGAACCAGACTCATGTTGAGATTTTTACATTTTCTTGACTGAAAAAAGTTTATACGGGACATGAAATTTGAGTTTTAATTTCGACATTATTTTAAATTGCATCTTCAGTAGGTATATCATAACCAGAGAAATAACAAATGGTGCAAGAAGCCACCTCTTTGGTCAGATCATTACAATCTGGGTCCATAAATAATGCTAAATAATATTTATAAGGGTTAGATGATGGTACCCGTTGAATTTCAGCGGGAGAAATCATGTACTGATATGTACTGATAACTATATGATTATAAGAAACAATGTGACATGTTAAATGCGGGTACTATTTATCATCCATTAACCACACGTGGACACTTACGAGTGAAAAATACCCCAAATGGTTTTCTCACTGAAATTTGCTTATAAGTATTGATAATATCATAGGTAATGTACAATGTATGCATGTTATAGATGTGTGCTTGCGTTAAACTAAAAAACGAAATGCTGTACAACTTCCCAGTTTTAAGGATTATTAAATGTCTTTCATGCGCAGATAACTGGCGACATTTCATCCCCTTCCCTCCCATGCAAATGCATAATTAGTCGTAGTTACACTAACTTTAGGGTATAGTGTAATGCATGTTGGTGATAACTCACCCCCTGCCACACACCCCTGAGGTGGCTTGCTGGGTATTTTGTAGATGTAGATGTAGTACTATCAATTTTAAGTGGGATGAGCGTTGGATTATCACTGTCACGTGTCTGCTTTAAGCCAATCATAGACGTGTTTATAATTGATTTCCGCACATTACGAAATCATGAGCAGATATTTAATGAATTTAAAACGCCAAGACAATATTTATCCTGGATAAATACCAGAAACATTCTTCACTTCCGCTCCATATCTTTGTCTTTATGTCGGCAATATATCGCCACACCATCGTTTTCCAATGACAGTTTTTTTCCCTATCAATCCAACTAAACACTCGAACATTTGGGTATTAACAAGAAATGTGAGTGACGTGAATCTTCGTTGTTGGGGAAACTAAAAATCTTTACATACATCTTTCCGATGCTGTTACATAATTTAACATAAAGCTTATTAAGTGATTTTTTAATGATAGCGGCTTTGAGAGTCCTATACCTAAATGTGATTATTTATGAAATGACCCTATATGAATAATTTATGCTTTCAACTGAAATTTTTCTGTCTCAGTTAGCATTAACTTTTGAACTTAAGGGTCATTATAGCGGATTCATGCAGGCGCATTTTGGCGAGCAAGATGAAGCGCGATAGGGCTTTGAAGATTCCTTAAATTCATGCTCACATAGACAACTAAAAAGTCATCATGCCATTGGCATTACAGATTTATTCACCAGCCGCAATGCAGATGTGAAGTGCACGAAAAAAAATGCATGAAATAACAAAGTCTCGGTTAAGCATCGTAGTCAGTACAAGGGAGTGACTTTCACGAAGGATGACGAAAGATAGTCGATGTCCGAGAACCAACTGCCGGTTTGCGCGCCGCGATGTGGAAAGGTCGACAAAGCAACCAGGTGTTCAGGAGAGTGGTATTATCTGGATGAGAAGGGAACACAGAACTTATTCGGTTCACTGAACGGATCGTCCGCCCTCAAATCCCCAACCAAGTTTAGTCCCCTTGGTCCATCGTATGCGGTGACCAATCCCATACCGACTCAGTGATTCGAACGATACCTTGGTTGATGCTGAGGAATACCCAGCATTCTCCAATTCTTACAGACCAAAAATTCCACTGAAGAAAAAGAAATTTAATGAGGTCTTTTTACAGTTCAATATTTTCCTTTTTGCAAATTCCATGGATTGAATATTTTATAACAATATTTCATAAATCACCCATTCTGTCGCGATTGCATTTTCTACCGAACTTTTTTTCAAATCAATGTTTTAAATGCTCCATTTTCGGTCTAAGTTTTTTTTCGTGAAAAATTCACGTTCTTACATTCCATTTGGGATTCCGACATAGATTTAAGAGTCACACTTTCCCATGCTGTTCCTTCTTTTTTTCTTATGTTGGTCCTTATTTGAACAAAAGGGCTATCCTAGGGCTAGCCGCTGGAAATAATTTTATTTCAGCAGACCTCAGTCGTGGCCGTCCTTAACTTCGACGCTTTATGCTTCTCAAATCACACAATTTACGTACGTAGAATCAAAATCGTTTTTACTTAACGACAAAAAGACTGTACAGTTCTTTCTTGCATTCAATTCATTCAAAATCACGTCAACGCTCATGCCTCGGCCGCAGAAAACCCACCACCCATGCAGGACGACGCGAGCACGTGAACAAAGGGTCAGCCGGTGAGGACCCCTCCGACAAGAAGGTTGCGGTTGGGCAACGCGGGTCTGTTACCCTTCAAGCGGTCTAACGCCTGAATATCCTCACCGCATCCTGACCAATTTTATTTCACCAGATTCTTTCAATACGACTTGGCAGGAAAAAGGAAAAGGGCTTTCTCGGGTGTCTCATTCCTTTCTTTCGGAGATCGTAAATAACTTCTCGAACAACCCGATGTTCTGATGTAGCTTGGCGATAAGGAAAATTAGCCAACGAGTCGTCATTCAAGTGATTACTTATCCTTTTAGAGGTTAAACAATTAGCATTATCTCCTGTCACTCACGAATCATTGTGCTTTTTTTCGTGAAGAAAGGAATGTTCACGGAAAGAATCGTGACACCGGTAAAAATAAAACCTTCTCGAAACAAAAGCAATATAAATTTCTCTTCACGATTCACATTCCAGTAGCAATACTCGTAGCAATACTCGTATCATAAGCATTAATTGCTATTTTACCTATGATACAATTACTGGCGTTAGTTTACGCGTTTAGCGATTGGGAGATTGATACACTTTACTTCTGAGCTGATGTCCCTGAAACTAATCAAAAGGTTATTTTCCCAGCAGAAAGCACTGTTTCCGTGCCTATTTCCCCTTATACATTATTGGCAGGTATCATCTCACACGAATGAGTACCTGCAATTCAATGATAAATGGACATTCAGCGAACGTTTCTATTAATACGTAACTTATTTTCTCACGTATTAAAACGAGTCGAATTAGGGCATTTTGGTAACTCACACAAATTAATATTTCAAAAAGAAAAAAATAAATTTACTCTCATCCGACGCTTTTCCTTGTGCCTTCTCGAGCAAATGCCACACATGCTTTTTGTTAACCTCCCATTATATCTACTGGTGAATTTGGAGGTGAATGGACCAAATACTTCGGAATCCGTTTTTCTCTTATTTGGAGGTGGCATTTTTGCACCATATTACCATTCTTCTGACATGCGAAACGGCGTTTCACTGTGTCTTTCAAAAGTAAATATTACGTCTTTTTCATTGCCGCATTGACGTACCCTCCTACAAGCACCAATTTCTAACTTTCAGCTTCACAAAAAACAATCTCTCAAAAAAAATTATTTTAACTAGGCATGGATTAGCAATTAAACTGGAGAATAGGTGTGCGAACAACCGAATAGCCGATGCATTTTATCATAAATCGGTTATTAGCCTCCAATTCATTGCGAAATTTATGAGATTAACATCAATCATTCGAATTAAGAGTGATAGCTTGTAAAATTCACGTGAAACGTTTAGCCAAAATATTTTATCAGATCAAATACTGGTCCAAGCATGTATTCAAATTATTCCCACGGTTGATCACAAGGTTGCCATCGCTCATGCAATCGTCTTACGAGAACCACAAAATAAGATGCCACTCTTACCGCATTGTCTCCCATCCAAGGTACTCTCGTCAGGACAGCGGGCTGCCGCTACTGGATGGATCATCTTGGAGGACCAGGATTCGCCGTGCGGTGTGTCGTCTCGGCGAATCTCACAGCCGTACACCACCATCACTTCCTCCTTCATCTAATCCTCGTCAGCAACGTTGGTCATACCCCACTTCTGATGTCACACGCATCGCGGTCTCGCAACGTTGATTTTAATGAAGGTAGAACACGGCCACTTCAGGGAAATGTGTTTTTAACAACAGAGGATAGCGAAATTTCCTGGTCATACGTTAACCGTGCCAAGGCTGTGGCGCTATCGCAAGCTGGTCATGTAAACAAGAACAGGCATCAAGTAGTCCCTCACAATCTGACGTCCCAGGCGGAAGAACACAACAACTGACGATTGGGTAGGTACCCCTCCGCTCAACGTCACGCGCGGGACCCCATTCAAAAAGCGCTCCACCCCATTCTTCTGTCTTTCTTCGCCAACAAGGCCTTGAGGAGATGAAAATATTTACGCTCGCCAACGTCAAGATGAATTGCATCGATAAACATGCGTTTCCTCAGGTCTCTATTGAGTCGGAATAAAAGTCAGTAGTTCTAGTTTGGACTCTGAAAACTTGTATATTTTCTTTGATGAGGGGCTAGAGCCCATTAAATTCGTCAAAAACAGAAAATGTACAATAAATTTAGCCTCAGCCCTCGTACAAAATATTGCCAATTAAACATAAACATACCATCTGTATTTTCCTCTGGTATCAATGATGTTAATTCCATCTACGTACCCTCTTTAAAATCAATTGGCGATATAAAATTAATGAAAAGTATTCCATTGCAGAGTAAACCAAAAGGTATGTACTTCAAATTATAAATTGGTCAAGTATAGGTTCTGAAAGGCGTTCCATAATGATGATACTCAAATCATGTTATAACTATCTCCAGGCAATCAGTCCTATAGGTTTGGTAACCTGCAAAAGTCCATTATTTTATATTCCATAACTGTGAATATGCTAACTTATTCACTTCCCAGAAGTTCTTCTCTTTTGACTCCTATTCAATTGAGCAAGACATTTTATCCCTGGGTCTCACTGTTGGAAGTTTCCTTCCTGCAAATGCGTGGTATTTGTCTCCTACGGTGGGCCTGTGATGAATTGCGTTCAAGGGCGTACCAATACAACCGTGTTATTCTGATTTGTGTGTTGTTAGACAAAGTTCTCTCTTCCCCATAGTATGATACCTCTCTTTTACCGCTTTGTTTGTCCAATCGGTCTTCACTCTTTTACTCCTACACTGGGTTACGAAGGCTTCCATTCATTTATGGTCCACTGTCACAATCATCTGTGCTTCTCACCCGCAGAGGGCCAGAGCTCACACGAATGCTTGCAAATGCTGCTTTCTCAAGTCGCATATTCTTCGACCATAGTAACTGCCACTTCATCATGAACACCTTTTTTTTGTTAAATCAACGGTGTCAGGCGAGATTTGGTGGAACATCGTAAAAAAAAGCAATCGATGTAGTACGTCCACTTTATTTAAAAATACACTACACGTGTTTCAGTTTTATACTAAGCCATCTTCAGGTATGATTACAATCCAGTTTAGCGGTTTATATATACACACACATCCAGTTCAACAGAAGAAGAAGGGGAGGAACTTCTGTTGAACTGGATGTGTGTGTATATATATAAACCGCTAAACTGGATTGTAATCATACCTGAAGATGGCTTAGTATAAAACTGAAACACGTGTAGTGTATTTTTAAATAAAGTTGACGTACTACATCGATTACTTTATACCTTTTTTTTAGATTGATGTTTTTGGTACTAATTCCATTGAAGGCCTTGCTGCTACTGAGGCTGGTGAGTTATTCCTTTTGCTTCTCACCCAAAAGTCACACTTTTGCTTTCGTCTTTCGTCTCATCTTCATCGAACTCTGTGTAGGACCATGCTTGCTTCCGCTTGCTTCCTCATGCTTCCGTTGAGATCATAAAAAAGTTAATTATTGTTGTAGTTACGGGGGAGGAGGAGAAAAAACAGGCAAATCCTGCTAAACTTTGCTTTTTTATGATTTATTAAGTGACGAAGGTAGTGTTGTAGGGTCCCTTAAGGCATTTCTACCAAACAATAAAAAGTTAAATTCTCTGAGGTGAGGAATCACTTTATATTACTTCTAGTTGATAAAATGGCCAGATTAAAACTTATAACCGTCAATTTCAGGCGGGATACGCGAAAATATTGATCCTCCACTCCTCTTCTTTGCGAGTGAGTACGTAGTTCTCCAAAAAAACATCACGCTATCCAGGAGAAGTCTTGAAGGTTATTTCAGAAGAGTGCCAGAGACATGCTCATTAGCGAAACTTTACTTGAGTGTAATTGCATAGCAGCGCTCATAGCTGGAACAACAAGTATGCCCTCGGAAATTAGAAAGGTGGAGGCAGGAATATTAACCAACATTTCATAATCACCCGTGCTTCAAACTTTAGGTGACGGGCCGTGAGGGCGGAAGTCACGTGATAAGACGAGAAATGGCGGCCGCAAAGTTTCCCTCCCTCCTCGGTGGTTTTACTTCCCATTAACCTATGAAGCGTTCCATAGATGTTGGAAATCATGGATAATGAAAAATCCCCCATCAGCCGGCAAATCATTGGGAATGGGAGGGAAAAGACAAAGTAATGAAGCCCCATCACCATTCCACAAGCATATATCATTAAAGATGTTCCGCCGCGACTGTGTGAGTCAAAACAAATACTAAATTCCACATTTTTTTATATTTTGTCAAAATAATCCTGCTTTCACTGATGAAATGCGTCACCTATAGAAAACCAAAAGTGTAAAGGTACAAAATATATGCAGATTATTCCACGAATGTATTTTAAATGAGCACTTTTTTCCAGCCATAGGAGCCGACTGCAGCGCCATTTCCTACGAATTACCGCATATTGACTTCAATTACGGCATTAATGCTTCAATAACTAGAATAATAAGGTGGTAAGATGCCTATGTTACATTTTTATTTTATTTCTCTGGGTTATTTCCTTCTTATAAATAGTTTTTTGCAAACATTGCATCTACATTTTATGGAAAAATACTATTTTCCCTCGTGTTTCTCTCATTCCCCCATTGAACACCATGTGATTTCAAGTTCAATTATAGAATAAAATAGCGTGGAAAGGTATTATTTTGTTGTTCATATCAGATAGAGGACAAGTTTTTTCTACAAGTAAACAGAATATGAATAAAATGACATTTAAGTCATTTTACGGTGGAACCTCTTTAAGACGGGCTTTAGTCAAATTCATCGCTTCTATTTCGGCATGTTCAACATCTACATAGTACCGTGCAATCCACCGCTAGGGTGTGTGGCACGGGGTGATTACAAACCAGGCAAGCAGCACTCGTCCCAGTACAAATCAGGACCTCGCACGTTCCCCCTTTCTTGCGGTCGGTGTGCGAAGGAGGATGGGAAGAGAGAGGAGGGTGGAGAGGAAGAGAAAGGAGGAGGCAGGTTACGATGTGGTGGAAGAGGAAAGAAGGCTGATGGCAGAAATTCGAAGGAGGCAGAAAAGGTAGATGGGGTACATAATGAGGAGTAACGGTGGTATGCTTGAGGAGACGGCAGGCGTGGGAGGTGAGAAGAATGGGGATTTTAGATGCTACGAAGGGAGGCTGAACTTACGGGGAACTAAAAATAGATTGCGTGAAATTCACAGTGAAAAGATCATTGGCCTGGACTGGGATTCGAACCCAGACCCCCCCCGATTTCGCGCCGAGTGCTCCTTAAAGCCTCCATGAAATTCACAGTGAGAGATGACGCCTGGGCAGCTTAACTGGTAGAGCACTCGGCGCGAAATCGGGGGTTCTGGGTTCGAATCCCAGTCCAGGCGAATGATTTTTTCACTGTGAATTTCACACAACTGTGTGACCACTAGCGGGTGACTCCGTTAGTGGCCACGAAGTGGTCACCGTTAAAGTTACTGCGCGGCCAGTTCCGCAGTTCTTTGAATTTAAAAATAGAATTATTACTGGAAAAGTGGAATTTTGAGGGAGTTCTTCAGAGGATCCCAACGATGGACAAAAAAGTTATTGGCAGGGCCGTTCTTGTACCAACCATTTTTTGGTGAATTTCTAATTAAGATGAACGTACGACTTTACAAAAAGAGCAATAATCATTCGTAAGGCCAAAAAACGTAAACTAACATGCAAACATGAAGTACAATGGTAAAGAGACAACTACTGGTTCATATTACTAATAATACTAATTTATGAATGCTACGAGATACTAATTCATGCAGAAAATAAAGAAATGCCGGACATGTACTATCTAAGCAGTATTTTTCCTTGAAATTTCGAGAATGGTGCCTGAGCTAAATTTTCGGAATGCATCACATAGATGCTTAGAAATGGAATACAGTGGGAAAACTTATAAGTTTTAAGGCTTGTTTCTCTTTCAACAGATTGTTTTCTCATTTTAAGAGGGTTTTTTTCCATTAATAATAAAAATTCTTTACGCCCGTAACTGGCGGTTCGTTTGCCATTCTTTTCGAACCCCTTCTATGCCTCATATGATCCTTTCTTAGTTAGGGATTTGACTGAATAGGGCCAAACAACCAATTTCACACAATTCTTCGACATTTTTCAATTTACTCAATCATTCAGTATAATCATGAATAATTACGTTAAGAACAACCTGTAAATTAATTTAGAAAATATACTAACCCATAAATTTGCTATATTTTTATTTCGAAAATATTTATCAGTTTTCCTGCAAATTTGGTCTCAGAAACCTTTTAGGTAAGTTGAGCACGCTTGGGTGGCTATTTTGCATATTTTATGAACTACGTTAAAAAAAGAGCGCAATTCAATTTTTGTGATTATCATGTTGGAGGCAGACGTGCGTGTTGCTTGACCGTCATGAAATTTAATCATCCTCAACACGGAGGCGCTTGTCCTCCGTGAAGGGATGAAACCTCGCGTCCGAAATCAGCGGCAACGACCCACCACCTATCAACCCACTGTCCATTTATTCGCCTGGCTGACGTCAGCTGCAAGCGCCCCCGGGGATGAATGAGAACGCCATCTAATCCACAGTCTTTGACACGAGCGGAAGGAGGAGCAGGCCTTGGAGATATTAGCGGAGGCTTCGCAGTTACAGAGGAGGGTTGGAAACCGTGGATTTATGGGGAAGACCACGTGAAGTCACTCATGGAGAGGAATCCAGGTGAGCAGCATCGGTCCACTGATTCAACAAAAGGTCAAATGAGATTCAAAACATGCCAGCGACCTGAAAATTAAATGGATACTGGTTTGAAAACATTGGCTGACCTTTATTCCTTCACAAGAGAGTACGTACGCTTAGCTCAGGAAATAGACTTTTATGAGACGAAGAAATCGGTTTGTGAAGAATCAACCGTGGGATCGAATAAAAAGGTTTATGCCTACGAAATAAATTATTTAAAATCAAAAATCTTAGAAGGTTTGTGCTTTTACTTTTATATCTAGCGTTTCATAGCCGGAAAAACTGCCATTTTTAACGTTGCTTCATTAATAGTAAACAAATACATTATAATTATATTTTTACGCAAGTAATGACTATATAATCTTAAGTTCTTACAATCTCAAAAGATACTTGAGGAAAAAATACGGAAAGATTGAATTTTTGACGTAAGTGGATGAAAAGTTTTTAAAAGATGGAAATTACATGAAGAAAATTAAATTTTTAGCATTAACCCATTTAACATAATGCCTTCAAAACTGCACTGCTGAGAGAAAATGTGAAACTACACTGCTGAATGAGAGAAAATGTGTTTTCATTAACTCTTAAAGTCCATTCTTAGTCCTTTGCTATTTTTAAAGTTGCATTAATTAAACGCCTAATTAGTGCAGTCAGCGAAGATTATGGCATTTGTTGACATAGAGGTGAAATATATAGTAGCAAGAAATGTGGCTAATTTCTGGCATATTTTCTTTAAATTTAACCGTTAACTTCATAGGATACGTACGTAATGTTTTAAAAATGGGTGATTAACTTCAATCTTTGAAATTACCATGGCTATGACAGTGTTCTGTTCACTGTTTTCCAGTTATGACGATCCCCCTAGAAATCTCTAAGCATTATCTACTCTTCATGGTGATGTTTTTTATTGGAATGAAGTTACATTATTCAGAGTATTTTACTTGGCTTCCTGTAACTGAGTTTTTACCTCAAATTTAACCGTCACGAGTAAAAACTTCTTCACGTTGCGTATTTCTTTGCTTGTTTTTTGCCCCTTCGTTCATTGATTTGTTTTTATTTTTAGCTTAACGTGCTCCCCCTCAGGCATAAAGAACAAAATTGTGCAAAATGAGTCGTCATACTTTTACCGAAATCATTTTAATCCGTCACTTCCTTCGAGGTGCGCCATTTAACAAGGTAATTTTGACCTCCAATTAACTGACATTCGCCAGGCCTCGTCTTCACCGCTGAACATTATTTTTAATATAATCGGATACATTGCCCAATTCCACGAGAAGTGTTCCACGAATTGAAACGGCATCTCTCTCTCTCTTCCGGTGGGCATCTCTCTCCCTAACGCGACGACCGCTAATTGATTTTCCCAAGAGGCCCCTCCTCCCACTTCCCCACCATATCACCACAAATTACTTTAAAATGTATTTAGCGTATAACGGGCCCGATTCCAATACACCCAAGCCCTTCGTGTTTGTATTCCTTTTCCCATCCCGTGGGGACGTGCTTGCTCTCAAACCAACTCTATTGACAAAACCTAATAATATCTGCTTTCTTTATAGAAAGAATATTTATTTATACCTTACATTAGATCTCGTGGGATCAGCTCCCCAAGCATTGGCATTCCATTTTTGCTTAACTGCTTTCTTAAGTTCATTTCGCACATACTGTCTGCAACTTGCAGTTAGGGGAAACAGCACTCGGACGAAGAGGAGGATCATCCCCTGCAAATTCGAGCCGAGCCCAACGATGCTTAACTTCGGTGACTGATAGGGAACCGGTGTTTCCAACGTGGAAGACCCCCAACCCCCCTTTTTTGAAATCGTCCTGTGGCAGCGTCTACCTTTACACATAGGGAAGTAACAGTTCATGAATGTAGGACATCTGATGCTGTTACGAGAATGTTTGCTTGTACTTATATTGGTAATATTACTCGATAATTGCAAATAATTAATGGTCGTTTTACACAAGGTACTTTACTGCACAACCTGATGTGCGTATGGATGTGCATCGAAAATTGCGTCGCGTGAATCGGTGCATTGCAAGAATGCATGTGCGAATGCGAATACGACGGATGGGAAACTATAAGTCCCTGCCGTGCTGTTAGAATTAGATTCCGTGCTCGCGTTCTCGCAATTTCTCTGCATTTTATTGTGCAATAAAGTGCCTCGTGTAAATCGGACTTTTAATACTGCTCGAACAAAACCCCCGCTCTCTCCAATCACATCGCTTCTCCCTACGGCTCGGAGACACGACGTCATCTCCCGTCGGGCAGTCCGAGGCGAGCGCTCGAGCGGACGACAGGGGACGTCTAGCCCAGGAAAACTGAACAAAATTTGACCCGAACCGGGAAATAATTATTAAAGAAGTCGAAAATTTTTAGTTTTATTCAGGATCACTTTCAGATGAACATATCAATAGTCCAAAGCGCTCGTAGGTTATAGCGAAAATATTCTGGAAAAAACTGGAAATACTGGGGTTTTCATGGAATTCGTGCTGTTCGGTGACTAGAAGAACTAGAGAGGCGTTATATCTTTTCGACACACCTGTTTTTAGTTCTCTATAATTAGTGAAAGGTGTCCGGTTGCCTATCGAGGCTCCCGTTCTGATCCTGGTCCACTAGAAGGTCATGAAGTGCCACATCATGTACTAAACTCGCCTTAAACCGATATTTGCCGGGCTATTAAGCTGCGAAACGGCATTACTAGAACTGTTTCCGGTGCTTGACACAAGTGTAACCTTTCTGAGCACCAATACTTGCAGCAGCACCCCGATCCTACCCGCCTACATATAGCGAATTGTTATTAATTATTTTCGGGTTAAAACCTAATTTTCCTGGGCTAGTCAGGGAATGCACGCGCCTTCCCACGGGTGCACCTTTCCCGCACGGATGGGCGTCACGACGCCTTGAGGAATCGAAGGAAGAGGACGGGAGGATAATAAGCGATGGCGAGGAATGAATAATGTGTGCACGTGGAAAGGGACAAAATGTTGAGGGAGCGGTACGAGGAAGGGGGTGGGTGGGGGGGGTGAGAGTTTTGGAGGGTGAGACGAGGTGACGGAGAAGAAAAGGGGGGGAAGCATTAATTATCACACACAAACAAATAAACACTGTTTCGCCCCCCCCCCCCCCCCCCATTCCCCCCATGCACTCCAGCAACCATACCTCTCTCACCCCACCCCCTGCCACACTCCCAAACCGAGAGAGCGCCATGTTTAACTTGCTCCCACAAATTGGAGGAGTTAATTGGGGTTTACAGAGTAGTAGGCGCGGGATGGGGGGATGGGGGTGGGAGTGGAGCAGAGCAGACGGCTGCTGGAGAGGGGGGGGGGTTAGGTTAAGATGAAAGGGAGAAGAAGAACGTAAGTCTCCTCTTTCTCTTAGAAGCTACGGTTTTCGAATCCTCAGCCAGCGCACTCAAACACATAGTAGGTAGTGCATGTACTAAGCATGTGTAGGCACAGCTACAATAGGTACAAGGTGGAAGTGATGGAGAAGGATGGCGAAGGAGAGTAAATCCCTTGTATCGAGACGGAGGCAGTGGGTTGGGGAGGTGCTGCAGGCGAGGGAGGAGAAGGTGGTGCGGTAGGGTGCCGTCGCTTCCTGCACCCAGGCACGAAACGCAAAAGGCCAAGGAGCGGAGGAGCGGGGTTCCCGCGGAGTGGAGGGAGCAGACGGAGAGCACGCGAAGTGAGCTCCGGCATCTGAATATGGCAAATAGGGGTTTGTTGAGTACACCCCACCCCCAGTTCCAAAGGCGGAAGCGTTGAGCTTCACAAAATTTTGGAGCGCTCGAAAGATAACCCTGAAGACGGGTTGATTCGCAATGTGGTAGAAATCGGTAATTATATATTATATTAAATCGCGTGTGCCGCCCTGGATGTTTAAATACTTTTGTGTCTCTCCTCCTCCATCGTTGAAAGCTACAACAGCCGTGATCAGCTACTAATGCCAATCCCTTGTCGCATATGACACGTGTCTCTGTCTTCATCAGTGCTTCCTTCAAGATAATGCACCACGCCGAGTCCAATCCACACTCTTGAAGAATGCAGGTCTGAGAAGTCATTTCCTTATTTTTATGACAATTTCCTTCGAATGTTTGTTAGGAGCTGATTATGTCGAAGTATGTAGTGCATACCCAATCATTTTGGATCTTCTTTTTTTTTCTAAATGAAAAGCAATCGATATGGTATGTACTGTCCACTTAATTTTAAATTGACTACAAGTGTTTCGGCTTTTTGTACTTAGCCATCTAAAGGTACAGTAACCAAGTACATCTTCTAGTACAGACTGTACCTCAAGATGGCTAAGTAAAAGAAGCCGGTACACATGCAGGCAATTTGAAATGAAGTGGACAGTACCATGTGGTTGCATTTCATTTTTGACAATTCTGCTCCACCACATGTCACCGGACACTTCATTGACTGTTGACTTCATTCTTTTTCCTTTTTTATATTTCGATCAATTTTCGTTCACATATTCTCGAACTCATTCATGACTTTATCTATATTTCTAACTTTTCCCAAATTCACACTTCCATTGCCTCCAGAGTTATTCTTTTCGCTCTCCAGGTGACCCATGTCTCTCACCGATACAAGAACTTTAAAACAAAAGCACGCATTCTGTTTCTTCATTACTATTTCAAGTCACTTTTACAAGTGAAAATAAAGTACGAAATCATTTCGAATTCCATGAGCAGTGGCTTTGTATCACGTCCATTCACTGAATGCCTGAAAATAAAAACACCAAACGGACATTTCCATCTGAGGCGGTGAACCGCTCTACTTCCGACGCACTCCTGCGACCACCCTGCCCTCAAATAAATTATCCTAGCCAACAGCACGAGGATGAAGGCTCCGCGGTGTGCCCATGAGCTCGGCACCTCAAACTTCTGGTCAGTTGGCAAGTGCTCGAAAACTCAACTCCGTCGTCGTCGCCCACCTTATTCCAATTATATCCGCGGGTGTCGCAACGCGGCATGTGCCGAGGTGGATATTGCAGATGTCTCGCGAGCTCTTAGCGGATCACTCCGAATTTCGATTTCACGTCGGGAGATAATGGATGCTGGATTGGCGATGGGAGATGATGCGGATGAGGGCGGACGGTGGCTTTTAGGACGGGAGGACAGACCTGCCCGCCCGTGTCTTCTGATGGCCGGAGAAGGATCAGCGACGGACAGTGCTGTAGAGGAGGTGGAAATTGAATCGAGTCAGGCGATGCTTAGTGAAAAAGTGATACACTGAAAGAAAACTTAATTCTAAACTTAAAAGAAAAAGTGGTACTCAGGACTGCCATTGTATTTTATATTGGACAGACTGGTAGAAGTTTTAACATAAGGGTAAAGGAACATTTTATTTCTTTTAACCATGGGGATAACAAGTCATTTTTTGCATCTCATTTATCTGGTTTTAATTATATGTCTGATTATAGAGTAAAGATTTTAAATGTTCATGACAAAGGTGCAAAGCTGGATTTTTTTGGAAAACTTCGAGATTATATCATCATCTAAGCTTTGGGACCGAAGTTGTTAAATGAAATTGTACCGTTAAATCTGTCCCCATTTTATCATGTACCTGTCTATGCGATATCTTCCTCAAGGTGTCAGTACAGTTCTCTATTATGCTTCACTTCGTAGAAGTTCTTCGCATTCATAATTGAATTTTGTGTGCATAAAAGTAAAACCATTTTAATTTCAAGTTATCAGATCTTATGCTCATAGAAGAGAATTAATATTAAGAGCATGTTGTAATGCATATCGCTCATTACCAAATCGGCTCTAGAGATTTCTTATGAGACACGCACGATTTTTACGAGGCACAATTTTAATCAATGTAAAACGCATTGTGCCACATATATACGCATTTTTCTGCTAAATGCGAGCACATAAACCATAACCATAGCATAAGAGAGGTAAAATTAATATATTCTACGTGACTGTCCGTTCGAAGATTTTATGTTTATTTCTATATTTATTTTTTATTGAATTCGGTGAAGTATACTCTTTCCTTATCAACCCTTTTCAACGGGTAATAAGTAGATGCTTTGACAGCCTTGCTCCTTTATGATTTCAATTCTAATTGACGAAAAAGTAGAATACAGGAATAATTAGAGTTAAATATGTCATAGGAAGTATAAAATATAATTTATATGTGGTGAATAAGAAGACAAGAATTTCAATTTCGAGTGTTTTTAGTCCTTCAAGAAACAAGTCAAGGATTTGCTGCAATGCGTGTCCTCAAATTATTACCGCAAGCATAACAGCCCCAGGAAATTACGGACGCTGTTAAAAGTACACCATCAAGTTTTCTGGGGGCGTTAGCTGGTTTGTGGGCTTAATTAAATGCATTCTGCTGTTTCATCAAAGGATAAAACTGCACTTTAACACTTGGTGGCGGAACACGAGTGCTTAACGTCGCCCACCGGCACTTTTCCGCGCCTTCCACTTCAGCACAGGAGTTAATCAGCTGCGCAGGCGCAGTAGGCAATGCTTGAGCTACTTTTACTAAGCCATTACCCGGTTTTTTTATGGCGCCATGAATTGCACAACGGCGTCAGTACAAGCGAATTCAAGCGACGCTCCTTGCTGCATAAGCGCTCGTGTTTATCGCATTTAAAATTGTAGACGGTTGATTCATCCGACACAGACGTCAATGTGGGAACTTCAGTTTGCATCGCTCAATTTTACCATTGCTGTTTAACTATAATTGAACCAGTTATGCCCTGCACTCATTTGAAAACCTATGGCATATAGGGACCGATTACTTTGTTTAAAATTATGAAATGTTTTAGTTTAGAAATTAGTACACGTTCCATCGATAACTTTAAATAACCACTAATTAGAGCAGACATAAAAAATTCAAAGTCAAGAGTAGTGATGCAAAAGTAGTCCCTTCATATGACGACTGCAATTTATTAAAAACTGCGGCCAGGCATTTACAAACCTTCAGAGATTTTAAAAGCTGTAATGTAATAAAACATATTGCATAATAACTTTGCTGAGTGAATAGTTTGAGCAAGATTATTTTATGTAAGTATCGAGTTAATCGCATAATTTATTAAAAAATCTGTTAATTATAGTGACTATCGAGATATATGTAGTTTAGCAATTTTTATCAAAGAATCCTTATTGAGAGCATCACGTAAAACGACGGAAATGACTCCATATATTTTAATAAGAATTTTTAATCCACTTGAATGAACTGCTTTTAAATTTACTGCAGTATATGCATTTGAATGTAAAACACATAAATAAATACCTACCACATGCCATTCAAGTCCACGTCAGAAATAAAAATTCCTTTGGAGAGATACCTGTTATAAAGAAACTACCCGAATTTACTCCAGTTCATTTCTAAAACATCAATCCGATAATATTCCACCTGGCGATACAAAGACAATATTGCTGGATGATTTTTTCTAATTACATTTTCTTTTAAGAATAGAACATTCATAACTTCCCGAGCGAAAGAAGGAGATTCTAGGAGTCTAGGTTAAAGTCGTTTGGAAAATTGCAGTAATAATAATATTATCTATTGCTTCAGGAGTAGTTCTCCTTAAGAGTAGGAAAATGAATGGAATACAATTTAAATTGAATGACCTAAGGAAATCAAGAGAAACACAATCTACAAAATTAAATTTAAATAAATCTCAAAAAGATATTACTTGAAACAGATTGTTTGCAAGCGTATGAGTCCAGGGTGGTATTGACAAAATAAAAATTTCACAATCTACAAAATATACAACTATGCAATTTTCAATACATAGATTACAACAGTTACTTATGAAATACATATGCAATTGTTAAAATATTTTACAATACTAACATAATAATAACTGAAGCAATATTTAGTTATACAATATACAACTGTAATTAGTAGATAAGTATCACTGCCCAAAAGGCTCCAAAGTCTCTTTTTGAGGGTAAGATGGGATTTGGCTCATAGGGGGGAGGTGACTTCTTGTTACAACACTCAACTCACCCTAACCATGGCGACGAAGACGGTCCCAACAACCACTGCCACCCACCTCCCTCCTCCCCTCACACCCCATCCCCAACTATTCCCTCTCCTCCCCTCCCAATTTGTGCTTTGCCTCACGATTCGGGATAACACCGGGCCATGAATTATGCAAGCGTTTTTCGTTTCCACCATCACCAAGCTACAACTCCCCACACACGAGAGGGGTGTTTGTGTCGCGAAGGAAGAGAGACGAGTTGGGGTGAGTAGGGTGGAAGGATCTTTAAAGAGGGTTGGCAAAGGGGTTTGCAAGGGGATTTGCGGGGAAAGGGATCGACGGGAGCAAAAAAATTGTCTAGAAAATGAGTGCATGGAGAGAAATATATGTGGGAGGTGGGAGAAATTGAGACGGTAAGGCGAAGAGAGGATGCGAATTTTGAGATGAAGGAGATGAGAGTCTTGGCGAGACAAAACATAGCTCAGGTTGGTTGGGGAAAGGTTGGGTCTTCTCCCTAAGAATATTTGGGATTCAACATAACCCCAGGCCTGACATGGAAAAAACACATGCGTAACATTTGCGACACTGCATTAAAGAGACTACGAATTATAATAAGCGATAATTAGAAGAGACCTCGGGTGAAAGAGAGAAGCTACTTTGCTCTACTTGGGCCACACTTTGAGTAAGCCGCGAGAACTTGCTGCTTATACTCAAAAGAGAATTAATACGTGAGATGAACAAAATTAAAAATGAAATCCGTATATTTCGATAAAAATTGTTACGGGTATTGTTGGTAGCCAGAAGAGACTTGGAGACTACACTCTAGACTTAGATCAGGTACCAATTTGGAAGAGACCGGGACTAGCCACTGTGTAACCTTTTACGGAGTGGCCCGCAAGTGCACATGAATGCGATATTCCATGGAGGAAAAATCAATCACCTTCACTAGGAAAATGACTGGGATTATTATTATTATCGATATCTATATTCTAGAATAGGCTATTGATATTTCCTCCATGGAATATCGCATTTATGTGCACTTGCGGGCCACTCCGTAAAAGGTTACACAGTGGCTAGTCCAGGTATTCTCAAAAATTTGTCAAAAAGTGTGAACATCTCACTGTGTTCCATGTTTGACTTTATCCACGGGAGCTGTGGCGCTAAGCCCACGACTTGGACTGCTTAGTGACATCATTATGTCCAGAGCAGAGTCCAGAACAACTTTATCCTATAAAGTCCTCAGAATCTACAGGGGAGGAGGACGCCTAGGTAGCTTAACTGCCTAAAGCACTCGGTGCAAAATCGAGAGATCTGGGTTCGAATCCGGATGAAGGAGAATGATTTTTCCTCTGTGGAATAGATTATGTACTTGAATAGTTGAGATCACCAAGATTGCATGGCGACAAGGAAAATATTATTTTATCTCCCTCTGTATCTCTGGATTTGATAGAAATGATCAAAATAGGAGGGATGCACTGCCGAACTGATTGGAACATAGATGTCCATGTCTTCCCACGCACCATTAGTGGAATAACAAGGAAAAACACAAAGGCGCTCCTTTAACATCTATTTCACCTTCCTCTCGCTTGATCACGTCCATTCTCTCTTCCGATTCCGTGGGCATTTTCCTTCCCTTTTTCATGTCTGATATCACACCCCCTGCCCCTCGTCCTTTTGGAGGCTCGCAGAGAAA
Organism: Pyrrhosoma nymphula; assembly: GCA_963573305.1. Classification (NCBI taxonomy): domain Eukaryota; kingdom Metazoa; phylum Arthropoda; class Insecta; order Odonata; family Coenagrionidae; genus Pyrrhosoma; species Pyrrhosoma nymphula. The sequence goes on along the minus strand of OY754329.1, from coordinate 174,153,877 downwards.
TAAGTAGACGTACATGAGAAGATGTGGCTATTTTATCATAGGTACAATTCTAGGAAAGCGGGAGTATTTTTGGAACGAACTCCATTCCCTTATTCCAACCGCAGATATAGTTGAAAATGTAATTAGATGCAAACTTTTCTATCCGCCAATCTATAGTCTAGTTTCCTAATATATGTAGGTAAACTTAGAGGTGCTTAGCCTTTTCACTATAAAGAATGAGGTGCAAATATTCACGTCTCAAGCCGCCATTATATCGCAGTGATGCGGACCTCGAGTGGACAGTAGTGGTGGCAATAAAAGAACACAACAGTTTCATTGCAACAGTTTCGCGACCGAAACAGTTTCAAAACGAAACAGCTCCGCGAAACACCCTGTTGCGGACAACAGCTAGAAGGACACCAAATAACAGGCGATCGATCGGCGCTGTTACAACATGGCTGGTAGTTCCGTATTCTAGGTAATAAGAAATCTTTCACTTAAATTAAGTACCAATTTCATTTGGATTCATGAAAGATAGGTACTTCACAGCTCCAACACAATCTTCACAGCTTCACAGCTGCAACAATCGGTGGGCTGAATAAATCCGCAACCACCTGCAACAGATTTAAATCCAACACATTGTAGCCTATAAACTCAACACAGTCACACGTGCTGTGCAACTGGAAGAGAATAGAAGACGAAACAGTCAGCTTCAGCTATGAGTTGCCGCTGCACAGCACAGAGCGCAACGGCGCATCTGCAGTACGATCAAGAAACTAATCTGTTGTTTGCAACAGCTGTTTGAAACAGTTGACTGACCAAAACAGTTGCGACTGCAGCCGTTTTGCTGCGACGACACTTTATTCCACAACTAGTGGGCAGCCATTGCCTTCTTGTTTCCTAGTAAAAGGTCGCACGAGAAAATATTTCTCCTTCAAAGTCATTCTGAATGCTGACGCCTTGCGATCAAGGCTTGAGTCCTGTTTCTTGTTTTTTAATCTCAAATATGTTGTAGTGTATGCGGAGTCACTAACCGCATAGCCCAGGTAAGGCACTGGCAACTTTCAGTAAGCCTCCGTTTGTGCATTGAAATCTTTTTGTTATTTTTACCCTTAAATCAAAGACCTTCAGGAATTCCAAGGCATAAATGGATTTTTATGAGATATATGTAACAAAGTCTAAAAGGAAAGATTATATGTGTCAAAAAAAACACTCTATGTGGCATTGTGACATTCGTTGAATGGAGAAGGCCTCGATAATGCGGAAGATATTTAAATTGCTTGAAGAATAGTAATTGATTGCAATTAGAGAAGAATAATCAAGCAACTCTATAAAAACTAAATAACTTTAATGAGAATGAATGATGGGTGCAAAATAGGGAGCCAAAATAAACAAACGATGCAACCTTTCACCGGTACTTCACAGCGTTTACCTGTTAGATCCAGTCAAAGAAGTCAAAGAAATGGGTAGCAAAGAAATTGAGGTGAATGGAGAAGAAATCAACATTATTCGGTTCTCTGATGGATTTGCAGTCATTAGCATGGCCTGAAAACATCCTTGAACACAATAAATCGAATAGCACAATATTAAAACATGAAAGTTAGCGTAAAAAGGGAAATTCTTACAATTCGGAAGAGAAAAGCTGAAGGCAGATTATTACTCTACAAAGAGCGGTGTTGTTATCATTACGGTGGCAGATTATTACGCTACTAGTTGAATCTCTTACCCGCCTAGGAAGCTGCACGAAATGGGATGGAGAAAGCTCAACGGTCACAAAGCGAAGAAAATCTTAAGCAAATAAAAGCATCCAAGATTAAAAAACAGTTACTACGTTCTAAGGACGCTTACCACTATGGATGAAGTACATAAAAACATTCTAGTGGAATGCTAGATATATGGTGTGGAGACATGGACCGTTGGAAATCTTGGACGGCAGATAGTAGAGGCATTCAAAACTTGGTGCTGGATGTAGTTGATGAAGGTCAAATCGATGGGTGGGATTAGAAACGAGGATGTTTACAGTGGAATAGAAGAGAGGAAAGCCATTTGTAGTACTCTCAGGAGGACAAGGGCCAGTTTACTACGCTAACATTTGAGATGTAACGAATTCATAAGGCACCTACTTAATGTAAGGAAAAATTGAAGGGAAAGCCCCATGTCAGAGGGAAAAATGCATTAGCCAGTAAAAACGGTATATTGTAAACGTTGGACTGTATATACTCATCAGCAATACTTATTTTCATTTTTTATTGTGATATACTTCTATCTGGTATAAAGCAGCTCTACCAACTTCCAGTCTTTTCTTTCATTGCTATCTCAACAACCCTCTTTATTTGTCAATAACCCCTTAACAACCGAAACCTTTTAACAATCAATCAAATATTTCCACACTAAAATAAATTGAAACATTAAAACAAAAAGTATATGCCAAATTAAAACATAATCAAAACGAGAATTAAAGTAAGTTTCAAACGTTACAATGTGTATCAGAAGAGAGCAACAAGGGCGTACGAAAAGTGTGAAGCCGCGTCCCAATTCGTTAGGATTCAAGGACTTAAGGTTGGCGATAAGGCGAGGTGTTAAGGTGTCGTCTCCTCGAGGATGTAAGTACGAGTTCGGACGTCCTTGTGCATAGTGCTGCCATCAATGAGACAAAAATATCAAAGAGAAACAAATTGAATACTACAAAGCAACTGAATAAGAATTTATGCTGCATCCCGCTATACCCAAATTAATCGTTTTATTTAGCTGATTTAGTCGTACTAATAGTGAGTTTTGCTACATTCAGAAGTTTTTTTTATTTCTCATTACAGAGTGTCATACGCATTTCGGTGTATAATTTCTTGTGTTATTACTTTTCAAAGTTATATTTGCGTTATCTTTTTCTTAAGGTTGTTTTTTATGATAATAAGCCTTGAATTTGTTGTATAAAAATATAACTCCCAGGTAGAAACTACACCGGAGAAACCAACGCTTAAATAAAATAAAAGTAATGGATGGTGTTACGTTGGCGAAGGTTAACTAAAAGCCCCGAACTATAACTACAAACACACCTACAGTAGATATCTACCACATAATTTATAGTTATATTGGCACTCTTTTTTGGTAGATATTAACCTTAATTAACCTTCACATTTGTTATGCTTGTCTTTAATTTTATCTAATTTAAACAGTTTTCCGGTGTATCTTAATTTGGACATTTAAGTTTATCTATTTGGTTGTCTCTTCCTTCAGGTCGTTGCCTTTCGCTCTTAAGAAATGGTACACTACTACGTGAAAATGCAGTGTGTGGTAAACTATATATTCATTTGTATTATGAAAACATACGAAAGAATTATGCCGGAGATAAATTTAAAAAATCACTGCACAGAGATTATGCATTCGAGGTTAATTTTTTATACAGAGCTTCCACCTCATTCCTAGAGATAACTTTAAACAACAAAACCGTTGCCACTTTAATATAGAGCAAGATTAGAAGCAATAGGCAACAATATTATCGCCGACATTTCCTAACTTCTTGAGTAAGTAACAGATTACGCAAATCCTGAGATCTGTTCTAAATTCTCCTAAAAGTGGCATGGGAAACAAATGCAAAGCGTCCCCGGATGTATTCCCAAGGTTCAACGTTCCAAAATGGCGGCCCGAGGACTCGTGGAAGTGTGCACCCAATGCATCCTCGATGGAAGCGCCCTCGCACGGATCCTTGGGAGGAGGCTCAACCAATTCCGACATCCTTCAAGTTGGCCGCCGTCCTCGGAAGGACGTATATGCGAACTTGGAAGGATCCTTACGGCGAATTCGGACGTGGCTTCAATATATTTATATAGGTAGGTAGTATCAAAAGTTGAAAATATATTTGAGGTCTTCGAGAAGTGGACTTCACTTTCCGCTGTAAATCACACATATATACGAGTAAAAAATTCGCACCCACCACATTTTTTTTTCATTCGGTGCGAAGGTAGGTTTATTGATGCATAACATACCAATTTTCAAAGGATTTCTCTTAGTTTTATATATGGGTCATTCCACCTCAATTCAACAAACATTTGTCCCTTAGGGTCTCAGATTTTGATAAAAATTGGTGTATGGGTACAATATTAACTCAAACTGAATACCCTCAAACCGTTTTGTGAAAAAAAATTTGTTGAGTGAATTATGCATATTTTAATTTTTTCGCTATTTAGCAAAAATCCGTGCCGTAAATCATATTATCACTTATATCTCCGCTTGTAATTGCCTTACAGCAATGTTTAATAGCTTTTATTAAAGATAAATCTTTATTGAATGCAAATATATCAATAAAAAATTATTTTCTTCTTTACCCTATTGTTGTAAATTACTAATGCTTAAAAAATTGTTAATAAACTTTTCTCAAATATTCCGTCTCAGAATCGGCCGAAACTTTTGTTCCGTTATTTAAACATATTCAGCTAACTATTCCAAAAATCAAATTTAGTGGAATTTCATAAATGCGTTTTTTACAAGTATTTAAACATTTACAATTTTCTCTCGCGCGGCCCGTGTTTAAAAAATTGTTATTAAACTTTTCTCAAATAATCCATTTCAAAATTGGCCGAAACATTTTTTCCGTAATCTAAACATAATTAGCTTTCTATTCCAAAAATAAAATTTAGTGGCAATTCATAAATTCCCATTTTTATAAATATTTAAACATTTACAATTTTCTCTCGCGCGGCCCGTCAGCTTCCCATTTGGAATACATGCAGCAGACACATGATGCAAGCCTAAACATTTCCTATATGAGATGGCTATATGAGATAAAAATATATTATAAACTATGAATGTTAACAACAATTGTTATTTGTTCTGTTAAATGGATGTTTGCAGAGAAATTAACCACTGAGCCCCACTTTCTCTGCGCGAAGTTTTTTTCTAACTACTCCGACACAATCGATTGCAAACTAACGAGAAAGCAAAAACCTTGTATTTATAACAAATGTAAAATGGCTAAGTTAGCATTCTTTCCGTAAAAATATGAAGTCCTATCTTGTAGGAAGGGGTCCTCTCCGAAATATTTTATTTGAGGATTCTGATACTCCTGCCTGGAACTACAGCTGAATCCTCGTCCGTTGCTGGACGAAGAGTCTCTTCATTATAACCACTCCATTTGATTCG